>JALGPY010000054.1:0-1471685 GCA_023055425.1 Linanthus parryae
CAATCTGCATGCATTTAGTTTGGAGAGTGGAGCTGCATGTTTGGTTTGATTGATGTCTTTCTATGTTTTTAGCACACTATGTAATAGTTGTAGGACTCGTATTGTAATTACTAGAGGACTAATTTGTGTAATTAGTGTTGTAATTACCTATTTAAAGGCGTGAATACTCAATGAAAGACTACGGATTTCCTCCGTAGTCTTTCATTGAGTATTCACGCCTTTAAATAGGTAATTACAACACTAATTACACAAATTAGTCCTCTAGTAATTACAATACGAGTCCTACAACTATTACTATGATGTCTACTTATATACTTCATGGCTTACTCCATTTAAAATTTCTCTTAGTGGAATAGAGGTGCTTCTATTTGTTATGACAGTTGCTGGTACCTATGGCTATTGGGGGAAGGTTTCTGCTAATTTCCACAATCTATGCTGATACAAGATCTGGGTCCGTGGTTGCAGTGATGACATATCACTAGAAGGACTTGAGCAAGAGCTAGAAGAATGTAAAAATGATGATGTAAGTGCGAGTTTCTTTTTGTGTCACTGATGTACCCTCTTGTTTTTTGTTTGTTTGTTTTGGTTACTCGCTTATACCTCTGCTGCAGTTTAAGTTTAAGTCATGTCTGTCCTCTGGTTTTCTTCTCTGAAGTCGTTTTAGAAACATAAGCTTTCAGCTAAACTATTAATATCTGAGATTGATATCTCAATTATTTTGTTTCACGATCACCTCTGCAATGTTCCAGAACTGTCAGTGTTTGAGTTAACCTCAATCCCTGCAAATATCACTTGGAAATTATTAGTGAGGATCGTGAACTTCACCACTAGATGACACTAGTGCATGTGCAATGTTCGATATTAAAGGTCAGGAAATAAGTGTAAGGACAAAAGCAGAATAGAAATGGAAGAATTTCCTTGTTTTCCAGAGTAGCCACTGCCTTGAGACGTCTAAGGAAACTCTAGATTCGCACGATGTTTGATTTTCATAGTTATTGTCATTATTGTTTGCAAAGTCTGTATAAGTAGGTATATCAATGTACTTTTCGAGAGCACGTACTATTTTTGGGTGCTGGTATGGTGGATTGGCTACTCCTATTTTATCTGGAAAAGCTTTGGGAATTAAGCAGTTAAGTAACTGAACCCTTTCAAGTGTTCAAGCACCTTAAACTTCTTGGAACTCCGAACACTTACGAGTCATCGTATTGGCTTTCAACAATAGAGTAAACTGGGGTAAAGGAGAACCATGTACCCGAAATCCGGTTGGAAAATTAAGATTTCCAGGAGAAAAAAACCCAAACTTAATTGTGCCTTTTGATTCTGAAGTTCTTACTACAAGTGCAAGAGAGAGTGATGATGTTTTCGTGCCATGTAATTTGTATCACTAACTCAAATCGGAGCTATGTACTAGTCGCACCAAGAAATGACTACGTGACTATTCTGGAGTAGCAAGAGGGGTATGTGGTCTTTTGGTTTTGGAAGCTCAAAAACCAAGAGTGAAATGGTTTATTATTAGAAACGGGTAAAAGCACTTTCACCCCTCTAGTTTGTTTATATGACACTTTCACCCCTTCTAGTTCGGGAAAGGACACTTCCATTCCTTCGGTGTGCCGAACTTGAGGAAACTTACGTCCCATGTTGTAAAACCTTTAGTCTGGAGTTGGGGATTTGTCTAAAAATAGTTTTTTGGGACAATTTTGCCCCTATATTATGCATAGTGTAGTGGTTATCCGAGGTATAATAGACTTTTTTTGGATGATATGGGGGGGGGGGGGATTTGTCTCCAAATTAATTTCCACAATGATGTACTCCGCCTCTAGGCTACGGATTTACAATCAGAGGGTGCAGGTTAGTTGAAGGTCGGCCCACTGAAGGGGTGAAAGTGTCCTTCTCTAAACTGGAAGGGTGAAAGTGTCCTTCAATCAAGCTAGAGGGAGTGAAAAAGTGTCTTTTACCCTCAGCAAACACTTCAAAGTTCAAACTTTATACATACACAAGGGGCAGGGGATAGGGCTTTCTTATGAGTGCTCACATGTTGCTCATTCGGAAGTCGTACCCCATGCTACCTTAGTAAATTGTTTCTTTGCACGTTTGGAACAGCTTTTAAAATGCGATCCAACACAGTCCTCCGCCTGTTGGGGTCTCCTAAACCCGATCTTTCATAGCATTTGCTAGTTATATGTTTGCTGATAGGTTAGGCATTTGAACGGCTAATTCACTGGGGTTAAGGGCATTAATTGTGAAGAAAAAATAGTAGTAGAATAATTATTGTATCTTCTTCATGTTACTGTTGCACAACTACTTAAGATGCTCAGACTCACTAGACCCTCACCCATAATCTTCTGCAAACCAGGAGTTAGAAACAATTGACAGATCAAGAAAAGAAGAATGCCCCGTATATGAATGTTACGGCACTTCGCATTGGAAATGAACAAAATATTGACCATTTTCCAACATATTGAAATACGAACTTGTACGTGACTTTTGTCCAAGGTTGATAAACGGGCCTTTTATCAGTAGATTTTTGCATGCTTCTTATTGTGAACTCACTGTTGGTAAAGAATAGTTTTCATGTAAGCTGCATTTGTTTCTATCATTTGCCTTGCAGGTAGTTGCAAATATACTGTCTGAAGGTGCAAAACTGCGGGAGTACACAAAAGGTGTTGAGAATAATCTGAGGAAAGTTGAGCTAGATTCTATTCAGGTTAGTTACTCTCTGATGGTGATTCTGATATCCTAATGAATTTCTTAAAGCTGGGATTTCATGTCTCGTCTGAGTGAAAATAAAAATTTATATTTTGTCCCATATGGAGAAACATCACTTAACCCTCTCTGGGTATTAATTCCTAAAAAATCACCATGCTTATATGCGGTCATACAGGCTTGTCAACCTAGATTTGTTTGTTAGATATATGGCAGTAATGAAGAGGCTGTAATTAATATTGCGCTAATAAAGGTCAAAATTAACTCGAAATGTAGTAAGACTATACAAAGTACTGGACTATGGAACATGTAGAATTATGTAATATGATTATTGTGTTAGTGATACAGCATGTGCGATAACAGAGTGTTAAGAAGAGTCAATTTTTGTGTGGATAAGAAAGAGTTAATCAGGATATTATAAATGGACAAGCTAGTACAAGAGTTACCAAGCGAAGAGAGCCGTTATAGGTGGAGATCTTAATGGGTATGTTGGGAGGGATAACAACCTTTTTGAGAGAATACACGGAGGGTTTTGTTTCGGAGAGAGGAATGAAGAGAGGAGTGATGTGTTGGAGTTCGCTTTGGCACATAATTTAGTAGTAACAAACACGTTCTTTTAGAAGTGGATGGAAACTTAATTACTTTTAAAAGTGGTACAAATGCTAGCCAAGTCCACTTTTTTCTTACGAGGAGACACGATAAAAGGATGTGCAAGGAATGTTTAGTGATAGTAGCCGAGAGTTTGACCACCCAACATAGTCCTTTGGTTTTGGACATTTGTACAAGGTGATGGAATACTAGAAGTTGATTGCCTAGGTACCCCACGTACAAGGTGGTGGAATGAGGGCTGTAAACGAACCGCGCCAAACCCAGTATCGACTGATTGGGTTTGGTTATTAAAATCAAAATTAGATGAGCAAACACAAACTCGAGGCGAAGATTTTTTGGGATGTTTGAGTTTGTTTGATTGGATTTTATTCAAACTTGAGCCGAATACAAGTTAGAAATTGAGCCCGTGATTTAGGTGGCACTAACGCAACTGTGTGTCAATTTCTGAATTTTTAAGTTTAGGATAATTCTTGTCTCAATAATAACTCTAAATATACCATAAAAATATTATAAATTATAAGAAAACTAAGAACTTTTAAACTGTATTCACTTATAAATTTTGAATGCTCATATTTTTTTAATATAGAATTATATATAAATATGTAAATAGAACTTGTTCACGAACATAACGGAAAACCGAGCCAAAGCTTGTGTTTGTTTGTTCACTAGTATTTAATTTTTCTTGTGTTTAAGTTTGTTTATTTCTTTGAACTGAACACGAACGTGCTTTTGACGAGCCGGACACAAGTTGTTCACAAACGGCTTGGTTAGTTTATTGAATTTCAGGGGCGAAAATTTGGAAGTTCTTCCAAACAAGAAGCTTGAGTAGGGAATCTGGCGTAGAAGTTAAGAACCTAATTTTCTGTGGGAGGAGATGGTTATATTAGAAGGGTAGCAACAAGCACTCTGGGGGAGTCAGGGTAAGTGGACCACCATCTTAAAAAACATGGTATAATAACGAGGTTGAAAAAAGCCGTTGAAACAGAAAGAGAGTCACACAAGCACTTTGGATTTTGTTTATAACATTTAGGTTCCCACCTCTTCAATAAAGAAGTGAAAGTGAAAATGGGGCTAGTTTGATTTTCTTGAGAATACTAGTATAACTTAGTGATGCTAGTTTGATCTGTTATACACTTGAGCATAGAGACAGGGATTTATACCACTCGATGAAGGAGACACTTAAGTGTAAAATTTGTTAATGTAGTATTGACCGGTACTGAAAAAAACCCTAGCAGACATGAAAATACCGGCATTGCTATTGGGGATTGAGAAAGTATGCATGTCTGGAAGGTTAGGGTTTATCAAAAAAGGGTTTTTTGGATGAATTGTGCCGGTAAACTCATCGGAATGTTGCGACGGTGTTCATTGGCCTGAGCTTTCGAGGCAGAGAGGAGAGAAACGCAAGCCTGCCTTCATCTGCGTTAAAGAAGATAAGGGACTGTTTCTGTTTAAGTAATAAAGTACAAGGTCTGGATAAAGAAATTAGAACTAATATAGGTTTAGCTAATATAGTTTCGGTAGATTATAGGGAAAATACACTTTCACCCCCTCAGGTTTGAAAAAAGACACTTTCACCCTCTTTTGTTTAAGAATTGACACTTTCACGCCTTTATTGTTCTAAACATCAGGACACTTACATCCCTGACTTTTTCATATCAAACTCCAAGAGAGGGACAAGAGAGGGAATTTGTCCCCGAAACTACTGCAGTGATGGACAACAGCCCCAAGACTAACGATGTCACAATCAGGTAAAGTGAATAGCCTGAAATTTGACAGAGAGAAGGGGTGAAAGTAGCATTTTCCGAACTAGAAGGGGTGAAAGTGTTTTTACATCAAACTTTAGGGGTGAAAGGGTCTTTTACCCGAGATTTATATGCTACTCCCAACATTTTCAGAAATATAAACTCAGACCCCAACGAGTTTAGCACATTCTCAATGTTATACCTGGTGAGGAAACACTAGCTACTTTATTTATTCATCCCACTAAATATTTACAAGATCCTGCTGGACATGCTACCAGAAATTTGATACAACTTGGAAAAAGACAAACAAAGGCTACCGATATCTTACAAAACACCCTGAAGAACTGAAGAACTTCTTAAAAGATGACGTTGATATAAATGGGTGCTAGCTCACTGGTAGAGCATTTGAAGCCCCTGCATGAGGTCCCGAGTTCGAACCCGGCTATAATGTAGTTTTGATGTGCCTCCATGTTTTCAGGTGAGACTAGAATAAAAATAAATAAATAAATATTAGTAGCATTATGAAACCAATCCCCATCTGGTTAGTCCTCAACTCAGAATTTAGCATTTCTTCATTGTAATATGTAAAAATAATGAGGCAACAACCCCGAATTTGTCAGCACTTGTTTTTGTCGCGGAAATTATATTTCACGCTTGCCTGCATAATAGAAATGTCGATCAAACGAATGGTGTAGAGAGAACCAACGCGTTCCAGACAAATAACATTTGTTGAACAGTAGTACTATATAAATATATTCCAAGAGACCTCTTATAGCTAAGTAAAGGAAGCACCAGATTCCCCCATTCAGTGCAAATTTGAAGTGTAATGCATCAAGACCCTATAATTGCACAAGCACTTTGTTTGAATCAATATAGCAAGAAACAGCCATCAAATCATCACCAAAATACTAGTACTAATCTTCTTAAGAAGAAATTCTCTACAACTTTTGAACAGTGTCAGAATAAGTTCTCATCTTCCAGAAACAGCTTTTTAAACCCCAACAGTACGCACTACGCACAAAGATATCATTTCAACTTGTTCACTTGAAAGCGTCCAAGCATCGACCTGAACAAGAGTTATTCAGGGGCTGCTAATGAGTAAGCATTGATTCCTTCAACAACTTGGAGAAAGATATCAGAGAATTAGGACCTACAAATCTACACCCGATGGAATGCTAGGAGAGGAACATATAAAGCACTAAAGCAAATTGATAGAACACAATATTCATCTTTTTTTACTTCATTCAAGTATTTATGTGAAATCCATTAGGTTACTAACTAACTACTTGTCAGAAACTTTATGCCTTAAAAAGAAACTAAGAGCCTCCTATTAAAGAAGGTACCTGAGGCATTAAGCTCTTAAGCTCTTCTAAGACTGCTCCTACCACGTAAACAATAGCAGAACCTAAGGCGTACTAGGAATCCTCTCTTCATGGGCTGTGTCTGTTTGAAGCAGCGTCGAGCATATGAAAATCCAACCGTGCTTGCGGCTGAGACATGCTGTGAGACACTTTCATTTGAGAGTTACAGTTCTACTTAGGACATGTAGCAAATCATATGTTTTCTTGTCACTTTTTTTTTTTCCCTTTTCTTACCATGTTCTGTTTGACAGTTAATGTCGCGGAAGTCAAATCTTTGCATGAGCTGTTCAGGAAACTAAGCAGTTCTATCGTTGATGATGGTTTCATTAGCAAGGCAAGTTCATGCAGTGCTGTAAGTTTGAGAATAATCTCTTCAGGTGTTTTAAGCTTCAAAAGTTTCAGAATCACAGACACAATGAAAACATTGGTCCTTCCATACTAGTACAAAATCAGTTTATTTCAACTTGTTGGGGTTTTCAGGAAGAGTTTCAGCTAGGATTGTTCAGAAACAGCAAGAAGCAGTCTCTGTTTGCTGATAGGGTGAGAATGCGCGCGCTCATATATATTCATTTTCTGTACTACTTTTCAATTACATTTCAGACAGAATTGCTTGATCCTAATTTGGCAGATCTTCCGTTTGTTTGACACCAATGGAAATGGGGTAATAGAATTTGGGGAGTTTGTTCGGTCACTTAGCGTCTTTCACCCCAACGCTCATCACGCAGAAAAAGTATCCTGTGAGAAATTCTTTCTCCCTTGTGCTTTTTGTCCATGTTTCTGCAAACCTAATCCATCTAATTTTCCCCAAAGTATACAAATTTACGAAAGAAATAGAAATGTAAACTACCTAGCAGGATAAGGGTTCAGTTTAACTAGCATTCCTGTATCTGATTGTAACAGATGCATTCAGAATATATGACATTCGAGAGACAGGTTTCATTCGGCGGCAGGAGGTAAAAGATTGAAAATTAGAATGTTCACACTTTGTTGCTTTTCTTATTTCTTTTAGTTTTCCAAATAAAGTGCAACAGGAGGAGGTTTAACTTGTTTTCTTGGACTAAACAAGGTCAAGGAGATGATTTTAGCTCTTCTCGAAGAATCTGATTTAACTCTCCCAAATGACATCATCGAATCAATTGTCAATGAGGTAGGTATGAATTGTTTGATTGTACGACTTCTGCATATATTGATCTTAATTAACATTGAGTTTTCTGCATGAAAGACTTTTGGGGAAGCAGACTCAAAGGGGGATGGAAAGATTGATATCGAAGAGTGGAAGGGGTTTGTGGATAAATATCCTTCTTTGTTGAAGAACATGACCATTCCATATTTGAAGTAATCCTCAGACTCTCCTCTCCTGTCTTTAATGATCTCATTCATTTCATAAACTACAAATCAGGCTTTTCTAGTTCCTTAGGTTATCTTTAGGTGTCTATCATCTCTGAATTATTTGGATAATTGCAAAAATATCACGATCTTGTAGGAGGAAAATGTCGTGCATTTAATTTTCATCAATCAACATAACAATGTGCAGTATGTTTTTGTGCAGGGACATAACTACCGCGTTTCCAAGTTTTGTACAGAGATCGGACACTGAAGATGAAAAAGAATATACATGAATTCCAGTGAAAACAATGCTTACTCATTAGCAACCCCTGCACTTGTTATTTTCCATCAATGTGGTTACAATAGTGAATTATAGTAGCTGTAAGATATATTGTGCAAAATGTTGGGAGTTATAGAGAATTTCTACCCTCAAAAGTCAAAAGCTCTTTGTGGAAGCTGAGAACTTATTATGTGACTGTTCAAATGATAACCTCGGCATTAGCGTCTCGCTTGGTTTTAGCTAATTTGCAAGTAGCACACCGTGTGCGTGCTGCCACCAAGTTCATACATTGTTCATGACCAACCTGCATACATAAGAACATTTATCATAACATACGCAATAATAGAATTCAGTTCACGGACGAATAATTTTGTATCTATCTTCTCTCTCAATGAGTTCTCATATACTTGTCGTCCTAGTCGTGCTGCTAGTGATGATCTCCACCATACCACTGCAAACCAGAGCTCAGGAACTCACCAACGGCGTCCAATCTAACTTCACCAGTCTCAACACATCAATTTCTCCTCCGGCGGCGGAATCACAACGGCCGTTAACAACCCCTTCAGCCTCAACTCCTTCCCCTTCTGTTCCGGCGTTATTTGTTATCGGCGACTCCACGGTCGACTGCGGAACCAACAATTTCCTCGGAACTTTAGCTCGTGCAGATCGTGCTCCCTATGGCCGTGACTTCGACACGCACCGACCCACCGGCCGTTTCTCCAATGGAAGAATCCCCGTCGATTATCTTGGTAAATCCCACACTTTCTTCATCTTCTTTTATTTCTGCAAATTTTGGAAATCTTATGTACTATCGACATCCTTTTTCATTTTATCCTTATTGCTAGTGCGTCAGGTCCAGTGGTGGACACATAATTTTCACCGAATAGGGGCCAGCTTGTCAATAGAAGTAGTATTTTTCTTTTACAATGTTACAATTAGTATACATGCATGTTGTATGTTCATTACTAATTCTATTAAGAAAAGTGCTTGCTACTAGTAGTTAATATGTAATTTAGCAATGAGAATATTCTAAGAATAACAACAATTTGATAGTAACAACATTTATAGGTGTATGGGATAGTAAACATTACCTGAATTTGTAGTGGAAGAATGTTTAATTCTAAAAATATAAAGTAATACGTTGAATACATTTAATTTTGATGAGGCCAGAATGTAGTACTTATCTGAAAATATTTAAATTAAATGTGGATACTATTGAAAATACGGAACTTTGGAGCGTATGTGGCCCCGCCCGCCCCTCCATGTGTCCGCCCTTGGTCTAGTCTAATATCACTCCAACCTTGTTTATGCGTGTTAGGAGGCCAATTTTCAGTTACTTAATAAAATGCGGGGTTATACTGTCCGATCACCCTGTAGATTACATACAAAAGATACTATAAGCAGTGAAATTAAGGATGTAGGAAAATGATTATTTGCCATCTACCAAAGGTATCTAAGAAAATTGAAAATCCAAATACACTAAAACGTTTCTGGGTTGTGTTTATGGGTCTTGTGAATTTTTCCCGCAAACGAATTTATCATGACCAAGATTTCTTGTTCCTTGTCCTAATTAGCCAGTATTTAATATGTTTTCTAACCCTAGAACTGCTTTTCAACAGCATTAGATCTTGGCCTTCCTTTCGTTCCTAGTTATCTTGGGCATACCGGTGATGTTGAAGATATGATGCATGGAGTAAACTATGCATCTTCCGGTGCTGGGATAATTTTCTCAAGTGGGTCAGAATTGGTGAGTTTTCCAAAAAAAAATCAGTAATGTGACTCGATGATTTTTTTCCCTTGTAAATACTACCAGAAGACTTTCAATTGTGTCAAATCATGAGAAGTGATCCTTGGAATGATTATTATCTACAGGGCCAGCACATCTCCTTCACACAGCAAGTCCAGAAAGTTTTTGATACTGCTCAACAGCTTACACTAAATATAGGCCAAGACGCCACAAATAAACTCATCTCCAACTCAGTTTTCTACATTTCTATTGGAACCAATGACTATATCCACTACTATCTACGCAATGTGTCTGATGTGCAATCTAAGTATCTCCCCTGGACCTTTAACCAGTTTTTGACACACTCCATGAAGCAAGAACTTAAGGTTAATTACTTAAAAATCTCTTTGCTACCTTCCTTTGAAACCCATTTGATCAAGATCATTCATTTCCTTCTTTATTGTTACATCTTTGGATAAATATATATATGCAGAACTTGTATAATGCAAATGTGAGAAAAGTAGTGATAATGGGATTGCCTCCAGTTGGTTGTGTTCCTTACTTTCTGTGGCATTACAGAAGTCAGAATGGAGAGTGTGTCCAGATGGTAAATGACATGGTATTGGAGCTCAATTTTCTTCTAAGATATATGACGACCAAGGAGCTATCTCAGGAGCTAGGTGATTTAGATATAATCTTCTGCGATATTTTCGCAGCATCAATGGATATCATCAAGAACAGTAACACCTATGGTGATCATAACCTTATCTTAAAACCCTTCTTCTCCTTGAAAACTCTCTATCAGGTTTTATACCATCTAGATTGAGCTAAAAAATGCTGCTTTGTTTTTCAGGTTTTAATGTCACTACAGATGCATGTTGTGGGACAGGCAAGTATAAGGGTATGATCATGTGTTTTTCTCAAAGAACGGCTTGCAGCAATGCTTCTAATTATATCTGGTGGGATCAATTCCACCCGACTGATGGAGTAAATAAAATCTTATCAGATAATGTGTGGTCTAGCCTGCACACAGAGATATGTTACCCCACGAACTTGCGTGACATGTTATCTCAGAACGCCAAGTGATAACACAAAAAAGAAACTACAAATGAAAGAGCAAAGCTTCCTTGCAAATTGATCCTACGGAAGAAAGTTGAGAGAACCAGCAAGAAATAGAAATAGGAAAGAGAGTTTGTTATTCAATAATGAGGTTCGTTATAGAAACGGCCATATGCGCACAGTTATAAGAAAATATCAAAGTACCCTCTTGTATCAGGAGTACTACAATACCTTGACTATTTTTCTTAGTCTAAACGACAACGGAGATATGAAATGGTGTCACTCCATTAAATCAATTAATTTATGATTTGCACCCTCCGTTCTTACAGGTTTTTTATAGTTGACTTTTAACGGTCAATTTGACTTGTTGATTTAGTTAGAAAAACAACAAAAGATTGTTGGTAATTTTTTTATGATATTGTAGTGTAAAATATCACTCCACACTTAACACCCTCGAACTTTATTGGAGGTCAAATCGTAGTTAAATAAAGTGTGAGTTAGTTGAGAAAAGTTCTCAGTATTGTTTGATGAAAACTATTTAACCGAAATTTCTGGAATGTGAATTTAGGATGGGGAAAATATGCTATTATTGAGAAGATATACATACATACATACACACACACACACACACACATATATATATATATATATATATATATATATATATATATATATATATATATATATATGCAATTCTTTACAAATTGAATTTCTGACTGAAGGCTAGCTAGCCAGAGAATACTGGAAGTTGTGAGATAACTGTAAAGTAATTTTAAGTATTGGGGGAAATAATATAAATTTTTTGAAAATTTATTTTCCATATAATTCTCTTTCCCCCCAAAACTTTGGGAAACTACACTTGCACCCCTTCCTTTTTTGAATAGAGTAACACTTTTGATGTACCCTACTTGCCAGGTGGCACTTTCCTCTGAAATTTCCTCTTTCATCCCCTCCATCATCATCTTCATCTTCATCTTCATTCAGAAGAACCACCAAGTAGCCGCCACCACCTCCGTCTCTGCAAACACCATCACCACCCCTCCGCGTCTGCTACCAGGTGCGCCATGTTATGCTGAGTAAAATCCCTAAACCAATATTGAGAAGAGGAGGAGTGGTTAGTCGGGAAATCGGGTAAGTAGGATAAGAACCCTAGGTTTTCATCCTCCAAATTATCAATCTCTGTTTGAATTCAACTCACGATTCTTTCTCCTTGGTGTTCGCGAGGTGATTGCCCATCTAGGGGACCTTAGAATACCGCCCAAATCGACAGTTTGCACCCTCCGTCGCCAGTAAAACCCTTGTTTTACTAGCTACTTTGGTGCTTTTTTATGCTGAGTAACCCTAGAATCATCAACATTATGTGGGTGTTCAATTCTTGGTTTGAATCAATCCAGAAACACTTCTAAATTCCTTCAAGTTCTTGCAAAATTTCTGGTGAAATGAATTTTTCACCAGAAATTTCATTAACAGTATGTGGTTGCTTCTTCTTGTGTATTTCACTCGACTTTCAGGCCATGTAACTATTGGGTTTTGATGCAGGTTACGCAGCGGAATAATAAAATTAATCCTGCTCAAATCCCATCAAGGATCACAGGAAAGCCATCATAACATAATAAGGGCATTGAAGATGTGTACCTTAGTTTGGGAGATCACATGAAGAATAGTGTCTTCGTCTCTATGAATATCCACACATTGAATTCTTGATTGGATTCCTTCTCATCGCGGTGTGCTAGCAACGGAATAAGGAGGAAGATCACGCAAAACGGAGCACCAAGTCGCGCCTAGGGAGGCCGACGACAAGGAGGGGGCGGACAGGGTTGGGGCTCTCGGCCTCTTCCTCGTCTCTCTCTCTTTGCTTTGTTATGTTCTATCAATAATGAATTGTGTTAGAGAAATAACAAGCTAGAGTTTCTTTATATAGTCATTACTCTTTATTAACTACATAAATGCCCCAATACTAATCATGTCCTTACATGGATTAGCCCACTTGCAAATTAGTCCTACTAAGTTTGATTGTGGTTGCGTTATGATCCTTTTATTAATTAGTCCAACTAATTAATACCTATATCCAATTTAATCCATCCGGTGTGTGACCCCATAGGTTTCTACTTAGTTGGTAGTAACTCATTTCTAACATGGAGCGGTGTCTAGCAACACATCCATGCAACCCAACTAATAGAAATAAGTCAGTGATCCCGACAAACCTCGTTCCCAATGTTCATGTGTTGTTCTATCCCTTTGTCTCCATATCCGGATTGGACACGAGACATATTAGTCACACTCGTATATCCAATCCATAGTTCCTCGATCTTGGGAATATGCTTATGTAAGTTGATAACATCAATATCTCCATATTCATTTATCTGAGTCTGGCCAGACATTCCTATAAGCACCATCCCTCAAGTGGCTCGTGGATATTGCTCCCATTATGTGGGAGGGAAAAATTCTCTCTACGTCACTATTATCTCTAAGCTTGCTTCCTATCATGCCTGATAACTATCTTTATAGTTACCCGGTTAAGGCGCAACGTTTGATAATATCAAAGCACAATATTCCACAACTAGAGTATCTAGTGACTTCAAGTCTAAGGATTACAATATCATTAGCACTATGAGAAGCGATTGTGACTTTGACATAATCTAATGTATCCTTCTCGTTGTGGGTCAATCCAGTATGCCACTGCTGTTAGAATAGATGCCCTAGAGGCAATCTAGTTTAGTATGAATTTATTTTGGCTAGAACATTCATTGTATTATTTATTGGATATTTAAAATAATGAAGTCCTTAGATTTGCAATTGTGTTGTTTATCTTAAATATCCCTAGTCCAGTATAATGATTAATAGGAAAATCATCTATAGACTAGTATGGGGTTGGATTGATATGGAGATATCATGATCCAACACATGGGTGTGCATTAAGGGTAATGGCGCACCGGATTGACCCATCTCCGAGAAGGCTACATACACGTTATGTTAAGTCACAAGTGATTCTCGTGGTGAAATAGTATTGTCGTCCTTAGACTTGATGTCACTAGATATTCTAGTTGTGGATTATTGTGATTTTGGTAGCGTCAAACGCTACACCGTAACTGGGTAGTTATAAAGGCGTGTACCCGATACAATAAGAAGCAAGCTTAGAGATTGTAGTGGACGTAGATAGAATTTTTCCCTCCCACATAACGGGAGCAAATATCCTAGGCCACTCGAGGGATAGTGCTTATAGAATGTCTGGCCATACTCAAATAAATCAAGATAGGATATTGATGTTATTTGCATGAATAAGGCTATTCCCATGGATCGAGAAACTATGGATTGGATATAAGAGTGTGACTTGTATGTCTCGTGTCCAATTCGGATATAGAGACAAAGGGATGAGACAATTACTTGTACAAGGTTTGTCGGATGACTATTCTATTAGTTGGCTAGAATGGATGTTTTGCTAGAAACCGCTCCAAATTAGCAAATTGTTGCTACCAACTAGATAGAACCTATGGGGTCACACGCTATATAGAGATGAACTAGATTTGGGAATTAGTTAATAGGATTAATTAATTAGAATGATCACTTTGCAACACCTTGCAAACTTAGTAGGACTAATTTACAAGGAAGGGACTAAACCGAATTCTAGTATGACTAGAATAGGTCCTTTAGGTAGTTGGCAAGGATTGGTTGGACTATATAAAAGATGTTCATTCCTTCCCACACTTATGAGCCTTTAGTTCATAACTTGAGTGGGAGAGAACAAAGGAGAGAGAGCAAGCAAGCAAGAGAGGCCGAACGCCCCCCTTGCCGCCGCCCCCTTGCCGTCGACCCAACAAGGAGGACGCCACCTCCTTGTTGCCTCGTGTTGCGTGATTTATTCTTCCTCTTCCTCCGTTCCGGGCTAGCACAAAGGAGAAGGAAGTTCTAGATCTCAACTCTAGGCGTGGATCAACTATAGAGAACGTGACACAATTCACGTTACAAATCATCAAAGGAGAAACCCTAAGGTGTGTAACTTGATTTCTTCCCTTACCATCGTTATGTCTCTTGTCTTGTGATCCTTGGAGGGTATTGCATGGATAAAATTAGTTTTTTCGCTGCGTATCCATGATCAAAACCCTACAACTACTCCTAATACATACCCATGTGTTAGACTTGATATCTCCATATCAATCTACCCACATACTAGTCTATAGTTGATCGTCCTATTAATCAATAAAATGTACTAGGGATATTTAAGATAAACAACACATTGTATCTAAGGACTTCATTATATTAAATATCACAATAAATAATAAATGAATGTTCTAGCCAAAACATTGTTCATACTAAATATAGATTGCCTCTAGGGCACCTATTCTTACAGTCTCCCACTTGCACTAGAGCCAATCTGGCGCATCTCGTATGCCTATAGATCTAGTGTCCCCTTCATGCTTTCGCTGCACAAGTGGTTTTGTGAACGGATGATAACTCCATTTTCGGAGTTATTTTATGCCTTATATTTCTACGTTTTGCGTGCTCAACAGGGAGAATTTGTCGTCTTTTGAGTAAATTATGCTAAAATGTGAGAATATGAGTTCATGAGCTTTACTCGTTGAATCCGTGTGTTTCTATGGATATTTTGAGCTTTTATTGTGATATGATCGCAGGTTGTGTTTTCGTGTTGTGATTCACATGAAAACAGGGCTTAGAGGATCATGCGGGAGATGGAAGCGAGCTTCGGAAGAAAGGAACTCAAAGAAAAAGTCAAAGGAAGAAGTGCAGAAAAAAGGAGTCTTCGTGCGAAGACAAATGTCTTCGTACGAAGAGATCATACTTAGCCAAAAATTTGATGTCTGAAAATCTCTTACTAAACAAGCTTGCAGTACTTACATAATAAGGCATTCGTACGAAGAGGAATTGTCTTCGCACGAAGACTCTTCATACGAAGAGAAAAGTCTTCGTACGAAGACATCGCAAAAAAACGTAGGATTTTTGGGGCTTTTGTATAGTTTATTCAAACTTTGTAATATTGTTATGGAAACGTATTTAAGTATTTAAGGTCGTGATTTTCAGTAGTTTTTCACGTTAGAGACATATCTTGGAGAGCTAGAAGCCATTGTTCGAGCTTTGGAGTTTTGGATCACTCGTTTGGATTCTTAACTCTTTCTTTTCCTTAGTTTTTGTTTATGAGATGAATGAAACTCGTTGTTTTGAGTATGAATCGTAGTAGCTAAACCCTTTTTGCTGGGAATTCTTGTTTGGTGTAGCTAGGGTTTGCTATAAACTTGATGTTTTGAGATTGTGATTCAAGTTTTAGACTTAATATATCGTGTTCTTTCATTATTATGGGAGTTTTATAAGTTTGATTCTATTATTCTTGCGCGTAGCTAACGTAGGAGTAATCTTAATTGACATTCACGTGGTAACTCCGTGAAAGTTAGTCGGTAAAGTGAATAATCCACCTAGTCGGATCAATATTTGGTAACTCGGTATTGTTAACTAGGATCGTTGGAGTAGAAATGTGATTTCTAATGCATGCTTAAAGGTGAAATAGACTTGGTAACTCGGTGTACTTTGAATTTAGGCATAGATAATTTTCTTGGTAACTCGGTAAATTTTACATTGCTAGATTAATAGTAAAAGGCACGTTGTTGTTTCACGAATCAAAGCATAAGTTTATATCGTCCCTAGTGAACCTAGAGAATTCCCGGTATTTTCCCTCTTATTAGAAAAGTCATAAATCACTCTTTGTTAATCGTGAACCATTCCACTCGATTAATTGAGAATCTTGTTATTTTTATATTAGTATAATTAGAACAACAAACAACTTTGCGAATTGCCCACATAAGGTTTAGATAATAACTGGTTTAACAAAGTCCCTTGGATTCGACAACCCGGATTTTCGGATTACTATTACACGCGACAACCGTACACTTGCGATAAGATCGTGTCAAGTCTTTGGCGCCGTTGCCGGGGACTTCCGCTAAATTATTTATAATTCCTAGCCTTAGGGATTTTACTTTTCTGTTTATATCTATTACTTGCCTACGTTTTGCGTGATCTGTGATTTCAGGTTAGCTTGTACGGTGCATGTCCCGTTCTCGACACGAGCCTTTGCATCCTACACTTGAAGACCCGGAATCCCTGTTACGAGCACATCGTAGAGACAAGAGGAAATCAAGCTCAGTTACCATGGATGCTGAAACTAGAGCTGAGTCTGAGAGAATCCGCAAGGGTATGCAAGATGCGGAAGCAGCTAGAGTTGCAGCTGTGGAAGATGCAGCAAATAGAGCAAGGGAGGCTGAGGAGCTCAGTTGACCGAAGTGCAAGCTGCTATGGCACGCTTGAACCCTCCAAATCCACAACCACGTCTTGGTGTGGGGGTACAAGCGAGAAACGATGGAGGTAATAATAACAATGGGGGAAACAATAATAACGGGGGGAATAATGCACAGGATGTGGCGGCACAGGTGAATAATGTTGAAGAGGATGAGCGTCCTTTGGTGGACTCATTCAGATCTACACCGGAGGGGGTATCAACCAACTATTGTCATACCACAAATTAGCGCCACGCATTTCAAAATACGCCAACCATTGATCAACATGGTTCGGGATGAGTGTTTATTCACTGGAGCCCCAGGTGATGATCCACACCACCATTTGCTAAATTTTGAGCAGATTACCTCCACTATGTATGATCAGAGAGTTCCACTCGAGACGATAAAGCTCATGCTTTTTCCCTTCTCCTTATCGGGAAAAGCAAAGACATTGCTTATGGAACTTCCAGCAGGCAGTATCGCTACATGGGCAGAGTGTTGCAAGGAATTTCTCGGGAAGTATCTTCTGCCATCCAAGGTTGCTCAACGGATGGATGATATAACAAAATTTGCGCAACAGGAAGATGATTCTCTGGGAGACACATGGAGAAAGTTCAACCAGCTCCTTCGCAGATGCCCCACTCACGGAGAGCCATGGTATAAACTTTTACATTATTTTTATAATGCTCTAGACAGAGAAACTGCAAACGAACTGGATATGATGGCTCGGGGAAACTTTATGGGCTTAGGATTACGCAGATGCCGAGATCTGCTGGATAATGAGGCAAAACGTGAGTCCACGAGGTCTGAGACTCGTTGAAACACAAAATCTGATGGAGCATTGGTTAGTAAAATTGAGTCCATGGTGGAACAAAAATTCTAACATCAAATGGCAGTGATGACTTCGGCTTTCAGTAATATGAATCCATCGGCACAGGTGAAGTCAGTGGGAGAGATGGTAGCAGATGTAAATCAGGGATATGGAGATGGTATTGAAGACGTGAACTACATGGGTCAACCACGATAGCAGCAATGGTCTAACACATTTCATCCGAATAACCACAACCACCCCAATTTCAGCTATGCCAATCCAAGCAGTGGATTATACGCACCAGGTCAAAGGCCAAATGTTCCATACCAAGCGCAAAGACAGGTTCCACAACAGCAGGCTCCACAATCAGAAGAACAAGATACAAACGCGTTGTTGAGGAAACTGTTAGCTAGCCAAGACAAAATTGAGAGCAAGATCATCTCCATGTAAGCTACAATGAAGAGCCATGAGACACAGATTGGCCAGATAGCCAATCAAAACACTCGACTTCCACATGGTATGTTGCCCTAAAAAACAATCACTCCACCTGAGCAGTTGAAGGCTATCACTACTCGCAGTGGGATCACCACTGAGGATCCTCCATATCCTACCCACGCGCGAGCTGAAGCAACAAAAGCCACTGAAAAGCCTTTGAGTGAAGAGATTCTCGTGCCTATTGTGATTCCCCAATCAAAGGACACGAGTAGGAAGTCGGAGGAGAAGCAAAAGCCAAAAGGAGTTTAGCATGCGTGTGCCATACCCGCAGAGGTTGAAGGGTAAAGAGGACGCTAAGCACTTCAAGAAATTTGTGGATATTTTCAAGAAGTTGCAAAATAACATCCCTTTCGCGGAGGCCATTTCACAAATGCCCAAGTATGCCAAATTTCTCAAGGACCTCCTCTCCAATAGGAGGCTCATGGATGATTTTGAAACTGTAACGCTGAATGAAGAGTGTAGCGCTGTAGTGCAAAAGGTGTTGCTCAAGAAGATGAAAGATCCGGGCGGTTTCATCATTCCTGTGACATTGGGAGATGTGTTTCATGGTAGAGCATTGTGTGATCTTGGCGCAAGCATAAATTTGAAGCCCACATCAGTATTTGAGCAACTTAGTGTAGGGGATCCAAAACCTACTCGTATGTGTTTGCAGATGGCCGACCGTACTATTAAACTCCCAAGGGGCGTGTTGGAGGATGTGCTTGTGAGAGTCGAAGGACTCATCTTCCCCGCAGACTTTGTGATCCTAGACATGGATGCTGATGATGATGTCCAACTCATATTGGGACGACCATTCCTTGCCACGAGGAATACCATCATTGATGTTGCGAATGGAGAGTTGTCGATGCATATTAACGATGAGAAGGTGGCGTTCAATGTCTTTGAAGCTATGAAATTTCCCGCGTATGCGGTGAGTGAGTAGTGTTTTGGTGTGGAGGCATACACACCAGATGAGGAGGAAGAAATCTTATTGGAGCTGCTGTACAAGGAGCTTGATCTACTTGACTCAAGCGAAAAAGAACAAGCTATGGAAGCCCACTGGCGTCAGCCCCTATCCCTCTTTAATGAGGGAAGCAGGAAGATTCTTACTCCTTCTCTTATTACTGCTCCTATTTTAGAATTAAAGCCTCTACCTGTTCATTTAAAATATTTATACTTCTGATCTAATGAGAATTTGCCTATGATTGTGTCTGCATTTTGGACTGGGAACAGGAGGAGGAGCTTCTCAAGGTATTGCAAGAAAGGAAAGCAGCTATGGGATGGACCATAGCGGGTATCAAGGGGATCAGCCCCACAGTTTGCCAGCACAAGATCCGGCTCATGGAAGATAAGAAGCCGGTAGTTCAATATCAGCGCACCTCAACCCTCACATGCAGGAGGTGGTGAAGAAAGAGGTGCTTAAATGGTTGGAAGCAGACATCATCTACCCGATTTCCGACATTACATGGACTAGCCTGGTGCAGTGTGTCCCTAATAGGGGAGGTATTATTGTGGTTGAAGGGGAAAAGGTGATCATATTGCCACTCGTACTGTTACTGGGTGGAGAGTTTGCATGGCTTATCGCAAACTCAACGATGCCACGTTGAAGGATCATTTTCCCCTCCCATTCGTTGATCAGATGATTGATAGGCTGGCGCGTCATTCTCATTATTGCTTTTTTGATGGATACTCCGAGTATAATCAGATAGCAATTGAGACAGCTGACCAGGAGAAGACGACATTCACTTGTCCTTATGGGACCTTTGCCTTTAGACGCATGTCATTTGGGTTGTGCAACGCACCTGCCACGTTTCAGAGGTGTATGATGTCGATCTTCTCTGATATGATGGAGCAAAATTTTGAAGTCTTCATGGATGATTTCTCGCTTTATGGTGATGGCTTCGAAGACTGTCTACAGCAGCTAGCTCGGGTTCTTGACAGATGCATTGACACTAACCTAGTGCTCAACTGGGAGAAGTGTCATTTCATGGTGACCGAGGGGATAGTGTTGGGGCACAAGATTTCAAGCAAAGGACTAGAGGTGGACCGGGCAAAAATTGAGGTGATTGAGAAACTTCCTTATCCTACATATGTCAAAGGGGTACAGAGTTTCTTGGGACATGCAGGGTTTTACGGCGGTTCAACAAAGATTTCTCAAAGATTATGAAGCTGTTATCTGGTTTGCTTGAAAAAGATGCAGTTTTTAACTTTGATGCAAAATGCAGGGCAGCTTTTGATGTGCTCAAGGAAAGGTTGATCAGCTCACCCATCATAGCCACACCAGACTGGACCTTTGTTGGAATAGATGCCCTAGAGGCAATCGTAGATTTAGTATGAACAATGTTTTGGCTAGAATATTCATTTATTATTTATGGCGATATTTAATATAATGAAGTCCTTAGATAAAATGTGTTATTTATCTTAAATATCCCTAGTCCATTATATTGATTAATAGGACGATCAAATATAGACTAGTATGTGGATAGACTGATATGGAGATATCAAGTCTAAACACATGGGTATGCATTAGGAGTAATGGCATACTGGATTGACCCACGACGAAAAGGATACATTAGATTATGTGAAGTCACAATCGCTTTTCGTAGTGCTAATATTATTGCAATCCTTGGACTTGAAGTCACTAGATACTCTAGTTGTGAAATATTGCGCTTTGCTGTTATCAAACGTTACACCGTAACTGGGTAATCATAAAGGTGGCTATCGGGCGTGATAGGAAGCAAGCTTAGAGATCGTAGTGATGTAGATAGGATTTGTCCCTCCCACATAATGGGGGTAAGTATCCACGGCCACTCGAGGGATGAGGCTTATTGAATGTCTGGCCAGACTCAGATAAATTAATATAGAGATATTAATGTTATCTGCAAGTGTAAGCATATTCCCAGGATCGAGGAACTATGGATTGGATATACGAGTGTGACTACTTATGTCTCGTGTCCAATCCGGAGATGGAGACAAAGGGATAATGGAATATGATATATTGGGCACAAAGGTTTGTCGGGATCACTGACTATTTCTATGGGTTGGGTGGCATGGATGTGTTGCTAGACACCGCTCCATGTTAGTAATAGTTACTACCAACTATATAGAAACCTATGGGGTCACACGTCAAATAGAGTAGAGCTAGATTTGGGATTAATTAATATGGATTTATTAATATAAGGATCATTGTGCAACACCTTGCAAACTTAGTAGGACTAATTTGCAAGGAAGGGAATAGTTCTAGTCCTACTAGAACAAGAAAAACTCTAATATGGAAACAACAAGGAGTTGTTGGAGTATATATATAAGAGGCTCTAGCTTCCTTCCCATATGAGTTATTATTAGACATAACACAAAGAGTCGGAGAGAGCAAAAGAGAGAGCAAGACAAACTAGAGGGCCGAAACCCCCTAGCCGTCCGCCCCCTCTACCCGACGGCAAAGAGGAGGCCGCCCCTCCCTTGTGCCTTTGTTTCTTTGATCTTCTTCCCTCTTCCTCCGGGTTCAAGCTAGCACTTGTTTGAAGGAAGAATCTAGATCTCACCTCTAGACGTGGATCAACCGTAGAGAAGAGGACATCATTCTTCGTGTGATCTCACAAATCAAAAGGTACACATCTTCTATGACCTTAATCATGTTATGATGTCTCTTCCTGTGATCCTTGGTGGGCTTTGAGTAGGATTAATTTTTGTTATTCCGCTGCGTTACCTACGTCAAAACCCAACAGTGGTATCAGAGCCACAGGTCGTAGAGCATAACATGATATTATGTGTTTACGATTTCAGTTCATACACCGTATTATTGTTTATTACGCGAAAACTGAAAAATTGGCATAGTAGATGCAATATTGAATTTGATTCAATCAAACAAGACCCAACTTGACATTGGATGTTAGAATTGGTGAGTTTAATCACATAGGATGTGAATAATTGGGTTCTTGAAAAATTAGGGTTCATGGGCACATGATTGAAAAGGCGTTTTCAATTATGGAAACAAAGTTATGGAAATAAATCCATAAGGAAACAACTTTTCTTGGGCAACAAGGAAGAGGGAAGGAGACTAGGGCCGAAACCCTAGCCGCCCGCCCCCTCCCTTGCGCGCTAAGCAACGCCGCGGGCCTCTAGGCGTGCGGCGGTCCTAGGGTTCGGGCCACTTGTTGGCTTGGGCCCTTTGGACCGTTGTAAAACCCTAGTTACCCAATTTCATTAAAATTAAACAAGCGCGTTAAAATTGGTTTTAACTGTATTATGTGCTTTATTGCATGGTGGATGGATATGGCCTAGGATTGTGGATGTTTATTGTTTTGTGGTTTAGTTTACGGCCTGCGAGCTGATCAATTTAATGTAATAATTAATTAAGTTTTACGGCCTGCGAGTCGTCTTTTTCTCCTCGACATGTGAGGCTTGTGTTATTTATTTATTCTAGATGTTAGGATAGAATTAGAAGTATTTAGATGATAGCCAAGAACATGGAGAAGAAGACCGGAGAACCAAAGGAGCCAAAAGACATCCCTAGACGCGCAGCTATGGTGGAGCACATGGAGATGAGCTCGGCACTTTAGGGCAATTAGATATTATCATTGGCTTGATAATATCATTAGGGGCCATATCCATGCCACGTTTTTTTATTTTGTGGATGTTTATTATTCATGCCTTGTTATTTATTTTGTGTGTATGACGCTACAAGCAAAACGATAACGAGATAATAATAAACAAGGTTGGTCTTTTATTGTGGATGGCCCAATCCAAATAAGTAGACCATGTTGATAAGATCAACCAAACAACTTAAAAAGAAATCCCTCAATTAAATATTGCGTTTTGCCTTCTCTTGTCAAAACACCCTTCATGATCATGGCCTATTAAAATTCGGGCTTGCCAAAGCAAGGCGATTTTAATTTTTCATGATGTGTTGCGGACGACGCAAGCTAGTAATGCGGGTATGTTGAAAACAAGAGGTTGGACGCAACTAGGCAAGAGTCAATTGGATTGATGAGCTTAGAGGCATGACAATTAGGAGTTATCCAATTGGATAAAGAATAAGAGGAATTTATTCACCTAATTGGACCAAGAGTTGCATGGGATGCAATTGGAATGGTTCCTACCTAAATAACCAATTCTTGGGTGACTTGCCAAACCAAGCTCAAGAAGAAGTGAAAAAGGGATCTTGGACCCACTAGAAAGTATAAAGATATTTTCCGCTTTAATAGTGAGGGCTATTAATCCGAGAAAAATAGTGGGAGCTATATTTAATGGTCTAGCCATTGTTAAATATAGTTAAATTGTTCAAAAATACTAAATTGCATATTTCTCGTTTTGTAGAATTCGAAATGGCAAACAACAACGCATCGAGTTCATCCCTACGATCTGTCCTTGAGAAGGATAAATTGTCTGGAACAAATTTCCTTGACTGGTACAGAAACTTGAGGATTGTCCTCAAGCAAGAAAAGAAGTTGTACGTCTTGGACACTCAGATTCCAGACCCACCACAAGATGAGTCTCTACTAGCGGAAGTAAGGGCACGTCAGAAACATATTGATGATTCTAATGACGTGACTTGCCTCATGCTTTTCACCATGACTGGTGAGCTTCAGAAGCAACACGAGAACATGGAAGCCTATGATATGATCAGACACTTGAAACAATTGTTTCAGGAACAGGCAAGGCATGAGCGCTATGAGGTGTCTAAAGCATTGTTCAAAAGTAGTCTTGCAGAGGGGAATCCAGTAGGCCCTCATGTACTCTGAATGATCGGGTACATAGAGAACCTTGAGAGACTGGGGTTCCCACTCGGCCAGGACTTGGCGACTGATCTCGTCTTGCAATCGTTTCCTGACAGTTATAATCAGTTCATTATGAACTATAATATGAATGAGATCAACAAGTCTTTGCCAGACCTATTGAACATGCTAAATACAGCTGAGCAAAGCATCAATAAAGGCAAGGGCAAAGCCATAATGATGGTCCACAAGAAGAAGGGCAAGTCAGTTGCATCTACTTCAAAAGGAAAACGCAAGAAAGTTGCGAAATCCAAGGATGTCCTAAAGCCTAGTGGAGGCGTGGCTAAAGGTGAATGTCACTACTGCAGCCAGCCGGGTCACTGGAGGAGGAACTGTCCTAAATATCTGGAGGATAAGAAGCTTGGAATAGTGATTCCACCACCACCAGGTATTTATGTTATAGACGTCAATCTCTCTATTTCATCCTCCTGGGTATTGGATACCGGATGTGGTTCTCACATTTGTCGTAATGTGCAGGATTTGAAAAGAAGTAGAAGATTGCGAAAAGGGGAGATAGACTTGCGCGTCGGGAATGGAGCAAAGGTTGCTGCATTGGCTTTAGGCGTTTATGAGCTATCTTTGCCTTCTGGACTTACTTTAGAATTAGACAATTGCTTTTATGTGCCTGCTATGAGCAGAAACATTATTTCCGTTTCTTGTTTGGACGAGAAAGGTTTTTCTATTTCAATAAAGGACAAGTGTTGCTCCATTTATTTTGATAGTATGCACTATTGTAGTGCGCATTTGTCTAATGGATTGTATATCCTTGATCTAAATAATCCAATCTATAACATAAATACTAAAAGGATTAAAACTAATGATTTAAATCCTACATATCTATGGCACTGTCGTTTAGGCCATATAAATGAGAAATGCATATCTAGACTCCATAAGGATGGACTTCTAGACTCATTTGATTTGGAATCATATGAGACATGTGAATCTTGTTTATTGGGAAAAATGACAAAGTCCCCTTTCAATAAGAAGGGAGAGCGGACTAGTGAGTTATTGGCACTCATACATACTGATGTATGCGGACCATTCCCCACGCCTGCCATAGGTGGTTATACCTACTTCATCACATTTACTGATGATTTCAGTAGATATGGATTTGTATACCTTATGAAGGCCAAATCTGAATCCTTTGAATTGTTCAAAGAATTCAAGAATGAAGTAGAGAAGCAACTTGGCAAGAGTATTAAATCTATACGATCGGATCATGGAGGAGAATACTTAAGCCAAGAGTTTGATGAGTATCTTAGAGAGTGTGGGATAGTATCCCAGCTCACTCCACCCGGAACACCACAATGGAATGGTGTATCTGAAAGGAGGAATCGCACTCTATTAGATATGGTGTGATCTATGATGTCTCAAACAGATCTTCCGATATCCTTTTGGGGACATGCTCTAATGACGGCAGCTTTTACCATTAACCGTGTTCCATCCAAATCGGTCATGAAGACGCCATATGAGATATGGACTGGGAAGCGTCCCATAGTGTCGTTTATGAAGATTTGGGGCTGCGACGTCTATGTAAAGCGTTTACAAACAGACAAGCTCGGGCCTAAAGTGGATAAGTGTGAGTTTGTGGGATATCCTAAGGAGACTAAAGGATATTACTTCTATAACCCTACCGAGAACAAAGTGTTCGTTGCTCGGACCGGCGTGTTTCTAGAAAGAGAACTAGTCTCTAAAGAACCAAGTGGGAGGGTTGTAGAACTTGAAGAAATTCATGAACCACAAACCACTGAACCAATAATGGAACATGAAAATGAACCACAAGAAGTTGTGGAAGAACCTGTTCGGGTAACACAGGAACTCCGTAGATCAGGAAGAGTGCGTCATGAGCCAGAGAGGTATGGACTTCTCGTGACTGAGCCCGATGACGTACCACTCATGGAAGATGAGCCTGCAAACTATGGAGAAGCCATGAGTGGCCCAGACTCTAAGAAGTGGCTAGAAGCCATGAGATTCGAAATGGATTCCATGTACACCAACAAAGTATGGACTTTGGTGGAACCACCCGGAGGGGCTCGACCCATAGGGTGCAAGTGGGTCTTCAAGAAGAAGACCGACATGGATGGCAAGGTAGTTGCCTATAAGGGCCGATTGGTGGCCAAAGGTTATAGACAGATTCATGGTATTGACTATGATGAGACCTTTTCACCAGTCGCCATGACTAAATCCATTCGAATCTTACTTGCTATTGCAGCACACTACGACTATGAGATTTGGCAAATGGATGTCAAAACAGCGTTCCTTTATGGGAACCTCCTTGAGGATGTGTATATGACACAACCAGAGGGTTTTGAGGATCCAGAGAATGCCAATAAAGTCTGTAAGTTGCAAAGGTCCATTTATGGATTAAAGCAAGCTTCTAGGAGCTGGAATCGACGTTTTGATGACGCGGTCAAAGAGTTTGGCTTCATCAAGAACGAAGATGAGCCTTGTGTTTACAAGAAGGTTAGTGGGAGCTCTATAGTATTTCTGGTCTTGTATGTGGATGACATACTAATCATTGGCAATGATATTCCTACTCTGCAATCTGTTAAAGATTGGCTAGGAAAGTGCTTTGCGATGAAAGACTTAGGAGACGCAGCCTATATACTTGGTATAAAGATCTATAGAGATAGATCTAAAAGGTTGCTTGGCCTAAGTCAGAGTACATATATTGACAAGGTGTTGAAAAGGTTCAACATGCAAGATTCCAAGAAGGGATTCTTGCCCATGTCACATGGAGTCACTCTTTCCAAGAATGACTGTCCCTCCAACGAGATGGAGAAGGACCGCATGAGCAGGATACCCTATGCTTCGGCCATAGGATCCATCATGGACGCCATGCTATGTACTAGACCAGACGTATCATACGCGTTAAGTATGGTGAGCAGATACCAGTCCAATCCGGGTGAGAGTCACTGGATTGTTGTCAAGAACATCCTAAAGTACTTGAGAAGAACTAAGGATGTATTCTTGATATTTGGAGGAATGGAAGAGCTAAGTGTAAAGGGTTACACTGACGCGAGCTTCCAAACCGACAAGGATGATTACAGATCGCAGTCTGGATACGTGTTTTGCCTGAATGGAGGAGCTGTAAGCTGGAAGAGTTCCAAGCAAGGAACAGTTGCTGATTCTACAACAGAAGCTGAGTACATTGCTGCTGCGGAAGCGGCAAAAGAGGCAGTATGGATAAAGAAGTTTATCGCTGAGCTCGGTGTGGTCCCTAGCATTGTGGATCCCATAGAGTTGTACTGTGACAACTCTGGGGCAATTGCACAGGCGAAGGAACCAAGATCGCACCAAAAGTCAAAGCATTTACTTAGGAGATTCCATCTTATTCGTGATATGATCGATCGAGGAGATGTGAAGATGTGCAAGATTCCGACGGATGACAACGTGTCAGATCCGCTCACGAAACCTCTTGCGCAGCGGAAGCATGAAGGGCACGCCAGATCTATAGGCATACGAGATGCGCCAGATTGGCTCTAGTGCAAGTGGGAGACTGTTGGAATAGATGCCCTAGAGGCAATCGTAGATTTAGTATGAACAATGTTTTGGCTAGAATATTCATTTATTATTTATAGCGATATTTAATATAATGAAGTCCTTAGATAAAATGTGTTATTTATCTTAAATATCCCTAGTCCATTATATTGATTAATAGGACGATCAAATATAGACTAGTATGTGGATAGATTGATATGGAGATATCAAGTCTAAACACATGGGTATGTATTAGGAGTAATGGCATACTGGATTGACCCACGACGAAAAGAATACATTAGATTATGTGAAGTCACAATCGCTTTTCGTAGTGCTAATATTATTGCAATCCTTGGACTTGAAGTCACTAGATACTCTAGTTGTGAAATATTGCGCTTTGATGTTATCAAACGTTACATCGTAACTGGGTAATCATAAAGGTGGCTATCGGGCGTGATAGGAAGCAAGCTTAGAGATCGTAGTGATGTAGATAGGATTTTTCCCTCCCACATAATGGGGGTAAATATCCACGGCCACTCGAAAGATGAGGCTTATTGAATGTTTGGCCAGACTCAGATAAATTAATGTAGAGATATTAATGTTATCTGCAAGTGTAAGCATATTCCCAGGATCGAGGAACTATGGATTGGATATACGAGTGTGACTATTTATGTCTCGTGTCCAATCCGGATATGGAGACAAAGGGATAATGCAATATGATATATTGGGCACAAAGGTTTGTCGGGATCACTGACTATTTCTATGGGTTGGGTGGCATGGATGTGTGGCTAGACACCGCTCCATTTTAGTAATAGTTACTACCAACTATATAGAAACCTATGGCGTCACACGTCAAATAGAGTAGAGCTAGATTTGGTATTAATTAATATGGATTAATTAATATAAGGATCATTGTGCAACACCTTGCAAACTTAGTAGGACTAATTTGCAAGGAAGGGAATAGTTCTAGTCCTACTAGAACAAGAAAAACTCTAATATGGAAACAACAAGGAGTTGTTGGAGTATATATATAAGAGGCTCTAGCTTCCTTCCCATATGAGTCATTATTAGACATAACACAAAGAGTGGGAGAGAGCAAAAGAGAGAGCAAGACAAACTAGAGGGCCGAAACCCCCTAGCCGTCCGCCCCCTCTACCCGACGGCAAAGAGGAGGCCGCCCCTCCCTTGTGCCTTTGTTGCTTTGATCTTCTTCCCTCTTCCTCCGGGTTCAAGCTAGCACTTGTTTGAAGGAAGAATCTAGATCTCACCTCTAGACGTGGATCAACCGTAGAGAAGAGGACATCATTCTTCGTGTGATCTCACAAATCAAAAGGTACACATCTTCTATGACCTTAATCATGTTATGATGTCTCTTCCTGTGATCCTTGGTGGGCTTTGAGTAGGATTAATTTTTGTTATTCCGCTGCGTTACCTACGTCAAAACCCAACAACCTTGCCGTTTAAGCTTATGTGTGATGCTAGCGACTATGCGGTAGGAGCAGTATTGGGACAGCGGAAAGACAAGGTAGCTCATGTCATTTACTATGTCACTCGTACTCTTAATAATGCACAGGTTAACTATGCCACCACAGATGAAGATATGTTGGCTATCATCTTCGCGTTGGACAAGTTTCGTCCATATATTGTGGGTTCTCAGTTGACGAATTTCACAGACCATGCAGCCCTCAAGTACCCTCTCACCAAGAAGGATGCAAAACCAAGATTGATCCTGTGGGTTCTGTTGATGCAAGAGTTTAACGTGGTAACCAAAGACAAGAAGGGGGTAGAGAATGTTTTTGCAGACCATTTGTCACTGCTGGAGAATGAAAAAAGGAAGATGTTCCAATTATAGAAGATTTTCCAGATGAACAACTTATGGTAGTGGTAGCAGTTGTGCCTTGTTTTGCTGACCTGGCGAATTTCAAGGCACTCAACATTGTCCCCAAAGACATGACATTCCATCAGAAAAAGAAGTTCTTCGCAGATTCACGACGTTATTTTTGGGATGACCCATATATGTCAAGTTAGGAGCTGATAATGTGTTGAGAAGATGTGTAGCTGAGCCGGATACGTTGATATTCTCAGACATTGCCATGAACTGAATTGTGGAGGACATTTTGGCAAAACACGCATTGTGGCTAAGGTACTTTAAAGTGGTTTTTATTGGCCTTCTTTACATAAGGATGCTCATTTATTTGTATAGCAGTGTGACCGGTGTCAGAGAACCGGCAATATTTCCAACCGAAATGAGATGCCTCAGACTTTCGTGTTGGAGGTGGATCCGTTTGACGTGTGAGGAATTGATTTCATGGGGCCATTCCCCTCTTCACTTGGAAATCTTTATATTATGTTAGTTGTGGATTATGTGACCAAGTGGGTAGAGGCAATGGCTTGTCCCAAGAATGATGAAGCTACTGTAGAGAGATTCGTGCGCAAGAACATATTCACGCGGTTTGGGACTCCCAGGGTCATTATCAGTGATGAGAAATCGCATTTCGTGAACAAGGTTTTTGCCAAAGTATTGAGCAAATATGGGGTAAAGACACATAAGATATCACTAGATTATCATCCGCAGTCGAATGGGCAAGTTGAAGTCTCTAACCGAGAGATAAAGGGAATTCTAGAGAAGACAATCAATCCGGGACGCAATGATTGGTCCCTGCACTTAGATGACAGTTTATGGGCATATAGGACTGCACACAAGACCCCTTTAGGCATGTCTCCCTACCATCTAGTATTTGGGAAGTCGTGTCACCTTTCGGTGGATCTTGAGCACAAGGCGTTCTGGCCCTTGAAGAAGATCAACTTGGATGCTAAGATCTCAGGTGAGCGACGGAAACAAGCACTACTTGAACTTGAGGAATTTCGATTGATGGCATATGAGAGTGCAAAAATTTATAAGGAAAGGACAAAGCAGTGGCACGCCAGGCACATCATACCGAGAGACTTCAAGGTAGGACAGAGGGTGCTGATCTTCAACGCAAGACTAAAGCTGTTTCCAGGAAAGTTGAAGTCTATATGGAGTGGTCCCTACACGATTACTTCAGTATATCCATGTGGTTCTCTTGAGGTGGAAGATGCAAATGGGAACAGGTTCAAGGTAAACGGCCAGAGAGCAAAGCCGAATTTGGATGAGAATTTCATTGGAGTCATTGAATGGCTCCATGCGTCTCCTGCTATTTGATTATCTCTGAGGTAACTGGGTCAGGCCGTCGACCTTAAATTACAAGCGCTTGTTGGGAGGCAACCCAACCTATTTATTGATGTATTTTAGGTTTTAATATTGTTTGTTTGTTTTTATTCTATTTGATTTATTTGAGAGGTGCGAGAGAGTAGGGCTGTAAACGAACCAAGCCGTTCGCGAACAACTCGCGTTCGATTCGGTAAAAGCTCGTTCGTGTTTGATTCGAATTATTAATCAAACAAACTCAAACATGAAAATGTGTTCGTTTGCTAAACGAGCCGAACACGAGCCGAACAAGAGGCTCGTTCGTTAGTGTTCGCGAACAAATTATACTAATATTTATGTACATGTATTTAGAAGAAAGATTAAATTATTTTTATCTTCTTTATGACTAATTTCCCTAAATCATGCATAATTAGTGTAGAATCTTCTTTTGTAGCAGTTTGACCTTTTGATTAGGATTGAAAAAAGAAATCCTAATTTATCATACCATAAACATTTACTTTAAATTTTATTATTTTGCTATATAAAAATCAAACTAGATACTTTGAGTCTATCACTAACACAAATAATGCAAACCTCTATATCGATACATTTGATGTTATTTTTTTCTTTACACATTTAATTTGAGGTAATAAAAATGTGATATTTAAATTCAAGAATTACTTATTATCATATTTATTCAAGAGATATACAAGTTCGTCAAACCGAATTCGAGCCGTAAACGAGCTAATTAAACGAGCCACGAGCCAAACAACGAACAACTCGAGCCCTAAACGAGCCAAACTCAAACAAGATTTTTTTGTTCGACTCGAGTTCGCGTTCGACTCGTTTAGCCGACAAGTTAAACGAGCCAAACCCAAACAAGAGATATTCGGTTCGGTTCGGCTCGTTTACATCCCTACGAGAGAGAGAGAGTGGCTTTAATGTTTCCAATGAGTATGTGCAGGATTTTTAGGTGAAAGGGCTATTCTGGATCCCCCTTCTTGATGCGCGTGTGCAGAACAGAGTAAAAAATTGAAGAATAGCAGTCTAGAACGCGTATCGGGATCCGGAATGAAGAAATTGAAGATTGACGCCATTCCGACACTAACTCAACAGACGCACCTGGAGAATATCATGTTCCCGGACTCCCCGTCTTGATATACGCGAGGATTTTATTGAGGAATGGAGAAAGCTAGCATATTGGTACGGATTACGAGTTGATAGTTTGAAAAAGAGACTGAAAACAGAATTGAAGAGTGTCAATGTGTGGGGGTGGTTGAGAGCTTTCTGTAGACAGGTGGATCGCGCATATCGGAGTCCGAATGAGAAAGTTACGTGAAAAAGGATGCTCAAAATAGTAAAACGGGACCAAAAGCATCCGGAAATGCAAAATGTGACTTGGAATGCATAAAATTGACGAATGAAATATTCCCCGGACCTTGGGAGTGTTTTATGGTTAGAATTGAGTCTCGAGGACGAGGAGATCCTTCGGAAAGCAAATGCACGATCGGATACGCGTAAAAATACCAAAAAGGATGTTTTTGGCAGCTTCAGACTTCTCTTCGTACGAAGAGAATTGTCTTCGTACCAAGACATTTAACTTAGAAAAATTTTTGGCCTCTGAATATTGTCTACCCAGAACAGCTTGCAGTACTTGTCTGGGAAGACCTTCGTACAAAGATAAATTCTCTTCGCATGAAGAGTATTCGTACGAAGAGAATTGTCTTCGTACGAAGACAACCCATGAATTGACAGGTCTGCCCGATACAGAGAAGGAGAAGGGGGGATTAATTGGAGGGCATTATTGACTTTTTGCACAATTTATGTGGAGGTAGTTGCAGATGAAGGTGCTTCTCCTTCATTCTTCACGTTCATCTCTTCACCTCACCCTCCATAGCTGAAACCTCCTCTCTCTCTCTCTCTCTCCAAGCTTAAATCTTCACCAAATTCAACAAGCAAGATAGGGTTTTGTGCGGATTTTCTAGGAGATCAAGGATTGGTAGAGGGTTTTAACTAAAAGAGAAGCATGAGGGAGATATCAGTTGAAGAAAAGCCATGTGTTTTCGGTCCTAGTTTCGAAATTTGGGAAAGTTGGAGCTTGATTCAGCCTTCGGTCAAGAAGACAACCTCGACGGGGACATCACAAGGAGCACTGTGCACCGTTCAATTGAAGATTTCATCGAAAATTTTTGGCGACCTCAAAAACGGTCCTTCTTGCCGGATTTTCTGCAAATTGTGCCCGTAAGACTTGCTCCGGGCACGTAGGTACTATCTGCTCTAGTAATTTCAATATACGAGTCTTAGGCACAATTGAGTAAAAGCCCAATTTTATTTTGTTGCGCTTAGTAGCATGCTTGGGGGCGATTGAATAGAGTCTTAAGATTATGTGCTTCAAAGTGCTTACATGTTTATGTTCTGCAAACACTTATTGTCACATTGCACGAGTTGAGTTATTTGTTTTACTTGAATTTTGAGCATTAAAATGGCGGGTGGTGGAAAGAAACGAAAGACGGGTGAGGGAACATCTCAAGAGGCATCCGGCTCGGGTGACCCTTGTGCACAAGAGATTCCGGCGGGGAGACCTCCGTGTACACCGTAAGTAGAGGATCAGAGATGGCACAGGAAGAGTTGGGTTGTGCGTAGGGAGAGAGTAAGGCAGTAGTAATGTCTGAGAGAGAGACAGAGGTTTGGCAGAGCTTCCGCGTATGGCTAGTGTGTCCTCCTTTGTATTGAAAGGTTAACGTCCTATATATAGCAGTGAATGTGACCGTTTTAGTGTGGTTAATGCGCCAATAAATGGCGGCTTAATTAGCTTAACCACAACGGCACGTTCGTCCGTGTATATAGGGACCGTTACAGCACGTTATGCGCGAATACCGGAACCGTTATGGGGTTGACCGGGTTTGACCGGATTGACCGGGATTATGGAGCTCGTGCCATAAATCTCTCAAAATCAGTTACTAAAGGTCGCGCGCGGGCTTGGCTCGCACGCGACAGGACTTACTCTAGCCTCCAAACCACTAAGTCCCTACAAGTCCCGTGCAGTGGTATGCGAGGGCCCTGTCTCGCAGCCCCCACATGGATCAGCGTGGCTGGTGATCCAGTGTGTGTGGAGCACAATATGGTGTGCTGGATGGTTGCCACGTGGCCAGGATCTGTTAGCTCATAAAGCACTATCTACATTAGCCCCCTTTCTGCGCGTGAAGACTCATAGTTGTATAGACTTCCATGCGCGGAAACCAACATACGCGTCGCTGCCACGCACCAATTCAAACATGAGTAAATTCAGCCCCCGTGCGTGCCATTATGACCTAAAACCCCTAGAGTCGTGCCGTCTGGCCTTTAGGGTTTTAGGCGTGACATCAGCTTGTCCTGTGATTGCGCGATTCGACGGTGACGGTTGCGATTCGACTACTGAAAGGACGCAACCCTTCATTGTTTTTGAATAAGTACTATGTACTCTCCATTGTTGCAAAGCATCACTTCTTTCTCTTAAAGTGAATGATACCCGGAAGTCTTCGAGAGCAGATTCAAATAATCAATCACCAGCTCACTCTTGTCAATCGTCTTCTTCAACTGTGCGCATCCAAGCAAGCTTTACCAAAACAAGGTTGGCCTTGTTTAATTTTGTTTATCATACCAATGTATGCTTTCAACTGTGTTGGATCTGCAAACCCATGACATATTATCTGTTGAAAACTTGTGAAGAAGCTCCAATCTTGGAACCTAATCTTGATTTAATCCTTCAATGATAAGGACCTTGGATGTAGGGTTTTGAAATCCCTGATAATGCAAACAATTTCCAATCCCTGATTTCTGAAATTGATACCAGAAACTGTTCATCTTTCTTCCCATAGATCTTGAATCTCGAAATTCAAACTGAAGTGTGGCATATTTCTCCCCCCTTTTTTCTTGCTTTTCCGCAGGAATGGCAAAGACAAAAGGAACTAGACCCGCCAAGGAGGACGAAGAAATACGTGATCTTCCACAAGCTCTATGGCGAAAAGCCCCCTACCTGGGTGGCAAGGACTTCTACCATGCGAGGGTTAAGGCAAAGAAACTGCCTGCTTCTGTCCCTAATGAGGGATTGCTAACATTAACCCCTCCAGTTAACTCAGCCTTGCTTCATTTAATTAGCTCCGAGGACGTGGTTCGATTGGGAATCGAAAATGGGTACTTCCCGTATGCCGCGATTTCCACCCAAGCTTTTGTTCAGAAATTGGACTACATGGATGAATGGATTGACCACGTGTTGACCAATCATGCTGTGACTCTCAACGAGGCCGGCGTATACTTCGCCGTTCGTGCTACGAAGGGTGCTGCCGTGAAGCTGGACCAGTCCATGCTTCTAAACCTTCTTTCCCGCTACTCGCCTGCGACTCACACTTTTCACTTTGCTGAGTTCGAGGCTGCTCCCACGCTCGAGGACGTGCACATGCTGTATGATCTGTCTCCCATGGGCGAGGTGGACCCTTTGAGTCCCTTGAGGACGGATGCGGAGATTGCTTTGTACACGCAGATGGAGGAGTGCTTATCAGAGGTAAAGAAAATCTCCACCCGGTGGACCACCACAAAAGCCCTTCCTGACTGGCAGTTGGTTGACACGTCTGCGAAGAATACTTGGAATAAATGGGTGCAGTACTTCTTTGGTGATTACGCGAACAGCAGCATTACCAAGAAGCTTCTGAATCAAAACCCAGAGGCCAAGAATTACGTGGAGGGTAAAGGCTATCACTTGACCCTTTGTGCTTTCCTCTGTGCCTGGCTGTCGAGGTACTTAATCGATGGTCACCCGCACGATTGGGTCTTCTATCACGTTCTGCCGCTTGCTGTGAAACAGGCCCTTGGCCAGAAAGTCGCGCTTGGACCCTTGGTTTTGGGCACGCTGTACTACAGACTGGATCAGCTAGTTGTGGCCATGAAAGAATCGCGTGGCCGCCTCGACATACTGAATTTCGTTAACATTGCCTTCCTGACGATGTGGGTCTTTGAGCGATGGCCTTCCTATGCCCCGACTGCTTCTAAGCCCAACAAGTGGTGTCCCCCAGACGCGGTGGAGGAGCGTAACAGCGGCAGAGCTGCAAGGTGGTTCGGCACAAACAATACCAAGTGCGTCTGGAGTTTGATATGAGACAATCGGCGAGAGTTCATAGCCAGGCCTTATGCCACGCGTATTGAAAACGTGCGATGGTTTCCAATGTTGTATCCTCCTAAGGGTGTTGTGTTTTCAGAAGAGCTCCTCTTCGAAGATGGAGAGCATTTCCATGAGGGCTGCCGGTGCCTGCGAGGTTCCCTTCCTGCTCTCGCAGAGCATATTCGTGAGCTCGCGCCGAGGTATGAGAGGATTACTGTGGATGTTGACCCCACTCGCGTTTCTCCCCAGTTTGGCTTTGATGCAGTGGCACCATCAATCTGGCCACAGTTCATTATCAGAGGCTGCTATAAGCGTTTGTTGACAAAGGAGTGCAAAACACTCTTCATGAGCAACCTTCCCTTTGAGCAACCCGCAGATAACCGCGAAGGCGGTTGTTCTAAAAACTGGCTCGCGTACTGGAACGCCCAGCAGACAAGATTTGAGACGCAGTCGGCCCCCCAGCCAAGCAGAGCTCCTGTGATCAAAAGAAACTCTTTTCCGTTTCGCCCCAACTGCAGTCTGGACGAGTCTGAATATGGTTGCTACTCATTGTTGGATCATGAGAACCATTTGTGCCCTGCCGTCATTCTGGATGAAAAGATCGCCGCAGTTAGGAAAGGCGAATCGCATGTCATCAGATATAGTGAGACTTTCGCTAAGGTAAGAAACTTCTTTTGCATGCGCTAAGCTTCTTTATTTTCACATATTGACATCTTTATTCTACACTGCTTGCTGTAGTGCCATGTGCGGAGGTTCGCATCAAGCGACCGTTCCAAATCGCTGGTTAACACCATTGTTACCACAAGAATACAAGGACAGACATTCCTGCTAGCATCGAGGATGGACCCTGAGGTCGAAACCAGGATTCGCGAGGTCATGAATGCTTTTGCTGACTCGCTGATAGACAATGCTCCGGCCTTGTCTCCCCCTAGAGATAATCCGTCTCCTCCAGCGACTGTCGCGCCAAGAGCGAAGAGACCCAGGCAAAGGGGAATTACAATTTCTTCCCCTAGAAGCGCTCCAACTTCCCCTCCTGCGAAGTCCCTTTCTGCCAAGGACAAAGGCAAAGGTCGTATGCCCAGTAAAGCGCGGAAGGAGCTCGCAGTAGAGACCTTCATTCCATTCGGCCAGGAGGAAGAAGAGGAGAGGCGGGAGCCAAGAGAAGATGAAGAAGAAGGAAGATAAAACGTGATACATGAGGAAGAATCAGGAGGTATCCCCATCGCGTTTCCCTTCTCATTATCGTAACTGTTTTGCAACTTGATTTTGAACCAATCGTTTCTTCGCAGATGATGATGATGATGAGACCATCAGTGGCCTTTTGGCCAAGAGGCAGAAGAGGGATGCTCACTCTGGCATTTCTGACGAACCCATAAGCGAGGACGTTCTCGCCAAGTCCAGGAAGACAGTTGCGGAAGCTGCTGAAAGGAGAAGACAGCGAGAAGAGGAGGAGCTCGAGCGCGTGAGGCAGAGGAGCCTAGAAGAACAGCATGTTGACGACTTAGTGCGTCCGACTGATGAGGAAGATGTGCTTCCCGAAGAGGTGGCTCCTCGGGCTGAGGAGGAGGATGTGGCTCCAGAAGAGGATGCAGTAGCTTTGGAGCAAGCCCAAGCAGATTTTGAAGAAATCGCATGCGGCAATGAAGGTGAGATTTTTAATCTCGCAGTAACTTATCGAGATGTCATTGTTGATGCATTAAAGCATGGTGTGTCAAAAGCTGACATTCGTCGTTGGCTAGTAGGCAAGTGCGGTGAGCCCTCAGGTAATCACTTGAACAATATGCATGAACTGGACTTAGCAACTCAAAACATAATCATGACTGGTTTCTTCGCGCCCCAGGTCACGTTCATCTTAAGGGCATGCTTAATGAAGACACATTAATAGGGAAAGGTTCCACGTCCTTAGCGTATGACAAGGATACTGCAATCCCACATTCGCGTGGAGGTGCTTGCTCTTAGCTTAGCAGAGATGATAAAATGTCATACGGTACAAGTTACCTCATACTATCGCATTTTGTATCGCAGGCAATGCTGATGAGCCTTCTTTGGAACAAAGGAGTCAACCTTCTGCGTCCTATGTCCGTGTTCCGAGTTCTCATACCGAGAAGCCCGTCGCAGCTGCTGAATATGCAGGAGAGCCATTTGAGGACATCATCGAACTCTCTGACGATGCCGAGGCTGACGTTGTGCTAATGGAGGACGATGTCCCTGCTAGTGCTGAGGAAATAAGAACAAGTGCTGCTGATGCCATCGCATCTGAGAGTGTCCCTCGCCAAGCAACTTTGGCTGCTACTGTGCTTCCAGCGATGACTGAGTCGGCGGCACCTCTTCCTGCGTGGAGCTTTTGGGGCTCGCAGGTCGGGGCTGCAATCGCAACTGGTGCGACTTATACTCTTCCCCCCAACTACGAGGAGTTAGAGCTCGCAGCTGATAGAAGGGCAATGGAGCGAGGGCAATCTTCAACTACCCCAGTGATGTGCATTCCTTCTCTGCGCGAGATCCTTGAAGGAACTGGTATGTCGTGATTTGTTGTCCGCATTTCGCATCCTTCATTCGCGAATTTGATAGTATAACTTGGTTTTGACATTGCTTCAGGTTTGAAGCAAGTCGATGTGGACAGGCTAGTTCGGATGCGCCTCACCTACCCCCAATCATTTGGGAGATCTCTGGAGATAGGTCCCTTTGACAGGAGGCTGTTTCTTACCGAGGCCATTTGGATTTTGGAGCAGCTGTCTGCGGCCACGCCTGCGACCATTTCTCCTCAGAGTGCTGAACTGCTTTTTGGCATGTGCCAAAATCTTCTCGCCAAAGTTCAAGGCGGGCTGGGCTTTAAGTTTCTTATGAAAAGAGTTACCCTGATTCGCGCAAACGTAACTCTGAAACTCGTCCACCAAAACCTCACAGCTGAGAAGCAGAAGGTAGAGCAGCAAAAGCAAAAGGTTGAAGAGGCTATGAAGCTCTATCATGAGATGAATGCCAAGTGCGAGCAATTGAAGCAGGAAGTGGAGCAGGTAGAGAATCTGAGCCGTCAGTTCACTCCTCATGACTCCTTGATCAAGGGTTTACTTTGATTTTTGAATTTAAAAAGTAGCAAACAAATAGCTGAGACATTAATGTAATGTTGCTAGGGTTTCTCCCCCCTTTTTTCTCAAAAAGAAGAATCGAAATGCCCGTTTTGCCCCTTTCGGGATTTGCTAGAATATCTCTGTGCATATCAATTTATGACGTCAGCAATTGATATTCTGCCTTGATTTTCGCGCTAATTGCTCATTAGATAAGCACGCTTTCCTTGGGAAGTCCATCCGAATCATGAACATCCGTCATTAATTAGGATACGCAACTGAATCGTCGTAGCCTTTAGTAGGGTAATTGATTGTTACCGCTTTTCAAGGCGTAAGTGATTGACCTTACCCTCTTTTCAAATTCTGCTGACTCATGCTGGCAACTGAAGAGTCTCCACACGGTCTATATAAACCCTGCCTTTGCCATTTGGGTTCTTCATCCCAAAAATGTGCTTTGCCGTGAGTCCTTACGACTGCTGGCTTCAACGCTTGTTTTTCGTTGATTCATGGCAACTCCGAGTTGTGAAACCTGAGTTTGCACTTTGTGCTATAGAAATAGCTTCCAAGATCCGCTTCATAAGGCTTATTGATCTTTATAACCATCATAAAGAAGATGGAGATAATACCTTATGTGTGTTCGAAGAATTTTCTTCGTCTATTATGTTTGCAGGTCATGTTTCCGGCCGCCTCCCAGTGAGGTGCAGCGCCGTAGTGACCTTGCTACCGACTCGTAATGAACGGTGGGATTCTCCTCCAGCATGCCCGGAGGAGAACTTACTGCCCCCACGTTCGTGAGCTCAGGGTGGCGAGCCGTTGTGCTCGTTCCTGCGGACAAGGACCCCCTGTCATTCGGAGTTTCTGCTTGCATGTTGTACGCTGGAACCGGTGGTTCCCCAGGCGCATCTCATGGGGTGTTGACCAGATAAGGGCCTTGTCAAATACTGGGATCTTGAACGTATAGCCTCTTGTGGCGCTTGTAGGACGTTCATTTTATAGCAAGACCCTACTTGCGACAGACCTTTGGCCGCAGATATGTGTATCGCATAGCCGGTGTTAGGACCGATAAGTTCATCCTTTTTCAGTTAGGATTCCCCGATGTGTAACTTCTTGCTTGTAAGTCACTTCTTTTTTATGCATTATAAGCCATGTTGGCTGCGTAGTTAGATTTGAGCTTTTTCGCTTGTAAGCCGCTATCTAGAAAAATAAATTGTAAGTCCTTTTGACTCATAATGATAAATCACTTTGTATGATTTGCTGTCTTGTTGCAACAAAATACAATTTCGCATGCGTATCGGCAGTTTTCACCTTGTGTAATGCTATTGTAGATACTGCTTTCTGATATGACAGATCTCAGCCACGTGGCAACCATCCAGCACACCATATTGTGCTCCACACACACAGGATCACCAGCCGAGCTGATCCATGTGGGGGCTGCGAGACAGAGCCCTCGCATACCACTGCACGGGACTTGTAGGGACTTGTGGTTTGGAGGCTAGGGTAAGCCCTGTCGCGTGCGAGCCAAGCCCGCACGCGACCTTTAGTAACTGTTTTGAGAGATCTATGGCACGAGCTCCCTAGACCCGGTCAATCCGGTCAAACCCGGTCAACCTCGTAACGGTTCCGGTACTCGCGCACCACGTGCTCTAACGGTTCCTATATACTCGGACGAACGTGCCGTTATGGTTACGCTAATTAAGCCGCCATTAATGGGCGCATTAACCACACTACAACGGTCACGTTCTCCAGTATATATATATCGTTAACCTTTCCATACAAAGAAGAACAACATTGCCATACGCGGAAGCTCTGCCAAACCTCTGTCTCTCTCTCAGACATTACTACTGACTTACTCTCTCCCTACACACACCCCTATTCTTCCTGTGCGATCCCTGATCCACTACGTACGGTGTACACGGAGGTCTCCCTGCCGGAATCTCTTGTGCACATTTTGGTGAACCCGACGTGAAACTTACCAGCAAAAGCAACCATGTCTCAGGAGGATGATGTCAGCAACCGGTCGCCTTCCACCGAAACTCCCTCGGGAGACGAAGTCCGCCGTACTCCGACGACTCCCGGCGAGGCACCAACTTTGGAGTCTTTGGACGCCACTGTCCAAAGTCAGGCAAAAGCTCTCAAGTCTCAATCTGCGCAGTTGGAACGGATCTTGGCCGTTCTGGGCACCCTTGCACCAAATCCTCCACCAGTTACCGCTACCCCTCAGGGAGGAGGAACCCCTACCGCCCCAGGATCCGCCCCAGGATTGGGAGTGTCAGCCACGCCTCCCAACCCTCATCTGCAAACTCCACCGTCAGCCGCGCAGCTGCCTTCGGTCCAAGGGTCAACGGCGCAAATGCTACCCCCTGCTGCTCACGCCTCTCAGCCCACGGCTTTGGCGTCTAACCCAACTCTGCAGTACACTCTGCCTCCACCAGCGACGATTTGGGGAAACGCGGGCAGTCAATACACTCCCAATCCTCCGGCGGCATATGTGTCGCCACCGCCTACGGCAACCCCTCCGCCAGCTACCGAGGGAAGCATCCCAGAATGCATGACGTCCTTGCAGAAGCGCGTGGACTCCATCCTGGCTCATCAGTCGCTCGCGGATACCATCATCCCGAAGCTAGACAACGATCCACCCATTCCACGAGAGATCTATCTCATGCCTAACCCGGCGGGGTACAAGGCTCCCAAATGGGATAAGTTCGAGGACGTCAACGGAAACGCTCATGAGCATGTCATGCGTTTCATTGACGTCATGGGTCCATACGGAGCTGATCCCAAACTGCTGATGCGAGAGTTCCCAAAGACTCTTGGGAATGTAGCATACAAATGGTACCGGACGTTGGAGGCCGGATCTGTGAAGACTTGGGACGACATGGTCCAGAAGTTCTATACCAAGTTCTTCCAGATGGAAGAGAAGGTGACGATGATCCATCTCTCGCGGATGTATCAGAAACGCGAGGAAGATGGGATCACTTTCATCAAGAAATTCAGAGCGAAATCCTTGGAATGCAAGGACCCCATGCTCGAAAGCCGGCTCGTAGAGATATGCCTGCAGTGCATGCGAGATGAATACAAGAGCATGCTAATCAATTTGCAAACACCCACGTTTTCAAAGCTCATCGAGTGCACGATGAACATCGAGCCCATCGTCGAGAGACAGAGAAAGTAGAGCGCTCCAGAACGACCTGCGAGCGGCACCACCTACAAGATCGGCAGATTCGGCTACAAGCGAGGACGCGAAGCTGAGGTCAATGCAGTTTCGCCCCAGAAGCAAGCAAAAGTTACAAACTTCGACGCACCGCCTCTGCCATGCTCGGTGGAGGAAGCGAGCGATCTCTGTAGACAGTGGCGTAAGGACGGCATCCTGCCACCGCTTGAGAAAGCACCCTCCAAGGAGATGACGAGGGACCCCAAGTGGTGCGAATACCACGGCAAGGTCATGCACCCTACGGCCGAGTGCAAGAAGCTCAGATTCGCGTTCGACCAGAAGATGAAGAACGGCGAACTCATCGTCAGCGACCACCGGAAGGACGTGCGCAGCAACCCGCTGCCTGCCCATACAGATTCGGGCTCAAAGGGCAAGGAGGTCGCCATGATCTCGATAGTGGACTTGGAAGAAGTCGCAGAGGATGGTCTACCGATCATTGCTGAAGTCCATGAAGAGGAAGACTACAGCATGGACACGGAGGATGAGCGTGCCGACCGCATGAAAGGGTCGCACGGCTTCAGCAAATTCTTCGACGAGATGAACTTCTCCGAAAAATGCCGATCGGATATGACAAAAGCAATCTTAAGGATAGCGGAGGACTACGAAGAGGAGCTCGTGGTCTCCAACGGGAAAGTCATCAGGGCGTCCCGTTCCACAGAAAAGATTATGACCTTTTCTGCCAGCGACAAGAAGACAGATGCGAGCCACCAGAGGCCCCTGTACGTGACCGCCATTATCAACGGCGTCGAATTCAAGCGAGCGTTCGTCGATGGAGGAGCAGCGGTCAATGTTGTTCCCCTCCACACACTGAAGCTAGCAGGGATCCCCGAGCACAAGGTGGTCAAGCGTCCATCCCCGCTGGTGGGATTCGGAAGCGACTCTAGAATGACGATCGGATGGATCCGCCTAGGCGTTCAGATTGGTAAGATCAAGTGTTCGGCGAAGTTCTATGTCATAGATGCGAACACCACATATCACATGATCATCGGTCGAGCCTGGATTCATCGCTTCGACGCAATCCCTTCCACGGCTCACCAGATGATGAAAGCTATCTGGAACGACAGGATTGTCGAAATACCGGCCTCAACCAACCCATTCAACTTGGACGAAGCACATCTCAGCGAGGCGGTGTGGTTCACCGAGATGGCGGACGAGCAAACACCTGGACCATTCAACCCTACTCCTTTACCTCTCTGGGAGGACATCAAGGACCAGTCACCTGCAGGCGTGATGGTAACAAGGGGAGATGCAAATGAAAAGCCGCCTACATACGAAGAGGCGCCGCGTATCGCATATCATCGGAAAAATGTGTATACTCTGAAGAGGATTGCAAAGCATGACCCCGAGGGTAAGGAGATAGAGAGCTTCTACGCCAACGGGAAGAAATGCTATCGCATATGAAGGTGCGCGGGGACGTCCTCACACGGGCATGGGGGTGTCCCTGGGCAAATCAATCGAATCAAACAAGTTGTGCTGACAGAAGAGCCAACACAGATCGTTTCAGACGAGAAACTCAAAGAAGCGCCCGAATGCATGGAAGACAGGCCAAGACCACAAAAGCAAGAGCTAAAGGAAGTGTTCCTCAGCCCGAACGAGGAAAAGAGGAGGCCAGTCTTCCTGAGTGCGGACCTCACAAGCGAAGAGGAACAAGGACTGCTGCAGCTCCTAACTGAATACAAGGACGTATTCGCATGGGAATACGATGAGATGCCAGGTCTGGACACGAGCATTACCATGCACCGTTTAGACATCATCCCAGGGTCTAAACCGGTCAAGCAAAGCACCAGAAGTTTCAGGCCAGAGCTCAACGTGAAGATCAAGCAGGAAATCGTTAAACTCCTGGACGCCAAATTCATAGAGCCAAATCACCATCCCACATGGTTGGCCAACATCGTGCCGGTGGTGAAGAAGAACGGACAGCTCCGCATCTGCGTGGACTTCCGCGATCTCAACCGCTTCTGCCCTAAGGATGATTTCCCACTGCCTAACATCGATTTACTCATCGATTCGACGGCAGGCCATCGCATGTTCAGCTTCATGGACGGTTTCAGCGGGTACAATCAAATCAAGATGGATCCCGAAGATGCACAGAAAACTGCATTCATCACTCCCGTGGGGGTATTCAACTACACGGTAATGCCATTCGGTCTCAAGAACGCAGGCGCAACCTATCAGCGGGCCATGATGGCTCTATTCCATGACATGATGCACAAAGAAGTGGAATTCTATGTGGATGACCTGGTAGTCAAATCCAGGCATGAAGCAGATCACCTTGCAGACCTGCGAAAGGTGTTCAACAGATGCAGGAGCTTTCAACTGAAAATGAACCCTATGAAATGCGCATTCGGCGTGACCTCGGGGAAGTTTTTGGGGTGCGTGGTCCATCGCCAAGGGATCGAGCCTGACCCTGCGAAAGTGTCAGCCATCACCAGCATGACGCCACCTCACAACCAAAGTGCCTTGAAAACATTCTTGGGAAAATTATCATATCTGCGGAGATTCATCCCAGCAATCGCCGAGATCACATGCTGTTTCAGCACTCTTCTCAAAAAGGACGCCGCGTACAACTGGGCTCCTGACCACGAAGCCGCTTTTGAAAAGCTAAAGGAGCTACTCACATCCCCAAAGATTATGATCGCGCCTCAACTGGGATCACCGCTTCTACTATATCTTACATCAACAAGGAGATCTATAGGAGCGCTCTTGGCCCAGGTGTATGAAGGCCAAGAGAGGCCTATCTATTACATCTCTCGCATTGTGCAGCCTGCTGAATCAAGGTACACAGACATCGAACGTCATTGCCTTGCTTTATTCTTTGTGATAGAGAAGTTGAGACACTATTTTCCATCGCACAAAGTAGTGGTGGTCACCAAAAGCGACCCCATAAGATACTTGCTAACTCACACTACTCCGGGCGGGAGATTGGCGAGATGGTACATGACCATCTCTCAATACGATATCACATGCGTGAAACCGAGAGCGATCAAGTCGCAGGCGGTAGCAGATCTGTTGGCACAGTTTCCCGACAACAGCCACGAACCCGTGATCGAGGAGGAGCTCGAAGGCCCTGAAATCTACGCGATCGACGTGCCCTATTGGACCCTCCACTTCGATGGTTCGTCAACCAGAAAAGGCGGAGGCATTGGGATAGTCTTGACAAAGCCCGACGGGGAAGTCATACAGATGTCCGCAAAACTCAACTTCGCAGTCACGAATAACGAGGCGGAATACGAGGCTCTTATCGCGGGGCTTCGTGCGGCAAAAGCTTTGGAAGTGAGCAACTTAACGGTCATGGGAGATTCCAAACTGGTTGTTAAGCAAGCCTCGGGCGAATATGGTTTGAAGGAGATCAACCTCCTGTCATACCGCACCCTAGTACAAAAGCTGATGCAGCAATTCTGCGACGTGAAATACGAGCACAAGCCCCGAGCGGACAACAGGCATGCAGACGCCTTAGCAACTCTAGGATCTAAGGTCAGCATAGACAAATGCCCCGCAAGGATTTCCATCGAAGTGCGAACATCGTCGGCATTAACAGAAGATGCGTGCGACGACGAACACATGGATGACGCAGACTGGCGAAAAGCAATTCTGCAAGCTATTGCGAAAGGCACCAGCAGCGAGAGCTGGGCACTCACAAAAGGATACTGCATCCACGACAACACTCTTTACTACAAGGGTCCTGGAGGAATACTCATGCGATGTGTCTCCGAGCAAGAGGGACAACAGCTGTTAGAAAAGATTCACCAACACGCTTGCGGAGAAGGCGAGGTGTCAATCTACAGGAAAGCCCAGAGATATGGCATTCATTGGCCAGACATGTCTACAGCCGCAGCCCTAATACAAGGGAAGTGCGAAAGTTGCGCACTGATCAAAGATTCTCTACTTGTCGCTCTAACCGATGACGACACAGACTGGAGGAAGCCATTGTTCGAATTCCTCACCCAGGGCACCATACCCGAATCGAGAAAAGAAGCCGACAAATTGAAGAGGAAAGCGTCGCGATATGTAGTTCAGGAAAACCTGCTTTGGCGAAGAGGTCACGAGGGCAACTTGCTGCGATGCCTAGACGGCAAGGAAGCACAAGAAGTCATGGATCTCTCTCATCAGGTGGAACACCAGGGAGGTGCGAAATTATGCAGACAGCTCCTCTCAATCGGATACTTCTGGCCCACGATGGAAGTCGATTGCCGCACCAAGGTGCGACGCTGCCAAGAATGTCAATTCAAAGGGAACCTAGTGCACGCTCCCGCCGTGGACCTACATGCATTAGGAACGCCATGGCCATTTCACACGTGGGCTTTGGACTTCATTGGCCCCATCCGACCAACGTCACATGGGAACCATTTCATTCTCACCGCAACTGAGCTGTTCACCAAATGGGTGGAAGCAATACCACTGAAGACGGCAAACGCGCTGGCTGTGGTTAACTTCATCCAGGAAAACATCGTATGCAGGTTCGGAATCCCAAACACCATTCTTTCAGATAACGGTACTCCTTTTGTTAATCGCCAGGTAGCTGCGAAACTCGCGGAGTACAATATCAGGCAGATATGCTCTACCCCCTATTATCCAAAGGGAAACGGACAAGCTGAAGCGACTAACAAAACGCTGTTGAGAATTCTGAGCAAGATGGTCGCAGATGATCACAAGAAGTGGGCCGACTCTCTTAACATAGCTTTGTGGGCCTACAGGACTTCTCCAAGGACACCCACAGGGGCCTCGCCATTTCTACTATGTTATGGGGCCGAAGCTGTAGTACCTGCGGAGGTTAGGGTCAATTCGGCAAGGCTGGCCTTCCACGCACTCTATGAAAACCAACGCGACCATGATTTAGTCTTGCTGGAAGAAAAGCGAGAACAAGCCAAAAGGACTAACAAGCGGTACCAAGAAAGAATCGCTCGCGCCTACAACAAGACAGTCCAGCGACGGGATTTCGCAGTTGGCGATCTGGTCTTGCGCGCATCTGACCACTGCATGCGAGAAGCAACTCACCCAAAGTTCGCAGCTAATTGGGAAGGACCCTTCGAAGTCACAGAAGTCTTCGATAGTGGCTATTGCAGCATACGAAGGTTGCACGGCACAACCTCAACTCCAAGCTCAGTCAACATGCGCTGGATCAAGAAGTACTATCCTTGACTTCTCTTATTTCATACGTTTTATGATAACGTTGCTTAATGTCTCATGTGGCTATGATCGACGCAATCTCCTCTCCCATATGAGAGGATTGTAATCCTATCTCTCCCATATGAGAGCGTTATAATAAAAGAATTCTCCCAAATGAGAAGTTCATATTTCTAGCCGTCTATATTGCTCTATTTAATTTGTTATTACTGTTAATAATGATTTATTCGCTGCAATAGCAATTTATACAACTGTGATCTTAACTGATCATCAAAGCCTATCTCTTACGATAGCAGCAAATGCAAACGCGATCTTAACTGATCATCAAAGCCTATCTCTTACGATAGCAGCAAATGCAAACGCGATCTTAACTGATCATCAAAGCCTATCTCTTACGATAGCAGAAACACAACCGCGATCTTAACTGATCATCAAAGCCTATCTCTTACGATAGCAGCAAATGCAACCGCGATCTTGATTGATCATCAAAGCCTATCTCTTACGATAGCAGCTAAACGCAAATGCGATCTTAAGTGATCATCTAAAGCCCATCTCCTACGATGGCAGCCAACGCAAATGTGATCTTAATCGATCATCTAAAGCCTATCTCTTACGATAGCAGCTAAACGCAAATGCAATCTTAAGTGATCATCTAAAGCCCATCTCCTACGATGGCAGCCAATACAAATGTGATCTTAATCGATCATCTAAAGCCTATCTCTTACGATAGCAGCTAAACGCAAATGCGATCTTAAGTGATCGTCTAAAGCCCATCTCCTACGATGGCAGCCAATACAAATGTGATCTTAATCGATCATCTAAAGCCTATCTCTTACGATAGCAGCTAAACGCAAATGCGATCTTAAGTGATCATCTAAAGCCCATCTCCTATGATGGCAGCCAATACAAATGCGATCTTAATCGATCATCTAAAGCCTATCTTTTACGATAGCAGCCAAACGCAAATGCGATCTTCAGTGATCATCAAAAGCCTATCTCTCGCGATAGCAGTCCACACGAATACGATCTTAAATGATCATCTGAAGCCTATCTCTCACGATAGCAGCCAAACGCAAATACGATCTTAAATGATCGTCCAAAGCCTATCTTTTACGATAGCAGCGAAATACAAAAACGATCTCAATCGATCATTTAAAGCCTATCTCTCGAGATAGCGAGTTATACAAATGCGATCTTATAATGATCTTCTCAAGACTATCTGTTACGATAGCAGTTTGTGCGCAAAGTAATTTTGGTTAAACGCCCAAGCCCGCCTGTTATGATGGCAACGTAAGCACAGAATCATCTTATTAGATCTTCTAAAGATCTATCTGCTGTGATAGCAGTTTATGCGAGAAACGATCTCAAACAGTTCTCTAATAAAGCCTATCTTCTATGATAGCAATTCGCACCGCTCAATGATCTTAACTGATCTGTGGAAAATTATCTGAAACGATAGCAAAGTTGTGAACGTGATCTCATACGATTTACAACGACCAACTACAAGCCCATCCGTCAAGATGGCACAGCTGCGAAATTACGATCTCGAATGATCTAGCAAAACATCTGCGAATTGACATCGCGCATGTGAAATCACTACATGGCATTATGCAAGGCAAAAACAAGCCGAAACGCATGCGAAATTGTATTTTGTTGCAAAGAACAGATAATACAAAAGCTATTTATCATTATGAGTCAAATGACTTACAATTTATCTATCTAGATGGCAGCTTACAAGCGAAAAGCTCGAATCTAACTACACAGCCAACATGGCTTACAATACATTCGAAAAATGGCTGATAAGCCAGCAGAGACACGGTACGGAAACCCGGACTGCAAAGAATGAACCGCCCTGGCTTCAAACGCCGGCTACACAATGCCCAGATCTGTGGGTGAACATCTGTAGCAAGGGGGATCTTGCTCTAAAAAGAGCCACATGAAGCCATACGCCCGACATTCCGCTATCCGACAAGACCGTTGTCAGATATGCTCCCCATAACATTTGCCCAAGGAACCACAGGTTCCAACGATCAAAATGCAAGCAGAAGCTCCAAAGGGCAAGGGCTCCTTGTAGACGGGGATGAACACAGTGGTTCGCCACCCTGGGCTCACGAACGTGGGGGCAATGAGTTCTCCTCCAGGGATGCTGGAGGAGAATCACGCTGTTCATTACGAGATGGTAGCACGGTCACTTCGGCGCTGCACCTCGCCACGAGGCGGCCGGAAACATGACCTGCACACATAATACACGAAGAAATTTCTTCGAATACACATGAGATATTATCTGCATCCTCTTTATGACGGTTATAAACAGCAATAAGCCTCATAAAGTGGATCTTGGAAACTATTTCTATAGCACAAAGCGCAAACTCAGGATTCAAAACTTGAAGTTGCCATGAATCAACGAAAAACAAGCGTTGAAGCCAGCAGTCGTAAGGACTCACGGCAAAGCACATGTTTGGGATGAAGAACCCAAATGGCAAAGACGGGGTTTATATAGACCCTCTGGAGACTCTTCGGTTGCTTAAGATGAGTCAGCAAATTCAAAAAGAGGGTAAGTTCAATCACTTACGCCTTGAAAAGCGGTAACAATCAATTACCCTACTAAAGGCTACGACGATTCAGTTGCGTATCCTAATAAATGACGGATAGTCATGATTCGGATGGACTTCCCAACGGAAGCGTGCTTATCTGCCGAGAAATTAGCGAGAAAATCAAGCAAAGAATCAATTGCTGATGTCATAATTGGATATGCACAGAAATGTCCAATCAAATCCCGAAAAGGGCAAAACGGGCAAAACCGTTGTTTGTTGTTAAAAAAGAGGGGGGAGAAACCCTAGCAACATTACATTAATGTTTCAAAACATTACATTAATGCCTCAGCCATTTTCCAGTTTTCTTTTCAAAATTCGAAAAGTCAAAACAAATTCTTGACTAAGGAATCTTGGGGCTCGAACTGCTCGATCAGTTTCTCCACTTGTTGCACTTCTTGCTTCAGTAGCTCGCACTTGGCATTCATTTCGTGATACAGCTTCAAAGCTTCATCAACCTTTTGCTTTTGCTGCTCCACCTTCTGCATCTCAGCTGCGAGATTCTGGTGCCCGAGATTCAAAGTTACAGCTGCGCGAATCAGTGTAACTCTGTCCTTGAGGAATTTGAAACCAAGTCTGCCTTGGACTTTGAACACGAGATTTTGGCACATGCCACACAGCAATTCGGCACTCTGGGCCGAGATGGTCGCAGGTGTAGCCGCACACAGCTGCTCTAGTATCCAGATGGCTTCAGTAAGGAATAGTCTCCTGTCAAAGGGACTGATCTCCAGACACCTCACAAACGATCGGGGGTATCTGAGGCGCATTCGAACCACCCAGTCTACATCGGTTTGCTTCAAACCTGAGGCATCAAAAACGAGTTGTGATGTCAAAACTCGCAAGTAAATAATGCGACGTGCGAACGATAAATCTCTACTTACCAGTGCCTTCCAGAATTTCATGAAGAGAGGGAATGCGAGCCACCGGGTTGTTCGAAGACTGCCCTCGCTCCATGGCTCTCCTATCGGCTGCGAGCTCCAACCTCTCGTAGTCAGGAGGAAGAGTGTAGGCTGCACCAGCTGCGATTACATTCCCAACCTGCGAGCCCCAAATGCTCCACGCAGGAATAGGTGCTTCTGGCTCAGCTGTCGCCGGAGGTGTAGGGATAGCCGAAGTCGCCGGGCGAAGGACGCTCTCAGATGCGAAAACATTAGCATCACCTGTCCCTTCTTCCCCACCACCAGTACGGACACCTTCGTCCATCGGCACAGCATCAGCTTCGACATCATCGGAGAGTTCAATGACATCCTCGAGATGCTCACTTGCGTGTCCAGCAACTGCGGCGGGCTTCTCGGCATGGGAGCTCGAAATGGGAACATGGGATGCAGAAGGCTGACTTCTCTGCTCCAGCTCAGGTTCCTCAGCATGATCTGCGATACCAAATGCGATGATGTGAGGTAACTTGTGTTATAAGTTATTTCGCTATCTTTACTAAAGCTAAGAATAAGCACCTCCACGCGAAGGTGGGATTGAGGTATCCTCATCATACACTAGGGACGTGGAACCGTGCCCTATCAGTGTATCCTCACTAAGCAAATCTTTAAGAGAGGCGTGACCTGGGATGCGATTAAACCAGTCATGACTTTGTCTCAAATGGTTACAGCCTAGTACGTGCATATCACTCAAAATGATTACCTGAAGGTTCTCCGCATTTGCTTACCAACCAACGGCGAATGTCAGGCTTTGACACACCGTGCTTCAATGCACCCACAATTACATCTCTATAAGTAACTGCGAGATTGAAGATCTCACCTTTATCGCCACCCGCGATCTCTGCGAAGTCTGCTTGGACTTGCTCTAGCTCTGCTGTATCCCCTTCGGGAACCTCATCTTCTTCCTCCACATGAGGAGCCACTTCTTCGGGAAGCTCGTCTTCCTCGCCAACTGGACGCACTAAGTCGTCGACATGCTGCTCTTCGAGGCTCCGTTGCTTCACACGCTCGAGCTCCTCTTCCTCTCGCTGCCTTCTTCTTTCAGCAGCCTCCGCGGCTGTCCTCCGGGACTCAGCAAGAACATCCTCGCTTATGGGATCATCTGAAACACCAGAATGGGCATCTCTCTTTTGCCTCTTGGCCACGAGGCCACCAACGGCTTCATCATCATCATCTGCGAATACACAATTGGTTCAAAGAAAAGAACTGCATAGAAGTCATGATAAAGGACAAGGAGATGCGACGGAAGTACCTCCTGACTCTTCCTCGCGCATCACAACTGTTCCTTCTTCTTCTTCTTCTTCATTACTTGCCTGGGGCTCCTGCCTCTCTTCCTCTTCCTCTTGGTTGAATGGAACGAAGGTTTCAACTGCGAGATCTTTTCGCACCTTGCTGGGCATACGACCCTTGCCTTTGTCCTTGACAGAAAGGGACCTCACTGGGGGCGAAGCTGGAGCGCTCCTAGGGGAAGAAATTGTAATTCCCTTTTGCCTAGGTCTTTTCACTCTCGGCGCCACAGTCGCCGGAGGGGACGGGTCATCTCTAGGAGGAGACGGAGCCGGAGGGTTGTCTATCAGCGAGTCAGCGAAAGTGTTCATGACTGCGCGAACCTTTGTTTCGACCTCGGCATCCATCCTCCATGCTAGCCGGTACGACTCCCCCTTCCTTCTGGTGGCGACAATGGTGTCCACCAGCGATTTGGAGCGATCACCAGCTGCGAACCTCCGCACATGACACTGAACAATACAGAACGAAAAGCATCAGTGCAAGGAAATCAAAAAGCTTAAAGCACACAAGGAAATTGATTACCTCAGCAAACGCCTTGCTATACTTGATGACCTGCGTGTCACCTTTCTTGATGGCATCGACTTGCTCTTTCAGAATGAAATCGGGGCACAAATGGTTCTCGCGGTCCCACAGCGAGTAGCAACCATACTCAGACTCGCTCAAACTGCAATTGGGGCGAAACGGAAAAGAGTTTCTCTTGATCAAGGGGGCCCTTCCTGGCTGCGCTGCTGCCTCTGTCTCAATCCTCGTTTGCTGGGCAACCCAGTATGCGATCCAGTTCTGGGAACAACCACCCTTGCGAGTTCCCGCAGGCTGCTCGAAGGGAAGATTGCTCATGAGGACCGTCTTGCACTCCTTTGTCAGCAAGCGCTTGTAGCACCCTCTGATAATAGACTGGGGCCAGATTGATGGGGCCACCGCATCGAAACCAAACTGAGGAGAGACCCGAGTGGGGTCAACATCCACTGTAAGCCTTTCATATCGTGGCGCGAGCTCACGAATATGCTCTGTAAGGGCAGGAAGGGAACCTCGCAGACACCAACAAAAGAACTCACGATAACGTTCGTGGAAATGCGGCCCCTTTTCAAAGAGAAGGTCTTCTGACAAGACCATACCTTTGGAAGGGTATAGCTTCGGAAACCACCGCACATTCTCAACACGTGTGGCATAGGGCCTGGCAGTAAACTCCTTTCGCTTGTCGCATATCAAACTCCAAGTACACTTGGTGTTGCTTGCTCCAAACCATCTCGCAGCTCTTCCGCTGTTGCGCGCTTCTGTCTCGCCTGGGGGACACCACTTCTCGAGTGGAAGGGGAGTTGGAGCATAAGATGGCCAACGCTCGAAAACCCACATTGTCAAAAAGCTGATATTGACAAAGGTCAGAACATCGAGGCGGCCACGCGATTCCCTCATCGCCAGAACCAGCTGATCCAGCCTATAATATAACGTGCCCAAGACCAAGGGTCCGAGTGCGACTCTCTGGCCAAGAGCGAGCCTCACGGCAAGCGGCAGCACATGGTAGAAGACCCCGTCATGGGGATGACCATCAATCAGATACCTCGACAGCCAAGCACAGAGAAAGGCACAAAGGGTCAGATGATAACCCTTGCCCTCTACGTAATTCTCGGCCTTCGGGTTTTCGCTCAAAAGCTTCTTAGTAATGCTGCTGCTCGCATAGTCTCGGAAGAAGTACTGCAACCACTTGTTCCAGGTATTCTTCGCAGATGTATCAACCAGCTGCCAGTTCGGAAGAGGTTTTGTACTGGTCCACCGAGTGGAGATTTTCTTTACCTCTGCTAGGCACTCCTCCATCTGCGCGTACAAGGCCATTTCCGCAGATGTCCTTAAGTGACTCAGGGGGTCCACCTCGCCCATGGGGGAAAGCTCATACAACATTTGAACGTCCTCGAGCGTGGGGGCAGCCTCGAACTCAGCAAAGTGAAACGTGTGAGTCGCAGGCGAGTAGCGGGACAGAAGGTCTAGAAGCATGGACTGATCCAACTTCACGGCAGCACCCTTCATAGCACGGACAGCGAAGAAAATGCCGGCTTCATCAAGAGTTTCGGCGTAATTATCCAACACGTGGTCAGTCCACTCATCCATATAGTCCAACTTCTGGACAAACGCCTGAGTAGAAATCGCAGTGTATGGGAAGTGCCCATTCTCGATTCCCAATCGAACCACATCCTCGGAGCCAACTAACTCGAGCAAGGCTGAGTTAACTGGGCGAGTCAGTGTTAACAACCGCTCAACTGGAACAGGATCAGGCATCCTCTTCGCCTTCACCCTCGCGTGGTAAAAATCCTTCCCACCCAGAAAGGGGGCTTTTCGCCACAGAGCCTGTGGAAGCTCCGGCATCTCTTCATCTTCCTTGACGGGTCTGGTTACTCTTGTTTTGGCCATTCCTGCGAAAGGGCAAAAAAAGGGGGGGAGAAATACCACACTTCAGTTTGAATTTTGGAATTCGAGATCTATGCAAAGGAAAGCAAACAGTTCCGGTGCCGATTTCAGAAATTGGGGAGTTGCAAGACCCAATATCGTTGAAAGATTAAAAACGAAGCGGGTTCAAAGATCAAAGCCTCTTCACAGATTTCATGAGTTTACAGATTCAACGCAGTTCAAGGCAAACGCCGGTATTTTAAAATCAAAAAGTAAACGAGGCCAACCTTGTTTCCTTGAAGCCTGCTTGGATATGCACAATTGAAGAATACGATTTGCAGTTCTGAACTGGTGATTGATTATCTGGATCTGCTCTCGAAGATCTCCGGGTACCATTCACTTTAAGAGAAAGAAGTGATGCTTTGCAATAATGGGATACAAGGTATTTATCCAAAAGAATGAAGGGTTGCGTCCCTTCAGTAGTCGAATCGCAACCGTCACCGTCGTATCGCGCAATCACAGGACGGGCTGACGTCACGCCTAAAACCCTAAAGGTCAGACGGCACGACTCTAGGGGTTTTAGGTCATAATGACACGCACGGGGGCTGAACTTACCCGTATTTGAATTGGTGCGTGGCGACGACGCGCATGTTGGTTTCCGCGCATGGAAGCCTATACAGCTATGAGCCTTCACGCGCAGAAAGGGGGCTAATGTAGATACTGCTTTCTGATATGACAGATCTCAGCCACGTGGCAACCATCCAGCACACCATATTGTGCTCCACACACACAGGATCACCAGCCGAGCTGATCCATGTGGGGGCTGCGAGACAGAGCCCTCGCATACCACTGCACGGGACTTGTAGGGACTTGTGGTTTGGAGGCTAGGGTAAGCCCTGTCGCGTGCGAGCCAAGCCCGCACGCGACCTTTAGTAACTGTTTTGAGAGATCTATGGCACGAGCTCCCTAGACCCGGTCAATCCGGTCAAACCCGGTCAACCTCGTAACGGTTCCGGTACTCGCGCACCACGTGCTCTAACGGTTCCTATATACTCGGACGAACGTGCCGTTATGGTTACGCTAATTAAGCCGCCATTAATGGGCGCATTAACCACACTACAACGGTCACGTTCTCCAGTATATATATATCGTTAACCTTTCCATACAAAGAAGAACAACATTGCCATACGCGGAAGCTCTGCCAAACCTCTGTCTCTCTCTCAGACATTACTACTGACTTACTCTCTCCCTACACACACCCCTATTCTTCCTGTGCGATCCCTGATCCACTACGTACGGTGTACACGGAGGTCTCCCTGCCGGAATCTCTTGTGCACAGCTATATACATACTTCGTATTGTTTTTAGATCGTTCGAGATCGTGTTTGCGCAGCTGTGCCATCTTGGCAGATGGGCTTATGATATGTTCCAGCTTAAAGTGTCGGTGCTATCTCATCAGATAGGCCTTTGTAGATCACTTAAGATCGTTTTGCATAATGTTGCTATCACAATAGATAGACTTAAGAACGAATTCTAAATCGCATTTGTAGAGCGCTGCTATCGCGGCAGATAGGCTTGAAAGATCATTTAAGATCATGTTCGCATAGGCTGCTATCGTAACAGATAGGCTTAAAAGATCGATTTAGATCATTTTCGCATGTGCTGCTATCGTGGCAGATAGGCTTAGAAGATCGATTAGGATCATTTTTGCATGAGCTGCTATCGTGGCAGATAGGCTTAGAAGATCAATTAAGATCGCATTTGCATGAGCTGCTATCGTGGTAGATAGGCTTAGAAGATCAATTAAAATCGTTTTCGCATGAGCTGCTATCGTGGTAGATAGGCTTAGAAGATCAATTAAGATCGTTTTCGCATAAGATGCTATCATGACAGATAGGCTTAGAAGATCAGTTAAGATCGCATTTGCATAGGCTGCTATCGTGACAGATAGGCTTAGAATGATCAATTAAGATCGCATTCGAGTAGGTTGCTATCGCGGCGGATAGGCTTTTGCTAACAGTAATAATAAACCAAATGAAGCAATATAAACGTCCAGAAGTATAAAGTTCTTCTCATTCGGGAGAAGTCTTTTATTATAGAGCTCTCATGTGGGAGAGATGAGATTACAGTTCTCTCATACGGGAGAGATGATGCGCAAATCATAGCTATACATAGCATAAAGCAACGTTGTAATAAAACGCATAAAATGAGAGAAGTCAAGAATAGTACTTCTTAATCCAGCGCATGTTGACTGAGCTTGGGGTTGAGGTCGTTCCGTGCAACCTCTGTATGCTGCAGTAGCCACTGTCAAAGACTTCTGTTACTTCGAAGGGCCCTTCCCAATTGGCTGCGAACTTTGGGTGAGCCGCCTCTCGCATGCAATGGTCAGATGCGCGCAAGACCAAATCTCCAACTGCAAAATCTCTCCGCTGGACTGTTTTATTGTACGCACGAGCAATCCTTTCCTGGTACCGTTTGTTGGTCCTTTTAGCTTGTTCTCGCTTTTCTTCCAGCAAGACTAAATCATGATCGCGTTGAGTGTCGTACAATGCGTGGAAGGCCAATCTTTCCGAATTAACTCTCACCTCCGCGGGTACCACAGCCTCAGCCCCATAGCATAGGAGGAACGGTGAGACCCCTGTGGGTGTCCTTGGAGAAGTCCGGTAAGCCCACAGGGCTATGCTTAAAGAATCAGCCCACTTCTTGTGGTCATCTGCGACCATCTCGCTCAAGATCCTCAACAGCGTCTTGTTGGTCGCTTCGGCCTGCCCATTCCCTTTCGGGTAGTAGGGGGTGGAGCATATTTGCCTGATGTTGTACTCTGCTAGCTTCGCAGCCACCTGGCGATTAACAAAAGGAGTACCATTATCTGAAAGGATGGTATTGGGTATTCCGAACCTGCATATGATGTTTTCTTGGATGAACTGGACCACAGCTAGCGCATTTACCGTCTTCAGTGGTATCGCCTCCACCCATTTGGTGAACAGCTCAGTCGCGGTGAGAATGAAATGATTTCCATGCGAAGTTGGTCGGATGGGACCAATGAAATCTAGAGCCCATGTGTGAAATGGCCATGGCGTTCCCAATGCATGTAGATCTACAGCAGGAGCGTGCACTAGGTTTCCTTTGAATTGACACTCCTGGCAGCGTCGTACTTTGGTGCGGCAATCAGCCTCCATCGTGGTCCAGAAATATCCAATTGAGAGGAGTTGCCTGCATAATTTCGCACCTCCCTGATGTTCCACCTGATGAGAAAGGTCCATGACTTCTTGTGCTTCCCTGCCGTCTAGACATCGCAGCAAGTTGCCCTCATGACCTCTTCTCCAAAGCAGGTTCTCTTGTACCACGTATCGGGATGCTTTCCTTTTCAATTTCTCAGCTTCTTTTCTCGATTCAGGTACGGTGCTCTGGGTGAGAAAATCGAAGAGTGGTTTCCTCCAATCCGCATCATCATCGGTTAGAGCGATGAGTAAAGAATCCTTGATCAGTGCGCAACTCTCGCACTTTCCATGTATTAGTGCTGCGGCTGTTGACATGTCTGGCCAGTGAATGCCATATCTCTGAGCCTTTCGATAGATTGACACTTCGCTTTCTCCGCAAGCATGTTGGTGAATCTTTTCTAGCAACAGTTGTCCCTCTTGCTCGGAGACGCATCGCATAAGTATTCCGCCAGGTCCCTTGTAGTAAAGGGTGTTGTCATGTATGCAATACCCCTTTGTGAGTGCCCAGCTCTCGCTGCTTGTGCCTTCTACAATGGCTCGTAAGATTGCCTTTCTCCAGTCCGCATCGTCCATGTGTTCATCATCGCACGCGTCTTCTGTTAACGCCGACGATGTTCGTACTTCGATCGAGATTCTTGCGAGACATTTGTCGGTACTAACCTTGGATCCCAAGGTGGCCAGAGCGTCTGCATGCCTGTTATCCGCTCGGGGCTTGTGCTCGTACCTAACGTCGCAGAATTGCTGTACCAGCTTTTGTACCAAGTCCGGTAGGGCAGAAGATTTATTTCTTTCAAACCGTACTCGCCTGAGGCTTGCTTGACAATTAGCTTGGAGTCCCCCATGACCGTCAGGTTGCTTACTTCCAAAGCTTTCGCTGCACGAAGTCCCGCGATGAGAGCCTCATATTCTGCTTCGTTGTTGGTGACTGCGAAGTCAAGCTTTGCGGACATCTGTATGACCTCCCCATCTGGCTTGGTCAAGACTATCCCAATGCCTCCACATTTCCTTGTTGACGAACCGTCAAAATGGAGCGTCCAATAGGGTACATCGACTGCATACATCTCAGGTCCCTCGAGTTCTTCCTCGATCACAGGCTCATGACTGCTGTCGGGGAACTGCGCCAACAAATCCGCTACCGCCTGCGACTTGATCGCCCGCGGCCGAACGCATGTGATATCAAACTGGGAAATGGTCATATACCATTTTGCCAATCTTCCTCCAGGAGTAGTGTGAGTTAGCAGATATCGTATGGGATCGCTTTTTGTAACCACCACCACTTTGTGCGACGCAAAGTAGTGTCTCAACTTCTCTATTATGAAGAATAGGGCAAGGCAATGACGCTCAATGTCCGTGTACCTTGATTCTGCGGGCTGCACAATGCGAGAGATGTAGTAGATGGGCCATTCTTGACCCTTGTACTCCTGAGCCAAAAGTGCTCCTATGGATTTCCTCGTTGACGTCAGATACATCAAAAGCGGTGATCCTAACTGAGGCGCGATCATTATTTTTGAAGACGTCAGCAGCTCCTTTAGCTTCCCGAACGCAGCTTCGTGCTCCGGAGTCCAGTTGTATGCGGCGTCTTTTTTGAGAAGATTACTGAAACAGAAAGTAATCTCGACAATCGCTGGGATGAATCTTCGCAGATACGATAGCTTCCCCAAGAATGTCTTCAAGGCACTCTGGTCATGCGGCGGAGTCATGCTGATGATGGCTGAAACTTTCACAGGGTCAGGCTCGATTCCTTGACGATGTACCACGCATCCCAAGAATTTCCCTGACGTTACCCCAAATGCGCATTTCATAGGGTTCATCTTCAGCTGAAAGCGTCTGCATCTGTTGAATACTTTCCGCAAATCTGCCAGGTGATCTGCCTCCTGCTTGGATTTAACCACGAGGTCATCTACATAAAACTCCACTTCTTTGTGCATCATGTCGTGGAATAGGGCCATCATGGCCCGCTGGTAGGTTGCACCTGCGTTTTTTAGACCAAAGGGCATCACCGTGTAGTTGAACACTCCCACTGGGGTGATGAATGCAGTTTTCCGTGCATCTTCAGGGTCCATCTTGATCTGATTGTACCCGCTGAAGCCGTCCATGAAACTGAACATGCGATGACCCGCTGTCGAATCGATGAGCAAATCGATGTTGGGGAGCGGAAAATCGTCCTTGGGGCAGAAGCGATTGAGGTCTCGGAAGTCCACGAAGATGCGAAGCTGTCCATTCTTCTTTACCACTGACACAATATTGGCCAGCCATGTGGGATGGTGATTCGGTTCTATGAACTTGGCCTCCAGGAGCTTGACAATCTCCTGTTTGATTTTCACGTTAAGCTCTGGCCTGAAGCTTCTTGTGCTCTGCTTTACCGGCTTAGACCCTGGGATGATGTCTAACCGGTGCATGGTGATACTTGTGTCCAGTCCGGGCATCTCATCATACTCCCATGCGAACACGTCTTTGTATTCAGTCAGGAGCTGCAGTAGTCCTTGCTCCTCTTCGCTTGTGAGGTCCGCGCTTAGGAAGACTGGCCTCTTCTTTTCTTCGTTCGGGCTTAGGAACACTTCCTTTAGCTCTTGGTTCTGTGGTCTGGGTCTGTCTTCCATGCATTCGGGTGCTTGTTTGAGCTTCTCATCTGGAGTGCTCTGCATTGGCTCTTCCATTACCGCAATCTGCTCGATTTGGTGGATTTTCCCAGGGATATCCCCATGCCCGCGTGAGGACATCCCCGCGCACCTTCATATGCGATAGCATTTCTTCCCGTTGGCGTAGAAACTCTCTATCTCTTTGCCTTCAGGGTCATGCTTTGCTATTCTATTCAGAGTATATACGTTCTTTCGTTGGTAAGCGATTCGCGGCGCCACTTCCCGCGTGGGCGGCTTTTCCTTGGCATTCTCCCTTGTCACCATCACTCCCGCAGGCGACTGATCCTTGATATCTTCCCATAGGGGTAAAGGAGTAGGGTTGAATGGTCCCGGTGTTTGCTCGTCCGCCATCTCGGTGAACCACACCGCCTCGCTGAGATGTGCTTCATCCATGTTAAATGGATTCGTCGAAGCCGGTATCTCGACTATTCTGTCGTTCCAGATAGCTTTCATGACTTGGTGAGCTGTTGAAGGCACCGCGTCAAAGCGATGAATCCAGGCTCGACCTATGATCATGTGATACGTAGTATTCGCATCTATGACGTAGAACTTCGCTGAGCACTTGATTTTGCCGATCTGGACGCCCAGGCGGATCCATCCTATCGTCATTCTGGAGTCGCTTCCAAATCCCATCAGCGGAGATGGACGCCTGACAATCTTGTGCTCGGGGATCCCTGCTAGATTCAGTGTGTGGAGCGAAACGACGTTGACCGCTGCTCCTCCATCGACGAATGCTCTTTTGAACTCGACGCCATTGACGATGGCCGTCACATACAGAGGCCTCTGGTGGCTCGCATCTGTCTTTTTTCGCTGGCTAGAAAGGTCATGATCTTTTCCGTAGAGCGAGACGCCCTGATGACTTTCCCATTGGAGACTACAAGATCCTCCTCGTAGTCCTCTGCTATCCTCAAGATTGCTTTCGTCATTTTTGTCCGGCATTTCTCCGAGAAGTTCATCTCGTCGAAGAATCTGCTAAAGCCGTGCGACCCCTTCATCCGGTCGGCACGTTCGTCCTCCGTGTCTACGCTGTAGTCCTCATCATCATGGACTTCGGCAATGATGGGTAGACCATCCTCTGCGACCTCTTCCAGATCCACAATCGAGATCATGGCGACCTCTTTACCTTTCGAGTCTTGCTCCGCGTGGGCAGGAAGTGGATTGTTGCGCACATCCTTCATGTGATCGCTGACGATCAGCTCGCCGTTCTTCATCTTTTGGCTAAACACGATCCTGAGCTTCTTACAATCCGCTGTGGGATGCATGACCTTGCCGTGGTACTCGCACCACTTCGGATCCCTCACCATCTCCTTGGAGGGTGCTTTCTCGAGCGGCGGTAGGACACCGTCCTTGCGCCACTGCCTGCAGAGGTCGCTTGCTTCTTCCACCGAACATGGCAGAGGTGGTGCAACAATCCCCTCTGTCCGGCTCGGGACGAGACCGGGAGGGCTATGCTTTATAGAACCGGCGGAGATCAAAAACAATATAATCCACAACACATATTTATAGCATTAAACACCTATATTAAACTTTAAGTCTTACACACTAGTTGATTACTATTACACACTAATTAACTAACATTTCTATATCAACTAATGGTAGTGTTCATATTCTAAGTGAGTCTCGCGCCCCTTCTATTCTATAATTCCCCAGCTCCTAGACCTGGGGTGGGAAGAAAACAACAAGAAACGCAGTTTTCAAAGTCAGCAAAAATACTGAGTGAGATACACCTTAGCATGTAAAAATAGGATATACGAGATGTGATACTGAATCACGAGTTATATAAAATAAGAGTAACAGAGTATAAGTAAAACAATATAAGAGTTTGCAGTGGTGATAACCAATTATGAAAGGCGCAAGAGTAAATCAACTTATTTAAATTACGATCCGTCGCACGTTTCCAACCTTGGGGAAAGAAGTTCATTATATCGTGCTGTAACCCGGGTAGACCAGACACAAAGTAACAGATGATACTGGTGTATAAGGGGTGTAAGAACCCAAACCTCTCTACCAAGCGTTGTGGATCGCATCCTGCGTCCCGCTAGCCATCATGACCACATCAGACATTCTAGACCTTAAGTGTTGCAACACCCTCCTAAGAGCGTCAATCAAAGGAGTGGTATCTAGAAGCAGTACTCCAGCCTATGGCGAAAGGAGTCGGGGGCACACGGAGTCCCGCGTTTTAGGGTTTAAAACCCAAGGGATCGAAACCCGTGATAAGTAACATAATTGGTTCCGGTACAGGCGAATTCTTCCACTTCACGTTATTAACGATTTATTATTTATCATGTGACAGTTTCAAGGCAACCATTCCGAAACGTAAACAAACTCAGGTAAAACATGTGAATCAAAAACACATTTTGAGACAAGTTATAAAATCAAATTTCGACACGAAAGAAGCTAGGAACACGAGGCTAAGCATGTAATCTCACCTTAAGTCGAGATACCAATTCACAATCTTCACGGATAGTTGAAGTAGCCTATGTCTAAGAATCCTTCGCCTACAATTTACAAGTATCTAGTCACAAATTATGCTACTTCCAAGTAAACTAATGCATGGATGTTTGTCTAGGTCGGGTACTAAGTCAATCCCGAATTATCCTAATAAATCGGTTTCAAGTGGCGAATTCATGTGTCGGATACAAGCTCCACATTAATATCATTCTAAGTGTCACTAATGCACATATAATGATGCTAACATATCAAAATAAGTCCAACAAAGCATTTAGAAATTCAAAATTTCAAGTTTTCTAAAACATGTGAAGTAACAATTCTGGACAAAATTCTAGCTCTGACTTTAGAGCCACATTTATTATATCAAAACATCTCCTAAAATCGTGAAATTAATTTATGATGAACCTACTTGTGTCTACTTTCAGAAACACCAAGAAAATCATGTATAGCTATTAATAAAACTCAAGTTACAAAAATAACAAAAACTGCTATGCAGAGAAGAGTTTGGCAAAAAGTTTCAACTTTACAAGGGGATTACTACAACTTGCAAAATAGAAATAAAGCTCATCTTCTCCAGAATGAATCCCCTATGTGTCTATTTTCACCACAAGAAAGATTGGGTGCTATAAGTTACTGGAAATGAGGGTTTCAATAAAAATTGAAAGATTGGTCCAGAAACAGATTTTCAGAAAACATGCAACTTAAAATGAGCATATATCCCTAACCAAAATAGCTATAGAGTTTATTTTTTTCTCAAAATGACCCCCTCTTAGTCTAGTTTTATAAAATGTAAGATTTGAAAATTTTAAAGAGACAAAAGTTGAAGTTAAACTACGTTTTTGACAAACTGGTCAGATTGTAACAACATGCAATTTTGCCAAGAACACTCAAAACATGATCAAATCAATCCTATGATACATGCAACATGAGAAACAAGTTTTTATACTCAAATAGAACCAATTATACATACAAAAAGAGATCAAACAAGAATTTTGGGAAATCATGTGAAGAATTTGAAACAAAACAAGTTTAAAGTCTCCAATTCATGTTCAAGACACACATGCATCACAATCCATAAAATCCCCAACAAGACATGATGTAAACCAAACATGCACAAGCTATAAAAGAGATATGGGGTAAATATAACTTACAATACCAGCTCCAAGAATTATTAGAAGAGTTTGGAGGTCTTGGAATGCTTGGGCCTTGAAGAGCTTAATTTGCTTCCATGGAGGATTTGAAGAAAAAGAGGAAAATGAATGAAGGAGATGAAGAAGATGATGATGGAGCTGAATTGATTGGGTTGTTTCAGCCCCAAATAGAGAGAGAGATGTATTGGAGAGTGATGGAGATAATCAAGTGAGGGTAGAGTGTGATATATGCAACTTATAGTCATAGGATGACTAGTAAGAGTAATATTTTAATTGAATTGACTTGGTAGTGGGTAAAGGGTTTGAGTGTGAAATTAAAAGTCTCCTAACAAGTTAGTTGGGGTAGAGATTGGATTAACAAAAAAATGAGGGTTGCCATAAAAATACTAGAAATTGATGTAAGTACAAGATAACACAAACAAGAGGGGTAAAAAATAAAATTTTCATTTACTATCTAGCACATAAAAGATAAATTTTTCACTAAAATAAAATTACAAAATAAATCCAAATAAACTATTATGTCCTTAAATGTCAAAATGCACTTTTATAAAATTAAAGGAAACACGTCAAGAGTAAATTTGAAATGGTACTATTATCATTTTTTTTTTAAATCAAGTATTTATTTTATCGAAATTACAAAATAACTCTTAGCAAAAATATGGGGTATTACATTCTTCCCCCCTTAGAATGAGCTTCGTCCTCGAAGCTCGGACGGGTCACTAAAGTCTCAATGGATTTCCTATATGGTCTCTTATGGTCACACACGTACTAATATAAAGAATAAGTCACACAAAAAAATAAGCATACAATACCAACCAACCACATAGGATGTCTCGTCGAGACACATAAAAACAAGATTCACATTTACGAAGGAAAACCATAGATCTGAAATAGTGCTAGGACACCAACACGAAACATGATTATATCAAATAACACAAAGCAATCCATCGTACAAGAGGAAGTAAAAGACAACTCCCGAAATACCCGGCTTTCTGTATTTTATCTTGCCCTATGTTCATTTTAGGTTACCCTACAGGTTTAATCCCATAGTGGAAAGAACTGCTCTGATACCACCTGCAACAACCCCCTCTGTCCGGCTCGGGACGAGACCGGGAGGGCTATGCTTTATAGAATCGGCGGAGATCAAAAACAATATAATCCACAACACATATTTATAGCATTAAACAACTATATTAAACTTTAAGTCTTACACACTAGCTGATTACTATTACACACTAATTAACTAACATTTCTATATCAACTAATGGTAGTGTTCATATTCTAAGTGAGTCTCGCGCCCCTTCTATTCTATAATTCCCCAGCTCCTAGACCTGCGGTGGGAAGAAAACAACAAGAAACGCAGTTTTCAAAGTCAGCAAAAATACTGAGTGAGATACACCTTAGCATGTAAAAATAGGATATACGAGATGTGATACTGAATCACGAGTTATATAAAATAAGAGTAACAGAGTATAAGTAAAACAATATAAGAGTTTGCAGTGGTGATAACCAATTATGAAAGGCGCAAGAGTAAATCAACTTATTTAAATTACGATCCGTCGCACGTTTCCAACCTTGGGGAAAGAAGTTCATTATATCGTGCTGTAACCCGGGTAGACCAGACACAAAGTAACAGATGATACTGGTGTATAGGGGGTGTAAGAACCCAAACCTCTCTACCAAGCGTTGTGGATCGCATCCTGCGTCCCGCTAGCCATCATGACCACATCAGACATTCTAGACCTTAAGTGTTGCAACACCCTCCTAAGAGCGTCAATCAAAGGAGTGGTATCTAGAAGCAGTACTCCAGCCTATGGCGAAAGGAGTCGGGAGCACACGGAGTCCCGCGTTTTAGGGTTTAAAACCCAAGGGATCGAAACCCGTGATAAGTAACATAATTGGTTCCGGTACAGGCGAATTCTTCCACTTCACGTTATTAACGATTTATTATTTATCATGTGAGAGTTTCAAGGCAACCATTCCGAAACGTAAACAAACTCAGGTAAAACATGTGAATCAAAAACACATTTTGAGACAAGTTATAAAATCAAATTTCGACACGAAAGAAGCTAGGAACACGAGGCTAAGCATGTAATCTCACCTTAAGTCGAGATAGCAATTCACAATCTTCACGGATAGTTGAAGTAGCCTATGTCTAAGAATCCGTCGCCTACAATTTACAAGTATCTAGTCACAAATTATGCTACTTCCAAGTAAACTAATGCATGGATGTTTGTCTAGGTCGGGTACTAAGTCAATCCCGAATTATCCTAATAAATCGGTTTCAAGTGGCGAATTCATGTGTCGGATACAAGCTCCACATTAATATCATTCTAAGTGTCACTAATGCACATATAATGATGCTAACATATCAAAATAAGTCCAACAAAGCATTTAGAAATTCAAAATTTCAAGTTTTCTAAAACATGTGAAGTAACAATTCTGGACAAAATTCTAGCTCTGACTTTAGAGCCATATTTATTATATCAAAACATCTCCTAAAATCGTTAAATTAATTTATGATGAACCTACTTGTGTCTACTTTCAGAAATACCAAGAAAATCATGTATAGCTATTAAAAAAACTCAAGTTACAAAAATAACAAAAACTGCTATGCAGAGAAGAGTTTGGCAAAAAGTTTCAACTTTACAAGGGGATTACTACAACTTGCAGAATAGAAATAAAGCTCATCTTCTCCAGAATGAATCCCCTATGTGTCTATTTTCATCACAAGAAAGATTGGGTGCTATGAGTTACTGGAAATGAAGGTTTCAATAAAAATAGAAAGATTGGTCCAGAAACAGATTTTAAGAAAACATGCAACTTAAAATGAGCATATATCCCTAACCAAAATAGCTATGGAAATTATTTTTTTCTCAAAATGACCCCCTCTTAGTCTAGTTTTATAAAATGTAAGATTTGAAAATTTTACAGAGACAAAAGTTGAAGTTAAACTACGTTTTTGACAAACTGGTCAGATTGTAACAACATGCAATTTTGCCAAGAACACTCAAAACATGATCAAATCAATCCTATGATACATGCAACATGAGAAACAAGTTTTTATACTCAAATAGAACCAATTATACATACAAAAAGAGATCAAACAAGAATTTTGGGAAATCATGTGAAGAATTTGAAACAAAACAAGTTTAAAGTCTCCAATTCATGTTCAAGACACACATGCATCACAATCCATAAAATCCCCAACAAGACATGCTGTAAACCAAACATGCACAAGCTATAAAAGAGATATGGGGTAAATATAACTTACAATACCAGCTCCAAGAATTATTAGAAGAGTTTGGAGGTCTTGGAATGCTTGGGCCTTGAAGAGCTTAATTTGCTTCCATGGAGGATTTGAAGAAAAAGAGGAAAATGAATGAAGGAGATGAAGAAGATGATGATGGAGCTGAATTGATTGGGTTGTTTCAGCCCCAAATAGAGAGAGAGATGTATTGGAGAGTGATGGAGATAATCAAGTGAGGGTAGAGTGTGATATATGCAACTTATAGTCATAGGATGACTAGTAAGAGTAATATTTTAATTGAATTGACTTGGTAGTGGGTAAAGGGTTTGAGTGTGAAATTAAAAGTCTCCCAACAAGTTAGTTGGGGTAGAGATTGGATTAACAAAAAAATGAGGGTTGCCATAAAAATACTAGAAATTGATGTAAGTACAAGATAACACAAACAAGAGGGGTAAAAAATGAAATTTTCATTTACTATCTAGCACATAAAAGATAAATTTTTCACTAAAATAAAATTACAAAATAACTTCAAATAAACTATTATGTCCTTAAATGTCAAAATGCACTTTTATAAAATTAAAGGAAACACGTTAAGAGTAAATTTGAAATGGTACTATTATCAATTTTTTTTTAAATTAAGTATTTATTTTATCGAAATTACAAAATAACCCTTTGCAAAAATATGGGGTATTACAGGTGGCGCGTCGAAGTTCGCGATCTTCGCCTGCTTCTGGGGTGAAACTGTATTGACCTCAGCTTCGCGTCCCCTCTTGTAACTGAATCTCCCGATCTTGTGGGTAGTACCGCTCGAGGATCGCTCCGGAGCGTTTTTCTTTTTCTGCCTCTCTACTATAGGCTCGATGTTCTTCGTGCATTCGATTAGTGTTGAAAACGTAGGTGTTTGCAGGTTGATGAGCATACCTTTGTATTCATCTCGCATGCATTGCAGGCATATTTCTACGAGCCGACTTTCGAGCATCGGATCTTTGCATTCCAAGGACTTCGCCCTGAACTTCTTGATGAAAGTTATCCCGTCCTCCTCGCGCTTCTGATACATCCGCGAGAGGTGGATCATTGTCACCTTTTCCTCCATCTGAAAGAACTTGGTGTAGAACTTTTGGACCATGTCGTCCCAAGTCTTGACGGACCCAGCTTCCAACGTCCTGTACCACTTTTACGCCACGTTTCCCAAAGACTTCGGGAATTCTCGCATCAGCAGTTTGGTATCGGCTCCATACGGCCCCATGACATCGATGAAACGCATGACATGTTCATGAGCGTTTCCATTGACATCTTCGAACTTGTCCCATTTGGGAGCCTTGTACCCAACCGGGTTAGGCATGAGATAGATCTCTCGCGGGATAGGTGGATCGTTGTCTAGCTTCGGAATAATGGTATCCGCGAACGATTGGTGAGAAAGAATGATGTCTATGCGCTTCTGCAAAGACGTCATACACTCTGGGGTGTTTCCCTCGGTAGCAGGTGGAGGGGTCGCCGAAGGCGGAGGCGACACATATGCCGTAGGAGGATTGGGGACGTATTGAGCGTTCGCATTACCCCAGATTGCCGTTGGAGGAGGCAAGGGATATTGCGAGGCCGGATTAGGTACCAAGGCCGGAGGCTGAGGGGTGTGAGCAGTGAGGGGCAACATTTGAGCCATCGACCCTTGAATCGGGGGTAGCTGCGTAGTTGCTGGTGGAGTCTGCAGATTAGGGTTGGGGGTGTGGTTGACACTCCCAATCCTTGAGCGGTAGAGGCTCCTCCTCCCTGAGAGACGGCGGTGGCTTGCGCAGGGTTCGGTGCAAGAGTCCCCAAGACAGCCATGATCCGTTCTAGCTGCGCAGATTGAGCTTTGAGGGCTTTCGCCTGACCTTGGATGGTGGAGTCCAAGGATTCTAGCGTCGGGGCCTCACCTGTGGTCGTAGGAGTGCGGCGGGTCTCCTCTCCTGAGGCGGCTTCGGTGGAAGGCAATCTGTTGCTGACATCATCCTCCTGAGACATGGTTGCTTTTGATGGTAAGTTTCACGTCGGGTTCACCAAAATGTGCACAAGAGATTCCGGCGGGGAGACCTCCGTGTACACCGTAAGTAGAGGATCAGATATGGCACAGGAAGAGTTGGGTTGTGCGTAGGGAGAGAGTAAGGCAGTAGTAATGTCTGAGAGAGAGACAGAGGTTTGGCAGAGCTTCCGCGTATGGCTAGTGTGTCCTCCTTTGTATGGAAAGGTTAACGTCCTATATATAGCAGGGAATGTGACCATTGTAGTGTGGTTAATGCGCCCATCAATGGCGGCTTAATTAGCTTAACCACAACGGCACGTTCGTCCGTGTATATAGGGACCGTTATAGCACGTTATGCGCGAATACCGGAACCGTTATGGGGTTGACCGGGTTTGACCGGATTGACCGGGATTATGGAGCTCGTGCCATAAATCTCTCAAAAGCAGTTACAAAAGGTCGCGCGCGGGCTTGGCTCGCACGCGACAGGACTTACTCTAGCCTCCAAACCACTAAGTCCCTACAAGTCCCGTGCAGTGGTATGCGAGGGCCCTGTCTCGCAGCCCCCACATGGATCAGCGCGGCTGGTGATCCAGTGTGTGTGGAGCACAATATGGTGTGCTGGATGGTTGCCACGTGGCCAGGATCTGTCAGCTCAGAAAGCACTATCTACAACCCTCCACCGACTAAACCGGGAATTGTAGGAAGAAGATCGTCTAAAGTGAACCTATAAGAGCGTAGTATTGGGCCTGCTTGCTTTGATAGTTATCGATTCGTTACATTCGAGGCCCACCTAGACTCTATTAGGGACACTTACTAGAAGAAGAATGGGCAGTCGGCGAAGGAGTTTCCATTGCATGAGGACATGCCTCAGGCAATCAAGGACATCTTTGAGCGTGAAAAGTTAACCAATTGGTTCAAACTTGTAGGGATGTCTAGTTCTCACATAGCGCGTGAGTTTTGCCTCAATTTGAGGTATGCTAGAGATGGTGAGAGCCAGGACCCCCGTCTTGTATACTGTCGAAACGAGTGGATAATGTTCACGCCAGAGACTATCGGCTTGGCCATGGGGTTTCCACGTCTACGAGAGGGTTGTGGTTACAGTGCCACTATTCGAAGTGAGGGTATTTGGTCTCGAGTCAATGCCTTTTGTTTTGCGAAGGGAGTAGTCCCATGGGATAGGAGAGGGGATGTGCCTCAATGGAAATCTCACAAGAACTACTTTAGGCCCGAGGCGAGGTGGTGTTGTGAGTTGTTAGAGAATTGGGTTCTGGGAATCACACAGAATCCCCATTACACTTTCCGACTATGTGTTTTGGCTCTGTGTCTATACACCGGGGTTCGGGAAGATATCCCTAGGCTGATTTGGGCCAATTGCTTGGAGAGATTTTCAAGGACCAACAAATTGGGTCCCGGCCACACTTGTTTGCTGACTCATTTGGCCAAGACTGCGAAAATACCGATTGGGAAAGACATGGACCTGAAAAGGTTTACGGATAGGAAGTGGTCTAGGTTTGATGAGTCGGCCAAAACAAAGGGCAAGGGTAGGAAGATGAACACCTCTCGGTTTAACAACCAAGTTGCCTATGACCACTTGAAGGCGGAAATGGCCCGGGATAGAATTGAGAGAAGAAGCCAGTTTGACCATACTAGGTACAATCAGGCGAAGATGGGTAGCTTGATCCAGATGGTGGGCCAGTGGGTTATTCAGTCTAGTGGTCAGGCGGCGGAGGAGTTTGTTCCACCGGTCCCGACGGCGGATCCGTGGTTTCAGGAAGATGAGTATCCGGTCCCGCCAAGTGAGGACAAGTTGGAGTTGGAAGAAGAGGAAGATGAGGAAGAGGATGAGTAGAGGAGTGTGCCCTTACGCTAGGATTGTTGAGTCCTCGTTTATCGTTGAGGACAACGATGCATCCTAGTGTGGGGGTGGGTTTTACCTTTTACTAGTCATTTGTCGAGTCTTTGCATCGCCCGTGTCGCATTTAGGTAGGAATTTTGGTTATGTCCTTATTTTCTTCTTTATCATTTATAATTTTGTTTGCACGTTTATTTTTATATTATTTTTGAGTCATCCCACCAACATATCGAGTCATTAATCGAGTAGGCCGTGCATGTATAGGTAAAAAAAAATAAAAATTTGAAAAAATCAAAAAAAATGAGAAAGGGCAATCAAAAGAAGCTAAAATTGGTACAATCGAGAAGTGTGAGGCTTTTAGGCATAAGAAATGATTTGCGATCGAGAGTGACAATGTGAATCCCCCTTAGTAAGTATAGAGAAGCTTTTTTTACGGGAATGTGTGCCTATTTTTTCACACGTACTTAATTTCAAATCGAAAGTGTGTGCCTAGTTTTCTTACAAGATTTGAGCTAGGTGTGAGCTAAACAAGCCGAACGTTCTCGTGTACGTCTTAGGTAGTCGCCAACCCGCCTCGTAGTGGTCCATATAATTGCTGTGCGAGGTCGTGTATTAGAGCACTCACAGCTTATAGAACTCACCCTGTAGGACCACTAGTAAACCCGGATTTGACCCTTGGATTCTTTGATAACCTCTTGACTTAGGGTGAAGATTCTTGGCCTTCATCATTGATTGTTTAGAATCACCGCTTTAGTGTGTCACGAGGGAGTTGTAGTTGAGGGGGTTCGATGAGGGAGTGCTTCATGATATATTCTTGTGAGTCTTACACATCACATATGCTTCATTTGTGATTTTCGAGGGGATGCGAGGGTGAGTGAGAGTAGGCTTGCGCACTTTAGTGTGGCGGCGTCCAATGTCGTTACAACATGGACACAATTGTGGAGAGTCGTGAGTGCGTAACATCTAATACGCACAAAAATTGGGTTCGGTGAATTTAATTGGTGGGTCGTGCTAGGTACCGGATTTCACTCATCTTGGTGTAGGAGGTTCGGTTGGATTAGGCACGAGACATACATCTGATTGACTACGTGAGAGGGGACATGATTACATTCGAGTGTGGGGGTGTCGAATTTTGACTACGGACATCGAGATTAGCTTGCGACGACTCCATCCCCACACATGTGCTTTATTTTGTTTGCGGCTTAGTTTGTGACACCATGGATTTCATCGATTTAGGGGGAGATGAATTTATTTGTGATACGAGTTCATCGGTTTGATTATTTCCTCCCCCACATCTTATTTTGGCTTGAATTTTGGAAGACCACTCGGGATTTGTATTGTGGAAATTTTGCGAACATTTGAGAGAGAGAAAAAAATCAGAAAGAAAAAAAAAAGAAAAGAGAGAGAAAAAAATGAGAGTTGGAATAAAAGAATAAAGGGGAGCTTATTGGAAGACCGAGTGGAGGAGCAACTAGTACCAACGGGAAGTTTCATCTTGTGCACGATTTACGACAGTGGCCGCGGATATCGTAATTGTACCGGGGTTTGAGGGGATCGAGGGCCGGAGATGGTGAGTTCCGGGTTCGGTTTCTATCATTGTTGTGAGGGTGTTTGATATGTGGTTTTTTTTGTGAGAATGTGACGCTTTAGGACTATTACATGATTATTATCTTTTTGTCCCTAAGCCTCATCATTCTAACCCGTTAGTGGAATAGGAGCTCGGACCTTGAACGTGGCTTAGCTTAGCGTAGCCTCTTATTTTGTTGGCACACACGAAGAGGTAATGCATTCTTATACGTAGTAAGGCTAGGTTCTCTATATTAGCCAGGGGAGATTCTTGTTGTCGAATTGGATTTCAACTCGTGCCTTGTATCTAGATTTCTCATCGCTTCGTGATAACCGGTTTAAGCCAATGGAGATTGCCCGATCTCGCAAAAGAAAAGAAAAAAAAAATGTTATTCCAATACTTGCATTGTGAATATTGCATTTGCATATAGGTGCATTGTGTATAATCGAGTCGTGTTGACTAGTAAAAGGATGGCTTGTGTTTGGTATCTAACTCGGACTAGTATGCAATTGATGTCGGATTTGTATGCAAAGAATGGTGATAGTATGCAATTGGGGTAGGGAAGTTATGCAAGGATGAATTGGTTTGTTATGCAAAGTTGGATTGATTGCGGGAAGTGAGAGGATTTTTGCTTGAGAAGTTTTATATAACGTGGGAATTTGTTCGGGACGAGCAAAAGGTAGTGTGGGGTTAATTGATAACTCCGTTTTCGGAGTTATTTTATGCCTTATATTTCTACAATTTGCGTGCTCAACATGGAGAATTTGTCGTCTTTTGAGTAAATTATGCTAAAATGTGAGAATATGAGTTCATGAGCTTTACTTGTTGAATCCGGGCGTTTCTATGGATATTTTAAGCTTTTATTATGATATAATCGCGGGTTGTGCTTTCGTGTTGTGATTCACAGGAAAACATGGCTTGGAGGATCATGCGGGAGATGGAAACGAGCTTCGGAAGCAAGGAACTTAAAGAAAAAGTCAAAGGAAGAAGTGCATATGTCTTCGTACGAAGAGATCCTACTTTAGCCAAAAATTTGAAGTCTCAAAATCTCTTCCTAAACAAGCTTGTAGTACTTACATAACAAGGCCTTCGTACGAAGATGAATTTTCTTCGCACGAAGACTCTTCGTACGAAGAGAAAAGTCTTCGTACGAAGACATCGCAGAAAAACGCAGGATTTTTGGGGGTTTTGTGTAGTTTATCCAAACTTTGTGATATTGTTATGGAAACGTATTTAAGAGTTTTAGGTCGTGATTTTCGGTATTTTTTCACGTTAGAGACATATCTTGGAGAGCTAGAAGCCATTGTTGGAGCTTGGGAGCTTTGGATCACTCGTTTGGATTCACAACTCTTTCTTTTCCTTAGTTTTTGCTTATGAGATACATGAAACTCGTTGTTTTGAGTATGAATCGTAGTAGCTAAACCCTTTTTGCTGGGAATTCTCGTTTGGTGTAGCTAGGGTTTGCTATAAACTTGATGTTTTGAGATTGTGATTCAAGTTTTAGACTTAATCTATCGTGTTATTTCATTATTATGGGTTGTTTATGAGTTTGATTCTATTATTCTTGCGCGTAGCTAACGTAGGAGTAATCTTAATTGACATTCACGTGGTAACTCCGTGAAAGTTAGTCGGTAAAGTGAATAATCCACCTAGTCGGATCAATATTTGGTAACTCGGTATTGTTAACTAGGATCGTTGGAGTAGAATTGTGATTTCTAATGCATGCTTAAAGGTGAAATAGACTTGGTAACTCGGTGTACTTTGAATTTAGGCATAGATAATTTTCTTGGTAACTCGGTAAATTTTACATTGCTAGATTAATAGTAAAAGGCACGTTGTTGTTTCACGAATCAAAGCATAAGTTTATATCTTCCCTAGTGAACCTAGAGAATTCCCGGTATTTTCCCTCTTATTAGAAAAGTCATAAATCACTCTTTGTTAATCGTGAACCATTCCACTCGATTAATTGAGAATCTTGTTATTTTTATTTTAGTAGAATTAGAACAACAAACAGCTTTGCGAATTTCCCACATAAGGTGTAAGCTAATAACAGGTTTAACAAAGCCCCTTGGGTTGGACAACCCGGATTTCCGGATTACTATTACACGCGACAACCGTACATTTGCGGTAAGATCGTGTCAACGGATCTGAAAGATTGTCATCCGCTGGAATCTTGCACATCTTCACATCTCCTCTATCGATCATATCACGAATAAGATGGAATATCCTAAGTACATGATTCGATTTCTGTTGTGATCTTGGTTCCTTGGCTTGTGCGATCTCTCCAGAGTTGTCACAGTACAACGTCATAGGATCCACAATGCTAGGGACCACACCGAGCTCAGTGATAAATTTCTTTATCCAAACTGCCTCTTTAGCTGCTTCCGCAGTAGCAATGTACTCAGCTTCAGTTGTAGAATCAGCAATTGTCTCTTGCTTGGAACTCTTCCAGCTCACAGCTCCTCCATTTAGGCAGAACACATATCTTGACTGCGATCTGTAGTCATCCTTGTCGGTTTGGAAGGTTGCATCAATGTAACCAATTATATTGAGCTCTTCCTCACCTCCTAATATCAAGAACGCATTCTTAGTTCTTCTCTAGTACTTTAGGATGTTCTTGACAGCAACCCAATGACTCTCACCTGGATTAGAATGATATCTTCTTACCATACTCAACGTGTATGATATGTCTGGTCTAGTACACAACATGGCGTACATGATGGATCCTATGGCCGAAGCATAAGGTATCCTACTCATGCGGTCCCTCTCAATCTCATTGGAAGGACAGTCAGTCTTAGAGAGAGTGACTCCATGCGACATGGGCAAGAATCCCTTCTTGGAATCTTGCATGTTGAACCACTTCAACACCTTGTCTATATATGTACTTTGGCTTAGGCCGAGCATCTTCCTATATCAATCTTTATAGATCTTGATACCATGTATATATGCTTCATCCCCTAATTCCTTCATTGCGAAACACTTTCCTAGCCAATCTTTAACAGATTGCAAAGTAGGAATGTCGTTTCCAATGAGCAGTATGTCATCCACATACAAGACCAGAAACACGACAGAGCTCCCACTAACCTTCTTGTAAACACAGAGCTCAACTTCATTCTTGATGAAGTCAAACTCTCTGACTGTGTCATCAAAACGTTGATTCCAACTCCTAGAAGCTTGCTTTAATCCATAAATGGATCGTTGCAGCTTACAGACTTTATTGGCATTCTATGGATCCTCAAAACCCTCCGGTTGTGTCATGTACACATCCTCGAGGAGATTCCCATAAAGGAACGCTGTCTTGACATCCATTTGCCAAATCTCATAGTCATAGTAGGTTGCAATCGCAAGTAGGATCCGAATGGATTTAGTCATGACGACTGGTGAAAATGTCTCATCGTAGTCACTACCATGAATCTGTCTATAACCTTTAGCAACCAATCACCCCTTGTAGGCAACTACCTTGCCATCCATGTCAGTCTTTTTCTTGAAGACCCACTTTTACCCTATGGGTCGAGCCCCTTCAGGTGGTTCCACCAAAGTCCATACTTTGTTGGTATACATGGATTCCATTTCGGATCTCATGGCTTCTAGCCGCTTCTTGGAGTCTGGGCCTTTCATGGCATCCCCGTAGGTTGCAGACTCATCATCCATGAGTGGTATGTCATCGGGCTCAGTCACGAGAAGTCCGTACCTCTCTAGCTCATGACGTACCCTACTTGACCTACAGAGTCCCAGTGTTACCTGAACAGGTTCTTCCACAACAACTTGCGGTTCCTGTTCATGCTCCATACTCGTTTCAGTGGTTTGTGGTTCTTGAATTTCTTCAAGTTCTACAGTCTTCCCACTTGCTTCTTTAGAGACTAACTCTCTTTATAGAAACACGTCGGTCCAAGCTACAAACACTTTGTTCTCGGTTGGATTGTAGAAATAATATCCTTTCGTTTCCTTAAGATATCCCAAAAAACTTACACTTATCCGCTTTGGGTCCGAGCTTGTCTGTTTGTAAACGTTTTACATAGACATCGCAACCCCAAATATTCAGAAATGACACTATAGGACGCTTCCCAGTCCATATCTCATATGGTGTCTTCATGACTGATTTGGATGGAACACGGTTAATGGTGAAAGTGCAGTCAATAGAGCATGTCCCCAAAATGATATTGGAAGATCCGTTTGACACATCATATACCGCACAAGCAATTCCTTTCTATGTGAAGAAGAATAGCTGAATTTCTTCAAGGTTGGAGAAAAAATGCCTCTCTTTCTCTGCAGGGAAGTAATTCTCAAAGCTATTGCACAAGCAATTCCTTGCTATGCCATGTTGTGTGGCCTTCTTAATTGGAGTGTGAAAGAAGATTGCAAGACTAATCAGAGATCTTTGGTGGGGAGGTGATGCAAGTAACAGAAAACTGAGTTGGGTGAAGTGGTCTCAAGTTGTTCAAAGAAAGCAGGATGGTGGAATGGGTTTTAAATATATTAGAGCTTTCAACCTATCTCTTTGAGCTGGAGAATTCAAAATAATCACAATTCTCTCTTGGCCACAATTCTTAAAGATAAACACTTCCCCAAAGGTGATTTCTTATTTGAAAAATCAGGTGCCAGCCCAGCTTGGGTGTGATCTAGCCTTTTGTTGGCAGGAAGGTAATTGAAGAAGGTACTTGTTGGAGTATAGGTAATGAGAGGCTGTCAAGGCTAGCCATGCTTGGGTCCCATGCCTTCCAAGTAACTCAGTTTCCTTAAACCAAAATGTTCCAAAACATATGAGAGTTAGGGACATTATCAATCCCCAATCAAAGAGGTGGAAAGTTTCTACTTTGAAGAACAAATTTTCTGAGAATGAAGTTAAAGAGATCATGAAAACCCCCCTCCCTTCGCATACTAATGAACATCAACTTAACTGGCCTCTTGCAAAGAATGGAGCTTATACAGTGAAAATGGGTGGAAATTGCTTGCAAAGTTTTAGAAGACAAGAATATGGTGAAGTATTCTTCTCTCCCCCAAAGCCTCTTGCTCTTTTAATTTTTCAAATGAGTACTGAACGGTCTTATGGACTAGTAATTGAACACCAAAAGTTGCAAATTTTTGGTGGAGAATTAGACATAATGCTCTAGCCACTCAAGCAAATTTGTTCCATAGAGGATGCAGTAAATCTCCTATTCGTGGGATTTGCAATTCTGAAGTAGAAATCATTGAGCATTGTTTTCTACATTGTCAATGGTTGGCACGTTTTCAGTAATTTAAAATGTTGGCTTGCTGAAATGGTGGATCAAGTTTTTTTCAAAGCCTTTCCCTCAACTGTAGTTGATTTTTGGAATGTCTGGAAGAGTAGAAATGCAGCAATGTTCAGAAAAATCCAGCATCATCTAGTAGCAGCTATAATGTGGAGTAAAAGAGAGTTCTTTGAATGGCAGCAATTTGGTAACCCTAACAACTATCTAAAGAAGCATGAGTTGATTCCTAAGGTGAAAAGGCTGAAAATGTTAAGTGGAAGCCTCCTCCCATGAATGTTCTGAAGTGTAATGTTGATGTTGATTAGTGTGAGAAAACTGGCTCAGCTTGGATAGGTTGGGTGCTAAGAGACCATGAAGATACAAGATTTGATTGGGGATAGGCCACAGAAATGTTCTAGTGCTCTTTGTGCAGAAACAATGGCGTTAATATTGTCAACTTTGAAACTGATGGAGAAGAAATTCACTCCATGCATATGGTTTCAAGTGGATTGTCAAGTTCTTGCTGATTGCACCAACAAGAAGATTAGAATGTAGGATATTGATTTGGTATGTGAAGATATCCTTAGACAAATGCCAAAGGAGAGTTGGAAAGTTTATTGGATCCCTAGAACTGCTAAGAGCATCTTCAATCCATGTCATTTTCTCCCTCCCTCACCTCCCTCTCCCCCTCCCCCTCCCCCTCCCCTCACGGGCCCACCCCTTTCCCTCTCCCCCTCTCCCAAACTACTACTCATCTCCAACCTATTCTTTTTCCCCTACCTAATAAAATTAAATTTTAATATATATTTAATGGTTTAAAATAAATTATTAGTACTAAAAAAATAAATACAAAACTGTGTATATATGTATGTATACAAATATGGCAAAAACAATAAGGTTGTATCGTTATGATTCAATACGCTTTTTAATTTTTTTTTTTAATTATCTAATAATTATAATTGTTAATTGTATAAAATATAATATTTATTAAATTTCCAACAAAATAAGATAACGGTGACTTTTCGTAGATATACTTTTCTAATCGTGAACATTATTAATTTTATAAATAATAATAAAAAATAAAATTTATTAATCATCGTAAAAAATACTTCCATGATATAATTGTAAAATATTATAAGTGTAATTATTATTGTCAAAATATTAAATTAATTAGCCACTCCATGTAGGAGGAGGGGGAGAAGATGTCCATGGGCAAACCCCCTAACCATCCCTCACCCAAGGTAAAATTTATCCCCATAGCACCCCCTCCCCTTCCCCCTCCCTCCATGGAGTTGGACATGAACCGTATTTTTATACGGTTTTCCCCCTTCCCCTCCCCCCATTTGGTTGGAAATGCCCTAAAAAGCAGTGGATCATTTAATCTACTATGAGATTTGAAAGTAACTTACTGTATAGTGGGATGTCAAAGTTTAACGGTCAATTAGAAGAGGATAGAAAGCTTTGTATTGTGAAGGAAAGTTAATGAAATTTTGTTTTCTAGCAAAATAAATAAATAAAAATAAACCGCAATCTACATAATAAGCTGCTATGAGGAATAAGCTATCCCCCAAAATGTGACATGTGGGATAGCTTATCCCATCTATATACTAAGCTGCTACGGAGAATAAGTCATTCCCAAAATGTGACATATCAATAGCTTATTCCCGTTATATCCTGAGAACTAAATACTTTATAATAAGACAATCTCATGAAACTTAAGACATTATCATATTTTTGTTGCGGTCGTGCCCTCTGTCACGGGTATGCACTAATTTAACAATAAAAGAACAAAACAAAATAAAAAGAATGCTGACAACTAAATGTTACTCATAAATAAAAGTTGTCTTTAGGGCTTTATGAAGGGCCTGACATTTGACCAACCCATATAATCTTTCAGGAATCACTCTTATGGGCATATATTTCTCAGAAGCCCAAGACCTTTTCTGGCTTAGGGCATCATAACCCAGGAACTTGGGCTTGTTTGAGTGCAACGATTACTGCTTTCAGTGGCTAGATTTACGGGCTTGTTTGAGTGTAATGATGGACATTTGTGTATTTGAATTTTGTTTAATATTGTGACATAAAATCGCTACACAAAAACAAACATGAATACACTGCATGAAATCATGTTAATATGCATCACAATGCAAAATATGATACTTGGAACATGAATGTAATCAATAATTGAACTATCACACTTTTGGTAGCTAATAGTAAACCTAACTTTGACTATTAAAGTTCATTGCATGTGCCTTGTGTTTATAGGAGAATTCAATAGGACAACATTTATGAATTGGAAAATGCTGAACGTCACCATTTTTTCTCACCCTTTGATTTCACCGTTTATGTGTATAATTATGATCTTAAAATAAATAGTCACCAATAATCATATCTTGACACATAGGAGGTGAGTGAAGAAAAAATGGTGAAACATAACGGCCCTTGAATGTTTTAGTCAATACCGAGATTTGATAAATAAGGGAGAATGTCATGAATTGCATAGAAGATTTATTGCACGCTTGTAGAACATGTGTGTCGCGTTGTCAAATGGTCAGGTTGGGCTGGAGGCGGGCTAGGAGGGGAGGGTGTGCGTGTTTGGCGAACCAGTTGGGGAGGGGCCCCGGCCGGGTTCAAGTGGAGGATATCTAGCGCGGACCAATCACGGGCTCAAAACCCACGGGTTTAAGGGTTATGAGGGGCGGATCGTGTTTTATTAATAAGATGTTATATTTATACTTTTTAATATTAATATATATGTATATAAATATATTTTTGAACTGGTTGACCAAATTATTCCCGAACTAGGCATTTAAAAAAAGGTAAAAGACACTGACCACCCTTGAGTTTAGGGCAAATTTCACTCCGCTATCCTGAGTTTTGGGTAAAGACACTACGCACCCAGTTAACGGAATATCCTGTGGACAATGACAACCCTTCTGTTATGTTCCGTTAGAAAAGTGAATGACTGAATATTTTCGGACAATATTACCCCTGTGGTTTTTCTGGATTTTTTTTTCCATGTTTATCAATAAGAACACCAAGAACATCAAGCCAAGAACATCAAGAACACCAAAAAGATTTCAATAAATTAGAATACGGGATTGAACTTTTACCAGGAATTTATTTCTTCAATCAACTTCCTAAATCCCAAAATACAAACCAATCAAAGATCCACATCAGATCTAGCACACAATAGTGTTGTTATTCAATGAATCATTCACTAACATTACATAACCCCTATCTAAATCAAAGCCATTAACTGAAAAAGGGAACACAAAAACACACATCAAATTAACCCAAACATTCATCATCAAAACAACATCTTCCATGTAAAACACAACCTGCATCTTAAACACAAACCCAGCAAAAATTTAATTCATGACCATCACCTCCATCTTAGACCAAAACAAGCTTACCAATTCACCAACAAACACAACCTGCAATCCACCTTCAACACCAATTCAATCACCATCACCAACTACAAACAATAGCTACCACCTACCATTACCATTACAATTACCTTCACAATATACCACTGCCTTCCTTCAACACCTAACCTGCTACAACCACCATCTCATGACATGTCCAACAATCGATCAATTCCACCTAAACCCAACAACCTACCTTCCTAACCTCCATCACCAATGCTACCAATTCAGAAACCCACCTGAAACCATAAACCACTGATCCAACCACCTGTAACTACAACCATAACCAGCCACAACATCGTACTCCATTGTCCAGACCCAATTCCACCCAGTACCAATACCCTTATCTGCAAATTAAACCCAAAACATCACCAGCCATCATCTTCCAAATCGCCCAGAAACACCTGCACCACAAGAGAAACTCAGCAAAACAAGCAGCAACATACGAAGAAAAGACCCAGCAAGAAGAAGAATCTGAACAGAAACCCACCGCCCAGGTCTTCTTCGATCTTCTTCGCCACCAACGTCGTCCTAATTACATATCTGTTGACAGTTCTTCAACAAACCAGACCACCATCGCTGCTACCACCGTCCTTCAAAAACCAAACCACCACTTCCCAATGAAAACCCCCATCTCCATCTCTGACTTCACCCTGTAAAAAGCCCAAATAAACCCAAAAATAAACAGCTGAGTGAGAGAGAGAGAGAGGTCGAGGGGGAAAGAAAGTCAACAGATCCAGTCGCCTTCCACAGATCTGTTGGTTGTTGAAGAAGGAGGGGATGAGTAGAGAAGAGGGGTGGTTCTCCTTCGACCACCTGCTGTGGATGCTGCTTCATCCTCAGATCGACGGAAAAAGAGAGAGAGTTGTATCGGTGGCTGTTTTCACAGTAGAAGAGAGAAAAGAGTGTAAGAGAGAGAGAGAGAGAGGGGGGAGGAATTAGGTTAAGAAATGAAGTGAATGAATTGAAGTAGTAATATATAGTTTGTAATTTTAGAACATTCAAGGGGTAACAATAGTCTTTATGCCTGGTCTGTTAGTCCACTGTTAGTTCCATCCAAAAAAAGGTATCTTTATCAAAAACCCAGGGTAGCGGGTGGAATTATGCCTAAACTCAGGGGTGGTCAGTGTCTTTTACCCTTAAAAAATGGGGGAAATGGTCAATTACCTCTAAAAATGACCATTCTGGTAGGGGAGGACCGGCTTGGAGGGAGTCGGGATGAACCGGGACGGGTTGATAGGGAGACGGGGCCGGGTCGGGCTGGATCGGTTCATTCGGAGGAGAATCATACCCGGGTTAGGGGTAAATCGTGGTTGGTTGGGTCAGTTTGCATAGTGGGACAGCTCCTTAACACCACAACATGTGTGATGAAATACACAAAAGTGGCCAATGAGACACTTCGTACAAAATTATAAGCATTTAAGGAATTCTTTTCATGTTTTCCCTTCGTGCTAAACTGAGTGTTTGAATTGACTTTGTCCGGAGATTAAGAATTTGGTTTGACTTGAAAGATTTACTCAAATGTCATTGTCTTTTTTCATACTTTTTTTTTTTGAGGGATTGTTTGTCATACTTTTGTTGGAAATTAAAGAATGAGTATTTTATTATCTCAAAAAAATGAGTATTTTATAAATGTATGGAGAAAAATAAAGTGAAAACGTAAGTAACTTCATAATATATGACACTCATTGGACATTCATATTAGGAAATGAAGAGAATCAATTAGAGACGGATGGAGTACCACTCTGTCCTTGATGTTTCTTCCTGAAGGGCCGGAAGGATCGATCACATATAGATCTACAACATGAATTATAGCGGAAGATTCATGTGTGTACCTTGTCTTCCTTAGCTCCTAGATGCAGCGAATGATTGTATGTTGCTTGCTTTCACGCGCCTCCTTCTTGATCTTGCTCCCACCAATCTAGTGTGAATCTCGAGGACGAACACTATGATCCACCCCACGTTCCACCTCCTTGGATGTAGTTGGAGAGAGACTAGGGTTCTCTACAACTAGAGAATCTAGACAGAGTAACTTTACTGTGTGGAATAGCATTATGGCACACCATAATGTGTAGGAGGCTACCTCTTTATATAGGCAAAACTTCTCCTAGGTTTTCACATAAACCCCTAGGGTTTGAGCCTTAGCTACTTACCCCTCTAAGTTTGTGCATCAGTGCAACTAACCCCATAAGGTTACGATAATTGCATTGGGCACCCCACATGGGCGCACCAATTGCTAACATCTCTCACACGCACAGTGGGGTTGCACAATCCATCTAGTCTCTATCAATCTTCAACTATCTATCATCTACAAAAGAGTATTGTTGTGGCCGTGGCGTGTGACCGGTGAGAGTACCTGCATTTCGGGAGATCCGTACACCAAACTCGTACAGCCAGCATGGGAAGGCACCATTTTGGGAGATCCACATACCAAACTCGTATATCCAGCGCATGAAGGCACCCTTAAAAGATAACAGTAATAATGCTCTCCGTGAATCTTGAATTCCCCAGATTCCTCCGATTGTCATCTCGTGGATCATGAGCACCTGCCTTGTCCCGAAGGCCATGCTCCAATGAGTCCACATATCCTTTATATTTTCATATCCTACATGATCCCATAAGATCTTGCAGGTGGGAAAAATGAAGATAATAAAGAGCGATGCAATGAGAATCTTTCCTTACATACATGTGTCACTCAGATTCGGCTCAGCGGCTTTCCCAGCAGTGTCCGGAAGGCCGAATCATCCATAGTCGTAAGGTGTCACGCCAAAGTAGCACCACCGACCCATCTCCTCATGACACATACGTAAGCACAAAGGGTATACAGTTTCAATCATCTTTATATGATCGACGAGGCTCACACGATGAGGAATCCCAGGGACTAATTCTACTCATCACCTCATGGTCACTCATAAGCACGCGTTGTTCAGGGGGAATATGTGTCATAGTGTTTAGACTCTGATCAGAGCGCATGTCTTATCCTTGCAAAGGACCACTATGCAGATGATAATCTAGTAGCCCTTACGGCCACCAGCCCGAGTACTGCGATGTCACACTATTGTGAATGGTAATCAGTTCTCGCATCTGGCTTTCTCTACGCAGACTACACATGGTTCGTGGTACTAACCATGTTCGATTGGTCATAACTAGTCTCACCTTGGAACTTATTTCCAATGCGACAATTGAGTCCGTCTGACAGGCTACTTAGCTCTACTGATAGACATCTACCTCTTACCTCATATTATAGGCATCTCATATCATATTGTAGGCTTTCGGCACTTATCGAGATTCTGTCTCATCTTCCGCCACACCCAGACATATCCAGGATATTGCGAAGGCGGTCGCTCGTGTGAGTGATCCGACCTAGTGTCTGCGTGACATGCTCTATGCTAGTACCGAAAACATATCATACATGTATCAAACAACATGCTGCTTAAAACAAATTCAATTAAAATCCAGTCAATCAATGTATCGTGTCATCATCAATCATATTGCTAGTTATCGACTACCGTGTCCCAATTCTCTAAAGTAATTCACAGATACGATTCTCATGTGGTTTAGGAATAGGATGAGCCAACATTCTGGCCTATAGCCGATCCACTCCAAGATTACTCTCTAGGCAGTCATTTCACCTTTTGTGAAATAGCACCCTTGACTATGTGTGACTTCACCGCAGTATTATAGCCGTATGCTAACACTACTCATTGTACTGCAAGTCTTCGAACCCGCCACGTAGACGCTCTGATTATTCGCCTTGTAGAACGAGTCCGCCGGCGCGCCGCCGCAGACCATCACCTCCGCCGCAGGAAACCGCCCACGGAGTGGCAACAGTACGGACGACCCAGTCGACGGAAAATTCCTCTTTTCGCCCGGAATAATCGGGAATTTACGGACGACCCGGTGGTTGACGTAATCGTATGAAATTGATCTCCGGTTAGCGAAGATGAAGAGATTGCCGTCCGGTAAGAGGTTCAAGAAAGGGTAAAGATTGTTCTCGTCGTAGCTATCGCGTGTCTCGAACAAGAATTGAAGTGGGTGAATCTCGGAATTGAAGCTCTTGGGGAAGAATTCGTAGCTGAACTCTCTCCGGCCACCGACGACGATGATTCTCCCGTCGGGGAGGATATGGTTTGTCGACAGCTCAGAAGCTTATCGGCAACCCTTTTAGTTAAACACATTTTTGCCCTATGGCGGAACAGGCAATCGTGCTTCGCTTCCATATTAGATGGATCGGTCTAATACGATCATGCAATACTTATATTGCATTTGTTCCATGCGATTCTATCATCGAGCATGGACAATAGCCTGAGTTGGATCCATATGCATCTACGTCCCCACCCTAGTTAGCATGTATGGCTAACTAATCGAAGCATCATCTTCGATAGTCATAGCACGTGATCCATCATATAGAGTATCCAGGTTACGGTAATCTTGTGTCCTAAATTGGAATATCCCGAAATCCAATTCTCCCGATTGCATCGCATTCGCTAGGTCTGAGTATACGCCATAGTGTATAGAGGACTCCTACTGCATCGGGCACTCTGGTCATCTGGTCAATCTTATATGGTGCCTAATTAGGGAACATGTCTAGGCTCGTAAAGTCTTGCGCTGAGCTACAGGAGTACAGTTACTCCTTAGGGGACTCGAACAATCCCTAAGCTCCACTAGCCAATAGTGTGTCATTGATGTTAAGTGACGTGATCATAAACTCTCTAACTAGCGAGAGTTATACACAGCGGTTTCCATTTGTTATCGTAAATATATGTTGGAATTGTGCCCAAGAGGCAATCAATTAGTTGTGACATTTATGGATTTACGATTCATTATGTTATCGATATGGAGATATGTTAACATGAATGAAGTCCTTAGAATATAAGTGTTATATTCTTAAATATCCCTAGTCAATTATAATGATTAATAGGACAATCATCTATAGACTAGTATGGGGTTGGATTGATATGGAGATATCATGATCCAACACATGGGTATGCATTAGGAGTAATGGCATACTGGATTGACCCATCTCCGAGAAGGCTACATACATGTTATGTTAAGTCACAAGCGCTTCTCGCTGTGCAATGGTATTGTCATCCTTAGACTTGAAGTCACTAGATTATCTAGTTGTGGATTATTGTGATCTTGGTAGCGTTAAACGCTACACCGTAACTGGGTAGTTATAAAGGCGTGTACTGGATACAATAAGAAGCAAGCTTAGAAATCGTAGTAGACGTAGATGGAATTTGTCCCTCCCACATAACGGGAGCAAATATCCTAGGCCACTCGAGGGATAGTGCTTATAAAATGTCTGGCCAGACTCAAATAAATCAATATAGGATATTGATGTTATTTGCACGAATAAGGCTATTCCCATGACCGAGAAACTATGGATTGGATATACGAGTGTGACTTGTATGTCTCGTGTCCAATCCGGATATTGGGACAATGGGATGAGACAATTACTTGCACAAGGTTTGTCATGATGACTATTCTATTTGTTGGCTAGAATGGATGTCTTGCTAGAGGCCGCTCCATATTAGTAAATAGTTACTACCAACTAAATAGAGCCTATGGGGTCACACGCCATATAGGGGTGAACTAGACATGGGAAATAATTAATTAATATGATTAATTAATTAAAAGGATCAAATCGCAACAACTTGCTAACTTAGTAGGACTAATATGCAAGTTGGACTAATCCATGTATAGACATGATTAGGATTTGCCAAGGTGGCCTAATTCATGTAGAGACATGATTAGGATTAATTTGAAAATATAACTAATCCATGTATTGACATGATAAGGACTATTTTACAAAAGGGACTAATCCGAACTTGAGTAGGATTATGAGGGGTTCTTTATGTAGTAGGACAAGGAGTTGTTGGACTATATAAAGAACACTCCTAGCTTATTTTTTTCTTTCTACACATACACACATCTATATGATAGAGTAAGACATACTAAAGCAGAGAGAGAGAGAGCAGTCCCAAGCAAGGTCCGAACCCCCCTTGGGACCGCCGCCCCTACCCGTCGGCCTAAAGGAGAGCCGCCCCACCTTTGGCACTCCATTGTTGGCGATTTCTTCTTCCTCTTCCATTCTTCCTAGCTAGCACAAGGGAATTGGAGGATCTATCTCACCTCTAGGCGTGGATCAACCATAGAGACGTGACACTATTCGCGTTTGAAGTCATCAAGGAGAACCCAAAGGTGTGTTTATGATTTCTAACCCTTACCATCGTTATGTCTCTTGACTTGTGATCCTTGGAGGGTTTTGCATGGTTTTATGATTGTTTGTGTTTCCGTTGCGCATCCATGAATCAAAACCCTACAGTGGTATCAGAGCCACAGGTCGTAGGGCATAAACGTGGTTTATGTGTTACGTTTTAGTTGTTTTACACCTTAAATTGATTGTTTATCGCGTAAAACAAGACAAATCAAGCATGGGATGCAATTTGTCAATAATCTATCATAAAAAGATCTAATTTTTGCATTGGATGCATGAATTGGTGAGTTTGAAAAATGTTAGGATCTTAGATCTAGGGTTTGGGCATCCTTGGGGAAGAAGGAGTTCTTCCAAAACAAGGAAACAACCAAACTTGGGCACCAAGCAAGGGAGTTGTTTTGGAAACAACTCCCTATAGAGGTTCGGCCCCCCTTGGGACCGCCCCCCTTGGGACCGCCCCCCTTGCTTGCCGCCCAAGCTTGGCCGCCCTAAGGGGCCGGGCGGCCCTAACCCGCGGGCCTAGCTTGCGGGTTTTGGGCCGGGCCGGACCTAGGGCCTTGTGGTTCACTTAATGGGCCCGGGCAATTGGATTGTTGGGCCCATGGACCGTTTTAACCCTAGAAATCCTAAAATCAATTAAAATTGACCAAGCGCGTTAAAATTGGATTTTAACTGTTTATGTGCAAATCGCATGGTGATTGGATATGGCCTTAGGATGTGGTTTGATGTGGATGTTTAATTTTTGTGTTTTGGTTTACGGCCTGCGAGCTGATCAATTAATTGTAATAATTAATTAGGGTTTTATGGCCTGCGTGCCATTATTTTTCTCAACTTGTGAGATTTATTTTATTAAGTATAGAAGTTAGCTAGTGCTAGATAAAGTAGATTGATAGCCAAGATTGAAGAAAAGAAGCCCAAAGCCAAAAGGAGCCACAAAAGATGGAGCATGGAGCATTGAGTATTCCACAAGACTATGAAGGATGGACCAAAAGATCAAGACACATGGAGATGTGTTTGCTTTTAGGGTTCATAGATAATTCCATTGGCTTGGAATTATCTTAGTCTAGAAAAGTCCATATCCACATCACGTTTAATTTTTGTTTTTGTGGTTGTTTACTTTATTGTCTTATTATTTTGTGGTTGGTGTATGATTGATGCATGCAATTAGGATAATAAGATAATTAGACAACCCGGATCTATTATTTGGAGTTGTGCCCAAACTCAAATAGATAGATTAGTTGATATTGATCAACAAAACAATTAAAATTCAATTTAAAAATCCCTCAAAATTCAAATATTGTGTTCTTGCCTTCTCCTTATTTAAACACTCATTATCATCATTATTTATCAAGATCGTGCGTGCCAAAGCATGGCGACTTGGTTCATAATGATGGAATGCGATGGCACGTAACAATGTGCAATTGTTTAAATAAGAGGTTGAACACAACTGGGCTATTAATATGATTAAGAAACCTAGAGGCAATCAATTAGGATTATCCATATGGATGGATAAATAAGGAGTTATTTGCCCAATTGAACCAAGAGTTGCATTGGGATGCAATTGGAATTGTTCCTACCTAAAGTAGTCAAATTATGGGTGACTTGCCAAAGCAAACTCATAAGGAGATGAAACATGGATCTTGGCCCACTAGAAAATAAAAGGATATTTTCCGCATTAATATCTTGAGGGTTATTAATCCTTAGTAAAATAGTGGGAGCTATATTTAACAAATTAAATCCTTGTTGAATATAGTTAAACGCCACAAACTTTGCATAATTCTTTTGGTGTTAAATACCCATGGCATTAAACAAATAAAAAGACGACTTTATCTATTTTCCTAGACTGGTATAAAATTGAGAATTGTTCTCAAATAAAAGAGAATTTGTTGTACTTCGTAGAACATAAAGCCCTCTTCCACCGACTACCAAAATACAGTAAAACCTATGAAAGGGACATCAAAGAATGGTTCTTTGGATGTGACGTGCCTCATGTTAGGTGCCATGAACTCCGAGCTCTAGAGGCAAGAAGAGAGACATGGAGAAGTATGATATGATCATACATTGAAACAAGCTCTTTCAAAAGAGGGAGCTAGACATGAAAGGTTTGAAGTGTTGCTCTACTTTGGGTTATGCAAATATACTAATTCAATATGATTGAAACATTAGTGAATATGCATTATCTATTAGATGGATAAAGAATAAAAGGTTATTCACCCAAGTGGACCAAGAATTGCATTGGATGCAATTATAGTTTTGTTTTAAAGTTGATTTACTCAATATGATTGAAAAAAAATCACTAAACAAAACACTAATAATGGGCATGGGCAAACTTGTTAATGGATAACAACATGGTAAGGGAAAAAACAGTTTGCGCCGACCCCATAGGTATAAAGCAAGCTTGTTGCTGAAACCAAGTTGCCTTGAAGTCCCATAGATGGTGTAGAGGAAGAGAAACTACCCAAAGAACCTGGAAGTAAATAATAAAGGAATTATGAATTCCGATTTGAGTATTTTTGTTATATAAATCAATGTGTCTATCTCATCATCATAAGTATATGATACTAGATGAGGATCTCACATTTATAGAAATGTGGATGATCTCAAGAGACGAAGACAATTAGATAAGGAAGAAATAATCCTACACGTGGGGCTATGAAGCAAAGGGTTGCTGAAAAGCCGTAGGGAATTATTTCTACCTTTAAGAAATTGTTCATGAATTAGACAAAAGCGATAATGTCCCTACTATGAGTAGGACCATTATCATAGTTTCTTGTTTGGACAAGAAAGCTCCTTATCATAATAAAAGGACAAATGTTGTTCCATTTATTATGGTATGCATTATTGTAATGCAATTTTGTCTAAGTGGATTCTATATCCATGATCATGATAATATCATCTATAACATTAATACCTAGAGGTTTGCATATAATGATATGAACTTCACTTATCTTTAGCATTATCGTTTAGGCCCCATAAATAAGAGATACATATCTAGAACCCCATGAGGATGGATTTCTAGAACTCATTTGATTATTCAATCATATGAGACATGTAAGACTTATTAGGCAAAGATATGATCATTTGCGAATCATACATATCGATGTATGAAGGCCACTAAGCACAAATGATAAAGAAGGTTTTCAGTACTTCATCATATTTACTGATGGGATCATAGAAATATGGATTTGTGTATCTTATGAAGAAACAAATCAGAATCCTTTGAATTGTTCAAGGTATTCAGGAATGAAGTAGAGAACCAGCTTGGCAAAAGTATTAGGGCTCTACGATTGGATCGTAGAGGAGAGTACTTGAGCCTAGAGTTTGACAAGAATCTATGGGAGTGTTGGATATGATCCAAAACTCGTTCCACCTAGCACGCCACATGGGTTTGGCGTGTCTAAGAGGAGAGTTCGGACCTTGTAGGACATAGTTCGGTCCATGATGAGTCAAGCAGAACTTCCAGTTTACTTTTTGGGGCTATGTTATAATTACAGCAAATTTCGCCCTTAACCTTTGTTCCATCAAAACAGATTATGAAAAACACCATATGAGATATGGACTAGGAAGGTGTCCTAGTATGTCATTCATAAATATTTGGGGTTATGAAGTTTATGTAAAAGAGTTAAAAATAAACTTGGACCCAAGTCGGTTAAATGTTTTGTGGGATATCCTGAAAAGGATATTATTTCTACAACCCAATCGAGAACAAACTGTTTGTTGCTCGAACTACAGTGTTTCTAGGTAGAGATTGTCTCTAAGAGAAACAGTGGGAGGGCAGTAGAACTTGAAAAGTTCAAGAACCACAATAGAACATTGATCCTTTTTGATGGAACATGAGCAGGATCACAAGGTGTTGTGGAGCAACCTACTCAGATAACACAAGAACCTCGTAGGTCAGGTAGGATATGTCAAGGGACTAGAGAAATAAGGATTTCTCATAACCCGTGATATATTGCTCATAAACATGAGCCTACAACCTATGAGATGGCCACGTGTGGCCATACTCTCAGAAATGGCTTGGAGCCATGAGATACGATATGGAATCCATGTATACCAACAAAGTATAGACTTTGGTGGAACCACCTGAAGGGTAGGACCCATAGGGTGCAAGTGGGTTATGAGGAAACCAACATGGATGGTAATATTATTACCTTTAAGGGAAAATTGGTAGGAAAGGGATTTCATGCGAGCTCATAGTATAGACTATGACAAAATCTTTCCCCAATTGTGATGCTTAAATCCATTCGCATCTTGCTTGTAGCAATCTATTTATAGATTGGATCAAGCTTCTAGGAGTTGGACTCTTCAATTGATGATGAAATCAAAGGAGTTTGGTTCCATCAAAATTGAAGATGAGACTTGTGTATACAAGAAGGTTAGTGGGAGCACATATATTTTTCTGGTCTTGTATGTGGAGACATACCTAATCATTGGGAATGTTGCCCTTACTTGGCAGTCTTACGTGGATTGACTAGGGAGTTGACTTTCTAATGGTAGACTTAAGCAAAGCAACTTGTGAAAATCTATTGAGGTAGATCAAGATGGTTGTATAGCTTAGGTCATAGTACATAAATTGACAAAGGTGTTGAAATGGTTCAACATGAAAAGAATATTGATTCTTACCCATGTCACATGGAATTAGTCTTTGGAAGGCTAATTGTCTTACCAATTAGATTGGGAATGGACCGTATGAATTAGATTCACGAGATACGCCATGAGATGTACTAGGCCAGACGTGTCATAAAGCATGACACAAAGATACCAGTCATATCCGGGTGAGAGTCACTGGATAAAATATCAAGATTATCCTTTAGTACTTGAGAAGCACTAAGGATGAATTTTTGATAAATGGAGGATACGAAGAGTTTACTGTAAGGGGTTACAGTGATGCGAACTTCAAATCTGACAAAGAAGATACAGCTGCTGTTGTGTTTCAAATACGCAACCCCTAGGATGATCCGAATAGCATGAGAAGATATGTTACTCCATGGAGATACGTTTCTTCCATCCAGGGTCTAACTTCAAATTCCTTCTTCTCAGATGATGAATATCCTGGGACAATATCCTAGGTTCATCATTCTCTTGCGTGGTGACCATTGTGTATCCCCTTCGATGTCAATTCATCGACGGGGTACGCTCCAAAGAACGTTCCTGCGCAAAGAGGGTTCCTCCACATAGTCATAATCTATGATGGGTTGTTCACTAGGAAAGTTACTCCCACTGTCCTGAAGATCCGTTGGAACTATTTCCTGTTTGATCATTCAGGGATGGGGTGTCTTCTAGTGAAAATTATGTTTCGTAGAGACTTACTTCTCAACAAAACTCTTCCTGACTTGGGATTTAGTTAGTACATAAGTTGCCGATCCCCATGGCCTAAGGTGACCTCATATAGGTTGCCTTTTGGTCCACATCTCGTAGGGTGTAGTGGCTACAGACTTGCTGGACTTATGGTTGAGTATGTTGATAGCCGTTTAGCAAAGTGTCTCCTCCGAACAGGAAACATGTACTTTGCACGCTCTATCATACATCAGACCACATCTTGCAGTAACCTATTCCTCTTATTCTCTACAGCATCCTGCTGAGGCGTGGGAATAGCCAACTGTCTTACTATTTATCTCCATCACATAGCTCTTGCTAAGATAGATACTCGGAGTCTCATTCTGGCCAAGGACATATCCTTTTGTCCAGACGGTTTTCTACCTTTTGTATAGACCTGTCTGAAGCACCCTTGTGCCTCAGACTTATGTGGCCCAAGCACACACAGTTGAGACGCGGACAGTTATCTATAGATGTGATGGAATAGTAAGCACCATGTCATAGCTTTAACATTTAATAGAACACAACAACAGAATGAATAATATACAAAGACTCGGTAGTCCTTAATGCTCTACTGGAAGGTTTGCGTTTTGCCTTTCATGTCCGGCAAGAACCACACACAGGTAAGGGTACCTTGGTCAAAATCCAAGCAGGCCTGCCCTAGCTAGCCTGAACATCCGTTCCTGTCATTGTGTGTCTTAATCTAGCACGCCACATATCAGAATCTTAAGTCATACTCTTAAGTTGAAATCTAAGGATTCTGAGGCGTCATTCATGCTAGAATCTTAAGAACGCAAACACCATGATACAACCATATCCAAAGTTAAAACTGTGACCAAAACAACTTTTGGTGGCTACTCCCTCAAAGATAATCATGTGGATCCTTAAACGAGAAGTTATTTGCCAGTTCTGGCCTTTTCTCTTGTCTTAGAAAAACCCCTTTTTCCTCATTTGCGTTTTCCAGTCTTGGGCTATCGGTCTTATACCAATATTGCCCCTAAATTCCATTATCCTTGCCCCACATGTTGCCCTGGTCCTAATACCGGGCTAGGGACTATATCTTCCTATCACACTTCACTAAGTATGATCATACTTCTCTAACATTCTAGCAATCATTTATCGCTTAGACTTCCGAAGTATGCTGGACCAGTATTCTTAGCAGAATCCTTTTGCTTAGATCCTAGAACAGTGTGATGTTTGGCCTTATCCAAACATCTTGACACTTACAAAGTGTGTCATATAACGTTTCATGAAACGTGGCAGAGATTGCAACAAATTGTAAATCGGATAGCTTGTACCTGACAGCCTTTAACTTTTTTTATCATACATGGCATCAATCTCAGACGTTACAGTCGAGTGCTCAATATTATGACATGAGCCATAACTCATAGCTAAGGGAGGTTTATTATGAGTCACTACTCATAATGTACGCAAATGGATAAGATGGATCCAAGATTCTTCTTTAGCTAAGTCCTACAATTATTAAAGTGGTCATGAACATGCTGATGAGGTCATTTTCCAACCTTTTCATAGCATGCTCTATGATATTATCTTGACTGTTGCCTCCCACTATTGGTGAGCCTAAAGATAATGTCTATGTACTGCTGTGACAACTTATTCATCACAGGTTTAACCATACTTGTAGGTGGTTCAACAACCTATGTCCGACGGATGGTTACATAGTACGACGACTCATCATATCGTTTGTTGTCACCGTTTAGCCTTTACAGTTTAGATCTAGACACGATTGATAGAGACATTGTGGAATATAATCACTAGCATTTACTTAGCTCTAAAATAACATGTGACATCGATTAAACTTAATAGTTCCTCACAAGGACTCCACCAAAACCTAGCGTATATCCTAGGAATCAAATCTCATCACTTGTGATTTCCTATCAATTTTAATCATGTCATCATGTGAGCTCTTTTGTTTTAGTTCTTTAGCATGCGAGGTTACACATATATATCCAATCACACGCAGTTATAACATAAAACAAGCATAAGCATAAATAAATATGCAATGGATGTGGCCCCTAAGGCGCACTCCCACTATTGGTAATACTTCTCGAGCAAGTCTTGAACTCCATCTCATGCCATCTCATGCCATCTCGCCTACTTTAGGACTCCAAGCTTGAGGCTCCTTTAGACCATCTATTTGCCCCTTGCACCTTGCGCCATAGCTTTTTGGTTTGGCCACCTCTCTTGAAGCTTCTATCTTCAATCTCTATTAACTATCTTATTTCTAATAAGAAGTAACCTCATAGAGGCGATTGGATGAGAAGAGAAGACACTAGTATATAGAGAGGCACGACACGCAGGCTGTATTTTGATTACATATTCAAAAAACAAAACCAAAACCAAATATAAAATATCTATGCCACATCCATGCACCAAACACATCCATTCAACCCACAACAAAATGTATAATAATAAAATAAACATACTGGAATTTTCTGAAAATTTCCAGAATTAAACTCTAATTACTGAAATTAATAAGCAATAATCTAATCAACTAAAAAGATCGAAAATTGCTCCCTCCAACTTAGGGTCTCACCACCTACGGCAAAACGTAGGGAAAATGACCTAAGTCTCCAGAAAAAATTTGGGCTCAAAACAGTGTGTTTAAGGTCGTCAAACTGCCTCGAAAAGTGTGCTAAACACTAATTAATTAATGTGGAAATTACTAAAAATTTTGGTCGCTCCAAAAATTATGAAAAAATACCCAAAAAATAGGAAATTCAATTTGGAGTACCTAGGAAAAAACCGGACGAAAAATGACAGCGGGAGGAGGCCGCACGCGCCCTCACGTGGGCGCGTCCGCCTCCGTCACGCGCCGACGTCGGCCATGTGCCACGTCAGCACCTATGCTGACGTCAGCTGCCACGTCATCCCGCCACGTCAACTTCTACCTCAGTTGACACATTTGCCACGTCAGCCTTTTGCTGCCGTGGCACCACAACGTCATCTGCCTCGTCAGCCCTAGGCCACGTCAGCAGCCACCGCTAGCCCTTTGGCGCGTGCAGCGCGTGGCCACGGGTGGAGGCGGCGTCAGTGGCGCGTGGAGCCCACGCGCCGCCTTCCCGTGCTCTGTTCCTGAAGAAAATAATTTTTCTGGGATCGTCTTTTCGTCCTGATCCCGATTATGTGTTCAAAATCTAATTTTAACAAGTTTTGAAAAACGTGTTCTACTGATTGGATCTAGCAGTCCAGATTAATTCAGCTCCGAATCTTAAAATATTCATAACTGATTCATCGTAAGTCCAAAAAATACAAAAATGTATATTTTTGGAATCCTCGTGAAAAACAAACCCTACCTAACCATATAGGTTTCGTCTACTGGTTATGAAATTTCAGAAACTCGATTTTCTAAACAGATTCGGGTACGCATAACGAGGCACAAAAAAAATCCTAAGGCTCTGATACCAATGAAGGGCGGGAAGGATCTATCACATATAGATCTACAACATGAATTATAGCGGAAGATTCATGTGTGTACCTTGTCTTCCTTAGCTCCTAGATGCAGCGAATGATCGTATGTTGCTTGCTTTCACGCGCCTCCTTCTTGATCTTGCTCCCACCAATCTAGTGTGAATCTCGAGGACGAACACTATGATCCGCCCCACGTTTCACCTCCTTGGATGTAGTTGGAGAGGGACTAGGGTTCTCTACAACTAGAGTGAATCTAGACAGAGTAACTTTACTGTGTGGAATAGCATTATGGCACACCATAATGTGTAGGAGGCTACCTCTTTATATAGGCAAAACTTCTCCTAGGTTTGCACATAAACCCTAGGGTTTGAGCCTTAGCTACTAACCCCTCTAGGTTTGTGCATCAGTGCAACTAACCCCATAAGGTTACGATAATTGCATTGGGCACCCCACACTTCCCAATTTGACTTTTACCACTATTCATTGGGTCAATTTACCCTGGTGATTTGGAAAGCAAAATGATGCAATATTCTAATAATTTTTCATGATGTTTTAGAGTAAAAGATGTTCTATAACATGGTGAACAAATTACTAAAAAATCACATCGTTTTGTTATCCGAATTACCCGGTCAAAGTGACCCAGATTTGATATTCAAAAAGTCAACATGGGAAGAAAGAACATGATGAATGGAGTGGTATGATTTTATCATATTTGTAATATTTAAATTTAAATCTACTTAATGTTTAGCTTTAAATTGTCTACATCAAAAAATGACATAATCCAACAAATTTGATATTCACAAATAAGCCCCCACCGATATGGTAAGAGCATTGATAGCCACAAGCTCGATATTGGGTTTTGAGTTCGAGACCCAGAAACAATAGGAGCAGTTTTTTCCTGTAAAACAAACATCAACAACAACTTAAGAATTGCCGAAAATGACATTTTCCAAAATGCATCATATTGTGTTGAAAATAAATTGCCAAAAACTGTAATGAAATTGATAATTATACGTCTATGAAACTTAGGCAATTACTATTCGAGACCAAAATTTCCTTTCTTTATAAACAGAAAAATGAAATTATATGTTATATTATATGATTTGATGCAGGATTTGGTTAAATTTCTTTAAGCTAAATCTTTATTTTCTCAAAAAAGAAAAACACTTAGAGCTCCATTTCTTATTCCAAATAATGGGGAGCTGAGGAAAAGTTAGAAGTTTACGGTTAGAGATGCTCTAATGCATTACTTTCTTCTATAACGTGGGAGTTTGTATCTGCTACCTATCGATAAATTTCGAATGCTCTCGTAAATGAACTCTCGCTTTGTTGCAAAAACTAAATCCAAATGTTATGCATTTGATGGTGGGTAAAAGATTGTAGGTCTAGACCCGCATGTCTTGGAATTATTTGGACAATATTAAGTTCAAAGTGCCCTAGAGTGGGGGGAGCCTAGGGCTAGCTAGCTAAACTGTTGGGACAAGGAAGAAAAATATCCTCCATCCTTATTTCCATACCCTAGATTGTGAAGACAGCACTAAAGTGTGAAAAACAAAATAGACAAAACCCTAGCCCCATTGTCCCCCATACCATCTAATCTAAAAACCTCACAATGCCACAGCTTGCAATCCTCCAAAATTTCCATCAATGGAGCAGTGGCAGAGCTAGGATTCGGCTGAAGGGGTGGCACATTGTCAGAAAATTAAATTAGTAAGGCGCACCGACAAAATATTTTAGAGGTACACAAATGTAATTTACTGAAAGACACAACTAAAAACATTACATTATTTTAGGGATATAATAATAGTTAATCAAACTTTAGAGGTGTAATTGGGTCCCCATGCCTTTACAATGCCCTCTATTTCTCCATGTAGCAAGTACGCAGACTCTACTACAAACCTTTCTTTTCCATCCACGAGTGAAGATATATTTTTTTTTTTTTTTTTGAGGGAACACGAGTGAAGATTGGATGACTGATGAAAGGGTAAATTGGTCATTTGGTGAACGCCAAATTATCTACGATTGAATTGTGGATATACATGGATTGTAAATGAAGCCCGAATCAAGCGGCGCTTGTAGCTGCCACTGGAAACCAAGAAACTGAACGTTACGAAATTTGATGGTTGTTGTTAACATTGATCGGTTACATATTGTCCGTTACTTGAATATAGCATGGACTTTACGTCGTTGGTCTTAAATGCAAAAGATTTCAGAACCCTCATTTACGTGTCTTCTTTCTTTATATACGGCAGCTGACCAAATATATGCTATGCCTGAGTTGCTGTACATGGTTTTCTCAAAGTTTTACTACTATTATTATTATTATTTTTTTTAGGGAATTTACTACTATTATTTAACAAGGTAAGGGAGAAGAATAACATATTAGTAGTACATTTAATTATCAATATACGCTAGACAAATGTTGGTGTAGGTTTCCCTAAAGCATGATTTAATTATGAATACAAATAAAGCTAATTTATAAAAGTTATCTATAATGACGAAAACACCTAACCGCAAAATTACATACACTCTTTCAGGAAAAATTATACTCCATTGGCACTACTCTTGTGGCAGAGTAGAGGGCCCTTATAGTTTGCATGGGTTGAAGCTTTTATTTAATATAAAATACATATCTTAAATGCATATAAACAAGAACAGTATATCTCATGATATTGGGAATCACCAAAGAAGTTGATCATAGAATTAATAGACGTATTTATGTTGAAGTAACTGTAGAATTTGTCCTATTGAGCAAGATTTCTTTGTTACATTTATTCGGTTACGTTACTGCCAGCAAAATGTCTCCTTAAAGACGCATATCAGTAATTAACTATTTTCTTCTTTGTTACACTAAAAAAATCTTCTTCCATAGAATCACACGTACCATATATCTCAAAAGAAAAAATCACATGTACCATAGCCTGAATACATAAAATTTTCACACCAACCACTCATTTAAGTTATAGAACGCGTTTATCTGTTTTCTCTCTTTCCCTTACCTCACTTCATCTTATGTGTTACAATGTGGGTGATAAATAACATCACGCGTGATGTACTCTACGGGCACCTAAACATATCTCTCGTGAGGGTATTCTCATCTTAAAGCCGCTCATTTGTTGACCTTATGACTAATTATCTCCACCCCAACCCAAGCCAACACCTTCACAGTAGTATTTAGCATACAACAACCTCTCTCTCTCTTCCTATCTCTCCTATATGAAGAATTCTTTGTGAAGGAGGAAAGGAAACATGGAAGACTACATGTGCTGGTTTAGTCTTGTTGGTGTTGCATCCATGCTCTTGTTTGTGTTTTGGAGAGTTGGAGATTATGTGTGGTGGAGACCAAGACGAATTGAACTGCACTTCTCCAAGCAAGGGATCAGAGGACCCAAATACCATCTTTTACTAGGAAACACTAGAGAGATTGTGGAGATGATGACCAAAGCTGCTTCTGCTTCTGCTTCTGATGATCATCTTCAACCCAACACTACCATGCCTCTCTCTCCCCATAACATCCTCCCTAGAGTCCTCTCTTTCTATCACCATTGGAAGAAACTTTATGGTTCGTAAACTCTCGCTCTTTCACTTATAAGATCGTATGTCTGTGTTATGTACTGCATCTTCTGTCTGATAAAAGAAAGTAAATATTTGTTTTTTCTTTCATTTATCAGATTCATTTTTGTTCTTCTTTGGAACCAAATTATGGAAGCATGTTTCAATCTTCTTCTTCTTCTGTTTCAAATAATATATATCTCTCTCTCTAACTATCAAATGTGTTTCTTTGGCAGGTGCAACGTTTGTAATATGGTTCGGACCCAAGGCTAGGTTAACACTATCTGATCCAGTCCTCATAAGGGAGGTTATGATAGTGAGATCAGACTTGTTTGAGAAAGTAGAGTCACCTCCACATCTGAAGAAGCTTGAAGGTGATGGTTTGTTGAGTCTCCAAGGAGATAAATGGGCTCACCATAGGAAGATCATCACACCATCTTTCTACTTGGAAAATCTCAAGGTTGGTTGGTTTTGTAGCAATTATGTCAAGTAGACCAAAACCTCAAGTAATGCCATTTTGAGAAAACTATGTTTCCCTATTTGTTCCCCTAAACATGTGTTGCCTTGGACTTTACTAGCTACTGTACCCTACTACTACTACTACTCAAGTACTACATGTCACTTTAGATGGGTCTAAGTCCACTCTCCCATAGGCGATGAAGTGATATATGTGGGGGATTTAGTTCATGACAACACGACTAGAAAACGACATGAGAGCTAGCAGGTTATTTTATATCAGGTCGATTTAGAAATAATTTCTGTAGAACATAATTGACAGTGTAAGATCAAATCTTGATGTCGACGCGTTAGAAACGTTGCAGTCAAGGGTTAATATTTGGTTGCCTAACTTGCTCTTTTTCCCCATTCCTCTTTTTAGATGATGATGCCCATTATAGGGAAGAGCATGGAGAAGATGTTGGACAAGTGGTCCGAAATGTCTAGGACGAAAGGTGGTTCTGGTTCAGAAAAGGTGGAAATTGAGGTGTCGCAGTGGTTCGAGACATTGAGTGAGGAAATCCTTACACACACGGCCTTCGGGTGCAGCCACCAAGACGGGAAATTAATCTTCGAGTTACAAGCGAAACAAGTTGTTAACGCTATTGGATGCTTCAACAAGGTCGTCATCCCCGGCTATCGGTACGCAATTATATCTTATCAAATCGTGGTAACCTGCTGGTATATGCTTGATTTATACATCAGTATAGTGAATTAACGGTACGTTAAGCTTTTCAACATTAGCAATATTAACTGGAATTGAACTAATTATAATCCGGGTATTAGTTAGTATTGTATTTGATTGTTCTCGACTAATTTTTAGTTGAATTGGGATATTTATACATTAATAGCTAATTAGTACCGTACAAAACCAAACACATCACTAGTTATAGTTCATTCAATCCAATCCAACCATATGCAGCTAAGCTAATACAATTCAGTCCAACAATCCGGCTCGTCCAGAAACCCAAATGTGCCATAAATGAACATACATTTCGGAATTTTTGTCGTATGTACACTTACTAAAGTGTACGTGTAACTTCGCGTACCAACTTGTTGAGCTCGAGTTTCGAGTAAATTATTACAAACACTTTGTTGGTAAACAAAGAACGCCTAACTTATCAAAAAGGCTCGTTACTCGTGTAATCTAAACTTGGTAATGTGTGTTAATATAGGTTCTTGCCCACAAAGAAGAACAGAACATCTTGGAGATTGGGAAAAGAGATGAAGAAACTTTTAATGGAACTCATCGATAAGAGGAAGGAGACCTGTATTGGTAATGGACCAGCATCGAAGGAATGTCCTACTGATTTGTTGGAACTGATGATCAAAGAGAGCATGAAAAAAGAAGCAGCAGCAACAATGAATAATAGTTTACAGAGCCCGACGATCATCACAACCAACGATATCGTCGAAGAATGCAAGACCGTGTTCTTTGCCGGAAAATACACGACATCGGCTCTGTTAACATGGACCACCATTCTTCTCGCAATGCACCCTCAGTGGCAGCAATTGGCACGCGACGAGGTCCTAGAAACCTGTGGAGCACATGTCCCCTCTAAAGACAACGTTGCTGAGCTCAAGACGGTAAGCTTAATCTTTTCCATTTGCTTATTAAAAACATGATTAACTACATTATCTCCATTACGTAGTGGAAGTTTTGCAAGAATGAAATAAAGGTTTCCCATAAGGAGAGGGGAGCCAGAAGGATCAAAACCTATAGCTCTTCCACTGTACCATTCGCCCACCCAAAGTTCCTGAATTTAGTGCAAGCAAGTTGCCAGACAAAAAGAGATACTTCTCACTCGTCTTCTCTATAACTACAATCTGATCTAGCCCCGCTGTCGGCAATCTGACATAATTTTCTATGTAAGCCCTCATAAGACACCGACCCTGACCTGACCTGACCCCGGGATGGAGCAGCCTCTCCTCAAATAAACTTTTTGATACAAAGAAAAAGAAATTCTAGTCTGATAGTCAACGGTATTCAGCTGGAGGATGCGAAGCCTGAGACCTAAAAACATCACATCGAAAAAACAAAGGCACCCAACATTAACAACGGATGTACATAAAAAAGTGATCCTACTCCCACAACTGTTTGCAGAAAATGTTGCAGATTTTGACCTAGACTATGCAATGTTCTACGTGAAAGTTAGGACTAGACTATGCAATGTTCTATGTGAAAGTTAGGACAGTCCTATTCATGGTGATCTCTTTGAAAAAGTTGTTTGTTTTTCGCAGTTGAGCATGATACTGAACGAATCATTGCGGTTGTACCCTCCTGCGATTGCTGTACTGAGACGAGCCAAGGACGACGTTGTGTTGGGAGGCTGCACAATCCCTAGCGGAACAGAGCTCCTGATACCAATCATCGCCATCCATCATGACGCAGCGCTGTGGGGCCACGATGCGACAGAGTTCAACCCTGCCCGGTTTGCAAGAGGACTCGCCCACGCAGCAAAGCATCCGATGGCATTCATGCCCTTTGGTCTGGGCCCGCGCCGCTGCATCGGCCAGAACTTGGCAGTTTTACAGGCAAAAGTGGTTATTGCAATGATCTTGCAGCGCTTCTCATTTGAGCTTGCGCCCAGCTACCGCCATCAACCATCAGTTGTGATGCTTCTGAACCCATTACATGGAGCACCAATAATCTTTAACAAGCTATGAAATGTTGTCTTGAAGTTCTTAAACATAGTGCGTCTAATATATAGCAGCTTCTCATAGATGGGATATGTTTGAAACAGTCTGAATCAGTTGCTTGATTCTATCATGTATGAATCATTGTATGGGATAAGCGTCGTGTAATTAAAGTTATCAGTGAGCTGAGTTATTATCACAACAATCTTCACTCACCCAAGAGGAGAAGACACCGGTGGTCGAAGAGCACATTGTCGTGAAAATCTGCTTGATTAAAAAAATTGTCGTCAGCATAACAGTCGAAACTCTAGCATAACACAGTATTATGATATACTACTTGTATGAGAAAAAGCCAATACCATTGAGGCAAGCACAGTAGCGAGAGATGAACTACGTCAATAACCTTCCATAGTTGCAAATTATTCTACAAACAGAATTTGGATGATAAACATCAAAACGCATTTCATAGACTCATCCCCATCAAAGAGAAAATGAAGATGTCTACAAGTTGTACAGCTGACAAAACATTTTCCAAACAGCCTCAAATTTGGCTAAACATGCAATTTCGTAGTTTTGTGCTCGATTTAGTCAATTGTGGATCTTTGGATTCATTCCTTTTTATCTGAGTATTTGGGATCTGATGAACAACTGCCAACGTCAATTTTCTGTCTGTAGCCATTGCTTCGTATAAACTATTAATTATTTTATTTAAACTAGAGAAAACCAACAACTTTATTTAAAAAGCTATTAATCGTTTCTTTTAAACTGGAAAACATCAACAGTTCAATTGAGAAGTGTACAAAATATTGCTTTGTTCAAAGAAACATTTTCCACAACTAAAAAGAAATGTAAGAAAGTAAGTCTACAAGTCGAAATCGAAAGCTAGCACTCTCCCAACTCATTAATTATAGCTGTACTTGAATCTTGTGTAGCAGTAAAATAATTACGACGGTGCGTTTTGATATGGAATTTTTCAAATTCTTTGTATTAAAAATGATGGGACTTCAAATGATGGGATTTTAATTGAAGGGCCTACAGATGATAGGTTTACTAATTCATTGTTTGAATACTTTGTCAAGTGCTCAGTGAAATGAAAAACTTAGGCTTCATATTTTTATTTACAATTAGGCCCATATTCTAATCGGTCCAACCACCATTCTTTATCTCATTCGAAAACCTAGCTTAGCGTCTGAAAATCAAGCCGGTCGTGGAGGTTCACGGTTATGGCGTCAAACACTCTCACTCCTGCATGTTTCTATTCAACTCTCCATCTTTCTCTTTCCTCTAATTCTCGATGATGTGGCGGTAAGACTTGGTGTAGATGTTGATGGTGTCGGCGTTTGTCAAATTAGTACAGTGGTTGTTTAAGAAGTAGCGGTGCTGGTCAGAGGGGGGCTATTGATCAGCTGTGATAGAAGTGGTGGCAGACCCGGAAAGGTGTTGCTTGCGATTGAACTGGTGGCGTTGGTGGGAGCGGCGATAACACTAGTTGGGTTTTTGGTGGCGGTGGTCAGAGGAGTGGATGCATCGTCAGCGGGGGCGACAGTAGCAGTGAGATTGGAGGTGGTGGTGGTGGCGGTTCAGTTTTTTCCTGTTTTATTTAAGCCAAAAAAATGTTCTACAGGTGATGTTTACAAGTAGAAGTTTGTGTACCAAAGCAGTATACACAAATGGAATTAAAAATGATACCAATCTAGGTGGAATTAGAAATCGGGATTTGGTGACTCGAAATCCCATTTTTTTTATGACACGGAATTTTGAAAATCCATTCAATAAGTTACCCAATCGAAGTATTTCAAATGAATGGAATTGAAATTCCAATTTTACTAAAATTCATGTTTTCATCCCTCATCCAAACACACCATGAAAGAATATGTAACACCTAGCAAAAATCTCGCAACACCTTTCAGGGATTGATGAAAGCAAGTATACTGGAGACAGCTCAAAAAGGGAATCGTAGATGAACTAAGACTCAAGTAAAATGTGGAAGCGGAGGTAGTAACTTTTTTACATGCTTAACAATGGTTGAGGTACCAAATTTCCTTTTACTCCACCATCTATATTACAAAACAGTATCATCCGACCCATTGACCCCGAAATGTTTTATGAACCCTTGGATCTCTTTATTTTTCAGCCATTTGATCATCAATATGAGTAAAGAGTACAAGAGTTCCTGGGCTACTTCTCAAAAAATGGAAATTTAGAGTCAGCAGTTTAGTTACTACTTCTAGACCTTCTGCAAAAGTTAAAGACTGGTGGCAATTCACATTTGCCCATTTTGCCAAGGGACACGTGGTTTTGTTTACTTGACAGGAAAACTGAAAGCCTACACTTCATCCCCTACATGTGTTAGTTTGTTAGCATTGAAAGGCATGCGTACGAATTGGTTGTCAAAACTACATGGACAATCTTGTAGGCCAAGGCCAAAAAAAATGTATGCTAGCATCAACTGCGACAGACATCTATGATTTCGCCTTCTAAACAGATGGGTTTTCCATTTGATTTACCTCTCACTGGAAGATTTAAGAATTTAGCAGCTACTTATAACCACGTAAAATACTTGTATATAAAGCAGTAAGGTCTCCTTCTAAGCCATAAAAAGTATGTCATACAAAATTTAAGCCAACCTTCAAGTAATTGATTTCATGCAATTCCAATTCAATTAGTCTTCCCTATGTTTGAAACTGCACAATTTTTAGATCTTTCGAACATCATTCTACTAAATACACAGATTAAAATTATATAATTAGATTGCTCAGACCAAATAGTTCCGCACACGCACATATGGCTAGTGATGATTGTATCCACACCAGAGTCACCGCGCTTCACTCGTACCCTAGTGAAGAGCGAACTGGATAACGCATCTAAACATGGATCACTAGATGCTGAATTTGGTGAGCTAACAAACTTTCCATTAGATTGGCCTTCAGACTTCTCCGTAGGGGCACATCAGAGTTATTAGCAAAAACATAGACACCACCAGAGCTTTCTGCTGACAAATAGATGAAAATGGATGAAACTATGGTCTAAAATCCAATAAAAAAACATGTTATGATTCATGTCAAGCAACCTGGAGAGGACTGCTATCGTACCAAATCCGATCAAAGATCAGTGATCTGCTAACCATAACCATCTGCATCCCATTAACTTTAGGTACTGCAGAAACTTACTATTAATGCCACCCCATTACTTGCTCGTCAATAAAACACGGGAGGTAGTAAACATCACTTCACAACACAAAAGATAGGTCTTGCTAAGATATAATCTGAATTCTAAAATTTTTCAAGCCTAGAGAGAAGTGCAAATAAGTCGTGTTATGGAAGCCCTAATTTCGGATGCTGTGCTCCCCAAGAAAACTTCAACACTTGACTAAAAAGGGTTACCTTTCCGAGCTACCTTATCATAAGTCGACATAGTTGTAAACCAAAGGTCTCCACTACAACCTCAGGGGCATACTTTTAGGAACAGGACCAGATGGCGAACCGGTGAGGCACAGGTTTCAACCGGTCGGATTGTACGCTTTTAGAGCATGATTTAAGATAATAAAAAAAAAAAACAATTGAAAATCATCATCATATCTATACGTAATAAAATATCGACTGAAGTTTTCAAGAAACAGCGAATTTTTGGACATTTGATACAATTATTACAGATCTCTCAGGATTTGAACGCATAAATTTTCTAATACAAATTATTCAGTAATACATAAATGTTTTTATACAAAGGGCTGCTTCGATAACTTTGGTTTATAATTTTTTGCAAACTAAAAACCCAGATGCTTGGACAGTTTTAGTTACTAGTTGGCTTTTGTGGATACTTGATTTTTCTTGATTTGTGTGTTCACTTAGAACTACTGAATCCAAAGGGCACCAAAGTTTATTTGATGCACTTATTTAGTAAAAGAACACGAATATTTTAATATATAGTTTGTTTGATAATGCACTATGTAACTGAGGTTACTTTATTCCTTCTCATTTGGAAATAAAAAGTAGTCCCAAGTTTAAATAATTTTGATTGATTAGCTATATGTATTAGAGCATCTCCAATGGGGTGCTAAAAGCGGTTCCAATGCCTAGCATTTGTGTGCTCCAATGGAGTGCTGGTTTCAAATTTGAGACCAACTTTAGCATAATGCTAAAGATTGATGCTATCTGGACTTTTTGAGTATTAGTTAACAAGTGCCATTATTGTGTATTTCAACTAGTTTATTGCGGACTTATTCACCTAAGTATCACTATTGTGTTTTTCTCTATTAAGTGGGTTCATAACATAAATGTTATTATTGTAATTTTCAGCTAATTTACTTAAATTTGTACTTCCAAAACAATAAACTAAACATCAAAACAAAAGGGAAAAATTGCATCCGTGGTATCCACTACCCATAGTTTGAACTCTGTGTAGATTTAATACCCATACTTTCAATTGAAGCAATCAGGTACACAAACTTTCATTTGGTTGCAAATAGGTACTCTCCGTTAACTTTTAATCCATATGTCGGCAAGAGTTTTGTAAAAGTACAATTTTGCCTTTACCCAAACTCTCAAATGAATTAAGTAGGTACCCGAATTTATTTTTGTTGCAAATAGGTACTCTTAGTAAATTTTCTCCTATCATATATTGGACACAAATTTAATAAAAAGACAATATTGCTCTTCATACAGTTTTATAAAAATACTACAACTTCGACTCACTACCCATTTTAGTTTTTATGTAAATAAATTAAATTATAAAATGGTATACTTTATACTTTGTTTCTTTGGTGGCCAATTAGATAAATTTTATTCTAAAAAAATATATAACAATTTTACGAAGTAAATAATAAATTCTCTTGGTATATATATTTTTTTTTTTAAATCTCTTAGTATAATCTTGATTACCTTCAAAGGGGGGAGAGATAGAGATCAGAGAGATCGACACAGATTGAGGTAGAGGGAGAACACTGAGGGAGAGAGAATGAGAGACGTAGGGTATGTGGGTAAAAAAAATCTGATTTTATAAAACTTTAGGGGAAAATTATGAAAATTTAGGTAATACTAAAGGAGAAAATTAACTAAGGGTACCTATTTGCAACAAAATAAAGTTACAGTACCTAATTGCTTCATCTGAAAGTATGGGTAAGACCCAAATTGTCATTTTACAAAATTTCGCCCAACATATGGATGGAAAGTTAATAGAGGGTACTTATTTGCAACAAAATGAAAATTTAGGTACTTGATTGCTTCAACTGAAAGTATGGGTACTAAATCCACACAAAGTTCAGACTATGGGTACCACGGATGCAATTTTGCCAAACAAATAGTGTGACCATACGTCGCCGTCATTGTCGTATTAATATTCAGTGCAATACTGTTCAAGGAAAAATTAAGCAACAAAATATAACTACATTAACAAATATGATTGAGGAAATATGTGGATATGGTGGTTGATTGTAGTTGAATGCATCATGAAATTAATGGTCGAGAGGTGAAAGCGGTAGTTAGAATTTGAAATAGCAGTGCATAGCATACACATTGGATACCCGAATTCACTACTCATATAGTAAATTAAGAATTGGGATATCCATCGGAGACACTCTTAAACATGGATTTATATATGTAAACAACTGACATGTTGGCTCAACGGTGAGCTCTTCATCGGCGTTGAAATCACAGATCCTCACAGATCCCAATCTCTGCTTACACAGAAAATGAATTTCTCTAAGTGTTGAGAACCGTCTAGTTTTGAACAAACCGGTTCGACAGTTCAGCTACAAAACCACCGCTGTTTTGGGAACAAAGAAATGCACCAAAACAGAAAATTCATATCTATATGTCGGAAGCTTGAAATCATAAAACCACAAAGATTATTGAACAACCACTGTTAATGCCTCTCTCAGGCACATGCCTTGTCGCTAGCATCACAACCACCAAAATTCCCAATAGCCACGGCACAATCATGCCCAACTCAAAAGTCCACGACCGCTGCTCAAACTCCATGATCCACCATCCTACCCAACTCCGTAACTACCCAGATCCATAGAGAGAGAGAGAGACATGAAAGGGAAAAGGGGGGGGGGGGGGGGGGGGGGGGGGGGGGGGGGGGGGGCGGAGTTGCTCAAGGGTTTTAGACCGCCTGGTGTATTTTGAAACCCAATCCCATTTGGATTAAGATCCACATTCCATATAGAACCAAAATTGATAGGGTTTTAGCAAGTAAACAGAGGAAGGCGACGGTGACCTTGACAGAGGGCTAGCAAAAGGCAGCGTGATCCACTGTGAGAAGAAACAAAGGGTGAACGAGGCGGGTCAGAGACTGATTCAGAGAGTGTAGAAACAGCGGTTACATTTTCTGATACTTTAGTGGAACAGGCAGAGGAGGAATTCAGTGATCTGGTTAGGAGGCTCCTAACAGAAAACTTGTTCAATCCTAACGCTCTTCGGGATCTATATTCAAAAAGATATAGAGAGAGGCGAGCAGATACGCATATTTTGAGGTAAGAAATAACACCTTTGTTTTCCAGTTCGGCGGACAGTCCCGTTTTTTGCACAGGCGGTCTATAATTGGACCGGACCGGTCAAGCACCGGTACACAGCTTATCTCATTAAAATTCCTGAAAGAGGTGGCAGACACTTAAGCCCAGCGAAGAGGGTAAAGCAGCTAAATCAAATACTAATCAACACCCAACCTAACTTGTGTTGTATTTATATTGTACACTGAAAAGATAAACAGAAAAATATTACCCCTTTTGTGATAGGGGTTTCACAATCAATTAACTCCTAATATTGCATTAAACCCATAATTATCGCTCCTGAAGATGAGACCTTAATATACCACTAATTATGGAAGCATAAATCTTCTACTTAATCTTCTATTTTATTTCATATGCATGTACTGTTATAACTATCGCTAGGTCGACTTCCTACATCTCTGTGGAATGCCGGAAAACACAGTTCCAGATAGGAGTGAATTCTGGTAGCCACATTCCATATCCCAATCCCATTTGGATTAAGATCCACATTCCATATAGAACCAAAATTGCTAGGGTTTTAGCAAGTAAACAGAGGAAGGCGACGGTGACCTTGACAGAGGGCTAGCAAAAGGCAGCGTGATCCACTGTGAGAAGAAACAAAGGGTGAACGAGGCGGGTCAGAGACTGATTCAGAGAGTGTAGAAACAGCGGTTACATTTTCTGATACTTTAGTGGAACAGGCAGAGGAGGAATTCAGTGATCTGGTTAGGAGGCTCCTAACAGAAAACTTGTTCAATCCTAACGCTCTTCGGGATCTATATTCAAAAAGATATAGAGAGAGGCGAGCAGATACGCATATTTTGAGGTAAGAAATAACACCTTTGTTTTCCAGTCCGGCGGACAGTCCCGTTTTTTGCACAGGCGGTCTATAATTGGACCGGACCGGTCAAGCACCGGTACACAGCTTATCTCATTAAAATTCCTGAAAGAGGTGGCAGACACTTAAGCCCAGCGAAGAGGGTAAAGCAGCTAAATCAAATACTAATCAACACCCAACCTAACTTGTGTTGTATTTATATTGTACACTGAAAAGATAAACAGAAAAATATTACCCCTTTTGTGATAGGGGTTTCACAATCAATTAACTCCTAATATTGCATTAAACCCATAATTATCGCTCCTGAGGATGAGACCTTAATATACCACTAATTATGGAAGCATAAATCTTCTACTTAATCTTCTATTTTATTTCATATGCATGTACTGTTATAACTATCGCTAGGTCGACTTCCTACATCTCTGTGGAATGCCGGAAAACACAGTTCCAGATAGGAGTGAATTCTGGTAGCCCTGTTCTGGGTCTTCTTAAGCGCGACACATTCAGTTCCAATCATTTTGACACTCAGTATCACCTCCATCATACAAGCTCTCTATCGCTTTGTCCCTAGGGTTAATTGTCTGTACTATGCACAATAATCTTTCAAAAATTTACTAATCATCGAATAATGAGAGACATAAAATGAAGATTCTCCTGATAGACTATACAAGTTGGATCATACCAATCGTGACAGCAAAATAATTCTACGCCTAATACCACCCTAATTCCGTCACAATGTAACCTAAGCAACTCCATAACATAGCTTATCTCTGTACGATGCCTGATTTATAAAACCATGGTAGAGTTTCGGAATAGCAATTTATGAATTTTAGATGAGTATGACAAAACCACATATGAAGACTACCTAATCATAGCAAAGCACATAAGCAAGTTACTTACAGTGTTGGCTCATCACAATCAGATGAAGGTGGTCCCATCTGTAGACAAAAGATAGGAATCACATTCAACTGTCACCGACTTCAGACCTTAAATGCAAGGAACAAAAGCCTCCAGCAAAAGATGTCCTAGCTCTTTCAGGAGAGCATCATTTGACTCCAGGGAACTGAACAACATATGCTGCCAGACGATGTGAAGGTCATAAGACATTGCGAATCAATTTAAGTAAATTTGACAATATTAGGTTACAGGTTTGGTTGACAGATGGAACATATTATAGGCTCACAAACACAGCCTCTTAATCAATACGATACTTCTCTGGCAAGATAAAATGTTCATGAGATTCAAATAACATCACCTCACATGATGATCTTGCTAATTGCAAATGCATTGAAACATGCTCTTAAAATGTGCAACCGAATACGACGAAGTATTCTTGTAAAGCAAAACAAGAGCTAAAAATCCGGAAACAGTGTAATTTGGTTTCGTTAATGAACCAACAAAAGAAAACTGATATGAAATTTGAAATTTTCTCTTTACATTTCTAGAGAATCGATCCCTCGTCAGTTCAATTACAAGTGAACACTGATACAAAATGAGGCAAAATAAAAAAAACATCTTCATTGTACAGGAATTCTATTATGAGAAGCAATTAAGTTTCTCATCTCCATCAAGTGTTCGTCATCTGTTATATGCAATGCATGACGGAGATCCGCCAGCATCATCTCATCATCCCAACTTAAAGATCCACGGGTAAAGAGGGACTTCATAGTACTACGATAGGTAAGCAACTCTAACCTATCATTTTGTGACACCAATATCTCATTTTTGTGAGAATCACTTTCTACCTCCTTGTTACCAATTCCACAGAACGATTCAGCATCACTACAAACACTCTCATTTTCTCCATTCTCCAGTTTTGTAAGACCAAAAGGTGGTCCACATAAAATATTGAAATCGACACTACAACTACCTACAGAAGATGCAGTGCAGTCGACATCAATGGATCCATGTGTTTCTGATAGAGAACTATTATCAGAATGACCTATTCTCCCCTTAGCCATATCATTTTCATTAATCGCAGTATAGCCGACATTAAAGTAATTGTGCACAAACTTCTTTTTAAGTTGTTCTTGTGGGAGTATGTGTGCATCTACCTTTTCAGATAATGAGTATGAACCCTCCGCAGCTAAGCGTTTCTGACTCCCGTCTCTTCCAATGCATCTAAATTTCTGACAGGAGTTGTTATACATTTCGAAATGAGTGGATTCGAAAGGTAGTTTCCTCTTTTGCATCCTGGGGCTGATGTTAATCTCCGGCAATGCTATTTCTTTCTGGACTTGAAAACAACGTTCTCCTAAATAGAGCCTTTGAGTCATATCCTCTTGGTTTTTCTTCATTGGCATTGTAAATCGTCTTTCACGCAACTGCAAAAGGCCCAACAAGAAAAACAATCAGAAAACATAACCATCAGGACATGTGAATTAGAGATCATCTTATAAGCACGTGTTTAATTTCAAACTACACAACTTAAAGAATCACGAGGAGCAACAAGTTAACAAATAGCTAGAGACACAGACACGAGAAAATTACAAGAAAATATTGGATGAAGATTTACCTTGCCAACCACGCACCAAACCCCATTCTGCCAAGACTGACGAACTCTAAGATGAAACGTGTGGGCTTCAAATGCTTGGTGCTCTCCCCACAACCTGACTAAAAACTTGTTCCCCCCTAAAACCTTCACAACTGTCGCCGGTTTCCAACACATATCTTGAAATACCTCCACATGATCTCCAGGGACCCAATAACCAACTCCCTCAGATGGGGGAGGACAAGGCCTGATCGCCTTTCTAGAAACTCTATCCATTGCTGCCTCGCCAGTCATGGAGGACATATCATATTTTACAGTGTAAAAGCGACCATTTCCAGATATTATTTCAGCGCAACGCCAGGATCCTGAAGGAACCTCCTGTGTGCTGAACACTTCGACATATCTCCCTTTATTGAACCTCATGACGGCTGAAAATAAAAGGCTCCACTACCTGTTAGACATTGGAAAAAACAGAAAATAATTAGCATACCACGCCATTCTTGTGACAGAAAAAAAAAAGTAAGCAATATAGGTATACTCCAGAGAGAATAATTGACGAATTGATTCGTGCCTATCACCCCAACATATCAGGTAAGGCGTCATTGGTTACCATAAGTCATCTAGAACAGCAGAATAATGCTTCATTTGGCTTAAAACCAAATCCAAATTAGTTATAAGTAGCTGTGCAATTTATAGACATTAAACCCTATTAATCTACAATCTACATGAAATTTCTGAAAAATTAACCCTCTGTGTAGGTTGAATTTCCCGTCCAAATCGACAAGTTGAATCCAAAAACAAATCCATATAAAGCATTATTCTACTATGCACAAAGAATAAAGCTGAGTTATGTGCCAGATTAGTAAAAAAGCAGTTTGCAGTGATAGAAAGATCAATTGCACACCATCAATTCAATACCACCGAAGGAACACACCCACAACAATATCATCCAGGGGCAACCCAGAAAAAACTATCTTCTTCACACTTTACAAATCCAATACTGACAATCTCTTTTTTTTGTGATGGGTAATTCAATACTAACGATCTCATAGAATCTCTTAATAATACTAGAAAATATAGACCTGAAATCCTTGCAGGGTCTAAATTTATCCCAATTACCAAAAAGATCAAAGATCGAATCCTGACATTATACTTAGGAAGCTAATATCAATGTCTAAAACAACTAGATGGAATATTGAACCCTGACATTATTATACGTTGGGACACCCCTTAAGAGACTAAGACCAAAAGCATTACAAGTTTACAACACTACCACCACGCCGATCCCTAGGGTTAACTTGCCTAATTTCTTATAATGTGACATACCAATGTAGAAGATTTTGGTATTTCTCTCCCTGTCAATAATCAATTGTAACGCCCAGACCCAGGGCCGGAGGGACATGAGGACCAGGAGTGGCAATTGCCACCCCTGACTTCTTGAAAACTCCACTAGAAACCCTCTAATTACAGCTATTTTACACTAAGAACCTCACGAAAAATACATAAACGCCCCGGCTGGAATTAAATATTTCGTCACAGCTTCAGTATCAATCTAATTTTGCCCCGGCTGCTTAGATTTCCTGGCTTTGCTTGCCACTGCCCAGACCAATTCCTAGCATCCTCATCCTCAACCAACAAGGAAAATCCATAACAATAGCACGCCCAACTTTACCTCAAAATGAAATTGTATATTTGTAGCAAGAAATTGGTACTAAAACCTTGTAACAAATAGCTATTTGTTTTATAACTTTGCCCCAATCCAAAATTCGGCATCTAACCTCCATTTGTGGGAGGCAAAAGTTGTTTGTCTTTTTCCTCGGAGGTTAGATTTCCAATTCCGAATTCGGGTGAGGTTAGATGACCAATTGTCCCGTTCCAGCCAATAATCATTGGGATTGACCTATATCCTAATGCTCAGAGCAATATCTAGAGCCCAGAATTGATCAACCGTTCAAAACACAGAGAATCAGAATTCAATGAAACCCTAATTCTATCGGATCCTCAGCGCTCAACGAATTACAAAAACAGAAGATTCGCGAATTAATAGACGTGATTGAACCTCAGGCATGTATAAGAAAATCAGATACGAAGAAACGAATGAGAGAATGAAAAAACTCACCGGTGATCGATCGGAATTGCAGATCTTCGATTTCGCGATGATTTTTTCGCCTGAGAAGGGTCTTTGGAGGCTACAAAAGATTCTGAAAGTTCGAGAAAATGATGTGTGAAAGAGTTAATATACCTAAGCAAGATGTGGGCCCGTTATTCCTTTGGCGTGAAGAGAACTCTTTGCTACAGGCAACCAGGGTTATTCTTCTGCGGCAATACTTCGGCCCAAAAAGGAAGTTTCATGGGCCTACAAGGATACTAGTCCAGATTGTGTTGGGCCCAAGTTAAGGGAATATCTTTAACCACCCTTTTTTCTTTTTCTTTTTTGTCGAAAGGATTATATTAAAAGACAAGCAAAAACTAGCTATTACAAACATCCACATCCCAACCTAGTCTTCTTACATGTAAGTGTAACAACCTGACAGTAGTCTTGGATAGTTTTGGTGGAACGTCTGGACAACAGATAAACTACGCCAAATCAAATTTCTTCTTCAGCCCGAACATCCCACCTCTACTGTCGCAACAATTCATGTCCTTTTTTTGCCCTATACCACCTAGCAAAACAGGCGTCTAACTAGGCCTACCGTTGGCTGAGGCAAAAAACAAAGTACAGGCTACCAACGCCATCAGCTCAAAATTCATGTCTAAGCTGAGTACATGGCAAAGTCATCTTCTTACCCCGGCTAGAAGACTTATGCTAGTCAAATCAGTTCTTTCTTCTCTTCCAGTTTACTTCGGAACGGCATTTTGCCTCCCAAGTACAGTTACGCATAAACTGAACCAACAAGCCCTGAAATTTTGGCGCAATCCCAACAGCACACGACCATTACACCTCGTTGATGATTCCGTACTTTGGAAGGTAAACTCACAAGGTAGTTTAGGGATCAGAAACCAAGAATGGTCAAATCAAGCATTCCTGGCATTCTCGTATTAGCGTCTGCTTTTTCAAAACACCACATTGGCGGCTAAAGTCATAAAGACCAAGTACCCAAGACACTTCAACCCATCTACGCTAGGTGAAGATGCATTAGCTCTCCCGCAAGCTGCATCATGGTGCGCGAAGAGTATTTTCTCCGGACGCCAACTAATTCAACAAGGTTATGCTTGGGCTATCGGCAATGGATGCTCTGTAAATGTCGGGAAAGATAGATGGATTCCTTCTCTCCTATATCCGTTAGAGGAATTCCTCAATACTTCCTCCTTTAACCATTTAACAATATCCTATTTCATTACCAGTGTTGAAGGAAAACCCACTTGGAATCTCAATTTCCTAACCGCTCTCCTAACCACCTTCCTCGTCCGACGCATTTGTACTATTCAATTGACATCTCAAGACAAGCCGGACACTGTCATTTGGCCTTTTACCAAAAATCAATTGCTTCACAACAAAATCAGGTTATCGCTTTCTTGAAGCACAGAAACCCCCCCCCCCCCTATTATTCCCAGTGCGTTATTTTGATATGCCTTCCTCTTGAAATACGCCTTGGGGCAAACTCTTGGGGCTGAAAGCACCGGAAAAATACAAACTGCTATTATGGAAATGCCTGCACCCTCAAGCCTTACCATGCAACTCCAACCTAGCTCTTTTCCTAAAAAACATTTCGGATAAATGCCCCCTTTGCTCTCAAGCCTCAGAAACAGTGGACCATCTTTTCCTATCTTGTCCAATAACCTCAGCCTTCATCAAGCAAAAATTGCAAACCACTACTCCAATTATAGTTAATTCCTTGATTCATCAACTTATCCATTCACCAAAGCAATACCTCATCCCGGTCCTCCCCCTTTTTTGGGCTATTTGGAAGATGCGAAATGAAGTTGTGTTCGGGAGAAATGCATGGAATCCATCTTTAGCCGCAAAATACTATGACCAGGGGGCTACAGAAATCCAAAGGTTTGCTTATGATTCGGAAAGTGCATTGCGGCAGGCGACAGAAAATCGAAGCGAGCAAGAAAACCTCTACTACTCTCTTACTCGCAGGAGCCCCTTCCATCAACAAACACCCACTAGTATGCCAAATATCCAAGTTGACGGGGCCTGTCAAAGCAATACACTTAGTGGATCCGTTGGAGTTTACTTACAGATGCAACAAGACGGTTCGCATAAATACACAAAACATTGCTCTACTGACTCGTCAATTCAAACAGAATTATTAGCTATTTATCATGGTCTACTTATGCACGCTATTGTTCGTTACAAGATATTACTATTTATACTGATAGTTTAAATGCATTTCATCTGATTCAGGGGAGTGAACAACCATCCTATAGGGACGCACCGTTTTTGGACTACATCATGGAGCTTTAAGGAAAGTGTGTTAGCTAAAGTACTGCGTCATTTAGTTCATGAGGCTCATAGTCTAGCTAAATCATGTAGACTTGTATAGTGGTTTGGTGGCTTCCAGTACTATTTTGTTGTTTTATATTTACTGGATGCTAGTAGTCGCTTAGTAGTTTGTAAGTAGTGAGAGCCTCGGGAGTCTTGGCATGTTTTGGTCAGTTGCACTACTTGTATCCTGTTAAGGTGCGTTCCTATTTAATGCAAGTTCTTACCTTTTATCAAAAAAAAACATCCACATCCACACCTGAAGCATCTTTAACAAGACCTTCAACAGACTTAGAGTCTCTAAGAATTTCACTGCCATCACTATTACAATTTCTAACCCATTTAACATTCATATCAGCTAAGAAGTTAACATTTCTGGGAATCGACTTCACTTTCAGATTTCTTCCCAAGCACACATTTTAATATCAATGGTAACACTTTCCAATTGACAATCAATGGATTCATTGCTCAGCACCATGTTTATCAACATTTTTCAGTCATCTTTAAATTCTATAAGATCCATAACTTGTATATTATGGAAAATGGCTTATCTAAAAGTTTCGGCTTCAGCCATACAAGCAGAGCTAGCAAAAAAATTCATCCACCCAGATTCCACAAAGCTAACATTTATCATTTCTAATCAACCAATTCCCAATCATTTTCAGAGTCTTCTTATCCCAACAAGCATCAAAGTTGCATTTTAATTTGCCTAAAGGAGGAACTAACTATCTTTGCTCACCAGAATTTGCTTCAACTGTAACTGGCTTTTCTTTGGTAGCTCCATAACATTGTATAAACTCCATAAATTGTTTTTCCACAGCATGTATCACATTTATAGAATTTACTGATCTTCTATTAAAGATCAAATCATTTCTCTCTTTCCATAAATGCCAAAAAATTAAGACAATTTTCTTTAAAACTCCTTCATCTCTATCATAACTACTATCCTTCTGAAAAATCATAAACTGCCACTTTTTGAAATGATTATTTAGATCTTCACACCCCTTTATATTCAGACCAAATTTGCACCAGACCAGTTTGGTCCATTTACACCCCAAAAATAAATGCAATTCATCTTCCTCAGCCTCATTACACACATTACACCTAGAAGAGAAACCACATCCTCTTTTAATTAAATTCTTTGCAGTAGCTAAAGCTCCACTACAGCATCTCCACCAAAAAAAATTAACTCTTTGAGGAAGTTTCATAGCCCACACCCTCTTCCAAAATTCTTTTGTAAAACTAAAAGAAGAAGAACTTTTCATAACTAAGTATTGCTTCATAACTTTCATCCAGTCCCCTGTAGGCCTCAACGAATAACATGTTTTTTGCAACATATGCCCCAGTCTTCACTGAATAGCTTCCATCTTTCTGATATGACCAAAACACCATGTTTACTCCTCCGCTCCAAGAGATAGGAGTTTCCATGATAGCTTGGGCTTCATCCTCTTTAAAACAATTTACAAACACATTTTCCTTCCAACTTCTAGTTGTCTGATTCATGCCACCCTTCTCAAACCTGCATTCACTTCATTTTTATGCAGTAAATTGTCATCCATAGAAATCACCCATTTGTCACTAAACACATTTATGTGGTTCTCATTACCAACCCTCCAACACACACCTTTTTTAATAAATTTTAACCCTTCAAATAAACTCTTCCATATCCAAGAAGGGCTATTTCCCAGCTTTGCTTCAAGCATAGAGGTACCTGGGAAGTGCAGAGCTGTTAAAACATGAGCACACAAAGAATCAGGCTTCTGAATCACCCTCGAGCATTGTTGTGCTAGCATAGCCATATTAAAACTTCTCAGATCTCTAAAAGCCATACCCCCTTCATGCTTAGGAAGATTCAACTCACTCCAACTGACCCAATAAATTTTTTTCTCACCACTTTTTGCTCCCCACCAAAAAATTCTCAACAACTTTATCATTTTTGCATAAAAACTATTTGACATAAGCAAACTACTCAGAACATAGAAAGCAAAGTCATAGCTACTGCCTGAATAATCAACTCTCTGACAGCAGGAGATAGAAAGTCAAGCTTCCCCCTTGTAACTTACCTTCCACTCTATCTAAAATAAACTTCACACCTTCAGTTTTTGAGCTTCTCCATAAAAGAGGAACACCTAAATATTTTGAATTCTTCTCTACAACATACATTTAACACACGTCTTGCACACTTTCCAACACTTCTTTAGAAGAATTGGGGGAAGCTAGGATCCCATATTCATGCATGTTCACCACCATTCCTGAAGCAGCACAAAATTCACTAAGAATACACATGAAACCCTACAACTCTTCACTAGTAGACTGGAGAAAAATAACAGCATCATCAGCAAAAAACAAATGGCTAATAGCTTCAGCCTCTTGAGTAGCTTTAATCCCCTTCATAACCCCATTCCTCAAAGCTTCCTTAAGATTTTTTTATAACACTTCCATGATTAAAACAAACGGATAAGGGGACAAAGGGTCCCCTTGTCTAATACCTCACTTAGGCTTAAAATCCTCCCCCACATTACCTTTAATTTTCATAGCTAGAGTGACACTAGTGATACATTGGCTAATCAACTTCACAAAATCAACAATGAACCCAATTATGAGAGCAAAGTGAGTAGAAACCTCCAACTAGTTTTATCATATGCCTTCTGCAAATCAAGCTTCAAAGCCAATACTCTTTTCTTCCCTTGCTTCTTATTTCCAAACAGATGAAAGAATTCTTGAGCAATAACCACTTCATCTTGAATGCTTCACCCTAGCACAAAGGCATATTGCTCAAGGGAAATTAATTTTGGGATAAGAACTTTGATTCTATTAGCTAAGAGTTTAGCCACCACTTTATACAAAAAAATGTGCATAAAGCAATAAGCCTAAACTCAGACATACCTTCAGGAGACTTCACTTCTGGTATCAAAAATGACAGTTTTATTAAAACTTGGAAGTAACACCTTACTTGTCATATACCCTTCTATAGCTGTCACCAGTTCCTTTTAGATAAAGCTCAACTAAGACTGATAAAATATCCCTGTAAAGCCATCATAGCCTGGGGCTTTGTTTGAATTAAAAGAGAATACAACCCTTTCAATTTCTTCTTCAGATGGAATTCTCAACAACTATTCAGTATCTTCATGGCTAACAGCGTTACCACAGTTTCTAAAGATTGTTAAATTCAGCTCATCACCATCATCTGCGAAAAGCATTTCAAAATAGGATTTAGTAATACTCTCCACTTGAGCTTTTTCAGTCCTCCACACTCCATTAGAATCCTGCAAGTGATTAATTCTATTCATATTTCACATTCTCATAGTGGGCAAGAAGAAAAAATTTGAACTTCTATCACCCCCTTTCAGATATTGTATTCTTGACTTTTCCCTCCAAAAAGTCTCTTCATTATTCCATAGATCTTGTAATTGACACTTGATCTCTTTCTGTAACTTCTCACTTGCTTTTGACCAAGGCTGATTCTGCAAATCAAAAAATTATTGTTCCAAGCTTGATCTTCTTTGAACTGTTATTATTTCCCTCCTGGCACCACTTCCTCATACCCTTCCTGCAATGACTCAATCTAATTGTGAGATTTGAGTACACATTTTCAACCTCTTTCTCCTTCCAAGCAGCCTCAATCACATTAGTACAACCATTCATACTTAACCATCTTTCACTAAAGACAAAATTAGCACCGAAAGAACTCAAAGACATCCTATTGTAAAATCTCGATAAATAAATGTTCAATAAATGAATAACCTATTAGATAAATAATTTTCACGAATTCAGACTTTAGAAAGGGGGCTAAATGTATCAATGAATTATTTTTTGGATCATCACAGATTTCATATAATTATAAAGGGTAAAAGACATTTTACACCCTCCGACAATCGACAAAATACATTTTCCCATGATTTATGGATAAATACAGTTTGGTCCCCGTCAGTGGATGGAGACAAACAGAGAGTAACGTATCAGTGTATTTTACCTTATTGCCTCGTATTGTACCCTGAGTTGTTTTATTACGTAATAAAAAATATGAAAAGACCGAAATACACATGTTACTGCTCATATGGACAGTTACCACCCCTGTCACTGTTCATTCTGGACATTTTACCCCCTTATTTCTTGGACAGTTTGCACCCCAAACATCTCCTTGTTTTTGTTGTGAGTAGAGTCATTACTCAGTTACTCCCCTCTTATAACTTTCCTCCAATAACTTCCTTCCAAATCTGCTTGTCATTTTAATGCTTAATGTAGAAAATATATTCATATCATTAAGATCACAATAATAGGCTATGACCTGTCTCCAGGTTTTCTAGAGAGAGCGTCAATAGGTTGGTTTGGCGGGCGTTTTCTCCACCGACTGTTTGGCCTCTTCAAGAGATGTTCTCCAGGTGAAGGCCTGACCTTTCCGATCAAGCCTTCCTTCATCTTTTTGGGTCCAGATTTGCGGTGTGCATGTCGTCTTTGGCGGTCTCCCCAGCTTGTTCTTCAATTGTGTTCAGTGGTGGCCACTCCACCTCCGTCGTTCTCCTACCAACTTCCTCTGAGTTTAGAGAAGGGTTTCCTCTCCATGGCGGCGATTTCACCGCCGTAACCGTCTAAATGACCGACGCCGCTACTTGTTCTTCATCGTTCAATTTACTTACCTTCTTGGTCTATGGTAGCCCGGCAAGGTCATCGACTTCTTTTAGTATCGCCCGTTGGGTTTCCCGCTAGCCTTGCTGAAGTCTCCGACGATGCTCCCCCAGGGTAACCAAGATCCATCACCACGCCGACATGGAGTGCTTCACTATCTCACCGACCCCAGTCGGTCGATCTTCACCACCACCGACAAAGCCAGATATGGCTTCATGTTCTTAGTGTTGTTTGGTGTTTTATCTTAGTTTTTCTTCGTTTCACCCAAATAACTGTTAGGATTGTTTGGTTTTTTTCCCATGTATTTTACATACTTTTTCATATGCTGACATAAGTCCCCTTTTATAGTCATGGATTTTTGGTTTTCATGTAGTTCCAGCCCAGTGGAAAACAGTTGGCTCCCTGCTTATGGAAGATTAGATTATCGGCCAACACTCGAACCCATGCCCGACCCATTTGAAAAGACTCTAAACCCCCACCAGTGGGCTAAAATGTTCACACTATTTACGTAAAATAATACAGAAATGAATGTAAGTAATCATGTCTTCCACACCTTTAATCATTTTTTATCAAATTTTTTTATATCAAATAATTAACACTATGATAGCTCCTCACTAGGAGTTATCGGTTAACCCAATTTGAGGGGTATTTTCGTCCTAAATGAGCGTTTTAGTCGATTTTTGTCCCGTTTGACTCGGGAATTTACGGTTTGCTATTTTTATCTCCTAGACGCATAAACTGCTTTATTTCACGCATATCGAGATATTATCACGGCTTTTGTTTCGTGTCATTGATGCAGGGACATGACTTGTGCAGGAGCCGGAAATGAAGCAGGCATGCGGGTGAAGGGTCCAGAAGGCTGAGAAGCCGAGCATGCAAGTCGAGAAGATTGGCACGTTTCCCGAGGAGACGGGCACGCATCCCGAGGAGCCTGGCACGCATCCCGAGGCATCCCGAGCAGTTTGGCAGGCATCCCGAGACGGACGAAACACACTCCGAGAAGCTCAGCAGTCATCCCGAGACATCCCGAGGAGTTTGGCGTGCAAACCGAGGAGGCAGCTACCTACGAAGGTAGTTATGCAGCCACCTACGCAGGTAGCTACGCAGCTATCTTGCGCAGTTGGCCCGTTTCCCGAGGCGGTTTCGGCCCAGTGGCAGTTTCGTAATTTTGGCAGTTTTCAGAAACGCCTCCAGCACTATATAAAGACTTGTCCAGTGCTCATTACAAAACACAACAACTTACTGAAGGAGATCGCAGAGCACTCTCGGTGAGCACGGAAGCAGGAATTCAGAGTCTACAGCACGCGTTTGATTTCACTATATCTCTTATTCAGAAACGTTGTTATTTAATTATGTCACTTAGTAGCTAAACCTTTTTACCTAGGTTCTCGGTGAACCTAGGGTTTCGTATCCAGATTTTATTATAGACGTTTGATTATGGATTCATGATTGTTATCTTAAATTCAGCAGCTTTATCTGTTATTCTGTCTTTGACTGTTATCGTATATGCATGATCGGAGTCGCGAACCACAATTGCTATAGACCCGAGCCTGTAGGTGAAAACGTCAGGTTAGGGATAGGAAGAAAAGACAGGATTTAGTACCTTACCCTGATGGACCGACCAGAGAAAGGGAGATAGGGCTAGCATAGAAAAACGTGAGACCAACTGTTGGAGAATCTGACCCGGGCCATTAGGACAGGTTAGAAACCCTAACAGGCTTAGAACGAGACTGCAGACTTAGGCAGCTTAACAGGAATCCGAACGTCTGTAGGATCGGGATTACGTGTGGAATCTGAAAGGTCACTGCACAACCGGTACGTTGCACAGATAACGAGACTACTGAGTGTTTTCATATCAAACCGAAAAACGTAAAATCTGTAGAAACCCGAGGGGATCCTGGAGCCTAGTTCCCATCAACCCTAGAGTACAAAAAGCAAGTTTATTCCAGAAAACGTCACAAAAAATATATTTACGTTTTTGCGTTTTTAGTTTTACATAGTTCCGTAACAACAAACACAACCCCTTTTCCTCGTTTTTTACACTTTGTTAACCAAAACAGATTACTCGAGAAAAGCCGAGACAGTCCCTGTGGGGTCGATAACCCGAGTTGAAATACACCCGGTACTACTTGATTTCGTATACACTCGAATAGCCCGTAATTTGCGCATCACACTACATGTTAGACACATATTTGTTGATATACGTGTGCATGTGTGCTTATTTATGTAGAATTGTAGATATAAACAGTTTACAGAAATTGTTCAAACCGGGCTGGGCAAGGTTAGGCCGAAAGTACAAAACTCAAACCCAGCATATATGTTGGTTGGGCTCAATTACTAAGCTCAAGCCCATGATGAGGTAAAATTGGTTGAAATCCTTGATATTGCGAGTTGGATTGAGCGGGTTGGTCGGGCCACCGGGCCCATAGCCCGCCCTTATTCAAACTGCAATTAATCTGTCAATGTTAAATGTGTCCTAATAAAAAGTACTACTTCATCCGGAGTACCACACAATGAACTGAAGAAGTTTCATGTCTGTAATCAAGAAAAAGTTAACTTTGCATTGCATTTTCTAATCCTAAATAGTGGAGTATTTTATTGACGTTAGACAGCTATAACTACACGTCACTATTGAATTAATCATGAAATATTAACAAATGCTCCTCGACCAAGAAATCATAAATCATGGTCACTAAACAATAGAAATGACATCTAAATCTATGCATCAAAATGGGGAAGGATATGTCTATGGACCCTCGTTTTTATATATTTGATGTTGACAGGCTGATAGAAAATTTAATTTACTTATTAAATTAACTAGCTGGTGTACCAATACCAAATTTTGTTAAATACGGTTACAATTCATATAACCTACCATGGTTTTATTAGTAAGTATCAAAATAGTAAAGAGATAATTTTTAACAACGAAATTGTTGAATCACTATTTTTTTAATGGCGTAATTTATCAAATACTTGCATTTTCTTTCATCAACTCTTTGGTCATTAATTTATCTTAAAAAAAATTCTTTGGTCATTAACGACTTAGAAGTTCAAAAAGTCGACATGAAAAATTCAAAAATCATGTCGAACTTGCCAATTATATTTTTGGAGTCGATTTTAGCTAATGTGTAACAACCCTCCAAAATTGTGGGAGAGGCGATTGTTCTACTTTATTTTCATCAGTAATAGAGGTTGAATCGCACGTGTCATTACAAGGTGAAATGTCAAAATCATATAGGTGGTCGGGCTTGTGACACGTGGACGGCAAGACTCAATTATGAACCAAGAAGTCTGGTCGGAAACTGACATGGACGTCCCTTATTCGTCGATTTCAATGTCGGTTCATAGCATCTCTCTTGTAAAAGCAACCCTAGAAGAGGTAAATGCCTGCCAGATCCACTAGTAATAGGTTCAAAATGGTGTTGTCATGCTAGAACTTAACTCTTTCATCAGTCTCATCAATTGTTGTAACAGAACTCCTGTTTCGGAGTTCTGCTACCAGTTTGTTATAACTTGTGGGTATTCGAGCAAGAACAAAAAAAGCAAAAACAAGAACGAGACAGATATTTAACGTGGTTCACTAACGAATTCGTAACGAACGCGCTAGCTACTCCACGGCCAGAACAAAATATTTTATTGAGAAGAGAACCCGATTACAATTCACGCACCCCAAACCAAACACCCACCGGACACACAATACAAAATCTCTCAATAGCTAACTAATAATATGTGTATGTCTATTGTTACTAGTACCATCCCCTTTATATAGTGGTGTAGTACAAGACTTGTTGTCAAAGTAACAAAAGTCCCGTCCAACACATTACCAAAATATTAGAAAACAAACTTGACAATTCCTAATTTGCAAAATTGATTCAAGGTCAAACTTTCCTAACATCAATCAGTTGAGAAGAGGGTCAGTGTTAGAGCATTTGAAGTTTCACCATGATGCCCAGGATCGAATCAGGCTAGAGAGAAAAACAACTGCAGTTCATGCCTCTTTGTCCCTACTCCACATCTCATAATCCACAATATTTTAAGTTCTTCTTGACAACCAGTGAGACTCTTGGTTGACCTCTTTACTGATGAAACGACATTCGATTGTGTCGAAGTGTTCTTTGTACCTGAAGATATTTTCCATAAGATCTCTGATTATAGTGCTCTGGTTCTCTTGATCCTGGTTGACTCGCAATATCTTAATTAGAATCTGTGCGTCCCCTCTGATTGTGATCTCTCGAATTCCGACTTCAATCGCCATTTCTATCCTGATCTGAAAGTCTTGTGCTTCCAGCTCCATAACACTGTTTCCCTAGGTTATCTTTGACCGACGACGTTGGCTATCCTCTTGTGATGATCCCATAGAACGGCCCTTGCTCCTGCATTTCGCTTGGAGTACGATTACACTCCATTAATGAGAGTCGACCATCGTCTTCTCCGGCTGATTGGGCTTCGCTTCTTGTCGTCTTACAATGACTTGTAAGAAATAAGGAGAGATGCTTTTTTTTCATAACTTGTTTTGATTAAGTATCTAAAAGTGATATTTTTCTAAAAAAAGTGATATTAACCTTACTTTTTTTTATTACAATTTCAACATCTATCTTTACGGACCTGATAAATGTGAAATATTATTGTTATTTTATTTCTCATTGTAGCTTCACAGTTGATTTCACAAAATGTGAAATCACTGTATAAATATTTCGTATTTAGCTTGCGCTTAATATTTGTCCTGGACTTGCCAGACACAAAATGACGGGTCCGATCGGTCCAACAACCGGTCCAATCCGATTTTTAAAACTATGAGCCTCCTGATCAATGTCGTACACAACACAATAAAGCGAGGGCATGGCTCCTAAGTTTTGTTATTTTGCATCGATCCCTATGGAAATTCAACTATCTTCAAACAAGTATAATATGTTGGCATCTCAATATTGAAAATAAAAAACTTAATACTTTCGATAATTAAAATGTATCTTGATTTTTCCTCTACAAAATAGCTCTCTCTCACTTCCCTCTCAAAATTATTGTTGAGAAATCTGATTTCGATTGCAACATTATTATTTTTGAAGATTTTTTTTTGTTTATTTTATCTTTTATTGCACGACGCATGCACGATAAATGCACAAGTTGTGCAATTGGGTTTTCTTCTTTAATTTTGAATGTAACAATATACACTCATTTCTAGTTGATCCCAATGACAATGACATGATGTCCAAGTCGTCTTACCGTTAGAAGAATCTCCGACCGAGTCAATTTCAATTTGTATTCATCCCTGCCATGAATTCTTCACGGGTCGATTGGTGGTGAGCTGGGGAAGGAGGATTCAGGTGACGAATCCCGACCACCAGTTCACGTACGTCGGCGACGAGACCAAAATGCTCGCCGTCCATCAATACGTGAAGTTATTCGACCTAGTTAGAAAAATAAACTCCCTATGCAATGCACGCGACATGTCCATCAAATATGCCGGGAGAGGATCTCGGCACGCTTGTGTCGTTGATCAACGTCGAGGACGTCAGAAACATGTTGATTGAATACAACTTACTTGTACATTTTGAGTTTGATGAGGATGAACATGAACAACCTCTTGGAGGGAAGTTTTTTTGGAGGGAAGTTGGTTTTTTGAGGCAAGTTATTGGCAGAAAGTAACTGAGTAATGACCCTACTCAGAATAAAAACAAGGAGCTATTTTTTCACAACAGAGGGGTGCAAACTGTCCAAAAACATAAGGGTAATATGTCTATAATGAACAATGACAGGAGTGGTACCTAGGGATGGCAACAGGTTTGGGGTCTTTTCAAGTTCGGGGTCGGACGAGTATTTATCCTCCACATAATGATCTTTATGCTTTAATTGAGCCTCTGTCTCCTCGTACTCCACTTCCAACGCCTCAGCTCAAAGTGAATGAACCAGGTCACGTTTTTGCTACTCTCACTTCAGCCACTCAAATACTTCAGGATATAATTAATTAGGGACATGTTGAAGCTAAAAGGGTAGGATAATTATATGTGGTGCCTCAACCACCCCCTCCTCCGGCCATTTCTTTGTCCACGATTGTTGCACCCATTGGCCTTCCATCTTCACCTACCAACCTTCCATATTTTGTGAGTATAAATTAAGTTGAAGCCACAATGGGAAATTTCTTCCTCTACTCAACAACCTTACTCCAATCCCATGTCTACTTTCTCTGATCAAGTAGGCATGGAAAACCCTACTGCATGCTTCATTATGCCCAAAAAAAGCTATTCATATACTTTTGCGTTCATCATGAGTGATCCTGAGATCATTCATGATGGAATGAATGTTGGTGTATGTTCATCATGCTTCATTACGCCCAAAAAAAGCTATTTGTATTTCCGCTGCGTAACCTGCACTAAAACCCTACAATGAAAATAACTGATGAAGGAACTATTTAATAGCTCTACAAGCAGCAGCAAAACTTGATAGATAGAACAATTCAAAGCACTGATGACATGCAATGACTTGAGAAACAACGAAAAGGATGCATCCTTGGAGGTCAATGAAAGGATGTTGAGACGAAGATTAATGTGGAAATATTCCCATTTGGCCATTGTCTTTCCCAAAATCGGCAAGTAATAGGAAGAATAAGGAGGCGTGGATTCATTCAGATTGAGTCAATTTTGTGGCAAGAGGGGGGTAAGAAACAAGGTTTGATCTCTCATGAACGCCTGCTAAATCCCCCGGGTATACATTCACTTTACAGGCTTAAAATATTTAAACAGGAAGTGTCAGCTTGTGCTAATCTGTCTGTTTATGAAAATTTGTAATAAACGGAAAGTGTCGGTATACTTGTTTCCAATTGTTTTTTAAAATTTTGGGTCAAATATCTCGGGTCATGTAGATCGATGTATATGCATTTTGCAAATGATCGCAGTACTCTTATTTGGATATAATTGTGATGCTAAACCCAATCTTGCAGGTAATTCAAGTGTCTTGAATTTAGTGAACATGTTGAAGATCCTATATTCATTTTAAAAGTTATAGGTACTTCTCATAGTGTCATGCCTTATTCTAAAGTTTATGAGTGTTCATTTAGCCTCGGTCAAGTTTAAGGACTAAATTGACAAAGCTGCAAAGAGGTGAGGTGAGGACTAGAGAAGCAAACAATCCTCTATGCCTTGTCCAGAGCAGTGCACGCAACCCTTGAGACCGTGGGTTGCTGTTGGACGGCCTAGGTTGGGTCGTTTGTCTCTTCGAGCTGGCTCTCTAACTGTTTTGGAAGTTCAGTCAGTCGTAGTTTTTTCTTTCTTAATTTTCTAAGATTTTAAATTTTGAATCTTCCAAAAGAAATATTTTAATTAGGATTGAAAATCTTATTTTGATAAGAAAATATTTTGAGATCTATATTCGAAGTATTTTGATATATAATAATATTGTTTTAATGAGAAATATTTAGTTTCTAATATTATGATTTATATTGACCGATTTTTTTATTAATTACATTTTTTCTTAAATAATAAAGAAGAGTTTATGACAAATATATCTATATATATATGAAATCTTCAATTAGGGCTTTATTGATAATAAAATCACATTTTTTTATGTAATTTACTTTAATTTAGAATATTTGATATTAACAATGGATTTTGTATTATTAGAATATGATCTTTTATTTAAAGAACTCTTTTTAATTGATGACAATCATTCTTTAATTAGTAACTGAGTTTGATTTAATTCTAAAAGCCTATATTCAATAGATTAGATTAAGCATTCTCACTCTATGAATTGAGGGCTAGGGCTCTTAGAAAATGAAGTTGTGAGAGCTTCACTCACATACACATGATATATATATATATATATATATGCTTTTTTGTAGCAGGTTCGGTCAGGATAGAGAGTCGTCCCTTATATCCGTCGGCCAGGAGGGAAAAATCCCCTAGGGACTCGTGTCGTTCAGGTTCAGATTTCAGCTCACTACTAATTTCATCAGCGGCAATTGGATTTCAAGGACCCCGAAACTCATCCATAAATTTATTCGTCAATTCTACCCCAATCTACTAGTAAATGACTTCATTGATCCCACTTCAAACACCCGAGAGCCAACATTTTAAATCAATTCTACAAATCGGGCAATCTAGAATTTCTACATTCTGCAAGTTCAGCAAAAAGACATACTTAGGCCCCCACAACTCCTCTAGCAAGTTCATGGTTCAATCAGGATATGTACAGGCTTGCCAACACATTTTGGATATTCTGCATCCTATAAAAGGAGAAGCCCCATAGGCAAGTTCAACCATCTCAAGCTTAACCTTCAACCCAATACGAAATGATTCATGTAGAAGTTCCTATCCAACTCACTGCACATCCTTCGAACCTTATAGAGACGGAACTTTCGTCTTCGGTGCAACACCCCCCAAATCACACGGTCCGCCGAACCGTATGTTTGGAAAGATGTCTCTGCCCGAGGAGACAAATCCCATTGGGTACAGAGTAGGATCGCCGCATCACAGTCAGTACAACCATCACATATCCAAATATAATAATTATACATTCAAAATAAACTAGTGACATTGTCTGGAAGGAATAAGTACATTAATTTACAAAATGAAAAGATAAACTATGTGAAGTACTAAACATCTTATTACTCTAGCCAGCGGCGTTGTGAACGTCTCCCACTTTATTCTGAACCTGCGGGTTTTGAATAGCACAAGCCGACCGCAGAAAAATATTAAATCAGTAAAAACTGAGTAAATTCATACTGCAATAAGTTGAACGAGTTTTGGCACAAAAGCATGTATAATCTCATGATATATAGAAGAATATACAGTAGCTTTTAACATAATTCGATTTCCCTTCTCATCATTAATTTGGCTGAGGCGTATTAGATCCAGCGGGTAAAGAATGTCCACATAGGGGTCAATATGAAATAATCAATTCACCCGAGGGTTATGGGAGCCCCTACGGCAATTCCCCTCGTAATAATGAATATGAGACCTTAAGTGTCGGCACCCCTATACGGTAATGACCCATACTGATATAAGTAGTACTCTATAGTTTTCACATGTAAATAAATCACGGGTGCACGTCGGCTAACCACGTGGTAGGGTATGTAATCTCGTAGGATTAGCACCCAAGGAGGATCGCCTCACATGCGCCTCTGGCCGTAGCCTCCACAAGCATCCCCTGTACATTGCCCCAGTTATGTTATTGTGCATTATTTATTTGCCTTTTACCAAATAAGATATGGTTCCGAACCGTCATTTCTCAAGAGTATCACTTTGATTTCCAACTGTCACTTTATAATAATAACACAAGTTTCAAGATTCATGATTTCCAATCGTGATATTCAGAAAGATGATTTATCTATGCGTAGTTCACAAACGTTTGATCAAATTCTAGTATTTACGCACACGAAAACACATTTTGACAATTCAGGTATTGCACATATGAACTTACATGTAGCAAGTAGATCAGTGTTCGCACGGCAAGGGAAGTCGTAGTACTCGTTCTCGTACTCAACAAACTCGTCGCCTATGAACTGAGCGTCTACAAATACGCAAGTAATCCTAATTAACACATGGCTTCTTCGTACAAGGAATGTAACTTTTCTCTGTATGCGATGCGGTGTATGGCCCCCCTCCCCAATGAACTCTCAACTCCCTTGTATCTCCAAAGTAACTTATAGCAGCTTAATTATTTTTTCCAGTTTTACTAATTTTAGGAAATGACAACCAAGATAAATTTAGTATCCCAGTACTATGCTATGTTTTATGTTGGCAATTATTTCTTTGAAAGAATTCATAACCTCTTGCAGTTAATAAAATACTAGGAACAATATAGTAAATATTAGTAGTTATAAGAATCAAATTTTAGTGGATGAAAATCATTATTGTCCCGTACGATATTGTCCTTATTATTGTTATTATTATTAATATTAATATTTTCCAAGTAAATGTCTTTTGAATAAAAGAGAATTATCTCAACATACTTATCCAAAGATATTCTATTAAACCTCGGGGTTCCTTTATTTTTATTCAAAAGTGTTAACATATAATTAGTAGTTAATGTTTTTCTCCCCTTTTTGATAACTTTTTAAATAACTAGTATTACATTTTTCTTTCCTTGAGGAATATACTATTATAGCCTTTTGCTATTGATAAAGATCTTTTTATTATTATTGTTGTTGCTATCATTATTACTATTATTATGATGATGATTCTTATTTGTGTCATATAATATTATTATAGTCCTCTTTATAAAAGTATGATTAATAGATTAAATAATTTATTGGTAAAGATACTAAGATTATTCTCAAGCATTTATATTGATAAACCAAGTTATTAAAGAAATTTGTCAATTATTATTTGTATTATTATTTTCAGAAAATAGTTTATTAGATTTATCTACTAATTAGTAAAGATAGTCAAAACTACAAGTACCCCAAAATCAAGTTTAAGGAGTTTCTGATAGGTAGGAGATACCCTCCAGGTTAATGAAAAGAAACTTTCACCCCGACCCACTCACAACTCAGTTTGCATGTAAAGGCAATAACCTCCCCAATAGTTTAGGAAAAGACACTTTCACCCCCTATTTTACTTTCACGTATTTTTCTTCAACCCAGTCAATCCCAATTGATTTCTAGTTAAAAGGACTCGATTTTAATCATCACAAATGAAATAAGAGGGGATTTAGAGCTTACCCACACGAAAAATCTCGAAAAACGGTCGACGAATGGAGCGGATTGAGTCTCCGACCGGGCTGTGATGAACGACGGCGAGGATTTATGACGTTTCTGGGTTGGTATGATGCCTTCTAGGACCTCTTCATACCTCCAGGAGGTGAGTGAGGTGAGTTGTAGGGAGTGGGTATGTCGGAGTTGACTTGGCCGAGCTCGACGCCGGCGTTCATAGTGGTGACGGCGCCGGTCGTGGGTTCGGCCTGGGTGTTTGTTGCTGTTGCTCCTTTGTTTTCGTCAAAGAGGAGGAGTAGCAGAGATTTCAGAGAGATTTTGAGTAGTATGGCGAAGGTAGGCTCGGTGGTGGTGTTGGTTATTCTGGGGCTTGTTTCTCCGACGAACTTTTCGGCGTTTCTGGGTCGGGCAGGGGATAAACCCGACAGAGAGTGAGAACAGAGATAGTGAGACCAGGTGAAGGAGGTGGCTGTGTTGGTGGTGACTCTCGGTCGAGATGAGAAATGAGGAGGGGTGGTGGTGGTTTTGTGTTGTTGCCGATGGGTGGAAAGAAGAAGATGATGGTGATGTTGCTATTGTTGCTATGTTTGGTGTTGTGATGAGAGGCAGCGGAGTTAGGGGGTTAATATAGGAGAGAATGTAGGGGGTTGAGGAGGGTGAATTGGGTCGGGTTGAGATTGTTACGTGAGGGTGTGTGTGTTATGTGTGGGAGGAGAAAAACAAGGGAGGAGGGAATGTATTAGTGACGTAGGGGAGGAGAAACACATGGGAGGATATGAAATTTTTGACAGCTAGGTGGGTTAAGTGGAGGGTTAACATGTTTTGGGTGAGAAATTTTTCATTCGAGGGTGTTTAAGGAGGAAATATTACAAAGATAGGTATATAATTAAATGTATTTACTAGGTTGAAGTTTTAGTAATTATAACTACCTCCCCTAACTTGAATAAAATGTTTCTTTACCCTATATTTTGCAAACGGGGTATTTCATTCAATCTCTGATTTTCTCAAAAATGCAACCTCTATGAAGAATCAATGGAACATTGCCTTTCCTTATGTGAGGCGGCAAAAGCCATTTGGTTCGGCTCCATATGGGGCTAGAATTTTCAACAGGGCTAATGGCATAATTTCATTGCCCCTCTTTACCATCTCTTACTCTCATCCCCCATTTTCCTTAATGATGACTGATAGATCTGAAGCTCTTTAATATTGATATATGAATAATTATGCAGAAGGAGCTTAGATTCCTTGAGGATGAAAGCCAGAAACACAAGTTATTTGTAAGTGCCAAAACTTCAAAGCTTTGAGGCACTGTAGCTATGCTTATACATATACATGTGACTAATTGTTTTGTGCAGGACTTTAATTTTGATATGAACTGAGTTATAGAACTTTACATACTATTCTTCGCAGGCTTTAGCAATTCATATTTTGGATGAATTAACATTATATGAAGGTTTGAGTTGGATTGAAAATCAAAGTTCATTCTGATGAACTAGCTGACAAAGCTTCATAGCTTTGAGATTTACTGAATATTCTTCACTGCTAAGTTCATTTGATTAAACCTGTGTATGCAGGTCATTTCTTTGGGATATTATTTTCTATTAATACTTGTTCCATAATGAGTTGATGATATATATTCGTTAGATTGATGGTATTATATGAGTTTATTTTCAGAAAAAACCTAGCCTAGTTTTTTCTCATGAACTGTTGGCATATTGCTGATCAAATCTTGATGCTAGTTTGACTGGATATTATTTGATCTTGTTTTTTAAGTGTATGCAGGTTTGTTGGGCGTTCCAACGTCCATAAAAAAAATCAAATAGCTATCCCAATATAGTTGTCGAAAGAAGCATCTCAAGGAAGAGGATTTTTAGATTTTCAGTTCCTAAAAACTCTCAGTTTGTTGCAGGCTGTTATTTAAAGAGATTAGTGCTATGAATTTAAAGAGACACTAAGATTGAGACTGATCTTCGTGAGATTTGAAGAGTGCTACAAACAGGAGAGTTCAGTTCATTCAAATCTTCAGATTCATCAGGCCATTGACATTCCAGAAGCAAGATCACTCATCACAGATTGAAGAACACTTCCAAGGTTTAATGCTTATCTTTATTATGTGTTCTTCACACTTGTACTAAACTTGTATTATCATTTTGTGTTCTTAAACCTCACAAACTTGTAAGTTTAGTTGTTCAAGTGAACAACAAAGAGGTTCTTATTGTTTCAACAGGTTGTAGCTGGAACTAGATAGGCTGGGAACCACAAGATGTATAGGTGAAAGGTAGCTCACTTAGGCTTGAGATCTAGGGCTAAATCTGGGTGATTAATAAGAAGTTGTGTTTGAATCCTGGAGGGATAAGATCCCTCAGACATAGGCTATGTCCAATTGTGACTAAACTCTGTAAAAGCCTTGTGTTCTTGTTGCTTACTTTTTATTCTTTCATTTCATTCTCAACAGGAAGTTTCAAAGGTTTGGAGCTTTCCAAATCTCAAAGGTTTGAAGCCTCTGTATTATGCAGTTATTTCTTTAAGCTTCTCTAAAGTGTTTCAAAGCTTTGAGATATCAACTGCATACTCTACTCAAGTTTTAAAAGACTGTGTTTTAGGAAAAGTTAGCATACTCTATTCAACTCCCCTTTGTAGAGTATTTAGATACTTCTTGATACTTACATTACAAACTTTCAATGACGTAATCATTTTCATCCTCACTCTGTCACGTGTTTGGTAGCATCAAAGCTCAACCTGTATGGAAGGAAAATGCAAAGCCTCTGAGGCATTGATTACATCCCCATGTCTTTCTGAATGGCACCTTATCAGGTCCATGAACCCCTTTAAGTCGAACCTTAACGGTTCCAAAGAGGACTATGGCGTGAACATGGAAAGCCACCCACCATTGACACAAACTTCATGGTTGATGCCTCCTAGACAAATTGGAGAAAATGACTTGCAGTTTGAATTAGATTCCATGATATCGTGGAAACACGGTATTGTGTTTTAAGAACGGGATCAACCTTACAAACAAAAGCCATCGATATCACGGATTCCTTGAGAAGAATGCTATCGCACGGTTACTTAAATGTGGAATTGCAAACGGATTCCCTCGTTACAAATTAGAGCATTTGCTTTGTGGCCATTAACCCCACGATTACTAGTCTGGTGCATGATACTACTATTAGATTTGTAATAGCGAGTTTAATTTAGTTTGCATTTGTTATAAACAGACCAACACTTGTATTACATTACCACAAAACACAGAGCACCCTCTCGAAGGACAAACAGTGCTCTGAAGAGTTCACAGAAACATCAGAGTACATGGAATATACCAACCAAACAAACAATATATACAGATACAAACAAAACAACAAACACCGCATGACTTCCCAACTTTCTAGTTTAAGTGTTGGAAACAATTCGAGCGGTCGATGTTTCATCATGATCAGCTGCCAAAAGATGGAGAAGAGAATTTGGTGGCTCATGGAGTGTGACAATATGATCCAGCTGATGAGCACCCCGGTAAGCAAGAAAATCAGCAACAAAATTAGCTTCACGGAAGACAGGACGGACCTGCCACTGAGGGTGCAACTGAAGGAGGTACCTTCAATCCAAAACAATTGTCATATACAATTAGGCGTTGTAGTAGCAGAGTAAAGCATATCATTAACAACTTGAGAGTCAATTCGACATCAAGATAATGAAAGTCATGACTATGCACTAGATATAGACCATACCGAAGAGCGATGATTTCCGTAAAAAAAGAAAAATAACAGTTTGACAAATAATCATTGTAACCTAGAATCTTCTGTCCCTGTGAGTTTCGAATAAAAGCACCGGCGGAGTCAAGTTTTTTTTACGAGAAATTACATCAAATTCTACGTCTAGCCGTGTTCGAACCCGGAACATCATGCAGGGGTTTCAAATGCTATGCGCCGGAGTTAAGTTAAATGAATTACCACCTCCACGTCTCAAATTATTAAAAAAATAAAATAATTGCTACTTCTAAAAGTAAAATCATTCTTTCAAAAAAAGAAAAGAAAACTAAAATCATTACTATGAACGAGTTCAGACGGCTGAGATGAAATGACTGATATCAATCCAACGGTTCAAACCCGTCCAGGAGTAACAAACAGTTAAACGAAACCCTCCTTTCTCTAGGTAACCGACGACACAGTCCACCCCCACCATCATCACAACTCCCCAATCCCAAAACCAACCCGCCGGGCACCACCACCACCACCACCACCGCAACCCCACCGCGAATCTCCACCATGTCGCGAAGGCTGTCTATGCAGATCCGAATCCTCTCCCCATACAAGCCCTCCAAGCTCAACCTCCCCGCACCCTCCGATCCCACCACGAAGAAGATCGGACTACCCGATTCGAGAGTCGTCTACACCGTCTTGCGATCGCCCCACATCGACAAGAAGTCGAGGGAACAGTTCGAGATGAAGATCAGGAAAGAGCTTCTCGTCGTCAACGCAGAGACACCTGAAGAGTTAAGGAAGAAGTTCTTCTGGTTGAAACGACACCGCATGTACGGAGCTCAGTATGAGGTCAAGGTCTCTTCCCAGACCCGCTTGCCGTATCTGCCCAGTTTCTCTCGCCAGTTCAGTTCTGCTTCAGGTAAAAAAATTGTTCAAACCCAGAAATTGTATATGATTGGTTATTGGTAATTCTATAGTTAGGTTATCTCATAGAGTACTAGTTTGTTCCCTTTCTTTTGCAATATGATACAAATTTTTGATAATATTTTCATGGTGTTTTAGAGTAAATGTTGCTATATAATACGGTGAAAAAATTATCAAAAATCTACATCGTATAGCGATCCAAATCACCTGGTCAAAGTAACCCTGATACGAGTCAAAAAGTCAAAATGGGGAGAAATAGAGGGAACATAGGTGGTATCTGGGTTGAATGCAATTGTTGGGAAAGTTTTGTTTCTGAATACTGATATGATAAGTGTTTACAAACCCATAAATCTTTTGGTCTTGATGAGTTTTGTTATGGATTGTATGATTTATCTACATAATAAGCTGCTATGGGGAATAAGCTATCCCCTAAAATGTGACATGTGGAATAGCTTATCCCCATCTACATAATAAGTTTATATGGGGAATAAGTTGTCCCCTAAAATGTGACATGTGGAATAGCTTATCCCTACCATATCCTAAGAAAATCTCAGTCATTCAAACTTATGCAATTATCATTCTTTTTTTGTGATCGTGCCCGAGGCACGGGATATGCATTAGTTACATAATAAGCTGCTATGGGGAATAAGTTATTCCCAAAATGTGACATGTGGAATAGCTTATCCCCATCTACATAATAAGCTGCCATGGGGAATAAGTTATTCCCAAAATGTGACATGTGAAATAGCTTATCCCCATCTACATAATAGGCTGCCATGGGGAATAAGTTATTCCCAAGATGTGACATGTGGAATAGCCAATCCCCATCTACATAATAAGTTTCCAGGGAGAATAAGCTATCCCCCAAAATGTGACATGTGGAATAGCTTATCCCCATCTACATAATAAGCTTCCATGGGGAATAAGTTATTCCCAAAATGTGACATGTGGAATAGCCAATCCCCATCTACATAATAAGTTTCCAGGGAGAATAAGCTATCCCCAAAATGTGACATGTGGAATAGCTTATCCCCATCTATATAACAATGGGCTATGGGGAATTAGCTATCCCCAAAATGTGACATGTGGAATAGCTTATCCCCCCTATATCCTAGGAACCAAATAATTCATAATAAGACAGTCGCAGCCATTGAAACTTGGGGAATTATCATACTTTTGTTGTGGGGATATGCACTAGTTGATAATATGATTCGCTATTGGTAATTCTATAGTTTGGTTATCTCATACCTGGGTTGAATGCAATTGTTGGGAAGTTTTGTTTCTGAATACTGATATGATGGAGTTTACAAACCCATAAATCTTTTGGTCTTGATGACTTTTGTTATGGGTTGTATGATTTTGCTATGTTTGATTTGGGCTAATTTGTGATATGTCAGGAGCTTTTGCTAAAAGGGTTGAAGATGTAATGCCCATTGCGACTGGACACGAGAGGGAGGAGCTTCAGGCAGAGCTTGAAGTGAGTGCATGCGGTGTTTTGATTTTGTGGGTTTTAGAATGGTTCATTGGTTTTGTATGCATATCTTTGTTTGGAGTATAATGTGGTGCTTTTGTTGCTATTTCGTTAGGGACGGGAACTTTTTGACATCAATTTTCCAGTTGGTCCCTTTGGCACAAAGGTTGGTCTGATTTGCTCATTGTAGTTCTTTTGTATAAGTTTTGTTGCTGTAGATGGCCACTGTTATCATCAGCTTAATTGGAGCATTGGAATATATTTTTTGTCTCCAATGGTCTGCACATATTCATTTATTATCTGATTACCATTTAGTTCGAATTGTAAATATATGTTCACTCCCCATGAAATGATTGAAAGGTGAGGTTTGATGTGGTCTATTAGAAATGGATACTGACGGGATATGAAACCAATAAACAAAATCTGTATGCTCAAACCTTCATATCTGGAAATTGGAATACCATCGAACGTATAACGAAAAATCTCGATATTTCATCAACAAAAGTAGTACAACATATTCTTTTTGTGCACTGTATGTATGTACCTAGTTCTGTCTTCTGTTACATACTAATTTCAAAGTTCCACCTAAACTAGGCAGATCTTCTAAAGTCTTTTTTTTTACCAGTACAACTTGCCAGGATGTTAAGAAGGAGAATAATGAGAACGAAACCCTGATATAGTAAAGAGGACATTTATTAAACCTGGACCGGTCAAGACATGGGTTCACCAGTCCTACTGGTGGGTGGTCACTGGTCGAACCAGTGTGTCAATAAAGTACCATGAATAATATATAAATGTCTAGTGAAAAATATTGATTCATGACATCTAGTAGTTCAATTAACTAGTTCTTATGTGGTTGTATAGAATTTTAGTATGTTTCTATGAGATGTTGATCTCACAAACACATAATTAATAATTGAAACAGGCTTTTTTGATTTTTGTGTTTGTAAAAACATAAACGTTACTAAAATTAATGTAGTTACAACATAGAAATTTATATTAGATGTAAAATGTTCAACAAAGACGACGAGCTACATGTCTATGTGGTAGCAAAGTGGTTAAATGTTAGTTTTTTAATGTAGAGGTTAGGAGTTAAAAACCATTGCCAACATCAAATAATCGAACAATATATTATATATATATATTTTGATAAGGAACAGATTAAACCCAGTCATATTTGGACCAGATCACCGGGTTTGTAGCATAGACTAACCAAAGAGTGAATCGGACCGGTTTGATGTCAGGTTCCGATTCATAAGGTCACTGGTCGGCCCGGCCGGTCCTGGTTTAATAACTATGCTTAATTGTAGTCCTCTATTACTTATTTCCTTTGTCTAAATAAACGTGTCTCTTAGTTCTATTGGAATTTTGTTCACAATTCCCATTTGATGATTTCGAAACTACTAGAAGCTCCCCTTGTGCTGACCTTTCCATCAATAGGTAGAAGTGTAATGTAAATTTACAATGTCAAGTAGCCTGTCCAACACGTATTTTAGAGTGGCCTCGTGTGTTTCCACAAAATGTATTTTGCAGTGTCCATGCTTCATCAGGATACAGCTACTCAGCTAGCTTACGGCATGAAAGCTATTGAAGCTTGTATGCGGTGTTTGGCACCCAGCAAACTTGTATTCAGCTCATAAATCTGTTTTTAGATTGAAAAAGTTTCCTTTTTCTTTTCCGACTTACATGCGAACACCCCCCCCCCCCCCCCCCCCCCCAAAAAAAAAAAAAAAAAGGCACTGAGTATAGCACTGCTGAATCTCCGTTGCTAATATAATTCTATCAAGTCCCATTGCTTCAAGTGGGAGAAATTCAAATGCAGTTATGTCTTTATTGCAATCTGTTTTACCGGTGAACAGTTTAGTGATGAAGTTGATATAGAGGGATGGCCACATGGCAAGCCACTGAGTGCAATGTCAATGACCGCCTACATGGCTACACGTAATAGAGCCTAGTGCCATAGAATTGCTCATTCTAGATTTTAATCGAGCACGAATGAATGAGGGAGGGAGGGAGGTAACACAGATCTTGAGAAATTTGATTTGAAGGTTCTCTATATTTCTATTTTAGCAACATTGGAGTGAGAGGTTGGGGATTTATGATTGGGTAAATGACAGAAACCACCCTCGTGGTTTGGGAAATAACCAAATCACTTCCCTGTTGTTTGGATAATACCCACAACCACCCTTATCACTAACGGTGGATAACGGAATGATCGAAAAGACCATTTATCCCTTTTATTTATCAAACATTACACACCACATCAATTAGAATAAAACAAAGAGGAAAAAAACCGAGGAAAGAAAACCATTCCTCTCTCCCTTCTCCTCCACTCACACCCTGCATCCCCACGGAACCCCATCCTCTACATCTCATTCTCTTCTTTCCTTCCCTTTCCATCTATCACTGTGACTTTTCCAGCCATGGATTCCGGCACACCACCACTACCGACTCATCTCTCTCTCACCCATCACTCGGTTCAAACCCAATTGAACGAGCCCTCAATCTCTGCCCAACCGAGACCCGAATTCCCTCTCCGTCCGACGAATCGAACCACGAACAAGCACTCCGACTCTCTCTCTCTCTCTGAATCACGAACCCAATGGACCATAACCCAGGAAGCGACTACGAACTGAGAACTTGATAGACTTCTGAGTTGTACCCAGATCCAGAAACCGATGAAATACAGAACTCGATTCATGGGATGAAGTCTTCTTCTTCCTCTTCTTCTTGGGTTTAGCTGTATTGGTTTTGATTTGGGCTGAAGTTTTCTCTCAATTTGGAGGTGGTTGATTTTACATGGTTCTTGTTCAAGTCGTTGATGGTAATTTGGGGTTTGTTTGTCCGTTGGTATGGGTTTGTTTGTGGTTAGTTTGGCGATATGGGGTCGAGGATGCGAGGGAGGGGCAGCGGCTTTGGGCTGGTTCTCGGTGGTGCATAGTGGGGGTCGAGCTGGATGTTGTGTGCGTTTGCCGTTTGGGTTGAGATGGGTTGTTTAATGTGTAGTTTTTGTTGGTGCTTTTGGTTGGTCTTTATGACAGCGAGGTTACAGTGGCGGTGATGCTTGAATGGGTGGATTGGAATTGATCTACCTCAAGAAAAACACACACTCCAACAGAGAGATGTACTGATTCGTTCAGAACACTACTTTGTAGATTCAACATATGAACAATTTGATAGTTACAGAGACTCAGAAAGTGGTGTTGGTGGTGGAGTTTGAGGGTAAATTGAGAATTGTCAATTCAATTTTTGGAGGATGATAATGAAAATTCAGTTTGTGGGGTAAAATTGTCTAAAAAATGTGTTTCTAAGTTCTAACGGTAATTGACAGAAGGGTTGTTTCTGTCACAACTTTGGCATAACAGAGGGGTGGTTTTGGGTATTATCCAAACCACAGGGCGGTGATGCTTGAATGGGTGGTTTCTCTCATTTACCCTTCATGGTTTCATGTTTGTTATGGTTCAGGTTATGTTTGTTAGTTTTGCCTTGTAATTAGACTATTTGTATGAAGTTTATGTCGTTGAATAATTTCTAGATACTCGCGAGATAGTTAATGTCAGTGGTTATGTTTTTAGCTAGTTTGCTTTGGAGAAGATTGCTACGTGCTTTATACGCGTATACTTGCTGTGCTTTACTTGGTTGTGTACTTGTGTTATATTATCACCTGCCACATGGTGTATGATCTACTGCTTGCAAGTTCATGCCCTAACAGTATTAAAAACTAGTACGTGCAAGCTCACACCCCAACAGTATTTTAGTAAACGCATTATATATATATGTTTATTTATTAAAGTGTCATGTACCATCTTATAAAAAGAGACATTAATTAGGTGATTTCAGCTGGTCCCTTTATATTTTGGTGCTTAATAGAGTACCAACAGGTTCTCAATCTGTGAAGCAGACAGATCTTAACTCGTCTACGTTGGCAGACGGGGCCAGATTTGAATTTCCAGCTGTACCCTGATCATTATAAGAACTTTTAATAACATCTTCATTTCATTTTTCACTAGGAAGCACCTGCAGTCGTCAAGTCGTGGTATAGCAGAAGAATTGTTGGATGTCCCGGAGGTGAAGGGGGTAAGTCGTATCTGTACTTTGTTGATTTTATGCTCAGGTGTTTCCATGATATTTAAATCTCTTCTCTGATTGAGAAATGTATGTTTCTCATTTTGAACTGCACTTGAGTTTTTTTGGGTGCTGTTTCCCTTTCCCTTCCACGTTCATGGATACAGCTTGTTTTCGACGTGCATCAATGGTAAGCATCATGATATATGTTTTCTTTCTCATTTAAACAGAAGACGAGCATGATGTTGTTTGGTTCTGGCTAGAGAAAGGCAAGCCACATGAATGTCCAGTGTGCTCACAGTACTTTAAGGTGAGTTCCGTATGATCTTCAGATCAATCACATGTGTTCAGTATGTTCATGGATGTAACTTGAAAATTGGTTTGCTTATTAGCTTTCAGCCCCCTAGGTCACCACCCAAGCTCTTTATGGCTTCGATTATGGAACCGACTAGACCATGTTTAGCGTTCTTTATTTCAAGTTATGTAATTTGATCCGAGTTTTATGGAGATATTCGGCATGACCTCAGTTCATGGTGGCAAAAAAATCAAACCTTATCATACCCTTCACTAACTACTTCGCGAAGGTTGAATGTTTTTCTATTCATGATAGAACCTATTCGCTGGATCTTCTTATAGGCTTATTCCGTAATTTCCTACCACCAGATTGCTATAACTGTCATGTTGCCTCCTACACTTAAAAACTCTTCTACCTCGTCCAAAACTTATCTTTATTGCAATCAACGTCGGTAGATATGAATCCGTCCAACACTTGTGCAGTAGAGTATTATTGTCCACACACACAAGCTTAAACAAAGAAAAAAACAAAAGAAACAAAATAAAAATAAGAAAAGAAGATGCGATCGGTTTGTAAGTCGAAGGGAGGAGAGAGAGAGAGTCCAACCCTGTTGTGCAGGAGGGTATTATTGTCCACACACATAAGCTTAAGAAATGAAAAAAAAAAAAAAAAATAAAAGAAAGAGAACAAAAAAGAATTAAGAATCGGTTGGTAAGTCATGGGGGGAGAGAGAGTCCATCACTGTTTTGCTGGAGGGTATTTTCGTTTACATCCATATAAGCTCAAAAAAAAGAGAAGGAAAACAAATAGAAAGAAGATAATAATCAATTGGGAAATAAAACAGGACTATGGGTGTGTGCGATAGAGAGAGAGAGTGAGAGTGAGAGAGAGGGAGGGAGGGCTGGTCCGGCGGGGGTTTGGTACGGTTAGGTTAGATTGGCAGTGGTAACGGTTGGTCATGCTGGTGTTGCAGGTGGTGGGCTGGGTTCAAGTGGTGTGGGTTTCAACCGGGTTGTTTGGTGGGTCCAAATGGTGGACAGCGCTTTGTTGCTATGGATTGGTTGGGTAGAGAGACGATGTCGGAGTTCGACGAAGAGGGAGATGAGAAATTTGTCTCAATGTTGCTATAATCAGGGGTGGATCCAGGATTAGGCCACTGTGGGGGATAAATTCTAGAAGCAAAAAAGTTTAATGAATATACTTAAGCAGTGAGGGTTATAGTGTATTTCTGTGGGGGCTAAAATGAATTAAATGCACATTATACAGGTTCATGCACAAAATACAGGGTAAAATTACAATTTCAAAAAGTTGAGTGGGGACTGTAGCCACGCTCTAGTTACGACAAGCACCCGCCCCTGGCTATGATGCTAGCTCACTCTCTCAAGGTGGGTTGAGTTTGATTTCAATTTAGAGCTCGCAAATGGAAGGTCATTCTTGTTAGGGCGGAGGATGAAGTTTTCAGCTCTATTGTTTCATTGTATGTTTTTGTGATGAAGAGAGTGGCCTGAGTTGTGTGTCAAGTGTTTCTTCTACTCTGCAAGTTATGTCCTTTATAGGCATCATTTACTTCCCTAATCATTGGTTGTAAATTGTAACACCATTTACTTGTCTGTCATCTTATGCTTAGAACTGAAGTTTGCTCATCTCTCTCTCTCTGGAAGCTGGGTCTGTTGATGACTGTGGTGGTGTTCTCCGTGTTCTTTTTGGAAGAACAAACACGTGGTGGTGTTCTCCGTGTTCTTTTACCCTTAAGGACAAGGTTGTCAACTATCAAATCTGTTGGCTCATGACGGAAAATAACTACCCGACCCTGATTGCAATATACACACGTTTGGAGGAGGCATTATGTGAGCTTTTGAAGTGGAGGAGGCATTGTCACAGTTATGATAAGTTAGGGGTAAGCTACAAAGGAATCGAGCCTTAGTTTACATTATGTTTGGGTAGCTGGCCCATGACAGAGATTAATGTATTAAGGGCATGTTTGGTGGGGGGTTGCAAGGGTGGCGTTTCATAATCCTGGTAGATGATGTTTGGTGTAGGGACAAAGTTACAAGTATTTAGCACCCCGAACAAGGTTTCAAGGCATAAAATAAAATCTACCGTGGTGGTGTGAATGTGTATGGGGTGAGATTCAATTGTGAGGGTTTTGAGAAGACCATATTGTCTTAGGATATCATAACAAAATGAAATTTACACTGATAAACTCTCTCCTTCATCCGTCTCTATCTCTAGACACATGATTAACCACAGTAATCACGAAACCACAGTCATCTCCGCCCGACCATCACTTGAACAAGCTCACTACCGCATGTTTGCATTGCCCGCCTCATGTTGAGAATTGGTCAAAATTTGGGATCCAATTTCCTCTATTTTGAGAGACAAGTAGTGGTGGCGTTGAAGAATAAGAAAGTTGAAATTATGGGCATAATTGAAATTTGAGCTCTGCTCATGTTTTCGATCCCTTATTTTGTAATGTCACAAACTAACCAGATATACAATCCTACCTGTATAACTAAAGGAGGCACTCCTTACTAACATTATCCCCTACAGTACCGTGGGACCCTTTGTACCAACAACTCCCCATGTTCCGATCCTTTCACCATAGCTGTAAAATCGAGATTGGGATCATGGATCAAAATTCAATTTTGGTGAACACATGATTCCCATCGCGAATCAAAATGTTCACTTATATTCTTTATAGGAGATAGAATAACTTCTCATACTATCATGTGATAACAATATATCATGTTTCAACTATAAGCACCTTGGTTTTGAGTTTTTGACTTGAGTAAATTGCAGCATAATCTAGAAAGCTCTGTTATATACCCTTTAGCTGAATCGATGATGAATCAGATGAATCTGTCAGAATCGGTATTGAATAATGATGAGATTCAATCACCTGAGTCGAGATTCTGATGAGTTTCATTTTGTTCCATTTATGTTTCACATAGGGATCACATTGTTAAATAGGTGAAGTGATCAACTTGTGATATTATACGGAACCGTGAATTGTGAGATTCTGACGAGTACGCTTTTTACCAAACATGTTCTAAGTTCTAGTGGTGTCATTTTGTGTTTCGTGATTAACTGTGTCCTCAGAGAATATTTTTAACTTCATAGTTGTCAAGTCAAGATTCAGACTGTAGCTTCATATCTGAATGCCGAATTGAGTCGGATCATGAATCATAAGTAACGTTTACGATCTTTTCAAGTAGATGGATTAATCCATCCCATCAAATTGTGTCATGTGTGTGAAGCAAACTCAATCATCAAAATATTGCACTCATAATGAGTGATTAGGAGCTTTATACCTATTCTTAAACATAAAAAATGATAAGACACATGAAGATATGTAAAATAAGGAAATAAAAAGTACCAAGAGAATGAGAAAATAATAGAATCAATGTTGCTTTGCCCTTAAGAACTATGTAGTAGCCATTTTTACGTAAACATACTGACTGAGTCACTACTGAATTGTAAGATCCAGGCTGTTGAGTCAAGATTCGTATCTTTGTTCCATTTAAGATTTGCTGACACTTTACGTTGTGTCATGGAAGAATTCAGTCGAGACCTGGGATTCGGATTGTGAATCATACTTCTTAGTGAGTAGCCATGCAATTATTAGTTTACACTTAACACCATGGTTTCTAAAATGCAACAACACACACCAAACCCCTTTTTTACAGAGGCTTGATGGAAAAGGGCAATTTACTCTTTTGCTGGTACGAGTGAAAAGATGGGTGTACTACATAAAATACCGGTTAAAATTTTCCTGAGACACGTTTTACCCTTTTTCCGTCGGAATCAGGGTTTTGGTATGGGTCGTTGCATTTTAAATAATGCATGGGTCAAGTTTCCACAAATGAAACTGCATTTGATTTCTGGCACAGTAATTGGACGGGCAATAAGTGTCATTTGTCCAAAAAGAAATGTAAGTTGGCATCAATATTTTAGCTCAGTATCTCCGTACATTCCAAATTTAGTTCACAAGGCTTTCAGAGTTATAATTTGGGTAGTATTGCAATTTGTGTTTTGTGTTCAAATGGTGTGGGAAGTCTTGAATTCTAGTCTCATTTTTACCGGACTATTATATTTTTTTGCAGGGTTGTTTATTTTTGAGAAACTTCATCATGTGTAATTTCTTCTAGTAATGAACTCTTCTTATGTTATACAGTTGGAAGTGGTTGGCCCAGGGGCACCTCCAGATGGACATGAAGATGATCATCATTGATTACCCTGCATTTTTGCCGAATGATATACGGTGAGACAGTATATGATAAAAGATAATCCTCCGAAGTCCATGTACTTTTTGTTTCTTCCCAATTGTTGTCAGCTTGCAAAGTTGTTCCTTCGGCAGTGATGATAAATCAGAAATTTTGTTTCATGGGGTTATCATGAGTTGGCCTTCCATTTTTGAGTTTTAGACTTCATATTTCATAATTGCAACGCAAACAATTGATGACAGCAGATCTACTGCGTGTGGTTCTTCTATGTGTTCTGTTTATAGCAAAGTAGAATATTAACGGAATTTCAGCTGTTTTCTCTTTGTTTCTAGTGCTTTCCCCCTTGCTGTTCCTGCTTTCGCAATGTTTTTTGATAGAAAATGAAACTGTTAGAAAGTTACAAACGTAAAGGGTCTCTTTGGCAAGGGAATGTTGCCAGATCCTTTTTATCTGGCTTTTAAGTGAGAGCAGGAAAAGCCAGTGCTTCCCCAGTCTATCTCACAGAAGCTATGCTCACACTGATTCTGACTGATGATGTTTTATGATCATTGTTTCAGAGTAAAAATCTCGAAAAGGGTTTCTGATACAAAGACGCACTAGTCATCATGTGGTCACGGCGATTAGTTTTGTGGTAGGGCATTGCATTCATGCATTTTTAGAATCACTTTATATGTCGGAAGCTGCTCGAAAAGCCTTTTCTGTAATCATGGATATACGCTCCTCATCCTGGGTTCCTGATCTGAAGTGACAGATGTCACCTGTTTTCATGGTTTGCCTGTCGCTACGGGCAAAAGGAATCATGTTTCTTTCTTGGTTATGGACCAGATATGGATCTGGTTCTCCAGCAAGAACTTCTCTTCTGGCAATGGCTTTATTCATCCAGTTCAGATGTTGTTTTCATACCATCGCTGAAGGATATTTTCTGATATCTAACGGCAGATGGCAGCCATTCGTCGTGCTTTTCAGAATAGTCCTAATATCAACTGTTCAAACACTGATGAGTGCTTGAGAGTCCATTTGATAATGCATTTGCTTTCTAGAATGCTGCTCTCTGATTTCATATATCCTTCGTGTTTTCCACGCTTGCAGCAACTTTTTTTGCATAATTACTAAATACAAAACGCAAAAAGTCCATTTTCACAGCATGTGATATATGAGGTGTACTGAACACTTTTTAAAACGATGTATACCAAAGCTTTCTCACAACACTTCATGTACAACAGTTTTCTAAAGCGCCACAACATTTCCAAACTGGCACAATTGCTGTTCTTTGTTAGAAGTACCCTGCCGTTACCACCTCTTCTAAGTTCTGACTATGGTGAATGAATGTGTTTTTACGGATTATCTCCAGCTGTTGTTACTTGGTGGAGGGGCAATCGTTTCTTGAGAATCAGACGAGAATTGATCCGAAAGAGAAGTTGCCCATCGCGATCTTACCAATAACAAGAAGAGAATAGAATCTGGGTTTTGTTCTCTTTGCCATAATGGGGCGAGGTGATTTTATGGGGAAAAATTGCGACAAATGGCTTCTGATTTATTCCCTGTTGGGGTGAATCGTTTCTTTAAATTGGTGGGGGCGATCAACATTATGTGCGGTTCGCTTTCTTTCCCCTTTCTCCTTGACAGCTATTCCTGGTAAATTCCTGTCCTAGCCGTTCGTTCATTTCTATCGGTTAATATCACGCGAGAACAACCTCAAAAGCAGGAGGAATACAGAAATAACACGTTCAGTGTATGTACGATGCATCTCTAGCTAATAAGATGCAGATTTGCGATAGTGAATTTGTTGAACTTTGCAAGTGCTCATGGTATCATCAAAGTGCAAGAGAATTATCGTCATGCAGGCGCCATCATCTGCAATTTCTGAGTATTAGAATGCGAGGTCATCGTTATCTGCAATCGGTCATATAATAAATCTTGTGAGCTATATCTGACCTCATAAAATGGCTGTTTGAATTGAAATAATTTTGCTTCTGAAAGTTCGGAACCCCAAAAAGTCAACTTTGACTTTAGGCTTCTTCTCAAGGCTTACAAAGGACCTTACATGTCATCTACCTAGTCGGACAGGCAGGCAGGACAAGTATATAAACCTGGATCTAACGAAAGACGAGTCTTACCAACTCAACCAACTCCCATTACTGAAAAGTGAAAACTAATGTTTCAGGTTTACTTTGCGTTAGTGGAGAAGGGGAATTAAAGGGGTGAAATTGTAAAAAATGTCACCATCTCGGGATTGTGAAAGGAATATGGAAAGCTGTAAGCCTGCATTCTAGTTTTGGTACACACTTTCCCAATTGCAGTCATTTCATAACAATAAAATTGAGGATGAACTAGTTTAATTTGGTAGTGCTTAGTAGCATAAGTTATCTTCCGTTAAACAAAGAAAACTAACTTAAGAATGGAAAAAGGAATTTTGAAGCATCAAGTTTTGTCTGTTCTTTTAGAAGTGAGATAGTTGTGATAAATTAACAAAATGGATTCGTTCTCCCAATTGGAAGAAGGGTTAAAGGAGGAGTTGACAAACGAAAAGGGTTTTCCTAAAACTAGTAGTAGTCACTTAAAAGTTGTCTGGAATTGAAGTAATTAGATGCCAATTTCGCAACTATTAGTCAACCCCGATTAACAAATTCGCACGATACAATACTCTACCGCGTTGGAATCATAACAAGCTTCTTCGTAATATCGTACTTCTTGGTACAAAGAATGATGAGAAATGGTAAAAATGGCTGATATTATAGGTCAAAGAGAGGTTTTGAGAAGAGGAAGGATAAGATCTTTCGAACAATAGACGAAAATTGTGAAAAAAGACGATTCATGAGGAGGGCCGTTATATTGTCCTAATATCGAGTTTGCAACAATGAAATTAAAGAGAAAATAAGTACAACTAATCAGTGGTGTACCTAGGCGGGGGGGGGGGGGGGGGGGGGGGGGGGGGGGGGGGGGGTCGTGGCCCCCGCAAAGTTTTAAAAATTTCACTCTACACTCATATATTTAGTACAAATTTTTTAAATCTCACCCATTTTGAAATAAGAACATTTCATATTAGTCCACTGCGATAACGATTTGACTCACATAATGAAATTCCTCCGTCCGCTACAGCAACTAGTGGAGAATATATCTAGGAAATGAAACCTCCAAAGGTGAAAATTGGGTAAAGTTGCCAAAGTAGAAGCTCTTTCATGTCTCTGTCACAAAAGTTTCATTTCCGTTGGAGTTAAAAATTAGTTGGAAAGCAGTAAGAAACATAAAATAAGAAGCAACCATGAGTGGTATCCTGAAAATGAATTTGTGCCTTCTTGTTTTAGGGTTTTAAGAGAGAGAGAGCAAAAGCTCTTGTGCTTTTGCCCACCATCCCTTGTTGTATGTTAAGCAAGAGTACCCAGAAATAATTGATTATTCCCATATGTTTTGTACAGCTGAAATTACTTCACTTTTGAAGGCTAATGGGCATCCATCCATCAATTAAATGCATAAACAAATGATTGAAAAACCAAAAGATATTTCCCCACCCCACCATCTTTACAAATTTGGGATTATTCTCTTCTTATGTTTACAGTAATATTCTCTCCTGCTTCCATTTGCGGTTCCTCTTTTTCCATGTACTAGTTTATTTACAACTCCTATGGCAACATTGCTTTCTTTGCCACTAGACCACCAGATTCTGCAAGTAGGTGCTAGCTCAGTGAAAGAGCATGTTATAACATGGAATATCGAACAAGAACGATGAACAAATAATCAAGAAGAAATACATAATTAACGTGGTTTACTAACGGTTTATTAACGATGTTGTTAGCTACACCAGAAAACTCGATGTATTACTGTGAGAGAACCTTATTACAACCCACACAAGTATTAGGCACGTTCTACATTTAATATATAGTTATAGAAATTTTAAACATGTTGCCTATGTAACCCGAAATCGCCCCAAAGCAACAAGGAAACAACCCAACCGGTAGCAGCTCAGAACCTGTTCGTGCGAACGCCGTTGTGTTTGTGCGAACACCTGTTCACCACAAATTCCCGCAGCATATTTTCCTCTTGCTCCTTGACTTGTTTCTTCGCCTGAACTTGCTAGATGATTCGAGTTATTCCAATAGAGCATTTGTAGCCCCTGCATTTGGTCTCAAATTTGAACCTCGTAGTCGTATACTATAGATTAGAAATTTATTGTAATGATGTTCTAAAAGACCTCCAGATGCTATCTCTCCCCCACTCAGAGGTGTTGTAAATTGGAGTTTTGGAAATTTCCTCTGCATTTGATTCTCTTTGCTTCTTCTGCATGCCATTGTTTGCTGCTGGTGAAATAAAAAAGATTTCAAGCTTTTTGTCATTTTCTTTGCCTCTCCTTTCCAAAGATGCCATCCTTTTGGGTGTTTATTTTTTAACCCACCCAAGTGCAGCTGGTTTACACACATACAAAATATATACCTGATGTTACATGTTCAAAGGAATTTATTCCAAGTTTCTCTTTTTTTCTGAGTATAAATACCACCATCCCTTACCTTCTTCTTCCTTCATTGCATTCATCCCAATACATCACATTTGGTGGTATTTTTATTGTTTCTCAATATCTTGTTTTGTAACACTAAGAAGGCGCTATGAGTCGCACAACCTCTTCTATGGGTTCAGGTTAGTTTTCTTTTTCTTCTTCACTCTTCATTTTCGATTTGTTCCGTTCTGCAAAGATTGACATTGTTATTGATGTTACAGGTAGCAGAGTTGAGTTTGGGAGGACATATGTGGTGAAGCCAAAAGGAAAACACCAGGCCACTATTGTCTGGTTGCATGGCCTCGGCGACAATGGTTCTAGGTATATATTTATACTTCTATAAAAATGTAAAGACACTCAACAGTGTTCAACACCTGAGTGTTTTCTCTGTTCTCTGGATCTTAATAAAAATGTATGTATGTTAATATATACATAAATTTTCACTAGCTAAGATGAAGACAACGAAACGGACAAGCTCTTATGACCTTAAAATATGTTTGGTAAAGAAAGACTAAACCTTTATGCATATTATACTTAAAAAAAAGAGTACCGAATTAGGAAAGAACTAGATTTTCTGAATTATGAACAAAAAAGGGGTGGAGTATTAACATTCAACTAAATTCATAGTTAGAAACTTGGAATCTCATTTCTCTAATCATCTAATTTTATTTATTTTTCTTCGTGTTATTGCAGCTGGTCCCAAAACCTGGATTCACTTCCTCTACCAAATGTAAGCATCCATACATTTCAAATTGTGTATATGTGTGTGTTTGAGATTAGAGGGCTCAGCTGTGCATAATTTGGTTTTCACGATTTGCTTATCCAAATTATTTTGTATGATGCAGATAAAGTGGATATGCCCGACTGCTCCAACTCGCCCCGTGACAATGCTTGGTGGATTCCCTTGCACTGCATGTAATATTTCCGTCTAAATATTTCTTTCATTAATGAAAAGTACTAGATGAGAAGCCACTTCGAATCATATTTTAAACTTTGCAATGTATTTATCTTCTTTTTGGTGCATACCAGGGTTTGATGTGACAGAAATATCAGAAAACAGTCCTGATGATCTCGAAGGTCTCGATATCGCAGCATCACATATCGCAAACTTGCTGTCTGCAGAGCCTGCTAACGGTAAATTTATTTAATTTTACTTCAATTTTAACTTCTATCCTGAATTTTTATTTTTCGAAGTTACGTCCCAAGATTAATCGGAGAACCCTTGTGTTTTTGTACAGTTAAACTTGGTATTGGCGGCTTCAGCATGGGAGCTGCCACCGCCCTCCACTCTGCAGCGTGTTTTAGCCAGGGAAGATACGGGAATGGGATCCCTTACCCTATTAACTTAAGGGCAGTTGTCAGTTTGAGTGGCTGGCTACCTGGTTCAAGGTATACAACTTTTGCCACCCTCGCGATGGGCGTTATTGATTATATGAATATAATTAATCCAAATACGAATAAACGATACATAATTTGTGTAACATCCGTGCAGGAGCTTGAGGTGCAAGATAGAGGCATCCCCAGAAGCTGCAAGGCGCGCTGCATCTTTGCCCGTTTTTCTCTGTCATGGAAACTGTAAGTTATTCTCTCTTTTTGCAACTTTACGGACCTATGACCAGTGGCTGAGTTAGGAACTAGAAACAGCACGATCAAAATTCCATGTAAAGTCAATAACAGAGTAATGCTGCAAGAGTTTAAAATCAGCCGGCACTTGTGTAAATAATAAAAGGACACCACTAGTATATGCAGTGTTTTTGAAAACTCAAGGGCAAGTGAGAAAAATATATAATCAAGTATCTTATTAGGCACTGACAAAACTAACATAACCCGAGGTGGGACAAACAGCAATTCTGAACATTATAGATGTGAGCCAAGGGCTCTTCAAATTAGTGGTTAACAATCTTCCCCATGTTATTCCTTGCAGGCGATGATGTGGTCGCGTACAAATTTGGAGAGAAGTCGGCACAGGTCTTGAGCATGTCAGGATTCCGATGCCTCTCATTCAAAGCTTATGACGGGTAGGGAGACCATTACAATTTAGTCAAAATTAAGAAATGACTTGACATAATTCCTTGTCTGATTTTCACTTTGATCATATACTGCAGGATTGGTCACTACACGGTTCCAAAAGAGATGGATGAAGTCTGCAGTTGGCTCAGTGCAAGGCTCGGGCTTGAAGGGTCGCGCTGAACTAAACACAGTATCGGAAAATTTCATTGTCCGAGTTGAGGGTTGTATGATGGCATTGGTTGGTTGTGCAAAGGAATAATGACATAAGAAGCATAAACAGATGTGTAGAGGGTGTTGTGGTATAGAGATTTTACGCTGCTAAAAAAGAATAAAATAAAAGGTGTTAGGTATGCTCTAGTTCACTTCTTTTGGGTCGACATAGGCCTCTACGGGTTTTATTTTATTCGTTTTTTCGGGTTGAGATCGTAGCTAGTATTCATGTTTGTTGTATTCTTTTTGCTTCATTTGTAATAACATTATTAATATTATTGTTCGATTCAAACGACTTCTGTCTATGGCGTATACTCTATATTTCTACAGTTGGAGAAATTATCGACTTTGTTGTGTTGATCTGCACGTGCAGAATTTGCGATACAAAAATTATTCAAAAATCTTGCAAAATGAAACAGTGACTCTTTCTGATCATAGTGCGATGCACATGACTTTAGTTTCGTTGCCCGATAAATAATTAAGAAGTAATATAACAATTGTAGAGATTAAATTTTTAATTTTTTTCTCTTTTATTCTCAACTCTGGCACAACCAAGGGAACACTGAGATGGGTTTTAGGCAGCTCTTTGACAAGCTTGAGCTGGGTTCTGGGCAACACGTAGAGCTGACTGGGGGCTCTTTCCACCCCAGTTGTTTGCGGATAGTGTAACCAATTAATAGACTCTGGAGTATGTTTCAACTTGAAACTCCCCTTCAACTTAGCATATGCTTAAGTTATTTATCATTGTTTTCGGATGGAACCAAAAACCAAAATGTAACCTGAGCGCCTTATCCCACTGTCTCATGGTCCTATCGGGTGAACAGTCGATTTGTCAATGCAAGAAACATGATCTTCTCGGGACTTTTGCAGTTTGCTGTGACGGTACAAGAATCTGCTTTCTTGAATACAGTGGAGAAGCTGCTACGAATTTTGAATAAAATAATGTTCTGTAATTTTGCATAAAATTTGCAGTTAACGATTAACAATGTGGTTATATAGTTTGATGTATTGTACAATATGATGTTAACCTGTTAAGACTACGCATAGTCGTGGTTGAGAGAAGCCTAAACCCTCGCCGCTCAACAAGAACGGCGCGGTGGCGGCGCTAAACCAAGGTCCTGCATGGGCAGGGGCGGAGCTACTTGAGGACAAGAGGTGGACATTAAGAGTTCATGAAGGGGCATTCCATTTTCTAATGTCATGAATTTGTCTCAGGTAGTGTAGGTTTTAAAATTTTAAGGTTTTGATCCAACAAACTATTTGTAATAAAGGTTTTGTTAATCTTCCAATTGTGGTTTCTAATAGAAAATAAAAAAATATGGAAAAAAAACCTTCAAATCTTGATTTTCTCTTTTATGGCAAAAGTGGAAAAAATTGATTTTAAAACTGATTTTTAAACCAACCTAAACAAACACTTTTGGAAAGAAGACATTCTTGGAAGTTACTTCGTAGAATCAGTCCGCGTAATCAACTATGGATGGTTATTGGAGACTTTAATGCAATTTCTTCTGTGTCAGAGAAGGAAGGTGGTAAAGAAGTCACCTTCAGACAAATAGAAGACTTTCGTAAGGTTCTTCACCAACTCGAGCTACGAGATTTGGGATATTCCGGAAATAAGTTTACGTGGGCTAATAATGGATCTGAGGGTCACTTTATTCGTGAACGTATAGATCGAGCTTTAGCAACACATACGTGGCTGGAAGTGAATGGGCGCCACAGAGTTAATCATTTGGTGGTTGATTCTTCAGATCATTCTCCGATTGAGGTCATTTTTTATTTCAGACGAGTTGAAGTTGCAAAGTCGCAAAGAAGGTTTCAGTTTGAAGCCATGTGGCTTCATAATGAGCAATGTGAACGAGTGGTTCTGGACTCATGGGGGAGTTCGAACGGTAAGGTCATGGACAAGCTGAAAATTGCAGCGGAAAACTTTCGGGTTTGGGAGAAGGATGTTTTTGGTAATGTTCGTAAACAACTCAGGACGCTTCGAGCTCGGATTTCAGAGTTTGGGAGCATTCACCAATATCATCTAGTCTTGTTAGAAACGAAGGACTGCAAGAACAAGATTGCTGATTTGCTGGCAAAAGAAGAAACAATGTTGAAACAACGGTCTCAGTTGCTTTGGCTTCGCAATGGTGATAAAAATACGAAATTTTTTCACCGTAAATCAAGCATACGTAGGTCGAGAAATCTTATCAAGGGGCTGGAAAATTCTGCCGGGAAATGGGTCGAAGATCAAAATGGGCTGGTGAAGGAAGTTTCAGATTACTTCACGAACATTTTTTTCTTCCACAGCTCCGCAACGGGCAGAGATGGAAGAGCTGTTAAGTCCGGTAGAGGGTCTTCTTGGAAATGATAGCAAGATCCGGTTGGAACAGCCTTTTGTGGCCGAAGAAATTTGGAATGCTCTGAGTTCTATGGCCCCGCAGAAAGCACCGGGTCCCGACGGCTTTCCTCTGCTATTTTTCCAGAAATTTTGGAGAATTATTGGGATGGAGGTTACGGATATATGCTTGAATGTTCTCAATGAAGGTGGCGATGTAAGTTCGCTCAACTACACCCTAATTGCTCTTACCCCAAAGATAAAACAGGTACGCAAAGTATCTGATTTCAGACCTATCTCACTTTGCTCTACTGTTTATAAGATTATCACCAAAACTTTAGCAAGTAGACTCAAATTAGTTATGCCTGAATTGATTTCAGAGTTTTAAAGTGCTTTCGTCCTGGGAAGTTTAATTAGTGATAATATTCTTTCGGCTCATGAGCCTATTCATGCTATGAAGACAAAGGCCGAGAAAGTTGGTACTCTTGCTCTTAAGCTCGACTTGAGTAAGGCGTACGATCGTGTCGAGTGAGATTTTCTCTGTGCTGTTATGGAGCGTATGGGCTTTGGCATTCATTGGATTAAAGTGGTGATGAATTGTGTCTCTGCAACAACTTATAATGTTATTATTAATGGTAAAGTGGAGGGTAATATTGTTCCGGAGAGAGGGCTCAGACAAGGGTGCCATTTATCACCATATCTATTCCTTTTGATAAGTGAAACATTGTCCAAGAAACTCTCTAAGGCCGTCCATGAGGGTACCTTCTCAGGCGTTTGTGCGTCTAGAGGGGGTCCCAAAGTGTCTCACTTGTTTTTCGTAGACGACAACTTAACTTTTGCAAAAGCTACTATTCCTGAGGTCAGTGGCTTACTTTCAATTTTGAGATCTTATGAAATTGCCTCATGTCAGTTGTTAAATTTTCAGAAATCAGCAATCATGTTTTCGCCTAATGTCAAGATTGAGGATCGTGAATCCCTCGGTAATCTCTGCGGAGTAGAACAGGTGGATCATCATGAATGTTATCTTGGCTTACCCACGACTTTTGGTAGGCACAGGAAATTGACATTTCAGAAAATTATTGAAAAAATCAGTGCTTTGTTCAAATGTTGGAAGGAAAAAACTCTATTTGCTGCAGGTAAGGAGATTCTGACTAAAGCTGTTGCGCAATCACTACCGAATTATGCTATGAGCTGTTTTTTGTTTCCAAAGGACTATAAGATCGATGCACATGATAAGCTGGGATCGGTTAAAGTCCAATAAATATAGAGGTGGTATGGGTTTCAAAGATTTACATTGTTTCAATGTCGCGATGATCGCGAAACAAGCTTGGAGGCTTCACACAGTTCCGAACAGTTCGTTGGGTAGGATCTTGCAACATAAATATTTTAGAAACTCATCTCTGCTGGAGTGTAAAGAAAAATCTAATGTTTCATTCGCATTCAAAAGTATTTTGGCTGGGTGTAAGCCCCTAAAACGAGGCTTAGCTTGGAGGTTGGGTGACAGTCGCATTATCAATCTACACCATGACAGATGGTTTGCAAGAAGGGGGAGTTACAAGGTTATAACGCCAGCCCCAAAGTACGCCACCAGGACAGTTTCTTCCCTTATTGTAAACGGTAGATGGGATGCCAATCGGAAGCAAACGTATCTCTAGGAAGTGGATTGGGAAGAAGTGTCTAAAGTAGAGATTCCGGGGGTTCCTACTCCGGATCAGCTCTACTGGATTCATTCAAACACAAGAGCATATACAGTATCTTCGGGGTACAGGTGCTTACATGAAGATAGCTCTTATGGCGAGGAACCGTCGACGGGGCTGAACAAGAACTGGTTATCAAAACTATGGAAGATGAAACTGCCCAGGAAGGTTCTGTTCACAGCCTGGCGCCTCCTTAACAAGTCCTTACCAGTGGAAACTCGTCTCAGAAGCAGAGGGGTCAAGCTTCCAATTGATTGTGGGTTTTGTGGAATTGCTAATGAGACTGAAGATCACCTTTTCTGCGACTGTTCGGTTACCAAGGAGTACTAGATTAGCTTAATGGGGACCGATTTCTACAGTGCTCGTTGTCAACATATCTCTGACTCGATCATAGAAGTGTTATCCACTGAATCAGAGGCAACAAGAGAGACCTTCATTACCGGTTTGTGGCATCTTTGGTACCGGAGAAACTCGCTTCGGTTTCGATCTCAATTTTTGTGCATAGAAGAAGCGACCCAACGTGTCAGAGACCTGCTTCGCTGGTTTAGACAAGAAGTTTCGTTTACTCAAGCAATAGAAGCCCCGACAGCTGTTCTGAAAGCGACAAGATGGGAGAAACCACCGGAGTTGAAAGTGTGAGTGTGCAGGTGTTAATGCAGCTAAGATCCTCTAGAAGGGGGGGGGGGTTGAATAGAGTATGCCAAATTTTTGCAAAGCTTGCTAGGAGGATGAAAACTTGTGAAAAACAGTGAAGTTCAAGGCCTTGAAAAATAGTTCAAGCCCTTGGAAGCAATGCAGTTTGTATAAAGCAAGTAAGCCTTTTTCAAGGCCTTGAAAACAAGTTCAAACCCTTGAAAAACAGACAGTTTTGTATGCTGCAAATACTGAGAAAATAATGAACTGTAAATGCAAGAGACAAGTGATTTATAGAGTTCAGTCCACTTGGACCTACGCCTCTACCTCAGGGATTAGATCCCTACAGGATTTTCAAAACAATTCTTATTAATCAAAAGCTAAGCCCTAAAACTCAAGCACAGAGAGTTCCCTTACTCTGTTACAGCTTGTGGTTTTCCCTAACCAGTCTAGTACCTGCTCTAGCTAACTGATTAACTAAGAATTCTCTATTGTTCACTTTGAATAATCATTGAGAATGAATGTAGAGATAATACATAAATGATCTAACAATGGAGTATAATACAGAAGAACACTTAGAGTGTAGAAAAAGCAGTGAAGTATGCAGTGATCTTCTGTGAATGGATTGGAAGAATGATGAACTTCTTTGATGCTTGTCAATCCATAAATATTTCTCTGTTTTTGCCCGTTGAGTGTTGTATTGTGTTGATTCGAATTTGAGCTCTATTTATACTTCAAACAGCTCTGCAAATCTCCCCAGATTTTCAGCAACAAACTTCCTATTTTGTAGGCAACAAAGTTTGACTACTTTGAAATCTTCTCCAACGGTTGGATGATCACAATCTTCAGAGATTTTGTTGTGATCTTTAATATAAACACCATGAGAAGCTGTCATGCACGTCTGATTGATCACAGGATCAAAGTGTCAAACTATTTCCAAATCTGCAGCAATTCAGTTTAGGAAACAATCGTGAAAAACTTAGAAGTAAAATTTCCTGCAATATCAAAGTCAAACAGATGATATTCTATGATCAAAAGTGTTAGAATAATTTGTCTCTCATCATCTAATAACAATGATTCAAACAAATGAAAGATAGAGAGGAAATCAAACTCAGAGAGTTTGCAGAAAACTCCCCTTGAAAATGTTCATACAGGTTAAGCAGTTTCAAGGCTTTGAATCCAGTTTCAAGGCCTTGAAGATAGATTTCAAGCCTCTGAGAACTTATTCAAGGCTTAGAAAGCTGGTTCAAGGCCTTGAAATAGCAGAACTATTTCAAGCCTTGCACAACCTGATCTTACGGGAGTCATGGGTCAAAATTAACTGTGATGCGGTGACAAACGAGGACAAATCTATAGCTGGTACTAGATGCGTTATTCGCGACTCAGAGGGATGTTTTGTAGCTGGGAGGTTCGAGAGAACTCCGGCTCTATTCTGCTACTGGAGCTACGAGCAATGGTACGAGGAACTCAGATGGCAAAAGAGACGAATTGTTTGAAGATAATTCTGGAATCAGACTGTGAAGGTGCAATCAACATACTAAGGAAAAAACTGAGAGGAGAAGCTTTTGAAGAGCTAAGAGGGGAAGCAGCTTCAGTGGTTGAAGAAATGGTAGAGCTTTTCTCAAGATTTCAAGACGTTGTGCTCAGTTATGTGGGTCGAGAAGGAAATAAAGTGGCTCATCTTTTTGCGAAGAAATCTATTGAAACTCCTCTCTATAGGCTCTATACTCAAAAGCCCGTTTGGGCAATCGATGTAATTCGTTCTGATTTGGAGCCTTTCGGCGTCTAATGTAATTTGGTTTCCTCAAAAAAAAAAAACTTTTTAAGAACTATTTTGTTTTTCCACCAAAAACAAAAAGAAACCTGGTTTGCCAAATTATAAGAAACCTCTAGTTCCAAATCCACAATATTGCTGGACAATATGGCTATTTTCACACTAGTTCACGTACGACATCACCTAGTGAAAAATAAATTTATATCCCATCTTATCCTACGGTATTCGTATCTCATCTCATATCTCTGTATACATCATATCCCGCTATTTTATATCCTCCACCCAAATGAAGCCTTAAGGGCATCTCCAACCTTATGAAGGGAGGGGGTGGGGAAAAATCGTATAAAAATACGGTTCATGTCCAACCCTATGGGAGAAGGGGGAGTGAGTGTTATGGAGATAATTTTTGCCTTGGGTGTGGGATGATTATGGGAGCTTTCCCTATGGACATTAATGATAAATTAATTTAATATTTGACAATATTAATTACACTTAATAGTATTTTATAATTATATCATATATATTATTATGATAAATCAATTTTAATTTGTTTATTATTTATAAAAAGTAATAATGTACGCACGATTGTTGAAAAAATCGTAGCATACGAGCTCCTCCACTCTATGCGTACTAGGAAGAAAGGAAGGATTTTATGGCGGTTAAACTTGATATGGAAAAGGCATATGACAGAGTTGAATGGTGCTTTCTTGAAGGTGTTATGGCTAGAATGGGCTTCAGTCAACGTTGTGTAGGCCTAATCCATGAATGCATATCAACGGTAAAATTTTCCTTCGCAATTAGTGGAGAAATAAAGGGCACTATTCGGCCAGAAAGAGGCCTTCGCCAAGGCTGCCCTATGTCTCCTTATTTGTTCTTATTTGTTTGCGAAGCATTATCTCGTTCTCTTACTAACGCAGTGCAAGAAGGTCTAATTTCAGGAGTTTCGGCTTCTCAAGGAGGCCCAACTATCTCTCATATCTTCTTTGCAGACGATAGCATGGTATTCTTGAAGGCATCGGTGGAGGAAATTACTTATCTTTGCAATCTTCTTCAACAATATGAAGCTGCTTCAGGACAAAATGTCAACTTTTCAGAATCAGCGGTGGTTTTCTCAACAAATGTAGCGGATCAAGAAAGGAAAATATCTGCAATGTGATTGGAATCCAAGATGCAGCTAGTCACGAGAAGTATCTTGGCCTTCCCTCCTCAATTGGGAAGAAGAGAATTAGTAGCTTCAGTGGGTTAGATGACAAAGTGGCGAATAAACTCAAAGGGTGGAAACAAAATTTATCTTTTGCAGGTAGAGAGATTCTCATCAAAGCAGTCATACAGTCAGTCCCGGTATACACGATGTGCTGTTTCAGAATTCCGGTCACTCTTTGCATTAAAATTGAGGCTAGAGCTCGCAACTTTTTTTGGGGAAAGCAAGACTCGCAAAAAGGTGGTCATTGGATAGCATGGAAGGACCTAAAGACAAACAAAGAAGAGGGAGGATTAGGCTTCAAGGATTTGGAAGATTTCAACAGTGCTCTATTGGCAAAGCAATTTTGACGGTTGATGAGAAAAAATTCCTTGGTGAGCAGAGTATTTAAGCAAAAATACCATCCAAACTCCAACATTCTCAACGTCGAAGCGGGTAGTAACAGTTCCTTTGCATGGAAGTCGATTATCAACTCAAAATGCGTCATTCAAGGTGGATTAAGATGAAAAGTGGGCGACGGGACTAACATTCGTGTTCTCAGCGATCCCTGGATCAAAAGACCACCAAATTTTCGGCCTATAGCAACCTCGGTCGAGGCGGCTGATTTGACAGTTTTAACAGCCATGCATTTAATTAACCGTCTCGTCGTCTTGTCATGTTATTATGTGCGCATCAAAACTGCATACTTGCATTGGGAGATTTGATTTATAATTGCATTGGGCGATTTGATTTATGCTTGGGCACTTCGATTTATACTTGCATGGGAAGATTCGTTCTACTTTAAGCTTCGGGGACGAAGCTTTGTTTTAAGGGAGATGTGATGTAATACCCCGATATTTTCCGGGGGTATTTTTGGGAGTTTTACGAATTTTCGGGGCCATTGATGTGATTTAACAGCCATGCATTTAATTAACCGTCTCGTCGTCTTGTCATGTTATTATGTGCGCATCAAAACTGCATACTTGCATTGGGAGATTTGATTTATAATTGCATTGGGCGATTTGATTTATGCTTGGGCGCTTCGATTTATACTTGCATGGGAAGATTCGTTCTACTTTAAGCTTCGGGGACGAAGCTTTGTTTTAAGGGTGATGTGATGTAATACCCCGATATTTTCCGGGGGTATTTTTGGGAGTTTTACGAATTTTCGGGGCCATTGGTGGATATTATAAAAGTATTTTTCTTTACTATATAGTTTTGTTTTCATAGTATTATTATTATTATTATTATTATTATTATTATTATTATTATTATTATTATTATTATTATTATTATTATTATTATTATTATTGTTATTACAATTTTTTTTATTTTATCAAAAATACTTTTTATTAAGATGACTTTTGTTTTTAGTTAGTGTGTATAGGGTGGGTAAAGTGTTACATATCGTTTAACATTTTATAACGTGTCCAAAGTGCACCTTTTAATTATTATTGCGTAGCGAACCACCGCAGCTAGTGATACACCCACCACACCATAATCTTTCTCTCATCTTCTTCCCCATTACCATTTTCTTCACAGTGATGTTTCATCCCTCATTCTCCGGCAAATCACCATCTATGGCAATATACCAATCTTAACTTCTCTTGAAATTTTGTTCGCTAATCACACAAATCAAGCCGAAGATCTCATCTTTGCATTAAACTTGCCGTTTTGACCTTCCAAATTGAACCCGAATTGGGTCTCGATGGGTTATCAATTTCAATCTCACGCTCTCTCTCTCTCTCTCTCTCTCTCTCTCTCTCTCGCACACTGTCTCTCTCGCCTCTCTCACACTCTCTCTCTCGCTCAGTCTCTCTCACGCTCCCTCTCTCTCGCTCTCTGTTTTGGCCGAGAGAACCCAGCAGCCGCCAAGCCCAAGGCCGGCGAACCGAGCGCCGACCCAGGACCGGCGCTGCCCAGCCGGCGAACCCAGAGCCCGACGCCGTCCCCCCCCTCCGCTTCCCTTCGCCGTCGTCCTCCCTCGCCGGCGAGCCAGAGGACCGAAGCCCAGCCGCAACAGCGGCGGATTTGTTCCCCGTCGACTCCATCGACGCCGCCCCCTTTTCGCCTTGCGCCGTTTTGATCGGTAAACACCCAAGCTCGTGTCTTGAGTTTGGATTTTCAGTTCTTGCTCACAATTTTTTTTCCCATTCATTGTTGGGAATCAATTGGTGTGGTGTTGTAGTGTTACAGTGGGTGTATTTGGGGAAGAAGGCGTAGGTGAAAATTGTAAGTGGAATTGGGGGTAGTTTATGTATGATCCGAAACGTGTGGGGGTAATGTTTGTCCTTTATGAATCTCAATGGGGGATTAATGTCCTTTACAAATCTGTTGGTTATGATAGTGTATATTATGGGTTTTAGATTTACTTCATCTATTTTGTTGTAAATTGTTTTGTACATTTTCTTTTAAAATAAAGTTTGATAAAGTATATTCTGAAAATAAACATTAAGTTTTATAATTGCTTTAAACGATATTTTCTAAGTACAAGTATAATAAGTATAATATGTTTTACCTACCAACTAAATAGTCATGTCTTGTATATATCGGACTTTGAAATCTTTTCATGTAATAACATTGTTTTTCATCAATATAACTTTATAGTAAGAGTAGTTGAGTTTTAACTTTTATTTAAGCTCCCCTTTTTATTAACCTAAACTTTAAATTAAAATAACTACTTATTATTTATAAAAATATACTTTCTTAAATCAAATAAATGCTATAGAATATTAAATAGAGTTTTCCTTACAACAATTCTTATTTTTATTTTTATAAACCACTATTTTCTTATTAATTGTATAACATGGACGTGCGACTTATAGCTATTAAAATATAATTGTTTGGAGGATTAATTGGGGGTTACACTTGCATTCATGTAGGGCATGATTGAATTTGTTGTGCGAATTTAGCAACGTCTTAATATAGGACTATTTGATTATTGTAGATTCTGATTTCGTTGACAATCAGTTCGTTGAGGATCCCTATTACTAGGACGTAGCTTGCTTGCGTGTGACGATCTCTTTTCATTATCAGGTAAGTTATATGCACAATACCTTTAAATTATCAAAATGTCTTTTGGCGTGTGTTATCTTTCAAAAATCGCTCATGAACTACTAGAATCGTGATACTAGAGATTTTGACAAGTCTTGAATCCCTTTTTGCAAATGCAACTTTGAAAATGTGTGGTTACTCGTGAAAAACTCGAAATTCATGTGAAACGATAATTGGACGATAATAGAATTGGGAACGATGTGCAGAGGATGCGCGTGAAGGCCAATGGCCGGGAACACCTATGTGTGATTTCCCTAGGGATCTTACCCTCTTATTTATCGTGGAATCTATGAGTACTACCTATGCATGTTTAGGTCACGACTGTATAGGGGTGCCGGCACTTAAGGTCTCATTAGAATGGTTAGGGCGGGATAGCGAAGGGCTATCTACTAACGTCCGGGGAAAAACCCCATTATTATTATTTATTCCATCGTGAACTCTCTGTCCACATCGTTCTCGTTGGGGCTCGTGTTATGCCTCAACCAAATATAAGAATAAAATGTGGTTACTGCTTATCTTTCTGCGTTTAACCTCGTGTTAGCCAAAAACTCTGTTCTACGTGTTGTGGTATAATCTTACTCAGTTTTTACTGATAAAATGTTTTGCTGCGTCGACTTTTGCTATTTTAAAACCGCAGGTTTGACTAAGCTAGCTGGGATGGAACGCGCGCACAAGTCAAAGAGTAGGATTGACTAGAACACATATTTTAGTAAATGTTTCCTTTAGATTCAAACAATCTTTTATTATTCCTGTACAGAAATGTTGGAGGTTTCCTCCTTTTATTTCAATAAAGTATTATTTGGATTATCGTTAAGTCGAACTAGCAGGAACCGTAGGATCCGGGTTGTTTCAACAGTTCTGAGTTTATCACTACTGACCGCTGCTGGGATGTTCAAAAATTAACTCGAATGGGACTAGGTTGTGATGTGATGGAGATTCAGCGAGTTGAGATTCCGACGCACCCAAGACCAGACACGGTGCTGTGGCACTTTTCTCAGGACGGTAACTACTCAGTGGCAGCGGGCTACGATTCCCTACGGGCGGCCAAGGCAGCGTCTATTTCGACAGGTTCACCGTCGAGCTCTTCCCGGCAATGGTTGAAGGTCTTGTGGAAGATAAAGGTTCAAGAAAAAATGAAATACACATTGTGGCGTGCAGCGCAAAACTCATTGGCAACGAGGGACAAAATCACAAAATACAACCCAAGCGTCTCTCCATTATGTCCCCACTGTAATATAGCGAGAGAATCGACGACACACTTATTTATGGAGTGCCAAACTGCTTTGAGACTTTGGGAATGCCTCCTTGGGGATAAAATCATCTCAAGCAGAAGTGGCGATATTGGAACTTGGATCCCAGGTATTATTATGATTCTCACCCCGTTCGAACGACAACATTTTTGTCTCGTCTTATGGTGTTTATGGAATAATCGGAATACGACTATCTTTCAAAATAAGTCTAAAAGTGAGGAAGACATGATCTCAACTATCCGAAACCTAGCTGAAGAGGGTCAGGCAGCCCACCCTCGGAACCGTAGAGAAATTGATGACTTGATTGTTCCAGCAGCTTGTTGGAGACCCCCTGATGTGGGTTTTTGTAAAGTTAACACCGACGCCTCCTTTAACGAGGATAGGGCATCGGTTGGGGTAGTCATGCGTAACCACGAAGGAAGATTTCTAGCAGGTCTAGCAACTCCAATATTCACAGCGACCTTTGTCCTCGAAGCTGAATCTGCAGCGGTTCGAGAAGGTTTACGTTTAGCATTGGAGATGAACAAAAGAAGGGTTGTTATTGAGACTGACGCTAAAGTTGTAGTGAATGTCCTCAATAACTACTCAACTCTACAACATGATCGATCGGAGAATGGTGACACCCAGAGAGACATAATACATCTAGCTCGGCGTTTCGAGCAATTATCGTTCATCTATAGTCAGCGATCAACAAACGTAGCAGCACACGAGTTTACAAGATTTGGAGTATCTATTCCAAATAAACATATCTGGCTTGATGTCTATGCTGATTGGGCATTTCAATTTCTACAAAATGATGTAATCGGGATGTCGAATCCCACTTTTATTCATTAAATAGAAGCTGCCTTTCTTCTATATATATATATATTATTGTAGTTATTATATATATATGTATTTTTTTTTGTATTTACTTTTTTTTTAGTATTCACAATTTATTTTCCCACAAACCCTCGTTTGTCACAGTGCTCTCCTCTCCTCTCCTCTCCTCTCCAGCAGAGGGAAACAAAGACGGGACATCGACCTCATTACCAATCAACTCGCCTGCACCACTCTCCTCCATCATCCAACCAAACAAGGTACAGCGACCGACCCCATATAATTCCCATGAAAATTTGTTCGTTTTCTTTTACGGGTTATGTGAAACTGTAAATTTCTTGGAAAACCCTCTAATTTCATCCAACCACACAAGGTATGGCTGTTCCCCCCAATTTGTTGGATTGTGTGAATCTGGTAATGGGGTTTTATTGGTTTGTACTATAAATAAACCCTTTCTCATTTGTGAGTTAAGTGCACATTTAGAGTGGGCATTCCATTTTCTGATGTCTGGACTATTCCATGTTGCGCCTGGATTTGTGTAACAAAATGTTTCATTGCTCAGGAGTTGAAAATAATGAACACGGTTTGTAGTCTTTGGATCGAAATTTCATTCCTAATGTTTCAAACTTTGTTGTTTTTTTCTTCTTCAGATGGCAGGCTCTGGTGAAGTAGTTTCTGAAGGAAGATCATCAAGAAAATCTGGATCAAAGAAGAAATCTTCTTCTCGTTCTTCAGATAAAGGTGTGGTTTGCATAACATTTGTCAGAACTTGTGGGTATAATGTTAGTTGGGGTTTGTTAATTGAGAGAACATTAGTATAATGACCATTTCTGATGACCTTACCTTCGAAAAGCTCTTTTGTTGTTGTCTGAGTTCCTATCACCGGCTAGGATGTGAATTGTAGAAGGCAAATAAACCCTTCTATCATTCTATACACTTTTTGAGTTTATTTCAGTTGAATCTAAGTTTCGCCGTTTAACATCTTCTCAGGACATGATGATTTAGCAACAGTATCCCCCAGTTCTCATCATAAGAAATCCAGAAAGAAACGTCCAGCGTCTGATCCGGATCTCGCAGATACAAAAGAGTCGGTTGAAACTGGTAAGTGATGTCAAGTTTCTGATCAGTCGCATCTCACATCAGCCAATTTGCTGATTTTATGTTTACTTGCACAAAAGATATTGCATCTTTCATCTTCTTACCTTTTGTAAGCAAAAGGGCAATAGTAACACCTAAATTGTGTGCAAATTGAGTCTTCCGTCATAAGTTCTTTTAGGTTTTTATATTTATGATTTTACACTGCAAATGTGATCAGAAAATATGTTTATATATAATTAAGAGCACTGATTGTTACAGAGCAGTTTCTTATCCTTAGAGTGCAGTATTAATTCTTTCTTCCAATTCTACCCTCACATTTATGATCCCTCAACATTTAACTTGTATTCCGTCTCTCCCGTCTATTTCTCGTGTATTTCTCAGAAATTCTCCACTACTCCTTCGTCCTCTTCATCTTTTAACCAGCAGAACATTGGCTGCTCATTGGCGACCGGCTGTAGCACGAGTGCGGGTGCGGTGCTGGTTCAGGAACTGGGTGCGGGTGCGGCAAATTCCAAAAAATCAGGGGTGCAGGTGCGGCGGGGGTGCGGGCACATTATTTATATTTTTATCTGATATTATTAGTGATACCATGATACTAATATTATAACGACAATAATAGGGATCATATTATAATCGAACAGAAATTCATACACACATTCGAAGACACAAGGTTACTATATCAATAGTATGATCTCTTCATATCGTTGTTGTTAGCTGTGGAGAGATGAGTAATCTAAGGGTTAAAAATGTTCACAAAGATGCACGTTTCTTTGTTAAATTCTAGTTGTAATTCAAGGCTTTAAAAAACGGAAGCGGCTAACGTATCGGTCGCGGTCGCGTGTAACGGGATCGGACTATATCGGAGGGACTGTGACGGAAAACGAGGATCGAATGTGTGAATTTTAGAAAACATTCACGGACGTTTTCTCCGTTTTTCCCCTCCAACACGAAACAGCCGTTTATCCCGTTTTTCCGACGCGAAACGGCCGTTTTTCCCGTTACCGACGCGAAACAGCCGTTTTTTGTGTGAATAAAATTCACACGACGCGTAACGGCAAAAACGGTCGCGCTCTCTGCCGTTTCCGTTACAACACGGCCGCTCCGGGCCACTTTTGCCGTTTTTTGAAATCCTGAGTTTTATTTGGAAGACCTCTCAACTAAAACTTTCAAAAATGACCCTGCCTTATCCACAAAGCACCCGCAAAGCACCCACGAAGCACCCGGTGCGGGTGCGCGACCAATCAGAAGCACCCATGCTACATAGGCGACCGCTACAACTCCACCACCACTTGACCAAATGAATGACTTGTTGCTATTCCATTACCCACACCCAAACCAGATCACCCCTCACCGTTTGTCAGTCCACATTCATGAGCGCACAAGGAATGTCATTGGCGTATTGATTGACGAGGAATTCATCATCGATTTCCATTTTTGTGAATCGATTGACAACCCTGTAGAAAACAAGATCAGCCTAGTTATAATGATAGACATGCGAGCAAACCTACTTCTGAAATCGCAAAATTGAGTCGAATTGACAAATTGACACCCAAACCTACATCTGAAGATTGCAAAGATTTTTAGATATAACTACCAAGTAGTGGTATGCAAATTAACAAGTTCATTTCAAACTTTAGAACAGTGTTGTATTGAGAGAGAGAGAGAGTTAGAGAGTTGGAGGAAGGGTGAGTAGGGAGGAGCTTTCTTTGGGATGTGTGATAAGAGTAAGGGATTTATGAAATTAAGGGTAAAATTGGAATAAAGGTTTAGATTGCTCTGTAAGGATAAATTACAGCTCTGTAAGAATCATTACCCTAAGTTGTAGGCAACATTACCACCTTTTCAGTCTACCTCCCTCACTCCTCAACGCAACACGATCGTCAACCTCTCTAACCATTCACCAAGGGTCTAAATAGCAGCCACTGTCTAACCACAAACACAACACCAATGATGCTACCCAAAGCTCTGCTCTCAACCGAAACTCAGAAAACGATTGTCGAAATTCACCCAAGCCTATTGAGCACAAAACCCAGTCAATCAACCTCCTCCTAGCTCTTCCAACTAAAAAAAACTCCTAGTCTGTCCCCACAATTGTCAAAATTTGGCTGTAAAAACATTCACACGATCTCACTCTCTCCACCAGCTATGTTAGAAAACGATCTCTATGCGGCTATTTGAATCATAGTGTTTCAGAAGAACCAGGGAGAGAAATGGGCAGTACAAAGAACGGGTTGACAATTTGATCAACTCGTCTCTCAACAAGAAATCCGCTGCCACAGGAGGAGTTCTCGATTTCTAGGTCATAATGGCTGACAACATCTCCGGCCGTACATGCAAGTTCAGTTGTGATTTAAGCCTGAATGAAACTATGTTTGAAATCCATTGTATCAGTTGGTCTATACCAAAGTTCTGTACTTTAATCCAAAATCTGAGTAACAAGTTCACCAATGTCAATATAGGTTGTGCTCAATTTCTTAGAGAGAGAGAGCATAAGGAACAGGACATTGTTCAGTCGGGGTTAGGTTCAATGGATGTGTTCGTACAAGTGAGTCGATGCCGTAAAGTACCCAGTTTGGGTTGAAATTTGAAAGTGGTGGTTTAGTTAACTGGTAAGTGGTGTGTTAGTTGGGAGGCCGTACGTTTGGACTGGCTTGGTGGTAGGGGGAGGTTAGTGGTTGTGCTGCATTGAGGAAGATGTGGATAGAGTGACCAGAGATAATGTTTAACTTCCTTTTTTTCATTCTAACCTAAACATATTTTACTATTTTATTATTACATTCAGAAATTTACTTTGATATTTAATAAAACTTGATTGGAATTATGATGGAAGACTTGATTTGAACACTTGTTTAAGTTTAGGTTGCAAATTGACTAAACCTAAGTGTTTGATTCGGGCACCAGTATGATTGTCACTCACCACATAGTTTAGGTGTCATTTTTGCACTTTTGCCTTTCTACAAAGATTCTCGAATTTTTGAATTAACATTAAAAACATTTATCTTGTTTGACGGCTTCATTTGATTAAGATGCTTGGATTTATGATTCTGTAAGTGTTTGATAAAACTAAAATCGAAGTGTTGGATTCTTGTACCATTATGATTGTCACCACATTGTTTAGGTGACACTTTGCAATCCTATAAGGATGCTTGTATTTATGGACCAGGATGCACCTCTAAGTTAAAAAGATGTCACATTTTTGTTAAGAGCTCACAATATTTTTTAAAATCTTTCCATAAACAAGTTCACAGTGTAACCTTAGCAGCCAAGAAGCAATGTCAAGGCCTTATAATTATATGAAGAGCTAATTGGAAAGCTTGGTGATGGATGCAATCAGGGCGTGCCATAACAAAGAAGATTGCACAGTATATGTATTTTTTTTCCCTTTGAAAAGAGAGAAGAAAGATATTGTGTTCGACTTTTATTTCTTAATAGAAAAAGGAAATTGCCAGAAACACAACTTCATATCTGTAGCAAAGAAACTTTTCCTGAAAGTTTGTTGTTCAACAATTTTGCTTCAGTATAGTCAAACATCAAATTATTCTCATTACAGGACTGGTTTTCTATTAGGTACAGGTCATGGAGAGCATGTGGATGGAAGCCTAATTGATGATGAGTGTTTGAATGAGCCAACCATGGGTGAAAAACTTGCAAGTTTAAATTTAGTAGAGAAGAATGAAAATGATATCCTTGAGAAAGAAGAGAACTCCGAGCCCGCAAAGCCACCGAGTGCGGACTCAGTTCATGTTTTGCTTAAGCAGGCCTTACGAGCTGATGATCGAGTACTTCTTTTAAGTTGCTTGTGTACACGAGATGAGAAGGTTCTCTTCTAACCCCTTCTCCTTTATGTATGATTAACAAGTGTGGTGGTTCCACTCATATAGATTACTATGTTTATGGTATTTCTTACAGGTTATTGCAAACTCAGTCTCACTTTTGAAGCCATCCGATATTCTCAAGTTATTGCAGTCACTATTATCATTAATGCAGTCTAGGTTAAGTACCTTTTTCCAGTTCATTTGATGTAATTCATAGTACCCATAAATATTGTTTTCCATGGCTTCGGGGCTACAGTAAATTTTATCTTTCTTCTTTCACGTCGATGTTGTGAACTAAAAACGTTCACTTCTTCTGTGGGCTTGGGTAGTTCATTTGATTCAATTCACAGTGCCCATTATTATTATTATTGTTTTAATTCATTTTATTTTATCATTTTTAAGAATGAAAGGAAAATGTCTTTTATTTCTCTCTGGCGATTTGATGGATGATAATTTGATCAACATTGGCAACTTGCCATGTTTCTACTCGCTTAAAATGTCATGCTCGCGGCTATTTAAGTCTACGATGAAGTATTAAAATGCAATATTAACTCCAGGAGATAAACAAGGATGAAATCAGCGCTAGCATGTCCTTCTTCTGGTGTGAAATGTGAATGATCTATGAAAATCTAATTATGCTTCACATCAGTTATGTTGGTTTCGGACACCCTTGTTCTGTTAATTGTAGCTCACTAGATTTTTCTATCACAGTGGCTATAGCTACAGTGACCACCCACAACCATGCGAATCCAGATACATATCATCCCCAAGAAATCTACGAATCCAATTAGTCTTTTGTTCTGAGGGAGTCTAGAAATGAAATTCTCTGATTTTTAATCCAGATTTCTCAAATTTATTGAATTCTGAGATTTGGTTGCTCTTGGCAGGGGAGCTGTACTAGTTTGCTGCATTCCATGGATTAGGAGTTTACTTCTTCAGCATGCAAGTGGGATAATGTCCCAGGAATCTTCTTTAGTTGCCCTAAACTCATTATATCAGGTGAGTATACAGGAAGAAGTAAATCGAAATACTGTGATATTTATCTCATGATAAGCGGTTGTGTGTGAAAGATATAGAAATGAGGTTTACTAGCGCATTTGGTGGGGTGTATGCTAGATCCTAGTAACCAGTATTCGTATTCACAACTAATGATAGCTGCTACTGCTGGAGTTGGCGGTTCTTTACATTGCTTGTCATTGCATTTTCCTGGTGGATAGATGATTGAGTTGGTTTCCTCCACCTGAAATAGTGGGTTGCCAGATTCTGCTAAAAGCATAATTAAAGTGTTCTTTCTGCATAGTTTGAAACCTTTTTTCATCTGGAAACCCAGTTCAGTGATTGACGTGTTCAGCATTCACTGTGTTTGTAGTCGAATCTTTGAATATTGCAACAAAACAACTGAAATTTGTTTGCATCTATTTCTAACAGCTCATAGAGTCTCGAGTTTCGACTTTTCAGTCGGCTCTTCAACTGTCCAGCAGCTTGGGCTTGTTTTATGCAGGGGTAAGTAAAATACTTGAGCAGTGTGTTATAGCATATTTGACCATTATGATGTTTGAAAGGTCACTGACAGAGGAGGCACATTGTCTGTTCAGGCTATTGATGATGACCTTGAGGAGAACGAAGTGATCACTCCTGTTATCTTCGAGGACAAGGACGATAGCGAGGAAGAAGGTGAATCTGAGGATGGTATGGAAACAGACGAAGAAGGTGGCGATGTTGAACCACATAGTGACGTTAGCGAGGCTGAGGATGGCGACTTCATGGCTTTTGGTTTTTGAACTCCAGAGTTAAATTTTCACTGATCACTACTAAGTTCCATACAGAATTGAATGGACATGATGATTCTGATTCACAGAGTAGCCCATCGGCCAAAAGATTAACCTTGATGGAGCACCGGTTTTGTTATTAGAGAACTTGTTAGGTGTCTTGTAATGTGGCTTGGGTCTGAAGCTCTTGTTCTTGTGTATGAGGAAAAAAATGCAGCAGACACATCTCATGCAAAGGGACCGTAAAATGGATGTTTAAAATTTTGTTGGTGATCGAAGTATAATCTCGCCTTTGTGAGTGCAATTTATCAAGTATGATCTCAGTTCGGATGGACTTGAACAAAGGGGTTAAGAGTATAGTAGGATTGTAATTCTGTCAAGGTTTCGCAACTTGTAATTTGATATCCATTATTGCTGAGGCCTCATTCTGATAACCTTGTTCCTGTTTCTCAAAAAAAAAAAAAAAAAAAAAGAAAAGATAACCTTGTTTCCTTTGTTGGAACCACTCTGCAAATAAAAGTGCAACTTGAATGGGTTGAACCTACTAACCGGAACCTATCCCAGACTGAAATAGGTGTGAATGCATACTTTTTGTAACTTAGACCTGAAATAGGGGTGGATGCATACTTTTTGTAACTTAGACAAGGTCTGGACAAATTTTCTCAGACTGAATTATATTGAGGTCTTGGACTCGATTGGATAAGCGATACGTACATATATTATATTTTGTGAGAATTATATAGCATAATGAAAAAGATCTACTTGTGTTTAATAATTATTGATGTTTTTTACGTCAACTTTACAGTCTGCATTAGGTCAAACTACTAGTTTTGGTCAAGTAAAGTCAGCGGTCGACTAAGACATACTACCTCTAAGTCTTTAACCGCAAGGACAAATCCAATCTCTTCCAAATTATAATTACTAAGGAAAAACGTAGACAAATATGGTTAAATGTAGTGAAGGGACAAATATTCACACATACTACCTCTAAGTCTCTCTTAACCATGTCATATTTTGACATGAGAATTTGGATAGTAAAACGATACAATTTTTTAAATAGTACTCCCTCTGTTTCTATCGTTTCTTCAAAAAAAATTCATGACACATGGATTAAGACAGGCTGTGAAATGCCAAATGTGCCTCTGTGACTCACCCCAATTAGGTGAGTGGAGCACAGGTGGCTGGTGGGGGCTGGTGGGTTAATCGAAAAACCCATTTCCCACCAAATTTAAACACCTACTTTAACTTCCCTCCAAATTAAACCAAAACATGAAATTTTCACAGATATTATTACTTCCCTCCAAATTGAGGGAAAATTTACACACAGCTATAAACACAAATGAGTTACAGTTTGACCATAACCAAAATTCTCCCAAAATTTTCTGGGTTGTTGAGAGCAAACCCAGAACCTTCAAACCCAAAAAAATAGTACAACTCCAAAAAAAAACCTGGGAAGAAGAAGAAGAAGAAGAAGGAGGAGGAGGAGGAGGAGGAGGAGGAGGAGGAAATGTAGTTAATTTGAGCTCCATTTCTTCATTTCTGTACCTCCATTTCTTCAACAACTGAGAAGGTAATGTCTTCATTTCTGTACCTTCATTTCTCCATGTCTTCATCTCTGTACCTCCTAATCTTGAGCTCCATTTCTGGATCTTTGAGCTCCATATATGTTCCTGTTTTGTTCATCCACTTCATTCATTTTACCTGCACAGAAAAAACACACAAGTTACGAAATGACTCAGAAAAGATTAAATGAAGAAGAGAAAGAGTTTATCAAGTGTTTTCTGCTTCAACACAGTTCTAAGAAGGCGCACTTAAACAGCACATTGATGAAACTTAACAAAGGAGCAATTCTACGAGCTGCCACAAAATGGAAAGTGAGTTTAAGAACTTGTTACACTATCTGGGATGAGATAAAGGCTTGTGACAAAAAAGGGTGTTCCAATGAAGGTCAAGCCAAAGTATTGCGGCAATAAAAAGCCAAAGCTACAAATTGATAGCCAATTCATTAGAGACATGGTGCTGGCACAAAGAAGAACAATCAGAACACTTGCAGGTATTCATATTTGCATTCTTATTCAAAATAAAAGCATGTATTCAATCACTTAATTATCAGAATTGACATGCCAATTGTGGTAAGTAGGTACCGTAACATACACATTGACCAGTCCCATTCGCGCACAACATTTAAACAAAGTACTCAAATGAATGTTTTGCACTTTCAGAACCAAATGCATCACATAGTGCCATAACATAAACAATGAGTAAATTGAAAATGGGAACAAACTGAAACTGAGCCAAATGTGTGTTTGCACCAACAACACAAATGCAATTACATTCATCACCTAATTATCAGTGAACACATGATATTGGTTGTTTGCACTATCAAAAAACAATTCATCACTTATTGCATTAATAGTTGCAGGTACTTAGAACAATTAAATCACTTCATTATCAGAATTGACATGCCAATTGTCGTAAGTAGGTACCGTAACATACACATTGACAAGTCCCATTTGCGCACACCATTTAAACAAAATACTCAAATGAATGTTTTGCACTATCAGAACCAAATGCATCACATAGTGCCATAACATAAACAATGAGTATATTTCAAATGGGAACAAACTGAAACTGAGCCAAATGTGTGTTTGCACCAACAGCACAAATGACATTATACTGCATGTTATTCATCATTTAACTTAATTGTCTCCCCAGTAATATTGCAGCACACTGTGGTGTTAGCCAAAGCACCATATGGAGATGGATACAGCATGGAGAACTGAGATCATCAACTAGTGCAGTAAAACCAAAACTGACAGAAGTGCACAAAATCACAAGATTGCAGTGGTGTCTGAAATCCATCACAGTAGATGCGCATGGGATAATAATTTTCAAGACCATGGATTACACGGTGATAATTGATGAGAATTGGTTTTATACTCAGTCAAAATCCGAGAGGTATATTGTTCTTCGAGATGAAGAGATTCCACACAGAACAACAATCAACAAAGCTTTCATTCCCAAGCTCATGTTTATGTGTGCAGTTAGCAGGCCCATTTATGGCGCAAATGGTGATCTTATATTTGATGGGAGGTTGGGTATTTGGCCATTTGTTGAAGACTATGTAGCACAAAGAAGTTCAGCAAACAGACCTAGATGAACAATTGAACAGAGGCCAGTAGCTTCTGTTAACAGAAATGTGATGAGAGAAATGATGCTGGATCAAATCATCCCTTCTATCAAGATGTTCTGGCCTCCAAACTTACCCAAAATATAAGGATTCAACACGATAATGCTCCCTGTCACATAGGGAATGATGATGTTGAATTAAGGGAGGCATGTACCAGTGATGGTTTCAACATAACTATTGTGAATCAACCAGCTAGAAGCCCAGATCTGAATGTAAATGATCTTGGTTTTTTTTTTCAATTCAAAGTTTGCAACAAGAGATGCAAACAGAGTGCATTGAGGAACTCAATCAAGCAGTGCAGATGGCATTTGAAGCACTAGATGACAAGACTTTTGATAATGTGTTCTTATCATGTCAAATGTGCATGGTTGAGATAATGAAGGTCAAAGGAAACAACAAGTACAAGCAACCACATATGGGGAAGGCAAGACTAAGAGCATTAGGCATTCTTCCAAGCGATTTGGAAATAGACAAAGAACTTGTCAAGGATTGCATTGAGTATCTGCTAGAGAAGGGAGAGCAGATAGACAATCCAATCCTAATGGAGGCACTTGGTTATGCCACTTAAGCACACACAGTTTGTGCATCTTTTGTATGTTTTGTATGAATGTAAACAAGTCTCAGAATGTAATATCATCATTGACTTGTGGTTGTAGTGTGTGCATCACTACCTATAACTAATAGAAGTGTTGCTTTGCATTACCAAGGGTAAGACACACTACAACCTAGAAGCAAGAGTTTAGTATTAAAAAGTTTCTCAATTGCTTCTAATACAAGTGAATGCAATGTAGGTGGTTGTATTGATCAACCATTAGCTAACATTGCATCACGAGTGAATGAAAGTAGGTGGTTGTATTGATCAACCATTGGCTAACATTGCATCACGAGGGGTTGAACCTGTTTAGAGATGATCTTTGCATCAACACTCTAGGACATAGCCTCATTGAGTGAAGAAGCCATAAACAGGTGCACAACATAGTAGATCACCATTACAGTATCACATTTTTCATAGAACATATCATATGAGATCACCATTTCAGTATCACAGTTACAGTGTCACAGGTTATGCAACAACAGAGAAGGTAAGAACATATCACATGTGCCATCAATTTTTTTGAAGAAACAGCAGAAACAGAGGGAACAGATCAAAGCCAGGTAGATCAGCAGTTACAAACATAGGGAATAGTATATCACCAATTAGACCATCTTATTATAAGATGAAGCTAAGAACAGATCACACAGCAGGTTATGCAACAAGATAAATCAGTTAACATGATGGACCAGATCAAAGCCAGATAGATCACATAACAACATAATAACAATAGGTTGTGCAATAACAACAACAGATCTCAGAACAGATCAAGAAAGAGAGAGTTAGGGTTTTCTCACAACAATTAAAACATATCGAGATAGATAGAGAGTTAGGGTTTTCTCACAACCCTTGAAAACCCATCAGATTCTCCGGCTCATCCTTCCCCTTCTCCGGCAACGGTTCGGCTCATCATCTTCGGTGTCGGGAACCATCTCCGGCTCATCCTCCTCCGAGTCGGGGACAGTTTGATTCTCCAATTGAACCGCCGTGACCTGAACAACTACCGGAGGCGTACGAAACATCACCGGTATATAAATAGCCATAAATCGGAACAGAGCATACCGATCTTCTTCAAAACAGGTCGTTTGGCCATATGCATCACCAATACATATGAGATCGGCCTCGTCGAGGTCCATCACTTCTGGTTCCACCCAGTTAGACATCGATTCAATTAGAGTAGATGGTGGGAATCAATCTACGAACAACAGATCTGTAAGGGGAGTGAGTGAATTGCTAGGGTTTGTCAAGAACAGACGAAACCCTAGAGAGAGAGGCGGAGGGTGGTCGAGAGAGACGAGGGAGATGAAGTGAATGTGTAGAGCAATTGGGGAAGAACAGTCGGTTCACTAGGGTTAGTCATCAAAAACTGGGTGAGATGCATTGATGGATTTGGGTTGTTAGTTGGTGGGCTCATTCATGTTTTGATTAAAGCCCAGAATTAGATTTGGGCTTAATTAATCAGGTTTAGTATTAGTTAAGCCCAATTATACTTTCTAGTTGGTTTTTTTCATTGAGGTATATTCGTATTTTGTTTGTGAGAAGTTTCCATATATGGAAATTTTGAAGAACCAAATGAAACGTCCAAAAGTGAAAATTTTGAAGAAACTGAAGAAACGGAGAGAGTATTGTAGAATAAATTTTACTCTACAATTCTATACATAGATTATCAAATTATTGCACCGTTTTAAATTATCGGGTCTCAAAAGAGAAATGGAAGTAGTATGATAATGTAATAAAAAACTCATTTACTATCAAACAAGTGCACCTACACTAATCAAGTAGTAGTGCATCCCTATTATACTAGTCTAAGTAGTTACTGCTGGCTAGTTAGCTTTCTCGTGGATCAGTTAAACAGCGATTGCTACTAAAATAGAGAACTAACTAGAAAAACAAACCATGTGCCCGGTAGAATAAACCGTTATCATACTAGTTAACTTCCTTATTAGTGTAACAAGAGAAAGATGAGAAGTGAAGTTCTGAATTTGAACTTGCCTTCCTCATTACTACCTCCGTTCTCTCTCTTAGTTCTCTCTCTTTCTTCTACTTACTGTTTATTATTTACTGTTTATATCACTGTTCACTGGATCACATTGATCCGATAATTAGGAATAAACTGGTGCAACTTTTTGACTTTTTTGCATGGTATTTAGATAAACTTTTTATCTATACTCAAATCACCAGATCAAAGTGACTCGATTACGAGTCCAAAAAGTCAAACTAGGAAGAAAGAGGAACAACGGAGGTAGTACGAGGTAGTACCATTTTAAAGGACAAAAACAACAGGTTCTTGACTAAATTTAACTGCTGCAGCAAATTCAAACAAAGTCCAAAACAGTGAGGCTGAAAGAAAGTAAAAGAGCTGGAAGCCCCAATATACTCATCTGAAATCAGAAAGACACAAACCTCAGTGGAGATCATCCCACCAAAGTACAATGCACAAGGCAACAGCCCTCAGGCCGGAAATAAACTAGCCCCGCCCAACCCCGTTACCTAAATACCCTTTATTCTTCTTACACAAGAAACCCGGAAAAAAAACAAACCAAAAACACAAACCAAACAGAACCGAACCGAACCAAGCAAACTAAAACACAGCCTGATCTCTAGACCCTCCGAGTCCCAGAAGTAGTCCTAGCCCCTGTAGTCCCCCCAGTCCCCGTAGTGGTCGTGGTGGTAGTACGTTCAGTCGTCCCCTGGTCCCCTTCATCAGTCGCCATACCAAAAGTGCTCTTCACCGCGTCGGTCGCCCCTTGCGCCGCACTCTTGATCTGCTCCCCGGCCTTCTGCATGAGGCTGCCCGTCTTCTCCGACCCGGCCTGACCCGTCTCTTTCGCAGACTGGGCCATGTCGGACGCCTTGTCCTTGGTGTACTGTGCTGCCCCCGACGCCTTGTCTTTGGCGGCCTGGGCCGTGTCGGACATGTAGCTGCCCGTCTGGTCCTTGGCCTGCCCGGTCTTGTCCTTTGCAGACTGGGCAGTCTCCGACATGTAGCTGCCCGTCTGGTCCTTGGTCTGCCCCGTCCGGTCGCTTGCTCCTTGGGCCATCTCGTAGGCCTTGTCCTTGGCGTCCTGGGCCTTCTGCTTCATGGTGTCTGTCATTTGTCCCGTCTTCTCCTGCAAGACACCAAAGTATTCAATCAGTTACAAGCAGTAGTTTCAGTAAAATGGTGAAAGATGTCGGTAAAAGTGAAACTACATGAAAGTTTTGTGACAAAATCAATACTACTGTTAGCTAACAGCAGGAATATTTTATGTCAAAAAGTTTTTAAAAAGATGATAGAATACAAAAGAATATCATGTTATTGTGCATGTTATTGTGTGTACCTCGGTTCGGCCCTTGGTTTCGCCGGCCTTGAAGCTCTGGTCGTGAGATGCCATTTTCTGCGGTGGTGTTGGTGGTGGTTGTTCTTGAAGCGGTTGTTTTAGTGGTGTTTTGAGAGAGTAGTGTAAATGAGCTTGAAGTGAAACTTTGGTGATTTGGAGATGAGCTCGGTGATGGGGTTTATAGGAGTTACGGGGTGTGTTTGGGTGGGACACGTGTCCACGTTTCATGACGCGTGTCCTTCCACCTGTTAGCTTCGGCATGTGACTTCTTTGTGGTTGCTTCCTTCTGCATGTTTGTCACCGTCAAAAAGATACTGGGGATTAAATCGCCACATCTTCTATGGTAAAAGACAATTTCACCCCTCTAGTTTGGTTGAAGGACACTTTCACCCCTTTGTATTTGGAAAAGAACACTTTCACCACCTCAATGTGCGATACTTCAGCAAATTTACACTCAGATGATATTGTGACAGTGTTAGTCTGGAATCGAGGTCTGTAATTAAAATTAGTTTTTTTTTTAACAAACTTACTCATGTATTATGAAAATGAGAGGTTATGCAATGGCATAATAAATTTTTCATGACAAGAGGGAAAATTATCTTCAAAACTATTTTCGGTGACAAACCCCACCCCTAGACTAATGGCTACACAATTAGGGACTGTAAGTTTGCTGAAGTTCCGCACCCTAACGGGGTGAAATTGTCCTTTACCGAATTTGAAGGAGCGAAAGTGTCCTTTAATCAAACTAGAGGGGGTGAAAGTGTCTTTTACACTATCTTCTCCAGCTGAGTATCGTTTCCCCTTTTTCTAGGACGCTAATTAATGCTGGTACCATGGAGACGAAACCGTATCACTAAGAGTTGGAATTGAACGAACCAATACCATATTAGGTGTATTCAAAATAACATCTATATTGTTAAAATATGCGTAAGAGCTAAGTTATGAAAGTGTCTACAATTTGGGTTATAGTTCCAAAACCTAAACTTGAATGGCATTTAGTTTACTACGAGAAAAAGATTTGAGCGTCTTCGCTTTTGGAATGAAAATGGATGAGCAATCACTTGACTGTAACTCACAATGACTAGAGGGAGAAAAGAATAGTGAAGTCATAATACCAGTGTTAGAGCCAGAAACTGAAACAATCGGCACAAAAAAGTGTATTGGACTTTTTGTTACAACATTAGTAAATAAAAGTGAACTCAACCGCTCAGACAGTAGCGTATTTTTGTTAAAGAATAATTTTAGTTAAAATCAAATACTATTGGTAAAAATACAATTTTAAAATAAGTGAATAGTGGCAAATGCCACCCCTTGCCCCTTAATAGATCCACCTCTGCAACCAGCTATACTTAGACGAAGGCGAAGTCGACAACAAGTTTACATCAAACAAAAAATATTCGGGCCATGTTGGCTAGGAGCAACCTATGTTGATTTACACAAAAGCATAATTCACACCCTAAATATAGCCGCAATGGGTTTCTTTATCATTTGAATAGCTACTTCTCTTTATTTTCAGTCACGAGTTAAGAAATATTGTTATATTTAAATTTATAACCGATAAAATGTCTCACAAGACCCTTACCAACACCGAACTGGTATGAAATTGTTGAAAACTCTCCGACCAAGCAATGCCTAGTTCCGAGTTTAAAGCATGCATTCATTCCATGTTAGCCAAGTGTAATCAAATGCAAGTAATGAGGCACATTGTAATAAAAAACATGAGGCTATAAAATGATCCCCACAAGGTATAAGTCTCAACCTTCCCCTCTATCGTACCTTCACTAACTTGATCTCATCAAGAAAACCATACCAACAAATAAAAACATATTGTCTTTAAAGTAAAAGATAAAATGGAAAGCCAGAATCGCGATGTGGGCTACAACCATCTCAATGACAACAGTGGTCAGCCTCAGGTAAATTATCCCAATCAAATTAATCGCCGTTCCTGTATACTTTCTGAGTTATACCAACGTAATGTGTACCCGTGTTCAATCCAGTTGTTCAGAGAAGGAAATCCGGATCAAGGAACCTACACCACCAACATACTCGGCACCGAAAGCTACCGCCTCGAGGTGATTAGTTAAAAACATTACGTTTGATGCGCGATGAAATCAAGGTTCTTTCTTGCATTTCTGTATAATTAAGGTTGTCTCATCCTCGCTTTTGTCAAACAGAAGGACACTAACTCCACGCACCAAGCTTGCAAAGGAGTGCCCATCGCCGCTGATGACAATCTTCACCCGGTAACAAACACACAAATCATATTAAAAATTTTCTGCCCGCAATTGATACTTTGAAAAAAGGAATTTTCTCATAAGTAGGGGTGACAAATGGTTCCGATCAGATACCTGACATGATCCGACCGTAATGGTGATCATCCGATTCGATCCTTTTGCAAATGAATCGGATATGAATCACAGGATTTATGATTCGTGATACCCGAGCCGATTGCATTATCTTATCAAATAAATTTAATGATATACACATTAATAATATTTCACATTTACATTTTACCATGTGTACTTTAACTAACGTCATAAGTTTGATATACTTATATTTTTATTGTGATTAAATTGATAAAATATAGATGTAAAGTATATACTAATTCAATTTTGATTCTAATTCATAACATTCTTAGGTCAGAACTAAAAATACTGTTCGCAATGATTCGGTGTATAATCGGATCGGAATCCGCACAATCCGGTCCGAATTTGATCAGATCCGAAACCTTGTGAATTGGATTGGATCTAGACTGATCTGATCCAAACCCGATTCGTTGCCATCCGTACTCAGAAGTCCACCTAAATACGATAATGATCTTCATTAGGTAGGAAACACCAAATTTGTAGTATCATTTTGAAACCTAGACTTGATGTCCTGGTTTTAGCCGTAAAACCGAGAGATCAAAACTTCTTTTTCAAAAAGGTCGGAGACATCAGGACTTGGTTTAGCTGCGAATCCGATTCTTGTGTCTCCGTTTTAGAATTAGAGCTTGTTTGGTACCAGCTTAAAATCTTAATAATCGGCTGAAAATAATCTGAAAAGAAAATCCAACTTAACTGAGAATCACAATCTGTTTGGTATGAGCTGAAATTATAGATCACTAACTTGATTCATTTAACAAAATTTAAAGAGCTCTAAAGTCAAGTAATTGAATACACATATTTGTAACTGAAATGTGATCATGCTAATATAGAAAGAAAATCAAAATTATTTTTTTAGAGATTTTAAGCTGCATAATCCCCAATTTTGGAGATTCTACAATTGCACACATATTATTTTAATCTGCAGATTATCAGATTAAAATCTGCGAGCATAACAAACGAGATTGTTGAAAAGAGGCCGATTTTAATCCAATTGGATTAAAATCTGGGATACCAAACATGCACTTAGATTACTTAAATGAGGTTCATTCTCGTATTTGAGCACCAGACAAACCTTTTTTTCTTCTTCATAAGAACCTACCATTGTTTGATCATACATAATCGTCCTCTGATTTAATGTTACAGATCAAGTTTGATGATTACATGAACCAACCATACAAAAGCTGTGATCGAACCATTGACTGCCCTCAACAGGTACTCTCTTTTGAGAAAATTAAGGTTTATTAGCAGAAAACAAGAATTGATTTAATTGGTAAAAGTTTCCATTTCGGATCATCATCGCAGGCTAGGTACAATACCTCTGGCCTAGACAGCGACTACATCCGACAGGTGGTGACCATTAGAAATTGTTCCGGATCATCCTATGAATTCCAACTTTTCTTTCTAAACATGTTGATCCGTTTTTATGCAGAAAAAAGATGATGACTATAACCCCAACATTCTGCAGCAGGTAAACATTCACAGAAAATGAACGGCAATAATTGTAAGCCACTCTTTGATGCTGTTTTCTTATAAAAAAAACTGTGAAATTGCAGGCGGGGCAAGGCGCAAAGCACGCAGCTCAAGGAGCGTCAAACATGGCCCACGATGCAGCTACCGCTGTGAAGAATACCCTCGGGATGAACCGCGATAACAACCCATCTAACCCCAAATTCTAAGATTCTTCGAATTCTGGGGTTGGCACCATAGTTCTACATTTTTTGGGCTGGGCTTGGATTCCAGTTACCCGGGAAGAGAATGAGATGCTGACCGTTTTTTGAGTTTCTTCTATTTTCTTTTTCACTTCTTATTCCCTAAGAAGTACTGGTTGTGACCGTTATCTGGTTGAATCGGATCCAGAGTTCACGATTTCAATAAAATTTTGCAGTACATTTTACGTGTGGTTTTGCGGGAGATTTATCTTCATTTTTTTTGGTCCAAATTAAACCTTGTTTCTCACCAACATCTCTCTTCCTTCAAACGTAATGATTCAGTATTTAAGAATTGCATCAAACGATCCATAACAAATTGTGTTTCACCCACATTTTTTGTGCTTTGCTTCTTTATGAAGAGGTATTTCACTTGGAATATTCAGTCATCTGCCACCACGGAACATGCCCGCGAAGTGGTCCACGCCTATCAGAGCACTAGTTTGAGAATGATGTGACGGTACAAGAGTGAAAGTCACTGTAGAAAAACTGCTGTAAATTAAATTTTAGATACAATGTTATTTGATAAAAATTATATAAAAGTTGCAATGAAATATTCATATAAAGATTTCGTGTGTGGTAAAATCAATAGTGAACTTGCTGCGGAAAAATGCAATGACAAAAATACCTTAAACAAACATCATTTCCATAAAAATAAAATCTAAAAAGCTGTTGAAAATAGTAACGTTAAAATCGGGTGTAGAACCAATCAAAAACAGGTTAAAAGAGTCCCCACGGCAGATATAGGCCGAAAAGTCACGAGTGTATTTTTACAAAACACATTAAAAATTGCTCCTCTTATAAGAAAACATGTGTGCTGGTAGTAGAATAACTGACCCTTAATCTATTCAATTACAACAAAAGCTCAAGCTCACGATATGAACGGTGACAACATAACAAGAGAAGATATAGGGTTCCAATCGACTCCTAGTTTTACAGAGGCAACATAATCAAATGCAAGTATAAGATTAGCACGGCAAAAGTTTTTTAAACATCCGGTATATTGGGTACTTCAGAATCGAATCAGACTCATTCATTTCATAATCACTTTTACAGCATTTCTAAAACTCAGGGAACCAGAAGGCCTGATACTAACATTTACTTCAAAAGACTTACAACATATACAACGGCATTCATACTATTTCAAAAGCATATCCTCGAGGAGGTGCAAGACAAGGATACAAAAGGATTTACTAATTTTGATGAAAATGTGCTACTGCGATCCTTTTCTGCTCCGACTGCCGGAACCAGAAGCACTTCTCAAATTCATGGGCTCGCTAGAGCTGCGCGGGTCCCTTTGAGACAACGAAGTGCTCCCCCGACGTCCATATGTTAGCAAGTTTCGAGGTGAGACTGAACTTGATTCGCTTCCTTTGAAGGCCTCGCTCTCCAACATCCTGGATTCGTCAGTCAGCATCCCCAACTGTTCCATTGGGAAAAGAGAAAATAACCAAATCAAAAATATTTTATTATTTTTCAACAGGTCTGAGACCAAATAATAATAAGTCGAGAATGATTGTCAGGTTTAAAAACTACGTTCTAGTTTTTGGTTTAATCTTTATGGGTATTTTGGTAGATACTTAGAGCATGCTTGGTGCAGCCGTGCAGGGATAAAAAATGGGTACAGTAATAATAATACCAGTAGGGGGCAATAACTAATAACTGCTGTTTTGTGCTGGGTCAATTTCGGGGGGATTCAATACCCTTTTATTGTAAATTCCATCCCAATGCCCAAAATATTATCCCACCATGGAGGTGGAATCACATACCAAGTATGTCAATACTCTTTCTTATAATGGCTTAAACAAACAAATTACACAATCCTACCTAGATAATAAATACTCACTTACTATCAATACACCCTACTATATAATGCTGTATGATCCTTTATACCACAATTTTTCAATCCCTGTACTAAACATGCCCATAAGGTACTGAAGTTCGAACTCAGCAGTAATCATGCGCAGAGTTTTGTGTAGTAGTTAAGGTTCTGAGGTCACATTTTCAAATTGTCGCCTAAAACTCCTCCACCAACCCTTGACCTACCTTCGGGGCTTTCGCATGTGTGTGAGAGGGCTCGGTTAGGAACTTTGGATGTATCGATTGATCTAAAAAATTGACAGCTACCAAAACCCAGGGAGGCTACAGGGATTCCCTAATTCCAAGCTATATTGGTATACAGCTTCGCAACAGCATCAATCACCATACTAATATGATATAAGTACTGCATTGGTACTCCTCTTCATCACATAGACCAGGGTATTATTGGAAAAAATATATAAAAAAGCTCGGCTCGACAACCTCAATATTCCTACGAAGAACTTGAAATCCTGGAACCAACCATCAATATGTATTCCCCCAAACATTCTAGTAAATACGTCCATGACAATCAAGGGGACTGGATATCAGATCTTACAACACATGAACAAACATTGCAATACAAAGGTTGAATTTACAAACCGATCAGGCACATTACCGTATGGCATCAAAAATGGGCCAGACTGGATAAACAGGTCGGCTTATAAGTCCCACTACAACTTGCGATTCGGGCCTGATACTAGAACTACATGGAGGTAACTTTCCCGTGTTTGCATGATAATATATGCACCTTCATCACATTAAGTTGCGATTCATAGTTCTCTCGTCTTAAAACTCTAGGGAGGCACTTGTGGTATATAGGAATATAGTTCGTGAAGCGTTTTCATATAGGTAATAGCTTTAATATGGTTTTTGGCATTTTTATTAAAACCCAGATTCTGATCTGAGTAGTGCTCTTTCATTTTGGTTTAGAAAGTGTACCATTTCTTCATGCAAAAGAGAAACCTAGGCTGGGTTGAATTTTGGATTCCTCAACAACTAGGTAAGAAAAATAAATATTGTCTAGGTGATGTAGCAATATGACAACAAAACTCTTCGGGTTTGGGGAAACTACCCACTATGCAACAAGTATTCCCTGAACTAAAACATTTACTTTTCCAGATAAACATATGCTGAGGTAGGACGGCATCAATCCCCCGCGTGTTGTTAAAGGCTGTTTTTCAATATTTCAATTACAGAGGAACATTGCTAGGGAAGTAATGAAGAGAAGTTGACACGACCTCTTGTTGCAGTTTCAACGAACACATTACGTCTTATGAGTCTTAATTTCTACATGAAAGGGACTTGATCGCCCATAAGAATGGCTTTGAATATTGTACAGACAGCTCCTTTTCCAAATGTTTGAAAAGGGAATGACTTTTAGTTAGAAATACGTGTTCTAGTACAAGGCCAATTGTGTCTTTTGGATCTATATTTAAAATCACAACCAAACAAGTAGATTGTAGTCTAGACGGTGGATTGAATTTCCTACTTCTTAATCCTAAATATTTTACGAAGAATTGAACTCCTAAATATAATAAACTAAACTTTGCTTGAAAAACTTTTGTCACTATCAGGAGGTTGAGATCAGACAACTCTATATTTCAGAACGTCTCCAACCAAGATGTCTGACCTAATACTTCGACCAAATTCCAAATGAAAATAATGTTAGTAAAAACAAATGAAAAACCTTGAAAAAGGAAATACCCGGATTTCATTTTCACTCAACCGATCCTGGAGAGCATTTATGGCAGGAGTTAAGCTGCATGAAATTGTAAGACGGTGAGAACCGGAAGTGTCAATGGCAAATTACTTTGAAACAAATATTTTGCATTTATTTCTTACCAATATTCCATTAATTTGCATAAGGTAGCCTGATATGTCGACGTATGATGGATGAACGTAAGTGGATGTATTTTACCATCCCTAAGCAAATTGTGTCGACAGGAAAAAGAATGATAAGTATGAGTCGACTTACTGCCAAACATACAGATAATGAATGCATATGTGAGAGCATATCATTTACCTTGCATTTTGTAAGATAGCTTGGTGATACGCGGTTTGCTCCTCTTCATATAGCATGCGCTGCAAATCTCTAAAAGAAGCTAAAGGGGAGTCCAGCTTCAGAAGGGACAGTGTTGGCAAGACATAAAGGGGAACTTCCTTCCTTACAAACTCTGCACCACTGCCAGCAAACAAGATCCATTTAAGATGTCAGTTTTTTAATTGTCAAAAGAATTAACCCATCAATTTTTAGGAACAATATTTGACCACATTTCGTTATTTTTACTATGGCACATACGGAAGCATGATTCTGTAGGCTTGCAGTTATTACCATATTTCAAACAAAGATAGCCACACACAGGGGCAGCAGTAATTATCAAACAAGTGCCTAGCTCCCTGTTTCAGGGATTGCACTCTATGCCCGGTTGTGTTTTCTGACGACTTCTTTGAAAATGGGTGAAGAAGCTTCTTGGGATATCAATCAATCATGAATAGATAGCATCAAAGAAAGGGGCTACTGAGCTCAACTAACCCAACTAAACTAACCCTTGATACATCTACCGAGGCAGTAAGCAGCCATGCAGAAGTTCATTAATTTTCTACTCGTAAACACAATGTACCGGGGACCATGGTATAAGTACTTCCCCAGTAACAGTAATATTAAGGGTTAATTATGTATCAGCCACTTCTAGTTTGGGGTAATAATTCATGTGCTACTCTCGGTTTCAAAATACGTTTATTACCACCTCTAGTTGCTTATTGCAAACAATCGACAACTGGGGTAATTTTGTCCAAAATTTTCCGTTAATTGACAGTTTTTTAGGGGCAAAGTAGTCCAATAACAACATATGAACACGAAGACCAACCGCAACACTATCATCGCCGCCATCACAAACTCAGAATCCGGCGAGCATGAACGCTAAAACCACTGTCTTTACAGTGAAGAAACATCACCGCCACCCACCATCACCGCCCCCTCAACACCAAAACCAAACAAAATCCAACCTATACACTCCTCTCAGGCGCCACCCAGACCACCCAATTCAGACCCAAACCTTTAATCTCCAACCCCTTCCTCTTCCTCCCCTTTCTCCAATCAAAGCACCCTCCAATCATTAACAGAAACCCAAACCCAAACCCAGCTCCACCAAAAACTGTGCCCAATTTCAACGAAAACCCAACACCACCACTCCATCTTTTCCTCGTCTTCGCCAACGGCCAAAACACCCAGAGTTGTGGACACCCTCGCTGCCCTATCCCGTCGCCACTTGCAGATCAAGAACGAGGTAGATTGAGAACGCACCCACTGTAAATTTTTGATCTGTCGAGAGAGAAAGAAAGATAGTCCCTGATCTATTTTGGTTTTCCCATCTGTTGAGAGAGAGAGATGGTCATTGGTAAGAGAAAGAGCGAGGAGAGTGAGAGTGAGAGAGAAGAGATCGAGAGAAAGGCTTCAACCTTTCTTCATCTTCGTCTTCTACAATCTGCTGCTGCTGCTTCTTCTTCTCCATCCTGTTTTCCTCTTTTTATTTGTTTTTCATTTTATTTTATAGTATTGAATACTGAAAATTGTATACAAAAAATAATAGTTGACATAATGCCCTTTTCTCTGTTAACTTTTTTGGACGGAAAAGACTCCAATTGTTGATTGCAAACAATCATACACTAAAGGTGGTAACAAGAGTGTCTTGAAACTGGAGGTGGTACATGGATCATTACCCCAAACTGGGAATGGTTAATAAGTAATTAACTCTAATACTAATAATCCACTTCTTGTTTCTGTTATTACAACATATCTACATCATGATATGAAATAAAATATATGGCTGTTCTACTTTTTACTAGTTATTTCCAACTTACATAATCTTGCATTGTGTAATGCGCATATACATACAATGTTGCCCTCAATGATTTATCTCCATTTTTTGCTTTCTTTAACCGAAATCATATGCTTCAATTTTGTTGTAGCAGTTAATTCTTACTACAGTAGTGATTGGTAAATTTTGTTATCGGGAGAAACATGAGAAAATTATTCATTCATATTTTGGCATTTGAAAATGATACGCCCAGGATGACAAAAAAGTACATGTTAATATTGGAAGTCAAAAGACTAATTATACACAGTTCCAATAATGTGGAATTGCAAGAAGGACCTGAAGTTATGAGTAATATTTGGTAAAGTGATACAGCAGTTTGGTGACCCATAGGAGACCTATAAACGTAAGGATCTTTCCATGTAATGATATTAAGCATGGTAGGAATGGCATAATCATGTACACAATCTGGATTTGAGCTCTCTTTCTGATGCGCTTTTATATACTCCCTCCACCTCAAAATGAGTGGCAGGTGGACTTTTCACGGAGTTTTAGTATTTGCATTTGATCTTTCTTGATCTTGTCACAGACTGGAGGATAGCCTTGCAGATTAAGGCTACTTTCGGAACAACAAAAATTACATGAAACTGATGGAGTCATATATTTTCTGTCTTTTTTCGCACTCTATGGCCAGATGCACTTCTGCACTTCCCACTATCTGGTGGAATCTAATTTCGCCTATTGCAGGAAGAAATATAAATTTTGACTTATTGTTGAAACTAATCTAGCATGATCGGTGTTAACTAGAAACACTAGTTATGACTAGGGTTTCCTTCAGGAATCCCTTCAATCACACCTTCCATGATCAAAACAATGAAGATTGATCATTGGGGCAGGTTTTCTTCAGATTGCTTGATGAAAATGAAACAAAAATGACTTACTGAATAGTGAACATCATACTCTTTCTAGACTGTCATATCAGAGCAAAACACATCCATGCAATTCGGATACAGTTACGGCTTCTGGCAAAGACAATTCAGCGCCCCAAATTACCACAGTAACTTCGGGAAAAAAAAATTGTTCAGGCAGGGTAGTAATGTAAGAGATCTGTTGTGTTGAGACCAAACCTATTTTCACTAATTTATTTCTTAAACTGTGATGAGATAAGTTAACTAGGATTTGATGTAAGAATATTTGGAATAGGCGGTTTGAAGCTTTCTGTGGATCCTCAGTTGTCGGTGGGTCAAGACCGCACTTAGAAAAGATCCCTAGGGATGAAGTCATGAAGATATAGCTGCTGGTACTCCTTGTACAAGTTAAACCTGAGTGAAGTTGTGTTTGATGGTGGATTTTTATACCAAATTTAGCTTGATTAAATTGTTCCTTATGAATGAGGAACTAAGCAGCTACAACACAACTAAGCAAAAGTAATTGCATTTTGGTCTCAAATCTCACTCTATAGATGTTAAGCGCATTCTTTTAATGTATTTTTTATATGTTAAGCATCTATGCAGGTTTTGAAACATTGGATGTGAGAAAACAAACATGGGCGGCCATAATCAGTGTTACCTTCCATTAGAAGCTAGCATCTTCAAGGAAAACCACAAGAATGTGGCCCAGTAAGAGCATAGTTCATCAGATAGAGAATACTATTAAAGTTATAGAAAGAAACAGTGGTACTTTTTTCTCTCAGCAAATAGAATTGTAGATTTTCCAGCATGCATCACTGTTTTCGCGATAAATTATTCCATTGCTATATGACCTCGAGAGTGGGTTAGTTTGGATGGGGAGTTTTATGTTTCTATTTAAAATAAAGTCGGAGATGTTTGGTTGGGCGAGTTTTTCTTTTTGGTTTTTGCAACATCCGGTGCCCGGGGTTATGCAACCGGAGCACCGGATAATTTTATATAAAACTCTACTCCTCATCCGGTGCAATGGGCCTTTTCAACCCGTGGGAGGGTTGATTTAGTGAGAAATTCTTATGTGTGGCCAATAAAATTGCGACACGTGCCGCTTCACTCCAAAAATGAATGATTGCTCCAGTGCCGCGTATGAGATCTGATACACCGGAACAAATTTTTTATTGGTTTCTGTAACCCTAAAATGCAGAGATTTATACTACAAAAAACCAACCCAATCCAAACTAAACTGTTGTACATCAAGCAAAAATAATTTTGTGAGGACGAAAAACAAACATATTAATCACCAAAGCACAAAACTCGTGAATACCTCATGTCCATGTTTGACCTATGCAGAGCTTCTTGCATGCTTTCTGACATATCCATAGGATCTACTTCAACAATGGCATTCCCAAGGTTGTAGCTTCCTCCTGTTCTCTCAGGCACTGCATAACTGGCATCCGCATTGGCAAAGAAACCTCCCAAATCTGTTAATCTACCACCACCCTAACAAATCATGAGATTCATTACGAGCATACATAAGTAACTTAGGTTACTGGACAAAATAAGACCTAGCAGTCTAGAAAAGTAAAGAACAGCAGAAAAAAGATAAAATGCATTCAGCTCATTAAAAACATAATATAGAATGCATACTTTTTCTCGCCAGCATATGCAAACTATATCCTATTTCCCAGTGTCTTGGTAGTCTGTTAGAGAAACTAGGAAATGTGCACTTACTAAAGTTAAAGAAGAAAATATCTTACCTTGAAGTCCCCGGCTGTTGCTCTTGAACTGGCAGTATCTTGTACTTCTACTGCTGCAGAGCCAGATCGTGCGGATGTCTCTGAACTACTTATAGACGGTGATTCCACATTTATTATTGCACCTCTATGTACAGGGGAGAGAGGTACTGTTTTAAGTACATGACTTTGCTTTCCGTCCAATGACTGGAAAGCGATGACTTGTATCCTCCCAACCTGAAAATGTCTCAACATTTTAAATCTAGCGGAGCTTCCAGAAAATTGTAAAGAACATCGTAATTTAATATTAAGAGACCATCGCAAACCTTGTGAGCATCTTCACTAAAACACGAAAATATCAGTCCAATGAACCCAGGATCAAGAAGCTGATACATTGCTTGTGTCCGCACATCTGCAGAGGGTGCAAGTGGCATTGGTAGATAAAATGGTAATGGGACAAAGAAGAACGAACAGGAAACAAAAGAAGAAGGTTCCAGACTGATTTACATCAGAAGTAAAATGATAAAATAACTTCCAATACTTGTGCTACTTCACAGCGAGAAAGTACTTGCAAGAAAAATGAGAAAAGTAAACCATTGATGAATATGTGGTGCGCAAGATTAGCATTGTTGCATAGCTAGGAAGGCAGTGCTAGTTATGTCGTCAACAACGACGCCCTTGACACGCATGTTTAAGTAAGAACATTGGGTAGTGAAACTGCCGAATTCTGAATACAATTGAATATGAGTTCTGGGAATACACTGGAAGAAAGCAAAGGCTGTGAAATTTACACACTTGCAAACTTAATAACCATAATTTTAGGATAATTACTCAGGCATTATGGCCAGCATATGCCAGAAAATTCTGCTTCTGAATTCGAGGGCTATTTGAAACCCCATACTGATACTCCCTCCCTCCTAATTTTTACGTTCGGTTTGACTTCTAAGGCAATTTGACTAGGCTATTTGAGTAGCAAAACAACACAAGAACTTCATAAATTCTTCATAATGTTGTAGATTTAAGCTCTACAACATTATGAAAATGGTAACAAGTTATTGTATCAATTTGCTACTCAAATCACATAGTCAAAGTAGCCTGAAAATTCGAACAGGACGGATAAAGTGGGACGGACGGAGTAATACTGATACCTAGAAATAAATAAATAAATTTGCACATATTTGCCCGATAATGTTACATGCTTTTCGTGCACTTGGTTGATACATTAGGTATGCCCCTCCTTTGAAAGTTCTAGTCCCCCTCTCAAAGCAAGGGTGTTCAGGAGAGTAAATAGTAAAGATAGCTCCCTTGGCGACCGATTTCAGCTTTCCGGAAACATCCAATTATGTTTCTTCACGAACAGAATGCAACCATAGAGTGACTTGCAGTAATGACATACCCATATATGCCATTCTGAAAGGGAAACATAAACACCAGATGCCGAAGTATTTAGTGTTCTACAGAAAATCACCTCTTTGCTTAAGTATATAGCATAACACTCAAACGGAACACATACACATGGGTATTCATGAGCAACTCATGTGTGAGTGATGTGTGTGGGAAAGAGCGGGAGAGAGATATCCACTACATTGTGAATATTTCTCTTTTCTGCTTCTGCAATCTTCGCGCAATGCAAAGCTTCTCCTCCAACAACGATGATGTACTCCCTCCGTGGTTCTGACCCAAATTGTGAGTGTGGGGTGGAGTTTTCACGGTATTTTAGGAAGTTCTTTTGACTTGGTAGATTTACTAAAATGTCCTTTTTTTTATGTGGTACTTTGTATAGTGAATCAAAAAAGTAAAATTTTAAGAAAGGCTATGGAGGGAAGTAAAGTGATAAAGCATTAACTTTTTGTAGTAGGACACTTATTTGGGGATTTCCATTTAGGAAAGGAAGAAACTTAAAAGTGGGACGGAGGGAGTAATATTTTATATACCTTTTTTGACACAAAAGTTTCTACTTGCAAAAATATGAGAAATGCTTGACAAATGATAGGAGTAATTGCAATAACTAACATGAGAGAAGATAGATATAAAGAAACGAGGCTGAGAGAGAATGTCAAGTGGTCATGTGAATTCGAGATCGGAGAGAATGAATGGAAAAAAAGTCCACATATTTCAGTAGTTGAGAGGCTATAAAACGAGATTCTCTGAATGATAAGTTTACAATATATCGTACCAAACACAGTTAAGTTTTTGTACTAGAGAACATTATAGAAGTCCACTCTCAAATTGAAGCCAACATAAACCATGGGTTGGAACACCATAGAGGGTAAAAAGGTTATTGATTATTAACATCAAAGATGTTTCCTTAAATGGAAACTTCAACGTAGAGTTTGATAACAGATAACCAGGCCAATGCCCATATGCAGTAAGAGAATCTAATTGGTCAAAAAAGAAAAGAAATATATAAATGTGATGCATGAATGAAAGAATAAATTCATCAACAAGCCATTTTGAGATATCAGACTTACCAACATGAGAAGGAAGGACAGTGATGTGGGGATGTGAATGGTACCAACCAATTACTCTTGTCGTTCTTCCTGTTTCCACAGTCATTCTGTGATCTAGCGTTAAGGGAACAAGATCAAAGGACAAGCTCGTGTACAGAGAACAACTGGACAGAAATGCTTATCAACATAATTAATAACATTCAGAACCAAATTACTATGTGAGTACACAAATCCTCCAACTAACCCCCAATATATGGATTTATATAGCAAATTATATCTCTCACTCGAATGCTCGAGCCTTTGGAGTTGGACACACGTGCACCCTTTTCCTCCAGCATGAAAACATTTAAAAAACCAAATAAAAAGGACAATGGTGACTAATTTGTAGAGGTAGTGTTGTCAATAAATTAGTAATATTTATCGAAACTTTACTTTTGTAACACAAAAGATAGCATACTAAGAAACACTTGAAGGATATCTCAGCCTGCACAGAAGCGGCAGTCAGCTGTTCAGGATTAGTTTCCACCCTATCCTTCTGGCGGTCACAGCGCGGTTGCGGCAATGCCCCCCATATTAGTGCAGTTACATTTCCACTTTTTGAGGTCTATTGCAGCCAAAATCAGAACCAAATTAATTTTCCAGTGAGTAATATAAGTAACAACATGAGTTTCAAAAAAAGAAGTAACAATGGAAGTATATTATGACGCATATTTAATTTGGAAAAAAAATGTCTAATGAATCATCTACTGATGTAACATCGTCATACTTTTGCCGAGCTAAAAGAATTAGATTGACAAATAAAACCATTGAAGATTCTGTGATGAAGTAAATCAATACAAAGAACTAGCAGTGGATTACAATTACTTACTTTCCATATTCAATTAAATCATTTGTTACTTGAGGGATATGATACTTGAACACACATAGTAAGCGTTGCAATAGTTAGTAACACACATAGTAAGCGTTGCAATAGTTAGTAACAAGCATAGCTTCTTCTATATCCTTCCTTTGTTGAACATCCATGATCTATTTATTACACTTAGCAAGCAAGAATCCTAGGTGATGTCATTTGGCTTCTCCATCACTTCAGTGAATATGTTTCGATGAAAATAAAATGTACCTCTATACTGGTGTGATGTGCCGTGTCGGCCATTTATGCCACCCGTGGCGTGATCTGTGCTTAGGGGAGAAAACCTCATGTGAAACCACCAAGGGAAGCATTACCCATGTCAAGTTTTCTAAAATGTCTCCTGAACGCCGGGTATCAATGGAAACTACAAGCATTACAGTACTATACTAGAGTTCATTTTCCACATACTTCTAAATTCTACCCCTAATTGAATGTCAACAATATCGTTCTCAAACAAACAAAACTTCCATTTTTTTCATATATCCTCAGTTCCTAGAATTGCAGCACCCAAAAGTTGCAAAATTTTATTCATTTACCCTAGAAGGTAGCACTTTAAACTCAACTAAAACAAGAGCGAAAAGGACAAACCAGGAAAGTAAAATTGGGGGGCGGTTTCATATTCTTCTAGTATCCCAAATGAAAAGAACTCATAGGAAGTTACATCAGAGAATGAGACATATTTTATAGACAGGTTTCAAGAATTTCACAAAACGGTTAAAATTGAAACGGCTGATTCCTATGCTATTCGGGTATCTTTTCTAAGGAAACGCCTATAATTTACAACACGGTTAAAATTGAAACGGCTGATTCCTATGCGATTCGGGCGTCTACCCAAAGGAAGCTCTAATAATTTGCAGAGATTTCAAGCTATCTACATATATCTTTGCCCTAAACCCAAGGTCCCAAATGGTGTTGTCAAGTCACCCCAGTAGAATTGCAGCTGCACAAGTTCCATTTCAAGAGCAAGACACAAATTTTATGGCAAAAGACAACTTATTAACAGCAACCCACAATGAGCAAATCAAGAATTCAAAGAAAGAAACTTTTTTTTTCTAAGTAAAATGAGCAACACCATCGATTCTTGGGGTTCGATTTTCACAATTAGGTCTAGAACTAGAAAAAAATCTGAACTTTACCCAGAACTGATTAAATCTTGTTGAAATCGAAAACCCTGACCTGAATGTCTCCGAGGAGAAGACCCATGATCTCTTCCTTCTCAGTGGACAATGCATGAGTGAGACACGTCAGCCACACTTCTTCCGACATTTTCACGCTCGTTAGAGACATCCTCGGACGACAATTCTTGGACCCCCTCTGTGTCTCTTGTTTCAGTAAAAGAGTCTCTGGACTATGATGAACTCAAAAGTGCCTGGCTTTCAAGGGAAGGAGATGGATCTTGGTGTTGGTGGCTGTGATAGGGTGCGGCAGGTAGTATCTATCCCCCAAGAACAACCACCATTCTGGTCCGGTCGATTGGGCTTTTTTTTTTTTTCTTTTTTTTTTTTTTTTTTGTCCAATTGGGAAAAACATTGTAAATTTGTTTTCGTTTTTTTTTATCTCTTTTTAGGAAAATTTTAGTTTTCTTTTTCACATAATACAACAAAGTTATATATTCGGAAAGAAAATAGAAAAAAGTTAGTGAATATAGGGCAAATGGTAAGGGGTTGGTGAGACATGGTGTGGCCGCGATATGATTGTAACACACGATATGATTGTAACACACATATATTCTGAATATGATAATTGTTACAACTTGACACAACGTGAATATGTTTAATTTGGCATCGATATGTCAGTTCGCATTCGTAACACGCGTATTACTATCGTTTCATGCATGCATATATCACCTACATCCTATTTAGAGATATGATGGAATGACAGTTGTCAATATTACAAGGTCTTGTTTCTTTTTGTACTTGTTTGAATGCGAAGTGGTAAGTTTGTTCATTATGGAATTTAGAGTGCCAGATGAAATGTAAAGATGGTGTTGGTTCACTACAAAAATATATGGTGTTTGTAAGTTTGGCTACAATCGACAAACGCGGCGAAATTAATTAGTCCTGAGGAAAACATGAATTATGATGTATATCTAATTTAGTATCTTTATACACACTAGTGTTGCCCCGTGCGCGTCGGCACATGCCGGTTTGATTGAGGGTGTGTGATAAACGATCTATTGAGATAATTGTATGGAAAATAGGTTGCATTACACTGTATTCTTTAAACATATGAATATTACTATAGGGAAACATAAAGATAGAGATCTCACTCATCAGATTGGCAAAACAACTGATTTTATAATTCATCTTTGGACTATCAATAGTTATGCCGTAACACCTTTACTTGCATGTTTAATCTCAATTTCCCTACCATGCCCTATGTTTCCATCTTGTCGTTCACATCAGTTGTACCTGTTTTTGCGGCTTCTCTAACACGTTTATTATGAACAATGATCTCTAGTTTTAAACTGATCAGCTGAAACGTAGCCTAAAGATGATGAAGAGTGAGAAGAAGTTCATAGGAGCTTTTAGTATTTGGTTTGCACATTCGTGCTTGTGCTGCAACTATTTGAGAATTAAATATCACAAGATTATGTCATATGATTGCAACATCCTGAGTCAAAATATCAAGAATCATTTGCTGAGGTGGCTGACAGAGAATTAGATTGAGTCTTCTCACGAGCTGTATCAAGGATGCCCTTGAGAATAATGGCCAATCAGGAGAGTGGTGAAGCATCAAGAGGCGATGAAGGAAGACCCGATTTCAGTGATAGACCAGGTTTCAACCGAAATTTTGGATTCTCGGGGCATTAACACAAGTAGTGCCCAGGCTGCTTCTGTCCACAAAATCAGCAATAACGAATTGGGAAATATAGGAGTTTATGCCCATTTTTACGACAATATAAACAATAATCCTCAAAGATATCCAATACAGGCTGAGAAACATTGAATCTATCAATTTTCATTAGTCAACAACATAATAACGCGAGAAAAAAGATCAAGAACACGGGTAAAGTAACCCTAAAATACCATGAAACAGTGATTGGGAATCCGAATATAAGAATATAGAGTGCATAAACAGAACCATAGGGTTGAAAAACCTTGGGAACCAGCGAGGTTAGGCTCAAAACCGCGAGAAAATGGGCTGAAACTTCAAGTCATACTTGTTGACTAAATCGGAACAAGCTGAGCCGGATCAGCTTTAAGAAACAGCTTCGGTAGCCGCAGTAGAGCCGAGCACCAGGAGTAGGCTTTGGCTTCGTAAGACGGATGGCAACCGGCGCTAGAAAGCGGATTCTGAAGGAATACTAGTCGCACTCGAGGGATAGCTGGGACGCTCGCTGACCTGAGTCGCACGCGAGGAAACTGAGCGGGCACATGACAGACGACGGACGGAGACGCTGTAGCTTTTGAAGGCGCGTGAAGGCGCGTACGTCGTCCTATCACCGAAATTCTTCGCGATCTGGGCTCGGAAGTCAATTCCGAATCAATTGGATTGGTCATTTTTGCTGTGAGACGATCTTTCAACGGTCTAACACTCATCAGCCTATGGGTGGATTCTTGGACGGAAACACACCAAAAACAAACACCAAACCCTAGAATTGTGACGGCTCTGATACCATGTTATAGAGCGAAAGCGATAGAAGGCAAATAATTGTGTATGACTCAAATGAAATAATGACAAGAGGTCCTATATACAGGCTATACAAGAAGTGGAATACTAGGCTGGAACTATAATACTCCGTATTTTATGATAGGGCAATTTGATAATTTGAGATGCAATAATTCAACTTTAGGCTGCGAGTGGTGATTTGGGTATTTTTCGGAAATTTTAGTCGTGAAACTCGTGTGAAAATTTTAACTTCTTCGCGATTTCTTTTATTTTTCTATACATTCTCGCGATAAATTGTTACATTTGCCACACCCTATCATTTCTATTAACTATTTGTTTAATAAAATCAAAACCCACCCTTTATTTCTTTTTCTTCTTCCTTGTTCTTCGCGACCACGGCACCATCACCGCCCTCAATTCACTGCTCCATTCACCGCCCTCACTCACTATATAAAGGAACCCACACCCTGCCACCTCCTTCCACACAACCACCACATTCACTTCGTCCTCCATATCACTATCATCATACTCTCCATCATCTACAACACCACCGCCGCCACAATCACCATTATCACCAGCACAACACCACCATCTCTTTCGCACTCTCTGCCTCTTTCTTTGTCTTGTTTTGCCCAGTCGAAGGAAACAACAACAACTAGCAGTGGCCGACTGCCACCACCGTCGCTGCCATCGTCGGGAAACCACTGAGAGGCACCACCGTCACCACTTCATCTCTCCCTACCCCTCTGTCTCATATTCTCCTTCTCTCCCACTCTGTTACAAGCCCAGAAGCAAGGATCAGAGGCAGTAGTAGCAGCGTAGAAGAACCCGAACCCATCTCCGGCGAAACACCATTATTTCTGGTGAGAGCTTCGGACAAACCGACCCAACGCCACCCAGGCTGTTTGCTCAGTCTAGCTCAACTCCATGATGTCCAATCGTGCTCTAGGTGGTATCATATAAGCCCATAATTTACTAGAGGAGCCCCGTCGACCACCATCACTGGTGCTGTCAACGTCGACCTCGACCCGCTTCCTTTCTCAATCATTTCTCGCCATTCTTGGACTGGGTAACTCCTAAACCTCCCTATAATTCATTTCCAGTAATCAAAATTGCATTTGATTGATTAAATCCATTTTTTGTATAAGTTTATTGAGAGGGGCTTTGTAGGCATACGTGTGAGTATAGAGGGGGGTGTTCGTTGAAGTTTCTAAAACCTTGGGGTTATGTCTTGTTGATTGAGTAACTTGCATTTAGTTGTAGGGAAATTTTGTTGTTGTTTGCCAAACTTTTGGAAAGGGGCTATGTAACACCCCGTCTCTTTCTAAGTATTATTGACGTATTTTTTCATAAAGTGTAATCAGTTATTTTCCGAAATATATTGCTAGTAGGGGAGGAAATTGTATTTTTATATTAAATAGTTAATGTGGGGGTTGTTTATAAAGTTTTAGGAGATTAGGGGGGGTGTGATTGACTTTAGCTAGAAAGTTTCATCAGGAAACTCATATTTGGTCTCCCAATATTTTCTCAACTCCCCAACACCCTCTTCGCTCTCCCCGTCACTCTCTCCCTCTTCCTTTCTCCTGCTAATTTATTTCCACCCTTCTTCACCTCTTTCGGCAACCACCCCCGAGACAAACACCACCCACCTCCAACTCTCCCTCTTCTCCTTCCTCTCCTGCCGAGACATCACCAGCACCACCACCCATCTCCCTCCGTCTCTCTCTCTCTGTTTGTCCCGACGAGAAGCAGCACAGCAGCGGCAACAATGGCCGCCGCTGCCACCGCCGGAAACCTGCCGGAAAACCCGACCACCCACACCTCCAAATTCTCTTCTCTCTCACCTCCATATCTGCCTCCCTTTCTTCTCTGATCACCCACGGACCAGAAGGAACAGCAGAAGCAGCGGCAACAAGCAGCCGCCGTTGCCACCGTCGGAGAACCGCCGGAAAATCACCGCCACCACCACTGGCCATTCATATCTCTCTCTTCCTTAGCATCTCTGCTCTCTCCCCTCTCCCTGTCGACCCCCAGAGGAAGCAGCAACAGCAGCTAGGTGGCAGCATCCACCAGCCACCGTTCCCGCCGCCGCTGCCGCCATTATTTCCGGCGAAGAGTTGGCTGGACCTCAACCAACGATACCCATCCCTTCCCCTGTTTTTACGAGCTCCTTAGTATCCAGGGAGCACGAGGAGACCACGGTTAAAGCCCAAAGCAAGACCAAGTGTGGCCACCATCGCCGGTCCTCCATTTTTGCGGGCGAAGCTCCGAGCCCGGCGAAATCATCAACACCCAGCCCCTAATCCTTATCCCAATCGACGTTTGGAGGTTCGAGGGGACCCTTAGAAGTCCTAGCCGGAGCCAAGGACTTCAGGAATGCCGCCGCCGAACACCACCGCGACCACCGCCGACGGGAAGCTCAACCCGCTTCGTTTCTTCACCGTTTCTCACGATTTGTGGTGTGGGTAACCTCTATTTCACGTAATTATCTGTTTTAAATCATCAAAAGAGAATTTTAGCTAGATTTGATGCATGTTTGGATTGGGTGAGATTGATGAGTACCGTGGGTTCATGTTTTTAAATAAAGTGTCATTTCAGAAACTCTAGGGGTAAAATGTGTCTTTTACCTAAACTTGCTAGTTGGTGGAAGGGGGCTGGTTTGCACTTTAAGGAAATCAGAGGAGGACTCATTATAGTTTTTATGCTATATAATTGGACACTTATTTAATCATTTATTTGATATACATTTCAAGTAAATAAATAAAAAGAAAATTGTTTTCAATCACGATATACTTATAGCAAATTACCCTCTTCTTGAAAATAACCTGACAAGAGTATTTTGTTTGAAAAGTAAACTTTTTTTCAAATTGTCTACTAAACACCGCCTTAGTTTTATTTGCATAAATATTGGGTATCAAATAGTGACCTTCATAACAACAAGTATGCTTGTTATTCTAGCTCTTTATTAACCATAATAGTTACTCATATTATTGATAGAAATTATGATTATAACAATAAATAATCTTCAAGTATCATTTGCTTTTATAAATATTCGTAAGTATTGCTCACTTTTTAAGGTACCTCCGTATGTATAAGTATAAGACTTGAGACGGGTTTTATTGGGGGAGTCGCGAGTATTGGACTTAATATCGACCTAGCTAAGCATTCGTATAAAGCTAGTGCTATCATTTTTGGAAGTATTGTTGTTGTAATTAGAAATTTGGTAAAATTTTAGGCGGCAGGTCCATAGACGAGGACTACAATCCGTCGTAGGAGCTTTTATGTGATAATTGATATCGGATCAGGTGAGTTATATGCTTAGCCTTGATTGCCTAGCTCCCTTCGTGTCAAACGTGATTTATATTTTCTGTCTCAAAATATACTTGTGAGTTTTACGAGCTTAGCCTTGCGTGACAGCTTATTTCGTGTCCACTTCTCATTTAATTGAAAATGGTTGTCGTGTTTCATCCCCAACTAAATACTATGTTTTGTTCGTTTTCGAATCTTTGAAAAATTATTTGTGTTGAGAATACTTGTCACAATTTATCAGTAATCACATAGTCTATACGAACCAGTGATGTTACTTGTATTTGGGTGATGATTTCCTGGGCTTAGTCCCTAAAGAGATAATCGGGTTCGATCCGCGTAGTTACTTGTATTTGGGTGATGATTCCCTGGGCTTAGTCCCTAAAGAGATAATCGAGTTCGATCTCCGGAATTACTTGTGTTGGGTGATGATTCCCTGGGCTTAGCCCCTACAGAGATATTCGGGTTCGATCCCCGAAATAAAATGATTAGCATGTACCGGAACCAATTATATTACTTATTGCGGGTGATGATTCCCTGGGATTCGGTCCCTAAAGATATGGCACTACGTGCACCCCGACTCCTTCGCCGTAGGCTGGAGTACTGCTTCTAGATACCACTCCTTTGATTGACGCTCTTAGGGGGGTGTTGCAACACTTAAGGTCTAGAATGTCTGATTGTGGTCACTGGTCTACCCGGGTACTGTGAGATCAATAACTATATTTGGAAACAGTTATTTGTAAGTCGTGTTACGAACAGTCATCCATATCTGAAAGAATTAATCGGGAAACTTTTGACGTATCATAAATATTATTGAGACATCGTGGTAAACGGATTTGTTGTGGGAAAACGAATCGATACTTGTTAATTGATAAATCGACGTCTTTGTTGGCATTATTAGTTGGCAGGCCTTTGTCGGCATTATTAAATACGGCTACTGTGCATAACGATTGGATTATTGGATTCTATTTTGGTTTTGTTTCAGTATTTAACATTGTTGTTTTTACTGTTGTGCACTCTGATAACGTTTTACTTACACTCCGTTACTCTTGTTTATTTAACACGTGACCCTACAGCCTTTCGTAACCTTCCTGTTTTTACATGCTAAGGTGTAACTCACTCAACATTTCTTGCTGACTTTCGAAAAATTGCGGTCTTTGTTTCATTCCCCCGCAGGTCTAGGAGCTGGGATTTTGGAGTAGCGGGATTCGAGACACACCTAGATTGTCAAACATCATCACTTTACCATGAGAACACTAGTTTAAAACCAGTATCTTAATGTTGTAGCATGTATTGTAGCATAAATACGATAATGTAATAACTTGTTATTTAACTTTTGTGGGATGTAATGTTCTCGATTTCCGCTATTCGAGTAGCACTCTCCCGGTCTCTACCGAACCGGACTAGTGGAGTGTTACAGGCTAAATATAGTTTCGCTATCTTATTATTATTAATAGTTATTTAGTTTAAACTAGTTAGCTATGATATACATAAAATAAGATAGTAAGTCCTTTGATAATAATATACATTTAAGTATTGTTTATATTAAAGTGTTTCCTTGAAGAATAACATGTATATATAGACAATATTAATTTTAATTTATTACTAAAATGTCACACGAGTTTTATTAAATATTGAGTTCAAATATTTGTCAATCTTTTTATCAACAAGAATATTTAAGTAACTAAACTATTGTTATATTCGTAAATCGTCTTCACATATTACTTGTTGCTTTGGTAAATATTTACAAGTATTATCTTAATTATTTTACCTTAGTTTTGTCTTTAAAATACTCCTTTAATATATTTGGAGTCGGGAATTCATTGGGGTTTTTTGGATATACTTAGCTCTGACTTAGACGAACACTCATGCATCTGTCTGTTTAGAAGTAAGCACCGTTGTAACTAGAGATTTTTTAATTGTAGGCGACAGATTTGTGGACATAGACTTCGTCGACCATCCTACGTACTAATTTCTGAGTCGAAGTCAGGTGAGTGTACATGCTTGGCCTTGTACGCATAGCTCCTTTCGTGTCAATATGTTCTTTGTATTTCATGTCTCATAATATTCTTGTGAGTTTACAGGCTTAGTCTCGTGTGCCTAGCTTCCTTCGTGTTGAACGTGATTTTATTACTTGTCTCAAAATTGTATTTTTATGTGTTTATATTTGTCAAATGTTGTTAGCTACTGTTTTTGGAAACTCTCACACGATAATTAATAATCCGTTAATAATGCAAAGTGGAAAGATTCGCATGTACCGGAACCAGTTATGTTACTTATACCAGGTTTCGATTCCTTGGGCTGAGGTCCCTAAAATGCGGGACTTCGTGTGCCCCTAAGGTTTAGATCCCTTAGGTTTTCATCCCTAAAATGCGGGACTTCGCGTGCTCCAGCTCTCCGCCTTGTTGGCTAGGGTCCAACATTTAGATAACACTCCTTTGATTGACGCTCTTAGGAGGGTGTTGCAACACTTAAGGTCTAGTATGTCTGATGTGGTCACTGGTCTACCCGGATACTGTGAAACAACTAAATGATAATTCCTTTTATTGCTGACTTTGAAAACTGTTGTTCTTGTTGTTTTTCTTCTCACCGCAGGTCTAGGAACTGAGGATTTAAGGAATAGAAGGGGCGCGAGACTCACCTAGACTGATAACGACACAAGTAGCATATACTATTGTTAAGTTATTGTGTAATAATAAGAACGAATTGTATAAGACTCTTATTTTAATGTTTAATATTATAAGTTTATGTTGTGGATTGTATTGCTTTTGAGTTCCGCCACTTCTATTAAGCATCGCCCTCCCGGTCTTGTCCCAAGGCGGGTAAGAGGGTTGTTGCAGGAACGATGTGAGACAAATGAACAATACATATATATCATAACAGATTAGATGAATTTGTGGTCTCATAGCGAACATTTTTTGGTGTATTATACAAAATTCCTCACATTTTTGTTGAAGCTGCTTATAGGAAGCTAAGGGCCTCCTGTAGTATAGGGAACCATTGGCCTTCTTATTCACGTTTTTTTTTCTCTTGACAAATGTTTTGCTTTTGGTTTGTTTGGCTCGTTACTCTGTTGTTATCTTGCTTTTTCATATGACTGGTCATGAGTTTTCTTCTAACTGAAGTTCTATGTTTATGACAAGAAAAGTTTGATTCCTACAAGAACAACTTTCTCTTGCATCCACAGGGAGTTCGTGCAGCCCTTCAGTTTATTCAATGTGCGTCTAAGCAGGCTTGAATAATGCACTTTCACAAAGAAGAATAGTTTAGTCATGAAAATATAGATAAACTAATACTTAATAAAGCTAGGTAGCTATTGGCACAAGCCTCACTCTAATAATCAAGACCATGCTGATATGATTAGAATCGAGCAGGAGAGTGAAGCCGGCTGCTGAGGGTTTTCAATCCACTACGTTCTGCCTATGATGCAAGGCATTACGCTTTCATATCTGCGTAGGCTTGTCCCTTCGATTGTTCGGAGAGCGGATTTAGTAGCTCGAGTAATCATAATGTAAAACCTAAATCATAAGTTTTTTTAATCCCCTTTCCACCCACTCCCGAGTTCCCCTCGCCTATTCAAATCTCTTTCAATTGGAGAAGATAAGACACTTTCAAAAAAAAATGTAATGCTCTTTTTCACTCATGAATTTCAATGTTTCATCTGAATAAAATTAATACATTTTTGAATGTTTATAATCAGTATTGGTAATTTTGACGAGTCATATATACTTTAATTCAATAACGCTTGCTTTAAAAGTGTGCATCTGTAACTCGTTGAGTCTTAATACACGTACGTGTTATTTGATTTATAGTAGAAGATTAATGAATATGTTAAATGAAAGCGTACATATTGTTGTAGTAGTTAACTCACTTTTTTGTTTCTTAAAAAAGAAACTCACTTTTCATGCAGGCGTGGATGGGTTCTGGGCACTCGAACCTCATGTACGGATTATGCTATGTCAGTTACAACACCAACACATAAACACGATCTGTGCCACTAATAGGCACCTATACCTATAAGTTACGTTTGGACAAGGGATTTGAATTTGAATTTGAGGTCAAATCTAGGATTGTATATACATAGCTGGACTTAGCTTGGGGATATCGATGACTAATGAACCAATAAGATGTATTGAAAGAGAACCCCAATAGCTCAAATAGCTAAGATTTGAAATGACATGTGTCTAATAGTCATTTAAAATCCACTATATTGTCAAGGATTTGTTGGGGCTAAAACTCTCAAATCAAATTTTGACCTTAATTTGGCAGTGAAAAATGGCTTGATCCTAGAGGCAATCAAATCCAAATCCATGATTAAATTCCTTGGGAATCCCAACAGAGAGATAGAGAATTTTGTGTTTGAATTTTTTTGGTATAACTCACTTATTGGGCATTGCAAGTACGATTGTTATTTTTGCTACTAAAATGCAAAAAAAATGACTCTTTTATAAATGCTCGTGACTCCCCCCGTTACGCAAAGACAATCTATTTCTGAAACTATATTTCTTTTCGAGACATGCAACTAATGCATCCCAGTACAATTATTGACATGCTATTTTCACTATTATCTTTGATTTTATTTTCTCTAAGACTAAGTACATTGAATATGATTTTTTTTTCGAGAGATTGATTTTGTCGTTGTGGATAAGGATTCATGTAGGATAGATCTAAACGTACACCTGCAACAGACAAGAATACACAATACAATATAGAGAGTAGGAGACTAAGTGTGCAAGGGTATGACTAAGCCTTCACCAATGATCTGAGAGAGAGAGACAGTGTGTAATGATCGCTAGAGAGCCGAACCCAGCACAAGAGACGACACTCCTATATAGGGGTCTCAAGATAGCAGTTACGAGAAGTTATATAACCGCATGCGACGGTTATATAACTTCATCTGTAGAGTAGTGCAGTAGGCCTTAATGGAATTCGTAGGTGGACGTGGATAACGCTCGAACTCACACGTTTTCGACGATTACCGATGTTCAAGCTAAACGAAAGGTCGTGAGCTCAAAGGTCTCTTCATAAATACCATATTGTCTTTTCATTATGCACCATTGCTGCAATTGAAGTTTTATGAAGAGAGAGAAGAGCCTCCGTGAACAAATCTTGGAATGCAATCAGCTCTTCAACATCATCGATCAAGCTTTCGGAGTTCACATAATCAGTCAAGGTTAGTAATTCCAACATTCAATTTGTCAAAATCATCACAATGAAATTTAGAGAGAGTAATTATCTTATTCGCCCCAAACTGGGTTTTCTTGAATGTTCATAACTGAAAGCATTATGAATTTGTTTGAATGTCATTTATTAAAGTAATATCTTCTGTTATAAATGTTCAGTTAGAATTTCCAAGATCAAATCTGCACTTTCTCACTAAAATTTAAGATGGTGTATGCAATCTTTTGATGTAATAGGCATGGCTTCTGCTAAGAAATCAAAATAACTTGAAGATGAACCGGATCTCCCAAAGGATTGGTGGCGTAAATTCCCCTATTTGAATGGTGAAGACTTCTATCTTGTAACCATTAAAGTAACAACATTAGATAAAGCACCAACAAAGAATCCTTTGCAACTCATACCTGAATCGGAGAGAGATGATTGGGATTTGGCCAATATCCATGAAATAAATAGGCTTAGACTTGAAGCTGGACTATGCCCCTACAAAGAGATCCTCCATCAAACATTTGTGGAGACTGGATGGAGGAGTGGACTCAGCACATTCTCGAGCACTACGAACCAATGTTAAGTCAGGCGGGAATATACGACGCTGTGCGTGCGACAAAGGGTTTGAGTTTTAAACTGGATAATGATATGTTAATGAATCTCCTCCCAAGATATTCCAAGAAGACGCATACATTTCATTTCTCAACTTTTGAGGCCGCACCTACGCTCGAGGATGTGGAGATATTACTTGAACTTCCTTGTATGGGACTCATAGAAACTTTGTCTAAATTGAGATCTTCTGCAGAAATTGCTCTTTTTGAGTAAATGAAAGAATGTATTTCAGAAGTGAAGAAACAGCCACAAGATGGACTTCAACCACATATGCAAAAACACATGTAAGTTTGGAAACAGGTGCTAAAATTGTGTGGTCTAGATGGATCACATATTTTATCGAGAATTTTAAAAAACAAAGGCTGCTCAAAAAAATTTAGAAAACAATCATGAGGCATTAACTTCTCCTGCTGGGAAAGGATCTGATTATACGTTATGTGGCATTTTATGTGTCTAGTTATCAAGATATTTAATCGATGGTCATCCTCATGATGGAGTTTTCTGCCATGTGCTCGCACTCGCAGTCCGTCTTTCTCTGGGTCAAAAATTAGCTTTGGGTCCTTTAGTTCTAGGTTATTTATACCATCGACTAGATCTGTCTCTGAATCACATAGAGAAATCACGAGGCAAGGATGATGTTGTAACTAATGTTAATGTCACGTTCTTCTCGATATGGGCCTGTGAGAGATGGCCTTTGTATGCTCCAATTCCAATAGGAGTAAAACTTTGGAATGCGTCCAAGGCTCCAAAAGAATCTCTCTGTCCCCGAGCGTGGTGTTGGTATAAAACAAAAGGAATCCAACGTTCATTTTCCTTAATCTGCGACGACATCAGCTATTTTGTGGCCAGACCATATGTTATCGAGTTGAATGACATTGTCTCGCATTCAGAGATGTGTCCGGTTAAAGACCATCCTTTAAATTCTGCGTTTATTACTAGTGTTGGGATATGTTATTCTAGGTTTCAAAACTGGCGTGCGAGAGGTTTATTGCCTGCATTGTCTGAATACGATGATGAAAGAGATGATTACGAACTAATAACTGTGGATTATGATCCAATCCGAGTCAGTCCTCAATTTGGCTTTAATGTTGTCGCACCTACATTTTGGCTTGATTCAATAACTCAGAATTTCTATAAGAGATTATTATATGGAAAATGCAATGAGTCATTATTGGCCATGCTTCCCTTTATTCAACCATCCAGGAGTAGATAGGGAGAGACAACACCAAACTGGGTAGCTTTTAAGAATGCGCATGTTCGTCTTCAGTTAAAGTCTTTGGATAGATTTCGACCAAGCAGAGCCCTTTCCATCAAGAGATGTGATTATCCATTCAAGTCTTCTTACTCTAAAAGTGAACGCGAATATGGATTCTACTCGATTTCGGAAAAAGTAAGGAATTTATGTGCTGATTTGATATTGCAAGAGAAAATTGCTGCAGTTTGGAAGAATTCTCACAATGCAAGAAAGACTAATGCTGACTCATTTAACCAGGTATGTTGATATTATTTTCTTCTTTCATCGAGCATATAATGGAACAAAACAACCATTAAAAAATTCTGTATTATAGTGTTATTTCAGAAAATACACATCAGGTGATCGCAGCACGGGAATCATCAATGACCTTCAGCTGAAGTGGTAATCAAACCTAAGATGACGATGGATCCTGAAAACCAAAGATGAATTCGACCAGCGCTTGTAGATTTTATGTCTTCCATCGTTAAATCAAATGCGACTACCAAAGAGACAAAAACGTATAGTGATCTTTCAACAGATGCCACAAACACAGGGAGGGCTAAGAAAGTTAAGTGGGCAAGAAAGAATGCAGTCGCTGATGAAGATTCGATTCCAAAGACAAAAATGCCCAGGACCAGGAGCGAAACTCAACTTCCGTCGAAGAATAATTCAGCAAGTAATCAGCAAGCCAACATCAAAGATTTTGTACAATATAATCCAGACGCGACAATCGACATCGAAGATGTTAAAAACTTATGACATTTCTAGCTCTCTCAACTTTAAAAGATAAAATATATCATAACCCATGTGTTATAGATGCAAAAGAGACTTTCAATGAGGTATCTACAGGGGAAAAGGGGACATAAGTTGATAATGAAGAAGAACAGGATAATGCAATTGAAGAATCAAGAGTTATGACAGAACAAGCTGGAGAATGTCAAAGGCTAGAAGAAGAAGAAGAAGAAGAGCGAGTTGAACTTGCCAAGAGAAGGAGCTTAGAAAAACAGAGCTCGCATATGCATTCAGTGATGGGCGGAATTGAAAAATGCACAGGGAAATTTTAAGAATATCGTTGGCGATACAAGTGAGTAAGGTACTATATTTAAATTTGCCTTAAAATATCAAGATGTTATTGTTCAAGCTTTGTCTCATGGAATCTCTAAACATGATATTCGTCGATGGTTGGTCAACCAATGTAGAGAACCATCAGGTAAGATAATGTCAAATTTGTTATAAAGTACGAATTGTAATAGATAATGATGTGACAACATGTATATCGCATATAATAAGGTCATGCATCTTATAAAGGAATTGACGATAATCTTCAACACATCACATATACATCGTGAATTGATTCCGAAGATGTACCCCATATGAATGTGGAGGTGCATTAACTGTCTTGTGCTACTAATAAAATGCAAGGTATTATGTTTATGTTTCATAGTGTTGTATGTGACAGGCAATCAAATGTGACCGAGTCTACATGATATCCAGGTTCATGCTCAAAGTAATTCGGAAGGTGGTTCAACCTCTATTCAAGCTCTTAATCCCATTAACTTAGGTGTGATAAAGACAATCATTTTATACTCGATAATATATTAGTTAATTGACAAAATGTTTGTTTTGTCTCTGCATAGAACATCCTGATTCAAGATCAAATCAAGATCCAAACGCTTTTGGAAACACTTACGAAGTCATTTCAGAGTCTTTTACCGAAGATGTAGTGATGTCTGAACTAGCCGTTCGGGCAAATAAAATTTAGTACAGCCAGAGCAAGTTACAAATGAGGATCAAACAATGGATCAACAGCCAGAGCAAGTTACCAATGAAGATCAAACAAAGGATCATGCTCCAGATCAAGAAAGGGAGTTCAGTCTTATGCAAGAACAAATCGTAGATGGTTCTGAAGAAGAAAAAAATATTGGGAAAGAAGCAAATATTACAGGTACATCAGAAAATGCACAACATGTTTAGCATTCCACAGATGGACATATGGAAGAGCAAGCCCTCGATCAGCTAGGGGAACTTCCAACTCATCATGATTAGACACGATCGAACAAGACAGTGCAATCAATGAGAGTTGTCAATTGCCGACAGAGTTGATCAATGTGGATCTCGCAAATGCGAACATGTCTATTCAGCCTGATTCGCATATAACCGAACAAGAAAGAGAAATCAATGAAGATAATCAATTGTCAACAGAAGCGGTTAATGTGAATCAAGCAAATACGAGCATTTCTACTCAACTACAAAATGCTTCATCAAGTGTTGGTACCCCTGTGGTTTCAACTGAGTTCCAGAAAGAGCAAATCCAACTGCGAAAAATCTAGACAATTCACATGTATTGAGAACAGTCGCGTCCTCTGAAGGTATTAGCACAAGGTCTCAGAATGAAAACCTATCACTCTCAGGCATGATTAGTGAAGAATCTCATGATGAGGATCGATCATCTGTTCCCCATTTGGAAGTACTTCTTGCTCAAAACCCTCGGGGTGTTTAGGCTGTAGAAGCCTTTGAAAATATTCAAGCTGAAGGAAATTGCGTCATCCCTGTGGAATATTTTGCACAGGAAATTCTTGCAGAAGAACTATTGGCTGAAGCAAAGGCTTCTAGTGGTGGTCAAGCATCAGCAATTTCAATTCCCTCTCTTCGTCAAATAATTGAAGGTAGTGGTAATGCATCTGATGAGTATGCAATTATGATAAACATGTAGCATCATTTAATTTACTAAAGAACTCATATCTATTATTTGGAAATATAGGTATAAAGAAATCATCTCTAAAATGGCTTATGAAGATTCGCATCTCATATCCCAATACCTTTGCAAGAGCAATGGAGTTGACACATAAAGACATGAAAGATCTTCTTACTGAGAAAACAGATCTTATGGAGAGGATAAATAACACAACTCCATCGCCCGTTTCTCTTACAAATGCACAATATTTCTTGGAAAATGTACAGGGCGTTCAGCATGTTTCACAAGGCAAGCTCAACTTTGACTTCCTTATTCAGAGATTGAAAAAGATCAACAATTTTTTCAAGCTTAAGTTTGGTTATGAAAACGTCCATGTGGAAAGTGTTATAATTCGCGCCCAAAAGGAAGCAATCGGAAAAGCTATAGAGCAATTTAACGAGGCAAAAGTAAAACATAATCAGATGAAGAAATATCTTGACTCGTGGAAAAAGGATTATATCTCTTTGGGGGCTCAAGATTCCCTCATGAAAGATTTGTTTGAGGAAAATTAGTAGTCATGTCTATTTTGATGTATGAACTTTGTATTTTGTCATTATTCAGACTTCACAATTAGAACCTCGTTCTTCAAGAAAAAGTGCTTCGCTTCGCAGATCTTGTGAATCATTTTTGCTATTTTTAAGCAAATAGGCTCTCATCAATGGATCGACTTTTATTAGAATATCTCAGCTACCTGAACATAGGCTTGCGTTGCATATCGCTGCTATCTAAAAAGATAGGCTTAGATCAAATATTGCTCCTATCTAAACAAGTAGGCTTAAATCGAATATTGCTGCTATATAAAAATATAGGCTTAAATCTAATATTGCTTCTATCTAAATAGATAGGCTTTCATCGAATATTGCTGCGATCTAAACTTATAGGCTTAGCCTAGAGAATCAAGTGGTTGTTTGCAAATTATAAAGTAAATAATGAAATGAATGACGCAAGTAAAATTGATAAACGATCCGTCATATGGGAAAGTCATTCTCATTAATATAATCCTTATATGGGAGGAAATCGGTAAATACAGGTTTGAACAAGAAAATATTATAAGGATAATATTTCTTGAGCCATCGCATATTAATTTGGACTGGGAGTTGTAGCAGTCCCATAACATCTTAAGATTGTGCAATAGCCATTGTCAAAGGATTCTTTGACTTCAAAAGGACCCTCCCAATTAACAGCAAACTTGAGGTGAGTTGTTTTACGCATGCAATGATCAGAAGCTTGCAAAACTAGATCTCCATCAGCGAAATCTCGATGTTGAACGGTTTTATTGTATGCTCGAGATATTCTTTCCTTATATCGCGAATTTGCTCTCTTAGCTTGCTCACGTTTTTCTTCTAATAATATAAGATCATGATCACGTTGATTATCGTACAAAGAACTGAAGGCTAATCTTGCCGAATTGATCTTGACCTCAGCAGGAACAACTGCCTCATCTCCATAGCAAAGTAAGGAAGGAGAAACTCCTGTAGGAGTTCTTGGCGATGTGCGATAAGCCCACAATGCTACATTTAGGGAGTCTGTCCATTTCTTATGATCATCTGCGACCATCTTTCTTAAGATTCTCAACAATGTCTTGTTTGTTGCCTCCACTTTCCCATTCCCTTTCGGATAATAGGGCGTCGAACATACTTGTCTAACATTGTACTCCATCAACTTCGGAGCAACTTGGTGATTGACGAAAGGCATCCCATTACAGAAAGAATTGTATTGCGAATCCCAAAGCGGTATATGATGTTTTATTGAATAAACTTTACAACTGACAATGCATTTGCTGCTTTCGAGAGGAATTGCTTCCACCCACTTAGTAAATTGCTCTGTTCCAGTTAGAATAAACTGATTTCCATGAGATGCCGGACGGATGGGACCAATGAAGTCAGGTGACCACGTGTGATATGGCCACAGAATTCCTTGTGCGTGTAAATCAACAGCGGGAGCATGTACCAAAGTGTCGTTGAATTGGAATTGTTGACATCGTTTGACCTTTATGCGGCAATCATCGTCCATAGTCGGCCAAAAATAGCCCACGTTTAGGTTAAAAGTTTCCTGCAAAGTTTCGCACCTCCTTGATGTTCCACTTGATGAGATAGCTCCATGACCTCTTGTACTTCCTGTCCGTTTAAACACCTGCCCAAATTCCCTCATGTCCTTCCATAGCAAGTACTCTTTTAGTGTAATACCCCGTATTTAAGTTGAGGGTTATTTGGTCATTTTGAGAAAAATATTTGAAAATTTTGAGAAATTTATATTTCAAACTGTTTCTTGACTTATTCTTAGTTTTAAAGTATAAGGGTGTCATTCGACATATATGATAATATAAAATTTCATTTTGAGGTTATTTTGTAGTTTTTGAAAACTTGGATAATACGATATGAAGCTCATTTTATATACTTGGGAGATACTTGTAACTTTCTAAAAATTGGATTTTGACATTTATTAACAAAGTGATTTATTTGGAAATTATTTGGCAATTTTATAATTTATGAAAATTAACTTTTATGTGTTAGCTATTAAATAGAAATCTTATTTTTACCCCTTAATTTTTGATATCTTCTAATTTATACCCCTCTTGTATATGAAATTTTGGAGTTACCCTCAATTTCTAGTATTTGCATGTCACCCTTCAGTTTCTTGTTATTCAAATTTCTACCCCAACTATGGTGTTGGGAGACTTTTTAATTGCATTTCTTTTACCCCTTAATTTTTCGCTATCAATTCTTTAGCCCCATCTACAACTCTTCTAATTTTTTCTAGTTACAACCAACTAACCCTTCCATCACTTTGGTCAACACCAATAAAGTAATTCATTTTCATTTCTACTCCCATTAAAATAACACCACTACCATCCTCATTACACTCAATGAAACTACCATATACATCAAGTCCATCCTACCCCCTCTCCATCACTTCATTTCTTTCCATCATTTCTCCTCAAGAACACTCATGCAAGCTTTTTCTTCCTTCTCTCCAAACTTCAAACCCGTTTTTGGGAGTTGACCTCACCAAAACTTCATCAAAACTCACTTTTCTAGTCTCCTAATCATGAAAAACTTGAGTCTAAGCTTAATATCATCATGGAGGGGGGTTCTTCCACCATTCTTCTCAAGGATTGAAGGCCAAATGCATTCTTTTCCTCATCATCTTCTTGAATCTTGGGGTAAAGTTTCTTCTAGTCTTTAATTGATGCTTGCATGTCCATCTTTACCTTTACTTGATGAAATTTCATCTTAGATTTCTTCCTTTCCATGTTTGATTCTTCATTTCCATGATTAGATCATGTGTTTGACTCCAAAATTTTGACTATTTCATGAAACCCACACTAGAACCCACATGCATGTTGTGAATGTCATCTTCTTTGCATTGTTACCCAAGAGAGTTTTGATAATTTGTGTCAAGATCATGTAAATATCTTAATTCATGCCTAAAATGATGTTATTTGGGTGAAAATCAAGTCTCCATAAGTTGCATGTGTCATATAATTGATTTGATCATGTTTTGAGTGCTCTAGGTGAAAATTGCACATTTTTACAATCTGACCAGCTTGTGAAAAACGTATATTATCTCCAAATTTTGTCTCTATAAAATTTTAAAATCTTGCATATTTTGAAAATAGACTCAGAGAGGGTAAATTTGAAAGAAAATTCGACTCCATAACCTTTTTGGTTAGGGAGATATGCTCATTCTAAGTTGCATGTTTTCTGAAACTCTGGTTTTGGACAAGTTTTACCATTTTTGTTAAAAATCTCATTTCCAGAAACTTATGGCACCAAATATTTTTGTGATTAAATTAGACACATAGGTTACTCATTCTGGAAAAGATGGGCATCTTTCCTATTCTCCAAGTAGTAGTAATTGTTCTTCAAAGTTGAAACTTTCTTCCAAACTTGTCTCTGCATAGCAGTTTTTGTTATTTTTGTAACTTGAGTTTTATAATAGCTATGCATGATTTTCTTGGTGTTTCTGAAATTAGACACATGCAGGTTCATCATACATTAATTTCAAAATTTTAGGAGATGATTTGATATGGTAAATATGGCTCCAAAGTCAGAGCTACAATTCTGTCCAGAATTGTAGTTTCACATTTTTTAGAAAACTTGAATTTTTGAACTTCTAGGTGTTTTGTTGGACTTGTTTTGATAATTAAACATCATTATATGTGCATTAGTGAAATTTAGGACTATGTACATTTAGGTTTGCATTTTTTTTATGCATGTGTAAATTGGTTATAACGAGTACGTCATACGTGTGATTGTAGACATCGACCCCGTAGGAAAGAGCGGTTGTCGTCGGAGTGCTAGGCTTAGTTTCTTGATTTTGATTGTGCTCCATCTCAGTGGTAAGTACATATGTACGGCCTTTTCATATCAAATGTGCGCATGTGTGTGATGTTTCAAATGAATGTTTGATATATGAAATAGTATGAGAATGCATGTTTTCCACTCAAAAGATGTTAAACTATTTTATTCATCTCCTTTGAGAGCTCTCGGAAATTACTTGTGAAATTTTGATATTCCGATTCTGGTTATGTGAAAGAGAAGAAATAAAATACCTCTAATAGACTTAGGACGATGTACAGAGTACTATTATTAATGGGAGGCGTCAAGCGATCCTCCATTTTCTTATGGCTAAGACCATTGAAGCAATGCTTCTTATTATTGGATAGAACGTCAATGTTCACAAATCCGCCCCCGATGAGCCAAAATGTATCAATATATTGAGGCCAAAGGGTTTATAGAGCTATAGAGTGCTACTTATACTTGTAAGGGTCACTACGGTATAGGGGTGTCGACACTTAAAGCCTTTTAGCCAATGTTATGAGCGGGGTTGACGAATGGGCTCCCTTAACGCTCGGGTGAAATAGGGTTTGATAGACCCTAGAAGGAACCCTTAGTGATTATTTCGTGATCTAATATCATTATCAGGTCAAGGACTTGTTTACTGTTGATATTCTACTTGTTTAAGAATATGTTGACTACTTGTGGTTTATAAATGTTTTAAAGATGATGGTTCTCGCTACGCGGTTACTCATAAATGTTCCGAATTGTTCAAACTCTTTTGCTCATTGATTTTCAAATCTCTTTATTTGCTTCAACTCATGCTTCCGTGCCACTCGTTGCTTTACATGTCGTAGTGTGTATTTACTCAGTTTTTACTGATCATTTCTTCAAAACTGCTTCGGCTTTTGCCATTTTAAAACCGCAGGTCATCACTCAACGTGGGGGATGGGAACGCGGAACGAGACAAAGACGTTTAGATTAAGTTAGAGTAGATCACATAGATTATTTCAAACACATTATATTTGTAATCTTATCTTCTCAAGATTGCTGTATTTATTAAATAAAATATAATATTCGTAACTATATTTCTACTTTTGATTATCGATTGTCTCTTTAACCCTGAACCGAGATCCCGGGTCGTTTCATTTAGCACATACCGAGTTGACTTTTTCTTGAGTTTTTCACCTTCCTTTTTATCAACTGGAAGATACCATATAGCAAGAAGTCAATAAGAGGTTTTCGCCAGTCTACCCCATTATCAATAGCATAAATCTCAAGAGAATCTTTCACCAATGTGCATTTATTGCAGTTTCCTTGCAAGGTCGCAGCATAACACGACCTTTGAGGCCAATGGATCCCATATCTTTGAGATTTTCTGTAAATGGAGACCTCATTATCTCCGCAAGAATTCTCATGATTTTTATCTAATGGAGCTCGACCTTCTTCTTCAGAAACACATTGCATTAGGATTCCTCCAGGTCCTTTGAAATAGAGCAGGTTTTCATGTATGCAAAATCCCTTTGTGGAGACCCAACTTGCTTTTTTTGTTCCTTCGATGATCGCCTGCATGATAGGCTTTCTCCGATCCTCATTTACAATAACCTCGTCTTCATGTAAATATTTCATCAAAGAAGGAGTGGTCTTGAATTCGATCGATTATCAGATCTTAGAGTATGCTCGTACTTAACAAAGCAGAAATTTTGAACCAACTTCTGCACAATCGACCCGTAGCTTAAAAAATTGATCTCTTTTAAACCATATTCTCCTGAAGCTTGCTTCACAATCAATTTGGAATCTTCCATTACAATCAGATTTTGGACTTCTAGGGCTTTATCTGCGAGAAGACCTGCAATTAACGCTTCATATTCGGCTTCATTATTGGTTACTGTGAAGTCCAATTTGTTCGACATCTGAATGAATTCTCCATCAGGCTTAGTCAAGACAATTCCCATTCCTCCTCCTGATCTTGTCGATGAACCATCAAAATGTAACTTCCAATAAAGTGATTCTATCGAACATATTTCTGGTCCTTCGAGCACTTCCTCCACCATAGGCTCGTAATTTTCATCTGGAAATTGTGCTAGTAAATCTGCCACTGCTTGAGATTTAACAGCTTTCGGTCGTGCGCACGTGATTTCATACTGAGATATGGTCATGTATCATTTTGCCAATCTCCCACAAGGAGCATAATGTCCCAAAAAGTATCGTATAGGGTCGTTTCTAGACATAACTACTACTTTGTGAGAGGCAAAATAATGCTTTAACTTCCCAATGACAAAGAATAAAGCAAGGCAATGTATTTCTATATCTGTGTACCTGGATTCAGCAGCTTGCATCACGCGCGAAATATTATAGATATGTCTCTCTTGGCCTTCGAAATCTTGACCTAACAAAGCCCCGATCGATTTCTTCGTTAAGGTAAGATAGAGGAGAAAAGGAGACCCAATAATGCATTCACTTTATCGAACGTCACATGGTGCTCTTCCGTCCAAACATATACTGAATTCTTCATGAGCAAATTATTGAAGAAAAAAGTAATTCTGCAATCGCAGGTATGAGCCTTCGTAAGTATGATAGTTTTCCCAAGAATTTATTAAATGCACTTTGAGTTTGTGGAGCCGGTAAACTGGTAAGGGCTGATACTTTTGCAGGATCAGGCTTTATTCCTTGCCGGTCGATTATGCATCCCAAGAATTTCCCCGAAGTTACTCCAAACGCGCATTTCATGGGGGTTCATTTTACCTAAAATTTCCCGCATCTTCTCAAGTCCTTCAGGTGGTCTTTCTTTTTTCCATGATTTGATCACAAAATCATCCACATAAACTTAACCTCTTGATGCATCATGTCATGGAATAACGCCATCATCGCACGTTGATAAGTCGCCCCAACATTCTTCAAACCAAAAGGCATAACTGTGTTACGAAACACCCCTACTGGCGTGATGAAAGCCGTTTTCTTAGCGTCTTCGGGATGCATTTTTATTTGATTGTAGCCGCTAAATCCATCCATGAAGCTGAACCTTTGAGGACATGCGGTGGAATCGATCAACAAGTCTATGTTTGGCAGTGGAAAGTCGTCTTTTGGACAAACGCGATTTTAATCCCTGAAGTCGACACAAACTCGAAGTTGACCGCTCTTCTTCAAAACCGGTATGATGTTGGGGAGCCAAGTAGGGTGATGATTAGGCTCGATGAACTTTTCCTTTAACAACTTTACTATTTCCTCCTTTATTTTCACATTAATTTCAGGTCGGAAATTTCTTGCGCTCTGCTTTATCGGCTTCGCACTTGGAACGATATCCAACATGTGCATGGTGACTTTTGTATCTCAGTCAGGCATTTCATCATATTCCCAGGCGAACACATCTTTGTACTCAGTCAAGAGTCTGAACAAACCTTGTTCTACCTCATCATAAAGATCTGCGGTGAAGAATACTGGTCTTTTCTTCTCCTCTTTCGGACTCAAAAATACCTCTTTCAACTCCTCATTCTGTGGCTTTGGGGCACCTTTCATGCATTCAGGAGCCTCTTTCAACTTTTCCATTGGTATTTTAGCAAAATCTATGTCTGGCGGTTCTTCTGCTAAATTGTCAAATCTCTCAGGGACATCTTTGGTAGATGGTATCGAAGATGACCCCGCACACCTTCATATGCGATAACACTTCTTCTCGTTAGCATAAAAGTTGTCTATCTCATTTCCATCATCATGTTTGACAACTCTTTTCTGAGAGTAAACACTCTTCTTGTGATATGTAACGTGCGACACCTCTTCTTGTGCAGGCTGCTTCTCCTTCGGGTTTTCTCTCATTAAAATAACACCCGCCAGTGATTGATCCTTGATAACTTCCCATTTAGGCAAGGGAGTTGGTTTGAAAGGTGCATGTATCTCCTCATCCGCCATCTTTGTGAACCAGACTGCCTCTGTCAAGTGTGCTTCATTCAAGTTGAATGGATTTACCGAGGATGGTATATCCACTGCTCTATCCTTCCAGATTGCCTTCATCATTTAATGTGATGTGTATGGTACATCATCAAAACGATGAATCCATGCTCGTCCAATAATCATGTGTTATGTGGTGTTCGCATTTATCACATGGAATTTAGCCGAGCACTTAATCTTCCCGGTCTGGATTCCCAGTTGAATCATCCTATTGTCATCTTCGCATCGCTTCCAAAACCAAGTAAAGGTGATGGTCGCCTCACAATATTCTTTACCGAGATACCACCCAACTCAAGAGTGTTGAGTGGTATCACATTCACTGCTTCCCCTCCGTCAACGAAGGCTCTCTTGAATTCGACACCATTAACCACAACCGTCACATACAACGGCCTGTGGTGATTCGCGTATGTCTTCTTGTCGGACTCTGCAAAAGACATTATAGGGCCACTCGATCGTATAGCCTTGATAACATCTCCGTTCGAAACAACCAATTCCTCTCCAAAATCCTCTGCGACTCTCATAATCACCTTGGTCATTTCCAGACGGCACGCATCCGAGCAATTCATATCATCGAAGAATTTCTCGAACTTGTATGAACCAACCATTCGTTTGGCGCGAGAGTCCTCTGTATCTACGCCATAATATTCATCTTCGCAAATTTCAGCCACGAATAGAAACTCCTCCTTATTGACCTCTTCATGCTCCATAATCGAAACAACTGCCACTTCTTTCCCTTTGGGTTTCTGTTCCGAGTGAGACGGAACAGATTACTACGTACGTCTTTTGTTGGTTCCTCAATGACCAACTCTCCTTCCTTCATCTTCTTATCCACCAGCCACTTCAACTTTCTGCAATCCACCATGGGATGCGAGACTTGACCATGACACTCGCACCATTTCAGATCCCTCATTTGCTCTCCTGTAGGGGGTTTCTCAAGTGCGGGTAGGACTTCATCTTTCCGCCATTGCTTGCAAAAATTTGTTATTTCCCCAATAGAACATGGTAATGCGGGCACCTCCTTGGGTGGAACTAATTGTGATTTCTGCGTTGGAACCACATTTACTTCAGCCTCTCGGCCTAGCTTGTAACTGAATCTTCCAATCTTGAAGCCAGAACTCCCCGATTTCTGATCATTTGAGAACCTCTTCCTCTACTTCTCGACTATTGGCTCGATATTTCTGGTACAATCAATCAATTTAGATAAAGTAGGCATCTGTAAATTAATTAACATACCTTTATATTCATCTTGCATTCCTTGGAGACAAATTTTGACCAAGCGACTCTCAAACACTTCATCTACGCATTCCAGCGACTTCGTCCTGAACTTTTTTTTTATAAATGCGACCCCTTCCTCGTCGTATTTTTGGTGCATGCGAGATAGATGTATCGTCGTGACTTTTTCCTCAACCTGGAAGAATTTGGTGTATAACTTTTTGACCATGTCTTCCCATGTTCGGATAGAGCCTGCTTCTAGAGTCCTGTACCACTTATACACGACTGTACCAGGGATTTTGGGAATTCGCGCATAAGTAGCTTGGAGTCAAATCCATGTGGACCCATCATGTCCATAAATCGCATCACGTGTGCATTGCCATTAATCTCATCAAACTTCTCCCATTTCGGCGCCTTGTATCCGACGGGATTTGGCATCAAATAAATCTCGCGCGGGAATGGTGGCGCACATTCAACCCTCGGGATCACCGGGCCGACAAGACATTGATTGGCAAGGAAACTGTCCAGGCGTTCCTCCAAAGCCGACATATTGGCGGGGGCACTTCCTCCTGCAATCGATGGAGGGGCAGCAACGAGTTCAGGGATATAAGGCATGTTAGGATCGTAAGGAGCAGGGGGTGCACAACTGGTTTGGACTCCAATCGCATATGGTGGTGGAAAAGGGTGTGATGGGTAACTTCCATATGGATTTCCAATAGATATTCGCTCTGGTTGAAAACCAGGCGCAAGTGGGGGGCGACGATGGCAATCTGGGTGGTTGAGGAGCAGGTCCTAAAGGAAGAGGTGGTTGGATGGTGGCTGTGATGGTGCAAAATTATATGACATGGGTTCTGCTGTTTCTCCTAAAGGGGCCGAACTCCCTTGTGAGGAATTCTGAGCGAGGTTTCCAAAAATTGCCATGATTGGGATATATGTGCGAACTGGGCCTGCATGGTCCTTGCTTGACTTTGGATGGTTGCATTAAACCTTTCTAGGGTTTGGGAATTCCCAGAAACCGTCTGCGCCTGAATGTTAGTATTTATGTTGAGTGGAGTCTCATTTCTCAAAACTCCTTCCCTTGAGGGGGATTGGTAACCGTCGTCATGTTCGCCGTCATGAGACATAGTTGCAGAATTTAATGACTTGAAGCTTGAAGGTTTCTTCGCATCGGGTTCACCAATGTGGATAAGGATTCCAGTAGGATAGATCTAAACGTACATATGCAACCGGCAAGAACACACACAGTACAATATACAGAGAGTAAGAGACTAAGTGTGAAAGGGTAAGATTAAGCCTTCGCCAATGATCTGAGAGAGAGACAGTGAGTAATGATTGCTAGAGAGTCGAACCAGCACAAGAGACGACAGTCCTATATATAGGGGTCTCAAGATAGCAGTTACGAGAAGTCATATAACCGCATGCGACGATTATAAAACTTCCTCGCACGTCTTACGGTTGACCGCATATATAGGCGTGCAATCAGCAAGTCTCTTAGATAACTGACAATGGTCGCACGTGAGTGTAACCGTCTGCTCACGTGCGACAAACCTTACTCTAGACTCCAAGACAATTAGACCCTTGACTCCCGTCCGAATCATATGCGAGGGTAACCCTGTCTCACAATCCCCATACGGATAAGTATAAATGTAAAGACAAATAAACATGTGATAGTGGAGTACTATAGGAATTCATCATGTACTGACAAGTGGTCTCTGATCGATGTATGCATAATACACTATCTACAGTCGTCAACCGGGTTCGAACCCGAGACATGCGAGTGAACACACCATTTAAACTTCATTGCATTCTTGTAAGTGAACAATAATTCTAAGACAAATCAAAATGAAAAAATAAATGTCTTTGGAGGGAGTATCTTTTTAGAAAAGAAAATGTTTTTTCTGAAAGTAGGCATTTCTATTTCGAAATATAGTTCATTTGTGAATGCTTTTTATACTTTTTACCTTCGAAAAAGCATCTTTCAATTTTTTGCATTATTAGCTATAATAATTCGAAATATAGTTCATTTTTCAATCACTTTCTTGTGGGTTCTTTTTTGATTCTGGGGGTAGTGCAAACAAGGGCGATGAAGCTCTTTTTTAATAAGATATGGATCAACGTGGAGAAGATTAGCATCTTCGAAACCAGCCCCGACGTCTTTGTCTTCCGGTTCCCCGATCGTGAAACAAAGGAGAAAGTTTTGTCCGGCGGGCCGTGGACTTTAGATGACAACCTATTGATTCTGGTGCCGTGGAACAACTTGATGAAAGTGGAGTCAATGATGTTTCAGGAAGTTCCTATATGGGTCCAAGTGCTCAATCTACCACCATGCTTTCTCATACCAGAAACTGCGAAACAACCTGTTAGTAGCCTTGGAGAGATAGTTGGCGAGGATAGCCATATTCTATCAGGACCAGATTGAGATTATGTTCGTATCAGAGTCAAAATCAATGTTACAAAACCCCTATGCAGGGGCAGATTTATCAAAGCGTTCGGGAGAAAGAAAGTGGATTGATTACATATATGAACCTATCCCGCACGTTTGCGAGTGGTGCGGTTGTATTTCACACTATAGTGATGCGTGTCCTAAAAATGGAGCTAGAAAAGAATCAAAAATTCTGAGGTATGGTTCTTCCTTGCTCTACAAATCGCCTTTGAGAAGGAAAAACAGTGGAATGAGGAAGGAGCAGGAAGATGAGGTTAGAAACAACGGAGAGTAGGATGAAGAGGTTTCTAAAGGGCAGCCTGATAGCCAGGAGAAAAGCACTGAAGGTGATAAAGGTCCAATTTTGAATTCATAATCCAAGATGGAAAAGGATGTGGATGAGGCTAAAACACCATAGAAGGCGACACAGGTTTTTGAAAACCCGTTGGCAAAACACAACAGTAGCGACAAGCCTGCACCGAAAGATAAAGGTGAAGGAATTTCAACCAATAACAATTTGATGGCAGCTCAGAAACTGAAAGATGCCTTGGCAAACGAAAATAGGTTGATGCAAGTCTGACTCCGAATGCGAAGGAGAAGCAACAAGATAGGAGAATGAGCACAAAAAAGGTGGGCAGTCAAAGAACTCAGGGTTTGGGAGTGGCGATCGGAGACACAGAGGATGGGGGAGCCATAAAGAACCCAAATGCAACATTGGCGCTGCCTGCTAAGCAAGTCCGCCATGCACAATGAATTTGTTGAACTGGAACAAACGGGGGCTTAGGAACCTCCGTGGTGTTCTTAGCCTGCAAAGCCTCTAGTGAGGTAAGCGACCCATTTTATTTTCGTAATGGAAACAAGGTTGAAAGCAAGTGAGATAGAAGAGGTGAGGATCAAGGTGGGTTACTCGGATGGTATCTATGTGGAGTGTGTTGGTAGAGGGGGTGGTTTAGCTTTTCTTTGGAAGGAGGATATGGAGGTAACACTTCGATTTCGTTCTCGTTTTTTCATTGATGATATGGTAAAAAAAGTTGAGGATTCTTCGTGGTGGCACCTTACGTGTTTCTACGGCGATCCAGTGAGTGAAGAACGACATAACTCTTGGAGGCTTCTCTCTCGCCTAAAGAGTGATGACGATTTGAATTGGTGTGTCATTGGAGATTTCAAAGCCATGAAAAATAGCAGGGAGAAGGAGGGGGATTTTAATTGCAGACCCTCAACTTATCGATGATTTCAGACAAGCTCTTTCAGAAAACAATTTGTTTGATTTGGGCTATAATGGTAACAAATTCACTTGGGTGAGCAACCCAAGGAACGGTGTTCAAATTAGGGAAAGGTTAGATCGTGCCGTGGCTAATCTGGCATGGCTTTATAAGTTCGGTAATGCCCAAGTTAATCATCTTACGAGCACAACTTCTGATCATGTCGCGATTGAACTAATTTGTGTTCCAACGAAGTTGAAGAAGTCATGATTTCTATTTGAATTATGTGGCTAACCCATGAAGATTTCGACCACGTCATGGCCTCGGCATGGGCGGAAATAAGTGGTCTAACCCTGGACGAGAAGTTGGTAGTTCTTGGTAAACATCTCAAAGTTTGGGAGCAGGTAGTTTTCGGTAAAGTAAGGACAAGACTCAAACAAGCTCGGAAAATGATTGAATTGATTGAACAAGGCAGCATGGTGAAAGCAGATTGGGTTGAAGTTCGCAAGTTAAAAGGGGAGGTTAACACTCTTCTTGCTCGAGAAGAGGAGATGTGGGCCCAAAGGTCAAGAACGCAACGGTTGAAGAAAGGGGATCGCAATACACATTATTTTTACATCAAAGCCACAATTCGAAGAGCAAGGAATAATCTCAAAGGTATTGAAAACGAGCAAGGCACGTGGACTAAGAACGAAGATGATATGGTTGTTATTCTCAAAAAGTGTTTCGGTCGACTGTTTGAATCAAATCAACCGAGTATTGAATAGATTCAACAAATGTTGGCTGCGACTCCGCACAACATCTCAACGCAGCAAACTGCCGAGTTGGACAGTCCAATCTATCGGGGTGAAATCGAGAAAGATTTGAGCCAAATGGCACCGTGTAAGGCCCCAACTTGGATTTATTTTTAGCGGGTTTTTACCAAAAACAGTGGGCTTTAGTTGGCGACGAGGTTAGTCAAACGTATCATGAAATATTAAATGGGGATTGTAGTTTGTCTGATTTCAATTCAACCATTATTGCTCTTATACTAAAGGTGATGCAAGTGAGAAAGCCGAGTGATCTGCGCCCGATTAGTCTTTGCTCGACTATTTACAAATTGGTGACAAAAACTATGTCGAACCGTCTTAAAGGTGTTCTCAATGATTTAATATCGGAATTGCAGAGCGCCTTTGTCCCCGAATGCCTGATAACTGATAATATCCTGATTGCTCATGAACTTCCTTACTCTATGAGAGTAAGGAAAAAAAGGAAGAACGGGCTACATGGATTCAAAGCTAGATATGGCTAAGTCCGACGACAGGGTTGAGTGGAGCTTTTTATAAGCTACTATAGCAAAACCGGATTTTAGCGAGAAAAGGATGAACTTGGTCTCAAAGAGCATCAGAACAGCTACCTTCTCTCTCTATAGGGGGAAACGACAATATTATTCCACAAAAGGGACTTCGTCAGGTTTGTCTGCTGTCTCCCTACTTGTTCCTCTCTTGTGGCGAAACTCTCTCTAGAAGTCTTACAGCAGCTGTGAATCAGAAGAGATCGTCAGGGCTCTCAGCTTCGAACGCCGGTCCTACTATCTCTCATTTAGCTGATGATATTATTATTTTCTGTAAAGCACGAACTACTGATATAGCTGTTTTGCAGGAATTTTACAAAAATACGGGTTCATCGCTCGTGTTTTCTGGTAAAGTTTACACGCATGACAAGTTGAATTTTGAGTCAAGCTCTAGGAATCAAACAAGCCTTGGCTCACGAGAAGTACTTAGGCTTACCCACTGCAATTGGGAAAAGCAAGAATACTAGTTTTGCCAGTATGTCGGAAAAAGTTGCAAACAAACTCAAGAGCTGGAAGAAAGGGGGTCTTTCTACAGTAGGAAAATAAATATTGATCAAGGCAGTTTTCCAGGCCATACCAGTTTACATTATGAATTGCTTCAGTATACCCAACAATATGTGCGCAAAAATAGAAGATATTGCGAGCTAGTTCTGGTGGGGAAAGCAAGAGGGCCAAAAGGGAGGACATTGGATTTCTTGGAAGAAGTTGAAGAAACCTATGGGAAAAGGGGGGCTAGGTTTTAGATATCTACAAAGCTTTAATAAATCCCTCCTTGGAAAACAGCTATGGAGAATTATGTTTTCCAACTCCCTACTTCACAAAATTTTCAAGGCAAAGTACTTTCATTCAGCTTCCCCCATGGACACAGAAGCAAGGAGCATGAATTCCTATGCGTGGAAGAGCATACTCAGCAGCAAAGAGGTCATCAAGAGAGGGAGTCCGGTGGCTCCTATTCATGGGTTTCAAAACCGAAAAGTTGTGGAATTTATCACTGAGGACAGAGCCTGTAACAAAGAGCTGCCAGAACAAAGCTTCTCAAGTATTGATGGTGGTGAAATAGAGAAGATCCCAATACCTACCAATCCGAGAGAGGATAGACTGATTTGGCATCATATGGAGGACAGGTGTTACTCAGTGAAATCAGGATACGAAGAGGCATGCAAGGCAACAGAGGAACAAGAAAACCCAGTAGGCGAATCTGCTAGTGAAAATAGCAAATGGTTGGACAAACTTTGGAAAATAAACTTGCCAAAACGCTACCTGTATCTAGTGTAGAGGGCCAGTTTGAACTATCTGGCCACGGGCAATAAACTGCTGAAGTTTGGGGTTAACACAAATGGGTTCTGTCCGCTTTGCAGCAAGGAAGTAGAAGATACGACCCATCTCTTCATGAATTGCAAGATGGTCAAGGAAATATGGAACAAGCTCCAGGGAGATGAATTTGCCAATCGCATAAATGAAAGTTTTGATGTTTGGCTTCCTTCAATTATCGTGGGGTTGCAAGGAGAAGAAGTCAAAATCTTTTGTGTTGCCATCTGGGCAATCTGGAAAGAAAGAAACATTCGAGTTTTTCAGAACAAAACGACGGATTGTAGTCAGGTTATTGAGAGAATCAAAACCAATTGGATGAAATCTCTCAATTATCAAAGGAACACATGGGGAGGATCGCAACTGCTACTGACATCAAGTAGGAGCCTCCGGACCAAAATTAGGTAAAGATGAATTCATACGACTCTTGGGATCGGGACACTTTCCGGGGAGGCGGAGGAGCTGTGATTAGGGACCATGCCGGCAAGTTCCTCGCCGGGTTGAGTACCCCCTCTTAACGCGGAATTCTACAAAGGAATTAGAAGCAGCAGCGATACTGATGGGCCGTCGTTTGGCACGGAATCAAGGCTTCCGACGAGTTCACGTTGAACTAGATTCCAGGACTATGGTCGAATTGATGAGAAAGGGACTCGAAGGACGACTTGAAGACTGGTCGGAGACCGCCGTGACCATTGAAGAATTGGTTCAGTTTTTAAGGAGTTTTGAGGATGTCAAAATCGAACACAGTGGAAGAAGAGGCAACAATGTAGCTGATATGTTCGCCAAACAAGGTCTATAGATGGCAAATACTTATGTTTGGCTGCATAGTGAACCCAATTAGGTAGTACAATTTGTGCAAAATGATGTAATCGAGCTTTCAAGCCAACTTGATGACCATCAGTAATCGAAATTGTCTTTTCCTCAAAAATAAAAAATAAAGTGAAGGACTAAATTGCCATCTTTTGGAGTTTGGACTTTGGATTGCAACAAACGGGAGGCAAACGGCACCGTCTGCTTATTTCAACTTAAGAGACACGTGTCGAGATGAATGGCCAATCCACCATAAGTGACATAAGTGGTTCCCAACCCACTTAAACTTTTAAACCCTTGCCAATCCACCTACAACTTTCATAAGTGTTTTGTTTTATGTTCATGTGGGTCCCAATCTGTTCAGAATCCCGATCTTGCTTGATCGAGACCCGATCTTGCATGATCGAGTTCCGATCAAGCAAGAACGAGGTCCGATCAAGCAAGATCGATACTCGATCAAGCAAGATCGGACCTATCTTGCAAGATCGGGGTTCGATCAAGCAAAGATCGGGGTCAAATCTTGCAAGATCGGGGTTCGATCTTGTAAATTCGGGACTCCGTCGTCTTCTTCATCGCAGAGAACGGATACGCCGGCGGGAGGATGATGAAATCAGTTTGGGCTTCCACCGGCGAGAACCTGGTCGAGCAGAGGAGCAGGCAGAGAGGCGCGTGAGAGTGGGAGATGGCGGCTACGAAAAGGGGGCTAGGTTGGGCGGTCGGCGCTGCTGCTGCTGTTCTTCATTGCAAGCGGCGGAGGCGGCGTCGGGGCTTGCTTTGTCTGGCGCTGCTCCTGCTGTTCTTCATCGCAGGGAGAGGGAGAGAGAGAGAGAGAGAGTTGTGTGAGAGATAGAGTTTGTTTGATTTGTGACTGGGAGAGTTGATATTTGTTAGATTTTTTGAATTTTGAATGAAGTCAAAATCTAATTAATTAGTGTAAATCTCATTTTATCTGGTCAAATTAGGTCTCCCATTAATTGAGGGTGGATTGGCAGCCATTTTCTCAAATCCACCCTCATAGCCTATTCTTTTGGACACGTGTCTTCAAAGCCCTCTTTATTCCTTTCGTTGTTGATGATTGAAGATCGAAACCCTAATTTGCATTTCTCTCCAGAGTCCAGATTCTTGACAGCTTCTCTGTGTTTCTTAGGCTGAAACTAGTTTGGGTTTCTTTGTGAACACAATTTGAACAACGCGAACTGCTACATTCTAATCTGGGTTTCTTCGTTTACAGACCTTTCTACGTTTTTCTTCGGTTGAAACCCAGATGGGTTAGCTGTGAACACTACTTAATCGACGTCAATCGCTTTGTTTTCATCTGGGTATCGTCTATTCTCTGTGGTGCTTCTACTGAAAACTCAAATGGGTTTGCAGTGAACACGGATCTTCTCTTCTGGGTCTCTCCGATTACAGACCTTCTCTGTGTTCATCGCCTATAAACCCTAATGGGTTTGCTGTGAAACCCTAATTGAACAACGTTTACTGCTAATTTTTCATCTGGGTACCCTCCATTGTCAACAATGGATCAGAACACTAAAACCCTAAACCCTATGAACATGAATGTGACTTATCAGACTCCTCAGAGCTTCTTCTCACCTTCTGGGTCCGATTTAGAGCTTCGAGCTTCCAAGAAACTCAGAATAGCTCAACCGTGCTTGCAGTTTAAGCGAGGTCGTTGTGGTTATGGACACCATTGCAAGTATTCCCACTTAGATGCTGAAAAGGTTCTATCTCCATTGATGGATAAGGAAAATACTGTGAATGTGGGTAGGAATTCCAACAATAATGAGTATAGACCCATCTTTGAAAAGGGTTTCTGTTGGAGGTTCTGTAATGGTAAAGAATGTTGGGATGGTGAGAGATGCCGTTACCGCCACGAAATTCCTTTGAATTTGAGGACTATGAATCCCAAGAGTGTTGGGCAATTTACCCGAAATGGGGTTGGGCAGGTGCAATGCAGGACTCCTGAATGCGTAGATGTGCTTGGTAAATCAGTGTACCAGAGGCCGATGTTTGGAAAGGCGAGGCTATGTAACTACTGGGAAGCGCGATCGAGCTGCCCGTATGGTGGGAATTGTAACTTTGCTCATGGATTTGCAGGTTTGTTCCTCTCACTGAGGTTTCTATGCATTGGACCTTGGTTTTACTGTCTGCAGCATCGTTTTACTGAATGCAAGATGTTTCTGTAAATGCTCTTGTTATTAGTTCCTATAGATTGTTCAACAATATTGCGAAATGGTGGGTATTGTATTTAATAAAATATTGGCATTTGAGACCCTGTTATGGTTACTTACAGTTATGGTAATCTTTTCAGTAACTTATTAATGTTTGGCATTCTTCATGGTTAGGCAATTGCTTGTGTTATATGACCTGCTCATGTGGTCCCTTAGGCAACTGAACTGATTTTGCTTTTGGAGGCTATGTGTGTTCTTCATGGTTAGGCTAATGACATTGTTGAATTTAGTCTTACAACCCATGAACATGAGTGCAATTTCTAGCAGTTCCTGCCCTCCTTTTGACTGCGGAAGCAAGTTATGTACACTGGATTATTTGTTCTCGTATGAAGTGGTAAATTTAAAGTTCAATTACTGTAGTGTGTGATGTCAAAGATGCGTGTCCTTGAACTAGATGATGAAGAGGAGGCTAGGGAACGCTGAGGCAATATAAGCGCACGAGTGTGGTCGTGTAGGTAATATGGCAACGCACTGAGGCTTGATCAGTTCCTGTACAGAAAAGAGGAGGTTTAGAATTTGCTACTGTGGTTATGTGTGTAAGACGGCACACAGCATGTGGGTTAAGTGCTCAATGAAGCCTAAGTTCGATAGCTGTGGTGCAGTGAGATTTATGAACAATAGTGACTAGAGTGGTAAGTTAACTTAAAGCAAATCAAATTTAAAATCTGTTGCAGTTATCCATACAAGTTATCTTACAAGGGAACCCTTGAAGCTGGGGAAGAATCTGGTTGTTGTGTGGCTGTTTTCTGGACTGAAAGACCATAAAATCAATGGAGTAAACCCAAAGGATATCCTCTTAATAACAGTGAAAAACTCGTGGTTATTGTGTCTCACATTACGTGTTAAGCATATAACTACATTTCCCTCGAACATGTTCATTCGCACATGTAAACTTGCTGAAAGCTCGTTCCTTACTGTCATTTTTAGAATGTGTACAAATTAGTTTGCGCTTCTTTAGAAAACACATGCATATACATATATCTGACAGACGGTTCACATTGTTGCATTTCGCAGAGCTGCAAAAGGTTTGGCCTGATACAGAAAGGGGATGCAGGAATGTTTCTACAGTGAAGATGATGTCTTCAGCTGCCACACTCGCGTCATTCTGCAGAATGAAGTCTGGTGATGCTTTCAACCAGAAAAGGCCACGCGAGAGGTGTCAATTCAAGTGGAAAAGCTTTGAGAAGATGAATGGCATATATGCTGATTGGATTCAAGACACGCCGGTTGTTGATAGTTTACTAGGCCAGGTGGAGAGCTCAAACTGAGGTTGGTTATCTTGGGTTACAGTAGATGATGTCGTCCTACTCCTACTTGCATTTAGAGGATTTGCAACCCTCATATCTGGTCACCTTTCTGAATGTAGTTAAGCAAAACCCAACACTGAAAAACAGAACCCAACACTGAAAAACAGAACATAACTATAGCAGACATTTTTCTTACATAGAATGTTACAGAAGTTCTATTTTACTTTTGGAATCTGGGAATCATGAAGCATGTAGAATCTGAACTGATTGACCATGAGTTTCAAGTAAACTTTTGTCCGAGGAGAATTTTGTTTTATTCTTGATCTTTTCATAGGTTTAGCCTTTTTTTGTTTACTTGAAAATACCAGAACTTCCTGAAATTATTGTGTTTAAAGGCTCTAGTTCTGGTAAAATACATAAGAACTGGTGTTGGACTTCCACTGCTGCCGACACCACCGTCCTCAACGACAGCTGGTGCTTAGGCGCTGCTGGCCACTGGAAGTCCAACAACAGCCAACATTAGATAGTGTGATTGTTTCTGCATTCTCTACTAAATGTTCTGAATGAAGATAAGTAAAGGGTTGAATGTTGAAGTAGAGATCTTCCATTGATAAAGAACAAGATCTGGATTGGTGATTATTGATTGTTGGGACAAAAGTTAGCTTTCCCTTTAAAAATTCCAGTAGATGACATATACTCATTTTTTTGGGTAAGTGGCATACATCTTTTTTGGTACAAAAGAACTGAAGCAAGTGGCATATTTCTTCTCCACCCCTATTTTATTAAGTTTCTAATATTTCAATTTGATTATCTTATTGTAGCTAGCTAAGCCTTCTCGTTGTTAGACTGACACCACGCCGGTGTCACCTGGTGTCACAACCCAGCCAGAAACAATCATGGAACACAAGTTTAACTTAAGTTTAAGCCGAGTAAAAAAAAAAAACAACAACTTGAGATTCCATCTCAACTTTTGCCACGTGCCCCTCTCTGGCCGAGTTGTACCACCACCTGTTATCCTTGCACAAAATACAAACTTTGTCGCACATCATTTTGGGGTTGTGAAGCTTTGTGAAAACCCTATATTTTTCTAAATCCTACCAAGACATGAACCATAAGAAATGGAAAGTAACATATTTTTGGCAGGTGAAGGACCACAATTTTCGTGAAGATGGCACTAGTAGACAAAAGAGAAATCTTTTCAGTTTTCTCTTGCCCTTTGGCTGCTCCCACGAACCATTTCTCTAATTCTGGAATTACAGAAATGTACAAAACCCAGTTATAATAATCTGGCACTCACATGTGGGTCTGGATTCTGATACATATGACTCATTTTGGCACACATCTCTAAGCAAAAATGGGCATCATTTCAGAGTTTGGATCTCATCATTCACCTGGGTTTCTGAAGGTTCTCAAAACTTAGTGTGGCAAATTAGGACATAAGAAATGCTCTTGGGTTCAAATGATTTCCCAAAGCATAGAAAACGTTGTGCTCTCTTAACTAGTTATTCAGTAAATGGGTTGGGGGCACTTATCTTAAAGAGAGAATTGTCCCGGCAAAGTTGCTAAAGTCATAAATACCACATAACTAAGTCAAATGATAAGAACAATGTGATTGATATTAAGGTGTACCGGGAGCATCACCTCATCTCGGTTCACAACCAACCAACACAAGCAAGTTGCAATCATTGATCTGGAAAACAACAAACAACACCATTTTCTGCATATATATCCTCCTCATATGACCATAGTTTAGAAGAGAAGAAAGTTAGGAATTGAACCAGTTTTCATCATGTGGACCAGTTTGCCATCTGATCTCCTATCCACCATCTTCTCCTTCCTATCACCAGACTCCTTGGCAAGTGCCCGCGCTGTTTGCCGGAATTGGAAAGCTTCTGCCGCCCTAGTCTTACCGGAGAAGCTCAACCACCACCCGCCGTGGTTCATAGCCCTGCCTGCACGCCACCGTGGGTTCTCCTGCTATGCCCACAATCCGGCCACCCAAAACTGGCACACTCTGCCTCTGGACTTCCTCTCTCATCACTTGTTCCGGCCGGTTGCTTCAATTGGCGGTCTAGTTCTGCTCAAGCTAACCACCACAACCGCTCTCCAGCTTGCCATATGCAACCCTTTCACTAGACAGTTCAATCCCTTGCCACCCCTCAATATTACACGCACGAACCCAGCAATTGGCGTGATAGAGGACCGATCGCCTCACTTCAGGATCTACGTAGCTGGCGGCATGTCGGAGGCGCCATGTGGCGGCGCTTCCTACGAGCCGACACTAGAAATGTACGGCTCACAGCAAGACACGTGGCAGGTGGCCGGATCTATGCCGGCAGAGCTTGCGGTGAGATTGACAGTGTGGACCCCAGAGGAGAGCGTTTACTCTAGTGGGGTCCATTACTGGATAACGTCGGCCCGTGCATACACTGTCATGGGCTTTGATGTTATCACAAACACGTGGAGGGAGCTCAGAGTGCCGATGGCCGACCGGCTTGAGTTTGCGGCACTGGTGAAGCGGAACGAGAGGGTGACACTTGTCGGAGCTACATGTGGAGGTGACGCGTGTATTTGGGAGCTAGACGAGGGAAGTGATAATTGGGGGTTAATTGAGAAGGTTCCGGTTGAGTTAGGGGTGAGATTTTTAGGGGGTAAGAAAAGTTGGGGGAGAACGAAATGTGTAGGAATGGAGGGGGCAATTTGGTTATATAAGGAAATTGGTTCCGGGATGGTGGTTGGGAGAGAAGATGTGGTGAATGGTGGGTGGGAGTGGATTTGGGTTGAAGGTTGTAGAGAATCAAGAGGCAAATATGTTGAGAACTTTCCAATCAAAGGTTTGCTTATTCACCCAAATCTTTCATCTTCCTACTTGAAGATGAAAAGTGGTTGATGGACATTTCTGACTTTGTATACTTGGCGTTCTTTTTATTTGTAGTTGTGTTTAGTGGATTTGAAGGATATAATTCATGTTGTGAACATTAGTTTCATGTTCGTCCATGTTTTAATTAGAAGGATGTGCCATCATTCATGATCAGTAACAATTCAAGAGCAAAAAGTGCAGAACTGAAAAACATCGCAAGAAGGGGCAGCGAGTTACCTGCAGTGAATGCAACCTCTAATCAGCCTTGGATTACCTTGTCGACTACTGCATTAGATAGCTGATTAGAACTAATATTCATCACTTTGAAACTCCATTATTGTTTCTTGATGAGCTCTCATAGGATTCACTCCAAGCCTCAAGGTGACAACTTCGAATGCCCCTCACTTTTACATTCTCCGATGATGCAAAACAAGATTTTGCTTGTTAATTGTCATGAACTGCCAGGCGAAGAAAGGGTTTGTTGTTTTATGGAATGGTTGATCAGGAATTGGGTTCTGATTGGATTCTTGAAAGAGTCCGGCGATTCCGAGAATGAGTTGAAACAAGAAGTTTAGGATCAATCTTGAAAATTTGATAATGGGGTCTCTGGGTTGATTCTGATTTTTGGTTTTGATTGGTGTAGTCAATAAGATGACAATGTTGGCATGAGTTAGTTCTTTGATGCTTTGATGGAGTTACTACAGTGAACTGAAGCAAAATTATTTTTGGGGGATTTTCTTATTGTGGTTGTCAATGTATGCATTGCAAGATTTTGGCGCTGCAGCACAAATAGTGTCAAGCCTGGTTGAGGTTGTTAGTGCACTGGAACAAGCCTTTCGGAATCTTGATGAAGCTCCAAAGAGGATCCAACGCCTCAGACGAATTTATACACGATCTTGAGAATTTGATACTACAACAGTTCAAGCAGAAACATACGCACAAGCTTCACAATCCCAAACTAAACCATCAAATCCAGAGTTGGAGCGGGCATCACGAAGGCCAGAAGGGTTGTTCACAGCTCTCGCTGCTCTTCGTGGGCTGAACTCGTACCTGAAGCTTGCCTGGAAGCTATCTGGTCTGTTCTTGGGCTGGTCTAGTTGATAAATTTATCCTATCAATGGAGAGTGAGTTAATAAAGACCAGGAAAGTAAACTTTGTACTGTCTGGATATTGTTGAGTTGGAAAACAAATTCTGTTTGGAACAGCTGTTGTCGCTTCAACTGGTCAAGAAGCCCGTGAGGGTTGAGAAGACTGGCACGGGGCAGCGGTCAAAGCGTGGGTCGGATTCCTTAGCGGGTCGGGCCAGAAGGGTCAGACCCATTGGGTCGGGGTCGGGTCCGGACTGACCCATTGACAGTCCTACTTAAGGAAGTGGACAAATGCAAGCATGTACCGACTTGAAGCTCTCAGCACTCGAGAGTACTGCATTAGCTTCATGTAACTGGAGCTTTGCAAAAGCAAGTTCAATTTGGTACGAACTTAAAACATCTTCATCTCACATCTTCATCTCTGTATAATGTTCACGTATTTGGGGGCTGGACAACATGGTAAGAGTTGTAATTCTACACACCTCCTGAATCCAAAACCTGTCAGAGCATGTAACTTGATATGATGACCTCTAACTAAAAGAGGGAGAAATCTTCCGTAGTTATTCATTGAGTATTCACACTTTTAAATAAGTAATTACAACACTAATTACACAAATTAGTCCTCTAGTAATTACAAGACGAGTCTTACAACTATTACTCCCCCGCAGTCGAAACTGTAGGCGTGCCAACACTGAGACTGGAACGGAAACACTGGAACAAGGGCCGTGGAAGACCTTTGGTGAAGATGTCGGCGTACTGATAATCTGCTGGAATGTGCAACACGCGAAGCTGACCCATACGAACCTTCTCACGAACGAAGTGTAGATCAATCTCAACATGCTTAGTGCGTGGATGCTGAACATGTTTACCAGAGAGATAGACAACACTCACATTGTCGCAATACACGACAGTGGCCCGATGCGGGGTGACACGAAGCTGAATAAGCAAATTCCGGACCCAGCAGAGTTCGGAGACGGCGTTAGCAACACCGCGATACTTAGCCTCAGCATTAGAACGAGATACCGTGGCCTGTCGCTTGGACGACCAACTCAGAAGATTGTCCCCATAGAAGACACAATAACCAGAAGTGGAGCGTCGCGTGTCCGGACAACCTGCCCAATCTGCGTCAGTGTAGGCGGTGAGGGTATCAGCAGCGGAGGCAGAGAGCCGGAGACCATACTCAAGTGTCCCACTGATGTAGCGCAAGATACGCTTCAGGGCATGAAAGTGCGGCTCACGGGGGTCATGCATGAAGAGACAAACCTGCTGAACTGCATACTGGATGTCTGGTCGAGTGAACGTGAGGTACTGCAAGGCCCCAGCAAGGCTGCGGTATAATGTAGGATCAGCAACCGGTGGGCCAGATGTAGCTGTGAGTTTACTTCCTACCTCAACAGGGGTGGCAGTAGACTTACAGGTCGACATAGAGGCACGACGAAGAATGTCGGTCGCATACTGATGCTGAGACAGGAACAGGCCGGACGAATCACGGGTGACAGCAATGCCCAGAAAGTGATGCAGATGGCCCAGGTCAGTCATAGTAAACTCTCCAGAGAGCTGGGAGACAATCTGATCCAAGACAACTGGAGACGACCCAGTGATGACGATATCATCCACATAGAGCAGGAGGTAGACGATGTCCACTCGCCCTCCTCCTGTACCCTTTGTGTCTGTGTTACCTGACCCCCCTGAGTCACCCACACCGAGCCCAGTGGCCACTTCTCCTCCCCATCTCTCTCCTGAGATGACTACCGGATCCATGCATGGCATAGTCAAACCAGTCACCCGTCTCACTTTAGCGGCCCAGCCACCAGATCCCATCTCGCCCCTTCCCAAATCCCCATCCTAGCCTTGTCGGATCCTCACTGAAAAGCGGCCATGGATGATGAGTTTGGAGCTATGGTTACGAACCACACTTGGGATCTGGTTCCTCGCCCGGCAGGGGCTAATGTTCTGCGATCTATGTGGCTCTTTCGCCACAAGTTTCGCGCTGATGGTAGTCTGCAGCGCTATAAGACGCGATTGGTAGCTAATGGGAAGTCCCAGGTGGTTGGGATTGATTGTGAGGAGACTTTCAGCTCGGTTGTCAAACCGACCACCATCTGTACAGTTCTCAGCATTGCCGTCACGCGCTCTTGGCCTATTCGTCAGCTAGATGTCAATAACGCTTTTCTTCATGGTGATCTCTCTGAGACGGTATACATGCATCAGCCTCCTGGCTACCGCGACACACGCCATCTTGACTTTGTTTGCCGGTAGACCGACCAGTCAAAATCAAAATCAAACACAGAAGGGTAGAAGACACGATCCGGCTTTGAGCAGAGGGCAGAGAGCAGCTGTGACCGGTGAGATTGCAGGGGAAGATTGCGATGGCCAAGCAACGGTGATCGGTCACGAAGAAAAACCGTTTTGCGGCGTTCGTCCGTGAGGGAGAACGACGACGCTAGGTTCGGTGGCGTGAGGCCGGCGCGACGGGAAGATCAGAGGGCTAGGGCACGAGCTGAAAGTCCACCGGAGATGATGGCGGTGATGCGTGGGCAAGCAGCGGAAGAAGGCGACGTCAACAGAATCGCCAGCGGCGCACATAAAAATCGACCGGCGATTATGGCGTTTTCGGTCGAATTGATGGGGGAAACGGCGTGAGGCCGGTGACGAGCAATCACGCAGGGAGATAGGGTTGACGAGGGATTCTGCAACTCGAAGCACTTAGCGACCCACTTGTCCTCCTTGCCGTTGCCCACTGCAAGAGGAAGAAGAAGAGAAGAGGGCGGAAGCAGAGGGGTTGGATCGAAGCCTAAGGCGGCGGCTACGGCTTTGCACAGAGAGGACGTGCGACGGCGGCGGCAGTGGCAATCAAGTTGCTCTGATACCATGAAAGTGAGAGAAATCTTCCGTAGTTATTCATTGAGTATTCACACATTTAAATAGGTAATTACAACACTAATTACACAAATTAGTCCTCTAGTAATTACAAGACGAGTCCTACAACTATTACTAACATGCCTGATCCGGTATAGTAAATCTTTTTTCCTGGATCATATCATGCAATGCAATCCGTATTCAATGATCCGGAAGCCATGGTTGCAATCAACGACTCAAAAGAGAGACTGCAAACACTTGTGAGTGCGCAATAGTCAAATCTCTGAAACCCCGAGTTTAAATACCGACGAAAGCATACCATAAGTGCAAGGATTCAAGACATGTAGTGATGTAGATACTTTGTTCTGTACTGAAAAATTGCCTATCTTGCTTAATAAAAGTTCTGAAAATTGTTAGAAACCATTCAGCATTTCCAAATAGCTTCCTGAAAGACTAACAGAGTAATGCACGACCCCCGTTGAAATTGTTGTTCCGGATGAGGTACATCTTCATCTCAGCTTGTCTACTTAATCATATTCTGCAGGGGGTGTATTTTTCTTCTTCTGATATCACTTTGGACGTGATCGATTTACTGGTAAACTAAGTCTCTGGTAGATCTTCTCTCAACTTTGAAGCCATATTCATCAAATCAATTTCATCATCAAAGGAGTACAAACCAGGGATCAAACAACTGGAGTCCAAAAGATCAAAAGACCAATCAAAATACCAAAAGGATGCAGCCATCAGAAAGACTAAACTAACAATCCAACAAACTACGCCGCTCCTTCTAACGAGCGGCAAAGCAAAGCATTACTACAGTTCAAGATAAACAAAGAAAACATTTAAATATCTTTGTCAAACATTCAGAGATTAAAACATGTTGAAAGAGACCCAAATTTTCTTGCAAGTAGTGTACTTGAGAGCTGACTTCTCCTTCAGAAATTTCTTTCAAGTAGGAAGTTTTCACTGAAAGCTCTTCATCGTTGTTGGGTGGGGAGTCTGTACGTTCTGTATCAAAGAGATACAATAAGATATGCAGAACTTGCAATAAATAGAATGTCATCAACAAGTTGAATTTGACTGATGCACCAGCAAGCAACCCCTATAGCAATCACAGCATTTCCACTCATCGTACTTTTTTTCTTCTGGAATCACCATGGAAGTGATCAATTTACTGTAAACTAAGTCTGGTCAGTCTCAACTTTGAAGCCATATTCATCAAATTTGTAGAGCTTTTGGGAATTAATTTTCAGTGTGAATCAGGACCGGCCCAGACCCGGCAGTCTTCCTTCAGCCAGTCCAATCCCGTGCCGGGCCAGCCTGTTTGACATCTCTAATTTACACAGTGAAGAAGAAGAACAGTAGTATTTAAACTTGTCACATCAGCAGCTAGTGTATCGAAACCAAGCCTAACTCAGTTCTATATGTGATAAGGTTTACGTATTCGAATGTAAATTTGAGGATCTTTTAACAGGGAAGTATCAACCATGTCTTCACTTCTGTGCTTAGTATTACAGTAGTTCCCGCACTGCCGGATAACACCAACCGTCTTGCAGAAGCATCCGAAAAAAATCAGCGCCATCTGCAGAATCCAATACACAGTGCTCATCAAGGAACTCACAACTCGCTATTTTCTCATTCTTACAAGCTCCAAGTCTATAAGAAAATCCACCATTTGAACTATTCATTTAAATCATCAAACAAAATCATTCAAGGATGTTCTTGCGACTCATCTAATTTCTGCATGATAAGTTTCATGTATGTAACACGTAAATGATTTAAACCAAAGCTTCACAAGATTCTAACCGGTTGAAGCTTTAACGTAGGTCAATAATAACATCAACAGGAGACATTAAGTCGAAAAAATATACTCCAACAAGGACAAACACGAAATGAATTCTCAATCAGGCATCTTATGAACATAGGCAGTACTAGATATCAAATAGCAACACTCCATGATATCAAAGTAAAACATAAACTGTCTCAAACCTTAATAGTCATTTCTGCCAACCATTTTAGGACTGCACAATGGCTAACAATCACATTCCTAGGTCTTGCTACACAAAAGCTTACAAACATCCTCATCTTCTATTCCGATCAGAGTAGGATCAAGGGATTGGAGTTGGCCACCACGTGAGCTCTAAGAGAAAGTATGCAGGAGTCATACCAAAACCAGGCTTGAGTTCCCGTCCTTGCTCTAGCAGTACTTCGAGAGTTTTCATCCTCATATTATACTGCAGAAAGCGTCGAGATTCATGGCACAACACTAAATCCCTATCCCAAGGGTGAAAAACCACCACGTCCGGAAGGAAGGTTAACGAAAGCGACACCGAAGGCCAGTCAACACGAGGAAGACCATAAACAAGAGAAGTTATCTCAGAGACGTGAACTCTATGGAGTAAGCACCATTCCGCCCTATTGTAGTCCTCAAGCTCCCAAACACGAATTAGTCCCAGATTCCACTCCGCGTACTTGAGGAGCTTCCTCTTCGGTCCCTGGCAGGTCCCGAAACAGAAGTGACTCGCTCCTTCACAGTGTCTAGGCAAGCTCAACCTTTCATATTTCTCCGTCTGATACGGATCAAACACAAATATCTCCGACTCAAACCAAACTTGTAGCCAATGCAACTTTCCATTGAATGCTATGGCTCATAAACGTCCGAACGCTTTGCAGAGCGTCTGGACGAGAAAGAAAGTGTAGATTGCGTCCAATCTCGTGTCTCTGAAAAGAAAATGTCTAGTTTTATAGAACTAGCATCCGGAATATTCAACTGGACAACACGGAAGGAATTGAACTCATTGTCAGCATTTAAAGTGAATCTGAATGAATAAATTTGGTTTGGAGCTGTAGCGATTCGAGGGAGGGTAATGCTTTGAAGGCATTTATATTAATGCATGATGTTGCTGTGTATGTTGGTGAGCATTGAGATTCCTTTCACCGATTGATAGATGGTCCCATGATTTGCATCTTTAGTAGTCACCTATAACTATTCGAAGTCCCCCGTTGTTATTTACAGTATTGTTGTAACATCAACTTTACGAAAAACTGTTTTAATCTCCAGTGAGGGTTTCAAATGAGGTTGAATTGCGTGGCGGAATGCATTATGAAGTCTCCACTTGTTAAGCAATGGCAATCGAGCATGAGATGGCTGCACCTATTCTCGCAGAGGGTGACTGATAAAAGTATCCTCTATGGTTAGGTTGCAATCTGAGTGCGAGATGTATTGAAATAAGATTTCAAAGGAATCAGGTATCTTATTTTAATTCTCTTTCAGTCTTTTTTAGTAATTTCTCTTTTATCTGTGCATCTGTTTAGGTTTCGCCTTCATCTTATTACAGATTTACTGTATTTAAAATAGGGGTGATACAGAGAATTGAGTAGCAGAGTACTTATATTATTGATACAAGGATTAATTGTTGAGTAGGTACATATATTAGTCATGAATAGCAACCGGATTATGAATCCCATTTTTGTTAACCAGACACGCAACAGAGGTACTACAAAAAGACTCGAAACAAAACTTGGCTACTCAAAATAACCTACGGCTTTCTGGCGGAGGAGAGCAACAAAATGGTGTGCCGTCATCATCTACAAGTGTGGTGGTGGTGGAGCTGGTCGGTCGTAGCGGGTGTAACGGTCAACGGTGACGGCGTTTCACATGGTGAGTGGACTACAGTGTTACTGGCTGTGATAAAATTGACGACCTATTATTCAGAATTTCCCAGCATGTGTGGATCATTTTCATATGCCAAATATTCTTTCTTTGAGATGAAATTTGTTAAATTGTGGGGTGGTATGCTAACAGATTTGATTATAGAGTATTATTGTAATTTTAATTAATTGTCCCACTTTCCGACTTTTCTGTATGGAGTGGGTAGATGAAGAACACTACTGGTTGATAATTTTATAGTCAACTACTAGTAGTTTAGTGGAACATTCTGCTAGAAACACGGAGAGAATCCTAGGTTCACACTGCCAGAGAGAGAGAGAGAGAATGGCAAACCAGGAGCTGCAGAAGAAGAAGATGGAGCATTTCAGCCATAAGCATCCTTTGACTTTAATCGAAACAGAAGATGAGAGCAAGTCTGAGTACAGCAACAGATCTTTTCTTCGGTGCTACGGATGCACGGAGAAGATCGGATCAGGAGTTCCGTACTACCGCTGCGAAGAAGGTTGCCCTCTCTTCTGTCTCCACCATGCTTGCGCTCATCTGCCCACCACCATCAAGGGAAGGATCCATCACGTCTCCTGTGAAGGGGACCTACAGCTTATGAGACGCCCCAGCGAAGAGTATCAGTCTTGTTCTGATTGCTGGAAGGATTGGTACCGCTTCACATACGTCTGCTCTGATTGCAGCCGTGGAGTAGACATCGGATGTGCTACAACGAGAAGACCAAACCAATCTAAACACTCATTTCATCAACATCCAGTTTACCCTTGCTACTATCCACCTCTGCTATCAGATATTTGTTCTGTTTGCAGTAAGACCATGTTCTTCTCTTTGAATTACAGATGCAACTATTGCAATTTCATTGTACATCCTGGTTGTACACATGTACCTATGGTATTCAAATCTCCTTCTCATCATCACGAATTGTACCTCGACTTTAACTACCGTGTCTCCAAGATCTGTAAGATTTGCCAGGAAGAGATAGATACATTCACACAATGGGCTTTCAAATGTAACCAATGTGCCGATTACTACATTCACGCAGCTAATGATAATTGCTTGACTAGTACCATCAGGTTAGTTACATTACCCTCCCTTTACGCCCAGTCACTCTTACTTGAAAATTGTTCAATTTACTTCGAGCTCCAATGTGCCGATTCTGTACATTTCAGGAAAGGGGACCTCCAACATTTTGATCATCACCATCCTCTGGCCTTGGTAGAAGAAGAAAAAGACGCTCCTCCTCTTCTTGACGGTATTCATAGCAATGATCTTTCTATATCACAAGACTGCCATTCTTGTACACAAAAGATCTCATCTGTTCCATACTACACATGTGTACATTGCAAGAGCTATCACTTGCATAAACTATGCGCACACCTGCCCATGGAACTTTTGCACCCGTTGCACCCAGACTGCCCTCTCAAACTCCTCACAGGGCTAAATGTGGTTTGTGATCTATGCGTCCAACAAATCAATGGCTTCACCTATCGTTGTTTCCCATGTGACTTTGATTTAGATATCGAATGTGCTATGAGGACATTAAAGATTGATGAAATCTTTCATGAGCACCCCTTGTTCCTTTCACATGCAAAGGGACCCTTCACCTGTCATGCTTGCGATAGAGATACTGAAGGTAGCTCTTGGCATTGCACTTCTTGCAAATTTTGGGTACACGACAAATGTGCATCCCTACCAGCGGTAAAAGATAAATCTTCTCATGAGCACGAGCACGACCTTGAACTCATCTACACTATCCCTGAAAAATTCTCCGAAGTTGTTGTGTATTGTCGAATTTGCACAAAAGCTTTGAAAGACCATAGATGGGCTTACCATTGCAACCGATGCAGATACTTGACACATGTTTATGATTGCTCCAATCCCCACAGGTTGTTTTTTTTTCTCTACTATTATATCTTCTTTTGTGCTGCAGTGTCGGATTTTGTTCTCTTTCTTTTAAGAAAACGGAACTTAAGTAGTTAATGTTGTCCTATTTCAGGGAAGGGAATGGAGTTACCATCAATGCATCTGATGTGGTCCACCTTCCACTTGCTGATGAACCAGTACTAGAGGAAGAAGTCAAAGATGGAAGAACGACCAAGCATCATCGCCACCCGATGATTCTATTTGCATACCAATTTGAATCTGACGCTGTTGATATAACTCCTTCCTTTATAAATCTTATACGAGGTTCACAAATATGGCCAACCTTCATTGTCGAGGGGAAGTATTACAGTGGGTCAACTTTCAGCTTCCATAACAGAATATTGACCATGCAGGTCACTGGTGTTGACCTACCTCGCTATATCAAGCATGAAGGTCACCCTCATGTTCTGGAGAGCACCTTTTTGAATTCCTCTACTTGGTGTCATGCATGTGAGCAATTCTTTTTCGGTCGCGGATTCAAATGTACCGCTTGTGCTTTCACTATCGACCCATATTGTGCTCTCTTGCCCAGAACAATCAAGCACAGATATGATGAACACGACTTCTCACTAACATATTCAGCAGTTGAAGACGTTGAAGAATATGTGTGTGAGATTTGTGAAGAAGATGTGATTCCCAAGTATTTCTATCACTGTGTGGCCTGCGACCAGTCTATTCATGCTAGATGCATCTGGCAAGCTTATGTTGGATTTCAGCCGTACTACAGAATTGACATTGCTCGCGGGCCTGTTTTATTGGTTCCACCCAGTGTAGATCTTCCTGAATGCATTATTTGTCACCAGGAAGGGACGTTTGGCCACGGGTTTGCCTTTCGAGGCAAGGATTTTATGGTTCACCTGACATGCATCTCCGAGGATGATGTTCAGTCTTACTAAGTTGCTTCTCAAACATCCAGGGTCGACCACATGGATCAGGGAAAAATAGAAAATAAGACTTTGTTGATTTTGTGGTCCTGTGATATATTTCCTTTGATAGTCGATAAACATATGTGACCTTTGGTCGAAGCTCATACTTCTAGTCTAGTGGGGAAGCTGTTACATTCGAAACTTCTTATCAATTTTATGTCATATTTCTGGACTTGTTTGTATAATTAATGCTTGAATAATTCATTCTCCATTTCAGTTCTGTTTCAGATATGTGGAGAGTGATAATACTGTGACTGAACATGTAGGGGTATTACAGTAAACGAATGATGAAAGAATCAAAACTGATTCCATCATGGCAAAACCCTTTCTTTTCCTGGAAAATCTTTAGTGTTTGTAGTATCTGAACTATCATTGGCAATTGATGATGGTTCAAAGGGTTTGCTATTACCCCAGATACATATATAAGACACCAGATGTTAGCTATTACCCCAGATCAATAGTAGGCAGCAAGAGCTCATATAACTCGCTTTCGTGGTTCTTTTGAGGGCAATTCTCATCTTTAAATCCTGTTTTCATGGTTCATAGGATTATTCTTTTTTTTTTTTTTTTTGAGAATAGAAGATATATTGAGAAACTCTAAGGAGGAGAAATATGTTCAACGATTACATCTTTCTGCGCTAAATCTAAAAGCCAAATGGGAAAATTGTCTAGCCATTCTGATGGATGGTTCATTGGCTTTGACTCAATGTGGTTCATCTGGCACAGTTGATTTTGTTCAGTTAACTGGGAAAATCTGGTTTTCAAGAAGGCATGGTTTGTAATAAAGTTAAAATACCACATTTATTGCTTCAATAGTCAAAAGAATATTGTGAAGGGGATCAATTTTTTATTTGGATGCTGGGACTGGTGAAAAATTCCTGGCAACATTTTCTTAACTTTGCTTTGAGCTCTGTAGTAAACCAATGTTTTTGACGCAGCACCTGTTGTGGTATTCAGGCTTACAGCATGTGTAGTAAAATAGCTTCTGGTCAGAGATTCTCACTTTTGGTCAACCAGGTCACAATGCGCTTTCCCATGGCATCTTTTGACGAATTCTCAAGGGCATTCTTTATCACCAGGTTCCCTATGGTCTGTTTTGATGAATAGTACGTAGTCTGTTTTCAAGGGACTTGAGTGGCAGAGTTGGGGGGTATCTTAGAGGCATTGGATTGGGTTCTTACCTATGAGGCTACTGCCCTGTCAATCAAATATTTGAGCTCAATATGGGTGGCCACCTTGTTATCTGGCATTCCCGTTTCTTGTCAATTTTCACTCTGGTTTCCTGATTGCCAAGAAGGGAAATTTGGCTGATACTTTTTGGTAACGCAAGTACCATGAATGTTTATTGATCCCAGGTATAGGGTATGCTAATAGATGTACGTACATCATTAATACCAGGAACAGATCCATTTATAATGTTGATATCAAGAACAAGGTATGCCAACAGATTTAATTGTACAGTAGAGGTAATTATATATTATTCACAAATCGCTGAACTGGATTATGGAGTCCCTTTTTGTTCATTCTGGTCTTTCAACTCGCTATCTTCTCATCCCTACAAACTCCAAGAGTATAAGACAATCCACCCTTTGAAGTTTGAACTACTCATTTAAATCATCAAACAAAAACATTCAAGGATGTTCTTGCAACTCATTTAACGTTCGCGTTATAAGTTTCATGCATGTAAACACATACAATGATTTAAACCAAAGCTTCACTAGATTCTAACCGGTTGAAGCTTTAACGTAGGTCAATATTAAACATAAACAGGAGGAACATTAAGTCGAAAGTTCACGAAAATATCTGCTCCAATAAGGACAAGCATGAAATGAATTCTCAATCAGGCATCTTATGAATTGTGAATAAGATTCAAAATGACAGAGAAGTAACTTACAAGTGACGAGACGAATGGAACAACCCCTGAACAAGCTTAACAAACACATTCCCAAGCTCTCCTACAAAATCTTACAAAGATCCTCTTCTACTCGAATCAGAGTAGGGTCAAGGGATTGGAGTTGGCCACCACGGGAGCTCTAACAGAAAGTACGCCCGAGTCATACCAACGCCAGGCTTGAGTTCCCGTCCTTGCTCTATCAATACTTCCAGGGTTTTCATCCTCAAATTATACTGCAGAAAGCGCCGAGATTCATGACACAAAACTAAATCCCTATCCCAAGGGTGAAAACCCACCACATCCGGAAGGAAAGTTAACGAAAGCGACACCGGTGGCCAGTCGACACGAGGAAGACCATTAACAAGAGACGTTATCTCCGAGACGTGAACTCTATGTAGCAACCTCCATTCCGCCTTATCATAGTCCTCTAGCTCCCAAACACGAATTAGTCCCTTATTCCACTCCGCGTACTTGAGGTGCTTCCTATCCTGTCCCTCGCACTCGCAGGTCCCGAAACAATAACGACTCGCTCCTTCACAGTCTCTAGGCAAACTCAACCTTCGATATTCCTGATATATCCCCGTCTGATCATACGGATCAAACACAAATATCTCCTTCTCAAACCAAACATGTACCCAATGCAACTTCCCATTGAACGCTACAGCATGATAGTTGAGCGGACAATCATAAACGTCCGAACGCTTCGCAGAGCGTGGGGACGCGAACGAAAACGTAGATATCGTCCAATCTCGCGTCTCCGAACAGAAAATATCCAGTTTTACATAACCAGCATCCGGAATACTCAACCGGACGACACGGAAGGTTGCATTGAACTCATCATTGTCCGCACAAAGAGTGAACCCGAATCGATAAAGCTCATTCGGAGCTCGACCGATTCGAGGGAGGGTGATCCGGTTCCTGGTCAACGGATTGACCACATAGTAACACTCCCCTAATAAAAGATCGGGACACAAGCAGAGTACCCAGCCTTTGTTAGCAGCTAAGAATTGGGTATCGACTAAGGGGTTAATATAGGGTGGGAGGAGATCCATTAAGGGGGTTAGTTTGATTAGGGTTTGGGAGGAAGGGGTTTCGCGGAAGAGACCGCGGCCGATGATGCCGTAGTAGCGGTTGATGATGGCGAACTGCGGCGGCGCGTGGTGGGATTGGAGATAGGTGGTGGCGAAGTGGCGAGTGGAGATTAGATTGAGGAAGGTTTTGGAGAGGGACTTACATCGAGTGGCGAGTTTGAGAGGGAGGCGACGGAGGATTTCTACGAGCTCTTCTTCGGTGAGGCCGTCGAAGAGGGAGGTGGTGGAGGAGGGTTTGGAGGATTTGAGCTTTTTGAGGAATTGGGGGACGTGAAGCGCCACCGAGGTTGGGTCAGGACAATCGCCGTCGGCGTCGCCTGCGGCGTCGCCTGCGGCGTCGATCGGTCCAATTTCTGTTAACGCCGTCATGACTTGGTGGTTTGTGCTCTCCAGATGAGAGGTCGCTGAGTAATTTTATGCACTTTCTATATCCGTAGTTTGTTTAAATAATGGGGTTTGGATTTGCTCCGGTGCAAATCTCTACAGTTTTCATACTGTTGAAATTGTGTGGCTGATATTGCGCCACGTCGCGCTATTAAAGGTAATAAAAAATCTCTTCACGCGCCCATATTTTCTCACGTCGTGGTGTATTAAGAGCATCTCCAACAGTTGACATCAAATTTTACACCAAATCCTATATTTGGTAGAGAAAAATCGTTTGGTCTCCCACAATTAACCCTCAAAAACACCATTTTAGTATTTTATCATTTTTGGTGGAAAAATAGAGCTTTTGGTCTCCCACAGTTTTCACCAAATTTTACATCAAATAGTTATTTTACCATTTCATCAAATTTAAGAGAACGGTATTTTTGGCCTCCCACAATAAATCATCAAATTTATCACCAAATCATGAATTTCATAACTATCAAAATAAAAAAAAGTTATTACCGAAACGATATTACACGAAATTGTAAAATAATTAAATAACACTTCAAAAAATCTAAAATTAACCAGTCTAATCTATTTGACCATGATTATCCCATAAGTGTGCAATGAGTCTTCTTCTTAGTTCGTTATGAGCTCCTTGGTTTATCAAGTGTCGATGTCGACCTAGAACCTCCTAGCAATGATCAGACGTATCCTCGACCAGATGCAAGTTATCCCAATTTCAGCTACCAAAACGAGGATTTCAACTAGATTGTCACGCATACATGGCACATTCTATTATTATGTCACTTTGTTCTTCATTCTGCTTTCTTCATTTTCTTAGTTTGACTATGTGTTTTATTTTCCTGCTAATAATGTGATATATTTTCATTTTTATGAGTTTATAATAATGCATTATTCTTGTCATCGTTTTTGTTTAAATTTTATTTTTTATCACTAAGATTAATTATATTAGTCGTTAATTTTTTTAACACTAATTAATTGTCTGCACACACTTAATAGTTCAGGTAAGTCCTTATCTGAATTTGTTCCCACTTCAATCTTATTTTTTTTGGGGGGGGGGGGGGGGGGGGGGGTGGGGACAGGTTCAATTTTTCTTTCTAATTTTATATATTTGCATGCCATACTAAATGGAAATATGTACAAGAAGGTTACTGGAGTTCTTGAAGTTTAACATCAGTGTATTATGTTCAGTCAAACCTGTTGCAACTACATTAGTTATTTCATTTTATCATCCTGCAGCATGATGCTGCAAATATTATGTAACACGCTATGACTCAAAAGCATATTATACAAAGTGGAAGAAGAAAAACGGATGGCGTATATACTGTAAAGACGAAATGCTACACTATTACATTAGAGCATATTATTACCACGAAAGTAATGTGAAAACATGCCCTAAACACTAATAAAAAAATTTGGTGTAGATTACACCAAATCCTATTTTTGCCATCAAATTTGATGGTAAAAATAGGATTTGGTGATATGGGATAGGATTTGAGGGTACTGTGGGAGATGTATTTCACCATTTCACAAAAGCTACACCAAATATAGAATTTTGTGATTTGATGTTTTTTTGGTCAACAACTGTGGGAGGCCTACAAAAAAATCACAATTTTTTAGTGATTTGGTATTTGGTGATTTGTTGTGGGAGGCCGAAAATACCAAATTTTACTATCAAATATAGGATTTGGTGCACTGTGGGAGATGCTCTAACTGTGCCACATCCACCTCTCTATCTCTCTTATTACTCTCCCTCTTTGTTTTTTTTTTGTTTTTTTTTTTTTGAAATAATATTACTCTCCTTCTATCATCAATGTTTTAATTTGAACTTTTTTTTTTGTGCACTATATTTTTTTCTATTTTCAAACAATTTTTTTTCAGAATACTAATTTTATATAATGAAAGTTGTATAGTACATCTTTTTCGAAAATCGATTTTTAATGTTACATAGGCGATCGATAACGGCATGCGTGTTGATGGAATAAGTAAAAATCCGAGATATTTATATTTATTTGAAAAAAATATATTCACATATGAAGCTAGATTTTCTTTCATCATCAATTTATATTGTCATATGTAGTAGAATTCTGGTCACGTATCATAAGTTGGTAACATATTTCTTATGGAATAAAAAATGATTAGCGCAATACTATCATTGGCAATATCTAAACTACTACTGTACTCTGTAATATTTATAATTTTTGTTGGAGGATTATATTTGTAATTTTATATTTAATTGTCTCTCTATTTTTTTATTGAGCATTTTTTTTTGCAAACTATTGAGCAATTGTGTCTCTCTGCAAATACATGTGTTGGTTTTTTTGAAAAAAACATGTTTTAGTCACAAATACATATATTTTTTTTGAAGGAAGGTCACAAATACATTTAGAGAGAAATAGGAATAGATGTACATACAAAAGTTAAAATTAAAATATGTACTGAAGATAGAGAGAGAGAGAGTAATAGGAGAGAGAGAGGTGAATGGCAACGTTAATGCACCAGGACGTGAGGAACATAAGCGCGTGAGGAGTTTTTTATATTCTTCACCAGTGCGACGTGGCGAAATATCAGCCACACGATTTTAACTGTATGAAAACTGTAGCGATTTGGACTGCAGCAAATCCGATCCCTAAATAATGAAGTATAGAAAGTGAGCAGTGGTAATATCTACCGTCATTGCTTCCCATTATAACAATAGTACTGCTTTAGTCCGTTCCTTCTATCTTCAATTTTTCTTTCGTATTTTGGTCACTTTGATCCAAATAATTTAATTATTTTTTTCATGGTGTTAGCCTTGCAACAAGTCCTCTGCAGCACATACAACGCCTTTCAAAGTTTAAGTAACCACATGTGACATCGTTTTCAAGGGGGTAGAAGTAAAAATTTTGACGAGTACCTTACCCGCCGACTTAATACAATTTGACCTTGGGGGAATAGATGTAATCTTAGGAATGGACTGGTTGGGCAAGTATTGGGCGATCATCGACTCTTTCGATCAAAAAGTCAGGCTTAGGGGACTTAAATGTGAGAAGATCTCCAATCGGGGCATCACGAATGAACCATCAATCAGGCTAGTATCCGCCTTAACCATAGTGAAGCAGGTGAAGAAGGGAAACCCGATGTACTTGTGTTATATCCAGGATGTTTCTAAGAACGAGAACATACTGGAAGAAATAACTGTAGTGAAAGAATTTCCCGATGTGTTTCCGGATGAGATTCTAGGAATGCCACCTAGAAGAGAAGTCGAGTTTACCATGGATCTGGCACCTGGAACCGCACCAATCTCGAAAGCACCGTATCGAATGGCACCAGCGGAACTGAAGGAGTTGAAGGATCAACTGCAGCAACTCTTGGAAAAAGGGTACATAAGGCCAAGTGTCTCACCCTGGGGAGCACCAGTTTTGTTCGTGAAGAAGAAAGATGGAATCTTGAGGTTATGTATCGCCTATCGTGAGTTGAACAGCTAGACGATCAAGAACAGGTACCCACTATCCCGAATCGATGACCTGTTTCATCAGTTGCAAGGAGCGTGTAATACCCCGTATTTTAGTTGGGGTTATTTAGTAATTTCGAAAAATATTTGAGAATTTAAGAAATTTACATTTCAAAATTGTCCTTGACATCTTCTTAGTTTTAAAATATAAGTGTGTCATTTGACATCTATGATAACATATATTTTCTATTTTGGGCTTATTTTATAGTTTTGAAAACTTGGATAATAGGATAGGAAATTCATTTTGTATACGTGGGAGATACTTGTAATTTTCTAAAAAAAAATAGATTTTGACATTTATTTACAAAGTGGATTATTTGAAATTATTTGACAATTTTGTAATTTATGAAAATTGACTTTTATGGGTTAGCTATTAATTAGAAATTATATTTTCACCCCTCAATTTTTGGCACTTCTCATTTATATCCCTCTTGCACATGGAATTTTGTTGTTATCTTAAATTTCTTGTATTTGCATGTCAACCCTCATTCTCTTGGTAATCCAATTCCTACCCCAACTATGGTGTTGAGAGACTTTTTAATTGCATTTCTTTTACCACTTAATTTTTGGCTATCAATTCTTTAGCCCCATCCACAACTCCTCTAATTTTGTTCTAATTACAACCAACTACCCCCTCCATCACTTTGGTCAACACCAATAAAATAATTCATTCTTATTTCTACTCCTATTAAAATAACACTACTTATGAAAATCTACACATGTACACACTCTTATACTTACACCAACTCACCATCACTCATCCCATTCATCACCGCAACTTCCTATCTCTTTCTCCCTCAATTATTCATATGATTTTCTCTTCAACAACACCCATACATGCTTTCTTCTCTCTCTCAATATCTCCATTCCCGTTTTTGGGTGTCGACCTTCACAAAACACCATCAAATCTTCATTTTCAAGCCTCCAAAACATGAAAAACTTTAGTCCAAGCATAGTATAATCATGGAGGGGAGTTATTTCACCATTCTTCTCAAGGATTGAAGGTCAATTTCACTCTTTTCCTCCACCATTTCTTGAATCTTTGGGTAAACTTTCTTCTAGTCTTGAATTCATTCATGCATGTCCATCTTTTGCTTTGATTGATGAAATTTCATCTTAGTTTTCTTCATCTCTATGCTTGATTCTTCATTTTCATGGTTAGATCATGTGATTGACTCCAAAATTTTGACTATTTCATGAAACTCACACTAAAACACATATGCACTTTGTAAAAATCTTGGTAGTTGCACTTGCATGTCAAGAAAATTTTGATCATTTGTGTCAAGAGCATGTAAAAGTCTTAATAAATGCCTAAAATGATATATTTTGGGTGAAAATCAAGTCTCCATAAGTTGCATGTATCATTTGAACCAAACTTGTTGATTTTTGGAAAAATTGCATATTTTTACAATCTGACCAGTTTGTGAAAAACATACATTATCTCTAAATTTTGTCCATGTGGAATTTTTAAATCTTACATATTCTGAAACTAGACCCAAAGAGGGTAATTTTGAAAGAAAATTCAACTCCATAGTCTTTTTGGTTAGGGAGATATGCTCATTCTAAGTTGCATGTTTTCTGAAACTCCGTTTTTGGACAAGTTTTGCAATTTTTGTTAAAAATCTCATTTCCAGAAACATATGGCACTCATTCTTTCTTGTGATGAAATTAGACACATAAGCGATTCATTCTGGAGAATATGGGCATGTTTTCTATTCTCCAAGTTGTAGTAATTGCTCTTCAAAGTTGAAACTTTCTGCCAAACTTGTCTCTGCATAGCAGTGCTTGTTATTTTTGTAATTTGAGTTTTATAATATATATGCATGATTTTCTTGGTGTTTCTGAAATTAGACACATGAAGGTTCATCATACATTAATTTCAAAAATTTAGGAGATGATTTGATATGGTAAATATGCCTCCAAAGTCAGAGCTACAATTCTGTCTAGAATTGTAGTTTCACATTTTTTAGATATCGTCCAATCTCGCGTCTCTGAACAGAAATATCCAGTTTTACAGAACCAGCATCCGGAATACTCAACCGGACGACACGGAAGGTTGCATTGAAATCATCATTGTCCGCACAAAGAGTGAACCCGAATCGGTATAGCTCGTTCGGAGCTCGAAAGATTCGAGGGAGAGTGATCCGATTCTTGGTCAACGGATTAACCACATAGTAACACTCCCCTAATAAAAGGTGGGGACACAAGAAGAACACCCAACCAAAGGAAGCAGCTAAGAATTGGGTATCACTTAAGGGGTTAATATAAGGAAGGAGGAGATCCATTAAGGGGGTTAATTGGATTAGGGTTTCGGAGGAAGAGGTTTCACGGAAGAGACCTTGGCCGATGATGCCGTAGTAGCGGTTGATGATGGCGAACTGCGGCGGAGTAGGGTGGTGGGAGCGGAGATAGGCGGTGGCGAAATGGCGAGTGGAGATTAAGTTGAGAAAGGTTTTGGAGAGGGACTTACAGCGCGTGGCGAGTTTCATAGGGAGGCGGCGGAGGATTTCTACGAGCTCTTCTTCGGTGAGGCCGTCGAAGAGGGAGGTGGAGGAGGAGGAGGAGGACTTGAGATTTTTGAGAAATTGGGGGACGTGAAGGACCACCGAGGTTGGCTCAGAACAATCGCCGTCGCCGTCGCCTACGGCGTCGCTCGGTCCAATTTCTGTTAACGCCGTCATGACTTGGTGGTTTGTGCTCTCCAGATGTGAGGTCGCTGAGGAATTTTATGCACTTTCTATATCCGTAGTTTGTTTAAATAATGAAGGGTAATGATTCTTACAAAGCAGAAAATGATTCTTACAAAGCCACTAATATTATAGAAAGTGAGTAGTGGTAGTTTGTTTAAATACTGCTTTAGTCCAATTTCAAAAAAAAAAAAAAACTGCTTTAGTCCGTTCTCTCTATCTTTCACGTTTGACATTTTTTTCCTGTAATTGGATCACTTTAATCCAATTATTTGGATAGCCAAACAATATCAATTTTTTGATTATTTTTTCAAGGTATTGTAGCCTTGCAACAAGTCCTCTGTAGCACATACTACGCCTTGCAAAGTTTACCAGATTCTTGAATTGTTTTACTGATCAAATCGCGAAACAAAGTGATCCGGTGAATAGTGGTAAAATGCAAACTTCGAAGATAGAGAGTGAACATAAGATGTACTAATCAACAACTATAGAAAGTGGCAAATAGGTGCTAGCTCAGTGGTAGAGCGTTTGAGGGTCCTGCTTGAGCTCTCGGGTTCGAACCCTAGTCAGATAAATTAACGTTACACCAATACAATGGGAAGCCTACACGAAGAATATGTGTCACTCACTGCTCTAGACGGATGTGGACAAGAGTTCCTGTAGAGTAGACCTGGACGTACACCTGTAATAGACAAGAACACGGTACAAAGCACAGAGAGGCTGAGAGCAAGTGTGTAGGGAAAGAGTAAGCCTTTTCTAACTGCCTGAGAGAGAGAGACATCGTTTATGATTTGCAAAAGATCTGAACCGATAATTGAAGGCAAACGTTCCTATATATAGGGTCTTAGAGTGGCAGTTACGAGGAGTTATGTGGACGCATATGACGGCTATGTAGCTGCCTCGCACATTGCACGATCGACCGTATATATAGGGCACGTGATCATCAAGTCTCTCAGACAGAGGGTCTTAATCGCTGCTCGCGTGCGACGTGCCTTAGTCTAGCCTCCAAGCCAGTTGAACCCTGCAACTCCCGTGCGGTTAGTATGCGAGGGCGACCCAGTCTCACAACCCCCATATAGATAAGTGCGAACATATTGATAGAGTAGCAGTGGAGTACCAACAAACCACTTCGATGGCTGCCACGTGGGTGATGATCGATCTACATAGAATCCACTATCAACATTAGCCCCCTTTTGCGCGTTCATCACGCGCGTCGTTGTGTAACGCGCAAAACCAATCGTGCTTGGCTCCACGTGAATTTTCAAATCAATTCAAATCGAGTTCAGAAACCCTAGCCCCAGAAGCCCCCATCATTGCCTAGGTCTGTATAACGTCGTATAACCTTTAATAGGACGTCGACTGACAGCGTAAACCTATCTGCTTTTTCGCAAGTGTACGATCAAGTAATATAGAGTATGTAATTGTGACTCTGGTTGTCGAACCCACGAGAACAGTTTAAGTTGTTGCTAATCAGAATTAGAATTAGACACAAAGTTTGTAAAACGGAGGAAGGTTTGGGATTTGACTCTACTAAATTGTAATAAATAAAAACAGTAAAAAAACTTATTTTATTTTTCTGCTGGATGTTTTGCAGGAATTGTTGTGGTTGTAAAAGTTGATAATTCTAAAAATCTAGGTTCCAAGATCCCCTAGGGTTACTCTCCAGCTTTCATAGTGTATTTGATTTCAGAAACACACATTGGTTTTGTTTATGCCAGCATACCAATAGTACAATCTCCTCTCGGTCTCATGCACCTATCACTCTCCTGCAGATTTTCGGGTCCTCTCGGTCCACCTAAATCTGCAGGTTCGTTCTAAGTCTGCTAGGGTTACAGGTTCTCCTCTCGGTCTCCCCCTAAACGTCTAGCAGTTGGTCTAATGCTTCTGGGCTAGTCCCCTGATTCTCTTCACCTCTCGGTCCATCAAGGCAGAGTACTAAATCCTGTCTTTTCTTCCTAACTTTCACTGGTCACTCTCGTGCACCAGATCCTGTCTGTAACACTCCTGGGTGATCAAGCCATTCATGTATGTAAATAAAATCAAAGACAGAATAATAAACAATCCATCCTGTATTAAGGCTTAGCTAGCCATGCATCTGAAAATCAAACAACCAAGTCTGCTGAATTCATAAACCCTAGGTTCACCAAGAACCTAGGCAAAAGGTCTAGCTAGCTTGCATTATTAAAAAACAACGTTTCATAAAGAGAGAAAAGATCAAACTAGTTATTTTTCTGAAAATACTGGAAAACTGCTCCAATCCTGCTCTGCTCCAACTCCTGGCTGCTGTGAAACTGGCTGCTGATGATGATGATAGATGTGTGAGTGTGTATGCGTTACCCTAATTCAGTGCTGGGACACCTCCTTTTATACTGCCACAGTCTCCAAAACTGATGCACGAAATTCCTGTTTTACCCTCAAAAAGACCCGTCCTGGAAGCTTCTGGAACCCTTCTGTGCGTTCGAACGCACACTTCCTGCGTTCAAACGCAGTGCGTCTGAACGCACACCCTCTGCGTTTGAACGCAGGCCTTAGCCGTTTTTCCATTTTCCTCTTCTGGCTCCTGGACCCATGCGTTTGAACGCAGCTCCTCTGCGTTTGAACACACCCCTTGGCCTTCTCTTCTCTTGAGTGTTGAGTCCTGCGTTTGAACGCAAGAAGTGCGTTTGAACGCACCCCTTAATTTTTCAGCACTTCGGCCTCTGACCCCTGCGTTTGAACGCAGACTGCCTGCGTCTGAACGCAGGACTTAGCCAATTTTCTGTCATTTTCCTGCTGCCGCCATCTTGTGCGTCTGAACGCAGATGCTCTGCGTTTGAACGCACCACTTAGCATTTTTTCCTCTTTTTCTGCTCAGCTTTCCTGACACGCTGCCTCCCATCCAAGTTAATCTCATGCATTTTTCGGCACCTGTTACCTGCACATCATAACACGCACCCGCGATCATATCCAACAAACAAAAGTATGCATAAAATTACTCAAATTTTACAATCATGATTTATAAATCTCTGCCTCGTATCAGGTGGAAAATAAGCTGAAAATGGCCAAACTCAACTCTCACAGGGTTAAAACCAATGGTAAAAAGATGTCCCAAACTAATACATTTTCAAGCTGTCAAAATACCCCCACACTAACCTCTGCTCGTCCCGAGCAGACCCTTGCATACTGCCTTGCAGACCCATTTTTGCATACTTTAATTGCATACTTCCCCTCTTTCACAGATTCAAGACACAGACCAAAACACTCAATAGACGACTGACTCAGATACATAGTATACACAAACTGACTCAAGACACAGCTAATAATTTTTTTTTTATATTTTCTGAAATTGGGCAACCTCTCTATCATAAACTGAAATCATCAAACCCTCACAAGCTCAATTCGAAATTCCACAACATGCAGCAAGAAATGATATAAACTGATCCTATGCACAAATTCACTAAGGTATCCCCAAACATCCACCAAACCAACCAAGATAAAGCACGTCTTTTGACTTAGAGGGTCCAGGCATCCATAGTCAACAGATAATTTTTCTTCGCCAAGTCATTTGAGGTTTTCAGACCCTCTTAGCCGTTATTGCGTTTGATTTGCAAATTGTCCCATTGCTGGGAGACACAACTCCTGTGTAATACGGCTTGACTTTAATTTCCCTCTTAAGCTCTAAATTGGATTGAATCCAAATTTTCCATGTGAATGGAAGCACATTATGTTGTTTCTCCTTTAAGCGCAAAATATTATTTATTTATTTAATTTATTATTATTTTTTTTTAATCACCTCTGTTTTTTACAACTGTGCAGCAGAGCTTTAAGAGTGCGGGCTTTTTAGGATTTTCTCTTGGAACCACCTTAAGGGATGGTGGTGTACATTCTCCAACTTCGCTTAGGCCACAGATTTGTACCACATAAAACCGACTCTACACGAAGGTCCACCCCAGATTCCAATAGTCCACCAGTTTCCACGGGAAACAGAATATTCAATTATCTACAGACCAAATCTGCCTAGCACACTAGAGAAGTCAAAAGTATGCCTGTTATCTACTTTCCACATTCCTGAATACCCGGGATAGCCTGTCGTGAAAATTGTGCGCAAAATACTAAAATTTGAAGTATCCCTGCTACGGTGCTTCCTACTCTCATAAGCTCTTTCATTGGATTCTCTTCAGTTTCTAGGTCCTAAGCTGCCCTTTCTCAAATTTTTTTTTAGAATTATTTATTTATTATTATTTATAATTTTTATTTTCATTTCATTTTTTATTTTTTTTTATATCATGCAAGGTCAGAAAGAGTGGTGGGTAGACTCAACATAAAAAACGTGCTGACTCAAAAAAATGAAAATAAAATGAAAAATAAAAATTGACAAAAATATGCTGACATGGCTATGCAGGAGGACACGATTTCCCACCCCCACACTAGAGGTGGCGCGTCCTCGCGACTCTACTGATCTGGCCTGTAACTCGAATCCGTGTTCTCCGGAGTAGACTGGTCAGTCGGCTCGGGAGATGGTGAAGGGGTTCGCCCTCTGGCGCGTTTCCTCGCAGCATGGCGTGCTGCGGCAGCGGTACCAGCGTGGCTGGCACCGGGATGGGCACTGCTTGCCCCTGGGTCTGCATGCTCTCTCCTAGGTGGGTACTGGGACCGGGTCTGCCGGGGTCACCTACACTGTCTGCATGTTCAGGGCTCGGTGTGGGGTCATGGCCAGAGAAGCTATCATATGGCCGGCTATCCTCCATTGTCCAGCTGGGACAATTATCACTCGAATAGCGGTCTGGAAAATTAAACCGCTTACCACGCATGTTGCTCTGAATTTCAGTAAGTGCCGCCTCATGAGCTCTCATGGCGGACGTGTGAGCGTGGTAGATATGCTTCTGGGTCTTGAACAATTTGCCAAGACCCCTGGCCATTTTCTTGACCGTCCTTACCAGGTAGTTCTGTACTTTTTCTTGGGCCTTAATTTTCTTTCTGACCCATTCCTCTTGCTCAGTCCTCTCCAGGCGCCCAAAAGAGCTGCGCCTGGCCCCTCTGCTGGACTGCCCCAAGTCAGGGTCGGCCTGCCTGTGTTCACTGGAACTGGCAGAACGGGGCAGTTGGAAGGGACCTGGTAAGGCTGGAAAACCCCCATCACCGGGAGGAGGCGGTGGTGGCATGCCAACACCCCACCCTGAGGTGGAACAACATCATCATCATCATCCACTTGGACATATTCAGGAGGCCCGTGCACGGCCTCGTGCAGCGCACATCTCATGTTCTTGTACTTTTGAACCTGAATTGGTCGAATAACTCTCAGGTCGCCAGGAATTACCACCAGATAGTCCTGTGCCATTTTTGTTAACATCCCCAGGAGACCCAAACCCTTCTTGCTGTGAGTCTCTCTCCGTTCCCGGAAAAACTCACAAATAATCTCCGGGAGGCTCACAGGCTCGCGGGCCATCAGACAGTAAACAAGCAGGGCAATATTATAATCAATGTGGGTAAAGTGTTTTATACCCACAACTCTGTTGCTCACCCACTCTGTCCACCATCTCGCCTCTCGAATCAGGTAGGTCGCAGGGAGTTTCCGGTAGGAAGGACTCCTTTCAGGGTGGTACCAAGCAGCGCCGGGTACACCAGCACACAGGGTGGTCAAGATCTGCTCACTCAACTGCTCAGATGGATGACGTCTCAGTTCCTGAAACTGACAGTCATCCAACACTAACTCCAGACCCAGACTCTCTCGGATACTCTCTGGGGTGATTCGAATCCATCTCTTTCTGCAGTAAATCCAGTCAATTGACTGGGCTTCACTGTTCATGCACTGCTGGAGATTGCTGTAAATCTCCTTAGCCAGCACAGAACTTACCTGCAGATTGGTAAACCCAGTAAACAAATCCCCAAAATGATCCTGCCCAGTATAGTTGAACAGTTCATCCCCCATTGCTACTCTATCACGGGGAAAAGTCCTCTCAGCAGGTATGTCATACCGAATCTTTTTGTCTTGCAGAAAGAAACGGTGAGCCTCCATGTTAACAAACCTATGGTCGCAGAAATGGTTAACCCTAAGCAATCGGCAGTCTATGATATTCAAATGTGCAATCGCCCTATCCGGCCTCATGTAAGGTTGATCCTCCTCCATTTTAAGATGCAAACAGTAAAAATTGAAAATACTCAAAGAGAATGAAAAGATAGAACCTGGCTACCCGGAGTGAATCTTACGGGTACAGATCTGGAAATATCTCTCTGAAGTGGATCTGTTAGTGTTTGGATCGGATGAGTTGGACCACCCCCACACTGTTCCTGACCTTCTGGTGGTCCTGCGGTGGTCGTCGGAGGCTGCTGGCGGCAGACTGCTCTGGCGGCTGCTAGGGCAGAGAGAATTTTCTAGAGAGAGAGTTGAAAACTGGAAGACTTGTGTGAAAATGAGTCACTGTCATCCGTACAGTATATATAGGCAAACTTTCAGAAATTGCAGAATGGCCCCAAAATTTCAAAATTTTTTCAAATTTTTCCGAAATTTCTGATCCCGCTCAAATGTGCGTTTGAACGCAGCTCCTGCGTTTGAACGCACAACTTAAATTTTTCTGGAAATTTTGAAGATCTGATGACCTGCGTTTGAACGCACGGTGTGCGTTTGAACGCAGTGCTTGAATGTTCTTGAATTTTCTGGGTCTGATGAGTTGCGTTTGAACGCACATTAGTTGCGTTTGAACGCAATGCTTATCTTCTGCATCTCGGCTGAGCTGCGTTTGAACGCACATGAGTTGCGTTTGAACGCACGCCTTTGTCTCTAGAAATTCTCTGCTGATTGGGTCTGCGTTTGAACGCAGGATCTGCGTCTAAACGCACGTCCTTAGATTTTTCCACCTCATCTTTGTCTTCTTGCGTTTGAACGCACATGAGTTGCGTTTAAACGCACCACTTGGTGGCTGGAAATTTTTACTGTGCGATCTGCGTTTGAACGCAGGTCTTCTGCGTTTGAACGCAAAAGTGTTAACCGTTTCCAGGTCTTTTCTGTCCTTTGGTGGGGCTGCGTTTGAACGCAGGGTCTCTGCGTTTGAACGCACACGTGCGTTTGAACGCATGTCCGCTGCGTTTGAACGCACGCCTCTGCTTCCTGAAACACTGAGTTCAACATTAAATCCCTCTTTCTCACTTTTCTCTCAAATTATGAACATTGTAAAAATTATATATAAAAACAACTAATCTATGTTGGGTTGCCTCCCAACCAACGCTTGTGATTTACAGTCGACAGCCCGACTTTGTTACCTCTGCTGTAATCACGGAAGGTCGAGGTAGAGTGCCTCTACCTCCATGATTTCCTGAGGATCCCTGTATGGCTTGACTCTGTTCCCATTCACTTTGAAAACTGTATTGTCCCCCGGGTTCTCCAGCTCCACCACTCCCCATGATGTAATGTCCTTCACAATAAATGGTCCAGACCATCTTGAGCGCAGCTTCCCTGGATAGAATTTCATCCTTGAATTATAGAGGAGAACCTTCTGCCCGATTTCTATCTTCTTTGGTAGAATGCGGTTGTCATGCCACTTATTTGTTTTCTCTTTATAAATTTTGGCACTCTCATATGCAGTTTTACGAAACTCCTCCAGTTCAAGGAGTGCCATCTTCCGTTTATTTCCTGATAAACTGTGATCCATATTCAGCTGTTTGATTGCCCAGTAAGCTTTGTGTTCCAATTCTACTGGTAAGTGACATGCTTTTCCAAACACCAGCTGGTACGGGGACATTCCCAGTGGGGTTTTGTAAGCAGTTCTGTATGCCCAAAGTGCATCATCCAGCTTTAACGACCAGTCCTTGCGTCCTGGATTCACAGTTTTTTCCAGTATGCTCTTTATCTCCCTGTTGGACACCTCTGCTTGCCCGTTTGCCTGAGGGTGATAAGGTAGTGATACCTTATGGATAGACACCCCGTACTGCTTTAGAACCTTGGCAAAGACTTTATTGATAAAATGAGAACCTTCATCACTGACCATGGCCCTCGGTGTTCCAAATCTGGTAAAGATGTTTCGTTTGAGGAACCTTTCCACGACTGACGCATCGTTCTTCTGGCAGGCTATTGCTTCCACCCATTTTGACACGTAATCTACTGCCAATAAGATGTAGAGGTTTCCCAGAGACGAAGGAAAAGGACCCATAAAATCAATACCCCATACGTCGAAAGGCTCGACTTCCTGCCAAAGTGTCATGGGCATTTCATTCCGCTGGGAGATATTTCCTGTCCGTTGGCAGCGATCACAACTCTGCGCGTAATCATGGCAGTCCTTGAAAACTGTTGGCCAGAAAAATCCTGACTGCAGCACCTTGTGAGCTGTTCTTGGTCCGCTGAAGTGTCCACATTGTGCTGAGTGGCAGTGCTGAATTACCTCCAAAATTTCGTGACATGGAATGCATCGACGGAGAATATTATCTGCCCCTTGCTTGAACAGATAGGGATCGTCCCAGAAATATTGCCTGCAATCTGAAATAAATTTCTTTTTCTGCCAAGGGGTGATGTCTTCAGGGAGTGCACCATTGACCAAATAATTGGCTATGGCATAGTACCAGGGCCGTCTATTGGTCTTGATCTTCATAATATGTTCATCTGGAAAATTTTCTTGAATGGGCACCACTTCTTCTGTAGGTTTTTCCAGACGAGATAGATGATCAGCTACTACATTTTCAACTCCCTTTTTATCCCTGATTTCGACATCAAATTCCTGCATCAGCAGAATCCAACGCAACAGCCTTGGCTTTGCATCCTTCTTTTCCAGCAAGTATTTCAGTGCACTGTGATCTGTAAAAATAATGACTTTAGAGCCTACCAGGTATGATCTGAATTTATCCAGGGCAAAAACGACTGCCAGCAGCTCCTTCTCTGTAGTCCCATAATTAATCTGCGCCTCATTCAGGACCCTGCTGGCATAATAGATGACGCTGCACACCTTGTCCTTCCGCTGTCCCAGTACCGCACCCACAGCGTAATCACTGGCATCGCACATCAGCTCGAACGGGAGGGTCCAGTCCGGTGTTGTGATAATGGGTGCAGTCGTCAGCCTCTATTTAAGCACGTCAAAAGCTTCTTTGCAGGCTTCGTCAAATACGAAGGGCACATCTTTTCCCAACAAATTACATAGTGGCTTTGTAATTTTTGAGAAATCTTTAATAAACCTTCTGTAAAATCCTGCGTGGCCCAAAAAGCTCTTGATTGCCTTCACTGTGGTTGGATATGGCAGCTGCTTGATCACCTCTATTTTTGCTCTGTCTACTTCCAGCCCTTTACTGGAAATCCTGTGTCCCAGCACTATTCCTTCAGTAACCATGAAGTGGCATTTTTCCCAGTTGAGCACCAGGTTTGTTTTTCTGCAGCGAATCAAAACTCTGGCCAGATGGTATAAGCAATCTTCAAAGCTGTTCCCGAATAACGAAAAATCGTCCATGAAAACTTCCAAATTTTTCTCAATCATATCAGAGAAAATAGCCATCATACATCTCTGGAATGTTGCTGGAGCATTGCACAGTCCAAATGGCATTCGTCTAAAGGCGAATGTTCCGTATGGGAAAGTGAACGTCGTCTTTTCTTGATCTTCTGGATTTATATAAATCTGGTTGTAGCCAGAGTACCCGTCAAGAAAGCAGTAATAAGCATGGTGCGCTAGTCTGTCTAACATCTGGTCCATGAATGGCAGCGGGAAGTGGTCTTTCAGTGTGGCATCGTTCAGCTTTCGATAGTCCATACAGATTCGCCAACCAGTGACAGTTCGCTGGGCGATCTGTTCCTGCTCAGCATTCTGCACTACTGTAATACCCCCTTTCTTTGGTACACACTGGACAGGACTCACCCAGGTGCTGTCTGATATGGGGTATATAATTCCTGCTTCTAGCCACTTCATGACCTCCTTACGTACCACATCTTTCATAATTGGGTTTAGTCTTCTTTGAGGCTGGATAACTGGCTTCTTGCCTTCTTCGATTCTTATTTTGTGCATGCAATAATCAGGACTGATTCCCTTCAGGTCTGCAATTGTCCATCCTATGGCTTCTTTATGCTCTCGGAGTACCTCCAGTAGCTTTTGTTCCTGTTCCTGAGATAAAAGAGAAGAAACAATTACCGGCAGGGTATTATTTTCACCAATAAAAGCGTACCTGAGGTGTTCTGGCAACTGTTTTAATTCCAGGGCTGGTGGTTCCTGGAGTGACGGGACCAGTGTCATTTTCTGCTCGCCTCCTTCATCCCTGTATAGCCTGACCCAGCTTTCTGTTCCCATGATCTGCTCATCCTGTTGCTCTTCTGTTTCCTCTGGAAATATGTCTTCAAATTCCTCCCATAAATCTTCTATCTCATCGCTTTCCAGATCATCAATTACCTCTACTGCAAAACAGTTTTCATGCCCATAATGATCGGGAAGCTGGAGAGATTTGAAAACATTAAATTTTACTTTTTCTTCATTGATTTGCATGGATAGCTCTCCACTTTTGCAGTTAATAATGGCTTCACCAGTCGCCAGGAAAGGTCTGCCCAGGATCAGCGGAACCTCTCCTGCCTCCATATCCAGTATCACAAAATCTGCTGGAAAAATAAGCTCTCCCACTTTTACCAGGATATCTTCAATTACTCCATAGGCAGGTTTCACGGATCTGTCAGCCATTTGAAGCATAATTCTTGTTGGACGTGGTTCTCCGACTCCCAGAATTTTGAAGATGGTCAGTGGCATCAAGTTGATGCTGGCACCCAAGTCACATAAGGCTTTTCCTGTGTATGCACTGCCCAGGGTCACTGGAATAACAAAGCTGCCAGGGTCTTTCTTTTTCAGTGGTAGACCATTTTTTACACAACTGCTCGCTTCTGCCGTCAGATTCACTGTTTTGAAGTCACTCATTCGCCTTCTACCGTACAAGATGTCTTTGAGAAATTTCGCATAAGTAGGCATTTTGGAAAGTGCTTCAGCAAAGGGTATGTTTATCTGTAATTGCTTGAATACCTCCAGAAATCTGGCGTAGTCTTTGCTGTCATCTCTCTTGCGTGTCTTCAGAGGGTAAGGAATCTCCTTAGAAGTTGGCACTGTCTCTGGATTACCCTCATTCATCTGCGCTGCTTCCTGCTCGACCGAACCCCTTTTCTGAGGGTTAGCGGTTGAACTGTCTTCCCGGTCAATCACTTCCTGCTCAATAATCTTGGACTTTTCTGCGCGTGCATGACTGGGATACGGTGGATCCTGCAGTGCAATTCCACTCCGAGTTGTGATAGCATTGATTTGAGCGCGTGGATTGTTCACTGTGTTAGATGGTAAATTCCCTGGGGCTCGTTCTGCCTGGTTCTGTGCAAGCTGTCCATTATGTACTTCCAAGTTGCGGATAGCAATCTTCATCTGGCTTACATCAGCAGTTAATGAGTCCATCTGTGCGAATCTAGTTTTCAACTGCTTATTGAATTTCTCCATATAGGACTCAAAATGTTGCTGAGACAGGTTTAGTTGTGGTGCTGCTTGTGCAGGCTGAGCTGGAGCTGTCTGTTGTGCCTGTGGCCTGTGCTGGAATCCTGGTGCATATACTGCTGCATTGGGATTTCCGTAGCGAAACCCTGGATGGTCACGTGTGCCTGGTCTGTAGCGACTAGGATCCCACTGCTGCTGAACATAGTTGGCATCTTCGGTCTGAAGCTCCAGAATTGCTGCGTCAAAGTCAGGTTCGTCCACTAATGCCACGGGCTTCTTTTCTGTATACACCTTCTTGACTAGGTCCTGTACCACTTTCGTGAGATTGTCAATCCTGTCATCAACCACTGGTTCTGCTACTGCTGTGAGCCTGCGGTCATCAAACAGGCGAGTATCCTGTTTGGCTAATTGCTTCATCAGTTCGTATGCTCCATCCTTGTCTACATGGTATAAAAAGTTACCCCCAGCTTCCCTGTCAATCCTGTCTGCATTCTCCCTGTCAAGTGCATGGTAAAATACCTGCAGAATCTTTGCGTCCCCGAAGCCGTGGTTGGGGCATTTTTTAACGAGTCTCATCAACCTGTCCCATGCATCTACCACTGTCTCCCCCATCTGCTGTTTGAAAGATAAAATCTCGCTCTGCAGCTTGATAACGCGGGATGCAGGTGTAGATAGTGCTTTCTGAGCTGACAGATCTTGGCCACGTGGCAACCATCCAGCACACCATATTGTGCTCCACACACACTGGATCACCAGCCGAGCTGATCCATGTGGGGGCTGCGAGACAGAGCCCTCGCATACCACTGCACGGGACTTGTAGGGACTTAGTGGTTTGGAGGCTAGAGTAAGCCCTGTCGCGTGCGAGTCAAGCCCGCACGCGACCTTTAGTAACTGTTTTGAGAGATCTATGGCACGAGCTTCCTAGACCCGGTCAATCCGGTCAAACCCGGTCAACCTCGTAACGGTTCCGGTATTCGCGCACCACGTGCTATAACGGTTCCTATATACTCGGACGAACGTGCCGTTATGGTTAAGCTAATTAAGCCGCCATTAATGGGCGCATTAACCACACTACAACGGTCATGTTCTCCAGTATATATATATCGTTAACCATTCCATACAAAAGGAGAACACACTTGCCATACGCGGAAGCTCTGCCAAACCTCTGTCTCTCTCTCAGACATTGCTACTGACTTACTCTCTCCCTACACACACCCCCACTCTTCCTGTGCGATCCTTGATCCACTACATACGGTGTACACGGAGGTCTCCCCGCCGGAATCTCTTGTGCACATTTTGGTGAACCCGACGTGAACTTACCAGCAAAAGCAACCATGTCTCAGGAGGATGATGTCAGCAACCGATCGCCTTCCGCCGAAACTCCCTCGGGAGACGAGACCCGCCGTAATCCAACGACTCCCGGCGAAGCACCGACGTTAGAGTCTTTGGACGCCACTGTCCAAAGTCAGGCGAAAGCTCTCAAGGCTCAATCTGCGCAGTTAGAACAAATCCTGGCCGTTCTGGGCACCCTTGCGCCGAATCCTCCACCAGCCACCGCTATCCCTCAGGGAGGAGGAACCCCTACCGCTCCAGGATTGGGAGTGTCAGCCACACCTCCCAACCCTCATCTGCAGACTCCACCGTCGGCTACGCAGCTGCCTTCGGTTCAAGGGTCAACGGCACAGATGCTGCCTCCTGCTGCTCACGCTCCTCAGCCCCCGGCTTTGGCGTCCAACCCAACTCTGCAGTACCCTTTGCCTCCCCCAACGATGATCTGGGGAAATGCGGGTGGTCAGTATGCTCCCAATCCTCCGGCGGCGTATGTGTCGCCACCGCCTACGGCGACCCCTCCGACAACTACCGAGGGGAGCATTCCAGAATGCATGACTTCTTTGCAGAAGCGCGTGGACACCATCCTGGCTCATCAGTCATTCGCGGATACCATTATCCCGAAGTTAGACAACGATCCACCCATTCCACGAGAGATCTATCTCATGCCTAACCCGGCGGGGTACAAGGCTCCTAAATGGGATAAGTTCGAGGACGTCAATGGAAACGCTCATGAGCATGTCATGCGTTTCATTGATGTCATGGGTCCGTACGGAGCCGATCCCAAGCTGCTGATGCGAGAATTCCCAAAATCTCTTGGGAACGTAGCGTACAAATGGTACCGAACATTGGAAGCCGGATCCGTAAAGACTTGGGATCACATGGTCCAGAAGTTTTATAACAAGTTCTTCCAGATGGAAGAAAAGGTGACGATGATCCATCTCTCGCGGATGTATCAGAAACGCGAGGAAGACGGAATCGCTTTCATCAAGAAATTCAGAGCGAAATCCTTGGAGTGCAAGGATCCAATGCCCGAAAGCCGGCTCGTGGAGATATGCCTGCAGTGCATGCGAGATGAATACAAAGGTATGCTCATTAATTTGCAAACACCTACGTTTTCAAAGCTAATCGAATGCACGAAGAATATCGAGCCTATAGTCGAGAGACAGAAAAAGAAGAGCGCTCCGGAGCGACCTGCGAGCGGCACTACCTACAAGATCGGCAGATTTAGTTACAAGAGGGGACGTGAAGGTGAGGTCAATACAGTTTCACCCCAGAAACAAGCGAAGGTTGCGAACTTCGATGCACCGCCTCTACCATGCTCAGTAGAGGAGGCAAGCGACCTCTGCAGACAGTGGCGTAAGGACGGCGTCCTGCCACCGCTCGAGAAAACACCCTCCAAGGAGATGGTGAGGGACCCTAAGTGGTGCGAATACCACGGCAAGGTCATGCACCCCACGGCCGAGTGCAAGAAGCTCAGATTCACGTTCGATCAGAAGATGAAGAACGGCGAGCTCATTGTCAGCGATCACCGGAAGGATGTGCGCAACAACCCGCTTCCCGCGCATGCGGAACAGGGCTCGAAGGGCAAAGAGGTTGCCATGATCTCGATCGTCGACTTGGAAGAAGTCGCAGAGGATGGTCTACCCATCATTGCTGAGGTCCATGAAGACGAAGACTATAGCATGGACACGGAGGATGAACGTGCCGACCGCATGAAAGGGTCGCATGGCTTCAGCAGATTTTTCGACGAGATGAACTTCTCTGAAAGGTGCCGAACAGATATAACGAAAGCAATCTTAAGGATAGCGGAGGACTACGAGGAGGACCTCGTGGTCTCCAACGGGAAAGTCATCAGGGCGTCTCGTTCCACAGAAAAGATCATAACCTTTTCTGCCAGCGACAAGAAGACGGATGCGAGCCACCAGAGGCCCCTGTACGTGACCGCCATCATCAACGGCGTCGAATTCAAACGAGCATTCGTCGATGGAGGAGCAGCGGTCAATGTTGTTCCACTCCACACACTGAAGCTAGCAGGGATCCCCGAGCACAAGGTAGTCAAGCGTCCATCTCCGCTGGTGGGATTCGGAAGCGACTCTAGAAAGACGATCGGATGGATCCGCCTTGGCGTCCAGATTGGCAAGATCAAGTTCTCAGCAAAGTTCTATGTCATAGACGCGAACACCACATACCACATGATTATAGGCCGAGCCTGGATTCATCGCTTTGACGCAGTCCCTTCGACGGCTCACCAGGTCATGAAAGCTATCTGGAACGACAGAATAGTCGAGATACCAGCTTCGACTAACCCGTTCAACTTGGACGAAGCACATCTCAGCGAGGCGGTGTGGTTCACTGAGATGGCGGACGAGCAAACACCCGGACCATTCAACCCTACTCCTTTGCCTCTCTGGGAGGACATCAAGGACCAGTCACCTGCGGGCGTGATGGTGACAAGGGAAGACGCCAAGGAAAAGCCGCCTACACGCGAAGAGGCGCCACGTATCGCATATCATCGAAAGAATGTGTATACTTTGAAGAGGATCGCAAAGCATGACCCCGAGGGCAAGGAGATAGAGAGCTTCTACGCCAATGGTAAGAAATGCTATCGCATATGAAGGTGCGCGGGGATGTCCTCACGCGGGCATGGGGATATCCCTGGGCAAATCAATCAAATCGAGCAAGTTGCGCTGACGAAAGAGCCAACACAGGGCGCTCCAGACGAGAAACTCAAAGAAGCGCCTGAATGCATGGAAGACAGGCCAAGACCACAAAGGCAAGAACTAAAGGAAGTGTTCCTCAGCCCGAACGAGGAAAAGAAAAGGCCAGTCTTCCTGAGTGCGGACCTCACAAGCGAGGAGGAACAAGGATTGCTACAGCTCCTAACTGAATACAAGGACGTGTTCGCATGGGAGTACGATGAGATGCCAGGTCTAGATACAAGCATCACCATGCACCGTTTAGACATCATCCCAGGGTATAAACCGGTCAAGCAAAGCACCAGAAGCTTCAGGCCAGAGCTCAACGTGAAGATCAAGCAGGAGATTGTCAAACTCCTAGATGCCAAGTTCATAGAGCCGAATCATCATCCCACATGGCTGGCCAACATCGTGCCGGTGGTGAAGAAGAATGGACAGCTCCGCATCTGCGTGGACTTCCGAGATCTCAATCGCTTCTGCCCAAAGGACGATTTCCCACTGCCCAACATCGACTTGCTTATCGATTCAACAGCAGGCCATCGCATGTTCAGTTTCATGGACGGTTTCAGCGGGTACAATCAAATCAAGATGGATCCCGAAGACGCGCGGAAAACTGCATTCATCACTCCTGTGGGGGTATTCAACTACACGGTGATGCCGTTCGGTCTTAAGAACGCGGGCGCGACCTATCAGCGAGCCATGATGGCTCTATTCCATGACATGATGCATAAGGAGGTGGAGTTCTATGTGGATGACCTGGTGGTTAAATCCAAGCATGAAGCAGACCACCTTGCAGATCTGCGAAAGGTGTTCAATAGATGCAGGAGCTTTCAACTGAAAATGAACCCCATGAAATGCGCATTTGGGGTGACCTCGGGGAAGTTCTTGGGATGCGTAGTCCATCGCCAAGGGATCGAGCCTGACCCTGCAAAAGTGTCAGCCATCACCAGCATGACGCCACCCCATAACCAAAGTACCTTGAAAACATTCTTGGGAAAACTGTCATACCTGCGGAGATTCATCCCAGCAATTGCCGAAATCACATGCTGTTTTAGCACTCTTCTCAAGAAGGACGCCGCGTACAACTGGGCTCCGGACCACGAAGCCGCATTCGAAAAGCTGAAAGACTTACTCACGTCCTCAAAGATAATGATCGCGCCTCAACTGGGATCACCGCTTCTGCTATACCTGACATCAACAAAGTAGTGGTGTGCGCTCTTGGCTCAGGAGTATGAAGGCCAAGAGAGGCCCATCTACTATATTTCTCGCATTGTGCAGCCTGCTGAATCAAGGTACACAGACATCGAACGTCATTGCCTTGCTTTATTCTTTGTGATAGAGAAGTTGAGACACTATTTTGCATCGCACAAAGTAGTGGTGGTCACCAAGAGCGACCCCATAAGATACTTGCTAACTCACACTACTCCGGGCGGGAGATTGGCGAAATGGTACATGACCATCTCTCAATACGATATCACATGCGTGAGACCAAAAGCGATCAAGTCGCAGGCGGTAGCGGATCTGTTGGCACAGTTTCCCGACAACAGCCACGAACCCGTGATCGAAGAAGAGCTCGAAGGCCCTGAAATCTACGCAATCGACGTGCCCTATTGGACCCTCCACTTCGACGGTTCGTCAACCAGGAAAGGCGGAGGCATTGGGATAGTCTTGACAAAGCCAGACGGGGAAGTCATACAGATGTCCGCAAAGCTCAACTTCGCAGTCACAAACAACGAAGCGGAATACGAGGCTCTCATCGCGGGGCTCCGTGCGGCGAAAGCTTTGGAGGTGAGCAACTTAACGGTCATGGGAGATTCCAAACTGATCGTTAAGCAAGCCTCGGGCGAATATGGTTTAAAGGAGATCAACCTCCTGTCTTACCGCACCCTAGTACAAAAACTGATGCAGCAGTTCTGCGATGTGAAGTACGAGCACAAGCCCCGAGCGGACAATAGGCACGCAGACGCCTTAGCAACCTTGGGATCTAAGGTCAGCATAGATAAATGCCCCGCAAGGATTTCCATTGAAGTGCGAACATCGTCGGCATTAACAGAAGATGCGTGCGACGACGAACACATGGATGACGCAGACTGGCGGAAAGCAATCCTGCAAGCTATTGCGAAAGGCACCAGCAGCGAAAGCTGGGCGCTCACAAAAGGATACTGCATCCACGACAACACTCTTTACTACAAGGGTCCTGGAGGAATACTCATGCGATGCGTCTCCGAGCAAGAGGGACAACAGCTGTTAGAAAAGATTCACCAACACGCTTGCGGAGAAAGCGAGGTGTCAATCTACAGAAAGGCTCAGAGATATGGCATTCATTGGCCAGACATGTCAACAGCCGCAGCCCTGATACAAGGGAAGTGCGAAAGTTGCGCACTAATCAAAGATTCTCTACTCGTCGCCCTAACCGATGACGACATGGACTGGAGGAAGCCACTGTTTGATTTTCTCACCCAGGGCACCGTGCCCGAATCGAGAAAAGAAGCCGAAAAATTGAAAAGGAAAGCGTCTCGATATGTGGTACAGGAAAACCTGCTTTGGCGAAGAGGTCACGAAGGCAACTTGCTGCGATGTCTAGACGGCAGAGAAGCCCAAGAAGTCATGGACCTTTCTCATCAGGTGGAACACCAAGGAGGTGCGAAATTATGCAGACAGCTCCTCTCAATCGGATATTTCTGGCCCACGATGGAAGTGGATTGCCGCACCAAAGTGCGACGCTGCCAGGAATGCCAATTCAAAGGGAACCTAGTGCACGCTCCCGCCGTGGATCTACATGCATTAGGGACGCCATGGCCATTTCACACATGGGCTCTGGACTTCATCGGTCCCATCCGACCGACGTCGCACGGGAACCATTTCATTCTCACTGCAACCGAGCTGTTCACCAAGTGGGTGGAAGCAATACCACTAAAGACGGCGAATGCGCTGGCCGTGGTCAATTTCATCCAGGAAAACATCGTATGCAGGTTCGGAATCCCAAATACCATTCTTTCAGATAACGGTACTCCTTTTGTTAATCGCCAGGTAGCTGCAAAATTAGCGGAGTACAATATCAGGCAGATATGCTCTACCTCCTATTACCCAAAGGGAAACGAACAAGCCGAAGCGACTAACAAAACGCTGTTGAGAATTCTGAGCAAGATGGTCGCAGATGACCACAAGAAGTGGGCCAACTCCCTAAGCATAGCTCTATGGGCCTACAGAACTTCTCCAAGGACACCCACAGGGGCCTCGCCATTTCTACTATGTTATGGGGCCGAAGCTGTAGTACCTACGGAGGTTAGAGTCAATTCGGCAAGGCTGGCCTTCCATGCACTCTATGAAAATCAACGCGATCATGACTTAGTCTTGCTGGAAGAAAAGCGAGAACAAGCTAAAAGGACCAACAAGCGGTACCAGGAAAGAATCGCTCGCGCCTACAATAAGACAGTCCAGCGAAGAGATTTCGCAGTTGGAGACTTGGTCTTGCGCGCATCTGACCACTGTATGCGAGAAGCAACTCACCCAAAGTTCGCAGCTAATTGGGAAGGACCCTTCGAAGTCACAGAAGTCTTCGATAGTGGCTACTGCAGCATACGAAGGTTGCACGGCACAACCTCAACTCCGAGTTCAGTCAACATGCGCTGGATCAAGAAGTACTATCCCTGACTTCTCTCATTTCATACGTTTTATGATAACGTTGCTTAATGTCTCATATGGCTATGATTTACGCAAGCTCCTCTCCCATATGAGAGGATTGTAATCCCATCTCTCCCATATGAGAGCGTTGTAATAAAAGAATTCTCCCAAATGAGAAGTTCACATTTCTAGCTGTTTATGTTGCTCTATTCGGTTTGTTATTACTGTTAACAATGGTTTATTCGCTGCAATAGAAATCAATGCAAATGCGATCTTAAGTGATCATCTAAGCCTATCTCTCACGATAGCAGCAAATTCAAATGCGATCTTAAGTGATCATCTAAGCCTATCTCTCACGATAGCAGCCAATGCAAATGCGATCTTAAGTGATCATCTAAGCCTATCTCTCACGATAGCAGCCAATGCAAACGCGATCTTAAGTGATCATCTAAGCCTATCTCTCACGATAGCAGCCAATGCAAACGCGATCTTAACTGATCATCTAAGCCTATCTCTCACGATAGCAGCCAATGCAAACGCGATCTTAAGTGATCATCTAAGCCTATCTCTCACGATAGCAGCCAATGCAAATGCGATCTTAAGTGATCATATAAGCCTATCTCTCACGATAGCAGCCAATGCAAACGCGATCTTAACTGATCATCTAAGCCTATCTCTCACGATAGCAGCCAATGTAAATGCGATCTTAAGTGATCATCCAAGCCTATCTCTCACGATAGCAGCCAATGCAAATGCGATCTTAATTGATCATAAAAGCCTATCTGTTACGATAGCAGCCTATAAAAATGCGATCTTAATTGATCATAAAAGCCTATCTGTTACGATAGCAACCTATACAAGTGCGATCTTAATTGATCATAAAAGCCTATCTGTTATGATAGCAGCCTATACAAGTGCGATCTTAATTGATCACCTAAGCCTATCTGTTACGATAGCAACTTATATGCAAAGTGACTTTAGTTGATCACCCAAGCCCATCTGTTACGATGGCAACGCATGCGCAAAATGATCCGATCTGATCTTCTAAAAGTCTATCTGTTGCGATAGCAATTTATGCGAGAAACGATCTCAAGCAATTCTCTAACAAAGCCTATCTGTTGTGATAGCAATCCGCACCACTTAACGATCTTAATTGATCTGTTAAAGACCATCTGTTACGATAACAATGTTGTGAAAATGATCTCAAATGATCCACAACGGCCAACCACAAGCCCAACCGCCGAGATGGCACAGCTGCGAAAATATGATCTCGAACGATCTAGCGAAACATCCGCGAATTAATATATCGCAGATGCGAAACTATTGCATAGCATTATGCAAGGCGAAATAAGCCGAAATGCATGCGAAATTGTATTTTGTTGCAAAGAGACAGCAGATAATACAAAGGCTATTTATCATTATGAGTCAAATGACTTACAATTCATCTGTCTAGATAACAACTTACAAACGAAAAAGCTCAAATCTAACTACGCAGCCAACATGGCTTACAATACATTCGAAAAGTGGCTGGTAAGCCAGCAGAGACACAGTTCGGAAACCCGGACTGCAAAGGATGAGCCCACCGGTTCCAACACCGGCTATGCAATACGTTCACAAATCTGCGGGTGAACATCTGTCGCAGCTAGGATCTTGCTCCAGAGAGCCACATGAAGCCATACGTTCAAGATCCCAGTATTTGACAAGACCCTTGTCAGATCTGCACCCCATAACATTTGCCCAAGGAACCACCGGTTCCAGCGATCAACATGCAAGCAGAAGCTCCAAAGGGCAAGGGCTCCTTGTACACGGGGATGAACACAGCGGTCCGCAACCCTGAGTTCAAGAACGAAGAGGCAAGAAATCCTCCTCCAGGGATGCTGGAGGAGAATTCCGCCGTTCATTACGAGACGGTAGCACGGTCACTTCGGCGCTGCACCTCGCCACGAGGCGGCCGGAAACATGACCTGCACACATAATACACGAAGAAATTTCTTCGAACGCATATGAGATATTATCTGCATCTTCTTTATGATGGTTATAAAGAGCAATAAGCCTCATAAAGTGGATCTTGGAAACTATTTCTATAGCACAAAGCGCAAACTCAGGATTCAAAACTTGAAGTTGCCATGAATCAACGAAAAACAAGCGTTGAAGCCAGCAGTCGTAAGGACTCACGGCAAAGCACATCTTTGGGATGAAGAACCCAAATAGCAAAGACAGGGTTTATATAGACCCTGTGGAGACTCTTAAGTTGCCAAGGATGAGTCAGCAGAATTCAAAAAGAGGGTAAGTTCAATCACTTACGCCTTGAAAAGCGATAACAATCAATTACCCTACTAAAGGCTACGACGATTCAGTTGCGTATCCTAATAAATGACGGATGGTCATGATTCGGATGGACTTCCCAACAAAAGCGTGCTTATCTGCCGAGAAATTAGCGCGAAAATCAAGCAAAGTATCAATTGCTGATGTCACAATTGGATATGCACAAAGATATCCTGTCAAATCCCGGAAAGGGCAAAACGGGCAAGCTCATTGTTTGTTGTTAAAAAAAAAGGGGGAGAAACCCTAGCAACATTGCATTAATGTTTCAAAACATTGCATTAATGTTCCAGCTATTTCCTTGCTATTTTTCAAAATTCGAAAAGTCAAAGCAAATTCTTGATTAAGGAGTCCTGGGGCTCGAACTGCCCACTCAGCTTCTCCACCTGTTCCACTTCTTGCTTCAGTAGCTCGCACCTAGCATTCATCTCATGATACAGCTTCAGAGCTTCATCAACCTTTTGCTTCTGCTGCTCCACCTTCTGCTTCTCGGCTGCGAGATTCTGGTGGCCGAGTTTCAAAGTTACGGCTGCGCGAATCAGCGTGACTCTGTCCTTAAGAAATTTGAAACCCAGTCTGCCCTGGACTTTGATCAGGAGATTTTGGCACATGCCGCACAGCAATTCAGCACTCTGGACAGAAATGGTCGCAGGTGTAGCCGCAGACAGCTGCTCCAATATCCAAATGGCTTCAGTAAGGAACAGCCTCCTGTCAAAAGGCCCGATCTCCAGGGATCTCACAAACGATCGGGGGTAGGTGAGGCGCATCCGAACCACCCAGTCTACATCGGTTTGCTTCAAACCTAAAGTGATTTCAAAAATGAGTTACGATGTCAAAACTCGCAAGCGAGTAATGCGATGTGCGAACGGTAAAGCTTTACTTACCAGTTCCTTCCAGAATCTCATGAAGAGAAGGAATGCGGACTACCGGGTTGTTCGAAGATTGCGCTCGCTCCATGGCTCTCCCATCAGCTGCGAGCTCCAATCTCTCGTAGTCGGGAGGAAGAGTGTAGGCCGCACCAGCTGCGACTGCATTCCCAACCTGCGAGCCCCAAATGCTCCACGCAGGAATAGGTGCCTCTGGCTCAGTCATCGCCAGAGGCGAAGGGACAGCCGAAGTCGCTTGGCGAAGGACGCTCTCAGATGCGAAAACATTAGCAGCACTTGTCCTTTCTTCCTCAGCACCGGTACGGACATCTTCGTCCATCAACGCAGCATCTGCTTCAGCATCATCGGAAAGTTCGATGATGCCCTTGAGAGGCTCACTTGCATGCTCAGCAGTTGGGACGGGCTTCTCAGTATGGGAACTCGGAACCGGAACATAGGACGCAGGTTCCTCAGCATGACCTGCGACATTAAATGCGATGATGTAAGGTAACTTGCGCTATAAGTTATTTTGCTGTCTTTACTAAAGCTAAGAGTAAGCACCTCCACGCGAAGGTGGGATTGGGGTGTCCTCGTCATACACTAAGGACGTGGAACCATGCCCTATCAGTGTGTCCTCACTAAGCAAGTCTTTAAGAGAAGCGTGACCTGGGATGCGAATAAACCAGTCATGATTCTGCCTCAAGTGGCTACAGCCTAGTACATGCATATCACTCAAATAATTACCTGAGGGTTCTCCGCATTTGCCTACTAACCAACGGCGAATGTCAGCCTTTGACACACCGTGCTTTAACGCACCCACAATAACATCTCTATAAGTTACTGCGAGATTGAAGATCTCACCTTTATCGCCACCTGCGATCTCTTCGAAGTCTGCTTGGACTTGCTCCAAGGCTGCTGCATCCTCTCCGGGAACCTCATCTTCCTCCTCCACATGAGGAGCCACTTCTTCGGGAAGCTCGTCTTCCTCGTTGGATGGACGCACTAAGTCGTCAACATGTTGCTCTTCGAGGCTCCGCTGTTTCACACGCTCAAGCTCCTCTTCTTCTCGCCGCCTCCTTCTTTCAGCAGCCTCTGCGGCTGTCTTCCGGGACTCAGCAAGAACGTCCTCGCTTATGGGATCATCTGGAATGCCAGAATGGGCATCTCTCTTTTGTCTCTTGGCCGAAAGGCCACCAATGATTTCGTCATCATCATCATCTGCGAAGAGATGATCGGTTTAAGAAGAGAAATATAAACAAGTTACGATAACGGGAAAGGAAATGCGACGGAGGTACCTCCTGAATCTTCCTCATGCATCACAACTGTTGCTTCTTCTTCTTCATCACCTTCTTGGGGCTCCTGTCTCTCTTCCTCTTCCTCTTGATTGAATGGAACGAAAGTCTCAACTGCGAGCTCTTTCCGCACTTTGCTTGGCATGCGACCTTTGCCTTTGTCCTTGATAGAAAGGGACCTCACTGGAGGAGAAGCTGGAGCACTTCTAGGGGAAGAAATCGTAATTCCCTTTTGCCTAGGTCTCTTCACTCTCGGCGCCGCAGTCGCTGGAGGGGACGGGTCATCTCCAGGAGGAGATGGAGCCGGAGGATTGTCTATCAGCGAGTCGGCAAAAGCCTTCATGACTGCGCGGACCTTTGTTTCGACCTCGGCGTCCATCCTCCATGCTAGCCGGAACGACTCCCCTTGTCTTCTGGTGGCAACAATGGTGTTAAACAGCGATTTGGAGCGATCACCAGCTGCGAACCTCCGCACATGACACTAAAACAGTACAGAATGAAAGTATCAGCGTAAGGAAATCGAGAAGCTTAACGCACGCGAAGAAATTGCTTACCTCAGCAAACGCCTTGCTATATCTGATGACGTGCGTGTCGCCCTTCTTGACTGCGGCGACTTGCTCCTTCAAGACGAAATCAGGGCACAAATGGTTCTCACGGTCCCACAGTTAGTAGCAACCATACTCACACTCGCTCAAGCTGCAATTGGGGCGAAACGGAAAAGAGTTTCTTTTGATCAGGGGGGCTCTACTTGGCTGCGCCGCCGCCTCCGTCTCAATCCTCGTTTGCTGGGCAACCCAGTATGCGAGCCAGTTCTGGGAACAACCACCCTCGCGGGTTCCCGCAGGCTGCTCAAAGGGAAGATTGTTCATGAAGACCGTCTTGCACTCCTTTGTCAGCAAGCGCTTGTAGCATCCTCTGATAATAGACTGGGGCCAGATTGATGGGGCCACCGCATCAAAACCAAACTGAGGAGAAACTCGAGTAGGGTCAACGTCCACGGTAAGCTTTTCATACCTTGGCGCGAGCTCACGGATATGCTCTGCGAGGGCAGGAAGGGAACCTTGCACACACCAGCAAAAGAACTCACGATAGCGCTCGTGGAAATGCGGTCCCTTTTCAAAGAGAAGCTCTTCTGAGAAGACCATACCTTTGGAGGGGTATAGCTTTGGAAACCATCGCACATTCTCGATACGCGTGGCGTAGGGCCTGGCAGTAAACTCCCTCCGTTTGTCGCATATCAAACTCCAAACGCACTTGGTGTTGCTTGCTCCAAACCATCTCGCAGCCCTTCCGCTGTTACGCGCTTCTGTCTTACCTGGGGGACACCACTTGTCAAGCTTAAGAGCAGTTGGAGCATAAGACGGCCATCGCTCGAAAACCCACATTGTCAAAAAGGAAATATTGACAAAGGTCAATACATCAAGGCGGCCACGCGACTCCCTCATAGCCAGAACCAGCTGATCAAGCCTATAGTACAGCGTGCCCAAGACCAAAGGTCCGAGTGCGACTCTCTGGCCAAGAGCGAGCCTCACAGCAAGTGGCAACACATGGTAGAAGACTCCGTCATGGGGGTGACCATCAATCAAATACCTCGACAGCCAGGCACAGAGAAAAGCACAAAGGGTCAAATGATAACCCTTGCCCTCTACGTAATTCTCGGCCTCTGGGTCCTCACTCAGAAGTTTCTTAGTAATGCTGCTGTTCGCATACTCTCGGAAGAAGTACTGCAACCATTTGTTCCAGGTATTCTTCGCAGACGTATCAACCAGCTGCCAGTTCGGAAGAGGCTTTGTAGTGGTCCACCGAGTGGAAATTTTCTTTACCTCTGCTAGGCATTCTTCCATTTGCGTGTACAAGGCAATCTCCGCAGATGTTCTCAAGGGACTCAGAGGGTCCACCTCGCCCATAGGGGAAAGCTCGTACAGCATTTGAACGTCCTCGAGCGTGGGGGCAGCCTCGAACTCAGCAAAATGGAACGTGTGGGTCGCAGGCGAGTAACGGGACAGAAGGTCTAGAAGCATGGATTGATCCAGCTTCACGGCAGCACCCTTCATAGCACGGATAGCAAAGTATATGCCGGCTTCATCAAGAGTCGCGGCGTGATGGTCCAAGACGTGGTCAATCCACTCATCCATATAGTCCAATTTCTGGACGAACGCTTGGGTAGAAATCGCAGTGTATGGGAAGTGCCCGTTCTCGATTCCCAATCGAACCACATCCTCGGAACCGATCAACTCGAGCAAGGCTGAGTTAACTGGGCGAGAAAGTGTCAGCAATCGCTCAGCCGGGACAGGATCAGGCATCCTCTTTGCCTTTACCCTCGCATGATAGAAATCTTTCCCACCCAAAAAGGGGGCTTTTCGCCACAAGGCCTGTGGAAGGTCGGGTATCTCTTCATCTTCTTTGACAGGTCTGGTTCCTTTTGTCTTGGCCATTCCTGCGGAAGAGCAAGAAAAAAAGGGGGGAGAAATACCACACTTCAGTTTGAATTTTGAAATTCAAGATCTATGCAAAGGAAGACGAACAATTTCTGGTATCGATTTCAGAAATCGGGAAGTTGCAAGATCCAATATTGTTGAAAGATTAAAGCAAAAGAGGGTTCAAAGATCAAAGCCTCTTCACAAATCTCATGGGTTTACAGATTCAGCGCAGTTCAAGGCAAACACTGGTATCTCAAATCAAAATTAAACGAGGCCAACCTTGTTTTCTTGAAGCTTGCTTGGATATGCACAATTGAAGAACACGATTTGCAGTTCTGAACTGATGATTGATGATCTGAATCTGCTCTCGAAGATCTCCGGGTACCATTCACTTTGCAAGAAAGAAGTGATGCTTTTCAATAATGAGGGATACAAAGTATTTATCCAAAACAATGAAGGGTTGCGTCCTTTCAGTAGTCGAATCGCAACCGTCACCGTCGTATCGCGCAATCACAGGACAAGCTGACGTCACACCTAAAACCCTAAAGGCCAGACGGCACGACTCTAGGGGTTTTAGGTCATAATGGCACGCACGGGGGCTGAACTTACCCGTATTTGAATTGGTGCGTGGCGGCGACGCGCATGTTGGTTTCCGCGCATGGAAGCCTATACAGCTATGAGTCTTCACGCGCAGAAAGGGGGCTAATGTAGATAGTGCTTTCTGAGCTGACAGATCTTGGCCACGTGGCAACCATCCAGCACACCATATTGTGCTCCACACACACTGGATCACCAGCCGAGCTGATCCATGTGGGGGCTGCGAGACAGAGCCCTCGCATACCACTGCACGGGACTTGTAGGGACTTAGTGGTTTGGAGGCTAGAGTAAGCCCTGTCGCGTGCGAGTCAAGCCCGCACGCGACCTTTAGTAACTGTTTTGAGAGATCTATGGTACGAGCTTCCTAGACCCGGTCAATCCGGTCAAACCCGGTCAACCTCGTAACGGTTCCGGTATTCGCGCACCACGTGCTATAACGGTTCCTATATACTCGGACGAACGTGCCGTTATGGTTAAGCTAATTAAGCCGCCATTAATGGGCGCATTAACCACACTACAACGGTCATGTTCTCCAGTATATATATATCGTTAACCATTCCATACAAAAGGAGAACACACTTGCCATACGCGGAAGCTCTGCCAAACCTCTGTCTCTCTCTCAGACATTGCTACTGACTTACTCTCTCCCTACACACACCCCCACTCTTCCTGTGCGATCCTTGATCCACTACATACGGTGTACACGGAGGTCTCCCCGCCGGAATCTCTTGTGCACATCAGGGTATAATTTTGCCAAGAAATCAGCAACACACCCCTCCCAGGTAGTGATAGACCTCGGTGGCCTTGTCTCCAGCCAATCCTTTGCTGTTCCGAACAAACAGTATGGGAATAAAATCAGCTTTAGCGTGTCCGCTTCGACCCCTCTATACTTAATCTTGTTGCAGTAATCCTCAAATTTTCCAAGGAAGTCGTTTGGATCTTCATCTGCCTTCCCATTAAAAGGACAATGGGTCTGGGCGGTCTGAATGGTGGATGATTTCAGGTCGAAGTGCTCTGCTGTAATGGGAGGCACTACAATAGCTGGTTGATGTCCTCCGGTTGGGACTTCAAAGTTTTCGACCAGTGCCCTTCCAGACCTGTTATAAGTCCTCTGATTGTACCTGGCAGCAAAACCTGCTGCTATCAACTCTTCAATGTAAAGAGCCATCTGTGCTGGAGTACGTTGCGGCTGTCCTGTGGGTGTTCCTGTTTCGGTTGTGGTGTCTTCTCCGTGTTCAGACATCGTGGCTCGGTGTCTGCGACTTTGCTCTCTGAAAAGTTTTTCGGGATCTTCAAGTGGTGATACCAGTTTGCTGGGCAATCTGGGCATAAACTAGAATAGCCTGAAAATCAGATTTCACGAGCAGTAAGTCGAAAGAAAGTAACTGTAAAAATAAAAGAAAAACTCTGAGACTTATTCTAATGTCTCTTTAACAAAAACTGAAACCGTTCCCCGGCAACGGCGCCAAAAACTTGACAGCGTAAACCTATCTGCTTTTTCGCAAGTGTACGATCAAGTAATATAGAGTATGTAATTGTGACTCTGGTTGTCGAACCCACGAGAACAGTTTAAGTTGTTTCTAATCAGAACTAAAATTAGACACAAAGTTTGTAAAACGGAGGAAGGTTTGGGAGTTGACTCTACTAAATTGTAATAAATAAAAACAGTAAGAAAACTTATTTTATTTTTCTGCTGGATGTTTTGCAGGAATTGTTGTGGTTGTAAAAGTTGATAATTCTAAAAATCTAGGTTCCAAGATCCCCTAGGGTTACTCTCCAGCTTTCATAGTGTATTTGATTTCAGAAACACACATTGGTTTTGTTTATGCCAGCATACCAATAGTACAATCTCCTCTCGGTCTCATGCACCTATCACTCTCCTGCAGATTTTCGGGTCCTCTCGGTCCACCTAAATCTGCAAGTTCGTTCTAAGTCTGCTAGGGTTACAGGTTCTCCTCTCGGTATCCCCCTAAACGTCTAGCAGTTGGTCTAATGCTTCTGGGCTAGTCCCCTGATTCTCTTCACCTCTCGGTCCATCAAGGCAGAGTACTAAATCCTGTCTTTTCTTCCTAACTTTCACTGGTCACTCTCGTGCACCAGATCCTGTCTGTAACACTCCTGGGTGATCAAGCCATTCATGTATGTAAATAAAATCAAAGACAGAATAATAAACAATCCATCCTGTATTAAGGCTTAGCTAGCCATGCATCTGAAAATCAAACAACCAAGTCTGCTGAATTCATAAACCCTAGGTTCACCAAGAACCTAGGCAAAAGGTCTAGCTAGCTTGCATTATTAAAAAACAACGTTTCATAAAGAGAGAAAAGATCAAACTAGTTATTTTTCTGAAAATACTGGAAAACTGCTCCAATCCTGCTCTGCTCCAACTCCTGGCTGCTGTGAAACTGGCTGCTGATGATGATGATAGATGTGTGAGTGTGTATGCGTTACCCTAATTCAGTGCTGGGACACCTCCTTTTATACTGCCACAGTCTCCAAAACTGATGCACGAAATTCCTGTTTTACCCTCAAAAAGACCCGTCCTGGAAGCTTCTGGAACCCTTCTGTGCGTTCGAACGCACACTTCCTGCGTTCAAACGCAGTGCGTCTGAACGCACACCCTCTGCGTTTGAACGCAGGCCTTAGCCGTTTTTCCATTTTCCTCTTCTGGCTCCTGGACCCATGCGTTTGAACGCAGCTCCTCTGCGTTTGAACACACCCCTTGGCCTTCTCTTCTCTTGAGTGTTGAGTCCTGCGTTTGAATGCACCCCTTAATTTTTCAGCACTTCGGCCTCTGACCCCTGCGTTTGAACGCAGACTGCCTGCGTCTGAACGCAGGACTTAGCCAATTTTCTGTCATTTTCCTGCTGCCGCCATCTTGTGCGTCTGAACGCAGATGCTCTGCGTTTGAACGCACCACTTAGCATTTTTTCCTCTTTTTCTGCTCAGCTTTCCTGACACGCTGCCTCCCATCCAAGTTAATCTCATGCATTTTTCGGCACCTGTTACCTGCACATCATAACACGCACCCGCGATCATATCCAACAAACAAAAGTATGCATAAAATTACTCAAATTTTACAATCATGATTTATAAATCTCTGCCTCGTATCAGGTGGAAAATAAGCTGAAAATGGCCAAACTCAACTCTCACAGGGTTAAAACCAATGGTAAAAAGATGTCCCAAACTAATACATTTTCAAGCTGTCATCGACATTACACGGTTTGCAAACGACATCCACATATTTCCTCCGGTTATCAAGGCGGTAATGATTCGAAAAGATTTGAAAGGTCGTGTGTCTCCAAGAGACTCCATATAAACCCTTCCACTCCACAGTTTGTGCTTTTTCACACCATTGTTACTGGTGAAGCTCATGAGCAGAGACGAAACTCTTCAACAACAAATCCAAAAACCTTCAATCAACTGTTCGTCATCATCAATCAAGCACTTGGATTGCTTAGACAACAACAAGGTTAGTAGATCTCATCTTTCGATAACGCAATTTTCACATTTGAGAATACGAATCAAGTAGACATGCAGTTAAATTTGGGATTGCCTTTTATGTTCTTTGTGCAATTGAATTTGGGTTTATCATTGGTGTTCGTCATGCATAAACAGAGTATCAATCTTAAAAACATTCCTTTGCATGTGTTATTTGTGTAATAGAGATGGAAAATGCAAGGAATCAGAAGGAGGAAGTGAATCTACCAGAACTCAATCCAGATTTGTGGCGCACGGCTCCGTATCTGAATTCTGAGAATTAGTATCTTGCTACCATTAGAGGAACCAACTTAGACAAATCTCCGGCAAGAAAATATATGCAACTCATACCCGAACCGGAAAGGGAAGACTGGGACTTGGCCTATCTGAATTAAATACACAGGTTAGTGGCACGATCTAACCACAAGTGTATGGCCGTCGTGTGTAGTAATATCCGGAAATCCGGGTTGTCGAACACAAGGGACGTGTCGTGAATCAATTAGTATTCTTAACTTTATGTGGGCAAGCAGTAGAGATTGTTTTACTAAACTACTGGGACTTGGCCTATCTGAATTAAATACACAGGTTAGTGGCACGATCTAACCACAAGTGTATGGCCGTCGTGTGTAGTAATAACCGGAAATCCGGGTTGTCGAACACAAGGGACGTGTCGTGAATCAATTAGTATTCTTAACTTTATGTGGGCAAGCAGTAGAGATTGTTTTACTAAACTAGGAATTGAAATAACAAAACAAGTATTTAAATATTAAGATTTAATATGGGAGAAACAACCAGGACGCCTCGCTTGGGAGATTGAAAGGGTTTTACTATAGACGTCGTTCTACGATTTCTGAAACACATACGCAGTTTACTTTGCTAATCGAGCAATACTAACTCACCGAGTTACCAAGTGAGCATCCTATTCCTAGGTTAGATTAAAACCGAGTAACCAATTTGTAATTATCCCTAAACACGCATTAACGATGATTTCTACTCTAACGATCCCATTCAACGTAGCCGAGTTACCAAGCCTATGAACGGGTGATTGTTTGATTTTTCTGTTTGACAATTACCGAGTTACCAAATAATTGCAAACTAATTTCTAGCTAACAAGACGTCTCCAATTAACAAGATGAGATGAAGATCACAAAACAATCATAGCAAACGTAAAATCATCAATTAGGTTTATCAAAACATGAATCTCAATTCATAAAACGCATAATCAATGTGAAAACCCTAACCCCAAACTCGGGTCCTGATCTAAGAAGTTTAGCTACGCATATTCATGATCACAACGACAAGAGTTTGTGTGATCATGATAAAAAACAAAGAAACGAAGGAGAAAAGAGATCAAACAAGATTTCCCAAGCTCCACGATGGTGTCTAAGCTCCAAGTTGATGTCCCGTCCTTCAATAATGCGTCTCCCCCTGAAAATATGACCTAGTATGTCTAATATACGTTCCCTAAGAGTCCCGGGTCAATTAGGAAAGTTTTAGGCATCGTTTACTTAATTTTGGCTGCCTCTGCACAGTGTCTTTGTAGGAAGACTTTTCTCTTCGTAGGAAGAGTCTTCATGCGAAGACTTTTTCTCTTCGTAGGAAGACCTTCGCAGGAAGAGTCTTCGTATAAAGATTTTTTCTCTTCGTAGGAAGACCTTCCCAGATAAGTACTGCAACCTGTTTTGGGAAGACATTTTCAGCAACTCAAAATTTGGCTAAGTATGATCTCTTCGTACGAAGACAAATTTCTTCCTACGAAGAGAAGTCTGGGTCACCCAAAAACATCCTTTTTGGTTATTTTTTTGCTTCTTCGATCGTACTCTTGCTTTCCGAAGGATCTCCTCGTCCCCGAGACTCTCTTTTTACCATAAAACATTCCCAAAGTCCGGGGAATAATTTACTCCTCAATTTTACGCATTCCAAGGCACGTATTGCATTTCCAGATGTTTTTAGCCCAATTTTTTTCTCTTGAGCATCCTTTTTAGCATAACTTTCTCGTCCGGACTCTGATAAATGTGATTTTTGCACATTTGGATTCCTTTTGGGACGTAGACTTCATGCATGTAGAGAAATTCCCATTTCTGGATGATTTTCTTGTTTTTCTCAATTATTGCCCAATATTTGGCGAAAACATCCAAAAACGCGCCAAATTCGTCTTTTCTTCTATTCTGAAGCTCGTTTCTTCTCTCCACTTGATTCGCGCATGCGTAATTCCTCTAAAAAAAAAACACGAACACTACCGTGAAGATCAAATATGATAAATTATCAAAATCATACTCAAAACCATTAAGAAACGCCCGGATTGTGCATTAAAGCTCAAAAACATCTAAAAGTGCATTTTCTTCATATATTGGCTCAAATATTGTCACTTTGCACCGAAACGCACACAAATAACAATGTAAAGTGTATGTATGATAACTCTTATTAAGGAGTTATCAAATACCCCCACACTTGCCATTTGCGCGTCCCGAACAAAGCCTCATCTACTGCATCTAATTGTCTACTAGCCAACTAGACTCAAACGACTCTAACATGACTCAAGACACTACGAATGCAGCAAGATGATGCAAATGCAAATCTAGACTCGATCTTAACGCATAAAACACAAATAACTTTCTTTTTGTGAGATCAGGAAATTTCAATACATATAAACTTGGTGCTCATGGAGTGATGAAAAAGTTAGGCAAGAGGTGTGAGCTACAACTAAACTCGACAACAAGTAATTCCCCATAGTCAGTATATAAAGCTTAACTTTACAATAAAAAACAACCTACCTCTTCATGTGTGCTGATAAAAATAAGAGGCTAACCAAGGCTAAGCCACATTCATAGTCCGAGCTCATATTCCGCTAATGGTCAAATATGATGAGGCTTAAGGACAAAAAGGATATAACTTGTATGAAGCTAGAATTCTAAAGCGTCACATAAGCTCACCAAACCCCATATCTCACACACCCTCATCTTGATGATATGAATCCACAACCCAAATCTCACTGACTCCGGCCCTCAATCCCCTCAAACCCCGGTACCATGTCATTCCCGTGGCCATCAAAGCAACTAATGTGCAAAACTCATCTTTGTCTTCCAACGTAACAAGAACTCATCTTTATCTTCCAACGAATATCCACTTAGAGCTGTTTGAATTTCAGTTGAAAACAGAAGGAGGATTTGTAGGAACTGAGATCCTAAAATCTCTCATTCAGTTGCAGCTGTGGATAAAAGAGACTGGTTTGAATTTTGAAAGCAGAGCTGCTTGCAGAATACTCGGAAAGGTGTGACAAATTCGGGGGAGATCATTCATTCAAACACACACAAGGATTCAAGCTTCAATCCAGATTTCAGAAGATCAAGTCATTCCAGTTTCCAGAAGAACACATCCAGGCTTCAATAGCTTATCTCTTCTACTGTGTTCTTCACTTATTTTGTAATCTGTGTATCCTTTAAATATCTTAAACCTCACTTAACCTAGTGTTTGTTTGTTCAAGTGAACAACAAGAGGTTCTTGTTAGCTCAACAGTTAGTAGCTGGAACTAGATAGGTTTGGAACCACAAGCTGTATAGGTGTAAGGGAAATCACTTAGGCTTGAAGATCTAGGGCTGTTTCTGTGTGAGTAATAAGAAGTGTTTGCCCAATCCTGGTGGGATTAGATCCCTCAGGCAGAGATTAGGTCCATTGGGACTGAACTCTGTAAATTGCTTTGTGTTCTTTACTTTACAGTTTTATTATTATCTGCTGGACACAACTCAAATCAAACTAGGGTTCATAAGCTTCTTACAACTGGTAATAGTTCAAGGCCTTGAAGCTTTCTATTTTGCCTTTGAAAGTTTCAGACAGTTTTCTAAAATCTCAAGGCCTTGAGATTTGAGTTTCACACAAAGCTAATCTGTTAAGTTCTGAGTTTTGCAAAAAGTTTCCATACTCTATTCAACCCCCCTTCTAGAGTATTTAGGTCCTTTATTTAGTCTACATTACACACTTTCAAAATGAAGCATATGCGATCTGCAGAACTCAAAGAAATATGTAATTACGCACTCCCTCAACTAACCCTCTCAACTACTGCTCCCTCATGACACTTTAGAAAGGTAATTCTAAACGATATATGATGAAGCTCAAGAATCGTCTCCCTAGGTCATATAGGCTAACAATAAATCCAATGATCAATTAGGGTTATCTAGTGGTCCTACAAGGTAAGATCTAAAAGCAGTGAGTGCTCTAATACACATCCTCTCACAGCTGTTCTGTGTGCCACTACGAGGCGGGCTGGCGACTACCTAAGACAGACAACATGAACGTTCGACTTGTTTAGCAAACACCAAGCTCAACTCTTTTAAGAGAAAAACATCACACACTTTAGCTTTTAAAATTTAATTTTAGTTTAAAAATAGATAGGCAATTCCGTAATGAGATTCCCTCTATACTTACTAGGGGGAACTAAGCGTGTCACTCTCGGTCAAAATTCAAGCCCTATGCCTACAGTTTTCACATCTCACTAAATTAACCGAGTCTATACTTCTTTCAATTGCCTTTTCTCAAAATTTTCAATTTTCTATTTTTTATGGATTTCCTCTTTTTTTTCCATTTTTTTTGTATTTTTCATAATATCCTAACTCTATATGCAAGGCTTAGACTCGAAAAAGTTTGACAATACACAACTAACTTTGTTGGTGGGTATACTCAATTATGTAAAAGTGCAAACCAAATATAAATCTATCCTACACAATACGACAATATAAGTAAACACATGACATAAACGACTGACTCTACACACAATACAACCTATACACATCCTACATGTAACTGGCTATGCAAGACACAATTGCCTAGCAAACATTTAAACCACCCCCACACTGAATGCTTCGTTGTCCTCAACGAATTTAGAGATCATGTAAGAGAACTCAACAATTCAAATGCGTAGGCCAGTAGATGAGATGAATCATGACATACTTATATAAAAGAAAACACAAAATTTAGTAAGAGAAAAGATACTCACAGCCACCTCAAGGGTGGGGACGAAATCGCACCAAGCAGTCCCCAAGCACAGTAGTGCCACCGTGCTCTTATATAGTCATTGTGTTCTCGCACACCGGGGTCGACTGCCTCCTCTGCTAAAATCCATGTCTGAAGAATCCCCAACTCGCCAATGCAAGCCCCTGTGAAGGTCATGTGTGCCATGGCACACCGGGGTAGATTCTACCATAACCTGCACATATATGTCACTTGGAAACATCATTAGTTCGTCTCTCTCGCATCTCTCCACATCAATAAATAAATACACACACAATTGTATTAAAAGCTCACTCCCTAAAAGCCTCCCAACAAGCGCCTTGTAATTTAAGGTCGACGATCCGACCCAGTTACCTCAAAAGATGTTAAGGAGGTTTTTCTCTCCACTTTTTCTTCTTCCACCATCGTCTCTCTTTTTGTCTCTTCTCAAGTGAGCATGCATGAGACACATATGGCAAGAAGAAGTTGTAAAAGACGGCCTTTGGAAATTTCTTCTTCTTGTGCTTCCACTCTTTGATCACCGGTCTTCTCGGGAATTCATTCACCACATCATGACCCATTGTACCTTTCCTCAAAATCAATATCATTGAGGATCGGTTATGTGGAAATAGAATCTCAGTTGGAACAATAATGGCAAGGAGTGCCGTCTTGACTGCCTTCCCTAGCTCTTGTCTCGTAATCACAGGTGGTAAATCATGGATTGCATAAAACTGGGGTCTTTGGTCTTCCTCATGCGATTTTGAAAAATTTATAATCTCCAAGAGATATGGATTAGGCAGAGGAACTTCTTGATACATGTCCATGTGAACCTCTCCATGCAATAATTTCTTAGCTTCATGGCTTTATTCCTTAAAGCAAATATCTTTAGTGGGCCATAAGGTTGCGATGTCCACACTCTCCCATTCATGCCATGGCTCCGGAATTATGCACGACACAGGTTGTTTAGGCGTCACAACATCATCCCAATCTGAGTCAGAATTTGAGTCTGAAGCAGCCCAAGGATCTATTACTTCATGATTAACGGCACTGTAGACATAGACCTCCGGGGGTTCTTCGTCTTCCTCTTCGCACTCCTCAACTAAGTCAGGAATGATGTTGCTTGACCCATCGTCATTATCTGCATATGCCAATGCACTCGAAAGTTCTGCCAAGCGTTGTCCCTGAAGTTGGACAGTTTCATACATCCTATTAATCCCTTCCTTCGTTCTGTCCATTTTAGCTATTATGAGCTTCAATATTTCTTTCATATACTCATATTCTTGATTGCAAGGAGGAGGGGTGTACATATCTCCATATGAGTAGTACTGTGAATAGCCTGGAGCTTGCCCATAAAAATTCTGCCCCCACATGATCACCAAAATACCTGCACAATAATTCGCTTGGAAGCAGGTGAGATCAACAAATAAATAAACAAAATCAAAAATAAAATTCCCTAAAGTTAATAATTCTAACTAATTCAACCGAAGTCCCCAGTAACGACGCCAAAAACTTGGCACGACCTAACCACATGTGTATGGCCGTCGTGTGTAGTAATATCCGGAAATCCGGGTTGTCGAATACAAGGGACTTGTCGTGTATCAATTAGTATTCTTAACTTTATGTGGGCAAGCAGTAGAGATTGTTTTACTAAACTAGGAATTGAAATAACAAAACAAGTATTTAAATATTAAGATTTAATATGGGAGAAACAACCAGGACACCTCGCTTGGGGGATTGATAGGATTTTCCTATAGACGTCGTTCTACGATTTGTGAAACACATACGCAGTTTAATTTGCTAATCGAGCAATACTAACTCACCGAGTTACCAAGTGAGCATCCTATTCCTAGGTTAGATTAAACCGAGTAACCAAGTTCTAATTATCCCTAAACACGCATTAACGATGAATTCTACTCTAACGATCCCATTCAACGTAGCCGAGTTACCAAGCCTATGAACGGGTGATTGTTTGATTTTCCGGTTTAACAATTACCGAGTTACCAAATAATTGCAAACTAAGTTCTAGCTAACAAGACGTCTCCAATTAACAAGATGAGATGAAGATCACAAAACAATCATAGCAAACGTAAATTCATCAATTAGGTTTATCAAAACATGAATCTCAATTCATAAAACGCATAATCAATGTGAAAACCCTAACCCAAAACTCGGGTCCTGATCTAAGAAGTTTAGCTACGCATATTCATGATCACAACAACAAGAGTTTGTGTGATCATGATAAAAAACAAAGAAACGAAGGAGAAAAGAGATCAAACAAGGTTTCCCAAGCTCCACGATGGTGTCCAAGCTCCAAGTTGATGTCCCGTCCTTCAATAATGTGTCTCCCCCCCTGAAAATATGACCTAGTATGTCTAATATACGTTCCCTAAGAGTCCCGGGTCAATTAGGAAAGTTTTAGGCATCGTTTACTTAATTTTGGCTGCCTCTGCACAGTGTCTTCGTAGGAAGAGTCTTCATGCGAAGACTTTTTCTCTTCGTAGGAAGACCTTCGTAGGAAGAGTCTTCGTATAAAGACTTTTTCTCTTCGTAGGAAGACCTTCCCAGATAAGTACTGCAACCGTTTTGGAAAGACATTTTCAGCAACTCAAAATTTGGCTAAGTATAATCTCTTCGTACGAAGACAAATTTCTTCATACGAAGAGAAGTCTGGGTCACCCAAAAACATCCTTTTTGGTTATTTTTTTTCTTCTTCGATCGTACTCTTGCTTTCCGAAGGATCTCCTCGTCCTCGAGACTCCCTTTTTACTATAAAACATTCCCAAAGTCCGGGGAATATTTTATTCCTCAATTTTACGCATTCCAAGGCACGTATTGCATTTATGGATGTTTTTAGCCTCGTTTTACTCTCTTGAGCATCGTTTTTGGCATAAATTTCTCGTCTGGACTCTGATAAATGTGATTTTTGCACATTTGGATTCCTTTTGGGACGTAGACTTCATCCATGTAGAGAAATTCCCGTTTCCGGATGATTTTCTCGTTTTTCTCAATTATTTCCCAATATTTGGCGAAAACATCCAAAACGCGCCAAATTCGTCTTTTCTTCTATTCTGAAGCTCGTTTCTTCTCTCCACTTGATTCCCGCATGCGTAATTCATGTCAAACAACAACACGAACACTACCGGGAAGATCAAATATGATTAATTATCAAAATCATACTCAAAACCATTAAGAAACGCCCGGATTGTGCATTAAAGATCAAAAACATCTAAAAGTGCATTTTCTTCATATATTGGCTCAAATGTCACTTTGCACCGAAACACACACAAATAACAATGTAATTTGTATGTATGATAACTCTTATTAAGGAGTTATCAGTTAGGTCTCGAGGCTGGACTATATCCTCACACTGATATTAGTCACCAGACGTTCGTAGAGAAGTTGGATTGGATGGAGGAGTGGACTGAGTACATCCTCGAATATCGCAAACCATTATTGACACAAGCGGGAATATAGCGGTGCGCGCGACAAATGGTTTGAGCATAAAAATCGACAATGAGATGCTGCCAACTCTATTCTCACGGTATTCGAGGAAAACTCATACCTTTCATTTTGCAGCACATGAGGCTGCACCCGCGCTCGAAGACACATAAATTATGTTAGAGCTACCTAGCATAGGGCCTGTGGATCCATTGTCTCCCTTGAAGAGCAAGGAAGAACTTGCTCTCTTTGAGCGAATGCGAGAATGAATCTCTGAAGTCAAGAAAACTGCTACAAGATGGACTTCGAGAAACCCCTTGGAGACGCATGTAGTTCTAAAAATAAGGGTGAAGAATGTATGGTCGAGATGGATAACGTACTTCTTCCGGGATTTTTCCAAGACAAAGATCGCGCAGGAGATGCTCGCAGATGATCCCGAGGAAAGTAACTTTAGAGTGGGAAAGGGTTTTAGAAACACTCTGACCGACTTTCTCTGTGTATGGCTGTCGAGGTATCTGGTGGATGGGCATCCTCATGATGGGGTCTTCTGCCACGTACTTGCCATTGCAGTTCGAATTTCTTGTGGACAAAAGGTAGCTCTGGGGCCTTTTGTTCTCGGCTCTTTATACCATCGATTGGATCTTTCCACGATCTACGTGGAGCAGCCGCAAGGAAGGGTCGATGTCTTGTCATATGTCAACGTTGCGTTCCTTTCGATGTGGGCGTTCGAAAGATGGCTTATGTATGCTCCAGCTCCCACCAAGGTAGAAATGTGGAACGCACCCCAGGTTCAGGCGCTATTTCTCTCCCCTAGAGCATGGAGTTGGTTTAAAACCAAAGGAACTCAACGTTCCTTCCCTCTGATATGCAATGAAAGCAACTGTTTTGTGGCAAGGTTGTACGTCGAAGATTTACCAAATATTCGCGATCATTCGCTCATGTATCCTGAAAAAGACGTGGTCATCACCCCTGCGCTTATCACAAAAGCTGGAAGGAATTACTCCACGTTCATGAATTGGTGTAGAAGGAGAGCTCTGCCTGCTTTATCTGAGTATGATGATGAGTGTTCGAGTTATAAGGTCATAACAGTCGACTATGACCCATTCAGAGTGAGCCCCCAATTCGGGTTTGATGGTGTAGCGCCTTTGTTTTGGCCAAGTGCGATCAACAAAAAATGTTATAAGAGGTTGATTTACAGGAAATGCAACGACATATTGATAGCCATGCTTCCTTTTACTTAACCTGCCAGAAACAGAGAAGGGCAAACAAAGCCAAATTGGGTTTCCTTCTAGAATGCGCAAATTAATCTGCTTGCAAGATCTCTGACTCAATTCTAACCAGATAAGGCTATAGCTATCTGCGTAGGCTCCAGCTATCCTTTCAAGTCGTTATGATTCAAAAATGCAAGTGAGTATGGGTGATAACGCCCAAATAGGGGTAATCTTTTATCCTGATTTGACGTACCATCGTGCCGGAAAACTGTGTTTTAGCCAGAATTCACCCTCGGAAAGCCTCGGTTTTAGGAACGAGACGTTTATTTGCTCTACGTAAATTTCTGCATGTTTCGTACTTTTACTGGATATGATCGCAGGTTTGTTCATGTTGTCTTTACAGGAACAAGTTCGGGAAGTGCATTGGGATGCGTGCCGAGACAGAACCGGGTTCGCCTCGGGAAACGTGCAGAAAATGCTCGGAGCAGGATTGGACCAAGACTGGTACAAGGGAGAGCAGAATGGAAAACGGAAAGACTGGAGGAAAAACGGGCAGTGAAAACCGACCGAGGAAGCTGAAAACGCCAAAACCGAGAATCACCGGGATGCGCTCGGTTGATAATATCTTGAGCTTGACTTGGAATTTTGAAGTGAAACTAGGGGAAAAAGAATGGCAACGTCAAGGGCTTTCCGAAAACAGGTTATAATGCTGAAACGGAGTCCGTCCGAAAAAACGACTCCCGTCAAGGGCTTTCCGAAAACATGTTATAATGCTGAAACGAAGTCTGGCCGAAAAACCGACTCTCGTCAAGTGTGGGTCCCAGACAGGCCACGTCCGAGTAAGGAGTCTCGGTTTCCGGTGTCTGGAGGCGTGAGCAGCTATTTCAGGTTCGTGACGATTTCCGGGACAATTTTGACCCGGGGGTATTTTGGTCATTTTGACACCGGGCCCTGGTTTTCGGAAGTCGAGGTTGGATTTTGGCGCCCAGATTCAGTCAGCAGTCTTTCTAGGGCCAGAGTCAGGATTGGGCAGAATTTGGAGCGGTTTTGACCTAGGGGTATCTTGGTAATTTTGACAAGTTTCGGGTCCAAACGTAGGCCGAGGCAGAAAAGAGCAGGAAGACACCAAGGAGGGCAAAATGGAGATTTCAGGCAGAATTGTGGGACCTAGAAGACCCAGCCAGGCCCAGCAGAGGACCAAGCTATGCCACCAGGAGCCCCCTGTCTGCGTATATACGCAGGGGCTTGCGTATATACGCATCATGTTGCGTATATACGCAGGCAGGAGAGAGGGCGTTGATTTTGTGGGCCCCTATTTGCGTATATACGCAGCCTGTTGCGTATATACGCAGGCAGGTTGACTTTTTTTTGAGTCGGTGGACTTGTGGAAGTTTTGTAAATTCTGGCACAGCGTTTCGGGAAAAACAACACTATTTAAAGACTCGTCCAGACTCGTTTTGGACACGACACACAAAACATCCATGGAGAAGTCGGGGCATCCCCGGAGAGCACGGAAACGTGAATCCAGATTCAAGACACCCGTGTGCTCTTCTTCTCTCTCTTATTCAAAAACTGTGTTATTTCGTTATGAATTTCAGTCGCTAAACTTTTACCTAGGTTCTCGGTGAACTTAGGGTTTCGTTTTCAGAGATTAGTTCTACGTTTTGACTATGAATTCATGATCGTACTATCTCAATTCAGCAGTTTTTATCAGTTATTCTGTCTTTGAATTTTACTGTTTATGCATGATCGGAGTAGCTAACCAGAATTGCTACAGACCCGAGCCGGTAGGTGAAAACGTCCGGTTAGGGTTAGGAAGAGAAGACATAATGTAGCACCTTACCCCGATGGACCGACCAGAGAAGGGGAGTTAGGACTAGCCTGAAATCGTTGAGACCAACTGTTAGAGAATCTTACCCGGGCCATCAGGACAGGTTAGAAACCCTAGAAGCCTTAGAACGAGACTGCAGATTTAGGCAGCTTAACAAGAATCCGACAGTCTGCAGGATTGTGATAACGTGCAGGAAAAGAAAAGATACTGCACAATTGGTACGTGGCACGGATAACGAGACTGCTGTGTGTTTTCATGTCAAACAAAGAAAGAAAATCTAAAGAACCCTAGGGGATCCCGGAACCTAGTATCTCAAACCCTAGTTTTACAACCTTAAGATTATTCAGAAAATTCTCACAAAAAGATTTACGTTTCAGTTATTTACTTTTAGTACTTAGTTAGCAAACAAACTCTCAAAATATTCCTCCTTCTTACACTCTGCAACTTAAAACTGATTACTAGAAAAACCTACAAAGTCCCTGTGGGATCGATAATCCGAGTTGAATATACTCTCTATATTACTTGATTCGTATACTTGCGAATAGCACGCTAGAAAGCGCATCAATGGGTTTTACTCGCTTCTGGATAAAGACATAAATCTATGTGCATATTTGATATTGCGAGAGAAGATGGCTGCAGTCTGATGCGCTTTTTGCGTGCTAGTCGCAAGTGTACAAATCAAGTAGTACTAGATGTATTTCAACTCGGGTTATCGTTCCCACGGGGACTATTCCTGGTTTCTTGAGTAATCAGTTTTAACTAACAAAGTGTAAAATATAAGGAATAATATGAAGATTTGTCTGCGAACTAAGTACTGAAAGTAAATATTGAAAAGTAAATATTTTTGTGAGAATTTTTGGTATATTCTTTAGGTTGTAAATCTAGGATTAGAGATACTAGGTCCCGAGATCCCCTAGGGTCTCTTCAGTTTTTCGTTCTTTTTCGATATGAAAACACACAACAGTCACTTATCCATGCCACATACCAATTGTGCAGCATCTTTTCTTTTCAAGCACGTTATCACAATTCTGCAGATTTTCGGCTCCTCTTAAGCTACCTAAATCTGCAGTCTCGTTTTAAGTCCGCTAGGGTTTCTAACATGTCCTAAAGGCCTAAACCGCTAACAGTTGGTCTAACGTTTTTAAGCTAGTCTTATCTCCCATTCTCTGGTCGGTCCATCGGGGTAAGGTGCTAAATTCTGTCTTCTCTTCCTAACCCTAACCAGCCGTTTTAACCTATCGGGTTGGGTTTGAAGCAATCCTGTTTAGCTACTCCGATCAATCATAAATAGTAAAATCAATGACAAACTAACGAATAAAACTGCTGATATTAAGATCCTGAGATCATGAATCCATAGTCAAAAATAGAACTAGATATTAAATACGAAACCCTAGGTTCTCGGTGAACCTAGGTAAGAACTTCAGCTACTAAACGACATAGCTAAATAATAATGTTCTGAAATAAAGAGAGAATTGAGATCAAACGAGTGACTTGAATTCTGGATCTGCTCTTCCGTGCTCGCCGAGGGTACTCCAAATTCTTGCCCGTTTTTCCTCCAGTCTTTCCGTTTTTCGTTCCGCTCTCCCTTGTACCAGTCTCAGTCAAATCCTTCCCTGATCATTTTCTGCACGTTTCCCGATGCGCAGCCGGTTCTGTCTCAGCACGCATACCAATGTAATTCCCGAACCTGTTCCTACAAAGACAACATGAACAAACCCGCGATTATATCCAAATATATATATATATATATATATATATATATATATATATATGAGAAAAATGCAAAAAATACTCGAAATCCCGATATTAGCTCAAATGCACGTTATGTACATTACCGAGAATTTTAGTGCTAAAACTGACTCAAAACTCAATAAAAGTCAGCAGTTTTATCTCAACTAAGCTCAATAGATAAATCCTTTTTGGGAGTTATTAAATACCCCGCACTGCCCATTGCTCGTCCCGGGCAATCTCGAAGGAGTCTGCTACCATTTAATACCAACTGGCCAACCCAGAATTTAGTATCAGATGACTCGACTATACGACTGACTCAGAGAGAATATACAATGACTCACAGACTCAAAAAGTTAAACGACAAATTTTCTTTTTGGCAAAATCGGGTAACCTCAAAAAATGCAAACCGGTGGTCATCGAGACCTTACCCTCTTTTCAGGAAGTACTAATTCACAAGCAATCAGCGAGTATGGCCAGATTTAAGAGTGGAAAATAAACGCTTACACCTCATACTGTTACTTGCGTACTCAACCTGCGCAAATCCCTAGCTAACCGCCCATCCGAGCTATTTCAGAATCCGGGATTCTAGTTTAACCGGGAGGATATATATATGTAACGACACGATCTTACTTGTTATGACATTCTCACAATTTTCCCTACTCACACCCTCACCGAGTTTCCGAAAAACTGGCCGAAACACCTAAGTTAAAGCTCACTCAATTTCCCTAGCCCCCGGTGTGTATTCGCCGTTCTCGCGGCCACGAATGTGAAGTGGTGTGAAATCCAGAAAACAGTGTCACTAACTCAGATCTGAACTAAACTAAATAAATAACTGTAAAACTGCAACAGATAGAACATTTTTTCGTTCTTTTCTCGTTTTTTTTTAGCAAACAAGCTGATAGAAGCTGAGTGGTGCAGAAATAATCCAATGTTGCGGGGTCCGAAAAATGTCCTTGTTTGCGGTACCCACGCACTAATCCTGAAGCGTCGATCCTGTACTCGAAAGATAAAACTTGCAGTCCTACTGAACCCCCTAATCACCAAAGATGTGAGAATCAGCACGAGCACCAATTAACCCAACAACCCCCGGTATCCAGTTTGTACGGAAAGATGCCTCGCACGCGACTTCCCCACCTGTGGTCACCATGTGGTGCGGTGAACCAGATCCGCAAATTATTGCAGCCGCCTCTAAATCACCCTGTCCAACCCTAAAAACATGCAAATGTCAAACTGTCCAACAATGATCTATCATGAATCTCTCACCCATCGAAACCCTCCCTAACTCACTCCCTCTGTCATAACGCGTAGGAAAAGCCAACTAACGAGTGATGAAAGTCACAAAAAGGCGTCCTAGGCTACAATGGCTATGTATAAAGGGGTAAACGGCTTCAAACGGGTTTACTAGTTGGACCTAGGGTTAAGAAACAGGGAGTGGGTAAGTTGATATGAAAATGTTATGTTACCCTGATATGCACTTTAAAATATCATTCAGTTTGTGCCAATCACTCCACCGAAAAATGCGATGATCGTGATGGCGCCCGTAGGCGGTTTGTCCACTACCTAAGTGACGGTGGTGTGACAACTAGTAGGATTCTTAGCTCATGAGATAACTACTAGCGGATTCTGAAGCGCACTAGCTCTCACTAATCTACTACACCTCGGTGCGGTTTTTCTTCTTTGTCAGAAGACGATCATTGGTCTCTCCCCAGCTCTTTGTTATCTCAATTGCCCTTTCTCAATTTTTTCAATTTTTATGGATTTTTTTATTTAATTTTTTAATTTTGAGGATTTTTTCGGGATTTTCTATTTTTTTATTTTTTTGAATAACTATCTACAATGCAAGGCCATAAATTTGTGGTGGGGGAACTCAAAAAAAAAAGAAAGAAGTGGAAACGCAAAAAAATAAAATAAAACTGCAAATAAGACTGAAAAAACATGCAGACATGGTTAATGCAGACACGACTCCCACCCCCACACTAAGAGCTGGCATGCCCTCATGGCACAAACTGATCTGGCACAAAAGTCGGGTCTGAAACCGAATCCGTGGTTCCAGGCATAGTGCTGGTAGAACTGCTGCTGGTACCCGTCGGGTCACCATGAAGCAGAAAAATAAAGCAGAAAAAATGTGCAGAAATTAAGCTAGATTAGGTGCCCGTGATGCTGCACAATTGATGCATGCGTTTCAGAAAATAACCTCCTACAACTACCAGGGGTTCTACCACAGTTGGCACGGAAACCAAGAAAAACGCTGAAAAATCTCGACCCGGGTACGGGTTCCTGCCTAAAACGCAAATAAAGCGAATGAAGGGAATGTGGACCCTTGAGCACTCGCAGCAATCTTATGGGTGCAGTTTTCCGACAAGATGGACCCCGACTGGTCGCCGGAAAAGTTGTCGGAAAAATTCCGAACCGGTCACGTTGTAACTCTTCACCCCCACACTTGCTCGTTGTGAATTTTTGAACTTGTCGGCCATTCTTTTTTTCTTCACTTTCTGTCCAAAAATTCTCCTCGGGCTGTGTAGCTGCACAGATAGCCACGCACAGCACACAAAAACAATTGCCAAAATCTCTCGATTTTTGTGTGGCTACCCCTCGGCCTGTGTAGCTGAGGCTCGATCTGCGTGGCTAGGGTTCTGGCATGCATGGCTGACTTCTCAGCATGCGTGGCTAGCTCCCTACTGTGTATCTGCACTCCCTGACTGCGTTTCCGCTCTCCCTGGTTGCGTTTCTGTAAAAAAGTTACCTTATGTCTGCGTGGATACCAGCAAGGCACGCAGACAAAAGCTTTTTGGGTCACAAAATTTTCTGCAACCCGTCTCGGCCTGCATGACTGCTGTGTGGCTATTGCGCTGCTACCAGCCAGCCACACAGACAGAAACTTTCTGACCCGTTTTCCTGCTATTTTCTCCTATTGTCTGCACATGCTTGTATAGATATTTGATCACACTCATCTCACATCTCTAAATTTCAACATAAATATCTAAATTAAAATAACACTAGTACTAAGTTGGGTTGCCTCCCAACCAGCGCTTGTAATTTAAGGTCGACGGCTCGACCCATTTACCTCTGTCTCGGTCAAGGGAAGTCAAAACAGTCTACCTTGACGACTGCTTCCGGGTCCAAATATGGCTTTACCTGATTTCCGTTCACCCCGAAGGTTGACTTGTCTTGCGGATTCTCAAATTCCACTGCATTCCATGACAATATCTCTTTGGATAAACAGTTCTGACCAAAGTTTTAAAAACAGGACCGGTCATCGAACCGGCGAGGCACCGGTTCATGGTCGGACCTGTGGTCGGACCGGTTCAATTGCACGTTTATTTAATAATATATATTTATTGTTATTTATTTAAAAAATAGTAAACATAATAGGAAATAGTAAAAAAAAAATACTTGACGTTTTAGTTTGAACCTTATTTCACGTTGTAATATTTTTATAATAATGGTTATGTTCAAAAATAATAAACAAACACATAAAAATAACTAAATTATAGCAACAACAAATATATTTTAAGGTTTATAATATATATGAAAATGTTGATTGACGTTAACAAATATATTTTGAGGTTTATACACAATTAGCCATAATTTTTTAGAACCCACTGACGAATAAAATAATCGTGTCTATTGTTGGAGGAACACATTTTCATTTTTTTTAATAACAATGTCTATGGGAGAGATAGACTTTTATGGTTGTGAAATTTAAAATTAAATGCTTAATTTTAAATATGTGATATAATTTACATATAAAATACTTTGGCAAATCTAATACTCTTATGGGATCTTTTAGAAAGAGAATATTTTGTAAAAAAGAAACAATACAAAGAAACAAACAATAGAAAAGGAAAGTGGCAATTAGTTTATTTTACAGAACACAGTTTGTAAAAAGAAACGAATTTGAGATTTAATATATATATATATTAATGTGTGAATTGCCATCATAAGTGGAAGTTTGTCCTAGCGGTAAGTTCTGTGTTCTATTGGTGGTCGTAAGCAGGTTCGATTCTCATGTGGCGGCAGAATTTTTTCGGGATTTTTGGATTTAATGAGAACCGGCCAGTTTTCACCCTCCTGATTCACCGGTTGGGCCGTGAACCGACCAGTTTTGATCGGTTTGCGCATGGCCGGTCCGATGTCCAAACCGAACTGAGCCGAGTCAGGTTCACCGGTCCAACCGGTCGGTCCGGTCTGGTTTTTAAAACTATGGTTTTGACGACATGGATCTCAATTTTCACGGGAAAAACAGCTTCCGAGAATCGCAGAGAAGTACTTTCTCCTCTACTTGAAACGTCTTTGGCTGCGCTGAACTTTGATGGCTCGGGAGCGATTTCAGTTCCAGGGTTGGTGGCTCTTTGATTGACGGGACCAGGGCCAATTTATGCCGTCCTTTTTCATCCCAATGTAAATTGTTCATGTGTTCGGTTTTCACGGTCTCCTCCTCCTGGAACCGCACCTCGTTCTCTCTGTCCGCTTTGTCAATCTCTGCCCACAGCTCGTCTAACTCCTCGTTTTCCCAACCATCTTCCACTACGTCTAATGAGAAGATGTCTTCATGTTCATAATAATTTGGAAGCTGGAGAGATTTGAAGACGTTGAATTTCACCTTGGCTTCATTAATCTGCATAGTCCGTTCTCCGCTCTTGTAGTTTATCATGACTTCTCCAGTGGCCAGAAACGGTCTGCCCAGAATGAGTGGTACATCTCCCGCCTCCTTGTCCAGAATTACGAAATCTACCGGAAAATCAATTCTCCGAATTTCACCAGAATATCTTCAATGACTTCATATGCTTTTTTTACTGACCTGTCTGTCATCTACAACTTGATTCTGGTGGGCCTGAGTTCACCGACTTTCAAAGTTTTGAAAATCAATAAGGTAACGCTGGCCCCTAGGTCACACAAAGCCTTTCCTGTGTAAGAATTACCTAGGGTCTCCGGGATGACAAAACTACCAAGGTCCTTCCGCTTCCTCGGTAGCCCATTCTTCACACAGCTGCTCACCTCTGTCTTAAGATTTATAGTCTCGAAATCGCTCATCCGCCTTCTCCCGTACAGATTGTCCTTGCGGAATTTGGCGTAAGTGGGCATCTTCGCCAATGCCTCAGCAAACGGTATGTTTATCTACATCTGTTTGAACATCGAGAAATCAGGCGTAGTCCTTGCTATCATCCACCTTCCGTGTCTTCAAAGGATACGGTACCTCTTTGGAAACAGGCACCGTTTCAGTTTCCTTCTCATTCTGCACTGCATCCTGTTCAACCGAGCCCTTCGGCTGGGGGCTAACGGCTGAATTGTCATCCTGGCCAAAAACTTCGTGTTCGATATTTTCCAACTTTTCTGCACGTGCATGGATAGGGTACGGCGGATCCTTTAGTTCTAATCCACTTCGAGTGGTGATGGCATTGATCTGAGCACGCGGATTGTTAACATTGGTCGAGGGTAAGTTCCCTGGTGCGCTTTTTAGCGTGCTAGTCGCAAGTGTACGAATCAAGTAGTTCTGGTTGTATTTCAACTCAGGTTATCGTTACCACGAGGACTATTACGGGTTTTTCGAGTAATCAGTTTTAACTAACAAAGTGTAAAATATGAGGAATAATTTGAAGATTTGTCTACGAACTAAGTACTAAAAGTAAATACTGAAAAGTAAATATTTGTGTGAGAATTTTTGGTATATTCTTAAGGTTGTAAATCTAGGATTTGAGATACTAGGTCCCGGGATCCCCTAGGGTCTCTTTAGTTTTTCGTTCTTTTTCGATATGAAAACACACATCAGTCACTTATCCGTGCCACGTCCCAGTTGTGCATTATCTTTTCTTTCCTGCACGTTATCACAATTCTGCAGATTTTTGGCTCCTACTAAGCTACCTAAATCTGCAGTCTCGTTCTAAGTCTACTAGGGTTTCTAACCTGTCCTAAAGGCCTCGGTCAAAACTGCTAACAGTTGGTCAAATGTTTAAGCTAGTCCCATCTCCCCTTCTCTGGTCGGTCCATCTGGGTAAGGTGGTAAATTCTGTCCTCTCTTTCGAACCCTAACCATCCGTTTTCACCTACCGGGTTTGTAGTAACCCTCATATTTATGTTACATGCTTAACTTTTTAAGTGATGTTAGTATTACCTAATTGAGTGTTTAAGGTAAATATTGTGTTAATTATGCTAGAATTTAGTTAAGGAAAAGTTATACAAGTAAAGTAGAAATCAAGTTGTATGTTTGTTTCATGTAAACTATAATGTCTTTTAGATAAATTTTAAGGTATTTTGTGCAATATTAGGATGACAAATAAAATATAGTGTTAGATTTTAGTTGAATGTTTTGGATGCATCTAATACTTGCATCAATATGAAATAGATAGTGTGCATTATATGATTAAAAACATACTAGTTTCCACTTATTTTGGTGTGACCACCAAATTCAATTATTTTGAGGATATATAAGCACAACATGCATCTTTCCCATCATTTTCCTCCCCATTTTTCTCTCTCTAGGAAGTTCCACAAGCTCTCATTCCTCTCTCCTTCATCTCATTCCCGGTTTTCTTATTGCACTCCACAAACAAGGTCTAAAAATCAAGTTTTTGAGGGTTTAAGTGTTGGAAACCCATCTTGGGTGTTAGTGTATCAATTGGGGAGCAAGTTTTAAGCATTTTCTTCAAGATTGAAGCCTCTAGGAGCTATTATTCATTACTTCTTCAAACCCACTTCAAGAACATCATGAAATTGAGGACTAAGTTCTATATCTTTGCATTTACATCACGATTTTTTTCATTTGCTCCTCACTCGTGTGATTCCATGGTAAATCTTTGGTTGCATTTTAGTGATCCATCATTTTTAAGGCAAGATTTTAGCATTCATCATCTCATTTGTGTGAAAACATGGTGGATTTGTGGTTGCATGTTCTTGATTCATCACCATCCTCATGATCTAGACACATGCATGCAAAAAGATGAGTTTGTTGTGTATATATGTATATGGTTTAGATCTTTGATGGTCTAATTTCATATTTTGATAGAGTATTCATTGTATGCAACAAGTTTTTCAAGTAGAGAAACCCATAAAGTTCATGTTTGAGACTATTTTCACGAAACTGGGAAAAATATGTAAAAATTTAAGAAAATTATGAAAAATTTATGATTTGTATATTTTCACGTGAAAGTTATATAGTTAAAATTTCATATTCATTGGACTTGTATTAAATTTTTAACTGACCAAAAACTGGGGATGTTTTACGAATCTGTCTAACCCCAGACCAGAGAAGGTTTTCATCAATTTCATGTACTTTTTTCTAATTCAATGTTTACCAAATTTGGATATGTTGTTCCCAGTGTTGTTATTTATTTCCAGTTAGAATTTCATTATTTTTTTGGAATTCCTAAGAATATTTTATGAATTTACTTCCAAGACCGCTTTTCAGCCTCTATTTTACACCTAAACAGCTCTGGAAGTTAATGTTTAAAAATAATTAAAGTTTTCATAGTTTATTATTTTTTTATATGTTATCAATAAATTATTTATCTATGTTATGTAAAAAATTTGGGTTTTGAATAATTATTTTGATCTACTTATGAATTTTCGAACTAGTGGTAGTCACATTTTGTTTATGAGCATAATCTAAGAAGTTGTCAAGTTTCTCAATGCTAGTTTATGTAAGTTACTTTTAGTTCATTATATGTTATATTTCTCTTATGTCCTGCATTTTACATCTCATATTCATCTAGGAACATGTTTAAGGCTGTACAAGTATATGGTATGTGAGAAGTTAGTTTATATTGCATTGATAAGATTAGTGTCGTTAGCTAAGTGATTTTGGCGTATGCTGTGTTTGGAATGATTTCGTGCTAAGTGATTATGTGATATGTTTGTAATAATTTCTTGCTAAGTGATTATGTTCCATGATTGGATTGAATTCATGCTAAGTGATTATATGTGTTATTTGTAGCATTCTTTGCGATCTATATGAAGCTGGAGTTAATACTCACGTGCTTAAAGTTGTTTGAAATTTGATTTAGAAGAATAAAATAAATGACTTAAGCTCGCAAGGTGAGTTACCCTACCTCCCGAAGTTTGTACCTACCCTCAAGTTTCTTCAAAGTTTATGTATGTTCATGTCGTCCCTAGTAATATGTATGCATGTTTTCTTTACTCAAGTAAAATGTTTCTGCCCCATGGATGCTAACAAAGAAAAATGAACGTTTCATAAGATAAAACATGTTTTCAGAAAGGCCACGGTAACCGGAGTGAAACCCCTCTCAGGTATAAGCAGGCTACGACCCTTTTGCCGGGGCAGTATAAGCAGACAACACGTCGCCTCACGAGCCGTCGCGATGGACATGTCCCTACGTTACGTTATTTTAAGTCACGAAGGTTACACGGGCCATAAGATAAGAAACTAAGCAAGCATGTTCAAGTATGATAAGGTCTTTACGCGAGACAAAGCAAGGTTCCTACTTGGAACAATATGATTTCACACGACTCAAGTTATGCTTTACGTTATGCTTTCTTTATCTTACAAGTTATGTCTTATGAATGTCATGCTCTTTCAAGTTCCACAAGTATATGTATGTATGATTATTGATTATATTCATGACGCTCCATGGGAAAGTTAGCCCCTTTCAGTTTTCCAAACCAACGGAGGGGCGTAGATGTAATTCACTGAGCTAGTTGAGCTCACCCTTTTAAATTACTTTTTTTTTCAGGTTTTAAGGAAACGTAAGAAGCAAGAAGTAGCATGGCGTTAAGTTGATATGCGATATTGACATGCTTGGTGATGCTTGTATGTTTAGATGTCGAGTAGATGCTAGATGACTTGAGCCATTGTGGATAGATGTTGGTGATTTCTTTAAGAATGTAAGATTTGTGTAATTATGTATAAAATACTTTATTTGAGCCCTTGTCTAATACCTAGAAACATTCCCGATTTATGCTCTGTTTACGTTACGAGTCGAGAGGACTAAATGATAATTATTTCCAAGTTCCAACTGTCTTTTCTTGACAAGATTTTCATTCATGTAGCAAGTCAAATTGTGTGTTTTGACGACCCCAAGTAATTTGTCAATTACACTTACTGCAAAGAACTTCAGAGTCTTTATCTATGTTATGTCAAAAATTTGGGTCTCGAATAATTATTTTGATCTACTTATGATTTTTCGAACTAGTGGTAGTCACATTTAATTATATTTAAACATTATGAAAATAAAAGGTTCTGTTTATTAATAACATATAAACACATTTAGTTTTTTTTAATCATTATGAGACAGATGTTTAATGTGGTTCACTAACGGATTCGTGACGAACCCGCTAGCTACTTCCATGACCAGAAACCGGTATTTGATTGAGAAGAGAACCCGATTACAAAGCGCCGCCGTGGCCACAACGGTCACGGAGGCCACCCACCAAACACACGCACAAAACTCTCCAAACTGTATCATTTCCCAAGTACAGAACCCACTGTGTGTGTATGAGTATTGTACTACAATACAAGGCACATTCTCTTTTATATTGTCAAACCAGCGGTTGAGGCCACCCACCAAACACACAAGCACAAAACTCTCCAAACACTACAAATTCCCAAGTATATAACCCACTGTGTGTGTATGAGTACTGTACTACAATACAAGGCATGTGCCCTTTTATATTGTCAAACCAACCATCGCCCCAAATTAGAGTAGGAAACATTGTGGCTTGACTTTGACTATTTTCCTAACCATTTGACTTGCCTTGGACCCGAAGTTGTACCAAATTGATTACGAGTCACCAATTCTAACAAATCTTCACCTTGACTTGAATCAACTTAGCAACCCGAAATCGAAACCTGATGTTTCTCTCCTCAATCCTGAACCCGATGCGTCTCCAAGAACCTGAAACGAGCACGCCTCCCCAAATAAATTTTCGGCAGTTGTATACGGAACCCGAATCACCAAATTGTTTCTCTGACTTCCATGTTGTCCTGCAACGAATGCACCAGACGCGGATGCACTTCCGGAAACAGAAACAAGTGCTCCACCCAGAACCAGGCTCAAATACATTCACTATGAAAACATGACCGAATGTATTCATGATGCGCCCAATTGCGCCAGATGAACCATGACAAGTGCCCAGATGTCATCCAGACTAGATGCACCGATGAAGAGTGCCACAAGTTGTCATGCCCGATGCGCCCCGTATGCCTCAGATGCGCGCCAGAAATAAATCGCGCCAGATGCGAGCTCAATGCGTGTCATGGTACACGCCCCAACAACATATGCACGCTAGAACAGATGAGAGTGCTAGAAATCTCACGCGCTAGATGCTCCATGTCGTTGCTTCAACTCCAACGAGTTCCTGAAACGAGCCAGAATCAGATTCAATTCACACGCCAAATGCTGCACGCTGGGAGACGGACTGTGCCTGAACGTCAATTGCCAGAACCCTTGCGTCCAAATTCGCGCCAGTACCGAATGCGTGCTGAATTTTCCAGATCCCTTGCACTCTTAATTAGATGCGCACCATATTGCTCCGATAGGGGCCCGGATAGCCCCCTCCATGGGGCTTCAGATGGTGGGTGTAACTGCTTCTCTCTCACGAACAGATCAATCTTGATCGCCAAACCAGACATCGTTCTTGGTGTAAGAATCCATGGGGTTCCACCTCAAAATCAATTGGCAGTGAGGGGAGTAGCCCATGAAACTTATTAATTATGTTTCTTCTTCTTAAATGTCCGATGTGGGACTTCTCAACACGCCCGCTCACGTGTGGTATTCTTTGGCCTAAACGTGTATCTTTTTTGTTTGCGGGTGGCGGTGATCACGTGGGTTGTTAGACCATTCACGTGTGTGTGAGCCGAGGCTCTGATACCATGTAAGAATTCATGGGGTTCCACCTCAAAACCAATTGGCAATGAGGGGAGTAGGCCATGAAACTTATTAATTATGTTTCTTCTTCTTAAATGCCCGATGTGGGACTTCTCAACACTTGGCGGAATCTCGAAACCCAACTCCGGATAGCCTGCTCCACCTGAATCGCGAAACCCTAGCTTTGAGTTCCACCCAAGCGTGAAACCCTAGCTCGAGGCTCCACCTAGATCTTAAAACCTGACTCTTATACCGGTTTGTTGAAACAGAACTCCTGTTTTAGAGCTCTGATACCAGCTTGTTTTGACCTAGGGGTATTCGAGCAAGATCGACGAAAGCAAAACAAGAACGAGAAACACATTTAACGTTGTCCGCTAACGAATTCTCAACGAACCCGCTAGCTACTTCCACGGCCAGAACCCGATATTTTTATTGAGAAGAGAACCAGATTACAAAGCGCGACGTGGCCACAACGGCCACAGTGGCCACCCACCAGACACACACGCATAAAACTCTCCAAAAACTTGATAAGATAAAAACGAACTTGGTCAAGTTTAGTTGTTAGCTATTTCCTAGTCTTTAGGAGTTAGTTTAACTAGTATTAGCATTATCCAATGTTGTCCTTTTGTTAGCTAGTAGTTGATTATATTGTGGAGATAGTTGAGCACTATTTTAGGAACAATTAGTTCATGTAATGCCTATATAAATGCTTGTATTTCATTCAATAATATAATCTAAGGTTTATCTCAAATTCCTCTAGAGCTCTTGTGTTTGTAGTGTTTCTAACAGTGGTATCATAGCCTTAAGCTCTTGGTGACCAAATATTAGATTACGCTCAACCGGCGGGCGGTGCCGTCATTAGCCGCTCGCTGGGTCATACATGAGTTGTAGCAACAACAGTTTCCATGGGATACAAAGAATGTAACACAAGAGTGAAAGAGATGAGAGTTTGAGAGTTAATCGTGACTCGTGAGTGTAGCAGCAAATACCGAAATAAAGGGCAGCTGCAGCTGCAGGTGACGGAGAAGAAGGTTGTAGTAGCAACAGTTGGACAACAAGAAGAAGGCTGCAACAGCAATTGTTGGAAAAGTTTCAGAAACACAACAACAACAACAGCCGCCACTGTACTGCAGTTCCTGTGGCAGAGTCGCAGCAATGGCGGCAGCAGTGGAGCAACATAGCCGCTACGGACACAGCTGCGACAGCATCACATTATCTGGACAACAGCTCCAGCGTGCAGCAGCAGAGATAGAGCAGCAGCGCATCGACAAAATCAGAAGTAGCAGCAGCATCAGCAACAACAAAAAGAAGAAAAAAACATGCTTGGTAGCAATGGGCAACAAGCAAGAACTTGTTTTATTTTTTGCTAGGAGAATTAGTATTTTTGTATCTCATTGTGCACAAGAGATTCCGGCGGGGAGACCTCCGTGTACACCGTATGTAGAGGATCAGAGATGGCACAGGAAGAGTTGGGTTGTGTGTAGGGAGAGAGTAAGGCAGTAGTAATGTATGAGAGAGAGACAGAGGTTTGGCAGAGCTTCCGCGTATGGAAAGTGTGTTCCCCTTTGTATGGAAAGGTTAACGTCCTATATATAGCAGGGAATGTGACCGTTGTAGTGTGGTTAATGCGCCCATTAATGGCGGCTTAATTAGCTTAACCACAACAGCACGTTCGTCCTCATATATAGGGACCGTTACAGCACGTTGTGCGCGAATACCGGAACCGTTACGAGGTTGACCGGGTTTGACCGGATTGACCGGGTTTATGGAGCTCGTGCCATAAATCTCTCAAAGCAGTTACTAAAGGTCGCGCGCGGGCTTGGCTCGCACGCGACAGGGCTTACTCTAGCCTCCAAACCACTAAGTCCCTACAAGTCTCGTGCGGTGGTATGCTAGGGCTCTGTCTCGCAGCCCCCACATGGATCAGCTCGGCTGGTGATCCAGTGTGTATGGAGCACAATATGGTGTGCTGGATGGTTGCCACGTGGCCAAGATCTGTCAGCTCAGAAAGCACTATCTACATTAGCCCCCTTTCTGCGCGTGAAGACTCATAGCTGTATAGACTTCCATGCGCGGAAACCAACATACGCGTCGCCGCCACACACCAATTCAAATACGGGTAAGTTCAGCCCCCGTGCGTGCCATTATGACCTAAAACCCCTAGAGTCGTGCCGTCTGGCCTTTAGGGTTTTAGGCGTGACGTCAGCTTGTCCTGTGATTGCACGATTCGACGGTGACGGTTGCGATTCGACTACTGACAGGACGCAACCCTTCATTGTTTTTGGATAAATACCTTGTACTCTCCATTGTTGCAAAGCATCACTTCTTTCTCTTAAAGTGAATGATACCCGGAAGTCTTCGAGAGCAGATTCAGATAATCAATCACCAGTTCAGAAATGCAAATCGTCTTCTTCGACTGTGTGTATCCAAGCAGGCTTCGCATAAACAAGGTTGGCCTTGTTCAATTTTGATTTAAAATACCAGTGTATGCTTTGAACTGTGCTGGATCTGCAAACCCATGACATATTATCTGTTGAAACTTGTGAAGAAGCTTTGATCTTTGAACCCACTTTTGCTTTAATCCTTCTATGATAAGGATCTTGGATAGGGTTTTGAAATCCCTGATAATGCAACCCTCTAATTTCTGAAATTGATACCAGAAACTGTTCATCTTTCTTTCCATAGATCTTGAATTTCGAAGTTCAAACTGAAGTGTGGCATATTTCTCCCCCCTTTTTTCTTGCTCTTCCGCAGGAATGGCCAAGACAAAAGGAACCAAACCCACCAAGGAAGACGAAGAGATACCTGATCTTCCGCAAGCTTTGTGGTGAAAAGCCCCCTATCTGGGTGGCAAAGATTTCTACCACGCGAGGGTTAAGGCGAAGATGATGCCTGCTTCTGTCCCCAATGAGGGATTGCTAACACTGACTCCCCCAGTTAACTCAGCTTTGCTCGAGTTGATTGGCTCCGAGGACGTGGTTCGATTGGGAATCGAAAATGGGTACTTCCCCTATGATGCGATTTCTACCCAAGCTTTTGTCCAGAAATTGGACTATATGGATGAGTGGATTGACCACGTGTTGACCGATCATGCCGCGAATCTTAATGAGGCTGGCGTATACTTCGCTGTTCGTGCTATGAAGGGTGCTGCCGTGAAGCTGGACCAGTCCATGCTTCTAAACCTTCTTTCCCGCTACTCGCCTGCGACTCACACATTCCACTTTGCTGAGTTCGAGGCTGCCCCCACACTCGAAGACGTGCATATGCTGTACGATCTTTCTCCCATGGGTGAAGTGGACCCCTTGAGTCCTTTGAGGACGGCTGCGGAGATCGCTTTGTACACGCAGATGGAGGAATGCCTATCGGAGGTGAAGAAAATCTCCACCCGGTGGACCACTACCAAAGCCCTTCGAACTGGCAGTTGGTTGATACGTCTGCGAAGAAACCTGGAACAAATGGGTGCAGTACTTCTTTCGTGACTACGCGAACAGCAGCATCACCAAGAAGCTTCTGAGTGAGAACCCAGAGGCCAAGAATTATGTGGAGGGTAAAGGCTATCACTTGACTCTTTGTGCTTTCCTTTGTGCGTGGTTGTCGAGGTACTTAATCGATGGTCACCCACATGATGGGGTCTTCTACCACGTTCTGCCGCTTGCTGTGAAGCTCGCCCTTGGCCAGAGAGTCGCACTCGTTCCTTTGGTCTTGGGCACGCTGTACTATAGACTGGATCAGCTGGTCGTGGCCATGAAGGAGTCACGTGGCCGTCTCGATATACTGACTTTCGTCAACATTGCCTTCTTGACGATGTGGGTCTTCGAGCGATGGCCATCCTATGCCCCAACTGCTCTTAAGCCCAATAAGTGGTGTCCCCCAGGCGAGACGGAGGAGCGTAACAGTGGCAGAGCTGCGAGGTGGTTCGGAGCGAACAATACCAAGTGCGTTTGGAGCCTGATATGCGACAAGCGGCAAGAGTTCACTGCTAGGCCCTATGCCACGCGCATTGAGAACGTGCGATGGTTTCCAAAGCTGTACCCTTCTAAGCGTGTTGTCTTCTCAGAAGAGCTTCTCTTCGAAGAGGGATCGTATTTCCATGAGCGCTATCGCGAGTTCTTTTGCTGGTGTCTGCGAGGTTCCCTTCCTGCTCTCGCAGAGCATATTCGCGAGCTCGCGCCAAGGTATGAGAGGATTACCGTGGATGTTGACCCCACTCGAGTTTCTCCCCAGTTCGGCTTTGATGCAGTGGCACCATCAATCTGGCCCCAGTCCATTATCAGAGGTTGCTATAACCGCTTGCTAACAAAGGAGTGCAAGACAGTCTTCATGAACAATCTTCCCTTTGAGCAGCCTGCGGGTAACCGCGAGGGCGGTTGTTCCCAGAACTGGCTCGCATACTGGATTGCCCAGCAAACGAGGATTGAGACACAGTCGGCCGCACAGCCGAGTAGAGCTCCTTTGATCAAGAGAAACTCTTTTCCGTTTCGCCCCAATTGCAGTCTGAGCGAGTCTGAATATGGTTGCTACTCATTGTTGGATCATGAGAACCATTTGTGCCCTGACGTCATTCTGAAGGAAAAGATCGCCGCAGTTAAGAAAGGCGACTCGCATGTCATCAGATATAGCGAGGCATTTGCTAAGGTAAGCAACTTTTTTTTTCACGTGCGTTAAGCTTCTTGATTTCCACATGTTGATGCCTTCATTCTGTACTGTTTGCTGTAGTGTCATGTGCGGAGATTCGCATCTGGTGATCGTTCCAAGTAGTTGGTTAACACCATTGTTGCCACCAAAAGACAAGGACAATCGTTCCTGCTAGCATGGAGGATGGACCCCGAGGTCGAAACCAGGATTCGCGCAGTCATGAATGCTTTTGCTGACTCGCTGGTAGATAATGCTCCGGCCTTGTCTCCACCCAGAGACAGTCCGTCTCCTCCAGCGACTGCCGCGCCGAGAGCGAAGAGACCCAGGCAAAAGGGAATTACAATTTCTTCCCCTAGAAGTGCTCCAACTTCCCCTCCAGCGAGGTCCCTTTCTGCCAAGGACAAGGGCAAAGGTCGTATGCCCAGTAGAGCGCGGAAGGAGCTCGCAGTTGAGACCTTTTTTCCATTCAACCAAGAGGAAGAAGAGGAGAGGCAGGAGCCCAGAGAAGGTGATGAAGAAGAAGAAGAAAGAACAAATGTGATACATGAGGAAGAATCAGGAGGTACCTCCATCGCGTTTCCCTTCTCATTATCGTAATTCTTTCGCAACTCTTTCTTAAACCAATCATTTCTTCGCAGATGATGACGATGATGAGACCATCGGTGGCCTTTTGGCCAAGAGACAAAAGAGGAATGCTCATTCTGGCACTCCGGACGAACCCATAAGCGAGGACGTTCTTGCCGAGTCCAGGAAGACAGCCGCGGAAGCTGCTGAAAGAAGAAGGCAGCGCGAAGAGGAGGAGCTCGAGCGTGTGAGACAGCGGAGCCTCGAAGAGCAACATGTTGACGACTTAGTGCGTCCCACTGGCGAGGAAGATATGCTTCCCGAAGAGGTAGCTCCTCAGGCTGAGGAGGAGGATGTGGCTCCAGAAGAAGATGCAGCAGCTTTGGAGCAAGCCCAAGCAGATTTTGAAGAAATCGCAGGTAACGACAAAGGTGAGATCTTCAATCTCGCAGTAACTTATAGAGATGTTGTAGTGGGTGCATTAAAGCATGGTGTGTCAAAAGCTGACATTCGCCGTTGGCTAGTAGGCAAATGCGGAGAACCTTCAGGTAATCATTTGAACGATATGCATGGTCTAGACCTTAGCAACTTGAAACAGAATCATGACTGGTTTCTTCGCGTCCCGGGTCACGCTCATTTTAAAGACCTGCTTAATGAGGACACACTAATAGGGCATGGTTCCACGTCTTTAGTGTATGACGAAGATACTTCAATCCCACCTTCGCGTGGAGGTGCTTGCTCTTAGCTTTGGCAAAGATAGTAAAATAACATACAATGCGAGTTACCTCATACTATCGCATTTTGTGTCGCAGGAAATGTTGAGGAACCTGTGCTGGAGCAGAGAAGTCAGCCTTCTGCATCCTATGTTCCGATTCCGAGTTCCCATACCGAGAAGCCCGTCGCAGCTGCCACATATACGGGAGAGCCTCTTGAGGACATCATCGAACTTTCTGATGACGCTGAAGCTGACGCTGTGCTAATGGAGGAAGATGCCCATACTGGCGCTGAGGAAGTAAGAACAAGTGCTGCTGATGCTTCCGCATCTGAGAGTGTCCCTCGCCAAGCAACTTCGGCTGTCACTTCGCCTCCGGCGATGACTGAGTCGGCGGCACCTCTACCTGCGTGGAGCTTTTGGGGCTCGCAGGTTGGGAATGCAGTCGCAGTTGGTGCGGCTTATACTCTTCCTCCTAACTACGAGGGGTTAGAGCTCGCAGCTGACAGGAGAGCTATGGAGCGAGGACAGTCTTCGACCACTCCAGCAATGCGCACCCCTTCTCTTCGTGAAATTCTTGAAGGAACTGGTAAGTAGAGATTTGCTGTTTGCATCTCGCATTACTCATTTGCGAGTTTGATAGCATAACTTAGCTTTGACATTGCTTTAGGTCTGAAGCAAACTGATATGGACTGGGTAGTTCGGATGCGCCTCACCTACCCTCAATCATTTGCAAGATATCTGGAGATAGGGCCCTTCGATAGGAGGCTGTTTCTTACCGAAGCCATTTGTATTTTGGAGCAGCTGTCTATGGCCATGCCTGCGACCATTTCTGTTCAGAGTGCCGAACTGCTTTTTGGCATGTGCCAAAATCTTCTTGCCAAAGTCCAAGGCAGACTGGAGTTCAGATTTCTTATGAAAAGAGTTACCCTGATTCGCGCAGCCGTAACTTTGAAACTCAGCCACCAAAACCTCGCAGCTGAGAAGCAGAAGGTGGAGCAGCAGAAGCAAAAGGCTGAAGAAGCTATGAGGCTCTATCATGAGATGAATTCCAAGTGCGAGCAATTGAAGCAAGAAGTGGAGCAGGTAGAGAAGCTGAGCCATCAGTTCGCGCCCCATGACTCCTTGATCAAGAATTTGCTTTGACTTTTTGAATTTGAAAAGTAGCAAGGAAATAGCTGGAACATTAATGTAATGCTGAAACATTAATGTAATGTTGCTAGGGTTTCTCCCCCTTTTTTTTAAAAAAAAAAAAAAGAATCGACTTGCCCGTTTTGCCCTTTCCGGGATTTGATAGGATATCTTTGTGCATATCCAATTATGACATCAGCAATTGATACTCTGCTTGATTTTCGCGCTAATTTCTCGGAAGATAAGCTCGCTTTCCTTGGGAAGTCCATCTGAATCATGACCATCCGTCATTAATTAGGATATGCAACTGAATCGTCGTAGCCTTTAGTAGGGTAATTGATCGTTACCGCTTTTCAAGGCGTAAGTGATTGACCTTACCCTCTTTTCAAATTCTGCTGACTCATCTTGGCAACTGAAGAGTCTCCACAGGGTCTATATAAACCCTGTCTTTGTCATTTGGGTTCTTCATCCCAAAAATGTGCTTTGCCGTGAGTCCTTACGACTGCTGGCTTCAACGCTTGTTTTTCGTTGATTCATGGCAACTCCAAGTTGTGAATCCTGAGTTTGCGCTTTGTGCTATAGAAATAGTTTCCAAGATCCGCTTTATGAGGCTTATTGATCTTTATAACCATCATAAAGAAGATGGATATGATATCTCATGTATATTCGAAGAATTCTCTTCGTGTATTATGTTTGCAGGTCATGTTTCCGGCCGCCTCCCAGTGAGGTGCAGCGCCGTAGTGATCGTGCTACCGATTCGTAATGAATGGCGGAATTCCCCTCCAGCATCCCTGGAGGAGGATTTCTTGCCTCCATGTTCGTGAGCTCAGGGTGGTGAACCGTTGCGTTCATCCCCGTCTACAAGGAACCCTTGCCCTTCGGAGCTTCTGCTTGCCTGTTGAATGCCGGAACTGGTGGTTCCTCAAGCACATCTCATGGGATGTTGATCAGACATGGGCCTTGTCAAATACTGGGATTTTGAACGTATGGCTTCATGTGGCTCTTTGGAGCAAGACCCTACTTGCGAGAGGTGTTCGGCCGCAGATCTGTGTATCACATAGCCGGTGTTAGGACCGTTGGGTTCATCCTTTTCAGTCAGGATTCCCGTGGTGTGTCTCTGCTGGCTTGTCAGTCACTTTTTGAATGTATTGTAAGCCATGTTGGCTGCGTAGTTAGATTTGAGCTTTTTCGCTTGTAAGCTGCTATCTAGACAGATAAATTGTAAGTCTTTTTGACTCATAATGATAAATAGCTTTTGTACTATCTGCTGTGTCATTACAAAAAAATACAATTTCGCATGTGTGTCGGCATATTTCACCTTGTATAATGATATATACATATTTCGCATTTGCTATCTGCCATATAAATTCGCAGATGTTTTATTAGATCGTTCGAGATCGTGTGTGCGCAGCTGTGCCATCTTGGCAAATGGGCTTGCGATTTGCCTTCAGATTCAATAAGTGCTATCACATCAGATAGGCTTTCGTAGATCACTTGAGATCATTATGTATGATGTTGCTATCACAATAGATAGGCTTAAGGACGAATTTTAGATCGCATTCGTACGAGTTGCTACCGTGGAAAATAGGCTTAGGAAGATCAATTAAGATCATTTTGCATAGGCTGCTATCGTGACAGATAGGCTTTAGGAGATCAATTAAGATCATTCTTCGCATGTGCTGCTATCGTGGCAGATAGGCTTTGGAAGATCATTTAAGATCATTTTGCATACGCTGCTATCATGACAGATAGGCTTAGAGGATCAATTAAGATCATCCTTCGCATGAGCTGCTATCGCGGCAGATAGGCTTTGGAAGATCAATTAAGATCGTTTTGCATAGGCTGCTATCATGATAGATAGGCTTAGAGGATCAGTTAAGATCGCATTTGCATAGGCTGCTATCGTGGCAGATAGGCTTAGAGGATCAATTAAGATCGCAGTTGGCATAGGCTGCTATCGCGGCGGATAGGATTAGGAGATCAATTAAGATCATTTTTCGCATGAGCTGCTATCGTGGCAGATAGGCTTAGAAGATCAGTTAAGATCGCATTTCGCAATTCGTGCTATCGTAGCAGATAGTCTTAGAAGATCAATCAAGATCGTATTTCGCACAGATTGCTGTTGTGGCGGATAGCCCATTGTTAACAGTAATAACAAACTTAATGAAGCAAAATTAATAGCCAGAAATATGAATTTCTCATTTGGGAGAATTCTCTTATTATAATGCTCTCATATGGGAGAGATGAGATTACAATTCTCTCATATGGGAGAGGAGATTTTGTAAATCATAATCATACAAGACATTAAGCGACGTTATAATAAAATGCATGAAATGAGAGAAGTCAAGGATAGTACTTCTTAATCCAGCGCATGTTGACTGAACTTGGGGCGGAGGTTGTTCCGTGCAACCTTCGTATGCTGCAGTAGCCACTGTCAAAGACTTCTGTGACTTCGAAGGGTCCTTCCCAATTGGCTGCGAACTTTGGGTGAGCCGCTTCTCGCATGCAGTGATCAGATGCGCGCAGGACCAAGTTTCCAACTGCAAAATCTCTTCGCTGGACCGTCTTATTGTAAGCACGAGCGATCCTTTCTTGATACCGCTTATTGGTCCTTTTAGCTTGTTCTCGCTTTTCCTCCAGCAAGACTAAGTCATGATCGCGTTGATTTTCGTATAGTGCGTGAAAGGCCAATCTCGCCGAATTGACTCTCACCTCCGCAGGTACCACGGCCTCGGCTCCATAGCATAGTAGGAATGTTGAGGCCCCCGTGGGTGCCCTTGGAGAAGTTCGGTAAGCCCACAGAGCTATGCTTAGAGAATCGGCCCATTTCTTGTGGTCATCGGCGACCATCTTGCTCAAAATCCTCAACAGCGTTTTGTTGGTCGCTTCGGCTTGCCCGTTCCCCTTCGGGTAATAAGGGGTGGAACATATTTGCCTGATATTGTACTCTGCTAGCTTCGCAGCCACCTGGCGATTAACAAAAGGAGTACCATTATCTGAAAGAATGGTGTTTGGAATTCCGAACCTGCATATGATGTTTTCCTGGATGAAATTGATCACAGCTAGCGCATTTGCCGTCTTCAGTGGTATCGCCTCTACCCATTTGGTGAATAGCTCAGTTGCAGTGAGAATAAAATGATTCCCGTGCGAAGTTGGTCGAATGGGACCAATGAAATCTAGAGCCCATGTATGAAATGACCACGGCGTTCCCAATGCATGTAGATCCACAGCAGGAGCGTGAACTAGGTTTCCTTTGAATTGACACTCCTGACAGCGTCGTACTTTGGTGCGACAATCAGCCTCCATCGTGGGCCAGAAATATCCAATTGAGAGGAGCTGCCTGCATAATTTCGCACCTCCTTGGTGTTCCACCTGATGAGAAAGGTCCATGACTTCTTGTGCTTCCCTGCCGTCTAGACATCGCAGCAAGTTGCCCTCATGGCCTCTTCGCCAAAGCAAGTTCTCCTGCACCACATATCGGGATGCTTTCCTTTTCAATTTCTCAGCTTCCTTTCTTGATTCAGGTAAGATGCCCTGAGTGAGAAAGTCAAAGAGTGGCTTCCTCCAATCCGTGTCGTCATCGGTTAGAGCGATGAGTAGAGAATCTTTGATCAGCGCGCAACTTTCGCACTTACCCTGTATCAGAGCCGCGACTGTTGACATGTCTGGCCAGTAAATGCCATATCTCTGAGCCTTCCGATAGATTGACACCTCACTTTCTCCGCAAGCATGTTGGTGAATCTTTTCTAACAACAGTTGTCCCTCCTGCTCGGAGACGCATCGCATGAGTAGTCCGCCAGGGCCCTTGTAGTAAAGGGTGTTGTCATGTATGCAATACCCTTTTGTGAGCGCCCACCTTTCACTGCTTGTGCCTTCTGCAATAGCTCGTAGGACTGCTTTTCTCCAGTCTGTGTCATCCATGTGTTCGTCGTCGCATGCATCTTGTGTCAATGCCGACGACGTTCGCACTTCGATCGAGATCCTTGCGGGACATTTGTCTGTACTGACCTTGGATCCCAAGGTAGCCAGAGCATCTGCATGCCTGTTGTCTGCTCGGGGCTTGTGCTCGTACCTCACATCGCAGAATTGCTGTACCAGCTTTTGTACTAGAGTCCGGTAAGACAGAAGGTTAATCTCCTTCAAACCGTACTCGCCCGAGGCTTGCTTGACGATCAACTTGGAGTCTCCCATGACCGTCAGATTGCTTACTTCCAAAGCTTTCGCCGCACAGAGCCCCGCGATGAGAGCCTCATATTCCGCTTCATTGTTTGTGACTGCGAAGTTGAGCTTGGCGGACATCTGTATGACCTCTCCATCCGGCTTGGTCAAGACTATCCCAATGTATCCGCCTTTCCTTGTTGACGAACCGTCAAAGTGGAGCGTCCAATAGGGCACGTCGATTGCATAGATTTCAGGTTCTTCGAGCTCTTCTTCGATCACGGGTTCGTGTATGTTGTCGGGGAACTGTGCCAACAGATCCGCTACCGCCTGCGACTTGATCGCTCGCGGTCGTACGCAAGTGATATCATATTGAGAGATGGTCATGTACCATTTCGCCAATCTTCCTCCAGGAGTAGTGTGAGTTAACAGATATCGTATGGGATCGCTTTTGGTGACCACTACTACTTTGTGCGACGCAAAGTAGTGTTTCAGCTTCTCTATCACGAAAAACAAGGCAAGGCAATGACGTTCGATATCTGTGTACCTTGATTCAGCAGGCTGCACAATGCTAGAGATGTAGTAGATAGGCCTCTCTTGGCCTTCGTACTCCTGAGCCAAGAGTGCTCCTATGGACCTCCTTGTTGACGTCAGATATAGCAGAAGCGGTGATCCCAGTTGAGGTGCGATCATTATTTTTGAAGACGTCAGCAGATCCTTCAGCTTTTCGAACGCAGCTTCGTGCTCCGGAGTCCAGCTGTATACGGAATCTTTCTTGAGAAGGGCACTAAAACAGCAAGTGATTTCGGCAATTGCTGGGATGAATCTCCGCAGATATGATAGCTTTCCCAAAAATGTCTTCAAGGCACTTTGGTTATGGGACGGCATCATGCCAGTGATGGCTGATACTTTCGCAGGGTCAGGCTCGATTCCTTGGCGATGAACCACGCATCCCAAGAACTTTCCCGATGTTACCCCGAATGCGCACTTCATGGGATTCATCTTCAGTTGAAAGCGTCTACATCTATTGAACACTTTCCGCAAATCCGCGAGGTGATCTGCTTCCTGCTTGGATTTAACCACCAGGTCGTCCACATAAAATTCCACTTCTTTGTGCATCATGTCGTGGAACAGGGCCATCATGGCCCGCTGATAGGTTGCGCCCGCATTTTTGAGACCAAACGGCATCACTGTGTAGTTGAACACCCCCACCGGAGTGATGAATGCAGTTTTCCGCGCATCTTCAGGGTCCATCTTGATCTGGTTGTACCCGCTGAAGCCGTCCATGAAACTGAACATGCGATGGCCTGCCGTTGAATCGATAAGCAAATCGATGTTGGGCAGTGGAAAATCATCCTTTGGGCAGAAGCGATTGAGATCCCGGAAGTCCACAGAGATGCGAAGCTGTCCGTTCTTTTTCACTACTGGCACGATGTTGGCCAGCCATGTGGGATGATGATTCGGCTCTATGAACTTGGCATCCAAGAGTTTGACAATCTCCTGTTTGATCTTCACGTTAAGCTCCGGCCTGAAGCTTCTTGTGCTCTGCTTTACCGGCTTAGACCCTGGGATGATGTCTAAACGGTGCATAGTGATGCTTGTATCCAGACCTGGCATCTCATCATACTCCCATGCGAACACATCCTTGTATTCAGTTAGGAGCTGTAGCAGTCCTTGCTCCTCCTCGCTTGTGAGGTCCGCACTTAGAAAGACTGGCCTTTTCTTTTCCTCGTTCGGGCTGAGGAACACTTCCTTTAGCTCTTGCATTTGTGGTCTGGGCCTATCTTCCATGCATTCAGGTGCTTCTTTGAGCTTCTCGTCTGGAGTGCTCTGCATTGGCTCTTCCGTTACCGCAATCTGTTCGATTTGGTTGATTTGCCCAGGGATATCCCCATGCCCGTGTGAGGACATCCCCGCGCACCTTCATATGCGATAGCACTTCTTCCCGTTGGCGTAGAAACTCTCTATCTACTTGCCTTCGGGGTCATGCTTTGCAATTCGCCTCAGTGTATACACACTCTTTCGCTGGTACGCGATCCGTGGCGCCTCTTCACGTGTGGGCGGCTTTTCCTTGGCATCTTCCCTTGTCACCATTACTCCCGCTGGTGACTGATCCTTGATATCCTCCCATAGAGGTAAAGGAGTAGGGTTGAATGGTCCCGGTGTTTGCTCGTCCGCCATCTCGGTGAACCACACCGCCTCGCTGAGATGTGCTTCATCCAAGTTGAATGGATTTGTCGAAGCCGGTATCTCGACTATTCTGTCGTTCCAGATAGCTTTCATGACCTGGTGAGCTGTTGAAGGGACCGCGTCAAAGCGATGAATCCAGGCCCGACCTATGATCATGTGATACGTAGTGTTCGCATCTATGACATAGAACTTTGCTGAGCACTTGATTTTGCCAATCTGAACGCCCAGGTGGATCCATCCGATCGTCATTCTAGAGTCGCTTCCAAATCCCATCAGCGGAGATGGACGCTTGACAATCTTGTGCTCGGGGATCCCTGCTAGCTTCAGTGTGTGGAGCGAAACAACGTTGACTGCTGCTCCTCCGTCTACAAATGCTCGTTTGAACTCGACACCATTGATGATGGCTGTCACATACAGAGGCCTCTGGTGGCTCGCATCTGTCTTTTTGTCGCTGGCAGAAAAGGTCATAATCTTTTCTGTAGAGCGAGACGCCCTGATGACTTTCCCGTTGGAGACTACAAGATCCTCCTCATAGTCCGCGGCTATCCTCAAGATTGCTTTCGTCATTTCTGTCCGGCATTTCTTCGAGAAATTCATCTCGTCGAAGAATCTGCTGAAGCCGTGCGACCCCTTCATCCGGTCCGCACGTTCGTCCTCCGTGTCTACGCTGTAGTCCTCGTCCTCATGGACTTCGGCAATGATGGGTAGACCATCCTCTGCGACTTCTTCTAAGTCCACAATCGAGATCATGGCGACCTATTTTCCTTTCAAGTCTTGCTCCGCATGGGCAGGAAGTGGATTGTTGCGCACATCCTTCCTGTGATCGCTGACGATCAGCTCGCCGTTCTTCATCTTCTGATTGAACACAATCCTGAGCTTCTTACATTCCGCTGTGGGATGCATGACCTTGCCGTGGTACTCGCACCACTTTGGGTCCCTCACCATCTCCTTGGAGGGTATCTTTTCGAGCGTTGGTAGGATACCGTCCTTGCGCCATTGTCTACAGAGGTCGCTCGCCTCCTCCACCGAACATGGCAGAGGTGGTACGTCGAAGTTCACAACCTTGGCCTGCTTCTGGGGCGAAACTGTATTAACCTCAGCTTCGCGTCCCCTCTTGTAACTGAATCTCCCGATTTTGTAGGTGGTACCGCTCGCAGATCGCTCTGGGGCGTTCTTCTTTTTCTGCCTCTCTACTATAGGTTCGATGTTCTTGGTGCATTCGATGAGCTTTGAAAACGTAGGTGTTTGCAGATTGATGAGCATACCTTTGTATTCGTCTCGCATGCACTGCAGGCATATCTCTACGAGCCGGCTTTCGAGCATTGGATCTTTGCACTCCAAGGACTTCGCTCTGAATTTCTTGATGAAAGTGATCCCGTCCTCCTCGCGCTTCTGATACAACCGCGAGAGGTGGATCATTGTCACCTTTTCTTCCATCTGGAAGAACTTGGTATATAACTTCTGGACCATGTCGTCCCAAGTCTTCACGGATCCGGCTTCCAACGTTCGGTACCACTTGTACGCTACGTTCCCCAAATATTTTGGGAACTCTCGCATCAGTAATTTGGGATCAGCTCCGTATGGCCCCATGACGTCGATGAAACGCATGACATGCTCATGAGCGTTCCCGTTGACATCCTCGAACTTGTCCCATTTAGGAGCCTTATACCCCACCGGGTTAGGCATGAGATAGATCTCCCGCGGGATGGGTGGATCGTTGTCTAGCTTCGGGATAATGGTATCCGCGAATGATTGGTGAGCCAGAATGGTGTCCATGCGCTTCTGCAGAGACGTCATGCATTCTGGAATGCTCCCCTCGGTAGCAGAAGGAGGGGTTGCCGCAGGCGGAGGCGACACATACGCCGCCGGAGGATTGGGGACATATTGGCTGCTTGCATTGCCCCAGATCGCTGTTGGAGGAGGCAAGGGGTACTGCGAAGCCGAATTAGGTACCAAAGCCGGAGGCTGAGGACTATGAGCAGTGAGAGGCAACATCTGAGCCGTTGGCCCCTGAATTGAAGGCAGCTGCGTAGCCGCCGGTGGAGTCTGCAGATTAGGGTTGGGAGGTCTGGTCGACACTCCCAGTCCTGGAGCAGTAGGAGCTCCTCCTCCTTGAGAGACGGCGGTGGCTGATGAAGGATTTTGCGCAAGGGTGCCCAGAACGGCCAGGATCCGTTCTAGCTGCGCAGACTGAGCCTTGAGAGCTTTCGCCTGACTTTGGACAGTAGCGTCCAAGGATTCTAGCGTCGGTGCCTCGCCGGGGGTCGTAGGAGTACGGCGGGTCTCCTCTCCCGAGCCAGCTTCGGTGGAAGGCGATCTGTTGCTGATATCATCCTCCTGAGACATGGTTGCTTTTGTTGGTAAGTTCACGTCGGGTTCACCAAAATGTGCACAAGAGATTCCGGCGGGGAGACCTCCGTGTACACCGTATGTAGAGGATCAGAGATGGCACAGGAAGAGTTGGGTTGTGTGTAGGGAGAGAGTAAGGCAGTAGTAATGTATGAGAGAGAGACAGAGGTTTGGCAGAGCTTCCGCGTATGGCAAGTGTGTTCCCCTTTGTATGGAAAGGTTAACGTCCTATATATAGCAGGGAATGTGACCGTTGTAGTGTGGTTAATGCGCCCATTAATGGCGGCTTAATTAGCTTAACCACAACGGCACGTTCGTCCTCATATATAGGGACCGTTACAGCACGTTGTGCGCGAATACCGGAACCGTTACGAGGTTGACCGGGTTTGACCGGATTGACCGGGTTTATGGAGCTCGTGCCATAAATCTCTCAAAGCAGTTACTAAAGGTCGCGCGCGGGCTTGGCTCGCACGCGACAGGGCTTACTCTAGCCTCCAAACCACTAAGTCCCTACAAGTCCCGTGCGGTGGTATGCGAGGGCTCTGTCTCGCAGCCCCCACATGGATCAGCTCGGCTAGTGATCCAGTGTGTATGGAGCACAATATGGTGTGCTGGATGGTTGCCACGTGGCCAAGATCTGTCAGCTCAGAAAGCACTATCTACACTCATTAAACTGAAATGCGACCTTTCAGTTTAAGGGAGGGTGTTAAGATAAGAACGGACTTGGTCAAGTTTAGTTTTTAACTATGTCCTAGTCTTTAGGAGTTAGTTTAACTAGTATTAGCATTATCCAATGTTGTCCTATTTGTTAGCTAGTAGTTGATTATATTGTGGGGATAGTTGAGCACTATTTTAGGAACAATTAGTTCATGTAATGCCTATATAAAGGCTTGTATTTCATTCAATAATATAATCTAAGTTTTCCCATAAATTCCTCAAGAGCTCTTGTGTTTCTAGTGTATCTAACAACACTAACAATTTCCAAGTACAAAACCCACGGTGTGTGTGTATGAGTACTGTACTACAATACAAAGCATGTGCCCTTTTATATTGTCAAACCAGCCACCGCCCTAAATTACAGTAGGAAACATTGTGGCTTGACTTTGCCAATTTTCCTAACCCTTTGACTTGCCTTGGACCCAAAGTTTTACCAAATTGATTACAAGTCACCAGTTGTAACAGTAACTTTCGAATCCATTAATTTGAGTATGGTGATTATCATATGGAGATTGGTTGCAAATAACTTTCTGAACGAATTGAGGGTATACCAGAAGATGTGCAACAGGTGTACACGTTTGTACGGACAGAAATACACCTGCACGTGGTAGTTAATGAAGCGTGTTTCCATAGACCAGAAGATGTGCAATGTACTTTTTGTAATTTGCTGACTTTGTATTTCTAGAGCACACATTTTCTAGAAGGATATCTTTTGCACGGTTATTTTGAAAGAAAATATCCCATTAGCTGGTACATAAACCCTGGGCAGGGGCTTTAGGCAACTGTTCATGTTCATGTATTTTGGCGAGCGTTTTCCACCGGTCTGGCAAAGTTTTGGGAGATGGCCATTGAGACACTTAGTTTGAATTGTCTCCGGGACACTTGAGTACCCCAGAATGGCATTGTGTGTTAGGACTTTTGTTAACTTTTTTTCATATAAATTACCACATGCATCCAGGTCTGTTGAAAAAATGACATCAGAAAGAAATCATCGCATAGAAAGAAATCATCGCATATCCGGTATGGTTTGCTATCTGCCCATTGCGTGCCACTGCAAAATAATGGAAACAAAATAGAAATATTTCTTCCCAAATGTTCTTTTATGCTGAGCTTTGAGATGTTAGGATATTCTGTAAATTCAATAGAAAAAATCCCTCCTCTGATTGAGTCAAGATCGTGACCAAACCAAATCACTCATCAAGTTGACTGATATTTGGAACAAAATAGCGAAGAGACATTCTAAATGTTAACATGATACCGCAGCCTGAATATTCTAATCAATTCTGAGTTCATAGAACCGCCAGTGAACATTTTTGGTCATTTTCATTAATGAATTAATAGCAAAGACACAAGTGTAAGAAACTCTACTTATTTGGTAATCATTTAAACTTCAACAACACGAAAAATCAAACTAAACAATCATGCTTCTGCGGGACATTCCTAGTGTCCTAACGGTGAGGAAAGGAAAACAAAAAGAAAAACATCACCTTGTGTTATGCAGTAACATCCATGAAAAAAATCAGCGCATTCGGATAAACCTACAAGCAGACGCCAGTGAAGCATCAGCCAAACAATATGAATGAGAGGAACAGAAAATGATATTTCGATTGGGGATACGTCTATAACTTACAAGTGACAGGAACACTGGCATAAAAGCGCCAGTGCTAGTACTGCTTGCCGAAGAGGGCTTAACATCCAAGACTTAGCCGGGGACCCTCCTATGAATTTTTCTACAAACACTGCTGAAATAAAGCCAAAGTAGAAATAATAGATTTGTACACACATTGTCAAAAAGAGAAGCCCTCAAAGATATCAAACCCGTTCCACTGCCGCCTACAATGGCCCAGATTGCTGTTTTTTACTTGCAAACCTGATCACACCAGGGAAAATTCAGAAACCTCGTCGTCCTGAATGAAACAACAAAATAATACCTAGACGTTCAGTAAAAAAAGAAAATTGTTGGCAACAATTTGAATAACTATGGGAAGAAGAACTACAATAGGAAAACAGATTAAGATAGTTAGTAATTACCTACACTACATTTCTTCCAGCAATCCATTGTTCTAGAAACAAAACACACACACGCACGCACACACACACACCCATTAGAGTACAAAGTTTGTAAATCCTAGCACACACACACACATTACAGTACAAAGTTTGTAAATCCCAGTACAAAGTTGCCAAAAGACAATATATCTCTGATTAGAGTCGGAGGGTTACTGGAGGAACTGGAGTTGGCCACCACGGGAGCTCAAACAGAAAATATGTCGTAGTCGAAGAATGATCAAGCATGATTCCTGTCCTTGTTCCAGGAAGACTTCAAGTGTTTTCGACTTCAAATTATACTGCAGAAAACGGTTCGAATGAAAGCACATCACTACATCTTCAGTGTTGAAGTATCAAAAACACATTAAAAAATATCAAACACGCCCTAACGAGCATATTATAGCTCGAAGTCTCGAACTTAGCATAAAGTCTCTTATTTTGGAACACTAGCATATACCAATGACCATATGTACTCCCAGAGAAAAGGGAAATCATTCATTTTGATGCAAATTGAAGTAAATACTATATTATCAGGAATCGTGAAAGTTTGTAAGGCATTCATAAGGATGACTGGCTTTCTTACAAGCTGATTTGAAAACTTCATACAAGCAAAGTCTTCTCAAGAAAAATTAAATCATCAATCCCTTGTGTCCTTTTCAGGACTATTCTTTGCTTTCCAATATCTGGAACTTGGCTGTTACCCTTCCAAACAATGGCCATGTTCGGATCAAGCCATTCAATATTTCAACGTGTGGTTATTTCTACCTTTCCATTTAGCCACCCGAGAATTCAGAAAAGAAGAATGGAGAAAGTGTATATTCCTAAGAAGTGCTATGAAGTACCTGGCTTTTCTACTCTGAATGTTCTGGCAGCCACAGGCAAAGAATTCTTGGGGTATGTTATGATGTTCTTGTTTGAAGGCCTTTGGACCAAGCCATTCAGTATTTTACAATACAAAAGGCCTAAATCGAACTTATTTAGTGTTAGTAAATCCGGAAACACACGGTGAATTACAACAAAGACCCTTGTGATTTGGGAATAATACACTCGGTACAAGTGCGAAGAATTAAAGTAAGAGCACATTGGTAATGTTTTGTGTAGTGGATAAAATATAGTCCACAAACCAAGGGGCGGATCCAGGAATTCTATATGGTGGGAATAAATTGGAAATTCTAACAAAATATGTATCAAATCTTAATTTTGTAATGTGTAGTGAGTACTTTAATGCAATTTTATGAGACTGGACCCCAAAAAAAAGCAATATAAGGTTCACATTTTCAATTTTGAAAAGTATGGAGGGGGATATAGCACCCGCTTCTCACCACTTAGCTCCACCCTTGCATAAAATCGGCCAAATGAGGAAATCGCATGGCCTGCGTGTCAAATGCGGCCTCTTTCCTAGTTTGAGACAAAGCCTGTTCCGAGGCACAAAGACATCCCCCAGGAGTCTGAGCATGCACCCTCTAGCCGTTCGACTGTAACTAACATGGCCAAGTTAATGATCCCTTGGATGTTATGGTCCAACGCCATCTGTAATAGCCAAGCCATCAAGCCCCGAAATCACATATAACTAAGAAACTAAGAGCATGTTCACGAGTTAGGGCCCGGGCACGGGCTCTAGGGCACTCGACCTTTTCATATAGTTTTTTGTTTGTGTTTCCAACGGTTGGAAAAGTTATGGGAGATGGACATTGGGGCACTTTGAATTGTCTCAGGGTTGAAGGCCAATATCCAAGGGTAGCCAAATGTTAGTCTCACTGGAACTTTTGACATTTTATAAATTCTATTGTGAACCTACTACACAAAAGTAAAACGACTACAATATATGACATATTAGTTATATAAGAATCATTGAAAGGTCTAAAAATGTTAACACGAAATTGTTGCAAGGGAATTATTTGAAGAGCAGGTTACAAAGTAACCCTGCTTCAAGACTTGCTATTCTGGACCTTTGTGAAATATATATGTTTCTTAGGTCTCAATATACGTGACCTCAGCATAACATGTTGGATTTTTTTGATTCAAATAATAGCGTTGGAGCAAGCTTTGGTGCATCCGTGCATGTGCAAGTGTGAAAGGTGGTTTCACAATTGCTTCAATGGTTTGAGTTGAAGTTGGGCGGCAGTGGTTGTTTGGTCAAAGAATGATTAATGTTGGTTTGGAAACATTGAATTACTTTGGCAATAAGTAATTCATTTGTTTTCTTTGGAAGGTAGTATAGTTTGACCGTGCATTATAGTCTCCTTCTTGGTTAGGAAACAATTGTTTTGGACGATTTATTTTCTTACTTGGTCTCGAATTAATTTTGGTCATTACATTGGCTCCGAGTTTTGGACTAGTATAAAAAAATGCTAGGGTCAAGACTTTGGGTTATGCTTGTAATTGTCTCCTCTCATTAATAAATCTGGTTTGGTTTGGCCGTGGATTAGCTAGTCTCAGAACTAGTGAACCACGTAAATTCTTGTGTTATTGATCTTGCTTTTGTTTTCTTGCTTTCTCTTGTCTCTCACGTATTGGAATCCTGACATGACAAGTATCTTTTCAAAGAACACTAACATATGCAACAATGTTTAGTCCACAAGAAAGTGAAAATCGCCCATTGTGATTCAAATGGGAATGAACATTATTAGAAAGCATGAAGTTATGGAAAGAGTAACTCATTTCTTACAAGCACTTCTTGGCAGGCTTAGAAAGACTCAGTCGGAACGTAAATACTCTATCCAGCAAGAGAATCAAGTAGTTGCTCAACTAGAATGGTATTGTTTGTTAGGAATTTTGTTAACTCTTTTGCATGTAAATTACCTCATGAATGCAGGTCTGTTGAAACAATGAGATCAGAAAGAAATCATAGCATATCCTGCAAGGTTCACAATCTTCCCATTGAGTTCGGCTACAAAATAAAGGAAACAAAATAGAAATATTTCTTTCCTACGTTCTTTTATACTGAGGGTTTAAAAGGTTAGGATATTCTGTAAATTTAATTGAAAAAATCTCTCCCCTAATTGAGTCATGATGGGGGACCGAAACAAATCATTCAATAAGTCGACTGATATTTGGTAGAGAATATAAAAGAGACATTCTAAATGATAACATGATATTGCAGCCTGAATATTCTAATCAATTTCTGAGTTTGCAGAACAGCCAGTGAACATTTTTGGTTTTTTTTTCGTTTATGAATTAATAGCAAAGACACTAGTGTAAGCACTTCTACTTATTTGGTAATCATTTTAACTTTTGTTCAACAACAAGAAAAATCAAATTAAACAATCATGCCTCTAGCTGAGATTCCTAGTGTCCTGGCGGTGGGGAAAAGGAAAAAAAGAACAACAGTTCCTTGTGTTATATGTAGAGCATACATGAAAAAAATCAGCGCATCAGTCAAACAATATGAATGAGAGGAACACAAAATGATTTCGCAATAGGGGAAATGTCTATGAATTGTGAGTTAAGATTCAAAACGATGAAAAAGTAACTTACAAGTGATAGGAAATATGGCATAAGACTGCCAGTGGTAGTACTGCATGCTGAAGAGGGCCTAACATTTACAAACATCGACCGAGGAGTACAGCAGGCAGAACATCAAAGACATAGCCGGGGACCCTCCGATGAATTTTTCTGTAGACACTGCTGAAATAAAGCCAAAGTAGAAATAACAGATTTGTACACACTGTCAAGAAGCCTCCAAAGATATCAAATCTGTTCCACTGCCGCCTACAATGGCCCAGATTGTTATTTTTTACATGTCAAACTGATCACACCAGGGAAAATCCAGGAACCTCATCGTCGTGAACGAAACAACAAGATAATACCTGGACGTTTAGTCCCCATAAAAAGAAAATTGTTGGCAACCATTTCAATAACTATGGGAAGAAGAACTACAGTAGGAAAACAGATTAAGATAGGTAGTAAATGTCTAATACCTACACTACATTTCTTCCAGCCATCCATTGTTCTAGAACCATACACACACACGCGCACACACACACACATTAGAGTACAAAGTTTGTAAATCCTAGCACGCACACACACACATTAGAGTACAAAGTTTGTAAATCCCAGTACAAAGTTGCCAAAAGACAATATATCTCTTATTAGAGTCGGAGGGTTACTGGAGGAACTGGAGTTGGCCACCACGGGAGCTCAAAAAGAAAATATGTCACAGTCGAAGAATGATCAAGCATGATTTCCTGTCCTTGTTCCAGGAAGACTTCAAGCGTTTTCGACTTCAAATTATACTGCAGAAAACGGTTAGAATGAAAGCACAGCACTACATCTCTATTCCAAGGGTGAAAAGAAAACAACTCTGGATGCCACGAGGCAGCACGGTTACGAGGGGGCCAACCAACCCTAGGATTACCAGAAACAAGAGACATAATTTCAGACACGTGAACTCTGTGCAGTAACTTCCATTCAACTCTTTCGTAGTCTTTCAGTTCCCAAACACGAACTACTCCGTCTTCCCACTCCGAGTACTTGAGATGTTTGCCAAGATCCTGTCCCTTTCCATGGCATGTTCCAAAGCAATAACGAACAGCTCCTAAACAGCCATCTGGAAGTCTCAACCTTCGATATTTCTCCGGATCATATGGATCGTAAGAAAATATCTCCGACGCAAACCAGGTGTGTAACCAGTGCAACTTCCCATTTAAAGCTATTGCATGATAGTTAAGTGAACAGTCATAAACGTCTGAATGTTTCGCAGACCGTTCGGACGAGAAATACAATGTTGATTGTCTCCACTCCCCAGTCTCTGAACAGAATATGTCTAACTTCAGAGTCGTACCAGCGATTTTATCGGTAGGTGGAAACCTGACCACCCTGAAACTACTATTTGAATTGTGATTCGAATAATCTAAATCATCAGCAAAAAAAGTGAATCCAACTCGGCATAATTTTTCGGAAGTTCTAGGGATTGGAGGAAGAGTAATCCAATGGTTTGTCAATGGATTCATTATGTAGTATATTTCCCCCTGAGGATCCGGGAAACAGCAAAGTACCCACCCGTTGCTGGAAGTTAAGTATTGAAAATCTATGTATGAGGGGTCAGTTCGGTGAACGACATTTCTTCTTTCAAGGGTCGGTGGTTCAGTTAGGGTTAATTTAACAAGGCCACCAGAGGACGAGGAGGACGAGGAGGGGGTTTCTTGATACAGACCGGGCCCGGTGATGCCGCAATATCTGTGGACTATGGCAAACTGTGGTGGTGTGGCGTCATGGAAGCGGAGGTAAGATCTAGCAAAATGGTGACTAGAGATTAAACTGAACCACTTACTGGAGACAGACTTACAACGAGTGGCTAGTGTTAGAGGGAGACGCCGGAGAATTTCTACTACTTCTTCTTCTGAGAGACCGTCGAAGAGGGATGCGACGGAAATTGGGGTGGTGGAAGATGAAGACGATCCAGAAGAATTATCCCTCCTGAGAAAATTAGGGACCTGGAGCGCTACAACGTTTGAACCAAATCGAATACCGTTACCCTCAAGCGCGCCGGACCCAGTTTCTTGCGATGCCATTGCCTTCGTAAAATATGTTACTTGCAAGTTCGGCACGTGCGTGCGTCTGCAATCAATCTTTCATATGTCAAATTAATGATGTTTATTATGAAACAAAATCTACTAGGACATGAGATTGAAACATTTAGAACAGTTAATGTCTTAATTATTTGATGGAATCCAAACGGAAGAGAGATCGAAACAAGATTAAAAGCAAATATTCTATACTAGACCAAACAACAATTTAATGGATACTTGCATCTCCTTTAATTTACGGTTTTGGTTTCTCAAGCCATAATTTGAACAATTTCTATGCTTTTGTGAACGATTTTTTCTTCCCCTCCTGGGTCTGTGAGGTATTGCTTTTCGATTGCAAATTCTCCATGTTGTTGGCTCTTGGTTAGCTTTTTATAAATTCCATTGGCATTAGAAAAAAGAATATTAAGATTAAGAGGAAAGATCAATCATACATTGTGGATCAGCATAGCTCAGGATTAGTTCAAATTATTTTGGGGTAATTTGCTTGTTCCAATAAATAAAATACCTATTTACAAACTGATCCACAGTGATCTTTTGACATGCAGTAGTAAACTTTTTTGTTCAGTTGAAGTTGTAGTAACCAATTGAAAGTGGAATGGATGATTTCATTAAGCGAAGATGAAGAAGATGATTATGATCATAGAGATTCTTGGGATGACACAACATCTCAGTGAAAGCAGACTCGAAGTAGCATAAATTAAATTAAAGAATGAGAAGAAGCAAAAACCTTTGTCAGATCGAAGCCTTCGAAGTAAAAATTGATACGAAGTCGCCGCGCGATCGTCCGAGAGGATTCAGTTTGGGACAACAACACAGCCGCTAGCAGCGATGTTTTCTCTCGCAGCAGCGATGTTTTTAAGAATTTACCACTCTACCGGCACTCATATTTGTCCTTCCTTGCAATTGTAATATCAAGTGCCTGATTTGGACCAAAAAGGAATGATGAAACTTGGTGGGCTTCACGAATAACTTTTTTGGGCCTCACTATTAACTTCAAGGGTATTGAAAATTGAAATGAAAATCTGAAACCTCTTATGTTTTTTCTTAAAAAAACCCGTTATGTATTTGCCTTAAATACTTTTACGATTTGTTTGGATGTACATGAATTCAAGTCTAGGTTCGGATTTGAGGAAATTTGGTGCTAAATTCATTGGTTCTAAGCTTTCATAAGAAGTATGGATTTAATTTAGAAGAAATCTGGCTCTTACGTGTGTGAAGAAAACAAGATATTCTCTAGCGGCTTTTGCCTTCATATCGAAAATCTGTCGCTTGACATGATATTCGGATATGTGAGACACATGTATCCCCTCTCATAATCAAGCCTGTCGGAGTGGAGGGCAAAGGTGAAAGGGCGGAACATGCAACCGGCCAACTCTTTGAAACCTCCCTAAGGACCATCGAGTAACCTCCATTAACAATTAAGTCCTTAGACTTTTCGCTCGCACTTGTGCTAATAAACACTCTACGACGCTCATTGATGAAATTCCCGGTCATTAGAGGAAACTATACGTCACAACATGCATACGGGCATGGCTGGCCCCAGTCCTTTAGGAGCTATGAATAAAGGTGGAAAGGTAGATTAGTGTGGATAACCTTTACTCGTGTCTCCATCAATAAGCAAGGTGGTGCACCGGAAAAGAGACACGTGTGCATGCTAGCTTCGTGCTCTACAAAGAAAAATAAGAATGTGATCAAGCCATATGGCTAACCGATTAACATCTCTTAGATGCTCCAAATAAAAAACATATCTAGTAACGCCTATATGGACATCTTGTCGTTTAACCAGCATTCCTAAGCAGCCCCAGACCAATGCCACTGCCGGCTTCTTCAACACTTCTCTATTAGCAGCTCCTTATTCTACTCTGCCAGAAAACATGGAAGATATTCACCGACTGCCGTGAAGTCCTTGAGGAGGCCAATCCTATTTTCAACTTTGCGGAGTTCATCTGGATGGACCTAAGGGAAGGCATTTTCTCCCGTGCAGCTGATTCCTAGGAGCCAACCAACAAGTTCATCGGTCATCTTTACATAGCGGGGGTGAGCAGTTGGGTAGTCGGTATCGTATGAGTTGTAAATGAATCTAAAAAGGAACCTACGGCTCCTTTCTAGTACAACCAAACAATAATCCAAAACAATTTGTTTCAAAAGTAAAGGAAAAATCCTCCTTACATTATTTAACATAAAGAGAACCAAACATTGTCTAAAAATTCAAAAGAAAAAAAAAGCTACTACAACGTTGTAGGGTTTTGATAACGCATAAGCAGCGGAATAAAAATAAAATAATCCGTTCAAGACCCTCCAAGGATCACAGGAAGAAACTACATAACGATAGTGAGGGATTAAGATCAAAAGTACATTTGGGATCTCCTTTGATGACTTCTCACATGAAATTGTGTTCACGTCTCTATGGCTAGTCCACTGCTAGGTTAGAGCCCGGATCCTCCAACACCAAGTGCTAGCTAGGAACGTCGGAAGAAGAAGAAGAAGAAGTTCAAAATCACGCAAAATGGAGCGAAGGAAGGAGGTAATCCTTCCTTGTCGCCGACGGGTTGGGGCGGACGACTCCTTTGGTCTTGCTATCTCTCCTTGCTTTTCTCTCCCACTCAATGTGTTATAAGCATTAAGTTATGTGGGAAGGAAGCTAGGAGTGCCTTTATATAGCCCAACAACTCCTTTTTTAACTGCATAAAAGCCCCTATCCTAATCCTACCCATGTACGGATTAGTCCAACTTGCAAATTAGTCCTACTAAGTTTGCAAGTAGTTGTGTATTGATCCTTCTAATTTATTTAATCATATTAATTACTTCTCTAGTCCGGTCTAATCCATAGGGAGTGTGACCCCATAGGTTTCTACTCAGTTGGTAGTAACTATTTACTAACATGGAGAGTCCTCTAGCAAGACAACCAAGCAACCCAACTAATATAAATAGTTATCCGACATACCTTGTGCAAGTATTGTCTCATCCCTTTTTCCTAATATCCGGATTGACCACGAGACATACAAGTCACACTCGTATATCCAAACCATAGTTTCTTGATCCTGGGAATAGTCTCATCCATGCAGGTAACATCAATATCCCATATTGATTTATCTGAGTCTAGCCAGACATTCTATGAGCACAATCCCTCGAGTGGCCGTGGATATTTACTCCTGTTATGTGGGAGGGACAAATCTTATCTACGTCACTACCCTCTCTAAGCTTGCTTCATTGTTGTATCCGAATAACGCCTCTATAACTATCCAGTTACGGTGTAGCGTTTGACGACCCTTTCACCCTATGGGTCGCGCCCCTTGGGGTGGTTCCACCAAAGTCCATACTTTGTTGGTATACATGGATTTCATTTCGGATTCCATGGCGTTGCGTCACTTCTGAGAGTCAGGCCCTTTCATGGCCTCTCTATAGGTAGTAGGCTCATCATCTATGAGCATCGTGTCACCAGCCTCAGTCAGGAGAACTCCATACCTCTCTGGCTCCTGGCACACTCTACTGGACCTACAAAGCTCTTGTGTTACTTGTATAGGTTCCTCCACAACACCTTGTTGTTCTTGTTCATGTTCAATAAAAGGATAAGTAGTTTGTGGCTCTTGAATTTCTTCAAGTTCTACAGCCTTCCCACTTGCTTCTTTAGAGACAAATTCTCTTTCTAGAAACACGCCTGACCGAGCAACAAACACTTTTTTCTCAGCTGGATTGTAGAAGTAATACCCTTTAGTCTCTTTAGGGTATCCCACAAACATACACTTATTCGACTTAGGCTCGAGTTTGTCTGATTGTAATCGTTTACATAGATATCAGTGCCCCAAATTTTCATGAACGACAATGTGGGACGCCTCCCACTCCACATCTCATGTGGTGTCTTCATGACCGATTTAGATGGAACACAGTTAATTGTGAATGCTGCACACAATAGAGCGTAGCCCCAAAAGGATAATGGAAGATCAGTTTGACACATCATAGATCGAACCATGTCCAAAAGTGCTCGATTCCTCCTCTCGGACACGCCATTCCACTGTGGCATTCCGGGTGGAGTGAGTTGGGATATTATCCCACACTCTCTAAGATAGTCGTCAAACTCTTGGCTCAAGTATTCTCCCCTAGGATCCGATTGTAGAGCTTTAATACTTTTTCCAAGTTGCTTCTCTACTTCATTCTTAAATTCTTTGAACTTTTCAAAGGATTCAGATTTGGCCTTCATAAGGTATACAAATCTATATCTACTAAAATCATCAGTAAATGTAATGAAGTATACATAACCACCCGTGGCAGGCGTTGCAAATTTCCCACATATATCAGTATGCACGAGCGCCAATTGCTCACTAGTCGTTTCTCCTTTCTTATTCAAAGGGTACTTTGTCATTTTTTCCAATAAACAAGCCTCACATGTGTCATATGATTCAAAATCAAATGAGTCTAGAAATCCATCCTTATGGAGTCTAGATACACATCTCTCGTTTATATGACATAAACGACAGTGCCATAGATAAGAAGGATTTAAATCATTTATTTTAATCCTCTCAGTATTTATAAAATAGACAGGATTATTTAAATAAAGGATATATAATCCATTAAATAATTGCGCACTACAATAGTGAATACTATCAAAATAAATGGAGCAACAATTGTCCTTTATTGAAATAGCAAAACCTTCCTTGTCCAAACAAGAAATAGAAATAATGTTTCTGCTCTTAGCAGACACAAAATATCAATTATTTAATTCTAAAACTAATCCTGAAGGTAGATACAACTCCTACATGCCTACAACCAATGTAGCAACCTTTGCTCCATTCCCAACACGCATATCTATCTCCCCTTTAGCCAGTCTCCTACTTCTTTTTAGATCATGCACATTTCGACAAACGTGAGATCCACACCCAGTATCCAATATCCAAGAGAAACATTATTCTAAGCCTTTTATCCTGCATATACTTTGGGCAGTTACTCTTCCAGTATCCAGGCTGGCTGGAGTAGTGAAATCACCCTTAGTCAAGCCCTTGGAAACGCCACCAACGAACTTAAGAGCAACTTCTTTGGATTTATAAACTTCTTTGCCTTTTCCTTTAGAGGTAGAGGCAAACCTTTTTCCCTTTCCTTTCTGCACCATCATTATGGATTTTCCTTTACCCTTGTTGATTCTTTGTTCAGCTGTACTCAACATATTGAGCAAGTCTGGCAGAGGTTTCTTGATCTCATTCATGTTATAGTTCATGATGAACTGTCCATAACTCTCAGGCAACAATCGCAAAACGAGATCGGTTGCCAACTCGTGACCCACCGGAAACCCTAGGCAGCCGAGGTTCTCAAGATACCCGATCATCCGCAACACGTGTGGCCCCATAGGTTTTCCCTCTGACAGATGACATTTGAACAATGGCTTTGAAACTTCATACCTCTCAACCCTAGCCTGCTCTTGGAAGTGCTTCTTCAAGTGTGCGATCATTTCGACTGCATTCATGTTCTCATGTTGCTTCTGAAACTCAGAACATGGTGCAAAGCATCAGGAAAACCACGTCATTAGCGTCATCAACAAGCTTTTGATACTCCTTTAGGGCTGGGGAGTATTATTTTCTGGACCTTCAGGAACTTGCTCCTCTAGAGCGTACAATTTCTTTTCCTGCTTGATAACGATTCTCAAGTTCTTGTACCAGTCTAGGAAGTTGGTTCCAGAAAGCTTGTCCTTCTCAAGGACAGAGCGTAGGGAATCTATTGAACTCGATTAGTTGTTTGCCATTGGAATTCTACAAAATGGGAAATATACATGTTTTAGTATTTAGTGAATTAATAACTATATTTAATAATGGCTAGATTATTAAACATAGCTCCCACTATTTTTCTCGGATTCATAAGCCTCAAATATTAAAGCAGAAAATATCAATATATTTTCTTGTGGGTGCCAAGATCCATATTTCTCTTATTTTGAGCTTGCATTGGGAAGTCACCCAAAATTAGATATTTAGGTAGGAAAAGATTTCCAATTTCATCCTTATGTAATTCTTGATTCAATTGGGCTAATAACTCATTATTTATCCATCCCATGGATAATCCCAATTGGTTGCCTCTAGGCTTTTAATATTATTAAAATCACCTAGTTGCGTCCAACCTCTTACTTAACCAATTGCACATTACTTGCTTGTGCCATTGCAACATAATCTTGACAAATCAAATCGCCCTGCTTTAGCATGCACGATCTTGATAATCATGATCATGAAGACTGTTTAAATAACGAGAGGGCAAAAACAAAATATTTAAATTGAGGGATTTTCTTTTTAATTTTAAATTGTTTTGTTGATCCATATGTACTGATCTACTTATTTTGAGTTGGGCTAACTCACAAATAAAAGATCCGGGTTGTTAATTATCTTATTATCAATTTTGCATGTATCAACCATACACCAACAATAAATAATAAGACAATAAAATGAACAACCACAAAAGAAAAATTAACGTGATATGGATATGGCCTCTAATCTAAGATAGGCTCAAGCCAATGAGAATATCTATTAATCCTAAAATAGCAAGCTCATCTCCATGTGCCCCCATCTTTTGGTCCATGCTCCATATCTCTTGTGGATTGTCGCCTTCTTGTGGTTCCTCCATTTCTTTAGGCTTCTTTTTCTCCATATCTTAACTATTATCTATTTTATTTAATTTTAGCTAGCATCTAGACTAAAGTAAAAAGATCTCACAAGCTGAGAGAAAAATTCCGATTCGCAGACTGTAAAATCTAATTAACTATTACATTAATTTGAACAACTCCCAAGTTGTAAAACAAACCACAAAATAAACATCAACAATAAACCACAACCTAAGGCCATATCCAATCACCATGCAAAAAGCACATAAACAATTAAATTCCAATTTTAACGCGCTTGGTCAATTATTAAATTTTTTGGAAGGGCTAGAGTTAAAACAGTCTAATAGGGTTCTCCATGGCTTTGGAGGAAACCCTAAAGGACCAAGGAACGGCCTTGGGCCGGTCGACTGAGCCCCATGTGCGGCCAAGCCGCACGCTAGGCCGGCCCGAGCCCTAGCTTGGGCGGCAAGGCAAGATGGCGGTCCCAAGGGGTGGCCGAACCTCTCATGGAGTTGTTTACAAAACAACTCCTTGCCTTGTTGCCTAAGGTTAGTTGTTTCTATGTTTGAAAAACATCTTTTCCAAGCATGTGCAAAAACCTTTGCCGTCAAGATCCAAAATTCACATTCTATGTGATTAAACTCAAATTCCTGCATCTCATGTAAAATTATATTTTGTTTGATTGAATCATATTCAATTGCCTCAATTATTCTTAGCTTGTTTGTTTTACGCGATAAACAACAATTTTAAAGTGTAAAACAACAAAATCGTAACACATAAACTACGTTATGCTCTACACCTGTGGCTCTGATACCACTGTAGGATTTTGATAACGGATACGCAGCAGAATAAACATAAAATTATCCATTCAAGATCCTCCAAGGATCACAGGAAGATACTACATAACGATAGTAGGGATTAAGATCAAAAGTACCTTTGGGTTCTCCTTTGATGACTTCTCACGTGAAATTTTGTTCACGTCTCTATGGCTAGTCCACTTCTAGGTTAGAGCCCGGATCCTCCAAAACCAAGTGCTAGCTAGGGACGTCGGAAGAAGAAGAAGAATATCAAAATCACAAAAAACAGAGCAAAGGAAGGATGCGTTCATTCCTTGTGGCCGACGGGTAGGGGGCGGACCAAGGGGGCGGACGACTCCTTTGGTCTTGCTCTCTCTCATTGCTTTTCTCTCCCACTCAATGTGTTATTAGAATTAAGTTATGTGGGAAGGAAGCTAGGAGTGCCTTTATATAGTCCAACAACTCCTTGTTTGACTGCATAAAGCCCCTATCCTAATCGTACTCATGTACGAATTAGCTCAACTTGCAAATTGGTCCTACTAAGTTTGAAAGTAGTTGTGTATTGATCCTTCTAATTAATTAATTATATTAATTACTTCCCTAGTCCATTCCATAGGGAGTGTGACCCGTCGGTTTCTACTTAGTTGGTAGTAACTATTTACTAACACGGAGCCGCCTCTTGCAAGACATCCATGCTCTCCACCTAATAGAAATAGTCATCCGACATACCTTGTGGAAGTATTGTCTCAACCCTTTGTCCTAATATCCGGATTGGACACGAGACATCAAGTCACACTCGTATATCCAATCCATAGTTTCTCAATCCAGGGAATAGTCTCATCCATGTAGATAACATGAATATCCCATATAGATTTATCTGAATCTGGCCAGACATTTTATGAGCACCATCCCTCGAGTGGGCGTGGATATTTACCCCCTGTTATGTGGGAGGGACACATTTTATCGACGTGACTACCATCTCTAAGCTTGCTTCATTATTGTATCCGACGAATGCCTTTATAACTATCCAGTTACGGTGTAGCGTTTGACGATGTCAAAACACAACATTCCCCAACTAGAGGATCTTGCGACTTCAAGTCTAAGGATGACAATACCGTTATCACTACGAGAAGCAATTGTAACTTTACATAACTTGTATGTAGCCTTCTCATTATGGGTCAATCCAGTATGTATTACTCCTAATGCGTACCCATGTGTTGGATCGTGATGTCTCCATATCAATCCAACCCCATACTAGTTTATAGTTGATCATCCTGTTAATCAATATAATCGACTAGGGATATTTAAGATAAACAAAATATTTGCAATCTAAGGACTTCATTATGTTAAATATCCGCGTAAATAATACAATGAATGTTTCTAGCCAAAAACACTATCCATACTAAAAAAGATTACCTCTAGGGCACCTATTCCAACAAACGTTTGCTAGTTGATCCTAAACTTTCCCTTGTGCGCGCGTTCCACCCCAGCTGTTTATTCATAACCTGCGGGTTTTCAAATGGCAAAAGCGGACGCACACAAATATTTTATCAGTAAAAATTGAGTAAGAATATACCACAACATGTAACAAATGAGTTTTGGCTGAAAGCACAAAGATAGATAACCACAGTAATCACAATTTAAGTATTTATTTGGTTGAGGCGTAGCCTACGAGCCCCAACAGGTACGATGTGGAGAGATAGGTCATGATGCAATAAATCATAATAATAGGGGTGCTTCTTGGAATATACTAATTCTCCCTGGACGTTAGAAGATAGCCCTTCCCTATTCTGCCCTAACTATTCTAATGAAATCTTAAGTGTCGACACCCCTTTACAGTTGTGACCTAAACATGTATTGGTAGTACTCATAGATTCCACGACAAATAAAAAGGTATAATCCCTGAGGAGAATGCGACGCACGTGTGTGTCCGCCAGTAGCCTTCACACATAACTTCTGTGTATCACCCTAATTACATTATCGTTCATTTGTTCCTTATTATATCATGAGTAATAAATCAGAAATTTGAATAATAACCACATGCTTTCATAAAATTCGCTAGAAACTCCAAATATTGTAAAACGAAATTGAACTTTGCAGATTCAGATAACTCACACGAAAAATCACATTTTCATAGTTGAAGGTGTTGTGCATATAACTTACTTGGTAATGGAGAGAGAACTTCAAACACAGCAAGTACAGAACTAGTAGTAGGTGTCCTCAATGCAATTAAATGTCCCATATGAATGCAAGTGAAATCCCCATACACTCCCAAACAAATTATATTTTACTAGATAAATCTCACGTGTAGAATATACATTTAATAGGAAGATAGTGGCTTACAAATATAAAATAAATAATTGGGGTGAATAAACTTTATTTACTAATCTAGAATATTTATTTGATTTACAAAAATACATTTATATAAATATAATATAGCTATTTTAATTTAAAGTTTGATTAATAAAAGAGAAACATTCGTTAAAATCTAAAATTAACTTTATCATAACATCGTATTAATGAAAAATAAGTTATTAAGTGACAAGAGTACTAATTTCCGATATTTTTAAAACATGACTATTTAGTTGTTAGGAAAATACAATATATTATTATACTTATAACTTTCACAAATTTCCATTTTAAAATTTAGTAAGAAATAAATTTATTTTAAAAAAGGTCGTTCTTATATTTCATAATTATATGACAAAACTAGTTTAAATTTTGTTAAAACAATTTATCAACACTTTGATACTATATAAGTAAAACAGATTGTAAAAAGGCAACACACACCCACAACTCTGTTTATATACAAACAGACACTCCACAGTTTCATAATAAGCAGAATAGCACCCATAAGTTTATGATCATGCACAAGTTAACCAAAACATTTACGAAAAGACAATTTTGCACCCCCTGAATTACAATCAAACCCAATACAAATTTCTTCATAAAATGAACCTACTGTAACTTCACTACATCCAGACACACGAACCTTCATTTCAAACAACCCACAACATTTTCTTAATAAAGAAGACTACTGGGTATTTCGAAGCATTGCAAGATGAATTGAAATCAAAACAGAGGATGAATTGGTTAAACCCGATTGACAATCCAATGATTGCATTTTGGGTTCGATTTGGAAAGTCAGATTGGCGAATTGATGAATATATTGGGTCTCTCAATTGATTGGCGTGAATCATGACGAAAATTGGAAGAGAGGAGGGAAATTTTTCGGTCTTGCCGTAGGAGGATTTGCCGGAAAAGCCTCTGCTCAAAATGGGAAAGAGGAAGATGAGGATGATAGGAGGATGGTTATGGTGTTTCGGGTGCACCAGGCCACGCAGTGGTTTATGACTTAAAAGTTATGTTTTGGTCACGTTATAAGTGTTAAATGACCCACAACACTTCACCTATTATTATACACATAACTAACTACAAAAAAGTGTCAACTGTTGCTTCTTCTTGACCATCCGGACAACTAGTTATAACCTTGAAGGTGTTGTACCTTGGGTTCCACATATCTTTGAAGATTTTTATCTTTTTGCCATCTCCAATCTTCCACATTAAACCATCTTTTATTAAATCACGACCTCCCAATGCTCCGAAAAGCAGAAGAAAGCTGGTTATTGGCCTTATCAACATCTATAATTGAGGATGAACGGAAATATTGAGCTTTGAGAAGCTGGCTAATAAGACTATTTGGGCTTCTTAGGATCCTCCAAGTTTGCTTTGCTAGAAGTGCTATATTGAAATCTTGGAAGTCGCAAAACCTTGATAGACTCGCATGAGCAGAGGTGGGATGTTCAAAAATTGAACCATAGTTTACTTCCAGTGGACTCGGAAGTCATTCGGTCTTTGGCAATTAATGGGGGCAGTGAGTGTTGGATTAGATGCCCTAGAGGCAATCTAGTTTAGTATGAATTTATTTGTGGCTAGAACATTCATTGTATTATTTATTGGATATGTAATATATTGAAGTCCTTAGATTTACAATTGTGTTGTTTATCTTAAATATCCATAGTCCAGTATAATGATTAATTGGACAATCATCTATAGACTAGTATGGGGTTGGGTTGATATGGAGATATCATGATCCAACACATAGGTGTGCATTAAGGGTAATGGCGCACCGGATTGACCCATCTCCGAGAAGTCTACATACACGTTATGATAAGTCACAAGTGCTTCTCGTGGTGCAATGGTATTGTCATCCTTAGACTTGAGGTCGCTAGATATTCTAGTTGTGGATTATTGTGATTTTGGTAGCGTTAAACGCTACACCGTAACTGGGTAGTTATAATGGCGTGTACTGGATACAATAAGAAGCAAGCTTAGAGATCGTAGTGGACGTAGATAGAAGTTGTCCCTCCCGCATAATGGGAGCAAAGATCCTAGGCCACTCGAGGGATAGTGCTTATAGAATGTCTGGCCAGACTCAAATAAATCAATATGGGATACTGATGTTATTTGTACGAATAAGGCTATTCCCATGGATCGAGAAACTATGGATTGGATATACGAGTGTGACTTGTATGTCTCGTGTCCAATAAGGATATAGAGACAAAGGGATGAGACAATTACTTCTACAAGTTTTGTCAAGATGACTATTCTATTAGTTGGCTAGAATGGATGTTTTGCTAGAAATCGCTCCATATTAGCTGTTGAATATGACTTGAATTCAAAGGCGACAAAATTCAAAGGCGGCTAAGAGATTTAGGAAACAAATTGGGGGTCCAACTTTGGCAGTTTTTTGGTTGTTTCCTTATTTGTTCTATAGTCGTTTTTGGGATGTCTTGGGCACTAAGTCGGTCCTATATGTCTATATAAGGGACATAGACATTGTGGGTTGTCACGATGGCCTTTGGCCATAGTGTGGATTGTATTCGTGATGTTTCTCTCTAATAAACATGGGTTTTCGGGTCGTGGAGGTAGCTAGTTAATCACTAGTGAACCACGTTACATCGGGGTGTTTCTTGTGTTCTTGTTTTCATCGATATCATCGTTCTAAGCTAGGTCCAGATCATAACAAACTGGTATCAGAGCTCGTTTCCGTAGGGGGTTTGTCATAACAAACTGGTATCAGAGCCTGGTTCAGCGATTTAGGGGGAGCTCAGAGCTAGGTTGCGGTGTTCCAAGATCAAGGTGGAGCTATAGGGATAGGGTTTCAGAATCCGTGAAATTCATAGCTAGGGTTTCGCGATCAAGGTGGAGCACGCATTCGGGGGTTACGGATCTGGTAAAGGATATGCAGAGAAGATGACCGGGGGGATGACCAAGATCGACAAGTTCACGGAGAGAAACAACTCCAGTATTTGGCAGAACAAGGTACGTGCTTTGTTGAAGTTGCAAGGCCTGTGGTTTCCATTGGCGGAAGATTAAGAGGGGGCTTATACAACCACCACCGCTGAGTTTGAGTCTCAGCAAGAGGGGACGAGGCAGAGGGCTGCGTATGGGGGTTCGGACAGTCAGAGTTCCGGCACGATATGGCGGCCAAGGGAAGCTATGGTGACGTCTGTTCAAACGGTAGAGAAAAGAGACACCGGTGGACAAAGGATGAACTCAGGATCTGCAGGTTTGGCTGCTGGTGGAGGGTACTTCGGAGGATGGTTTAGTTCTCTAAGCCCCGTTGGGGGGCATGGAATCTGTGCTCTTGACGAGGAGGCGGATTTGGCATGGCGAATTCTCTGACGAGGGACACGACACGTGTAGGACGTGCAAGGGGGCGCGTATGATGCGCGCAAGGGGGCAATATTGCAGGAATTCGGTGGGAATTAGAGCAATTTCGCAAAACATTGCAGGAATTCGGTGGGAATTGAAGCAACGTGTTGGGGGGGTTTTCTTGTAAGGACTCGGTGGGAGTCGGAACAACAAACGAATTTGTTGTAGGAACTCGGTGGGAGTTGGAACAGCAAACATGGGATTCGATTGCAGGAACTCGGCCGTAGTTGGAGCATCGATGGGGTTCGATTGCAGGAACTAGACGGGAGTTGGAGCATCGCTGGGGGCACTCGTTGCAGGATCTTGGCGAAGTTGGAGCAACTTTTGACGTGAGGGTTTCGCATACAGTTGCGAAACGTTTGGGGTTGATTATTGGAGAGAAGCATCAGGCCAGGTTTGGATTGCTGAGATGATTCAAGTCAAGGTGGAGATTTGTTGAATATGACTTGAATTCAAAGGCGACAAAAGTCAAAGGCGGCTAAGAGATTTAGGAAACAAATTGGGGGTCCAACTTTGGCAGTTTTTTGGTTGTTTCCTTATTTGTTCTATAGTCATTTTTGGGATGTCTTGGGCACTAAGTCGGTCCTATATGTCTATATAAGGGACATAGCTTGTTCCTAAACATTGTGGGTTATCACGATGGCCTTTGGCCATAGTGTGGATTGTATTCGTGGTGTTTCTCTCTAATAAACATGGGTTTTCGGGTCGTGGAGGTAGCTAGTTAATCACTAGTGAACCACGTTACATCGGGTGTTTCTTGTGTTCTTGTTTTCATCGATATCATCGTTCTAAGCTAGGTCCAGATCATAACAAACTGGTATCAGAGCTCGTTTCCGCAGGGGGGTTTGTCATAACATTAGCAAATTGTTGTTACCAACTAGATAGAACCTATGGGGTCACACTCTATATAGAGTTGAACTAGATTTGGGAATTAATTAATAGGATTAATTAATTAGAAGGATCACTTTGCTACACCTTGCAAACTTAGTAGGACTAATTTGTAAGGAAGGGACTAAACCGAATTCTAGTAGGACTAGAATAGGTCCTTTAGGTAGTTGGCAAGGATTTGTTGGACTATATTATAAAGGACACTCCTTCCTTCCTTCCTTCCCACACTTATGACCTTATTGATCCTAACTTGAGTGGGAGAGAACAAAAACGAGAGAGAAAGCAAGCAAAGAGGAGTCCGTCGCCCCCCTTTGCCGGCGCCCGTCCCTGTCGGCCCACAAGGAGGTCGAGACCTCCTTGTTTGTCTCGTTTTGCTTGATTCTTCTTCCCCTTCCTCATTCCGGGCTAGCACAAAGGATTGGGAAGATCTAGAATTCAACTCTAGGCGTGGATCAACTATAGAGAACGTGACACAGTTCGTGTTTGAAGTCATCAAAGGAGAAACCCTAAGGTGTGTTATTGATTTCTTCTCTTACCATCGTGATGTCTTCTGACTTGTGATCCTTGGAGGGTATTGCATGGATTATGTTTGTTTGTGTTTCCGTTGCGCATCCATGAATCAAAACCCTACAGTGCTATCAGAGCCACAGGTCGTAGAGCATAAACGTGGTTTATGTGTTACGTTTTGATAGTCTTACACCTTAAAATTATTGTTTATCGCGTAAAACAAGACAAATCAAGCATATGATGCAATTTTTCAATAATCTATCATAACAAGACCTAGCTTTTGCATTGGATGCATAAATTAGTGAGTTTGAGAAATTTAGGATCTTAGATCTGGGGTTTGGGCATCCTTTGGGAAGAAGGAGTTCTTCCCATACAAGGAAACAACCAAACTTGGGCACCAAACAAGGGAGTTGTTTTGGAAACAACTCCCAAAGGAGGTTCGACCCACCCCTAGGGACCTCCCCTCCTTTCTTGCCGCCCATGCAAGGCTCGGCCTAGGGGCCGGGGCAGCCCTAGCCCGCGGCCTAGCTGCGTGGGCTAGGGGCCGGCCGGCCCAAGGCCTTTGCGGTTCTCTTTTGGGCCTGGGCAATTCGATTGTTGGGCCCTATGGATCGTTTTAACCCTACAATATTGACCAAGCGCGTTAAAATTGGATTTCAATTGTTTATGTGCAAATCGCATGGTGATTGGATATGGCCTTAGGATGTGGTTTGTTGTGAATGTTTAAATTTGTGGTTTGGTTTACGGCCTGCGAGCTGATCAATTAATTGTAATAATTAATTAGGGTTTTATGGCCTGCGAGCCATTTTTTTCTCAACTTGTGAGATTTATTTTATTTAGTAAAGTTGTTAGCTAGTGCTAGATAGAGTAGATTGTTAGCCAAGATTGAAAGAAAAGAAGCCCAAAGGCAAAAGATGCCACAAAAGATGGAGCATGGAGCATGGAGAATTCCACATGACTATGAAGGACGGACCAAAAGATGAAGACGCACGGAGATGTGTTTTCTTTTAGGGTTCATAGATAATTCCATTGACTTGGAATTGTCTTAGTCTAGAAAAGGCCATATTAACATCACGTTTTATTTTTTGTTTTGTGGTTGTTTATTTTATTATTTTGTGGTTGGTTTATGGATGATGCATGCGATTAGGATAATAAGATAACTAGACAACCCGGATCTATTATTTGGAGTTGTGCCCAAACTCAAATAGATAGATTAGTTGATATTGACCAACAAAAAAATTAAAATTGAATTTAAAATTCCTCAAAATTCAAATATTGTGTTCTTGCCTTCTAGTTATTTAAACACTCATTATCATCATGATTTATCAAGTTCGTGCGTGCCAAAGCATGGCGACTTGGTTCATAATGATGGAATGCGATGGCACAAGCTAGTAACGTACAATTGTTTAAATAAGAGGTTGAACACAACTAGGCTATTAATATGATTAAGAAACCTAGAAGCAACCAATTGGGATTATCCATGCGGATGGGTAAATAAGGAGTTATTTGCCCAATTGAACCAAGAGTTGCATAAGGGATGCAATTGGAAATTGTTCCTACCTAAAGTAGTCAAATTATGGGTGACTTGCCAAAGCAAGCTCATAAGGAGATGAAACATGGATCTTGGCCCACTAGAAAATATAAGGATATTTTCCGCATTAATATCTTGAGGGTTATTAATCCGTAGAAAAATAGTGGGAGCTATATTTGATAAACTAGTCATTATTGAATATAGTCAAAAATTCACAAATACTAAAACTTGCGTATTTTTCTTTTTGTAGAATTCCAAATGGCAAACAACTCATCGAGTTCACAACATTCTCTACGATCTGTCCTTGTGAAGGACAAGCTCTCTGGAACCAACTTCCTTGATTGGTACAGAAACTTGAGAATCGTTCTCAAGCAAGAAAAGAAACCGTACGCAATAGAGGAGCATGTTCCAGCAAGTCCAGAGAACCAAACACCTGCAGCCCTAAAGGCATATCAAAAGCGTGTTGATGACGCTAATGATGCGAACTGCCTTATGCTATGCAACATGAATTCTGAGCTTCAGAAGCAACACGAAAACATGAATGCTGTCGATATGATCGAGCATCTTAAGCAGCTCTTCCAAGAGCAGGCAAGGGTTGAGAGGTATGAGGTCTCTAAGGCATTGTTCAAGTGTCATCTGGAAAAAGGGAACCCGTTGGGACCCCATGTACTCCGTATGATCGAGTACTTGGAGAATCTCGCCCGACTAGGGTTCCCGGTCGGCCAAGAGTTGGCAACCGATCTCCTGTTGCAATCGTTGCCTGAGAGTTATGGACAGTTCATCATGAACTATAACATGAACGAGATCGTGAAACCGCTGCCAGATTTGCTCAATATGTTGAGGACAGCTGAACAAAGCATCAACAAGGGTAAGGGCAAGGCCATTATGATGGTGCAGAAAGGAAAGGGCAAAAGGTTTGCCTCATCCTCCAAGGGCAAGGGCAAGTTAGTTGCCAAGTCCAAGGAACCTGCCCTTAAGCCTGTTGGTGGCATTGCCAAAGGTGTGACTAAAGGTGAGTGTCACTACTGCAGTCAGCCTGGACACTGGAGGAGGAACTGCCCAAAATATCTGGAGGACAAGTGGCTTGGAATAGTGATTCCAGCACCACCAGGTATTTTTGTTGTAGATGTCAATTTAATTGTCTTTACATCATGGGTATTAGATACTGGATGTGGATCTCCCATTCGTCGAAATGTGCAGGATCTAAAGAGAAGTAGAAGATTGGCTAAAGGGGAGATAGATCTGCGCGTTGGGAATGGAGAAAAAGTTGCTGCGTTGGCCGTGGGCGTGTGCGAGTTATCTCTGCCTTCAGAATTAGTTTTAGAATTAAATAATTTCTATTTTGTGCCTGCTATGAGCAGAAACATTATTTCTATTTCTTGTTTGGACAAGGAAGGTTTTATTATTTTAATAAAGAACAATTGTTGTTCCTTTTATTTGAATAATATTCACTATTTTAGTGCGCAATTATTTAATGGACTGTATGTCCTTGATCTAAGCAATCATGTCTACAACATTAATAACAAGAGGATTAAAATAAATGATTTAAATCCTGCTTACTTATGGCACTGTCGTTTAGGCCACATAAACGAGAAACGTGTATCTAGGCTCCATAAGGATGGACTACTAGACTCATTTGATTTTGAATCATATGAGACATGTGAGGCTTGTTTATTGGGAAAAATGACAAAGTCCCCTTTCAATAAGAAAGGTGAAAGGACTAGTGAGCAATTGGCGCTCATACATACTGATGTGTGTGGGCCATTTGGCACGCCTGCCAAGGGTGGTTACGTCTACTTCACTACATTTACTGATGATTACAGTATATATGGATTTGTGTACCTTATAAGGGCCAAATCCGAATCCTTTGAAGTGTTCAAAGAATTCAAGAATGAAGTAGAGAAGCAGATTGGCAAAAGTATCAAGGCTCTACGATCGGATTGTGGAGGAGAATACTTGAGCCAAGAGTTTGACGACTATCTTAGAGAGTGTGGGATCGTGTCTCAACTCACTCCACCCGGAACGCCACAATGGAATGGCGTGTGTGAGAGGAGGAATCGAACCCTATTGGATATGGTTCGATCTATGACGTGTCAAACCGATCTTCCTTTATCATTTTGGAGCCACGCTATATTAAGTGAAACTTTCACCATTAACCGTGTTCCATCTAAATTGGTCATGAAGACACCACATGAGATGTGGAGTGGGAGGCGTCCCACACCGTCGTTCTGAGGATTTGGGGCTGCGATGTCTATGTAAAACGTTTACAATCAGACAAGTTAGGGCCAAAATCGGATAAGTGTAAGTTTGTGGGGTACCCTAAGGAAACTAAGGGATGCTACTTCTACAATCCAACCGAGAACAAAGTGTTTGTTGCTCGGACTGGCGTGTTTCTAGAAAGAGAGTTTGTCTCTAAAGAAGCAAGTGGGAGGACTGTAGAACTTGAAGAATTAAAGAACCACAAATCACTGAGCCGATTATGGAACATGAACAGGAACCACAAACAGTTGTGGAGCAGCCTGTTCAGGTAACACAAGTGCTTCGTAGATCTAGTAGAGTGCGCCGGGAACCCGAGATGTATGGACTTCTCGTGACCAATTCCGGTGACACGATGCTCATAGATGATGAGCCTACTACCTATGAAGAGGCCATGAAAGGACCAGACCCTCAGAAGTGGCTAGAAGCCATGAGATCCAAGATGGAATCCATGTATACCAACAAAGTATGAACTTTAGTGGAACCACCCGAAGGGGCGCGACCCATAGGGTGCAAGTGGGTCTTCAAGAAGAATATCGACATGGATGGTAATGTGATTACCTATAAGGGCCGATTGGTGGCTAAAGGATTCAGACAGATTCATGGTATTGACTATGATGAAACTTTTTCACCAGTCGCTATGACCAAATCCATCCGAATCCTACTTGCAATTGCAGCATACCATGACTATGAGATTTGGCAGATGGATGTCAAAACAGCATTCCTGTATGGGAATCTCCTCGAGGACGTGTATATGATACAGCCGGAGGGTTTTGAGGATCCAAAGCAAGCCAACAAAGTCTCTAAGCTGCAACGATCCATTTATTGATTGAAGCAAGCTTCTAGGAGTTGGAATCGACGTTTTGATGAAGTAGTCAAAGAGTTTGGCTTCATCAGAAACGAAGATGAGTCTTGTGTCTACAAGAAGATTAGTGAGAGCCCTGTAGCTTTTCTGGTCTTGTATGTGGATGACATACTACTCATTGAAAACGACGTTCCCATGCTGCAATCTGTTAAAGATTGGCTTGGGAAGTGTTTCTCAATGAAGGAATTAGGGGAAGCAGCCTATATACTCGGTATAAAGATCTATAGAGATAGATATAAGAGACTGCTAGGCCTAAGTCAAAGTACATATATTGACAAGGTGTTGAAGCGGTTCAACATGCAAGATTCCAAGAAGAGATTCTTGCCCATGTCACATGGAATCACTCTTTCGAAGAGTGGTTGTCCTTCCAATGAGACTGAGAAGGAACGCATGAGTAGAATTCCCTATGCCTCGGCCATAGGATCTATCATGTACGCCATGTTATGTACTAGACCAGATGTGTCATATGCCTTGAGTATGACAAGCAGATACCAATCCAATCCGGGTGAGAGTCACTAGATTGCAGTCAAGAACATCCTAAAGTACTTGAGAAGAACTAATGATGCGTTCTTGGTATTTGGCGGTGAGGAAGAGTTGCGTGTAAGGGGTTACAATGATGCAAGCTTCCAAACTGACAGAGATGACTTTAGATCATAGTCGGGATATGTGTTTTGCCTGAATGGAGCAGCGGTGAGATGGAAGAGTTCCAAGCAAGAGACGGTGGCTGATTCTACAACAGAGGCTGAGTACATTGCTGCAAATGGCGCAGCAAAGGAAGCTGTTTAAATCAGAAAATTTCTTTCTGAACTTGGTGTGGTTCCTATCATTGCGGATCCAGTTGAGTTGTACTGTGATAACATTGGGGCTATCTCACAATCAAAGGAGCCCAGATCACAACAGAAATCCAAACACGTGCTCAGGAAGTTTCATCTGATTCGAGATATTATCGAGAGAGGAGACGTTCGGATATGCAAGATTCCTAAAGATGAGAATCTGTCAGATCCACTTACAAAGCCGCTTACGCAGTGGAAGCATGAAGGGCACACTAGTAGTATGGGCATACGCGATGCGCCAGATTTGCTCTAGTGCAAGTGAGAGACTGTTGGAATAGATTCCCTAGAGGCAATCTAGTTTAGTATGAATTTATTTGTGGCTAGAACATTCATTGTATTATTTAATGGATATTTAATATAATGAAGTCCTTAGATTTACAATTGTGTTGTTCATCTTAAATATCCCTAGTCCAGTATAATGATTAATGGGAAAATCATCTATAGACTAGTATGGGGTTGGGTTGATATGGAGATATCATGATCCAACACATATGTGTGCATTAAGGGTAATGGCGCACTGGATTGACCCATCTCCGAGAAGGCTACATAAACGTTATGATAAGTCACAAGTGCTTCTCGTGGTGCAATGGTATTGTCATCCTTAGACTTGAGGTCGCTAGATATTCTAGTTGTGGATTGTTGTGATTTTGGTAGCGTTAAACGCTACACCGTAACTGGGTAGTTATAAAGGCGTGTACCGGATACAATAAGAAGCAAGCTTAGAGATCGTAGTGGACGTAGAAAGAATTTTTCCCTCCCGCATAACGGGAGAAAATATCCTAGGCCACTCGCGGGATAGTGCTTATAGAATGTCTGACCAGACTCAAATAAATCAATATGGGATATTGATGTTATTTGCACGAATAAGGCTATTCCCATGGATCGAGAAACTATGGATTGGATATACGAGTGTGACTTGTATTTCTCGTTTCCAATCCGGATATAGAGACAAAGGGATGAGACAATTACTTGTACAAGGTTTGTCAAGATGACTATTCTATTAGTTGGCTAGAATGAATGTTTTGCTAGAAACCGCTCCATATTAGCAAATTGTTGTTACAAACTAGATAGAACCTATGGGGTCACACGCTATATAGAGTTGAACTACATTTGGGAATTAATTAATAGGATTCATTAATTAGAAGGATCACTTTGCAAAACCTTGCAAACTTAGTAGGACTAATTTGTAAGGAAGGGACTAAACCGAATTCTAGTAGGACTATAATAGGTCTTTTAGGTAGTTGGCAAGGATTTGTTGGACTATATAAAGGACACTCCTTCCTTCCTTCCCACTCTTATGACCTTATTGATCATAACTTGAGTGGGAGAGAACAAAAAAGGAGAGAGCAAGCAAGCAAAGAGGAGCGCGTCGCCCCCCTTTGCCGTCGACCGTCCCCGTCGGCCCACAAGGAGGCTGAGACCTCCTTGTTTGTCTCGTTTTGCGTGATTCTTCTTCCTCTTCCTCATTCCGGGCTAGCAAAAAGGATTGGGAAGATCTAGAATTCAACTCTAGGCGTGGATCAACTATAGAGAACGTGACACAATTCGCGTTTGAAGTCATCAAAGGAGAAACCCTAAGGTGTGTTATTGATTTCTTCTCTTACCATCGTTATGTCTCTTGATTTGTGATCCTTGGAGGGTATTGCATGGATTATGTTTGTTTGTGTTTCCGTTGCGCATCAATGAATCAAAACCCTATAGTGAGGACTCCTTCTCGTGGATGCACTCAGATGACGGTAACTATACGGAGGCTACGGGCTATAGAGCACAGCAAATTGGATCCAAAGGGGAACCTTCCTCTTCTCCGGGTCATGTAAACAGAGCATGGCTACAAAGATTTTGGAGACTGAGAGTACCAAAGAAAATTCTGCAGCCTTCTTGGCGGTTGTGGCATTCATCTCTTCGGTGGCAACACGACTAACTGATCGAGTTATGGATCTGCCTGTCACGTGTCAGTTATGTGGAAAGGAAGTCGAAACTGAAGAAAATTTGTTTATTAACTGTGGATTTTCTCGACAAATCTGGTTAGCAGCTTTTGGGGATAAATCCCTATTTTTTCCTTCGAGCTCCTGCCTATCATGTTATGACCACTAAGACTGAGGACTTTTGCGAGAAATATGTAACCATTATATGGGGAATTTGGCGTTATAGGAACAGAAATCGGTTGGAGGATTTTAAAAGCTCACCTATGGATGTCTTGAATCAAAGTTTAAACTTTCTGCTTTGGTTTAAGGAGGCAAAAAGGAAGGGTTTTTTGGGGGATGAATTTACTGTTGCTGATACCAGTGGCGAGGCGTGGTCAAAGCCTACCCAGGGAAGCATTAAATTGAATACTGACGCCTCCTGGACGGAACAGAGCCATGTGTCGGGGGTTGGGCGTGTGCTTAGAGACGAAAATGGCGCTTTCAGAGAGCTGGAAGACACCAGAGATTCCCTCGAATTCGTTCTCTGCTGGTGGCAGAGCTAGTAGCAGTGGAAGAAGGTTTGAAACTAGCAAGGGAGTTAAACATCACAAAGCTAGAGATTGAATCGGACAGTTTAGTGGCAACTAAACTATTAACTAATGGAGTCTTTGGCAAAATCAAAGCCTTTGAAGCACTTGCAGAATTAAAGATCACCCTCGAAGCCTCAAGAAGCTAAATTAGGGAGGTGGAATACTCGACCATTAGATTTGTGGCTCGCAGTGGGAATGGTCTCGTTCATAAGTTTGCAAAAAAGGGTCTCGATGAAGACGATATGTCATATTATTCAATTGTTTCATTGTGGGCTAAAAATGTACAAAACTCTGATCTTCTGGGCATGACTACCCATGATTAATGAAATTTTATTTTCTCAAAAAATAACTAACTACAAAAAAGTGTCATCTTAAAAAAATACTTTTTGATAAAAAGTTATAATAACAATAATAATATAAATAGAAGAAAAACTATTGAATAAAAGAATATTAAATTTTATAATCTCAAATAATGGCCCCGAATATTCACTAAACTCTCATAAATACCCCCTATAATACCGGGGTATTACATAATCGATTGAAGGCCTCCGAGTTTTCTTTTATTTTCAAATGTTCAAGTCCTGCAAGGCTTATTTCATACATTCAATTTTTCTGCTCATCTGTCATCTTTGAAAAAAGAGTGACAATTGAAGGCCGACACATGTAGCTTTGAAATATTCTTGGGAGCTTCAGTTTCTTTGGCGATTTACCCTTTTTCTTGTCATCCGTATCTTTCTTCTTCAACTTAATCATTTACCATGTTGATTTTCTTGTTAGGGTACCTTCCTTCTTACTTCTTCATCTTTTTTATTTTCCAAGATAGGGTGTCTTCTGTACATTGGTCATAGATCTCCACTCTATGTTGATGCCCTGTAAAACATATTTTGTCATCCTCATCCATGGGTTTTGTTTCTTCAATTTGTAGAGCCTCACAATTCTACAACAATAATATGACAATAAAGTAAGAACATAGCATGTAACAAATCAACATGGTAAAAGATTATAAAGAAAGTATGGTTAAATTAATAGTTAAAGCCCTTAAAAGTGAAGAAAGAATTTGTAGAAAAATAGACATAACATGTAACAAATCAAACAAACTTTTACAAGATTATCAATGAGAGTAAAATCTTATTCATATTTGTTGTAAACATTTATGGCATTACCATGGTGAGCTTCATCATCACTCTCATCAATATCCGTTCCTTCCTCTGCATGAACCTCCTTCTCCTCCTCTTCCTCCCCTTTGTACTCATCATCATCATCACTGTTGATGAATTAAAATTGCATATTTTATTATGTTAACGAACTCTTCTTAACTTGCTAATATGTGTAATTTATCTATTTTATCTCTCTTTCTAGTCTTATGCTTGTTTTCGTAGTTTTGGTTGTTTTCTCTCATTTTGTAGGCAAAGAAGTGAGTTAAAACGCAAGGGGCTAGTTGTGAAAGCTTGAATGAAGAATTTGAAGGCTTAATTTGAAGAAGTCAAGTGATAACGAGGCTAAAGTTGAAGACAAAGCAAGAATTAGCAAGTTAAAGAGAGGTTTCAAGGGTTTAAATGAAGAGAACAAGGGAAGATAGAGGCCAAAAATGAAGATTTAGAAGCCAAGAGGCCACATTACAAGGCCAAAAAGGCATCTATGGGGTTGTTTGAGAAGAAACTAACGGAAGTGGGGCTTAAGTGCAAGTTTTGAAACGTTTTAATGGCTTATGTGAAGAATACTTAACGGATTGGGGGTCAGATTGCTATTTTCAGAAGTTTTTAAGTAAGGAACGGGCCTTTTAAAGCATTCCAGCAAGCTAGGGGGGAGCCGGGTGCAATTTCCCGAAACCAGCTCACCCCCCAGCCCTCTCTCACGCGTCACTCTCTCTCTCCCCGATCGTTCAACAGCAAGCGACCCAGCAGCCATGAAAGCTTCGTGGAAGCTTCTTCCAAGACCCACCCAAGCCTCGTTTCTTCACCAAATCAAGCAAGACCGGTCTCAAATTGCTCCCCAGCCCAAGAGCTCTCTCCTAAACCCATCAATTCGGCCCAAGAACAAAGCAATCAAAAAGCCCCAATTTCTAGGGTTCATGAAGACACGACAGAAATCAACGATTGAGGATGAAAGGGTTCAATTAGAGGGCTGTGATGATTCCTTGGAGGCTACTCAACTCATCCCCAATGCCTATATAAATCAGAGTTGAAGAAATGGAAGCTCTCTCTTGGACCCCTGTTTTGGGACGACCTAAACTCTGTCTCTCTCTCTTCTCTCTCGATTCTGCAACATTGCTGGGTGTGTGCTGGTGATTCCGAGCTCGTCCTGAGCTAACACGCAGCCAGCAACAGCCCAAGGGAGAGAAGGGTAGGTCTGGTTGAATCTTGTTTCGAGTTGAGCACTGTTTTGAGCACTGTTTTGGACAGCAGCAGTTAGTTTGTGTTTTAGCTGCTGTTAGCTTTGAATTGTTGGGTTGTTAGCTGGTTTAGATTGATTAGAGTGTGTTGGAATCAAGTTGCTAGTAGTGTGTTCATCATTTGGTAGCAAGTTGGTGTTATTTGGTGGAATTGAAGAGTATTTGAGCTTGAATATAATGACTATTTTCATGAATACTCTTGATTCTTGTGTCTTGCTCTTGAATATGAACAACTAAGCTACTTGTTGGGTTTGATTGATGAAGATAGATGACTTGTGTGTGAGAAGTTCAATTGTTCTTCTAGTCTTATAAGTTGGATGTCGAATTCGTAGTGTTCAAGTGTTGAATATCAAATCCGAATTGTGGCTTGATCTTTCATATGGAAACGAGAGCGTTTCCATATGAAAGATGCTTGACATAACTCGATTTTGCATTTCACTCTTGAATACAAGAGCTAGACAAAATCCTCTTACTATATAATCCATGCTTTTCTTTGACATAAAATTTGGGTGTTGATGCTCACACACAAGGCATCTATTGGAATCGATTGACCCAACTTACTCTCTTCTTGACAAACTCGTTTGAATCGTATTAGTAATAGTGTTAGTAGTTGTTTTCTTTCTTAGTTATTTGCTTTAGCAATATCAACAACTCTTGCTCCATCACTTGAGTGGTGGATTCAAAGCTTGGCTAGCTCTAAAGCCTTTGGGAAACTTGTTTTGTTGATTTAGTTAGTTGCTTAATAAGTTTACTAGTTAGCTTAGAGTGTTTAAATCTCCTTCCCAATCCTTGTGGAAATCGACCCCGTTCTTACTCGGGTACTACTTAGAACGATATTCCTATACTTGGGAATTATCTTTCAACAAGTTTTTGGCGCCGTTGCCGGGGATTGGTGCTAAGAGACTCACTCTTTAGCTACTTTCTTGTTTTGCTTGTTTTTATTTTTAGATACGCTTGAAGAAAAATTCCGGGTTCATTTTTAAACTTTGGAACCAAAAAAAGCGAAAAGTAAAAAAATCACAAAAACATACTCCTAGCTTGTGTTAGGCAACCCTCTTGAACTTAATTTGAGCTTGGGTTGCATGAGTGTGTGGCAACGTGATAGTACTCATAGATTGCATCGCACTTTATTTGAAGAAGAGGGTAGAAATCCCTTTAGTGAAAATACTTCTACTAGTGATAGTAGTAGTTTAGCCCAATCCAACGATTCTAGCTCTCTTAATAGCTTTGAAATCATGGATGGAGATGATGAGCATAGTAGCAACAATGAGATGATGCCATTTCGCTCACTAAGAGATTTGATGCATCCATCTCGACAAAGCTCACCATCTTGCTTTGTGTTTCCATTAAATGAAAGAAACTTTGATGTCAAACCGGGCACAATTCAACTTCTTCCCAAGTTTCATGGCCTAGAGTCCGAGAGTGCTTACTCTCATCTTAAGAATTTCAATGATATTGCCTCAACGGTTAATTGCAATGGTGTCTCTAGTAACACCATAAGGCTTAGATTGTTTCCTTTCTCTTTAAAGGACAAAGCCAAGGCATGGCTTCACTCCTTGAGACCTAGGACCATAGGCACATGGGAAGAGTTAGAAAAAGAGTTTCTTAAGAAATTTTTCCCTACTTACAAAACAAATGCCATAAAAAGGCAAATTGTTACTTTTTGTGCTAAGGAGGGAGAGCCACTTCCCCAAGCTTGGGAACGCTTCAAGGATCTCCTCATTGCTTGCCCTCACCATGGATTTGAGACATGGAGGTTAATTAGCTCCTTTTATGATGGTTTGCCATGCGACCATAAGCACACAATTGAATCCATGAGTGGGGGAGATTTTTTCACAAAAGGTGAAAATGAGGGTTGGGATTGTATAGATGAAATTTTTGAGAAAGTCCAATCTTGGGACATTAGTGAGCCTTCTAAGGATGCTAACTCTAAGCCTAAATGTACTATGTATCAACTTAAGGCTAAGAGTGAGGCATTGTGCTCATTTTGTAGTGATAACTCTCATGAGTTGAACAAATGTCCCGATTTTCTAAGAGCCCAAGAGCTCATGGGTGAGCAAGTGAATATGTTAAATTCTAACAATTATAGGAAGCCCTATAATAACTCACCCTACTCGGAGACATACAACTCCAATTGGAGGAATCACCCAAACTTCTCATGGAGACAAGGGCAAGACACTCAAGTAAACCCTTCTAGCTCCACTTATGTTCCTCCTAACAAAAGGAGTATGGAAGAGAACTTTGAGAAATTTATGGCTTCTCAAAACCAAACCAACCATGATTTGAGGAAGTCCAACCAAGAGTTGCAAAACTCTAACCAAGAGTTGAAAAATGCTTTAGCTAGGTTGGAGTCTACCATAAATGCTCAAGAGAAGGGAAAATTCCCATCTCAACCTCAACAAAACCCTAGGGGGCAAAACTTTAACCATATGGAACATGCTAAGGCCATTACCGTTTTGAGAAGTGGGAAGGTTGTTGACAATGGACTTTCAAGTGGGGAGTCCAATGAAAATGAGGGAGAAGAGGAGTGTGAGAAGAGTGATGACCAAGAGAGAGTTGTCGACTCACAAGAGTCACAAAGTAGTCTTGATAAGGGGAAACAAGTAGTGGAAGAAAGTGAGGAAGTTAAGGTTCCTCCACCATTTCCCCAAAGACTTTTAGCCTCTACTAAGAAAGCTAGCAACCAAGATATCCTTGAGATATTCCAAAATGTCAAGATAAACATCCCTCTCTTGGATGCTATCAAGCAAATTCCGGCTTATGCCAAATTTCTCAAGGATCTTTGCACTTTCAAGAGAACTCTTCAAGTGAGAAAGAAGGCTTTTCTCATCGAGCAAGTGAGCTCAATTCTCCAAAATAATCTCCCTCCCAAGTATAAAGATCCGGGTTCACCTACTATCACTTGCACCATTGGAGATCATAAAATTCACAATTCTTTATTAGATTTGGGTGCAAGTGTAAACCTCCTTCCATACTCGGTGTATGAGAAGTTGGGGTTGGGTGAGTTGAAACCCACAAGAGTGACTCTACAATTGGCGGATAGGTCCACTAGAGTCCCTAGAGGTATCATTGAGGATGTGTTGGTTCAAGTGAACCAATGTTACTTTCCGGTGGATTTTATTGTCTTAGACACCTCTCCCTTGGCTAGTGGCACATCATCTATCCCCATTATTTTAGGGAGACCATTTCTTGCTACATCTAATGCAATTATAAATTGTAGAAGTGGTATGATGAATATTACATTTGGGAACATGACTCTTGAATTAAACATTTTTAATGCATGTATTCACCCAAAATCACAAGATGATGATGATGATGTATGTGAAGTGAGTTGGGTAGAATCATGTGTTGAAGATGTTTATACTCTAGCTACATGTTCCAAAGATTCAAGTGAGCTCACTTTAGAAGAATTGGAATTTTTGTGTGATTATGAGTCCCTTGCATCTCTTCTCATTGAATGGGACGATTTTGAGGAGGAGGAAGAGAAATTCTTAGCCCAACTTGACCAAGGGTCAAGCGATCTTATTTTGGAAGATTTAGATTTTTTGTGTGATTATGGACCTCTTGCATCTATTCTCATAGAAGGTGACAATTTTGAGGAGGAGGAAGAGAAATTCTTAGCACAACTTGAGCAAGAGTCAACTCATGAATATTTTAGCATTGAGAGTGATTTGCATGATAGAAATGAGTTTCCTTCCATAGTAAGGAAAAATCCAACATATGATTTGAAACCCCCTCATTTAGAATTAAGAAACACATTATTAGGGGTTGAGGATAATCTTTCTTGCATGGCTAATGAAGATGACTTATTTTGTGATGACTTAGAGGATATTCTAGGAGAACCCCCTCCACTAGAAAGTGTGGATGGACCTTCAAGCAAGTTGGGGGGTCCAAGTGAAGGTTTTGAAAACTTTGATGTCTTTTCTCACATTCTCCCTATTGAGCACTATGAAAATGAATTTCATGTTGTGAAAGATGAGTTTGGAATTTTTCTAGATGAATGTGTGAAATTCACGAATGAGAAGTCTTGCGTTCATATGTCAAAAGAGGATCTTAAAATTAATTTTTGTAGTGAAAATGTTGTTCTCATTGAAGGTATCAAGTTAACTAGTGGTAAAGATCCTCCTTTTGAGTTTTCTCATGACTCTTCTATCATTTTAAATTCTAAAGATGAGTCATGGTTGCTTCTCACAATGTGTGATGTCTCTTGCACTTCCTTCAATATGAGCATTTTGAAAAATGTATTTGAAAAACAAAAGAGCGCTATTTTTATCAAAAAGGGAGAGATCAAATCCTTACATTTTGATTTACTTGATCCGGGTATTAGTTACCCAATCTTTGTGTTTTAGACATTAGAGAATGAGAAAGGGAAGTTGAGAATGCGAAAAAAGAAAGAATGTTACCTTGCCCCTACTCATTCTCATAGTCATAGGCAAGCTTGCCTTGACTACAAGAAATTAAAAGTGCCATGACTTGACTTCTTCAATCTAGATGTCGTGTATTGTACATAAATAAATCGTTAGTTCATTTGCTATTTTGTAGGTTGCTCTTGGAGGAGGATTTGTGCTTGGTGGCCAAGAAAGCGAAAAATGAGGTCTATCTATCCCTTATCTCTTATATGAATTTGTATGCTCTTCCATTGTTCTTACACATTGAGGACAATGTGACATTTTAGTTGGGGGGTGGGGAGTAGATTTTATTTCTTGCTTAAATGGTTACAAGCATGCTTTTTCTTCATTAGTGATTTACATGAAAAATACAAAAAAAATGAAAAAAATAAAAATCCAAAAAAAAAAAAAAAAATCTTGAAAAAAAATGTGTGAATCTTTCATGAGAAGCATCACTCTTTCCCCATGTCAAACCATAGAATTTTTATTCTTCTTTCTTTGGTAGTTTTATTTTCACCTTTCATCTTGAGTCTAGATTTTATTTATTTGATAGCTTTATTGAGTCTTAGGAAGTTATAGTTGAGTCACTTATTTTGAAAAAAAAAAAATTATTAAAAATTGAAAAAAATGAAGAAAAAAATGAGAAAAGTGAAAAGGGGGAATTTTAGGAAGCTAGATGTTTTCAAAAAATGAAATTTCTTAGTCCATGTTCTTTTTATTTTTATTTGAGAAAGGAATTATTTGCTTATACTCAATACATCTACACCAATATCCCACCTTCCGCGACATCATGCGTTCTCACAAAGCGGCACACTAAATTTACGTTTCATGTTTAAGTCCTTCAAGTTAAGTTGATCACATAAACTTTGACGTCTTTTACTTTTGATAAAGGGTGCATTTTCTAAAGCTATTTGAACTTCACAAAAAGATTTTTCTCTATTCGTTTTTGCGGTGGAAACTTGTAGCCCATTGGAGTGGTGGTTACCAATGACACCCCATGCGATGTCTAAGAAATAGAGGGGTGTCCGGGGATAATGTTACGTCACCACCTAGATAGCTCCCTTGGTTTAGCTTAAAAAGCCCACTCGCGTGCATATTCCTCTATTTTGTTGTGGGTCTTGGAGATCCTTGGATTTGTGGTTAAAAAATAAAATGTTAATGCTATAAATCTCAAAAAAAAAAAACCAAAAAAAAAACAAAAAAAAAAACATGATAAATCACACCATCTACCAAAAATCCACAAAAGGATCATACAAGCCCACAACCACATCTCCCCTTCTTTAAAAAATTTTTGTTCAAAGCTTTGGAAGTCCATCCTACATGGGTGCTTTTGAATAAGTATGAGAATGTCTAGTTTCTTGTGATCCTTATTTTTGAAGGCATACTTTCTTGCAAATTGGACTTAATTGAACAAGTTTTGTGGTTCGCATGAGTCACCTTCTACCAAACACCGCCCACATTTGTATGAGTATATGCTTAGACGTCCTTAGGCTTCTTTCTCAATCTTCTTGGACTTTGAGAATTTATTTGAGGAGACGTTTATGTATTCTTCTTTTTCCCCCACCAAAAAAATTAAAATTAGCTAGTAACTCTTAGTATTTTGTTTCTTTGAGTTCTCACTTAGGATAGATAATGTGTGTGTGCGTTTTTGTAAATATTTGAGTCTAGTTTAGAATTGAGTCAAGCCTTGTATAGTTGAGTGTGTGTCTCTCATGATTGGTTCTTAACTAGATTATGTCTCTTATCGCTCTCTTTGCTCGAGGACGAGCAAAAGGCTAGTTGGGGGTGTCGAATTCGTAGTGTTCAAGTGTTGAATATCAAATCCGAATTGTGGCTTGATCTTTCATATGTAAACGAGAGCGTTTCCATATGAAAGATGCTTGACATAACTCGATTTTGCATTTCACTCTTGAATACAAGAGCTAGACAAAATCCTCTTACTATATAATCCATGCTTTTCTTTGACATAAAATTTGGGTGTTGATGCTCACACACAAGGCATCTATTGGAATCGATTGACCCAACTTACTCTCTTCTTGACAAACTCGTTTGAATCGTATTAGTAATAGTGTTAGTAGTTGTTTTCTTTCCCTTCTCTTCCTCCTCTCCCACCTCTTCATCCACTTTATCCATTTTTTTTCTTTGTTGAGAGCTTTATTGGTTCACATCTACATCTTCTTCACTTGATTCTTCCAGAGCATCTCGCTCTTGCTGGTTTCTTCTATCCTTTACTAATTTTCTAATTTGTTCAAACTTCTAACATTTGTTCAAAAAGTTTGGGAGCCAGGTTCTACACTTTGATGTTCAAAGCAGATTTCCTCTCCTCGCTATCATACATTAAAATTCAAGCAGTGGAAAGAGGTAACAATGAAAAGGAAAGCAGTTTAAAAAAAATAAGTAAACAGTTGCAATACCTAAGTAAAAGCTCTTAACAGTGCCATGTTCACATGTCAAATTAACAGAAGTGAGACATAGAAATACTTAAGATAGAATTTTTAATTTTTATGCAAATGAATTATACTTAGTATAAAATGTTAGCACAAGTTTACTACATGAACATACTAAATCCATGTGTTTTCTGGATTTTGACCCCTGCATCTTTAAACTGCTTTCCCTTAGTAGACCTTTTGCATCCCCCTTTCTTCAATGCCCTTGGTGGGGGAGGTTTGTTTCCGTGTGACCGCCTTGGTGTTTTCTCAATGTTCTACTCCTCCTTTGAAGAGAAATGAAGTTTCTTCTTTGCTTTAACCGTATCCTTCTCTAGAATGGTGGCGGATCTCATTGACTCTTTCTCAATTGAGGAAGCTGCTGCAACAATTTTGTCTAAACCACATGCATCCTCAACCTCCATCTAATATTCAATTAATAAATGCACCGTTTCACGGGGCAATTGGATTTATACCCGTCTGTGAATTAGGCTTAGAAAAATGCATTCGACTGAGTTCGTATTTGAAAAATACACTCCTTTTTAAACACTAGGTAACAACTGTTGTTAGCAGTAGGGTCTACACAGGGTATCTCTTGTCTCCATCTCTCTCTCGTCTCACAGGGTATCTATCGTCTCCATCTCTCTCTCTCTTCTCTCCAAGCACTGGGTATCTCTCGTCTCCATCTCTCTCTCGTCTCCAAACACAGGTATCTCTCGTCCCAAAAAGCAGTGATGACATGGGGAGATTTATTAAATGACTCTGCTACCCTTGTCATCTCAAAACGAACCCTAAAAACGCGTACTCTCTCTCCAACATTGAATTGTTTCTATCTACCTCAACCTACCAAATACAGTTGAATTTACCCCAACTGTAAACTTAATGAATGTATACCTTAAACTCCTCAAGAATATGGCTCATTTGTAACTATCATTGGCTCCAGTTATCCCTTTTGTCTGTACAAGTCTCTCTCTTTCCCCACTTTTGTTATTCAGCTACGGTAAAAATTTAACTCTCATCTCTGTGCTTTTTTCCTTGTTATATGTTGATCACAGTACTCTAAAAATGTATGGTATTCTCATTTTTTTTTCTTTCATCCTTCTAATATGTTCATCACATTACTCTAAAATGTAGGATACGTTCGTTATATTGCTTCTCTGTTCTTCATTGATTTGTGTTGTTGTATGTTGAGAGAATGGGACGATTATATTCATCGTCTCTGTCTTCTCATAAGACTAAGACGTGAAATATGCTCGTACCAGTCTATCACATGCACAAATGGGAAGATCAATGCTTGCCAGACTGGGACGAGTCTCTCGTCTGGCATTCAAATCACAGACGAGAGATGACTCGTCCCAGTCTGGCATGTGATAGACTCGTGGGATGAGTAATCTCTCGTATGGCATTCAAATCAGAGAAAAGAGATGACTCGTCCCAGTATGGCATGGGATAGACTCGTACGAGTACGATACTCAAAGATGAGAACACAGAGACGACAGATACGAGCATACCCTAAACCCTGAAATCCTCTCTTATAATGAAAAAATGGTATTCAATATTGTTAAAAATGTTAATTGTAAGTCCTAAACCATATAATCATGTAATCTAAACTATAGAATCAAAATCATATAACCATCATCTCTTAATCATGTAAAGTCTAAACCTTATACATACCATTAAACCATATATCATCTAATCTAACCAAAATCCTACATTTGTAGACACTAAACACTAGAACCAACTAAATATCATTCCTATAGCCACTAAAAGTGTTATTGAATCATGTTAACCCATCAGATCAATAAACCAACAACACACGTAAAGATCTAACCCTAAACCCTTAGGCATGTAAACCCCTAAGCCCTAGATCATAAAACCTAAAACCCAAAATTGTGGAAACTAAACACTAGAACATCTAAGAATCATGACAATGGCTACTTAAAGTGTTATTAAATAATATTAATCCCCCTCAAATCAGTAAACCTGAATCCCTAAATCATAGAGCATCTTAACTAAACCCTAAGATTGTACACTTAAGTATCATTACTAAATCCAAGACTGGGACGAGTATGTTCTCGTCTTAGTGGAATTACTGGGACGAGTATCTGCTCGTCTCAGTTGAGGGACCTGCTCGTCCCTGACACTAGTAAAGAGCAATCCAAGCTGGCTCACTAATCCTTCAAAAAAAAAATGTTGGCTCACTGTGTACAAGGAAATCCACGAGAGATCTCCAAGTGTACACCTCAAGTAGGGGATGAAAAAACAAAGAGTTGTAGGGTGTGTGTAGGGAGAGAGTAAGCAAAGGTAGTTGTGACAGAGAGAGATAGTAGGCTATGGTACTGGACCAATGTTTCTTGTGAGTCTTATGTGTCTGATGTCGCAACGGAGAGCATAACGATCCTATATATAGTGGGGGAAGTGACCGTTGGGGGTTTTAGTGCACCATAAATGGTGTCTTAATGATAGAACCCCCAACGGCACGTTCGACCGTGTATATAGGAACCATTACGCATCTGTCCGCAAGTATTGGAGACCGTTATGAGATCAGCCGCATTAATGGGACACGTAAGCCTAGGATCTCTCAGTCAGTTACCAGAGGTCGTGCGCAAGCTTGGTTGTCGCATGAGCACGATGGACCTTACCCTAGCCTCCAAACCACTAAGTCCCTACAAGTCCCGTGTTATGGTGCGGGGGGCTCTGTCTCGTAACCCCCACGTGGATCAGCACGGGTGGTGATCCGGTGTGGATGGAGCATAGTTAGGTGTGCTGGATGGCTGCCACGTGGTGACGATTTGTCTGTATGGAAAGCAGTATCTACAATAGCCCCCTTTTGCGCGTGAAGACGCTAATCAGATAGAATTCAATGCGCAAAAACCAGCGCGCGTAGCTGCTACGCACCAATTCAAATACACGAGAAATCAGCCCCCGTGCATGTCATTATGACCTAGGATCCCTAGGTTCGTGCCTTCTGTTCTTCTAGGGTTTTAGCCCTGACGTCAGCGCTGGCCTGTGATTGCGTGATTCGGCGGTGACGGTTGCGATTCGACCACTGAAAGGACGCGGCTCTTCAGTGTTTTTGAATAAATACTCATCTTTCATTGTTTGCAAAATATTGCTTCTCTCTAGAGTGAATGTAATATTGCTTCTCTCTAGAGTGAATGTTTTCTGAGGTCCTCCGAGAGCAAATACAGATAATCGACCACCAATTCTTCCTTGCAAATCGTCTTCTTCAAATCGCTTCAACATCAGAACGTTGGCTTTGCTCAATTTAAGTAAATGCACTTCATACCTTTGAACTATCTTGATTCTGAAAAGAAACCCAGAACCGTTTGAAATACGTCATTGCTTGATACTGTTGAAGAGGTTTATTTTAAAACCCTAAAAGGTTTAAAGATTTGAAACGATAATCTTTCGCAATGCTGAAATTCTGAGACAATAACTTACCCAGAGTTGATCTTCCTAATTTAACAGTTTCGAGACCTAGAAACTTGTAAGCTTTGCTTCTTGAACTTTGAAAATAAAAGTGGATATATTTCTCCCCCTTTTTTCTTGCTTTACTGTAGAGATGGCCAAGACAAAAGCGACTAAATCTGTGAAGGAAGCCGAAGAAATCCCTGATCTTCCCAAGACCTTGTGGAAGAAAGCTCCATATATGGGTGGAGAAGACTTTTACCATGCTAGAAGTGAAGTGAGTAATCTACCAGACCCCGTCACTGAAGATCTTCTATTGCTGAACCCTCTTACTAGCCGGGCTGAATTAGACCTAATTGACGCCAAAGATGTAGTGAGATTGGGTCTTGAAAATGGGTTCTTCCCCCATACTGACATTTCTACCCAGGCCTTTGTGCAGAAGATGGATCTAATGGATGAGTGGATCGACCATGTGCTGACTCAGCATGCCATTTTGCTAGACCAAGACGGGATTTACTATGCTTTCAGAGCTACAAAGGGTGGTGCCGTGAAACTGGATCAGACTATGCTTCTTAACCTATTTTCTCGATACTTGCCTGCGACTCACACTTTTCACTTTGCTGAGTTTGAGGCCGCCCCCACTTTGAAAGATGTGAAAATACTGTATGAGCTTTATCCCATGGGCGAAGTTGATCCCTTGGCTCCTTTGAAATCTGATCCGGAACTCGCTCTTTACGCGCAGATGGAGGAGTGCTTGACTGAGGTGAAGAAAACTTCAACTCGTTGGACATCTGCAGAAGTTCTCCCCACATGGCAGTTAGTTGAGACCTCTGCGAAGAATACTTGGGGGAAGTGGGTGCTGTACTTCTTTCGAGACTATGCGAATAGTAAGATCACCAAGGAAATATTGGAGAAGGATCTCAAAGCCCAGAATTACATTGAAGGGAAAGGGTACCACCTGACCTTGTGCGGATTCCTCTATGCTTGGCTGTCGCGATATTTGATTGACGGTCATCCTCATAACGGGGTCTTTTATCATGTCATGCCCCTTGCTTTCAGGTTGGCTCTTGGCCAGAATGTCGCACTTGGGCCTCTAGTGCTGGGAACCCTGTTTCATCGGTTAGACCGGCTTGTGGTTGCGATTGAGGAATCGCGCGGGCGTCTTGATGTGTTAACTTTTGTCAACATTTCATTTCTTACCATGTGGGTATTTGAAAGGTGGCTGTCATATGCTCCTGTCCCTTCAAGGCCCAATTCTTGGAACGTTCCGGGTGCGAAGAATGCACTTCGAAGTGGGAGAGCTGCTCGGTGGTATAGGACCAACTTTCCTAAGTGTTCATGGAGTTTGTTCTGCGATGATCGAACAAAGTTTACGGCCATGCCCTATACCACTCGCATTGAGAACGTGCGATTTTTCCCGAGGCTGTACCCAAGTCGAGATGGCTCCCTCTCCGACGATACTCTCCTCAGGGGGGATGATTGCTACAGGGAATTTCTCTGCTGGTGCTTGAGAGGTTCACTGCCTGCCCTTGCTGAAAATGTCTCTGAAATATCTTCCAAGTATGAGCGGATCACAGTCGATGTTGACCGGACTCGCGTTTCACCCCAGTTTGGTTTTGACGCAGTGGAGCCTTCTATGTGGCCTAGGTCAGTGAGCAGAGATTGCTACAAGCGATTGCTGACCAGGAAATGTAAATCTATCCTACTTAGCAACTTGCCTTTCACCCATCCTTCTGGAAAATGTGTAGGTTGCACTACCAAGAAATGGATTGCTTATTGGAATGCTCAACAAACAAGGTTTGATTCATCTCCGCCTCCCCGCCTCAGTAAGGCTCCTGCGATCAAAAGGAATGCTTTCTCGTTCCGTCAAAATTGAAGTTTGGATGATTCAAAGTATGGATTCTATTCCCTACTCGATGCTGATAATCACTTGTTCCCGGCCGTGATCCTTGAGGACAAGATGACCGCTGTTAGGGGCGGAGTTGTATGTGTGATCCAGTACAACGAAGCTTTTGCCAAGGTAAGCAACATTTCTTTTCCTTTATTAATGCACCTTTTCTGTGAAGTAATATACCTTACACAATTTTTTTCCTTTTAGTGCTGTTTGAGGAGGTTTGCATATGGGGATCATTGTCCGTCGCTGGTCAACTCCATTCTTAAAGCGAAGAGGCAAAAGCAGGTCATTCCACTGGACATGGAATTGGATCCTAAGGTAAAGGCTCTTATCCGCGAGGAAATGGAGGTATTCGCTCGCTCCCTTATAGACGAAGGTGCCGAAGTGGACGCGGAGGTTGCCCCAAAGGCCAAAAAGCAAAAACAAAAGGCAATTGTGATCTCTTCACCATCCAGGGAAGCTTCAGCCTCGTCGCCCGCGGAGTCTCTTGCTTCCAGGGAAAAAGGCAAGGGTCGCGTGCAGAGCAAGACTCGAAAAGATCTCGCAGTTGAGACGTTCATCCCTTATGATCAGGAGCAAGAAGCTGAGGAAAGAGAAGAAGAAAGAGAAGAAGAGGAAAGAGAGGAAGAAAGGGAAGAAGAGGAAAGAGAGGAAGAACAAAGTGAGGAAGCAATAGAAGAGGAAAGCTTAGAAGGTAACCCATATGAAGTTAACCTTCCTTGAATCATAAATTTCATAGTAGTGTTGTTAACACTAAAACTTCCTTCGCAGATGATGATACAGAGACCATCAGTGGCCTTTTGGCCAAAGAAAAGAGGAAGACAAAGGGGTCTCGTTCAGATGCATCTAGTGAGTCCATTGACGAAGCTATAATCGCTGAGTCTAAAAGAATGGCTGCTGAGGCAGAAGAGAGAAGGAGAAAGCGCGAGGAAGATGACATTGAGACCATGAAGAGAAGAAGCCTGGAAGAACATCATGCTGGTAGAATGAGTGTGGCTGCCTTGGAACGCGCTCAGCAAGATTTTGAGGAAATCGCAGGCACTGAAGAAGGTACAATTTTTAACCTTGCTGTGTCTTACCAAGAGGTAATTTTTGGTGCGTTAAAACACGGCTTGTCTAAAGATGATATTCGCCAATGGCTGGTGAGCAAATGTGGTGAACCCTCAGGTAAACATTTGAACAATGTTCGTAAACAAATCTCAACAACTCATTCCCTATTGTAACGAGTTCCTTCGCAACACCAGGTCACGCGCACCTTAAATATGTGATAAGTCTTGAGGGTCATGTACTCTAATAAGACTTGAGGGTCATGTACTCTAATAATAATTTACCATTATCTTTGGGGCTTACGACACTAGCTGGGTACCAAAAATGTGGGTAACCTTCACAATCATCATCATCATCATTTGTAACCTCAACTTTTAATACCTTTGGGAAATAGGACTCCTGAGAGAAGAGGTTGATTTCCGCTGCATGAGACCTTCACCTCCTGTGATTCAAAGGATTGAATCCTTTGAATTGTCCCAATTAGTTGACGCCTGGCACAACGACCTGTGGTGGGTCGGTAGCATCTGCCAAGTTTTCCCAGGTGCAAACTATGACGTCCGCATACGGGGCACTGGGCAGGTAGTGCAATTTTAGCATTGTGAACTGAGGACTCATCAAGACTGGATGGATGGAAAATGGCTTGTCCCTTCCATGGTATGATATATCCATCTTCTGTTTTCAGGAGAATTTACTTGCTAGTTATTTTTTAACTTCTTATTTTGTTCAAATAGATTTCATACGAACATTGTTTCCAAGATATGTAGCTTTTTGCCTAATTTGTGAACTCCTATTTAGTTACTTGCCTCGTTTACAGAAAGTGATGCATATCTTCTTTTACTTTATTTTTCAGGAATTGAAGATGTGATCAGTATTTATGTTGAATTACTTTGCAGCTAGGGTTGTGTAATTTAGCTTCTCTTCAATGCAAGACGTTCGATCACAAGTCTCTGGAAACCAATGCCATTGTAGATGTCTGATCTGGCCTAGAAACGATAGGTCAAGCCAAATTTGATGGGTATAGGTCTGTTGCACCTGGACTTTATGCAGAGTTGGGATATGTTGAAATGTAAGCCGATGTGCTTGCTTAATTTGTATGAAAGTGAAACAACTGTGGGATCTATGTCGCTCTGGAGATTACGAAGACTTTTTATAAGCGTTCTTTTTAATCTCTGGTTTTATCAAACTTGTTTTAATTACAACCTGATGGAAGTAATTTATATTGGGTGAGTTTTTATCAAAATCTTATATGGAATAATTTATACTGGGTATGTTTTTATCAAATTCTTAGATGGGAGTATTTATATTGGGTAAGTTTATATCAAATTCTTATCGTGTCATATTCATTGAATAGAGTTGTTCCTCATGGTGGCAATAAAGGCCGACCCACGTGCCAAATTTTCACGGCCCGCACCGACCCGCGAATATCACGCTCCGAGCACGACCCCCTCCACCCTCTGACACGACACGGCCCGCCTAAAGCCGTGCTCAACCCGTGGCATGGCTGGGTCACTTTCCTCCCGGGCATGACACGGCCCGACCCGCGCCCCCGCGCCGTGCAAGACCCTCACAAAATAGAAGAGGCACGGCACGACCCTCCTCCATCACCACCCGGCACATTCTATTTCTCGCGGAGTTTCGACCCGGGCATGGCCCGGCTCTCCCTACTCTGTGCACGGCCCGCCCCCAGCCCGCCTTGCCTCGACACGGCCTAAACGCGGCACAGCCCGGCCCGGTCGCACCTTGAGTTTTACCTATTATGATAGATAGTAACCCCTTCTTCCCACAATGTCTTTTATGGGTTAGGGGTCCGATTTTCTTTCTCTAATGAAATGTGGGGTAATGCCGCCTACCATCCCTCCTAAATAAAATGTGTCTAATATTAGATAGTGCATAGCGTACCTGTACAAATATTATGTGAACGTTGAAACGTATGTGCTACTTCTCTTTCTAGTGAAAGTCCATATGAGATTGGAGGTTATCGTAGTTCAAAATAATTATAAAAAATCAAAACGCATGACACGTACTAAGTCATAAAGATAGAAAACATTGAAGTCCAGATACATTATTCCATTCGTTCTCGTCTCTAATGCAAGAAAGAAAATTGAAAAAGTCGTAATTCATTCTGTCTTAGTGAATCCTCGAACTCTCTAAAATGTACCTAATTCTTTTTATCTCACTATATATATACGAGTATGTATGCGTTGCAAATTATAGTAGTTGGCCGCTCACCAATCTCATATCGGACTCTTGCCCTTCTAAAAAAATGTCATATCAAAAGTATTGATGTTGATCTCCAGTTATGCGATTCGTAAGTCAAACTGCTTACCGTTCTTGATATGTATTTGATTCATGTGTGTGATTTTACCATATTCTTGATGTTCTTACTAGAACTATGCGTTGTTAAATAGAAATTATGTACTTTTTCTGTTCAAAATCAATTGATCTACTAAGAATTTAGTGTATGAAAACAACATCGGTACTTAATGAATTGGTCTTGATGTTCTTGATCGAGCTTGTTGCTATCATTTGATCATCCAGCCACTGCCTTCTCAAATATTCAGGACATTTACATTTTGATATATCTTAACATATACATTTCTCTTTGACCATGTAAAGAGTTTGGAATGACAATTACATAATTAAATGACAAATAAACCAAAATTGTAACATCACGTTTTCTTCCTTATCATGAACTCTTGTATTACTTTCCAGATGGCACTTATAATGGATGTTCATGTCTTCAGGATCCTCTTCTTATAACGGGAATTCGATCGTTGTTCATGACATTTCCATTATGGCACCTCCTTCAAAGACAAAGGTATGTGCTTTTGATGACAAAACATTACCAGATTGTGTACAGATTATGTTTTTACATTGGTGGGTTCCCTAACATTTCTCTTTTAATTTTGTAGTTTCAGTATTTCCTCTTTGTATTATGGAAAACACATATTCACATTAAATCTCATGCGGAAGTACACATACTAAAATCATTAACTGAAATTGTTTAGAAAAAAAGGAAACTGAAGCGGAAAGTAAAACATCTTATAAAATTACAGAACAAAGGTGGTTATTCAATATTTTGAGTATTTCTATATGTAGCTCTTTCATCACCCCGTTGAGGATTGGCCTTTCATTGTTTCTTCCAGATAATTGATAATCTACTGGCCATCTCACTTATTGTAAATTGTCCGTTAATTAATTCGAAGAATGTAAATTTACTTATACTAGAATTCTGTCATGAGGATCTGAGGTCTCATCAAGAATTCATGGGCGGAACTTGGGTTGTTTGATTTTAATGTTTCATAGCTAGTTCATATATATACCTGTCAAAGGAGAAAACCTTGTAGCTACTACTTGTTTTTGCTATGTAGTAGTAGTATGAAATATATATACTTCAGTTTTTTCCGCAGTATGCATGTATCTAGTTTTTTCATCTACTTGTAATGGAATTAATTTAAAAGTAATTTTTATTATTTACACAACGCTTTAATATGCAGGGAGCAGGAGCTGCCACTGAAGCCCGGACCAAGGTATGTAGAAAGACAGAATGGTAAACTACAGGTGGTGGAGGAGGAATCCTATTTCCTAAAGGTAATGAAAGATGAGGTTACTAATGATGATGATGATTGTGAAGGTTACCCACATTTTTGGTACCCAGCTATTTTCGTAAGCCCCAAAGATAATGGTAAATTCTTATTAGAGTACATGACCATCAAGTCTTGAGGGTCATGTACTCTAATAAGACTTGAGGGTCATGTACTCTAATAAGAATTTACCATTATCTTTGGGGCTTACGACAATAGCTGGGTACCAAAAATGTGGGTAACCTTCACAATCATCATCATCATCATTTGTAACCTCACTTTTTAATACCTTCGAGAAATAAGACTCCTGAGAGAAGAGGTTGATTTCCCCTGCATGAGACCTTCACCTCCTGTGATTCAAAGGATTGAATCCTTTGAATTGTCCCAATTAGTTGACGCCTGGCACAACGACCTGTGGTGGGTCGGTAGCATCTGCCAAGTGTTCCCAGGTGCAAACTATGACGTCCGCATACGGGGCACTGGGCAGGTAGTGCAATTTTAGCATTGTGAACTGAGGACTCATCAAGACTGGATGGATGGAAAATGGCTTGTCCCTTCCATGGTATGATATATCCATCTTCTGTTTTCAGGAGAATTTACTTGCAAGTTATTTTTTAACTTCTTATTTTGTTCAAATAGATTTCATACGAACATTGTTTTCAAGATATGTAGCTTTTTGCCTAATTTGTGAACTCCTATTTAGTTACTTGCCTCGTTTACAGAAAGTGATGCATATCTTCTTTTACTTTATTTTTCAGGAATTGAAGATGTGATCAGTATTTATGTTGAATTACTTTGCAGCTAGGGTTGTGTAATTTAGCTTCTCTTGAATGCAAGACGTTCGATCACAAGTCTCTGGAAACCAATGCCATTGTAGATGTCTGATCTGGCCTCCTCTTAAAGAAACGATAGGTCAAGCCAAATTTGATGGGTATAGATCTGTTGCAGCTGAACTTTATGCAGAGTTGGGATATGTTGAAAGGTCAGCCGATGTGCTTGCTTAATTTGTATGAAAGTGAAACAACTGTGGGATCGATGTCGCTCTGGAGATTACGAAGACTTTTTATAAGCGTTCTTTTTAACCTCTGGTTTTATCAAACTTGTTTTAATTACAACCTGATGGAAGTAATTTATATTGGGTAAGTTTTTATCAAAATCTTATATGGAATAATTTATACTGGGTAAGTTTTTATCAAATTCTTAGATGGGAGTATTTATATTGGGTAAGTTTATATCAAATTCTTATCGTGTCATATTGATTGAATAGAGTTTTTCCTCATGGTGGCAATAAAGGCCGACCCACGTGCCAAATTTTCACAGCCCGCACCGACCCGCACATATCACGCTCCGAGCACGACCCCCTCCACCCTCTGACAAGACACGGCCCGCCTAAAGCCATGCTCAACCCGTGGCATGGCTGGGTCACTTTCCTCCCGGGCACGACACGGCCCGACCCGCGCCCCCGGGCCGTGCAAGACCCTCACAAAATAGAAGAGGCACGGCACGACCCTCCTCCATCACCACCCGGCACATTCTATTTCTCGCGGAGTTTCGACCCGGGCATGGCCCGGCCCGCCCTACTCTGTGCACGGCCCGCCCCCAGCCCGCCTTGACTCGGCACGGCCTAAACCCGACACAGCCCGGCCCGGTCGCACCTTGAGTTTTACCTATTATGATAGGTAGTAACCCCTTCTTTCCACAATGTCTTTTATGGGTTAGGAGTCCGATTTTCTTTCTCTAGTGAAATGTGGGGTAATGCCGCCTACCATCCCTCCTAAATTAAATGTGTCTAATATTAGATAGTGCACAGCGTACATCGAAGTACCTGTACAAATGTTATGTGAACGTTGAAACGCATGTGCTACTTCTCTTTCTAGTGAAAGTCCATATGAGATTGGAGGTTATCGTAGTTCAAAATAATTATAAAAAATCAAAACGCATGACACGTACTAAGTCATAAAGATAGAAAACATTGAAGTCCAGATACGTTATTCCATTCGTTCTCGTCTCTAATGCAAGAAAGATAATTGAAAAAGTCGTAATTCATTCTGTCTTAGTGAATCCTCGAACTCTCTAAAATGTACCTAATTCTTTTTATCTCACTATATATATACGAGTATGTATGCGTTGCAAATCCATATAGTAGTTGGCCGCTCACCAATCTCATATCGGACTCTTGCCCTTCTAAAAAAATGTCATATCAAAAGTATCGATGTTAATCTCCAGTTATGCGATTCGTAAGTCAAATTGCTTACCGTTCTTGATATGTATTTGATTCATAAGTGTGATTTTACCATATTCTTGATGTTCTTACTAGAACTATGCGTTGTTAAATAGAAATTATGTACTTTTTCTGTTCAAAATCAATTGATCTACTAAGAATTTAGTGTATGAAAACAACATCGGTACTTAATGAATTGGTCTTGATGTTCTTGATCGAGCTTGTTGCTATCATTTGATCATCCAGCCACTGCCTTCTCAAATATTCAGGACATTTACATTTTGATATATCTTAACATATACATTTCTCTTTGACCATGTAAAGAGTTTGGAATGACCATTACATAATTAAATGACAAATAAACCAAAATTCTAACATCACGTGTTCTTCCTTATCATGAACTCTTGTATTACTTTCCAGATGGCTCTTATAATGGATGTTCATGTCTTCAGGATCCTCTTCTTATAACGGGAATTCGATCGTTGTTCATGACATTTCCATTATGGCACCTCCTTCAAAGACAAAGGTATGTGCTTTTGATGACAAATGATTACCATATTGTGTACAGATTATGTTTTTACATTGGTGGGTTCCCTAACATTTCTCTTTTAATTTTGTAGACTAGTATTTCCTCTTTGTATTATGGAAAACACATATTCACATTAAATCTCATGCGGAAGTACACATACTAAAATCATTAACTGAAATTGTTTAGAAAAAAAGGAAACTGAAGCGGAAAGTAAAACATCTTATAAAATTACAGAATAAAGGTGGTTACTCAATATTTTGAGTATTTCTATATGTAGCTCTTTCATCACCCCGTTGAGGATTGGCCTTTCATTGTTGCTTCCAGATAATTAATAATCTACTAGCCATCTCACTTATTGTTAATTGTCCGTTAATTAATTCGAAGAATGTAAATTTACTTATACTAGAATTCTGTCATGAAGATCTGAGGTCTCATCAAGAATTCATGGGCGGAACTTGGGTTGTTTGATTTTAATGTTTCATAGCTAGTTCATATATATACCTGTCAAAGGAGAAAACCTTGTAGCTACTACTTGTTTTTGCTATGTAGTAGTAGTATGAAATATATATACTTCAGTTTTTTCCGCAGTATGCATGTATCTAGTTTTTTCATCTACTTGTAATGGAATTAATTTCAAAGTAATTTTTATTATTTACACAACGCCTTAATATGCAGAGAGCAGGGCCATCTGAGCTGCCACTGAAGCCCGGACCAGGGTATGTAGAAAGACAGAATGGTAAACTACAGGTGGTGGAGGAGGAATCCTATTTCCCAAAGGTATTGAAAGTTGAGGTTACAAATGATGATGATGATTGTGAAGGTTACCCACATTTTTGGTACCCAGCTATGGTCGTATGCCCCAAAGATAATGGTAAATTCTTATTAGAGTACATGACCCTCAAGTCTTGAGGGTCATGTACTCTAATAAGACTTGAGGGTCATGTACTCTAATAAGAACTTACCATTATCTTTGGGGCTTACGACAATAGATGGGTACCAAAAATGTGGGTAACCTTCACAATCATCATCATCATCATTTGTAACCTCAAATTTTAATACCTTCGGGAAATAGGACTCCTGAGAGAAGAGGTTGATTTCCGCTGCATGAGACCTTCACCTCCTGTGATTCAAAGGATTGAATCCTTTGAATTGTCCCAATTAGTTGACGCCTAGCACAACGACCTGTGGTGGGTCGGTAGCATCTGCCAAGTTTTCCCAGGTGCAAACTATGACGTCCGCATACGGGGCACTGGGCAGGTAGTGCAATTTTAGCATTGTGAACTGAGGACTCATCAAGACTGGATGGATGGAAAATGGCTTGTCCCTTCCATGGTATGATATATCCATCTTCTGTTTTCAGGAGAATTTACTTGCAAGTTATTTTTTAACTTCTTATTTTGTTCAAATAGATTTCATACGAACATTGTTTTCAAGATATGTAGCTTTTTGCCTAATTTGTGAACTCCTATTTAGTTACTTGCCTCGTTTACAGAAAGTGATGCATATCTTCTTTTACTTTATTTTTCAGGAATTGAAGATGTGATCAGTATTTATGTTGAATTACTTTGCAGCTAGGGTTGTGTAATTTAGCTTCTCTTCAATGCAAGACGTTCGATCACAAGTCTCTGGAAACCAATGCCATTGTAGATGTCTGATCTGGCCTCCTCTTAAAGAAACGATAGGTCAAGCCAAATTTGATGGGTATAGGTCTGTTGCAGCTGAAATTTATGCAGAGTTGGGATATGTTGAAAGGTCAGCCGATGTGCTTGCTTAATTTGTATGAAAGTGAAACAACTGTGGGATCGATGTTGCTCTGGAGATTACGAAGACTTTTTATAAGCGTTCTTTTTAACCTCTGGTTTTATCAAACTTGTTTTAATTACAACCTGATGGAAGTAATTTATATTGGGTAAATTTTTATCAAAATCTTATATGGAATAATTTATACTGGGTAAGTTTTTATCAAATTCTTAGATGGGAGTATTTATATTGGGTAAGTTTATATCAAATTCTTATCGTGTCATATTCATTGAATAGAGTTTTTCCTCATGGTGGCAATAAAGGCCGACCCACGTGCCAAATTTTCACAGCCCGCACCGACCCGCACATATCACGCTCCGAGCACGACCCCCTCCACCCTCTGACACGACACGGCCCGCCTAAAGCCGTGCTCAACCCGTGGCATGGCTGGGTCACTTTCCTCCCGGGCACGACACGGCCTGACCCGCGCCCCCGGGCCGTGCAAGACCCTCACAAAATAGAAGAGGCACGCCACGACCCTCCTCCATCACCACCCGGCACATTCTATTTCTCGCGGAGTTTCGACCCGGGCATGGCCCGGCCCGCCCTACTCTGTGCACGGCCCGCCCCCAGCCCGCCTTGCCTCGGCACGGCCTAAACCCGACACAGCCCGGCCCGGTCGCACCTTGAGTTTTACCTATTATGATAGGTAGTAATCCCTTCTTCCCACAATGTCTTTTATGGGTTAGGAGTCCGATTTTCTTTCTCTAGTGAAATGTGGGGTAATGCCGCCTACCATCCCTCCTAAATTAAATGTGTCTAATATTAGATAGTGCATAGCGTACATCGAAGTACCTGTACAAATATTATGTGAACGTTGAAACGTATGTACTACTTCTCTTTCTAGTGAAAGTCCATATGAGATTGGAGGTTATCGTAGTTCAAAATAATTATAAAAAATCAAAACGCATGACACGTACTAAGTCATAAGATAGAAAACATTGAAGTCCAGATACATTATTCCATTCGTTCTCGTCTCTAATGCAAGAAAGATAATTGAAAAAGTCGTAATTCATTCTGTCTTAGTGAATCCTCGAACTCTCTAAAATGTACCTAATTCTTTTTATCTCACTATATATATACGAGTATGTATGCGTTGCAAATCCATATAGAAGTTGGCCGCTCACCAATCTCATATCGGACTCTTGCCCTTCTAAAAAAATGTCATATCAAAAGTATCGATGTTAATCTCCAGTTATGCGATTCGTAAGTCAAATTGCTTACCGTTCTTGATATGTATTTGATTCATAAGTGTGATTTTACCATATTCTTGATGTTCTTACTAGAACTATGCGTTGTTAAATAGAAATTATGTACTTTTTCTGTTCAAAATCAATTGATCTACTAAGAATTTAGTGTATGAAAACAACATCGGTACTTAATGAATTGGTCTTGATGTTCTTGATCGAGCTTGTTGCTATCATTTGATCATCCAGCCACTGCCTTCTCAAATATTCAGGACATTTACATTTTGATATATCTTAACATATACATTTCTCTTTGACCATGTAAAGAGTTTGGAATGACAATTACATAATTAAATGACAAATAAACCAAAATTCTAACATCACGTTTTCTTCCTTATCATGAACTCTTGTATTACTTTCCAGATGGCTCTTATAATGGATGTTCATGTCTTCAGGATCCTCTTCTTATAACGGGAATTCGATCGTTGTTCATGACATTTCCATTATTGCACCTCCTTCAAAGACAAAGGTATGTGCTTTTGATGACAAATGATTACCATATTGTGTACAGATTATGTTTTTACATTGGTGGGTTCCCTAACATTTCTCTTTTAATTTTGTAATTTCAGTCTTTCCTCTTTGTATTATGGAAAACACATATTCACATTAAATCTCATGCGGAAGTACACATACTAAAATCATTAACTGAAATTGTTTAGAAAAAAAGGAAACTGAAGCGGAAAGTGAAACATCTTATAAAATTACAGAACAAAGGTGGTTACTCAATATTTTGAGTATTTCTATATGTAGCTCTTTCATCACCCCGTTGAGGATTGGCCTTTCATTGTTGCTTCCAGATAATTAATAATCTACTAGCCATCTCACTTATTGTTAATTGTCCGTTAATTAATTCGAAGAATGTAAATTTACTTATACTAGAATTCTGTCATGAAGATCTGAGGTCTCATGAAGAATTCATGGGCGGAACTTGGGTTGTTTGATTTTAATGTTTCATAGCTAGTTCATATATATACCTGTCAAAGGAGAAAACCTTGTAGCTACTACTTGTTTTTGCTATGTAGTAGTAGTTTGAAATATATATACTTCAGTTTTTTCCGCAGTATGCATGTATCTAGTTTTTTCATCTACTTGTAATGGAATTAATTTCAAAGTAATTTTTATTATTTACACAACGCCTTAATATGCAGAGAGCAGGGCCATCTGAGCTGCCACTGAAGCCCGGAACGGAGTATGTAGAAAGACAGAATGGTAAACTACAGGTGGTGGAGGAGGAATCCTATTTCCCAAAGGTATTGAAAGTTGAGGTTACAAATGATGATGATGATTGTGAAGGTTACCCACATTTTTGGTACCCAGCTATGGTCGTATGCCCCAAAGATAATGGTAAATTCTTATTAGAGTACATGACCCTCAAGTCTTGAGGGTCATGTACTCTAATAAGACTTGAGGGTCATGTACTCTAATAAGAATTTACCATTATCTTTGGGGCTTACGACAATAGCTGGGTACCAAAAATGTGGGTAACCTTCACAATCATCATCATCATCATTTGTAACCTCAACTTTTAATACCTTCGGGAAATAGGACTCCTGAGAGAAGAGGTTGATTTCCGCTGCATGAGACCTTCACCTCCTGTGATTCAAAGGATTGAATCCTTTGAATTGTCCCAATTAGTTGACGCCTGGCACAACGACCTGTGGTGGGTCGGTAGCATCTGCCAAGTTTTCCCTGGTGCAAACTATGACGTCCGCATACGGGGCACTGGGCAGGTAGTGCAATTTTAGCATTGTGAACTGAGGACTCATCAAGACTGGATGGATGGAAAATGGCTTGTCCCTTCCATGGTATGATATATCCATCTTCTGTTTTCAGGAGAATTTACTTGCTAGTTATTTTTTAACTTCTTATTTTGTTCAAATAGATTTCATACGAACATTGTTTTCAAGATATGTAGCTTTTTGCCTAATTTGTGAACTCCTATTTAGTTACTTGCCTCGTTTACAGAAAGTGATGCATATCTTCTTTTACTTTATTTTTCAGGAATTGAAGATGTGATCAGTATTTATGTTGAATTACTTTGCAGCTAGGGTTGTGTAATTTAGCTTCTCTTCAATGCAAGACGTTCGATCACAAGTCTCTGGAAACCAATGCCATTGTAGATGTCTGATCTGGCCTCCTGTTAAAGAAAAGATAGGTCAAGCCAAATTTGATGGGTATAGGTCTGTTGCAGCTGAACTTTATGCAGAGTTGGGATATGTTGAAAGGTCAGCCGATGTGCTTGCTTAATTTGTATGAAAGTCAAACAACTGTGGGATCGATGTCGCTCTGGAGATTACGAAGACTTTTTATAAGCGTTCTTTTTAATCTCTGGTTTTATCAAACTTGTTTTAATTACAACCTGATGGAAGTAATTTATAATGGGTAAGTTTTTATCAAAATCTTATATGGAATAATTTATACTGGGTAAGTTTTTTCAAATTCTTAGATGGGAGTATTTATATTGGGTAAGTTTATATCAAATTCTTATCGTGTCATATTCATTGAATAGAGTTGTTTCTCATGGTGGCAATAAAGGCCGACCCACGTGCCAAATTTTCACGGCCCGCACCGACCCGCATATATCACGCTCCGAGCACGACCCCCTCCACCCTCTGACACGACACGGCCCGCCTAATGCCGTGCTCAACCCGTGGCATGGCTGGGTCACTTTCCTCCCGGGCACGACACGGCCCGACCCGCGTCCCCGGGCCGTGCAAGACCCTCACAAAATAGAGGAGGCACGGCACGACCCTCCTCCATTACCACCCGGCACATTCTATTTCTCGCGGAGTTTCGACCCGGGCATGGCCCGGCCCGCCCTACTCTGTGCACGGCCCGCCCCCAGCCCGCCTTGCCTCGGCACGTCCTAAACCTGGCACAGCCAGGCCCGGTCGCACCTTAAGTTTTACCTATTATGATAGATAGTAACCCCTTCTTCCCACAATGTCTTTTATGGGTTAGGGGTCCGATTTTCTTTCTCTAATGAAATGTGGGGTAATGTCGCCTACCATCCCTCCTAAATAAAATGTGTCTAATATTAGATAGTGCATAGCGTACCTGTACAAATATTATGTGAACGTTGAAACGTATGTGCTACTTCTCTTTCTAGTGCAAGTCCATATGAGATTGGAGGTTATCGTAGTTCAAAATAATTATAAAAAATCAAAACGCATGAAACGTACTAAGTCATAAAGATAGAAAACATTGAAGGATCCAGATACATTATTCCATTCGTTCTCGTCTCTAATGCAAGAAAGAAAATTAAAAAAGTCGTAATTCATTCTGTCTTAGTGAATCCTCGAACTCTCTAAAATGTACCTAATTCTTTTTATCTCACTATATATATACGAGTATGTATGCGTTGCAAATCCATATAGTAGTTGGCCGCTCACTAATCTCATATCGGACTCTTGCCCCTCTAAAAAATGTCATATCAAAAGTATTGATGTTGATCTCCAGTTATGCGATTCGTAAGTCAAACTGCTTACCGTTCTTGATATGTATTTGATTCATGTGTGTGATTTTACCATATTCTTGATGTTCTTACTAGAACTATGCGTTGTTAAATAGAAATTATGTACTTTTTCTGTTCAAAATCAGTTGATCTACTAAGAATTTAGTGTATGAAAACAACATCGGTACTTAATGAATTGGTCTTAATGTTCTTGATCGAGCTTGTTGCTATCATTTGATCATCCAGCCACTGCCTTCTCAAATATTCAGGACATTTACATTTTGATATATCTTAACATATACATTTCTCTTTGACCATTTAAAGAGTTTGGAATGACAATTACATAAATAAATGACAAATAAACCAAAATTCTGACATCACGTTTTCTTCCTTATCATGAATTCTTGTATTACTTTCCAGATGGCTTTTATAATAGATGTTCATGTCCTCAGGATCCTCTTCTTATAACGGGAATTCGATGTTGTTCATGACAATTCCATTATGGCACCTCCTTCAAATACAAAGGTATGTGCTTTTGATGACAAAACATTACAAGATTGTGTACAGATTATGTTTTTACATTGGTGGGTTCCCTAACATTTCACTTTTAATTTTGTAGTTTCATTATTTCCTCTTTGTATTATGGAAAACACATATTCACATTAAATCTCATGCGGAAGTACACATACTAAAATCATTAACTGAAATTGTTTAGAAAAAAAGGAAACTGAAGCAGAAAGTAAAACATCTAATAAAATTACAGAACAAAGGTGGTTACTCAATATTTTTAGTATTTCTATATGTAGCTGTTTCATCACCCCGTTGAGGATTGGCCTTTCATTGTTGCTTCCAGATAATTAATAATCTACTGGCCATCTCACTTATTGTAGATTGTCCCTTAATTAATTCGGAGCATGTAAATTTACTTATACTAGAATTCTCTCATGAGGATCTGAGGTCTCATCAAAAATTAATTGGCGGAACTTGGGTTGTTTGATTTTAATGTTTCATAGCTAGTTCATATATATACCTGTCAAAGGAGAAAACCTTGTAGCTACTACTTGTTTTTGCTATGTAGTAGTAGTATGAACTTATATATACTTCAGTTTTTCCGCAGTATGCATGTATCTAGTTTTTTCATCTACTTGTAATGGAATTAATTTAAAAGTAATTTTTATTAGGGAAATGCTAAATGTCACCCCTTTTTCTTCACCCCTTAATTTCACCTCCTATGTGGATGTTTTTGATTGGTGATGTAATTATAGAAATATCTTAAAGCAAATACTCCCAACAATCATATTTTGACACATTGGAGGTGAACATGAAGGGTGAAGAAAAAAGGGTGAAGCATAGCGCATCTCTTTTTATTATTTACACAACGCCTTAATATGCAGGGAGCAGGGCCATCTGAGCTACCACTGAAGCCCAGACCAGGGTATGTAGAAAGACAGAATGGTAAAATACAGGTGGTAGAGGAGGAATTCTATTTTCCAATGGTATTGAAAGTTGAGGTTACAAATGATGATGATGATTGTGAAGGTTACCCACATTTTTGGTACCCAGCTATTGTCGCACGCCCCAGAGATAATGGTAAATTCTTATTAGAGTACATGACCCTCAAGTCTTGTGGGTCATGTACTCTAATAAGACTTGAGGGTCATGTACTCTAATAAGAATTTACCATTATCTTTGGGGCTTACGACCATAGCTGGGTACCAAAAATGTGGGTAACCTTCACAATCATCATCATCATTTGTAACCTCAACTTTCAATACCTTTGGGAAATAGGACTCCTGAGAGAAGAGGTTGATTTCCGCTGCATTAGACCTTCACCTCATGTGATTTAAAGGACTGAATCCTTTGAATTGTCCAAATTAGTTGACGCCTGGCACAACGACCTGTGGTGGGTCGGTAGCATCTGCCAAGTTTTCCCAGGTGCAAACTATGACGTCCGCATACGGGGCACTAGGCAGGTAGTGCAGTTTCAGCATTGTGAACTGAGGACTCATCAAGACTGGATGGATGGAAAATGGCTTGTCCCTTCCATGGTATGATATATCCATCTTCTGTTGTCAAGATAATTTACTTGTTAGTTATTTTTAATTTTCTTCTTTTGTTCAAATAGATTTCATACGAATATTGTTTGCAAGATATTTAGCTTCTTTGCCTTATTTGTGAACTCCTATTTAGTTACTTGCCTCATCGTTTACAGAAAGTGATGCATATCTTCTTTTACTTTATTTTTCAGGAATTGAAGATGTGATCAGTATTTATGTTGAATTACTTTGCAGCTAGGGTTGTGTAATTTAGCTTCTCTTCAATGCAAGACGTTGGATCACAAGTCTCTGGAAACCAATGCCATTGTAGATGTCTGATCTAGCCTCCTCTTAAAGAAATGTTAGGTCAAGCAAAATTTGATGGGTATAGGTCTGTTGCAGCTGAACTTTATGCAAAGTTGGGATATGTTGAAAGGTCAGCCGATGTGCTTGCCTAATTTGTATGAAAGTGAAACAACTGTGGGATCGATGTCTCTCTGGAGATTACGAAGACTTTTTATAACCATTTTTTTTTCATCTCTGCTTTTATAAAAACTTGTTTTAATTACAACCTGATGGAAGTAATTTATATTGGGTAATTTTTTTTCAAAATCTTATATGGAAGTAATTTATACTGGGTAAGTTTTTATCAAATTCTTAGATGGGAGTATTTATATTGGGTAAGTTTATATCAAATTCTTATGGTGTCATATTCATTGAATATCACACCACGTACACTTGGATGCATACTTTTTTATTCTTGTAGTTATTATTTTCTTTTTTTGGCTTAATTCCTTCCTAGTCGTGAACCCGCGCTCTAGCGCGGGACTGTATAGTAGAGTTCATACTTAAATATTAATGCTTTATACTTTCCATCACTGGCTGAAAAGAACAGAGCAACAAAATTTAACAAAAAAATTATAATACAGAACCACAGAAGCAAGATAAGGCCTATTTTAAACTGAAAATCAACTCCTTAAAACAGCCTCTTGCTTCACTTTCCTGCAAGTAAATAGTTCCTCAAAAATGTAATGCTGGAAACAAACACCACCAAGTAGTAGAGTGATAAACATGAGGATAATGAAGATAAAGTAGATATACAAAGTATAAAATTCGTTCAATAATTACATGTTAAAGATTAGAAGTTCTCGTATTTAATAATATTTTAATTTGTTAATTTGTGGGAAATAGTCCCTTGATGATACCCTGTATTACGCGCACAGTTTATTGATATATTCATTTCAATGTGAAATTTCTTCTAATTTTTTTTATTTTATGTGTCACACTGTTATTTTTTTTGAGGTAAATGTCACACTGTTATTGAATCTCTAATGTTGTGCTAAGAGTTTTACCATGGATACCTCAATTTCCATTTCATTTTTTCCTTCACCTAAAACAAAGAGAGTTTCTTTTCTTAAAAAAAAATCTTCTGAAAAAGAACTTCACTAAAATAGGAAGTATGAAAATAGCTCCAAATTTCTAATATGATTAGGAGATAAAGGTGGAACAATATGATATGTGGGGCGTAACTTTGTGTATTTATAAATCAAAATATTTAGAATATGGCGACAAAAGACACTATGAGTAGAGATGCTAAAATTAAAAGAAAATAGACATCGAGCAAATTGAACCGTGGGACGTCAATAGCTACATGACTATCTTCTTTCAATTGATAAAACCTTCTTTAACATGAACTCAATAGCTAAAATAGATAGACCATGGTACAAAGAGGAGACTGCCAAGAAATTACCAGATTCGCCAAATAGGAGATTGAGGATATTAATCGATAAAAAAAACATAATAAAATATTACTATCTAATGTGATAAACATAAGTTAACACTACAACTTTGATATTGAATACAAATTCCATTCTCTCTATGAAAACGTATTTATTTGTATTTTAATTCAGAGAGACTGATCATTATGCACCATGATTATCTTATTAGGAATATGTCCATGACATCTTTTTATTTCGACTTCATGCTTCACTATATATGAATTTCATCATCTCAAATGTAGCATAAAATTCAATTGCTTCAACTATTAAATATTAGCACTTCATAGAAGTTAACAGGTTTATCAATAAGTTATTATATGATAAAATTAGCAGAAGAATATATAAAATACCTTGGGTATCCCATGTGTCTATGAAATTCTCACAAGTCAAGATTCACAATTTCCTGTTATCATTGTCTTCTACGATAAAAAATGTAGAAATAAATCGTTGTCGTAGAATTATCATGAAATATTGTTTTCATAGGTTTGCTACAATAGTTATCCACTTTATCAAAGTTCCTCAAAAGCAGGACTCACGGTATAACCATAGAAATATGTAATTTTGTGTTCCAAATAATTCAATATGTAGTTCCTATTGTTAGATTACCGTTCACCATTAAGTGAGAATCACCAGAAAATCAAAACACATGAGACTGAAAGGTTCATGTTTCAGAAATCAGCAAAACTTACTTTTTTCAAACTCGTCATCCCAGTACATTGTTGACAAAGTGTCTTCATAGAGATGCCGAATGTTCCAAGAGCAATATGAGGAACAAAATAAAATCCAATAGAAAAATATAAATATATTGTAATTGACTGAGAGTTCAAACAGATAGTAGGAAGATTGAAATATAACGATTGAACGTATGTAATTATTGGGTTAAGATATGAAGTAAATGAATGATTTATTAATAATGTGCGTTAATGTATTAAAATCTCCACAGTAATTTAAGCCATTTTGACCCTATCATTTAATGAAAAGAAGTTACGAAATATATGTTGTGTGTTTAAAACTCATTTCTGGATATAACTCCACAATTAAGTTTTCTTTGCAAGTTCATTGTAACTAATGTGGCATCCAGGTTGGCATTATGCGGATCTGACATGGCACTACTTGGTATGTTTTAATTGGATGTTGCCTGATACATCTTCCACTTATGTTGCCAAATGGCATCTCCACAATTTATATTTATTGACAAATGGCAAGCTGATATCAATTCTTAGCACAATTTCCTGTTATCATCGTCTTCTACGATAACAAATGTCGATATAAATCGTTGTTGTAAAATTACCATGAAATATTGTTTCATTGATTTGCTTCGATGGTTATCCACTGTATCAAAGTTCCGCAAAAGTAGGACTCACGGTGTAAACATAGAAATATGTAATTTTGTGCTCCAAATAATTCAATATGTATTTCCTATTGTTAGATTACCGTTCGCCATTAAGTGAGAATCACAAGAAAATCAAAACACAAGAGAATGAAAGGTTCATGTCTAAGAAATCAGCAAAACTTACTTTTGTCAAACTTGTCATCCCAGTACATTGTTGACAAAGTGTCTTCATATAGATTCCGAATGTTCCAAGAGCAATATGAGGAAAAAAATAAAATCCAATAGAAAAATATAAATACATTGTAATTGACTGAGAGTTCAAACAGAGAATAGGAAGATTGAAATATATCGATTGAACGTCTGCAATAATTGGGTTAAGATATGAAGTAAATGAATGATTTTATTAATAATGTGCTTTAATGTATTAGAATCTCCACAGTAACGTTTAAGCCATTTTGACCCTATCATTTAATGAAAAGAGGTTAAGAAATTTATGTTTTTGTGTTTAAAACTCATTACTGAATTTAACTTCACTATTAAATTTTCTTTGCAAGTTCATTGTAACTAATGTGCCATCCAGGTTGGCATTATGCGGATCTCACATGGCACTACTTGGTATGTTTTAATTGGATGTTGCCTTATACATCTTCCACTTAGGTTGCCAAATGGCATCTCCACAATTTATATTTATTGACAAATGGCAAGCTGATATCAATTCTTAGCACTTTCCTGCTTTTACATAATAATAATAATTAATTAATATAGTAAACATTTTAGACGAAGAAACATTTTAATATAAGATTGCGCAGCAAAATTGAACTAAAAAAAATGTTTGTTAAAAACACCTGTATTGATCTTCTCAAATATTGGTAATTGAAAGTTTCGCAATGAACATTACAACGGGTTTGGATCCTCTCCAGCCCAAAAGTCCTCCAGCCCCTCCAGTCCAAAGATCTTTACCGTTCAAGTTTAATAGTGGCAAAGATGGTTACACCCCACCAAGCCATAATTTGCAACCCCTCATAGATAATCTCTCCTAATTCCTTCAACTTCGTCTCTCTTAGAACGGTAACCTGATCAAAGAATTCACAGCCTTCATCGATATCGATCTTCGCCACTACTTGCCTTCAAAATTTCATACTGGTGTTTAATTACTTGTAATTTCCTTCTTGGGTTCATCTTTTGAGATTGCAATTGCAACAATATGAACAAAGTTCACTATGTGTTCTTGAAGAACACATAGGGCACCCTGTGATCGATCCAAGATTTATGGTATAAGCCATCAGTTCAACATAGGGTCGCGGGAGGGGGGGGGGGGGTAAAGAAAGGGTTCGTCTCCAGATTAGCGAAAACTGAGACTACATATTGATGTGATTCACTCTATTTTTTTCAACTAATTCTTCCAAAAAGTAGATATATTTGAATACAGTGATAGAGCATGTAAAAGAATATGCAAGTGACGACTTAAAGAAGTGTGATGAACGAGAAAATTGATTTCGCAGGAAGTGTAGTTGCTTAGCTTAATATGGTGTCCAAATCTTAGCCTCTTAAAATTTTTAACGGGAAGGATCTTAGGACTGGAGGGGCTGGATGGTTTTTGGGCTGGAGAGGATCCAAACCCCATCACCACCAACTTAAATTCTTTTACTATCCAAAACTAGTCACCAAATAATTCTCCAAAAAAAAAGAAAAAAAAAGGAAGAAAGCTGTGGTGGATTGAAATAGTCCTCTTGTGGTGATGATTATGGAGGCTCAAATTTAGGCTCAACGTCACGTGGCAAGGGATCCTCTTGTGACACTTGAATACCTGATTCCCCTGCCGCTAACAGTTTCTCTACTCGTTTTGTTAACCTCTTCATCATCTCCCTCACGTATTCCATACATGTGGCAGAATCCTCTTGTGAAAATTGTGTAGCAACAGACAAGAACTTAGAGCACACTTGGATGTCCTCCATAATACTGCGTGGTTCTGCCATAATTGCTGGTGAGTCTTCCTTATGCTGAAAAAGCTGTGGTGGATCGAATATGAATGCATCTTCATACTTGTAATCCTTCTTGCATTTATAGCACCAAATCACTGAGCAGTAATCTGTGTGCCAAATTCTGCATCTAGCTCAATAGAAGGGGTAATCAGAGATCCCCTCATAATCGTCCTCGCTCGACATGCTCATTATATATCGTGCTTCCTGTGTTCCTGCAAAAACAAACTCACAAGAAACCCGTGAAGCACAGAGACAGAAAAAGAATAAACAAAACTAAAAGAAATACTCTAAACTAACTCCTAACTGAATAATCTATCGTTTTCCCCGGAAACGGCGCCAAAAACTTGACGCGATTTACTAACGCGTATACGCAAGTGCACGGTCGAAGTGAAAAAGATTGAGTATTAAAACAAAGGTTGTCGAACCCACAGGGACAGACTCGAGATTGTTTAGTTAGTCGATTAATATAGAGTACTGTAACAGGGAGGAAGAATATGATTTAATAATTGAAATAAATAACTAACTCATATTTTTGTATTTTTCTGATTAATAAACAAATATGGAGAAATAACTATGTTATCTATGGATCCCCTAGGGTTTTAGACAGTTTCGAATAGAGTACTAAGACACGCTATCATCTAATTAGTTGTGTCGGGTAATAGCACTGGCAATCCCCCCTCGGTCTCATGTCGCTCTACCTATCAGTCAACAACGGGTCCTGTCGATCCACCAACGTCTACCGATATGGTTCTAACCGCCTGAGGTTAAGCCGGTCACTGGGTCCTCTCCCTTCCACCAATGCCTAACACTACACAATTGAATCTACCCTCACACGACTAGTCCTATCATCTCACCTCTCAGTCTCAATGATTAGGGACTCATTTCTTGTTCTCGTTCATATCTAGGTAAAGTCTGTCTCAAACACCCACCTAGAACGCTAGCCTAACCGGTTCGCGACTCCGTTTATGCTAAGAATTATGTTTAGAACAAGGAATCCAACTAACAAGACGATAATCATTAAGCTACGATTCATTAATCTATTAATTCATCTTCCCAAAGTTGTTCTTGTTACCATAGAGGTGCCAATAGTCCTAAGTAATCAAGATGTACGATAAACAAAGAAGAATAATATAGTTGAATGAATCGAAACATGAATCAATAACTAAGATCCAGAAAATTGTCTATTGCATAAACCCTAGGTTCATCTCCATAGAACCTAGCAAAAAGTATTTAGCTATTCATAAAATAGATAAACAATACCATTTTCTCCATACAATTGATAAAGAGAAGAAGAAGAAGAAGAAGAAGAAGAAGAAATAACCTGAGTGGTCCAAGCTCTTCTTCGCCTTCGTCCTCGTCTCCTTGCGTCGTCCTTAGTCTCACGTTCAGTTTTTTCTTGCGTGATGTAGAATACAGAATGATAGGATCATTATTGAACAGCCCCTAGGTCTAATTAAAATCGGACTCGTACAACTTAGGATTGAAGTTCAACTATTTACAATTTTGACCCTCAAGGTTGGTGGAGAGTTCACTAAAGAGACCAGCAGCTCTTTGTTATTTATTTCACTTTGCCCCAATTTGTAGCCACCACGTACAAGGAATTTCGCATGAAATAGATTTACAGAATTAAAACAGGGGGTTGTTTGAATTCGGCCCGAAATAGCTCGCTGAGATTTGGCTAAGTATCGCGCCTATTCATACGAAATCCACGAAATCAAGAGCTATTCTTCGATGCTCTGTTCTTCTTCTTCCTCTCTGCCCTGTGTTACGCTCTGATTTTTCTCTGTTTCTTCTTCTTGTTCGCTTATAGGAATTGCTTCGATTGTTGCTTTCTTCTTCCTCTTTCTTCTCCCTTCTTTTCTTATTCTTTGATTTGCTTTGTTCGTTAGGTTCTGGGTTTCGGTGATATACAGAGGTAGATTGGTGATTGTTTGATTGAGTTGTAGTTGCAGGGGGATGGCGGAAGTGACAGTGGTGTTAGTTGTTGTAAATGGTGAAGGTGGTTATTGGTGATTGTTGAAGGTGAATTGGTTTTGGCTGCTGGGTGGTTTGTAGGTTAGTTTGATGGTGTAGCTAGGTGGATGTCCGTGGTGTTTGTTGTTGGGAATGGAGGAGATAATGGTGTAGGTGTTGTTTAAGGAGCTGGATTGGTTTGGGTCTAGGTGCAGGTTGTTATTTTATGGAGTCAGGGATGAATTGAATATGTGATTTGGTGTATGGAAGATTGGCGAATGGCTACTTTGTTGTGGTGAGGTCAATGGTGTTGGGTCGGTGGTCTGATGTGAATGTTTTGGTTGAAGGACTTTAGGTTCAGTTGTATGGAGGTGGTGAATTAAAAAGAGAAATGGTGACATGGTTGTATGAAGTCATGGTTTGTTGGTGTAATTGAGGAAGTCAGTATGTTTGGTTTATTGAATTGGTTATGGTGTTGTGCATAGATGAGGTTTTCATGGTCTGATGGTAGTCTGATGTTGGTTTGAGGTTTGTTGGTAAAAGGTTACAACAGTGAGTTTGCTTTAGAATTGGGTTGTTGCCGGTTCATAACAGGTTGTTATGGAGATGAGGGTGTATTGGTGTTGAGTTCAGGTGGGTTTGGCCCTGAAGGAGAAATGGTTGGTTTGTGGGTAATAGGTTGTAGTGGTGGTTTAGGAGCTGGGTTAGTCGTGTGTTTTGGGTGTTAGAAGCTAACAGGTAGTAGAGGCAGTTTGGGTGTGGCGACTGTGGAGTTTTGGCGAAGGCTAGGCTGAGGCATTTGGCTCCAAACAACTCAGTTCTCTTCTCGAGCATTCCTACCCAATTTTCCGAGCTTTAATCTCTGTTCCGAAGTTCGTCTTCCATTTCAATTTATGTTCCGAGCCTCCGGTACCTGAGAATCATACAACTACACATACCGGGTGTAAAATACAATATAAATAGCTCAAATACACTAGAAAACTCCCGGACTAATCAAACAAGCACATTAAGCTCTAAATCACGAATTCCTCACAATCGTAGTATAAATATGATTTATTTTACCCGAAAATCACACAAAACGGTAGTCTTTCGACTGTAAATATAACATCGTAAAGGGGGTTATTATCTTGCTAGGGGCCGCTCCATGTTAGTAAATTGTTACCAACAACTAAGTAGAAACATATGGGGTCACAGTCCTTATGGATTATACTGGACTCGGGAAGTAATTAATATGATTAATTAATTAGAATGATCAATACGCAGCTACTTGCAAACTTAGTAGGACTAATTTGCAAGTTGGACTAATTCGTGTATAGAAAGGATTAGGATAGGGGCTTTTATGTAGTCATCAAAGAGTTGTTGAACTATATAAAGGACACTTCTAGCTTCCTTCCCACAACTAATGCTCATTATGGATTGAGTGGGAGTCAAAAGCAAGGAGAGAGAGCAAATCCCAAAGGAGACCAAACCCCCCTTGGGACCGCCCCTACCCCGTCAGCCACAAAAGAGGGTCAAGCCCCTCTTTGGTGTTCCTTGTTTGATCTTCTTCTTCGTCCATCGTTCCTAGCTAGCACTTGGTGTTGGAAGATCAGGATTCTAACCTAGGAGTGGACTAGCCATTGAGACGTGAACACAATTTCACGAGAGAAGTCATCACAGAGAACCAAAAGGTATTTTGATACTAATCACTTACTATCGTCATGTCTCTTCCTGTGATCCTTGGAGGGTCTTGAATGGATTAATATATCTTATATACCGTTATAAAAACCCTACACACACGATAGGCTTTTAAAAAACCCATCTCTTCATAAAAATTCTCGAAATTGAGTGAAGCCACCACCCTTCTTGCTCGAGAATCTTCAGTATAAAATCCGTAATCCTCATCTTCATGTGTCTCAGAAACAACTGGGATTCCTTCATCTTCAATTTCTTCTTGATCAATTATGGATACTAATGTGACCTATTTCCCTTTAGACTCCTATGATTAATGTGATGGTAGAGGGTTACTTCGAACATCTTTCGCTTGCTCCTCAATTACCAGCTCTCCCTCTTTTAACTTCTTCTCGACGAGCCACCTCAATTTCTTGAAGTCGACCATTGGATGAGAAACATTTCATGGAATTCACACCATTTTGGATCTCTCAACTGTTCTCCTGTGGGCGGTTTCTCGAGCGCTGGTAACACTCGTCTTTCCTCCACTGTTTGCGGAGCTTTGTCATTTCCCCTATGGAACATGGTAGTGGTGGAGCTTCTTTCGTCGGACCTCTATGCGACTTCTATGATGAAATCGCATTTACTTAAGCCTCGGGTCCCCTCTTGTAACTGAATCGCCCAATTTTGAAGCCCGAAATTCCCTGATCCTCTATTGATTGAGAATCTCTTCCTATGTTTCTCCACAATAGGTTCTATGTTCCTGGTACAATCAATTAATATGGAGAAAGTAGACATCTGCAAATTAATTAACATACCTTTGTACTCGTCACGCATTCCCTGAAGACAAATCTCCACTAGTCGACTTTCCACAACTTCGTCAACACATTCAAGCGACTAGGTTTGAAACTTCATGATAAATGTGACACCTTCCTCATCATTCTTCTGATGCATGCGCGAAATATGGATTGTTATAACCTTCTCTTAAACTTGGAAGAATTTGGTGTAAAACTTCCAAACTATATCTTCCAATGTGCAAATTGATCCTGCTTCTAACGTCCTGTACCACTTGTATGCGACATGTACCAAAGACTTTGGAAATTGGCGCATCAGCAACGTCTGATCAACTCCTTGTGAGACCATCAAATCCTTGAACCGCATGACATGTTCATGCGCGTTACCATTGATCTCATCGTTTTTCTCCCACTTTGGTGCTTTGTAGCCTGCAGGATTTGGCATCAAGTATATTTCTCGTGGAACCGGTGGTGCACACTCGATCTTCGGGATAACTCCATCTACGAGGCTTTGGTTTTCTAGGAATCTGTCTAGACGTTGCTTCAAAGTGGAAACATTCGCACTAGTGTTTCCTCCTGTCATAAGGGTCGCTGCTGTGTTAAATCCGGGGATATAAGTCCTGGTTGGTTCATAAGGTGTGGGGTTTGAAGGCATGGTTTGGATTCCTGGTGTATATGTTGGTGGATTTGGTAGTCTCTCAGGTTGAAAACCAGGCACAAGTGGTGGTGGTGGTGGAAATTCTCATATTTGAGGCGCTAAGCCAGGCGGGGGGGGGGGGGGGGGGGGAGGTTCTTATGGGGGAGGTGGTGGTGGCATTGCAGCATGTGACGCTGATGCCGTCGCTACTCTAGAAGGAAGTGAACTTCCTTGAGAGGAGTTGGCGGCGATATTCCCTACGATATCCATGATTTGGGAAATTTGGGCAGACTGGATTTCCATGACCCTTGCTTGGTTCTGGATAGTTGCATTGAACATCTCGAGGGATTGGGTGTCGTTTGAGACCGTCTGTGATTGTAAAGTGTTGTTGATGTTGATCGTAAGTTCCTCCCTCGGGATTCCGTCTCTAGTGGGGGAGCGGTAACTGTTATCACCATCACGAGACGTGTTTGCAAAGTTGATTCGTAAAGGTAAGTTCACGTCGGGTTCACCAAATATTCAAAAAGGATATTGAGGCTTAGATCTGGATGTGTACCTGCAACGGACAAGAACACACAACACAACATACAGAGAGTAAAGAACTAAGTGTTTGAGGGTAAGAGTAAGCCTTGGTCAGTTATCTGAGAGACAGACAGTGTATTTTGATTGCAAAAAAACTGAACTTAGAACAGAAGACAACACTCCGATATATAGGGGGCTTAGGACAACAGTTATATAACCGCATGCGACGGTTATATAACTGCCTCGCACGTGTACGGTCGACCGCATACACTACAAGAAATGAAGGATTTACCAGCGGCCGGAACCGCTGGTGTACCCTCCAAAAACCGCGGGTAAATGTTTCTCCAGCGGTTGCAAAAATTGCTGGTATAGAAATGAGAACCGCTGGCATGTAGGCGTCGCTAGAAGTCTTACCCGCGGTTTTCTTGACCGTTGTAGCAGGCTCACTCTGTACCAGCGGATTGGAAAACTGTGGGCATTAAGAAGCCAACCGCGGGCACTAATGAAGGCTTTAACAACCCGTAACCTTTGGAATACCTTGCAAAACCGCCAGTAAGTTTTTTTCCAGACAATTGCTAAAGCCGCTGAAATGCCAATCGCATTTTACAATGAACCTGGAGAAAGATTCATGATAATAAAATTATATAACACAAATATTGTATCAATTCCATAGATTCATGATCAAACAAAAATGAATCGAACTTCTTTTTTTATAACTATTAAAAGTCAATCTTTGCAAAAAAAATATTACAATGTCAATTAAAATTCAATAAATAATAATGAATCTTACATCGACATCAGCATACTAGTGCATTACTTATGCCATAAAAAAAATTAGAGAGATCTGCAATTCATTCGTACAAGTGAACTACAGACATTAAGGAATAAGCCACCTCGGTAGTTTTGAAACTCGAGTGAAATCATGTGTAGATAAGGACACCACGACCCACGTCGCAAAAGTTTCTTGGCTAATTGTAGAAGAATAACTCAAAACAAGACGACATCTCTTGCACCATGAAGCTTCACCTGTTCTGAAATGAATTTCCACCCATGTAACAAACACAACTTTCCATTGAACAAGATACGCATAAGCCAAGGCCATGACTATTCTCACCCAACAAAGCAAGAAAAATATACGTCAATACCCCATGAGAGAGTGTGAGAGAGAGAGAGAGGCCAAGAGGAATCACCTAAGGAACAAGACCCCTGACAACCCTGCTTTGAATTTTGTACAGAGATCCATGGCATGTGCACATGAATTTAGCTTAATGCAATGAAATAGGAGGTCTAACAGCATTTCAATTAGTCTTGACCACTGATTATGAGTGGTTATGAGTGAAGGGGCAAGATTAGAAGTTAGGAGGAACTAGGTTCTTACCTCGTTAGGAGAGGGTTCAGACTCAATGGCCTTGACCTCAATGATCCTGAAATAAATGATTCTCCAGACATGCTTAAAAGTACTACGTAGTACATAAGAAACTTCAGAGATAAGGAACTCTCCAAATTACTGTGAATTTGTAAACAACATTGTAGATTACAAACTTCTAAACCCCCATTTCAAAACAACACATGAAACTACTAATGGAAAACCTGATAGCTTCTAATATACCATGTAACTTCTACCATGATGCGCCTTTTCCATTCGTTCACGCGAGGTTCAAAATGTTCATGAAATTCAGCCGAAAAAGTTAAATGTAGCATACCATGAAATTCGATCCTACTCAGGTGAACATAAACATAGCTATATACAGTTTCTTATTAACCTCGTACTGTTTTCTTTTTCATGTCTTCACAATTAATCCAGTTAGCTTCAAATTTTAAGAAGGGGATTCGTGCAGTAAGACACTTTTTCCCCTAAAATACTTTAGAAGACTTTCTTGTTTCAAAGTGCTAAAATAGGACCAATAAGTTCAACTAGTGAATCCTCAGAGTTGTTAAAAATGATGAACATGAATCTATCCTTCAAAACCCTTTTATCAACAAGGGGTAGAGTACTAAAACATAAAACTAGGAATGGCACTCCAGAATGAGATTTATAACAATAGAGACACTTATCTTCACCTAGGAAGGTATCTTTTACCAGGAACAAGTGCAGTACCGTTGTTACAAAGAAACAAACTTCCCTGATGAAGGACGATAGCTTTGACTACTCAATGGGAAGAAAATTACATTGTTATCAATCCAACAGACACTGAAGTCCAAAAGGACATCTCTAATGAGGGGGTAAAGAAAACTATATGTAGGCAGATAATAAATATGTATCTCAAATAAGTTATAGATATTTTTAGTGTAACCTTTTAATCTATGAAAACATTGTTGGGGAATTATTCGTCGAATTCCCGCCGCAACGGAAGCAAAAAATACGCCACACGATCACATACTACACACACGCCATATAGGAGAAGAAAAACGACACACAAGAATTTAACGTGGTTCGGCCAAACCGCCTACATCCACGGGAGGAGGAGAATTTCACTATATCAATGAGGGAATACATCGTAGGGGAGAGACGGCTCAATCCGCGGACTACGTCGACGCGGTACTCTCATCCTCATGGCCTACAACCACGAAACCCTAACCTCACACATCCGCTCAAAGATATCTCACCAATCTCTCTCAACTCGACTCAACTCGCTCAATTAGAAACAATAGCTAGCACCTCTATTTATACTAATATAGAGGAGGTGGAAAAGCCCACCAAGCCCTAGCCATCACCTCCTCAGAGATCACCTCCTCAAAGATCACCTCCTCAGAGATCACCTCCTCAGAGGACCAATCAGACGCATCGGGTACACCGATTCGTCTTGCGGAATTCGAGACAAAACCCAACAAACTCCACCTTGGCTTGAATTCTGCAAGCGCCTAGCAAATTCCTCAGCCAACTCCGTTGTTGATGTCAACTCCGCCGCATCCGCCATGCTTCAACTGCATGGACCGCCATCGCACCTCTACCGAGATGCTCTGCACCCCCTCCTAGGGTACGCCTCGCACCCCCGACACGGGTGCGTCCCAAAGCATGACACTTTGGGGAGTAGTGTGGCTCCATCTCTCCACCAGCTAGCTCATCACTGGAGAGTTCTCCACCAACCACGTCAAGTGCAAACGAGACTCACTTCGTCTTCACTACTGCAGTAGTTTTCTTCATCACCGTTCTCGTTTACTTGAGCACCGTCTCGAACAACCTGCAACTTCTGCACAACCTGCACTATCACCATGCTTCAGCGTCCTCACACGTCAACCACGTGTTTCTCTACGCCAGCCCTGAGTGCTTCTCCTTGCGCCGTTGCTTCTCCTGTTCAACTACACGCCTTCACCAAGACGTCTTGCAAAGCTACCGCTTTGCGTACCCTCTGTGACTTACCTCTCTTCTTGCCTCGAGTTGCTCAAGAGTTATCGTCACGAACCACACACACAGAGATATCAGGACGCCACCTCGAGCCATGGCCTCGTCAACTGCGTCTACCGCCTCGATCTCTGGCCTGGAGCTTCTTGTGAATTTCCTTGCACTAGTTGCCCACGTCTCTGACCAGACTCCTCTGCAACTGTTGCGTCTCGTGCTCACAAACACACAACGCCTATGCTTCTTGCCTATGTTGAACAGCAGCTCCACCTGTCAACACACTCCCAAGCCTGCATAGGTTGCCAATCGAACGTTCAATTAGGAAAACGCCTCTAATTGACCCCACCTGATTGGACTTGAACTTGATTGAACCTGATCGCATCCCGTCGTCTTCGATCTCCCTATCGATATCGATTGATGCCGATCTTCTCAATCCACTCAGAATCTCAAAATTCTGACCGTACCGATGAATCCGCAACGTCCAAAAACATAGGGTTAGACTCCTGACTCATCCCAATCCGATCTACAGGCACGCCGTAACCACCCGAACAATTTTGGACCGTTGGATCTCACCGCAAACTGCCACGTCAGCATTCTGCAAAATCCAGCGATAATTTGCAGAATCTGACCCCGCCATCGCGTCGGGAACGTCCAAAAACCTAGGGTTCACCTCCTGTTCGAGCCCAATCGGACTTACAGGCAGCTCTGAACACCCAAACAAATCTGAACCACTCGATCGCGTCCTTGCCGCGCTGGAGCACCGCGGATCTATCACACCTGATCCATCCGCCCAGCAGCAGCCCCATATGCGCCAAACAGCTGGCTTCTTCACCCTTTGGTTTGTAACAACCCACCACCAACTCCATGGCACACGAAAGCAGCTTGCCTGTACCTAGGGTTCACCTCCTGTTCGAGCCCAATCGGACTTACAGGCAGCTCAGAACACCCAAACAAATATGGACCAACCGATTCGCATCTTCAACACTTTTTTTTCAATTCTTTCCACCGTTTCTTCTTCATCCTTTCACATGCGTGCTCCACCCAGATCGTGAACCTGGCTCTGATACCACTTGTTGGGGAATTATTCGTCGAATTCCCGCCGCAACGGAAGCAAAAAATACGCCACACGATCACATACTACACACACGCCATATAGGAGAAGAAAAACGACACACAAGAATTTAACGTGGTTCGGCCAAACCGCCTACATCCACGGGAGGAGGAGAATTTCACTATATCAATGAGGGAATACATCGTAGGGGAGAGACGGCTCAATCCGCGGACTACGTCGACGCGGTACTCTCATCCTCATGGCCTACAACCACGAAACCCTAACCTCACACATCCGCTCAAAGATATCTCACCAATCTCTCTCAACTCGACTCAACTCGCTCAATTAGAAACAATAGCTAGCACCTCTATTTATACTAATATAGAGGAGGTGGAAAAGCCCACCAAGCCCTAGCCATCACCTCCTCAGAGATCACCTCCTCAAAGATCACCTCCTCAGAGATCACCTCCTCAGAGGACCAATCAGACGCATCGGGTACACCGATTCGTCTTGCGGAATTCGAGACAAAACCCAACAAACATAAAGCACGTGAATTTGGTTGAGGAAAAGCTGGTTGACTTGGTTCATCTACCCCTACATCAGTGTAGTACGAACAATTATATATGAATAACGATAGCACAAATGAATGGCATGCATAAACAAAATTCAAGTACATACACAGAGAAGTGAACGGTCAACAATTTAGGTACATTGAGACTTCATCTGTTGAAACCAAACCAAACCTGAAAGTTCATTTGAGGCACAATTTGGAGATGATTGCTGTCACTGGAGAAAATGGATGGTTTCTGATACCCAATTGGCTCAATCTGGGTACTCCCCAGGAAACATAACATTACAAGGCGTCGCCACCCAGCCGTGTCGCCATTGTTATCAACTCACCACCTGTCCTAAAGGAAATGAGTTCAACAAAATTCAAATTAATTGAGTGTATCCATAGACAAATTTACACTGGGGAATTAAAATTAGATTCCAAAAAAATCATTGTCACATAAATTCAGACAACTGTACCTCTGGAAACAGTAAATTTAATAATAAATGTAGACTTGAAAAGGCAATGAAGCTTCTTCACGAACCTAGAATGTATTTTAGGTTAAAAAAAATAAAAAAATAAAACATGAGAGAGAGAGAGATCAATTACCTACTTGATCATAATTATTGGAGAAAGGCACATCTGATGTAAAAGAGCATAGTCGAGGAGAGGGAGAAAAAGAACCAAGGGATTTATCATAATAACGAGGGGGCTTCAATGCAATCAGTCCTAAGTACCAGTTCTATACCTCCATATTTCCTCTTGATCCAGAAAGTTGACCTCCATTTAGGCTTCAATGCAGTCAGTCCACATGACTCTTGAAAAGATTGTAAAGACACCTACAAAGAAATTGAAAGCGGTTCAGAATTGTTAAGTTTGAATACAACATTTTACTGAAAATACACATCATTTTGACAAAAAAAATTATATCATTCAAACTTGAAACCAGCCAGGACTATGCAAACTCATTGAAAAATATTACTATGAAGGTTCAAGGCAGCCATAAATCAACATATCAATCAACCTATGCAATCGAACAAGTCACAGGGCTTTTGAGACAGCTATAGATATGCATCATGCACCATGGCGCGTGGTAGTGATTAGTTATCAAATCATGTAAAGATGGGCACGCATTTATATATTAGATTATAAAGTAGAGTTCTAATGTTGTGTCAAGCAATAAACCTCTATTTATCTCACACTAAATCAACCCCAAAGATGCACAGAAAAAATGTAAATTAAGTACTGAGAGACATAAGTGCGATAAGAAAGAAAATGAGTAATTGAGACAGTGAAACTCAAAATTGAGCCTATTGAGGACACGAAACTCGTGTACAAAAACACTTGATACCTTTAAAGTTTACATTCCGTTCCACAAGAACAATATATGAAACGTCATTGGTGTAGTTTACATAATAAGGAATTAGGGGGAGAAAATACACACCAAAGAAGCAAAAGATCCTCCTAAAAACTTTGTTGGATGCTCTGGAATAACAACGAAACCCTAAGCAACCATTAGACCAAAAAATCGGAGGGTCAAAATTCGAAATCGAAATAGAATTAGAATCGTCGTGCCCAAAAAGACAAGTCAGACAACATCGAACACTTGCAGATTCTCAGTGAAAATAAAAAGGTTAGAAGTCCAATCAAATCTCAAACCAAAGTTCAGATAGAAGTACTACCTTGGTCGATCTGACACTGGTTTGAGCGAACCCTAAAACACTCTTGCAACGAGATTTTCCGGAGAGCTTCCCCAAAGTCACGATAAGAGACACTATTGAAACCCTGTACCGATTATGAAGAGCAAAATATTGGGGGAAACTGTGGGCGGGGGACTTTTCCGATCGTGGGTGTGCCCTCGTTCTAAGTTAACGCGGGGAATTATGAGCGAATCAATTGAAGCTGGGAGGGAGAATTTAGGAATTTGCGAAATTCAGGGCGGGGGATATTGGCGCTCGTGAAAGCTCTGTTTGTGCGTACGAGAGAGAGGGAGAGAGCAGATATGGTTAGATAGTAAAGTCAATAGAGTAATGTGGGTTAAAGAGTAAACTTACAACGTGAAGTAGTGATAAATTTGTTTCTTTGTTTTTTTTGTTTTTTCTTGTTGCACGGATGATGATTTTTTTTTTGAGAAATTATTTTGTCGTCAACCAGATTTGAACCCGGGACTTCATGCAGGGCTTCCAACGCTCTAAAATTTGAGCTACCACCCTAGCTGCGAGGATGATGAATTTGTTAATAAGTTAAATAACAAAAACATTTAATTGAATTGAAATTAAAATATCAGTAATGAACTAAACAATTAAAAATAATTTCTTACAACATCTGTCACAAATGAAAGTACAAGCAGTAGTAGTTCGTTTTAGTTCATTAGTACACATTGACAATTTAGTTAATGGGTAAACACAATCGATAACCAATTTTTTTCCGTTCAATTGAGCATTGAGATACAATTTTGAGTCTAATTTGATCAATTAGTAAATCGTTAGTAGAGACAAATGGTAGGACAAAGGTTGACTAAGAATTGAGAGATGACATTTGCGAATTACTAGTTAGATAGTGCATTACCAGAGATTGAAGTATAATTGAGCAGTGGGTTACAATTGATTGTCCACTTCAGTCAATTACAATTACAACTCAATTCAATGGTATAGATATGTTGTCGATTTGAAGGTGCGAAACAATCGAGAGTCCAATTTTGATTGATGAGTAGCTCGATTGAGTTCGTTCATAGAGGTTTACAGTCCAATTGAGAGTGAGTAACAACTAATTATACAAGTCGACGAATTACTTGTAACATCCCCTCCATCCTGAGCAGGTAACCCTACACAGATCCCCGTAATCAAGGGAGCGTACTTCGTTGAGATCACTATAGTACTCAACAAGGAGTTAACCCAAGATAATCTATTATCTTCACCAATAATTTGAGAAACTGTTGGAATTGGCATCACTAATGCAGTTGTTGGGAACAAACTGCTGGTATATTTTATTCTTTACCTTCGGTTGTTAAGAACTGCAGGCATTGTACTACTATTGGCAGCGGTCACAACTGCGGGTAGGGAACCGTTGGTGTATAAAGTCTATACCAGCACTTTTTACAACTCTGGGTAGAAAAACCGCTGCTAGAACCCCTGTCTTTTGTAGTGATATATAGGAGTGTGATTCGCAAGTCTCTCAGATAACTGACAAGGATCCCACATGTGTGTAACCGTTATTCACGTGCAATGGTCCTTACTCTAGCCTCGAAGCCACTTAGACCCCTTGACTCCCGTAACTCTGAAGCGCGAGGGTGAACCTTACTCACAACCCCCATATGAGTAAGTGCGTATATGAAATAAGTATTCCATGATATTGGAGTACTATGAAGCTTCATCATCGCCTGACATGTGGATGGTGATCGATGTACACAATATGCACTATCTACACTAGGCAAATCCCTGTGGGACTTTTTCTATCCTCCCTATTGATGTTTTAAGCAAGCCTTTAAACCTTCCAACACACGAAGAAAACTAGATAAGAACATAACGAACGTGAAGAAAAACAACTATTGTTGAGAGAGTAAGAGACTGCAAAAGTGTTGGATGTGTTGGCATAATGTCTCACCCCAATTATATAAAGACCATACCAACACTTACGGTCTAGATCTACTGTGATGCGCTTGCTACTTTTGGAAAAGACTTTTTAACTTTTCAAAGTTTGCAGTAACACGAGGAACTCCTGTTTCCTATTTATAGCTTTTTAGGCATGTGCTTTGGACCTGATTCTCTTCGACCTCCTTGAGTTTTACCTCATGGTGGCAATAGGGGCTGACCCGCGTGCCAAATTGGCACGGCCCGCTCTGACCCGCACATAACACGCCCCGAGCACGACCCCCTCCACCCTCCGACACGGCACAGCCCGCTCAAAGGCGTGCTCAACCCGTGGCATGGCCGGGTAACTTACCTCCCTGGCACGACACGACCCGCGCCCCCGGGCCATGCAAGACCCTCACAAAATGGAAGACGCACGGCATGACCCGCCTCCATCACCACCTGACACATTCTATTTCTCGCGGAGTTTCGACCTGGGCATGGCCCGACCCGCCCTACTCTGTGCACGGCCCGCCCCCAGCCCGCCTTGCCTCGGCACGGCCTAAACCCGGCAAGGCACGGCCCGGTCGCACCTTGAGTTTTACCTACTATGATAGATAGTAACCCCACCTACCCACAATGTCTTTTATGGGTTAGGAGTCCGATTTTCATTGTCTATTGAAATGTGGGGTAATGCTGCCCTACCATGTCTCCTAAATAAAATGTGTCTAATATTAGATAGTGCATAGCGTACATCGAAATACCTGTACAAATATTACGTGAACGTTGAAATGTATGTGCTACTTCTCTTTCTAGTGAAAGTCCATATGAGATTGGAGGTTATCCAAGTTCAAAATAATTATAAAAAATCAAAACACATGACACGTACTAAGTCGTAAAGATAGAAAACATTGAAGTCCAGATACATTATTCCATTCGTTCTCGTCTCTAATGCAAGAAAGATAATTGAAAAAGTCGTAATTCATTCCGTCCGAGTGAATCCTCGAACTCTCTAAAATGAACCTAATTCTTTTTATCTCACTATATATATACCAGTATGTATGCGTTGCAAATCCATATAGTAGATGGCCGCTCTCTAATCTCCTATCGGACTCTTGCCCTACGAAAAAAATGTCATATCAAAAGTATCGATGTTAATCTCCAATTATGCGATTCGTAAGTCAAATTGCTTACCGTTCTTGATATGTATTTGATTCATGTGGGTGATTTTACCATAGTCTTGATGTTCTTACTAGAACTATGCGTTGTTAAATAGAAATTATGTACTTTTTCTGTTCAAAATCAATTGGTATACTAAGAATTTAGTGTATGAAAACAACATGGGTACTTAATGAATTTGTCTTGATGTTCTTGCTCGAGCTTGTTGTTATCATTTGATCATCCAGCCACTGCCTTCTCAAATATTCAGGACCTTTACATTTTGATATATCTTAACATACACATTTCTCTTTGACCATGTAATGAGTTTGGAATGACAATTACATAATTAAATGCCAAATAAACCAAAATGCTAACATCACGTTTTCTTCCTTATCATGAATTCTTGTATTACTTTCCAGATGGCTTTTATAATGGATGTTCATGTCTTCAGGATCCTATTTTTATAGTGGGAATTCGATCGTTGTTCATGACATTTCCATTATGGCACCTCCTTCAAAGATAAAGGTATGTGCTTTTGATGACAAAACATTGCCAGATTGTGTACAGATTATGCTTTTACATTGGTGGGTTCCCTAATATGCAGGGAGCAGGGCCATCTGAGCTGCCACTGAAGCCCAGACCTTCACCTCCTGTGATTCAAAGGACTGAATCCTTTGAATTGTCCCAATTAGTTGACGCCTGGCACAACGACCTGTGGTGGGTAGGTAGCATCTGCCAAGTTTTCCCGGGTGCAAACTATGACGTCCGCAAACGGGGCACTGGGCAGGTAGTGCAATTTTAGCATTGTGAACTGAGGACTCATCAAGACTGGATGGATGGAAAATGGCTTGTCCCTTCCATGGTATGATATATCCATCTTCTGTTTTCAAGAGAATATACTTGCTAGTTATTTTTAAACTTCTTCTTTTGTTCAAATAGATTTCATACGAATATTGTTTCCAAGATATGTAGCTTCTTTGCCTAATTTGTGAACTCCTATTTAGTTACTTGCCTCATCGTTTACAGAAAGTGATGCATATCTTCTTTTACTTTATTTTTCAGGAACTGAAGATGTGATCAGTATTTATGTTGAATTACTTTGCATCTAGGGTTGTGTAATTTAGCTTCTCTTCAATGCAAGACGTTCGATCACAAGTCTCTGGAAACCAATGCCATTGTAGATGTCTGATCTAGCCTCCTCTTAAAGAAATGATAGGTCAAGCCAAATTTGATGGGTATAGGTCTGTTGCAGCTGAACTTTATGCAGAGTTGGGATATGTTGAAAGGTCAGCCGATGTGCTTGCCTAATTTGTATGAAAGTGAAACAACTGTGGGATCGATGTCTCTCTGGAGATTACGAAGACTATTTATAACCGTTTTTTTTTCATCTCTGCTTTTATCAAACTTGTTTTAATTACACCTGATGGAAGTAATTTATATTGTGTAAGTTTTTATCAAAATCTTATATGGAAGTAATTTATACTGGGTAAGTTTTTATCAAATTCTTAGATGGGAGTATTTATATTGGGTAAGTTTATATCAAATTCTTATGGTGTCATATTCATTGAATATCACACCACGTACACTTGGATGCATACTTTTTATTCTTGTAGTTATTATTTTCTTTTTTGGCTTAATTCCTTCCAAGTCGTGAACCCGCGCTGTAGCGCGGGACTGGATAGTAGAGTTCATACTTAAATATTAATGCTATATACTTTCATCAATGGCTGAAAAGAACAGAGCAACGAAATTTAACAAAAAAATTATAATACAGAACCACAGAAGCAAGATAAGGCCTATTTTAAACTAAAAATCAACTCCTTAAAACAGCCTCTTGCTTCACTTTCCTGCAAGTAAATAGTTCCTCAAAAATGTAATGCTGGAAACAAACACCACCAAGTAGTAGAGTGATAAACATGAGAAAGGAAAGAAAAATTACATAAATAGAAACACGTGAAATAAAGAACAATTATAGCGTATTTTCCCAATACTGTTCCTGCAAGCCATCAAGAAATGGGGATAATGAAGAGAAAGTAGATATACAAAGTATAAAATTCGTTCAATAATTACATGTTAAAGATTAGAAGTTCTCGTATTTAATAATATTTTAATTTGTTAATTTGTGGGAAATAGTCCCTTGGTGATACCCTGTATTACGCGCACAGTTTATTGAGATATTCATTTCAATGTGAAATTTCTTCTAAATTTTTTTATTTTACGTGTCACAGTGTTATTGAATCTCTAATGTTGTGCTAAGAGTTTTACCATGGATACCTCAATTTCCATTTCATTTTTTCCTTCACCTAAAACAAAGAGAGTTTTTTTTTTTCTTAAGAAAAGTCTTCTGAAAAAGAACTTCACTAAAATAGGAAGTATGAAAATAGCTCCAAATTTCTAATATGATTAGGAGATAAAGGTGGAACAATATGATATGTGGGGCTTAACTTTGTGTTTTTATAAATCAAAATATTTAGAATATGGCGACAAAAGACACTATGAATAGAGATGCTAAAATTAAAAGAAAATAGACATCGAGCAAATTGAACCGTGGGACGTCAATAGCTACATGACCATCTTCTTTCATTTGATAAAACCTTCTTTAACATGAACTCAATAGCTAAAATAGATAGACCATGGCACAATGAGGAGACTGCCAAGAAATTACCAGATTCGCCAAATAGGAGATTGAGGATATTAATCGATAAAAATAACATAATAAAATATTACTATCTAATGTGATAAACTGAAGTTGACACTACAACTTTAATATTGAATACAAATTTCATTCTCTCTATGAAAACGTATTTATTTGTATTTTAATTCAGAGAGACTGATCATTATGCACCATGATTATCTTATTAGGAATATGTCCAAGACATCTTTTTATTTGGACTTCATGCTTCACTATATATGAATCTCATTATCTCAAATGTAGCATAAAATCCAATTGCTTCAATTATTAAATATTAGCACTTCAAAGAAGTTAACAGGTTTTTTTAATAAGTTATTATACGATAAAATTAGCAGAAGAATATATAAAATACCTTGGGTATCCCATGTGTCTATGAAATTCTCACAAGTCAAGATTCACAATTTCCTGTTATCATTGTCTTCTACGATAACAAATGTAGAAATAAATCGTTGTCGGAGAATTATCATGAAATATTGTTTTCATAGGTTTGCTTCAATAGTTATCCACTTTATCAAAGTTCCTCAAAAGCATGACTCGCGGTATAACCATAGAAATATGTAATTTTGAGTTCCAAATAATTCAATATGTAGTTCCTATTGTTAGATTACCGTTCACCATTAAGTGAAAAAAACCAGAAAATCAAAACACATGAGACTGAAAGGTTCATGTTTCAGAAATCTGCAAAACTTACTTTTGTCAAACTCGTCATCCCAGAACATTGTTGACAAAGTGTCTTCATAGAGATTCCGAATGTTCCAAGAGCAATATGAAGAACAAAATAAAATCCAATAGAAAAATATAAATACATTGTTATTGACTGGAAAAAAACAGATAGTAGGAAGATTGAAATATAACGATTGAACGTATGTAATTATTGGGTTAAGATATGAAGTAAATGAATGATTTATTAATAATGTGCGTTATTGTATTAAAATCTCCACAGTAATTTGAGCCATTTTGACCCTATCATTTAATGAGGTTACGAAATATATGTTTTGTGTTTAAAACTCATTACTGGATATAACTGCACAATTAAATTTTCTTTGCAAGTTCATTGTGACATATGTGGCATCCAGGTTGGCATTATGCGGATCTGACATGGCACTACTTGGTATGTTTTAATTGGATGTTGCCTTATACATCTTCCACTTAGGTTGCCAAATGGCATCTCCACAATTTATATTTATTGACAAATGGCAAGCTGATATCAATTCTTAGCACAATTTCCTGTTATCATCGTCTTCTACGATAACAAATGTAGATATAAATCGTTGTTGTAAAATTACCATGAAATATTGTTTCATTGATTTGCTTCGATAGTTATCCACTGTATCAAAGTTCCGCAAAAGCAGGACTAACGGTGTAAACATAGAAATATGTAATTTTGTGCTCCAGATAATTCAATATGTATTTCCTATTGTTAGATTACCGTTCGCGTTTAAGTGAGAATCACAAGAAAATCAAAACACATGAGAATGAAAGGTTCATGTTTCAGAAATCAGCAACACTTACATTTGTCAAACTTGTCATCCCAGTACATTGTTGACAAAGTGTCTTCATAGAGATTCCGAATGTTCCAAGAGCAATATGAGGATCAAAATAAAATCCAATAGAAAAATATAAATACATTGTAATTGACTGAGAGTTCAAACAGAGAGTAGGAAGATTGAAATATATTGATTGAACGTATGCAATTATTGGGTTAAGATATGAAGTAAATGAATGATTTATTAATAATGTGCTTTAATGTATTAGAATCTCCACAGTAACGTTTAAGCCATTTTGCCTTATCATTTAATGAAAAGAGGTTAAGAAATATATGTTTTTGTGTTTAAAACTCATAACTGAATTTAACTCCACTATTAAATTTTCTTTGCAAGTTCATTGTAACTAATGTGCCATCCAGGTTGGCATTATGCGGATCTCACATGGCACTACTTGGTATGTTTTAATTGGATGTTGCCTTATACATCTTCCACTTGGTTGCCAAATGGCATCTCCACAATTTATATTTATTGACAAATGACAAGCTGATATCAATTCTTAGCACTTTCCTGCTTTTATATAATAATTAATTAATATAGATAAACATTTTAGATGAAGAAACATTTTAATATAAGATTGCCCAGCAAAATTGAACTAAAAAAATGTTTGTTAAAAACACCTGTATTGATCTTCTCAAATATTAGTAATTGAAAGTTTCGCAATGAACATCATAACGGGTTTGGATCCTCTCCAGCCCAAAAGTCCTCCAGCCCCTCCAGTCCAAAGATCTTTACCGTTCAAATTTAATAGTGGCAAAGATGGTTACACCTCACCAAGCCATAATTTGCAATACCTCATAGATAATCTCTCCTAATTCCTTGAACTTCGTCTCTCTTAGAACGGTAATCTGATCAAAGAATTCACAGCCTTCATCGATATCGATCTTCGCCACTACTTGCCTTCAAAATTTCATACTGGTGATTAATTACTTGTAATTTCCTTCTTGGGTTCATCTTTTGAGATTGCAATTGCAACAATATGAACAAAGTTCACTATGTGTTCCGTTGAAGAACACATAGGGCACCCTGTGATCGATCCAAGATTGATGGTATAAGCCATCAGGTCAACATAGGGTCGCGGGGGGTAAAGAAAGGGTTCGTCTCTAGATCAGCGAAAACTGAGACTAAATATTGATGTGATTCACTCTATTTTTTTCAACTAATTCTTCCAAAAAGTAGATATATTTGAATACAGTGATAGAGCATGTAAAAGAATATGCAAGCTGTCGACTTAAAGAAGTGTGATGAACGAGAAAATTGATTTCGCAGGAAGTGTAGTTGCAGAGAAAGGGGGAAGGAGAAGAGAGAGAAATGTTTGTGTGTTACAGGAGCAATGCTTAGCTTAATATGGTGTCCAAGTCTTAGCCTCTTATAATTTTGAACGGGGAGGATCCTAGGACTTGAGGGGCTGGATGGTTTTTGGGCTGGAGAGGATCCAAACCCCATCACCACCAACTCAAATTCTTTTACTATCCAAAACTAGTCACCAAATAATTCTCCAAAAAAAAATGGGAAAAAAAGGAAGAAAGCTGTGGTGGATTGAAATAGTCCTCTTGTGGTGATGATGATGGAGGCTCAAATTTAGGCTCAAGGTCACGTGGCAAGGGATCCTCTTGTGACACTTGAATACCTGATTCCCCTGCCGCTAACAGTTTCTCTACTCGTTTTGTTAACCTCTTCATCATCTCCCTCACGTATTCCATACCTTTGGCTGAATCCTCTTGTGAAAATTGTGTGAACAGACAAGAACTTGGAGCACACTTGGATGTCCTCCATAATACTGCGTGGTTCTGCCATAATTGCTGGTGAGTCTTCCTTATGCTGACAAAGATGTGGTGGATCAATATGCATGCATCTTCATACTTGTAATCCTTCTTGCATTTATAGCACCAAATCACTGAGCAGTCATCTTTTTTCCAAATTCTGCATCTAGCTCAATAGAAGGGGTAATCAGAGATCCCCTCATAATCGTCCTCGCTCGACATGCTCATTATATCTCCTGCTTCCTGTGTTCCTGCAAAAACAAACTCACAAGAAACCCGTGAAGCACATAGATAGAAAAAGAATAAACAAAACTAAAAGAAATACTCTTAACTAAATCCTAACTGAATAATCTATCGTTGTCCCCGGCAACGGCGCCAAAAACATGAATCGATTTACTAACGCGTATACGCAAGTGCACGGTCGAAGCAATAAAGATTGAGTATTAAAACTAAGGTTGTCGAACCCACAGGGACAGACTCGAGATTGTTTAGTTAGTCGATTAATATAGAGTACTGTAAAAGGGTGGACGAATATGATTTAAGAATTGAAATAAACAACAAACTCATATTTTTGTATTTTTCTGATTAATAAACAAATATGGAGAAATAACTAGGTAATCTATGGATCCCCTAGGGTTATACACAGTTCCGAATAGAGTACTGAGACACGCTATCATCTAATTAGTTGTGTCGGGTAATAGCACTGACAATCTCCTCTCGGTCTCATGTCGCTCTACCTATCAGTCAATTACGGGTCCTGTCGATCCACCAACGTCTACCGATATGGTTCTAACCGCCTAAAGTTAAGCCGGTCACTGGGTCCTCTCGGTCCACCAATGCCTAACGCTACACAATTGAATCGACCCTCACACGACTAGTCCTATCATCTCACCTCTCAGTCTCAATGATTAGGGACTCATTTCTTGTTCTCGTTCATATCTAGGTAAAGTCTCTCTCAAACACCCACCTAGAACGCTAGCCTAACCGGTTCGCGACTCCGTTTATGCTAAGAATTATGTTTAGAACAAGGAATCCAACTAACAAGACGATAATCATTAAGCTACGATTCATTAACCTATTAATTCATCTTCCCAAAGTTGTTCTTGTTACCTTAGGGGTGCCAATAGTCCTAAGTAATCAATATGTACGATAAACAAAGAAGAACAATATAGTTGAATGAATCGAAACATGAATCAATAACTAAGATCCGGAAAATTGTCTATTGCATAAACCCTAGGTTCATCTCCATAGAACCTAGCAAAAAGTATTTAGCTATTCATAAAATAGATAAACATTACCAGTTTCTCCATACAATTGATAAAGATAAGAAGAAGAAGAAGAAGAAGAAGAAGAAGAAGAAGAAGAAGAAGAAGAAGAAGAAGAAGAAGAAGAAGAAGAAGAAGGAGAAGAAGAAGAAGAATTAAACTGAGTGGTCCAAGCTCTTCTTCGCCTTCGTCCTCGTCTCCTTAGTCTCACGTTTAGTTTTTTCTTGCGTGATGTAGAATACAGAATGATTGGATCATTATTGAACAGCCCCTAGGTCTAATAAAAATCAGACTCGTACAACTTAGGATTGAAGTTCACCTATTTGCAATTTTGACCCTCAAGGTTGGTGGAGAGTTCACTAAAGAGACCTGCAGCTCTTTGTTATTTATTTCACTTTTCCTCAATTTGTAGCCACCAGGAACAACGAATTTCGCATGAAATAGATTTAAAGAATTAAAACAGGGGGTTGTTTGAATTCGGCCCGAAATAGCTTGCTGAGATTTGGCTAAGTATCGCGCCTATTCATACGAAATCCACTAAATCAGGAGCTTTTCTTCGATGCTCTGTTCTTCTTCTTCTTCCTCTCTGTCCTGTGTTGCGCTATGATTTTTCTCTGTTTCTTTTTCTTGTTCGCTGCTAGGAATTGCTTCGATTGTTGCTTTCTTCTTCCTCTTTCTTCTCCCTTCTTTTCTTCTTCTTCGATTTGCTCTGTTCGTCGGGTTCTGGGTTTCGGTGATATACAGAGGTGGATTGGTGATTATTTGATTGAGTTGTAGTTGCAGGGGGATGGCGGAAGTGACAATGGTGTTAGTTGTTGTAAATGGTGAAGGTGGTTATTGGTGATTGTTGAAGGTGAATTGTTTATGGATGCTGGGTGGTTTGTAGGTTAGTTTCATGGTGTAGATAGGTGGATGTCTGTGGTGTTTGTTGTTGGGAATGGAGGAGATAATGGTGTAGGTGTTGTTTAAGGAGCTGGATTGGTTTGGGTCTAGGTGCAGGTTGTTATTTTATGGAGTCAGGGATGAATTGAATAGGTGATTTGGTGTATGGCAGATTGGTAAATGGCTACTTTTTGTGGTGAGGTCAATGATGTTGGGTCGGTGGTCTGATGTGAATGTTTTGGTTGAAGGACTTTAGGTTAAGGTGTATGGAGGTGGTGAATTAAAAAGAGAAATGGTGACATGGTTGTATGAAGTCATGGTTTGTTGGTGTAATTGATAAAGTCAGTATGTTTGGTTTATTGAATTGGTTATGGTGTTGTGCATAGATGAGGTTGTCATGGTCTTATGGTAGTCTGATGTTGGTTTGAGGTTTGTTGGTAAAAGGTTACAGTGAGTTTGCTTTAGAATTGGGTTGTTGCCGGTTCATAACAGGTTGTTACGGAGATGAGGGTGTATTGGTGTTGAGGTCAGGTGGGTTTGGCCCTGAAGGAGAAATGGTGGGTTTGTGGGTAATAGGTTGTAGTGGTGGTTTAGGAGCTGGGTTAGTCGTGTGTTTTGGGTGTTAGAAGCTAACAGGTAGTAGAGGTCGTTTGGGTGTGGCGACTGTGGAGTTTTGGCGAAGGCTAGGCTGAGGCATTTGGCTCCAAACAACTCAGTTCTCTTCTCGAGCATTCCTAGCCAATTTTGCGAGCTTTAATATCTGTTCTGAAGTTCGTCTTCCATTTCAATTTATGTTCCGAGCCTCCGGTACCTGAGAATCAGACAACTACACATACCGAGTGTAAAATACAATATAAATAGCTCAAATACACTAGAAAACTCCCGGACTAATCAAACAAGAACATTAAGCTCTAAATCACGAATTCCTCACAACCGTAGTATAAATATAATTTATTTTACCCGAAAATCACACAAAACAGTAGTCTTTCGACTGTAAGTATAACACCGTAAACGGGGTTATTATCTTGCTAGGGGCCGCTCCATGTTAGTAAATTGTTACCAACAACTAAGTAGAAACATATGGGGTCACAGTCCTTATGGATTATACTGGACTCGGGAAGTAATTAATATGATTAATTAATTAGAATGATCAATACGAAACTACTTGCAAACTTAGTAGGACTAATTTGCAAGTTGGACTAATCCGTGTATAGAAAGGATTAGGATAGGGGCTTTTATGTAGTCATCAAAGAGTTGTTGGACTATATAAAGGACACTCCTAGCTTCCTTCCCACAACTAATGCTCATTATGGATTGAGTGGGAGTCAAAATCAAGGAGAGAGAGCAAATCCCAAAGGAGACCGAACCCCCCTTGGGACCGCCCCTACCCCGTCGGCCACAAAAGAGGGTCAAGCCTCTCTTTGGTGTTCCTTGTGTGATCTTCTTCTTCTTCCATCGTTCCTAGCTAGCACTTGGTGTTGGAAAATCTGGATTCTAACCTCGGAGCGGACTAGCCATTGAGACGTGAACACAATTTCACGAGAGAAGTCATCACAGAGAACCAAAAGGTATTTTGATACTAATCACTTACTACCGTTATGTCTCTTCCTGTGATCCTTGGAGGGTCTTGAATGTATTAATATATGTTATATACCGTTATCAAAACCCTACACACACGATAGGCTTCTAAAAAACCCATCTCTTCATAAAAATTCTCGAAATTGAGTGAAGCCACCACCCTTCTTGCTCGAGAATCTTCAGTATAAAATCCGTAATCCTCATCTTCATGTGTCTCAGCAACAACTGGGATTCCTTCATCTTCCATTTCTTCTTGATCAATTATGGATACTAATGCGACCTATTTCCCTTTAGGCTCCTATGATTAATGAGATGGTAGAGGGTTACTTCGAACATCTTTCGCTTGCTCCTCAATTACCAGCTCTCCCTATTTTAACTTCTTGTCACGAGCCACCTCAATTTCTTGCAGTCGACCATTGGATGAGAAACATTTCCATGGAATTCACACCACTTTGGATCTCTCAACTGTTCTCCTATGGGCGATTTCTAGAGCGCTGGTAACACTCGTCTTTCCTCCAATGTTTGCGGAGCTTTGTTATTTCCCCTATGGAACATGGTAGTGGTGGCGCTTCTTTCTTCGGACCTCTCTGCGACTTCTATGATGAGATCGCATTAACTTAAGCCTCGCATCTCCTCTTGTAACTGAATCGCCCAATTTTGAAGCCCGAACTTCCCTAATCCTCTATTGATTGAGAATCTCTTCCTATGTTTCTCCACAATAGGTTCTATGTTCCTGGTACAATCAATTAATATGGAGAAATTAGGCATCTGCAAATTAATTAACATACCTTTGTACTCGTCACGCACTCCCTGAAGACAAATCTCCACTAGTCAACTTTCCACAACTTCGTCAACACATTCAAGCGACTATGTTTGAAACTTCTTGATAAATGTGACACCTTCCTCATCATTCTTCTGATGCATGCGCGAAAGATGGATTGTTTTAACCTTCTCTTCAAGTTGGAAGAATATGGTGTAAAACCTCCAAACCATATCTTCCAATGTGCAAATTGATCCTGCTTCTAACGTCATGTACCACTTGTATGCGACATGTCCCAAAGACTTTGGAAATTCGCGCATCAGCAACGTCTGATCAACTCCTTGTGAGCCCATCATATCCATGAACCGCATGACATGTTCATGCGCGTTACCATTGATCTCATCGTTTTTCTCTTACTTTGGTGCTTTGTAGCCTGCAGGATTTGGTATCAAGTATTCTTCTCGTGGAACCGGTTGTGGCATTGCAGCATGTGACGCTGATGTCGTTGCTACTCCTGAAGGAAGTGAACTTCCTTGAGAGGAGTTGGCGGCGATATTCCCTACGATATCCATGATTTGGGAAATGGGCAGACTGGATTTCCACGACCCTTGCTTGGTTCTGGATAGTTGCATTGAACATCTCGAGGGATTGGGTGTCATTTGAGACCGTCTGTGATTGCAAAGTGTTGTTGATGTTGATCGTAAGTTCCTCCCTCGGGATTCCGTCTCTAGTGGGGGAGCGGTAACTGTTATCACCATCACGAGACGTGTTTGCAAAATTGATTCGTGAAGGTAAGTTCAGGTCGGGCTCACCAAATATTCACAAAGAATATTGAGGCTTAGATCTGGATGTGTACCTGCAACAGACAAGAATACACAACACAACATACATAGAGTAAAGAACTAAGTGTTTGAGGGTAAGAGTAAGACTTGGTCAGTTATCAGAGAGACAGACAGTGTATCTTGATTGCAAAAAAACTGAACTTAGAACAGAAGGCAGCACTCCGATATATAGGGGGCTTAGGACAACAACTATATAACCGCATGCGACGATTATATAACTGCCTCGCACATGTACGGTCGACCGCATATATAGGAGTGTGATTCGCAAGTCTCTCAGATAACTGACAAGGATCTCACGTGTGTGTGTAACCGTTATTCACGTGCAATGGTCCTTACTCTAGCCTCGAAGCCACTTAGACCCCTTGACTCCCGTAACTCTGAAGCGCGAGGGTGAACCTTACTCACAACCCCCATATGAGTAAGTGCGTATATGAAATAAGTATTCCATGATATTGGAGTACCATGAAGCTTCATCATCGCCAGACACGTGAACGGTGATCGATGTACACAGTATGCACTATCTACACTAGCCAAATCCGTGTGGGACTTTTTCTATCCTCCCTCTTGATGTTTTAAGTAAGCCTTTAAACCTTCCAACACACTAAGAAAACTAGATAAGAACATAACGAACATGAAGAAAAACAACTATTGTTGAGAGAGTAAGAGACTACAAAAGTGTTGGATGTGTTGGCATAATGTCTCACCCCAATTATATAAAGACCATACCAACACTTACGGTCTAGATCTACTGTGATGCGCTTGCTACTTTTGGAAAAGACTTTTTAACTTTTCAAAGTTTGCAGTAACACGAGGAACTCATGTTTGCTATTTGTAGCTTTTTAGGCATGTGCTTTGGACCTGATTCTCTTCGACCTCCTTGACTTCTACCTCATGGTGGCAATACGGGCCGACCCGCGTGCCAAATTGGCACGGCCCGCACCGACCCGCACATAACACGCCCCGAGCACGACCCCCTCCACCCTCCGACACGGCACAACCCGCTCAAAGGCGTGCTCAACCCGTGGCATGGCCGGGTAACTAACCTCCCGGGCACGACACGACCCGACCCGCGCCCCGGGCCATGCAAGACCCGCACAAATTGGAAGAGGCACGGAATGAACCGCCTCCATCACCACCTTACACATTCTATTTCTCGCGGAGTTTGACCTGGGCATGGCCCGGCCCGCCCTACTCTGTGCACGGCCCGCCCCTAGCCCGCCTTGCCTCGGCACGGCCTAAACCCGGCAAGGCACGGCCCGGTCGCACCTTGAGTTTTACCTACTATGATAGATAGTAACCCCACCTACCCACAATGTCTTTTATGGGTTAGGAATCCGATTTTCATTGTCTAATGAAATATGGGGTAATGCTGCCCTACCATGTCTCCTAAATAAAATGTGTCTAATATTAGATAGTGCATAGCGTACAGTACAAATATTATGTGAACGTTGAAATGTATGTGCTACTTCTCTTTCTAGTGAAAGTCCATATGAGATTGGAGGTTATCCTAGTTCAAAATAATTATAAAAAATCAAAACACATGACACGTACTAAGTCGTAAAGATAGAAAACATTGAAGTCCAGATACATTATTCCATTCGTTCTCGTCTCTAATGCAAGAAAGATAATTGAAAAAGTCGTAATTCATTCTGTCTGAGTGAATCCTCGAACTCTCTAAAATGTACCTAATTCTTTTTATCTCACTATATATATACGAGTATGTATGCGTTGCAAATCCATATAGTAGTTGGCCGCTCTCTAATCTCCTATCGGACTCTTGCCCTACGAAAAAAATGTCATATCAAAAGTATCGATGTTAATCTCCAATTATGCGATTCGTAAGTCAATTTGCTTACCGTTCTTGATATGTATTTGATTCATGTGGGTGATTTTACCATAGTCCTGATGTTCTTACTAGAACTATGCGTTGTTAAATAGAAATTCTGTACTTCTTCTGTTCAAAATCAAATGGTATACTAAGAATTTAGTGTATGAAAACAACATGGGTACTTAATGAATTTGTCTTGATGTTCTTGCTCGAGCTTGTTGTTATCATTTGATCATCCAGCCACTGCCTTCTCAAATATTCAGGACCTTTACATTTTGATATATCTTAACATACACATTTCTCTTTGACCATATAATGAGTTTGGAATGACAATTACACAATTAAATGACAAATAAACCAAAATTCTAACATCACGTTTTCTTCCTTATCATGAATTCTTGTATTACTTTCCAGATGGCTTTTATAATGGATGTTCATGTCTTCAGGATCCTCTTTTTATAGTGGGAATACGATCGTTGTTCATGACATTTCCATTATGGCACCTCCTTCAAAGATAAAGGTATGTGCTTTTGATGACAAAACATTACCAGATTGTGTACAGATTATGCTTTTACATTGGTGGGTTCCCTAATATGCAGGGAGCAGGGCCATCTGAGCTGCCACTGAAGCCCAGACCTTCACCTCCTGTGATTCAAAGGACTGAATCCTTTGAATTGTTCCAATTAGTTGACGCCTGGCACAACGACCTGTGGTGGGTAGGTAGCATCTGCCAAGTTTTCCCGGGTGCAAACTATGACGTCCGCAAACGGGGCACTGGGCAGATAGTGCAATTTCAGCATTGTGAACTGAGGACTCATCAAGACTGGATAGATGGAAAATGGCTTGTCCCTTCCATGGTATGATATATCCATCTTCTGTTTTCAAGAGAATTTACTTGCTAGTTATTTTTAAACTTCTTCTTTTGTTCAAATAGATTTCATACGAATATTGTTTCCAAGATATGTAGCTTCTTTGCCTAATTTGTGAACTCATATTTAGTTACTTGCCTCATCGTTTACAGAAAGTGATGCATATCTTGTTTTACTTTATTTTTCAGGAATTGAAGATGTGATCAGTATTTATGTTGAATTACTTTGCAGCTAGGGTTGTGTAATTTAGCTTCTCTTCAATGCAAGACGTTGGATCACAAGTCTCTGGAAACCAATGCCATTGTAGATGTCTGATCTAGCCTCCTCTTAAAGAAATGATAGGTCAAGCCAAATTTGATGGGTATAGGTCTGTTGCAGCTGAACTTTATGCAGAGTTGGGATATGTTGAAAGGTCAGCCGATGTGCTTGCCTAATTTGTATGAAAGTGAAACAACTGTGGGAACGATGTCTCTCTGGAGATTACGAAGACTTTTTATAACCATTTCTTTTTCATCTCTGCCTTTATCAAACTTGTTTTAATTACAACCTGATGGAAGTAATTTATATTGGGTAAGTTTTTATCAAAATCTTATATGGAAGTAATTTATACTGGGTAAGTTTATATCAAATTCTTAGATGGGAGTATTTATATTGGGTAAGTTTATATCAAATTCTTATGGTGTCATATTCATTGAATATCACACCACGTACACTTAGGATGCATACTTTTTATTCTTGTAGTTATTATTTTCTTTTTTGGCTTAATTCCTTCCTAGTCGTGAACCCACGCTGTAGCGCGGGACTGGATAGTAGAGTTCATACTTAAATATTAATTCTTTATACTTTCCATCACTGGCTGAAAAGAACAGAGCAACGAAATTTAACAAAAAAAATTATAATACAGAACCACAGAAGCAAGATAAGGCCTATTTTAAATTGAGAATCAACTCCTTAAAACAGCCTCTTGCTTCACTTTCCTGCAAGTAAATAGTTCCTCAAAAATGTAATGCTGGAAACAAACACCACGAAGTAGTAGAGTGATAAACATGAGAAAGGAAAGAAAAATTACATAAATAGAAACACGTGAAATAAAGAAAAATTATAGCGTATATTTCCAATACTGTGCCTGCAAGCCATCAAGAAATGGGGATAATGAAGATAAAGTAGATATACAAAGTATAAAATTCGTTCAATAATTACATGTTAAAGATTAAAAGTTCTCGTATTTAATAATATTTTAATTTGTTAATTTGTGGGAAATAGTCCCTTGGTGATACCCTGTATTACGCGCACAGTTTATTGAGATATTCATTTCAATGTGAAATTTCTTATAATTTTTTTTATTTTACGTGTCACACTGTTATTGAATCTCTATGAATAGAGATGCTAAAATTAAAAGAAAATAGACATCGAGCAAATTGAACCGGGGGACGTCAATAGCTACATGACCATCTTCTTTCATTTGATAAAACCTTCTTTAACATGAACTCAATAGCTAAAATAGATAGACCATGGCACAAAGAGGAGACTGCCAAGAAATTACCAGATTCGCCAAATAGGAGATTGAGGATATTAGTCGATAAAAAAAAACATAATAAAATATTACTATCTAATGTGATAAACAGAAGTTAACACTACAACTTTGATATTAAATAAAAATTCCATTCTCTCTATGAAAACGTATTTTATTTGTATTTTAATTCAGAGAGACTGATCATCATGCACCATGATTATCTTATTAGGAATATGTCCAAGACATCTTTTTATTTCGACTTCATGCTTCACTATATATGAATCTCATTATCTCAAATGTAGCATAAAATCCAATTGCTTCGACTATTAAATATTAGCACTTCAAAGAAGTTAACAGGTTTATCAATAAGTTATTATATGATAAAATTAGCAGAAGAATATATAAAATACCTTGGGTATCCCATGTGTCTATGAAATTATCACAAGTCAAGATTCACAATTTCCAATTATCATTGTCTTCTACGATAACAAATGTAGAAATAAATCGTTGTCGGAGAATTATTATCATAAAATATTGTTTTCATAGGTTTGCTTCATTAGTTATCCACTTTATCAAAGTTCCTCAAAAGCAGGACTCACGGTATAACCATAGAAATATGTAATTTTGTGTTCCAAATAATTCAATATGTAGTTCCTATTGTTAGATTACCGTTCACCGTTAAGTGAGAATCACCAGAAAATCAAAACACATGAGACTGAAAGGTTCATGTTTCACAAATCAGCAAAACTTACTTTTGTCAAACTCGTCATCCCAGTACATTGTTGACAAAGTGTCTTCATAGAGATTGCGAATGTTCCAAGAGCAATATGAAGAACAAAATAAAATCCAATAGAAAAATATAAATACATTGTAATTGACTGAGAGTTCAAACAGATAGTAGGAAGATTGAAATATAACGATTGAACGTATGTAATTATTGGGGTAAGATATGAAGTAAATGAATGATTTATTAATAATGTGCGTTAATGTATTAAAATCTCCATAGTAATTTGAGCCATTTTGACCCTATCATTTAATGAAAGGAGGTTACGAAATATATGTTTTGTGTTTAAAACTCATTACTGGATATAACTCCACAATTAACTTTTCTTTGCAAGTTCATTGACTAATGTGGCATCCAGGTTGGCATTATGCGGATCTGACATGGCACTACTTGGTATGTTTTAATTGGATGTTGCCTTATACATCTTCCACTTAGGTTGCCAAAAGGCATCTCCACAATTTATATTTATTGACAAATGGCAAGCTGATATCAATTCTTAGCACAATTTCCTGTTATCATCGTCTTCTACGATAACAAATGTAGATATAAATCGTTGTTGTAAAATTACCATGAAATATTGTTTCATTGATTTGCTTCGATAGTTATCCACTGTATCAAAGTTCCGCAAAAGCAGGACTCACGGTGTAAACATAGAAATATGTAATTTTGTGCTCCAAATAATTCAATATGTATTTCCTATTGTTAGATTACCGTTCGCCATTAAGTGAGAATCACAAGAAAATCAAAACACATGACAATGAAAGGTTCATGTTTCAGAAATCACCAAAACTTACTTTTGTCAAACTTGTCATCCCAGTACATTGTTGACAAAGTGTCTTCATAGAGATTCCGAATGTTCCAAGAGCAATATGAGGAACAAAATAAAATCCAATAGAAAAATATAAATACATTGTAATTGATTGAGAGTTCAAACAGAGAGTAGGAAGTTTGAAATATATCGATTGAACGTCTGCAATTATTGGGTTAAGTTATGAAGTAAATGAATGATCTATTAATAATGTGCTTTAATGTATTAGAATCTCCACAGTAACGTTTAAGCCATTTTGACCCTATCATTTAATGAAAAGAGGTTAAGAAATTTATGTTTTTGTGTTTAAAACTCATAACTGAATTTAACTCCACTATTAAATTTTCTTCGCAAGTTCATTGTAACTAATGTGCCATCCAGGTTAGCATTATGCGGATCTCACATGGCACTACTTGGTATGCTTTAATTGGATGTTGCCTTATACATCTTCCACTTGGTTGCCAAATGGCATCTCCACAATTTATATTTATTGACAAATGGCAAGCAGATATCAATTATTAGCACTTTTCTGCTTTTACATAATAATTAATTAATATAGATAAACATTTTAGACGAAGAAACATTTTAATATAAGATTGACCAGCAAAATTGAACTAAAAAAAATGTTTGTTAAAAACACCTGTATTGATCTTCTCAAATATTAGTAATTGAAATTTTCGCAATGAACATTACAACGGGTTTGGATCCTGTCCAGCCTAAAAGTCCTACAGCCCCTCTAGCCCAAAGATCTTTACCGTTCAAGTTTAATAGTGGCAAATATGGTTACACCTCACCAAGCCATAATTTGCAACCCCTCATAGATAATCTCTCCTAATTACTTCAACTTCGTCTCTCTTAGAACGGTAATCTGATCAAAGAATTCACAGCCTTCATCGATATCGATCTTCGCCACTACTTGCCTTCAAAATTTCATACTAGTGTTTAATTACTTGTAATTTCCTTCTTGGGTTCATATTTTGAGATTGCAATTTCAACAATATGAACAAAGTTCACTATGTGATCCGTTGAAGAACACATAGGGCACCCTGTGATCGATCCAAGATTTATGGTATAAGCCAACAGGTCAACATAGGGTCGCGAGGGGTAAAGAAAGGGTTCGTCTCCAGATCAGCGAAAAGTGAGACTACATATTGATGTGATTCACTCTATTTTTTCAACTAATTCTTCCAAAAAGTAGATATATTTGAATACAGTGATAGAGCATGTAAAAGAATATGTAAGTTGTCGACTTAAAGAAGTGTGATGATTGAGAAAATTGGTTTCGCAGGAAGTGTAGTTGCAGAGAAAGGGGGAAGGAGAGGAGAGAGAGAAATGTTTGTGTGTTACAGGAGCAATGCATAGCTTAATATGGTGTCCAAATCTTAGCCTCTTATAATTTTGAACGGGGAGGATCTTAGGACTGGAGGGGCTGGATGGTTTTTGGGCTGGAGAGGATCCAAACCCCATCATCACCAACTCAAATTCTTTTACTATCCAAAACTAGTCACCAAATAATTCTCCAAAAAAAATGAAAAAAGGAAGAAAGCTGTGGTGGGTTGAAATAGTCCTCTTGTGGTGATGATGATGGAGGCTCAAATTTAGGCTCAACGTCACGTGGCAAGGGATCCTCTTGTGACACTTGAATACCTGATTCCCCTGCCGCTAACAGTTTCTCTACTCGTTTTGTTAACCTCTTCATCATCTCCCTCACGTATTCCATACCTGTGGCTGAATCCTCTTGTGAAAATTGTGTAGCAACAGACAAGAACTTGGAGCACACTTGGATGTCCTCCATAATACTGCGTGGTTCTGCCATAATTGCTGGTGAGTCTTCCTTATTCTGACAAAGCTGTGGTGGATCGAATATGCATGCCTCTTCATACTTGTAATCCTTCTTGCATTTATAGAACCAAATCACTGAGCACTCATCTGTGTGCCAAAGTTTGCATCTAGCTCAATAGATGGGGTAATCAGAGATCCCCTCATAATCGTCCTCGCTCGACATGCTCATTATATCTCCTGCTTCCTGTGTTCCTGCAAAAACAAACTCACAAGAAACCCGTGAAGCACAGAGATAGAAAAAGAATAAACAAAACTAAAAGAAATACTCTAAACTAACTCCTAACTTAATAATCTATCGTTGTCCCCGGCAATGGCGCCAAAAACTTGACGCGATTTAATAACGCGTATACGCAAGTGCACGGTCGAAGTAATAAAGATTGAGTATTAAAACTAAGGTTGTCGAACCCACAGGGACAGACTCGAGATTGTTTAGTTAGTCGATTAATATACAGTACTGTAACAGGGAGGAAGAATATGATTTAAGAATTGAAATAAACAACTAACTCACATTTTTGTATTTTTCTGATTAATAAACAAATATGGAGAAATAACTAGGTTATTTATGGATCCCCTAGGGTTTTAGACAGTTCCGAATAGAGTACTGAGACACGCTATTATCTAATTAGTTGTGTCGGCTAATCGCACTAACAATCTCCTCTCGGTCTCATGTCGCTCTACCTATCAGTCAACTACGGGTCCTGTCGATCCACCAACGTCTACCGATATGGTTCTAACCGCCTAAAGTTAAGCCGGTCACTGGGTCCTCTCGGTCCACCAATGCCTAACGCTACACAATTGAATCTACCCTCACACGACTAGTCCTATCATCTCACCTATCAGTCTCAATGATTAGGGACTCATTTCTTGTTCTCGTTCATATCTAGGTAAAGTCTCTCTCAAACACCCACCTAGAACGCTAGCCTAACCGGTTCGCGACTCCGTTTATGCGAAGAATTATGTTTAGAACAAGGAATCCAACTAACAAGACGATAATCATTAAGCTACGATTCATTAACCTATTAATTAATCTTCCCAAAGTTGTTCTTGTTACCATAGAGGTGCCAATAGTCCTAAGTAATCAAGATGTACGATAAACAAAGAAGAACAATATAGTTGAATGAATCAAAACATGAATCAATAACTAAGATCCGAAAAATTTTCTATTGCATAAACCTTAGGTTCATCTCCATAGAACCTAGCAAAAAGTATTTAGCTATTCATAAAATAGATAAACAATACCAGTTTCTCCATACAATTTAGAAGAAGAAGAAGAAGAAGAAGAAGAAGAAGAAATAAACTGAGTCGTCCAAGCTGTTCTTCGCCTTCGTCCTCGTCTCCTTGCGTCGTCCTTAGTCTCACGTTCAGTTTTTTCTTGCGTGGTGTAGAATACAGAATGATAGGATCATTATTGAACAGCCCCTAGGTCTAATTAAAATCAGACCCGTACAACTTAGGATTGAAGTTCACCTATTTACAATTTTGACCCTCAAGGTTGGTGGAGAGTTCACTAAAGAGACCTGCAGCTCTTTGTTATTTATTTCACTTTGCCCCAATTTGTAGCCACCAGGTACAAGGAATTTCGCATGAAATAGATTTACAGAATTAAAACAGGGGGTTGTTTGAATTCTGCCCGAAATAGCTCGCTGAGATTTGGCTAAGTATCGCGCCTATTCATACGAAATCCACGAAATCAAGAGCTTTTCTTCGATGCTCTGTTCTTCTTCTTCCTCTCTGCCCTGTGTTACACTCTGATTTTTCTCTGTTTCTTCTTCTTGTTCGCTGCTAGGAATTGCTTCGATTGTTGCTTTCTTCTTCCTCTTTCTTCTCCCTTCTTTTCTTCTTCTTTGATTTGCTTTGTTCGTTAGGTTCTGGGTTTCGGTGATATATTGAGGTAGATTGGTGATTGTTTGATTGAGTTGTAGTTGCAGGGGGATGGCGGAAGTGACAGTGGTGTTAGTTGTTGTAAATGGTGAAGGTGGTTATTGGTGATTGTTGAAGGTGAATTGGTTATGGCTGCTGGGTGGTTTGTAGGTTATTTGGATGGTGTAGCTAGGTGGATGTCCGTGGTTTTTGTTGTTGGGAATGGAGGAGATAATGGTGTAGGTGTTGTTTAAGGAGCTGGATTGGTTTGGGTCTAGGTGCAGGTTGTTATTTTATGGAGTCAGGGATGAATTGAATAGGTGATTTGGTGTATGGCAGATTGGTGAATGGATACTTTGTTGTGGTGAGGTCATTGGTGTTGGGTCGGTGGTCTGATGTGATTGTTTTGGTTGAAGGACTTTAGGTTCAGGTGTATGGAGGTGGTGAATTAAAAAGAGAAATGGTGACATGGTTGTATGAAGTCATGGTTTGTTGGTGTAATTGATGAAGTCAGTATGTTTGGTTTATTGAATTCGTTATGGTGTTGTGCATAGATGAGGTTGTCATGGTCTGATGGTAGTCTGATGTTGGTTTGAGGTTTGTTGGTAAAAGGTTACAGTGAGTTTGCTTTAGAATTGGGTTGTTGCCGGTTCATAACAGGTTGTTATGGAGATGAGGGTGTATTGGTGTTGAGGTCAGGTGGGTTTGGCCCTGAAGGAGAAATGGTGGGTTTGTTGGTAATAGGTTGTAGTGGTTGTTTAGGAGCTGGGTTAGTCGTGTGTTTTGGGTGTTAGAAGCTAACAGGTAGTAGAGGCAGTTTGGGTGTGGCGACTGTGGAGTTTTGGCGAAGGCTAGGCTGAAGCATTTGGCTCCAAACAACTCAGTTCTCTTCTCGAGCATTCCTAGCCAATTTTCTGAGCTTTAATCTCTGTTCCGAAGTTCGTCTTCCATTTCAATTTATGTTCCGAGCCTCCGGTACCTGAGAATCATACAACTACACATACCGGGTGAAAAATACAATATAAATAGCTCAAATACACTAGAAACTCCCGGACTAATCAAACAAGAACATAAAGCTCTAAATCACGAATTCCTCACAATCGTAGTATAAATATAATGTATTTTACCCAAAAAACACACAAAACGGTAGTCTTTCGACTGTAAATATAACACCGTAAACGGGGTTATTATCTTGCTAGGGGCCGCTCCATGTTAGTAAATTGTTACCAACAACTAAGTAGAAACATATGGGGTCACAGTCCTTATGGATTATACTAGACTCGTAAGTAATTAATATGATTAATTAATTAGAATGATCAATACGCAACTACTTGCAAACTTAGTAGGACTAATTTGCAAGTTGGAGTAATCCGTGTATAGAAAAGATTAGGATAGGGGCTTTTATGTAGTCATCAAAGAGTTGTTGGACTATATAAAGGACACTCCTAGCTTCCTTCCCACAACTAATGCTCATTATGGATTGAGTGCGAGTCAAAAGAAAGGAGAGAGAGCAAATCCCAAAGGAGACCGAACTCCCCTTGGGACCGCCCCTACCCCGTCGGCCACAAAAGAGGGTCAAGCCTCTCTTTGGTGTTCCTTGTGTGATCTTCTTCTTCTTCCATCGTTCCTAGCTAGCACTTGGTGTTGGAAAATCTGGATTCTAACCTAGGAGAGGACTAGCCATTGAGACGTGAACACAATTTCACGAGAGAAGTCATCACAGAGAACCAAAAGGTATTTTGATACTAATCACTTACTATCGTTATGTCTCTTCCTGTGATCCTTGGAGGGTCTTGAATGGATTAATATACGTTATATACCGTTATCAAAACCCTACACACACGATAGGCTTCTAAAAAACCCATCTCTTCATAAAAATTCTCGAAATTGAGTGAAGCCACCACCCTTCTTGCTCGAGAATCTTCAGTATAAAATCCGTAATCCTCATCTTCATGTGTCTCAGCAACAACTGGGATTCCTTCATCTTCCATTTCTTCTTGATCAATTATGGATACTAATGCGACCTGTTTCCCTTTAGGCTCCTATAATTAATGAGATGGTAGAGGGTTACTTCGAACATCTTTCGCTTGCTCCTCAATTACCAGCTCTCCCTATTTTAACTTCTTGTCGACGAGCCACCTCAATTTCTTGCAGTCGACCATTGGATGAGAAACATTTCCATGGAATTCACACCACTTTGGATCTCTCAACTGTTCTCCTATGGGCGATTTCTCGAGCGCTGGTAACACTCGTCTTTCCTCCAATGTTTGCGGAGCTTTGTTATTTCCCCTATGGAACATGGTAGTGGTGGCGCTTCTTACTTTGGACCTCTCTGCGACTTCTATGATGAAATCGCATTAACTTAAGCCTCGCGTCTCCTCTTGTAACTGAATCGCCCAATTTTGAAGCCCGAACTTCCCTAATCCTCTATTGATTGAGAATCTCTTCCTATGTTTCTCCACAATAGGTTCTATGTTCCTGGTACAATCAATTAATATGGAGAAATTAGGCATCTGCAAATTAATTAACATACCTTTGTACTCGTCACGCACTCCCTGAAGACAAATCTCCACTAGTCAACTTTCCACAACTTCGTCAACACATTCAAGCGACTATGTTTGAAACTTCTTGATAAATGTGACACCTTCCTCATCATTCTTCTGATGCATGCGCGAAAGATGGATTGTTTTAACCTTCTCTTCAAGTTGGAAGAATATGGTGTAAAACCTCCAAACCATATCTTCCAATGTGCAAATTGATCCTGCTTCTAACGTCATGTACCACTTGTATGCGACATGTCCCAAAGACTTTGGAAATTCGCGCATCAGCAACGTCTGATCAACTCCTTGTGAGCCCATCATATCCATGAACCGCATGACATGTTCATGCGCGTTACCATTGATCTCATCGTTTTTCTCTTACTTTGGTGCTTTGTAGCCTGCAGGATTTGGTATCAAGTATATTTCTCGTGGAACCGTTGGTGGCATTGCAGCACGTGACGCTGATGTCGTTGCTACTCCTGAAGGAAGTGAACTTCCTTGAGAGGAGTTGGCGGCGATATTCCCTACGATATCCATGATTTGGGAAATGGGCAGACTGGATTTCCACGACCCTTGCTTGGTTCTGAATAGTTTCATTGAACATCTCGAGGGATTGGGTGTCATTTGAGACCGTCTGTGATTGCAAAGTGTTGTTGATGTTGATCGTAAGTTCCTCCCTCGGGATTCCGTCTCTAGTGGGGGAGCGGTAACTGTTATCACCATCACGAGACGTGTTTGCAAAATTGATTCGTAAAGGTAAGTTCAGGTCGGGTTCACCAAATATTCACAAAGGATATTGAGGCTTAGATCTGGATGTGTACCTGCAACAGACAAGAATACACAACACAACATACAGAGAGTAAAGAACTAAGTGTTTGAGGGTAAGAGTAAGACTTGGTCAGTTATCAGAGAGACAGACAGTGTATCTTGATTGCAAAAAAACTGAACTTAGAACAGAAGACAGCACTCCGATATATAGGGGGCTTAGGACAACAGCTATATAACCGCATGCGACGGTTATATAACTGCCTCGCACGTGTACGGTCGACCGCATATATAGGAGTGTGATTCGCAAGTCTCTCAGATAACTGACAAGGATCTCACGTGTGTGTGTAACCGTTATTCACGTGCAATGGTCCTTACTCTAGTCTCGAAGCCACTTAGACCCCTTGACTCCCGTAACTCTGAAGCGCGAGGGTGAACCTTACTCACAACCCCCATATGAGTAAGTGCGTATATGAAATAAGTATTCCATGATATTGGAGTACCATGAAGCTTCATCATCGCCAGACACGTGGACGGTGATCGATGTACACAGTATGCACTATCTACACTAGCCAAATCCGTGTGGGACTTTTTCTATCCTCCCTCTTGATGTTTTAAGTAAGCCTTTAAACCTTCCAACACACGAAGAAAACTAGATAAGAACATAACGAACATGAAGAAAAACAACTATTGTTGAGAGAGTAAGAGACTACAAAAGTGTTGGATGTGTTGGCATAATATCTCACCCCAACTATATAAAGACCATTCCAACACTTACGGTCTAGATCTACTGTGATGCGCTTGCTACTTTTGGAAAAGACTTTTTAACTTTTCAAAGTTTGCAGTAACACGAGGAACTCATGTTTGCTATTTGTAGCTTTTTAGGCATGTGCTTTGGACCTGATTCTCTTCGACCTCCTTGACTTCTACCTCATGATGGCAATACGGGCCGACCCGCGTGCCAAATTGGCATGGCCCGCACCGACCCGCACATAACACGCCCCGAGCACGACCCCCTCCACCCTCCGACACGGCACAACCCGCTCAAAGGCGTGCTCAACCCGTGGCATGGCCGGGTAACTTTCCTTCCGGGCACGACACGACCCGACCCGCGCCCCGGGCCATGCAAGACCCGCACAAAATGGAAGAGGCACGGAATGAACCGCCTCCATTACCACCTTACACATTCTATTTCTCGCGGAGTTTCGACCTGGGCATGGCCCGGCCCGCCCTACTCTGTGCACGGCCAGCCCCCATCCCGCCTTGCCTCGGCACGGCCTAAACCCGGCAAGGCACGGCCCGGTCGCACGTTGAGTTTTACCTACTATGATAGATAGTAACCCCACCTACCCACAATGTCTTTTATGGGTTAGGAATCCGATTTTCATTGTCTAATGAAATGTGGGGTAATGCTGCCCTACCATGTCTTCTAAATAAAATGTGTCTAATATTAGATAGTGCATAGCGTACAGTACAAATATTATGCGAACGTTGAAATGTATGTGCTACTTCTCTTTCTAGTGAAAGTCCATATGAGATTGGAGGTTATCCTAGTTCAAAATAATTATAAAAAATCAAAACACATGACACGTACTAAGTCGTAAAGATAGAAAACATTGAAGTCCAGATACATTATTCCATTCATTCTCGTCTCTAATGCAAGAAAGATAATTGAAAAAGTCGTAATTCATTCTGTCTGAGTGAATCCTCGAACTCTCTAAAATGTACCTAATTCTTTTTATCTCACTATATATATACGAGTATGTATGCGTTGCAAATCCATATAGTAGTTGGCCGCTCTCTAATCTCCTATCGGACTCTTGCCCTACGAAAAAAATGTCATATCAAAAGTATCGATGTTAATCTCCAATTATGCGATTCGTAAGTCAAATTGCTTACCGTTCTTGATATGTATTTGATTCATGTGGGTGATTTTACCATAGTCCTGATGTTCTTACTAGAACTATGCGTTGTTAAATAGAAATTCTGTACTTCTTCTGTTCAAAATCAATTGGTATACTAAGAATTTAGTGTATGAAAACAACATGGGTACTTAATGAATTTGTCTTGATGTTCTTGCTCGAGCTTGTTGTTATCATTTGATCATCCATCCACTGCCTTCTCAAATATTCAGGACCTTTACATTTTGATATATCTTAACATACACATTTCTCTTTGACCATATAATGAGTTTGGAATGACAATTACACAATTAAATGACAAATAAACCAAAATTCTAACATCACGTTTTCTTCCTTATCATGAATTCTTGTATTACTTTCCAGATGGCTTTTATAATGGATGTTCATGTCTTCAGGATCCTCTTTTTATAGTGGGAATACGATCGTTGTTCATGACATTTCCATTATGGCACCTCCTTCAAAGATAAAGGTATGTGCTTTTGATGACAAAACATTACCAGATTGTGTACAGATTATGCTTTTACATTGGTGGGTTCCCTAATATGCAGGGAGCAGGGCCATCTGAGCTGCCACTGAAGCCCAGACCTTCACCTCCTGTGATTCAAAGGACTGAATCCTTTGAATTGTCCCAATTAGTTGACGCCTGGCACAACGACCTGTGGTGGGTAGGTAGCATCTGCCAAGTTTTCCCGGGTGCAAACTATGACGTCCGCAAACGGGGCACTGGGCAGGTAGTGCAATTTCAGCACTGTGAACTGAGGACTCATCAAGACTGGATGGATGGAAAATGGCTTGTCCCTTCCATGGTATGATATATCCATCTTCTGTTTTCAAGAGAATTTACTTGCTAGTTATTTTTAAACTTCTTCTTTTGTTCAAATATATTTCATACGAATATTGTTTCCAAGATATGTAGCTTCTTTGCCTAATTTGTGAACTCCTATTTAGTTACTTGCCTCATCGTTTACAGAAAGTGATGCATATCTTCTTTTACTTTATTTTTCAGGAATTGAAGATGTGATCAGTATTTATGTTGAATTACTTTGCAGCTAGGGTTGTGTAATTTAGCTTCTCTTCAATGCAAGACGTTGGATCACAAGTCTCTGGAAACCAATGCCATTGTAGATGTCTGATCTAGCCTCCTCTTAAAGAAATGATAGGTAAAGCCAAATTTGATGGGTATAGGTCTGTTGCAGCTGAACTTTATGCAGAGTTTGGATATGTTGAAAGGTCAGCCGATGTGCTTGCCTAATTTGTATGAAAGTGAAACAACTGTGGGATCGATGTCTCTCTGGAGATTACGAAGACTTTTTATAACCATTTCTTTTTCATCTCTGCCTTTATCAAACTTGTTTTAATTACAACCTGATGGAAGTAATTTATATTGGGTAAGTTTTTATCAAAATCTTATATGGAAGTAATTTATACTGGGTAAGTTTTTATCAAATTCTTAGATGGGAGTATTTATATTGGGTAAGTTTATATCAAATTCTTATGGTGTCATATTCATTGAATATCACACCACGTACACTTGGATGCATACTTTTTATTCTTGTAGTTATTATTTTCTTTTTTGGCTTAAATCCTTCCTAGTCGTGAACCCACGCTGTAGCGCGGGACTGGATAGTAGAGTTCATACTTAAATATTAATTCTTTATACTTTCCATCACTGGCTGAAAAGAACAGAGCAACGAAATTTAACAAAAAAAATTATAATACAGAACCACAGAAGCAAGATAAGGCCTATTTTAAATTGAGAATCAACTCCTTAAAACAGCCTCTTGCTTCACTTTCCTGCAAGTAAATAGTTCCTCAAAAATGTAATGCTGGAAACAAACACCACGAAGTAGTAGAGTGATAAACATGAGAAAGGAAAGAAAAATTACATAAATAGAAACACGTGAAATAAAGAAAAACATATAGCGTATATTTCCAATACTGTTCCTGCAAGCCATCAAGAAATGGGGATAATGAAGATAAAGTAGATATACAAAGTATAAAATTCGTTCAATAATTACATGTTAAAGATTAAAGTTCTCGTATTTAATAATATTTTAATTTGTTAATTTGTGGGAAATAGTCCCTTGGTGATACCCTGTATTACGCGCACAGTTTATTGAGATATTCATTTCAATGTGAAATTTCTTCTAATTTTTTTTATTTTACGTGTCACACTGTTATTGAATCTCTAATGTTGTGCTAAGAGTTTTACGATGGATACCTCAATTTCCATTTCATTTTTTCCTTCACCTAAAACAAAGAGAGTTTCTTTTCTTAAAAAAAGTCTTCTGAAAAAGAACTTCACTAAAATAGGAAGTATGAAAATAGCTCCAAATTTCTAATATGATTAGGAGATAAAGGTGGAACAATATGATATGTGGGGCGTAACTTTGTGTTTTTATAAATCAAAATATTTAGAATATGGCGACAAAAGACACTATGAATAGAGATGCTAAAATTAAAAGAAAATAGACATCGAGCAAATTGAACCGGGGGACGTCAATAGCTACATGACCATCTTCTTTCATTTGATAAAACCTTCTTTAACAGGAACTCAATAGCTAAAATAGATAGACCATGGCACAAAGAGGAGACTGCCAAGAAATTACCAGATTCGCCAAATAGGAGATTGAGGATATTAGTCGATAAAAAAAAAACATAATAAAATATTACTATCTAATGTGATAAACAGAAGTTAACACTACTACTTTGATATTAAATACAAATTCCATTCTCTCTATGAAAACGTATTTATTTGTATTTTAATTCAGAGAGACTGATCATCATGCACCATGATTATCTTATTAGGAATATGTCCAAGACATCTTTTTATTTCGACTTCATGCTTCACTATATATGAATCTCATTATCTCAAATGTAGCATAAAATCCAATTGCTTCGACTATTAAATATTAGCACTTCAAAGAAGTCAACAGGTTTATCAATAAGTTATTATATGATAAAATTAGGAGAAGAATATATAAAATACCTTGGGTATCCCATGTGTCTATGAAATTATCACAAGTCAAGATTCACAATTTCCAATTATCATTGTCTTCTACGATAACAAATGTAGAAATAAATCGTTGTCGGAGAATTATCATGAAATATTGTTTTCATAGGTTTGCTTCATTAGTTATCCACTTTATCAAAGTTCCTCAAAAGCAGGACTCACGGTATAACCATAGAAATATGTAATTTTGTGTTCCAAATAATTCAATATGTAGTTCCTATTGTTAGATTACCGTTCACCGTTAAGTGAGAATCACCAGAAAATCAAAACACATGAGACTGAAAGGTTCATGTTTCACAAATCAGCAAAACTTACTTTTGTCAAACTCGTCATCCCAGTACATTGTTGACAAAGTGTCTTCATAGAGATTGCGAATGTTCCAAGAGCAACATGAAGAACAAAATAAAATCCAATAGAAAAATATAAATACATTGTAATTGACTGAGAGTTCAAACAGATAGTAGGAAGATTGAAATATAACGATTGAACGTATGTAATTATTGGGTTAAGATATGAAGTAAATGAATGATTTATTAATAATGTGCGTTAATGTATTAAAATCTCCATAGTAATTTGAGCCATTTTGACCCTATCATTTAATGAAAGGAGGTTACGAAATAGATGTTTTGTGTTTAAAACCCATTACTGGATATAACTCCACAATTAACTTTTCTTTGCAAGTTCATTGACTAATGTGGCATCCAGGTTGGCATTATGCGGATCTGACATGGCACTACTTAATATGTTTTAATTGGATTTTGCCTTATACATCTTCCACTTAGGTTGCCAAATGGCATCTCCACAATTTATATTTATTGACAAATGGCAAGCTGATATCAATTCTTAGCACAATTTCCTGTTATCATCGTCTTCTACGATAACAAATGTAGATATAAATCGATGTTGTAAAATTACCATGAAATATTGTTTCATTGATTTGCTTCGATAGTTATCCACTGTATCAAAGTTCCGCAAAAGCAGGACTCACGGTGTAAACATAGAAATATGTAATTTTGTGCTCCAAATAATTCAATATGTATTTCCTATTGTTAGATTACCGTTCGCCATTAAGTGAGAATCACAAGAAAATCAAAACACATGAGAATGAAAGGTTCATGTTTCAGAAATCACCAAAACTTACTTTTGTCAAACTTGTCATCCCAGTACATTGTTGACAAAGTTTCTTCATAGAGATTCCGAATGTTCCAAGAGAAATATGAGGAACAAAATAAAATTCAATAGAAAAATATAAATACATTGTAATTGACTGAGAGTTCAAACAGAGAGTAGGAAATTTGAAATATATCGATTGAACGTCTGCAATTATTGGGTTAAGTTATGAAGTAAATGAATGATTTATTAATAATGTGCTTTAATGTATTAGAATCTCCACAGTAACGTTTAAGCCATTTTGACCCTATCATTTAATGAAAAGAGGTTAAGAAATTTATGTTTTTGTGTTTAAAACTCATAACTGAATTTAACTCCACTATTAAATTTTCTTCGCAAGTTCATTGTAACTAATGTGCCATCCAGGTTAGCATTATGCGGATCTCACATGGCACTACTTGGTATGCTTTAATTGGATGTTGCCTTATACATCTTCCACTTGGTTGCCAAATGGCATCTCCACAATTTATATTTATTGACAAATGGCAAGCTGATATCAATTATTAGCACTTTCCTGCTTTTACATAATAATTAATTAATATAGATAAACATTTTAGACGAAGAAACATTTTAATATAAGATTGACCAGCAAAATTGAACTAAAAAAATGTTTGTTAAAAACACCTGTATTGATCTTCTCAAATATTAGTAATTGAAAGTTTCGCAATGAACATTACAACGGGTTTGGATCCTCTCCAGCCTAAAATTCCTACAGCCCCTCTAGCCCAAAGATCTTTACCGTTCAAGTTTAATAGTGGCAAAGATGGTTACACCTCACCAAGCCATAATTTGCAACCCCTCATAGATAATCTCTCCTAATTCCTGCAACTTCGTCTCTCTTCGAACGGTAATCTGATCAAAGAATTCACAGCCTTCATCGATATCGATCTTCGCCACTACTTGCCTTCAAAATTTCATACTAGTGTTTAATTACTTGTAATTTCCTTCTTGGGTTCATCTTTTGAGATTGCAATTGCAACAATATGAACAAAGTTCACTATGTGATCTGTTGAAGAACACATAGGGCACCCTGTGATCGATCCAAGATTTATGGTATAAGCCATCAGGTCAACATAGGGTCGCGAGGGGTAAAGAAAGGGTTCGTCTCCAGATCAGCGAAAAGTGAGACTACATATTGATGTGATTCACTCTATTTTTTTGAACTAATTCTTCCAAAAAGTAGATATATTTGAATACAGTGATAGAGCATGTAAAAGAATATGTAAGTTGTCGACTTAAAGAAGTGTGATGATTGAGAAAATTGATTTCGCAGGAAGTGTAGTTGCAGAGAAAGGGGGAAGGAGAGAAGATAGAGAAATGTTTGTGTGTTACAGGAGCAATGCATAGCTTAATATGGTCTCCAAATCTTAGCCTCTTATAATTTTGAACGGGGAGGATCTTAGGACTGGAGGGGCTGGATGGTTTTTGGGCTGGAGAGGATCCAAACCCCATCACCACCAACTCAAATTCTTTTACTATCCAAAACTAGTCACCAAATAATTCTCCAAAAAAAATGAAAAAAAGGAAGAAAGCTGTGGTGGGTTGAAATAGTCCTCTTGTGGTGATGATGATGGAGGCTCAAATTTAGGTTCAACGTCACGTGGCAAGGGATCCTCTTGTGAAACTTGAATACCTGATTCCCCTGCCGCTAACAGTTTCTCTGCTCGTTTTGTTAACCTCTTCATCATCTCCCTCACGTATTCCATACCTGTGGCTGAATCCTCTTGTGAAAATTGTGTAGCAACAGACAAGAACTTGGAGCACACTTGGATGTCCTCCATAATACTGCGTGGTTCTGCCATAATTGCTGGTGAGTCTTCCTTATTCTGACAAAGCTGTGTGGGATCGAATATGCATGCCTCTTCATACTTGTAATCCTTCTTGCATTTATAGCACCAAATCACTGAGCACTCATCTGTGTGCGAAATTTTGCATCTAGCTCAATAGATGGGGTAATCAGAGATCCCCTCATAATCGTCCTCGCTCGACATGCTCATTATATCTCCTGCTTCCTGTGTTCCTGCAAAAACAAACTCACAAGAAACCCGTGAAGCACAGAGATAGAAAAAGAATAAACAAAACTAAAAGAAATACTCTAAACTAACTCCTAACTTAATAATCTATCGTTGTCCCCGGCAATGGCGCCAAAAACTTGACGCGATTTACTAACGCGTATACGCAAGTGCACGGTCGAAGTAATAAAGATTGAGTATTAAAACTAAGGTTGTCGAACCCACAGGGACAGACTCGAGATTTTTTAGTTAGTCGATTAATATACAGTACTGTAACAGGGAGGAAGAATATGATTTAAGAATTGAAATAAACAACTAACTCACATTTTTGTATTTTTCTGATTAATAAACAAATATGGAGAAATAACTAGGTTATTTATGGATCCCCTAGGGTTTTAGACAGTTCCGAATAGAGTACTGAGACACGCTATTATCTAATTAGTTGTGTCGGGTAATCGCACTAACAATCTCCTCTCGGTCTCATGTCGCTCTACCTATCAGTCAACTACGGGTCCTGTCGATCCACCAACGTCTACCAATATGGTTCTAACCGCCTAAAGTTAAGACGGTCACTGGGTCCTCTCGGTCCACCAATGCCTAACGCTACACAATTGAATCTACCCTCACACGACTAGTCCTATCATCTCACCTATCAGTCTCAATGATTAGGGACTCATTTCTTGTTCTCGTTCATATCTAGGTAAAGTCTTTCTCAAACACCCACCTAGAACGCTAGCCTAACCAGTTCGCGACTCCGTTTATCCTAAGAATTATGTTTAGAACAAGGAATCCAACTAACAAGACGATAATCATTAAGCTACGATTCATTAACCTATTAATTAATCTTCCCAAAGTTGTTCTTGTTACCATAGAGGTGCCAATAGTCCTAAGTAATCAAGATGTACGATAAACAAAGAAGAATAATATAGTTGAATGAATCGAAACATGAATCAATAACTAAGATCCGAAAAATTTTCTATTGCATAAACCCTAGGTTCATCTCCATAGAATCTAGCAAAAAGTATTTATATATTCATAAAATAGATAAACAATACCAGTTTCTCCATACAATTTAGAAGAAGAAGAAGAAGAAGAAGAAATAAACTGAGTGGTCCAAGCTCTTCTTCGCCTTCGTCCTCGTCTCCTTGCGTCGTCCTTAGTCTCACGTTCAGTTTTTTCTTGCGTGGTGTAGAATACAGAATGATAGGATCATTATTGAACAACCCATAGGTCTAATTATAATCAGACCAGTACAACTTAGGATTGAAGTTCACCTATTTACAATTTTGACCCTCAAGGTTGGTGGAGAGTTCACTAAAGAGACCTGCAGCTCTTTGTTATTTATTTCACTTTGCCCCAATTTGTAGCCACCAGGTACAAGGAATTTCGCATGAAATAGATTTACAGAATTAAAACAGCGGGTTGTTTGAATTCGGCCCGAAATAGCTCGCTGAGATTTGGCTAAGTATCGCGCCTATTCATATGAAATCAACGAAATCAAGAGCTTTTCTTCGATGCTCTGTTCTTCTTCTTCCTCTCTGCCCTGTGTTACGCTCTGATTTTTCTCTGTTTCTTCTTCTTGTTCGCTGCTAGGAATTGCTTCGATTTTTGCTTTCTTCTTCCTCTTTCTTCTCCCTTCTTTTCTTCTTCTTTGATTTTCTTTGTTCGTTAGGTTCTGGGTTTCGGTGATATACAGAGGTAGATTGGTGATTTTTTGATTGAGTTGTAGTTGCAGGGGGATGGCGGAAGTGACAGTGGTGTTAGTTGTTGTAAATGGTGAAGGTGGTTATTGGTGATTGTTGAAGGTGAATTGGTTATGGCTGCTGGGTGGTTTGTAGGTTAGTTTCATGGTGTAGCTAGGTGGATGTCTGTGGTGTTTGTTGTTGGGAATGGAGGAGATAATGGTGTAGGTGTTGTTTAAGGAGCTGGATTGGTTTGGGTCTAGGTGCAGGTTGTTATTTTATGGAGTCAGGGATGAATTGAATAGGTGATTTGGTGTATGGCAGATTGGTGAATGGCTACTTTGTTGTGGTGAGGTCATTGGTGTTGGGTCGGTGGTCTGATGTGATTGTTTTGGTTGAGGGACTTTAGGTTCAGGTGTATGAAGGTGGTGAATTAAAAAGAGAAATGGTGACATGGTTGTATGAAGTCATGGTTTGTTGGTGTAATTGATGAAGTCAGTATGTTTGGTTTATTGAATTGGTTATGGTGTTGTGCATAGATGAGGTTGTCATGGTCTGATGGTAGTCTGATGTTGGTTTGAGGTTTGTTGGTAAAAGGTTACAGTGAGTTTGCTTTAGAATTGGGTTGTTGCCGGTTCATAACAGGTTGTTATGGAGATGAGGGTGTATTGGTGTTGAGGTCAGGTGGGTTTGGCCCTGAAGGAGAAATGGTGGGTTTGTTGGTAATAGGTTGTAGTGGTTGTTTAGGAGATGGGTTAGTCGTGTGTTTTGGGTGTTAGAAGCTAACAGGTAGTAGAGGCAGTTTGGGTGTGGCGACTGTGGAGTTTTGGCGAAGGCTAGGCTGAGGCATTTGGCTCCAAACAACTCAGTTCTCTTCTCGAGCATTCCTAGCCAATTTTCTGAGCTTTAATCTCTGTTCCGAAGTTCGTCTTCCATTTCAATTTATGTTCCGAGCCTCCGGTACCTGAGAATCAGACAACTACACATACCGGGTGTAAAATACAATATAAATAGCTCAAATACACTAGAAAGTCCCGGACTAATCAACCAAGAACATAAAGCTCTAAATCACGAATTCCTCACAATCGTAGTATAAATATAATGTATTTTACCCAAAAATCACACAAAACGGTAGTCTTTCGACTGTAAATATAACACCGTTAATGGGGTTATTATCTTGCTAAGGGCCGCTCCATGTTAGTAAATTGTTACCAACAACTAAGTAGAAACATATGGGGTCACAGTCCTTATGGATTATACTAGACTCGTAAGTAATTAATATGATTAATTAATTAGAATGATCAATACGCAACTACTTGCAAACTTAGTAGGACTAATTTGCAAGTTGGAGTAATCCGTGTATAGAAAGGATTAGGATAGGGGCTTTTATGTAGTCATCAAAGAGTTGTTGGACTATATAAAGGACACTCCTAGCTTCCTTCCCACAACTAATGCTCATTATGGATTGAGTGGGAGTCAAAAGCAAGGAGAGAGAGCAAATCCCAAAGGAGACCGAACCCCCCTTGCGACCGCCCCTACCCCGTCGGCCACAAAAGAGGGTCAAGCCCCTATTTGGTGTTCCTTGTGTGACCTTATTCTTCTACCATCGTTCCTAGCTAGCACTTGGTGTTGGAAAATATGGATTCTAACCTAGGAGTGGACTAGCCATTGAGACGTGAACAGAATTTCACGAGAGAAGTCATCACAGAGAACCAAAAGGTATTTTGATACTAATCCCTTACTATCGTTATGTTGTCTCTTCCTATGATCCTGGGAGGGTCTTGACTGGATTAATTCATGTTATATACCGTTATCAAAACCCTACACACACGATAGGCTTCTAAAAAACCCATCTCTTCATAAAAATTCTCGAAATTGAGTGAAGCCACCACCCTTCTTGCTCGAGAATCTTCAGTATAAAATCCGTAATCCTCATCTTCATGTGTCTCAGCAACAACTGGGATTCCTTCATCTTCCATTTCTTCTTGATCAATTATGCATACTACTGCGACCTCTTTCCCTTTAGGCTCCTATGATTAATGAGATGGTAGAGGGTTACTTCGAACATCTTTCGCTTGCTCCTCAATTACCATCTCTCCCTCTTTTAACTTCTTGTCGACGAGCCACCTCAATTTCTTGCAGTCGACCATGGATTTCCATGGAATTCACACCATTTTGGATCTCTCAACTGTTCTCCTGTGGGCGGTTTCTCGAGCGCTGGTAACACTCGTATTTCCTCCACTGTTCACGGAGCTTTGTTATTTCCTCTATGGAACATGGTAGTGGTGGCTCTTCTTTCTTCGGACCTCTCTGCGACTTATGATGAAATCGCATTTACTTAAGCCTCGCGTCCCCTCTTGTAGCTGAATCGCCCAATTTTGAAGCCCGAACTTCCCTGGTCCTCTATTGATTGAGAATCTCTTCCTATGTTTCTCCACAATAGGTTCTATGTTCCTGGTACAATCATTTAATATGGAGAAAGTAGGCATTTGCAAATTAATTAACATACCTTTGTACTCGTCACGCATTCCCTGAAGACAAATCTCCACTAGTCGACTTTCCACAACTTCGTCAACACATTCAAGCGACTATGTTTGAAACTTCTTGATAAATGTGACACCTTCCTCATCATTCTTCTGATGCATGCGCGAAATATGGATTGTTATAACCTTCTCTTCAACTTGGAAGAATTTGGTGTAAAACTTCGAAACCATATCTTCCAATGTGCAAATTGATCCTGCTTCTAACGTCATGTACCACTTGTATGCGACATGTCCCAAAGACTTTGGAAATTCGCGCATCAGCAACGTCTAATCAACTCCTTGTGAGCCCATCAAATCCACGAACCGCATGACATGTTCATGCGCGTTACCATTGATCTCATCGTTTTTCTCCCACTTTGGTGCTTTGTAGCCTGCAGGATTTGGCATCAAGTATATTTCTCGTGGAACCGGTGGTGCACACTCGATCTTCGGGATAAACTCCATCTACGAGGATTTGGTTTTCTAGGAATTTGTCTAGACGTTGCTTCAAAGTGGAAACATTCGCACTAGTGTTTCCTCATGTCATAAGGGTCGCTGCTGTGTTAAATCTGGGGATATAAGTCCTGGTTGGTTCGTAAGGTGTGGGGTTTGCAGGCATGGTTTGGATTCCTGGTGTATATGTTGGTGGATTTGGTAGTCGCTCTGGTTGAAAACCAGGCACAAGTGGTGGTGGTGGTGGAAAATCTCATATTTGAGGCACTAAGCCAGGGGGGAGGTTCTGATGGGGGAAGTGGTGGTGGCATTGCATCATGTGACGCTGATGTCGTCGCTACTCCTGAAGGAAGTGAACTTCCTTGAGAGGAGTTGGCGGCGATATTTCCTATGATATCCATGATTTGGGAAATCTGGGCACACTGGGTTTCCATGAACCTTGCTTGGTTCTAGATAGTTGCATTGAACATCTCGAGGGATTGGGTGTCGTTTGAGACCGTCTGTGATTGAAAAGTGTTGTTGATGTTGATCGTAAGTTCCTCCCTCGGGATTCCGTCTCAAGTGGGGGAGCGGTAAATTTTATCACCATCACGAGACGTGTTTGCAAAGTTGATTCGTAAAGGTAAGTTCACACCGGGTTCACCAAATATTCACAAAGGATATTGAGGCTTAGATCTGGATGTGTACCTGCAACAGACAAGAACACACAACACAACATACAGAGAGTAAAGAACTAAGTGTTTGAGGGTAAGAGTAAGCATTGGTCAGTTATCTGAGAGACAGACAGTGTATTTTGATTGTAAAAAAATTGAACTTAGAACAGAAGACAGTACTCCGATATATAGGGGGCTTAGGACAACAGCTATATAACCGCATGCGACGGTTATATAACTGCCTCGCACGTGTACGGTCGACCGCATATATATGAGTGTGATTCGCAAGTCTCTCAGATAACTGACAAGGATCTCACGTGTGTGTAACCGTTATTCACGTGCAATGGTCCTTACTCTAGCCTCGAAGCCACTTAGACCCCTTGACTCCCGTAACTCTGAAGCGCGAAGGTGAACCTTACTCACAACCCCCATATGAGTAAGTGTGTATATGAAATAAGTATTCCATGATATTGGAGTACCATGAAGCTTCATCATCGCCAGACACGTGGACGGTGATCGATGTACACAGTATGCACTATCTACACTAGCCAAATCCGTGTGGGACTTTTTCTATCCTCCCTCTTGATGTTTTAAGTAAGCCTTTAAACCTTCCAACACACGCAGAAAACTAGATAAGAACACAACGAACGTGAAGAAAAACAACTATTGTTGAGAGAGTAAGAGACTACAAAAGTGTTGAATGTGTTGGCATAATGTCTCACCCCAATTATATGAAGACCATACCAACACTTACGGTCTAGATCTACTGTGATGCGCTTGCTGCTTGTGGAAAAGACTTTTTAACTTTTCAAAGTTTCCAGTAACACGAGGAACTCCTGTTTGCTATTTGTAGCTTTTTAGGCATGTGCTTTAAACCTGATTCTCTTTGACCTCCTTGAGTTTTACCTCATGGTGGCAATACGGGCCGACCCGCATGCCAAATTGGCACGGCCTGCACCGACCCGCACATAACACGCCCCAAGCACGACCCTCTCCACCCTCCGACACGGCACGGCCCGCTCAAAGGCGTTCTCAACCCATGGCATGGCCGGGTAACTTACCTCCCGGGCACGACACGACCCGACCCGACCCGCGCCCCCGGGCCATGCAAGACCCTCACAAAATGGAAGAGGCACGGCATGACCCGCCTCCATCACCACCCGACACATTCTATTTCTCGAGGAGTTTCGACCCAGGCATGGCCCGGCCCGCCCTACTTTGTGCACGGCCCGCCCCCAGCCCGCCTTTCCTCGGCACGGCCTAAACCCGGCACGGCACGGCCCAGTCGCACCTTGAGTTTTACCTACTATGATAGATAGCAACCCCTCCTTCCCACAATGTCTTTTATGGGTTAGGAGTCCGATTTTCATTGTATAATGAAATGTGGGGTAATGCCGCCCTACCATGTCTCCTAAATAAAATGTGTCTAATATTACATAGTGCATAGCGTACATCGAAGTACCTGTACAAATATTATGTGAACGTTGGAATGTATGTGCTACTTCTCTTTCTAGTGAAAGTCCATATGTGATTGGAGGTTATCCTAGTTCAAAATATTTATAAAAAATCAAAACACATGACACGTACTAAGTCGTAAAGATAGAAAACATTGAAGTCCAGATACATTATTCCATTCGGTCTCGTCTCTAATGCAAGAAAGATAATTGAAAAAGTCGTATTCATTCTGTCTGAGTGAATCCTCGAACTCTCGAAAATGTACCTAATTCTTTTTATCTCACTACATATATACGAGTATGTATGCGTTGCAAATCCATATAGTAGTTGGCCGCTCTCTAATCTCCTCTCGGACTCTTGCCCTACTAAAAAAATGTCATATCAAAAGTACCGATGTTAATCTCCAATTATGTGATTCGTAAGTCAAATTGCTTACCGTTCTTGATATGTATTTGATTCATGTGTGCGATTTTACCATAGTCTTGATGTTCTTACTAGAACTATGCGTTGTTAAATAGAAATTCTGTACTTTTTCTGTTCAAAATCAATTGGTCTACTAAGAATTTAGTGTATAAAAACAACATGGGTACTTAGTGAATTTGTCTTGATGTTCTTGCTCGAGCTTGTTGTTATCATTTGATCATCCAATTCAGGACCTTTACATTTTGATATATCTTAACATACGCATTTCTCTTTGACCATGTAATGAGTTTGGAATGAAAATTACATAATTAAATGACAAATAAACAAAAATTCTAACATCACGTTTTCTTCCTTATCCTGAATTCTTGTATTACTTTCCAGATGGCTTTTATAATGGATGTTCATGTCTTCAGGATCCTCTTTTTATAGTGGGAATTCGATCGTTGTTCATGACATTTCCATTATGGCACCTCCTTCAAAGATAAAGGTATGTGCTTTTGATGACAAAACATTACCAGATTGTGTATAGATTATGTTTTTACATTGGTGGGTTCCCTAATATGCAGGGAGCAGGGCCATCTGAGCTGCCACTGAAGCCCAGACCTTCACCTCCTGTGATTCAAAGGACTGAATCCTTTGAATTGTCCCAATTAGTTGACGCCTGGAACAACGACCTGTGGATGGTCGGTAGCATCTGCCAAGTTTTCCCGGTTGCAAACTATGACGTCTGCATACGGGGCACTGGGCAGGTACTGAAATTTCAGCATTGTGAACTGAGGACTCATCAAGACTGGATGGATAGAAAATGGCTTGTCCCTTCCATGGTATGATATATCCATCTTCTGTTTTCAAGAGAATTTACTTGCTAGTTATTTTTAAACTTCTTCTTTTGTTCAAATAGATTTCATACGAATATTGTTTCCAAGATATGTAGCTTCTCTGCCTAATTTGTGAACTCCTATTTAGTTACTTGCCTCATCGTTTACAGAAAGTGATGCATATCTTCTTTTACTTTATTTTTCAGGAATTGAAGATGTGATCAGTATTTATGTTGAATTACTTTGCAGCTAGGGTTGTGTAATTTAGCTTCTCTTCAATGTAAGACGTTCGATCACAAGTCTCTGGAAAACAATGCCATTGTAGATGTCTGATCTAGCCTCCTCTTATAAAGACTTTTTATAACCGTTTTTTTTTCATCTCTGCTTTTATCAAACTTGTTTTAATTACAACCTGATGGAAGTAATTTATATTGGGTAAGTTTTTATCAAAGTCTTATATGGAAGTAATTTATACTGGGTAAGTTTTTATCAAATTCTTAGATGGGAGTATTTAAATTGGGTAAGTTTATATCAAATTCTTACGGTGTCATATTCATTGAATATCACACCACGTACACTTGGATGCATACTTTTTTTTTTCTTGTAGATTTTCTTTTTTGGCTTAATTCCTTCCTAGTCGTGAACCCGCGCTGTAGCGCGGGACTGGATAGTAAGGTTCATACTTAAATATTAATTCTTTATACTTTCCATCACTGGCTGAAAAGAACAGAGCAACGAAATTTAACAAAAAAATTATAATACAGAACCACAGAAGCAAGATAAGGCCTATTTTAAACTGAGAATCAACTCCTTAAAACAGCCTCTTGCTTCACTTTCCTGCAAGTAAATAGTTCCTCAAAAATGTAATGCTGGAAACAAACACCACCAAGTAGTAGAGTGATAAACATGAGAAAGGAAAGAAAAATTACATAATTAGAAACACGTGAAATAAAGAACAATTATAGCGTATTTTTCCAGTACTGTTCCTGCAAGCCATCAAGAAATGGGGATAATGAAGATAAAGTAGATATACAAAGTATAAAATTCGTTCAATAATTACATGTTAAAGATGAGAAGTTCTCGTATTTAATAATATTTTAATTTGTTAATTTGTGGGTAATAGTCCCTTGGTGATACCCTGTATTACGCGCACAGTTTATTGAGATATTCATTTTAATGTGAAATTTCTTATAATTTTTTTTATTTTACGTGTCACACTGTTATTGAATCTCTAATGTTGTGCTAAGAGTTTTACCATGGATACCTCAATTTCCATTTCATTTTTTCCTTCACCTAAAACAAAGAGAGTTTTCTTTTCTTAAAAAAGTCTTCTGAAAAAGAACTTCACTAAAATAGGAAGTATGAAAATAGCTCCAAATTTCTAATATGATTAGGAGATAAAGGTGGAACAATATGATATGTGGGGCGTAACTTTGTGTTGTTATAAATCAAAATATTTAGAATATGGGACAAAAGACACTATGAATAGAGATGCTAAAATTATAAGAAAATAGACATCGAGCAAATTGAACCGTGGGACGTCAATAGCTACATGACCATCTTCTTACATTTGATAAAACCTTCTTTAACATGAACTCAATAGCTAAAATAGATATACCATGGCACAAAGAGGAGACTGCCAAGAAATTACCAGATTCGCCAAATAGGAGATTGAGGATATTAATCGATAAAAAAACATAATAAAATATTACTATCTAATGTGATAAACATAAGTTAACACTACAACTTTGATATTGAATACAAATTCCATTCTCTCTATGAAAACGTATTTATTTGTATTTTAATTCAGAGAGACTGATCATTATGCATCATGATTATCTTATTAGGAATATGTCTGTGACATCTTTTTATTTCGACTTCATTCTTCACTATATATGAATCTCATTATCTCAATGTAGCATAAAATCCAATTGCTTCAACTATTAAATATTAGCACTTCAAAGAAGTTAATAGGTTTATCAATAAGTTATTATATGATAAAATTAGCAGAAGGATATATAAAATACCTTGGGTATCCCATGTGTCTATGAAATTCTCGCAAGTCAAGATTCACAATTTCCTGTTATCATTGTCTTCTACGATAACAAATGTAGAAATAAATCGTTTTCGTAGAATTATCATGAAATATTGTTTTCATAGGTTTGCTTCAATAGTTATCCACTTTATCAATGTTCCTCAAAAGCAAGACTCACGGTATAACCATAGAAATATGTAATTTTGTGTTCCAAATAATTCAATATGTAGCTCCTATTGTTAGATTACCGTTCACCATTAAGTGAGAATCACCAGAAAATCAAAACACATGAGACTGAAAGGTTCATATTTCAGAAATCAGCAAAACTTACTTTTGTCAAACTCGTCATCCCAGTACATTGTTGAATAAGTGTCTTCACAGAGATTCTGAATGTTCCAAGAACAATATGAGGAACAAAATAAAATCCAATAGAAAAATATAAATACATTGTAATTGACTGAGAGTTCAAACAGATAGTAGGAAGATTGAAATATTTTTTTTTTTTTTTTGAGAAAGGAAGATTGAAATATAACGATTGAACGTATGCAATTATTGGGTTAAGATATGAAGTAAATGAATGATTTATTAATAATGTGCGTTAATGTATTAGAATCTCCACAGTAATTTGAGCCATTTTGACCCTATCATTTAATGAAAGGAGAATACGAAATATATGTTTTTGTGTGTTTAAAACTCATTACTGGATATAACTCCACAATTAAATTTTCTTTACAAGTTCATTGTAACTGATGTGGCATCCAGGTTGGCATTATGCGGATCTGACATGGCACTACTTGGTATGTTTTAATTGAATGTTGCCTTATACATCTTCCACTTAGGTTGCCAAATGACATCTCCACAATTTATATTTATTGACAAATGGCAAGTTGATATCAATTCTTAGCACAATTTCCTGTTATCATCATCTTCTACGATAACAAATGTAGAAATAAATCGTTGTTGTAGAATTACCATGAAATATTGTTTCATTGATTTGCTTCGATAGTTATCCACTGTATCAAAGTTCCGCAAAAGCAGGACTCACGGTGTAAACATAGAAATATGTAATTTTGTGCTCCAAATAATTCAATATCCTATTGTTAGATTACCGTTCGCCATTCAGTGAGAATCACAAGAGAATCAAAACACATGAGAATGAAAGGTTCATGTTTAAGAAATCAGCAAAACTTACTTTTGTCTAGATTGTCATCCCAGTACATTGTTGACAAAGTGTCTTCATAGAGATTCCGAATGTTCCAAGAGTAGGGGTGCAACTTGGACGGGCTGAACCCGACCAACCCGAACCTAGCCCGGACTAAAGTCGGGCTTGGGCACATGTTTAAAGTAATTTGGACGGGCTTGGGAAAAAAATTTCAACCCGAATTGAAATTAGGGCCGGGCTTGGGTATGAATATTAAACGACGGGCTAGTCCGAATTGCCCGATTTGTATACTCATTACCTATAAATGTTATACTTGGGGAGTATTATATAGCATATTTATCAATAATCTATTAGTTTTTATTATTTATTAGTGATATTTTTAATTATGTTTATGTGCATAACTAATAGATTTTTCTCACAAAATTATTAGTATTATCTTTGTATAAATGGATAATTGTTTAATTCATTCTAACAATATATAGTCATTGTTGGATAGCCTTAAATAAAAGAAAATTGAACTATCTACATTTGGTGTCTATTTTTATATGTAAGTTATTAACGTAACCTTTTGAAAAAATAAAGTTATTAACTTAATTTTGAGGGGACAATTCTAATTGATTTGAATATGATAATTATGTTAGTTTATTTAGTTTAATGGGCTAGCCCGAATTCAACCCGAACCCGAATTGGTTAGTTTGAATTTGGGCTTGGACGGGCTGGGGATGCTCCTAACCCGGGCTGGGCTGGGCATGGGCAACCCCGACAGAACTCGGACTTGGGCTTGGACAAGGGTGTCAACCCGCCCAGCCCGCCCGAGTTGCAGTCTTGGACCAAGAGCAATATGAGGAACAAAATAAATTCCAACAGAAAAATATAAATACATTGTAATTGAATGAGAGTTCAAACAGAGAGTAGGAAGATTGAAATATATCGATTGAACGTCTGCAATTATTGGGTTAAGATATGAAGTAAATGAATGATTTATTAATAATGTGCTTTAATGTATTAGAATCTCCACAGTAACGTTTAAGCCATTTTGACCCTATCATTTAATGAAAAGAGGTTACGAAATTTATGTTTTTGTGTTTAAAACTCATTACTGAATGTGCCATCCAGGTTGGCATTATTCAGATCTCACATGGCACTACTTGGTATATTTTAATTGGATGTTTCCTTATACATCTTCCACTTAGGTTGCCAAATGGCATCTTCACAATTTATATTTATTGACAAATGGCAAGCTGATATCGATTCTTAGCACTTTCCTGCTTTTATATAATAATTAATTAATATAGATAAACATTTTAGACGAAGAAACATTTTAATATAAGATTGCCCAGCAAAATTGAACAAAAAAAATGTTTGTTAAAAACACATGTATTGATCTTCTCAAATATTAGTAATTGAAAGTTCCGCAATGATCATCACAACGGGTTTGGATCCTCTCCAGCCCAAAAGTCCTCCAGCCCCTCCAGTCCAAAGATCTTTACCGTTCAAATTTAATAGTGGCAAAGATGGTTACACCTCACCAAGCCATAATTTGCATCCTGTCATAGATAATCTCTCAAAATTCCTTCAACTTCGTCTCTCTTAGAACGGTAATCTGATCAAAGAATTGACAGCCTTCATCGATATCGATCTTCGCCACTACTTGCCTTCAAAAGCTCATACTGGTATTTAATTACTTGTAATTTCCTTCTTGGGTTCATCTTTTGAGATTGCAATTGCAACAATATGAACAAAGTTCACTATGTGTTCCGTTGAAGAACACATAGGGCACCCTGTGATCTATCCAAGATTTACGGTGTAAGTCATCATGTCAACATAGGGTCGCGGGGGGGGGGGGGGGGGGTGGGGTAAAGAAAGGGTTCGTCTCCTGATCATCGAAAACTGAGACTACATATTGATGTGATTCACTCTATTTTTTTCAACTAATTCTTCCAAAAAGTAGATATATTTGAATACAAAGATAGAGCATGTAGAAGAATATGCAAGTTGTCGACTTAAAGAAGTGTGATTAACAAGAAAATTCATTTTGTAGGAAGTGTAGTTGCAGAGAAAGGGGGAAGGAGAAGAGAGAGAAAGGTTTGTGTGTTGCAGGAGCAATGCTTAGCTTAATATGGTGTCCAAATCTTAGCCTCTTATGATTTTGAACGGTGAGGATCTTAGGACTGGAGGGGCTGGATGGTTTATGGGCTGGAGAGGATCCAAACCCCATAATCACCAACTCAAATTCTTTTACTATCCAAAACTAGTCACCAAATAATTCTCCAAAAAAAAGGAAAAAAAAAGGAAGAAAGTTGTGGTGGATTGAAATCGTCCTCTTGTGGTGATGATGATGGAGGCTCAAATTTAGGCTCAACGTCACGTGGCAAGGGATCCTCTTGTGACACTTGAATACCTTATTCCCCTGCTGCTAACAGTTTCTCTACTCGTTTCGTTAACCTCTTCATCATCTCCCTCACGTATTCCATACCTGCGGCTGAATCCTCTTGTGAAAATTGTGTAGAAACAGACAAGAACTTGGAGCACACTTGGATGTCCTCCATAATACTGCGTGGTTCTGCCATAATTGCTGGTGGGTCTTCCTTATGCTGACAAAGCTGTGGTGGATCGAATATGCATGCATCTTCATACTTGTAATCCTTCTTGAATTAATAGCACCAAATCACTGAGCAGTCATCTGTGTGCCAAATTATGCATCTAGCTCAATAGAAGGGGTAATCAGAGATCCCCTCATAATCGTCCTCGCTCGACATGCTCATTATATCCCCTGCTTCCTGTGTTCCGGCAAAAACAAACTCACAAGAAACCCGTGAAGCACAAAGATAGAAAAAGAATAAACAAAACTAAAAGAAATACTCTAAACTAAATCCTAACTGAATAATCTACCGTTGTCCCCGGCAACGGCGCCAAAAACTTGACGCGATTTACTAACGCGTATACGCAAGTGCACTGTCGAAGTAATAAAGATTGAGTATTAAAACTCAGGTTGTCGAACCCACAGGGACAGACTCGAGATTGTTTAGTTAGTCGATTAATATAGAGTACTATAACAGGGAGGAAGAATATGATTTAAGAATTGAAATAAACAACTAACTCATATTTTTGTATTTTTCTGATTAATAAACAAATATGGAGAAATAAATAGGTTATATATGGATCCCCTAGGGTTTTAGACAGTTCCGAATAGGGTACTGAGACACGCTATCATCTAATTAGTTGTGTCGGGTAATAGCACTGACAATCTCCTCTCGGTCTCATGTCGCTCTACCTATCAGTCTGTTGGGTTTTGAAGTAGGTAACGCAGCGGAATAATAAAATTTAATTCTACTTCAATGCCCACCACGGATCGTCAGGAGGAGATATCATAACATGATAAGAGACATAGTATTGTGTACCTTTTGATTTTGAGATCACACGAAGAATGATGTCCTCGTCTCTACAGTTGATCCACGTCTAGATGTGAGATCTATATTCTTCCTTCAAACAAGTGCTAGCTTGAACCCAAAGGAAGAGGGAAGAAGATCAAAGCAACAAAGGAACAAGAGGAGGGGCGGCCTCCTCTTTGAGCCGACGGGAAGGGGGGCGGACGGGGCTAGGGTTTCGGCCCTAGCTCTTGTCTTGCTCTCTCTTTGCTCTCTCCCACTCTCTTTTTTATGTCTAATCACATTAGTTTGGGAAGGAAGCTAAAGCCTCTTTATATACTCCAAAAACTCCTTGTTGTTTCCATAAAAGAGTTTCCTAATTCTAGATGAACTAGAACTATTCCCTTCCTTGCAAATTAGTCCTACTAAGTTTGCAAGATGTTGCACAATGATCCTTCTATTAATTAATCAATATTAATTAATCCCAAATCTAGCTCTACTCTATTTGACGTGTGACCCCATACGTTTCTATATAGTTGGTAGTAACTCTTACTAACATGGAGCGGTGTCTAGCAACACATCCATGCCACCCAACCAATATAAATAGTCAGTGATCCCGACAAACCTCTTGTGCCCAATATGTCATATTGCACTATCCCTTTGTCTCCATATCTGGATTGGACACGAGACATAAATAGTCACACTCGTATATCCAATCCATAAGTTCCCGATCCTAGGAATATGCTTATACTAGCATATAACATCAATATCTCTATATTGATTTATCTGAGTCTGGCCAGACATTCAATAAGCCTCATCCCTCGAGTGGTCGTGGATATTTACCCCCATTATGTGGGAGGGAAAAATCCTATCTACATCACTACGATCTCTAAGCTTGCTTCCTACCACGCCCGATAGCCATCTTTATGATTACCCAGTTACGGTGTAACGTTTGATAACATTAAAGCGCAATATTCCACAACTAGAGTATCTAGTGACTTCAAGTCTAAGGATTGCAATTATATTAGCATTACGAAAAGCGATTGTGACTTGACATAATCTAATGTATCCTTTTCGTCGAGGGTCAATCCAGTATGCCATTACTCCTAATGCATACCCATGTGTTAGACTTGATATCTCCATATCAATCTACCCACATACTAGTCTATATTTGATCGTCCTATTAATCAATATAGTGGACTAGGGATATTTAAGATAAACAACACATTTTATCTAAGGACTTCATTATATTAAATATCACAATATATAATAAATTAATATTCTAGCCAAAACAATGAATATTCTAGCTTGGAATATTCATTTATTATATATTGTGATATTTAATATAATGAAGTCCTTACATAAAATGTGTTGTTTATCTTAAATATCCCTAGTCTACTATATTGATTAATAGGACGATCAAATATAGACTAGTATGTGGGTAGATTGATATGGAGATATCAAGTCTAAACACATGGGTATGCATTAGGAGTAATGGCATACTGGATTGACCCACGACGAAAAGGATATATTAGATTATGTCAAGTCACAATCTCTTTTCGTAGTGCTAATATAATTGCAATCGTTAGACTTGAAGTCACTAGATACTCTAGTTATGAAATATTGCGCTTTGATGTTATCAAACGTTACACCGTAACTGGGTAATCATAAAGATGGCTATCGGGCGTCATAGGAAGCAAGCTTAGAGATCGTAGTGATGTAGATAGGATTTGTCCCTCCCACATAATGGGGGTAAATATCCACGGCCACTCGAGGGATGAGTCTTATTGAATGTCTGGCCAGACTCACATAAACCAATATAGAGATATTGATGTTATCTGCAAGCATAAGCATATTCCCAGGATCGAGGAACTATGGATTGGATATACGAGTGTGACGATGTATGTCTCGTGTCCAATCCGGATATGGAGACAAAGGGATAGTGCAATATGACATACTGGGAACAAGAGGTTTGTCGGGATCACTGACTATTTCTATTGGTTGGGTGGAATGGATGTGTTGCTAGACACCGCTCCATGTTAGTAAGAGTTACTACCAACTATGTAGAAACATATGGGGTCACACGTCAAAAAGAGTAGAGCTAGATTTGGGATTAATTAATATTTATTAATTAATAGAAGGATCATTGTGCAACACCTTGCAAACTTAGTAGGACTAATTTGAAAGGAAGGGAATAGTTCTAGTTCATCTAGAATTTGGAAACTCTTTTTTGGAAACAACAAAGAGTTGTTGGAGTATATAAAGAGGCTTAAGCTTCCTTCCCACACTAATGTTATTAGACATAAAAAAGAGAGTGAGAGAGAGCAAGACAAGAGCTAGGGCCGAAACCCTAGCCCCGTCCGCCCCCCCCCCCTTCCCGTCGGCTCAAAGAGGAGACCGAACCTCCTCTTGTGCCTTTGTTGCTTTGATCTTCTTCCCTCTTCCTCCCAGTTCAAGCTAGCACTTGTTTGAAGGAAGAATTTAGATCTCACCTCTAGACGTGGATCAACCGTAGAGACGAGGACATCATTCTTCGTGTGATCTCACAAATTCAAAAGTTACACAATACTATGTCTCTTATCATGTTATGATGTCTCCTCCTGACGATCCGTGGTGGGCATTGAAGTAGGAATTAAATTTTATGTTATTCCGCTGCGTTACCTACTTCAAACCCAACAGTTGTAATCTTTCAATTAAACACCATGAGAAGCTTTCAAACACGTCTGATTGATCACAGGATGAAAAGTGTCCAAGTATTTCCAAATGTGCAGCAATTTAGTTTAGGAAACAATCCTGCAAGACATAGAAACAAAATTTCCTACATTATCATGGTCAAACAGATGATATATTATGATTAAAAAAGTATGTTATAGCAATTTGTCTTTCATCATCTAATAACAGAGAATCAAACATATGAAAGAGAGAGTAAATCAATCCAGAGAGTTTGCAGAAAACTCCCCATGAGAATGTGCATACAGGTTCAATCACTTTCAAGGCTTTGAATCCAGTTTCAATGCCTTGAAAATTGCTAAATTAGTTTCAAGCCTCTGAGACTTATTCAAGGCTTTGAAAGCTGGTTCAAGGCCTTGAAATAGCCAAGCTATTTCAAGTCTTGCACAGCCTGATCTTTCAATCTCCCCCTTGATGAAAGACAAAACCAAATTCTTTTTGATCCTTAGTCTCTGCCAGATAAGCTCATTAGTCCACAATTTAAAACACAGTTTTTCCAAAGAGATCCAACTTATTCATACCAACAGAAACTTATTCATAATTGGGTTCTTGAAAAATTAGGGTTCATGGGCACATGATTGAAAAGGGGTTTTCAATTATGGAAATAAATTTATTGAATTAAATCATAAGGAAACAACCTTGCTTGGGCAACAAGGAAGAGGGAAGGAAGACTAGGGCCGAAACCCTAGCCGTCCACCCCCTCCATTGCACGCCAAGAAAAGGCCGCGGGCCAATGGGGCGGCCGGCCTAGGGCCGGGCCTTGTGGCGGCGGCGGTCCTAGGGGTTTGGGCCCCTTGTTGGCTTGAACCCCTTGGACCGTTGTAACCCTAATTGCCCGATTTCATTAAAATTAAACAAGCGTGTTAAAAATTGTTTTTAACTGTATTATGTGCTTAATTGCATGGTGGATGGATATGGCCTAGGATTGTGGATGTTTATTGCTTTTTGGTTTGGTTTACGGCCTGCGAGCTGATCAAATTAATGTAATAATTAATTAGGTTTTACAGCCTGCGAGTCGTCTTTTTCTCGTCGACATGTGAGGCTTTTGTTATTTGTTTATTCTAGATATTAGGCTAGAATTAGATATATTTAGATGATAGCCAAGAACATGGAGAAGAAGACCGGAGAACCAAAGGAGCCAAGAGAGAAAGAAGACATCCCTAGGCGCGCAGCTATGGTGGAGCACATGGAGATGAGCTCGGCACTTTAGGGCTATTGGATATTATCATTGGCTTGATAATATCATTAGTCTAGGGGCCATATCCATGCCACGCTTCTTTTATGTTTGTGGATGTTTATTATTCATGCCTTGTTATTTATTTTTGTGTGTATGGCGATACTAGCGAAAATAATAACAAGATAATAATAAACAAGGTTGGTATTTTATTGTGGATTGCCCAATCTAAATAAGTAGACCATGTTGATGATATCAGCCAAACAAATTAAAAGAAAAATCCCTCAATTAAATATTACGTTTTGCCTTCTCTTGCCAAAACACCCTTCATGATCATGGTTTATTAAAATTCGGGCTTGCCAAAGCAAGGCGATTTTAATTTTCCATGATGTTTTGCGGACGACACAAGCTAGTAATGTATGTATGTTGAAGAAAGAGGTTGGACGCAACTAGGCAAGAATCAATTGGATTGATGAGCCTAGAGGCATGACAATTAAGGGTTATCCATGGGATAAAGAATAAAAGAGTAATTCACCTAATTGGACCAAAAGTTGCATATGATGCAATTGGAATGGTTCCTACCTAAATAACGTATTCTTGGGTGACTTGCCAAAGCAAGCTCAAGAAGAAGTGAAAAAGGGATCTTGGACCCACTAGAAAATATAATTATATTTTCCGCATTAATGGTGAGGGCTATTAATCCGAGAAAAAGAGTGGGAGCTATATTTGATGATCTAGCCATTATTAAATATAGTTAAATTGTTCAAAATACTAAAATTGCACATTTCTCGTTTTGTAGAATTCCAAATGGCAAACAAAAACGCATCGACGTCATCCCTACGATCTGTCCTTTAGAAGGATAAACTGTCGGGAACAAATTTCCTTGACTGGTACAGAAACTTAAGGATTGTCCTTCAGCAAGAAAAGAAGTTGTACGTCTTGGACACTAAAATTCCAGCACCACCACAAGACCAGTCTCTTCTAGCGGAAGTGAGGGCACGTCAGAAACATATTGATGATTCTAATGACGTAACTTGCCTCATGCTTTGTACCATGACTCATGAGCTTCAGAAGCAGCATGAGAATATGGAAGCGTATGATATGATCATACACTTGAAACAATTGTTTCAGGAACAGGCTGGGCATGAGCGCTATGAGGTGTCTAAAGCATTATTCAAGAGTAGTCTTGCAGAGGGGAATCCAGTAGGGCCTCATGTACTCCAAATGATCGGGTACATAGAGAACCTTGAAAGACTGGGGTTCCCATTGGGCCAAGATTTGGCTACTTATCTTGTCTTGCAATCATTGCCTGACAGTTATAATCAGTTCATCATGAACTATAATATGAACGAGATCAGTAAGACTCTGCCTGACTTATTGAACATGCTAAAGACGGCGGAACAGAGCGTCAACAAAGGCAAGGGCAAGGCCATAATGATGGTGCATAAGAAGAAAGGCAAGTCAGTTGCCTCTACTTCAAAAGGAAAGCGCAAGAAAGTTGCGAAATCCAAGGAAGCCCTAAAGCCTAGCGGAGGCGTGGCTAAAGGTGAGTGTCACAACTGCAGCCAGCCGGGTCACTGGAGGAGGAATTGCCCTAAATATCTGGAGTATAAGAAGCTTGGAATAGTGATTCCACCACCACCAGGTGTTTATGTTATAAACGTCAATCTTTCTATTTCTTCATCTTGGGTATTGGATACCGGATGTGGTTCTCACATTTGCGTAATGTGCAGGATTTGAAAAGAAGTAGAAGATTGAGTAAAGGGGGGATAGACCTGCGCGTCGGGAATGGAGCAAAAGTTGTTGCATTAGCTGTAGGCGTTTATGAGCTATCTTTGCCATCTGGACTTATTTTAGAATTAGACAATTGCTATTATGTGCCTGCTATGAGCAGAAACATTATTTCCGTGTCTTGTTTAGACGAGAAGGGTTTTTCTATTTCAATAAAGGACAAGTGTTGCTCCATTTATTTTGATAGTATGCACTATTGTAGTGCGCATTTGTCTAATGGATTGTATATCCTTGATCTAAATAGTCCAATATATAACATAAATACTAAAAGGATTAAAACTAATGATTTAAATCCTACATATCTATGGCACTGTCGTTTAGGCCATATAAATGAGAAACGCATATCTAGACTCCATAAGGATGGACTTCCAGACTCATTTGATTTGGAATCATATGAGACATGTGAATCTTGTTTATTAGGAAAAATGAAGAAGTCCCCTTTCAATAAGAAAGGTAAAAGGACTAGTGAGTTATTGGAACTCATACATACCGATGTATGTGGACCATTCCCCACGCCTGCCAGAGGTGGTTATACCTACTTCATCACATTCACTGATGATTTCAGTAGATATGGATTTGTATACCTTGTGAAGGCCAAATTCGAATCCTTTTAATTGTTCAAGGAATTCAAGAATGAAGTAGAGGAGCAACTTGGCAAAAGAATTAAGGCTCTACGATCGGATCGTGGAGGAGAATACTTAAGCCAAGAGTTTGATGATTATCTTAGGGAGTGTGGGATAGTATCCCATCTCACTCCACCAGGAACGCCACAATGGAATGACGTATCTGAGAGGACGAATCGCACTCTATTAGATATGGTGCGATCTATGATGTCTCAAACAGATCTTCCGATATCTTTTTGGGGACATGCTCTAATGACGGCAGCTTTTACAATTAACCGCGTTCCATCCAAGTCAGTCATGAAGACACCATATGAGATATGGACTGGGAAGCGTCCCATAGTGTCGTTTATGAGGTTTTGGGGCTGCGATGTCTATGTAAAACGTTTACAAACAGACAAGCTCGGGCCCAAAGCGGATAAGTGTAAATTTGTGGGATATCCTAAGGAAAGTAAAGGATATTACTTCTACAATCCCATCGAGAACAAAGTGTTTGTTGCTCGGACCGGCGTGTTTCTAGAAAGAGAGTTTGTCTCTAAAGAAGCAAGTGGGAGGGCTGTAGAACTTGAAGAGATTCAAGAACCACAAATCACTGAACCGATGATGGAACATGAACAGGAACCGCAAGTAGTTGTCGAAGAACCTGTTCAGGTAACACCGGAACTCCGTAGATCAGGAAGAGTGCGTCATGAGCCAGAGAGGTATGGACTTCTCGTGACTGAGCCCGATGACGTACCATTCATAAATGATGAGCCTGCAACCTACGGAGAGGCCATGAAAGGCCCAGACTCTAAGAAGTGGCTAGAAGCCATGAGATCCGAAATGGATTCCATGTACACCAACAAAGTATGGACTTTGGTGGAACCACCCTAAGGGGCTCGGCCCATAGGGTGCAAATGGGTCTTCAAGAAGAAGACCGACATGGATGGAAAGGTAGTTGCCTATAAGGGGCGATTGGTAGCCAAAGAGTATAGATAGATTCATGGTATTGACTATGATGAGACCTTTTCACCAGTCGCCATGACGAAATCCATTCGAATCCTACTTGCTGTTGCAGCATACTACAACTATGAGATTCGGCAAATGGATGTCAAAATAGCATTCCTTTATGGAAACCTCCTTGAGGATATGTACATGACACAACCAGAGGATTTTGAGGATCCAGAGAGTGCCAATAAAGTCTGTAAGCTTCAAAGGTCCATTTATGGATTGAAGCAAGCTTCTAGGAGTTGGAATCGACGTTTTGATGACGCAGTCAAAGAGTTTGGCTTCATCAAGAACGAAGATGAGCCTTGTGTTTACAAGAAGGTTAGTGGGAGCTCTGTAGTATTTCAGGTCTTGTATGTGGATGACATACTAATCATTGGCAATGATATTCCTACTTTGCAATCTGTTAAAGATTGGCTAGGAAAGAGTTTGCAATGAAGGACTTAGGAGACGCAGCCTATATACTTGGTATAAAGATCTATATGGATAGAGCTAGAAGGTTGATAGGCCTAAGTCAAAGTACATATATAGACAAGGTGTTGAAAAGGTTAAACATGCAAGATTCCAAGAAAGGATTCTTGCCCACGTCACATGGAGTCACTCTTTCTAGGAATGAATTTCCCTCCAATGAGCTTGAGAAGGACCGCATGAGTGGATACCCTATTCTTCGGCCATAGGATCCATCATGTACACCATGCTATGTACTAGACCAGACGTATCATACGGTTTGAGTAATCAGATACCAGTCCAATCCGGGTGAGAGTCACTGGGTTGCTGTCAAGAACATCCTAAAGTACTTGAGAAGAACTAAGGATGTGTTCTTGATATTTGGAGGTAAGGAAGAGCTAAGTGTAAAGGGTTACACTGATTCAAGCTTCCAAACCGACAAATATGACTACAGATCGCAGTCTGGATATGTGTTTTGCATGAATGGAGGAGCTGTTAGCTCGAAGAGTTCCAAGCAAGGGACAGTTGATGATTCTACAACAGAAGCTGAGTACATTGCTGTTGCGGAAGCAGGGAAAGAGGCAGTTTGGATAAAGAAGTTTATCACTGAGCTCGGCGTGGTCCCTAGCATCTAGGATCCCATAGAGTTGTACTGTGACAACTCTAGGGCAATCGCACAGGCCAAGGAACCAAGATCACACCAGAAATCAAAGCATGTACTTAGGAGATTCCATCTTATTCGTGATATGATCGATCGAGGAGATGTGAAGATGTGCAAGATTCCAACGGATAACAATGTTTCAGATCCGCTCACAAAACCTCTTGCCCAGCGAAAGCATGAAGGGCACGCCAGATCTATAGGCATACGAGATGCACCAGATTGGCTCTAGTGCAAGTGGGAGACTGTTGAAATAGATTCCCTAGAGTAAATCGTAGATTTAGTGTGAACATTGTTTTAGGCATGAATATTCATTTATTATATATTGTGATATTTAATATAATGAAGTCATTAGATAAAATGTGTTGTTTATCTTAAAATATCCCTAGTCCACTATATTGATTAATAGGACGATCAAATATAGACTAGTATGTGGGTAGATTGATATGGAGATATCAAGTCTAAACACATGGAGTATGCATTAGGAGTAATGGCATACTGGATTGACCCACGACGAAAGGATACATTAGATTATGTCAAGTCACAATCGCTTTTCGTAGTGCAAATATAATTGCAATCCTTAGACTTGAAGTCACTAGATACTCTGGTTGTGAAATATTGCGCTTTGATGTTATCAAACGTTACACCGTAACTGGGTAATCATAAAGATGGCTATCGGGCGTGATAGGAAGCAAGCTGAGAGATCGTAGTGATGTAGATAGGATTTTTACATCCCACATAATGGGGGTAAATATCCACGACCACTCGAGGGATGAGGCTTATTGAATGTCTGCCTAGACTCAGATAAATCAATATAGAGATATTGATGTTATCTGCAAGCATAAGCATATTCCCAGGATCGAGGAACTATGGATTGGATATACGAGTGTGACGATGTATGTCTCGTGTCCAATCCAGATATGGAGACAAAGGGATAGTGCAATATTACATATTGGGCACAAGAGGTTTGTCGGGATCACTGACTATTTCTATTGGTTGGGTGGCATGGATGTGTTGCTAGACACCGCTCCATGTTAGTAAGAGTTACTACCAACTATATAGAAACCTATGGGGTCACACGTCAAATAGAGTAGAGCTAGATTTGGGATTAATTAATAGAAGGATCATTGTGCAACACCTTGAAAACTTAGTAGGACTAATTTGCAAGGAAGGGAATAGTTCTAGTTCATCTAGAATTAGGAAACTCTTTTATGGAAACAACAAGGAGTTGTTGGAGTATATAAAGAGGCTTTAGCTTCCTTCCCAGACTAATGTTATTATACATAACAAAGAGAGTGGGAGAGAGCAAATAGAGAGCAAGACAAGAGCTAGGGCCGAAACCCTAGCCCCGTTCGCCCCCCCCTCCCCTCCCGTCGGCTCAAAGAGGAGGCCGAACCTCCTCTTGTGCCTTTGTTGCTTTGATCATCTTCCCTCTTCCTCCGGGTTCAAGCTAGCACTTGTTTGAAGGAAGAATCTAGATCTCACCTCTAGACGTGGATCAACCGTAGAGACGAGGACATCATTCTTCGTGTGATCTCACAAATTCAAAAGGTACACAATACTATGTCTCTTATCATGTTATGATGTCTCCTCCTGACGATCCGTGGTGGGCATTGAATTAGGATTTAAATTTTTTGTTATTCCGCGGCGTTACCTACTTCAAAACCCAATAGTTGTAATCTTTCAATTAAACACCATGAGAAGCTGTCAAAAACGTCTGATTGATCACAGGATCAAAGTGTCCAAGTATTTCCAAATGTGCAGCAATTTAGTTTAGGAAACAATCCTGCAAAAAAATAGAAACAAAATTTCCTGCATTATCATGGTCAAACAGATGATATATTATGATTAAAAAAGTATGTTATAGCAATTTGTCTTTCATCATCTAATAAAAGAGAATCAAACATATGAAAGAGAGAGTAAATCAATCCAGAGAGTTTGCAGAAAACTCCCCATGAGAATGTGCATACAGGTTCAATCACTTTCAAGGCTTTGAATCCAGTTTCAATGCCTTGAAAATAGCTAAACTAGTTTCAAGCCTCTGAGACTGATTCAAGGCTTTGAAAGCTGGTTCAAGGCCTATTTCAAGTCTTGCACAACCTGATATTTCAATCTCCCCCTTGATGAAAGACAAAACCAAATTCTGTTTGATCCTTAGTCTTTGCAAAATAAGCTCATTAGTCCACAATTTAAAACACAGTTTTTCCAAAGAGATCCAACTTATTCATAATACCAACAGAAACTTAAACAATTCAGCACATAAAACCAAATAAACCTTGGAGCTAAAAACCTAGAATGTTCTCTCCCTTTTTGGCTTTTATCAAAAAGATAGAAGATGTTGGATCAAGTGTCTTGAAAATTATGAAAACTTAAACGAAAAACTTTGAAGAAGAAAGAATGGGGAAGAAAGAATAGGCAAGATTAATGGGTTTAATCTTCATCAGCAGCCGGATCTCCTTCCTCTTTCTGACTTTCTTCTATATAAGACTTTTCCTGCACTTCCTGTTCCTCTTCACCAACAATGGTGACCTCTTCAGTCTTGTCCTTTGTAGAAGCCTTTGGAGATTTCTTTTTCTTCTTCAAAGTGATCATCAGTTCATCTGAGTCAGGGCTATTGGCTTCATCTTCTTCCTGTGATGCCTGATCTGCTGCCTGCTTTCCCTTGTCTGAAACTGGAGTAATTTCTTCCTGGTGTGAATGCTCACTAGTAAAATCCTTGTTAGAGTCTCCTTTCTTTGTACCTTCCGCATCCTAAGAAACATCAAGCAAAGTCATGCTTCTGAAGATGCTTTTTACCATGTACTTGACTTGCCCCAAATCACTTTCTAATCCAAAACAGTTGCTTTGACATCGTCCATGTCCAACTCCAAACCATCAAGTCTCTGATTGTCTGTGGGCTGAGAAGTCTGACTTGAAGTGGGGGTCAAGGTCGTGGGCTTAGAGAACTTCTTTGCACCTAGTTCTGCTTCAGTCAAGTCTGAGTAAAGCTTCCAAACTTTCTCTTTGGTCTTCACAACTCCAATAATCTAAAAGGCTTTCCCATTACGTACCCCAAAACCAGATGTGACTCTAGTAAATGGAATCTCAAAATGCTCAAAGAACAAAGTGAGCAGGTTTGCATAGGGCAGAGGGTGAATCCTCTTACAGGTAAGACTAAAGAGCATGTGTTCAATCAGTAGTTTTGGAAGATCAATCTCATATCCATGCATAACCAGATACATGATGTGCAGCATTCTCTCAGTCACCAATTCTCTAGAGTGCTCTCTGGGAAAGACACATCTAACCAGTATGGTATGAAGGACTTTGGCTTCAACATTAAACACAGAGTGTGTTAACTATTTGGCTGAGGTAGGATGTTTGGAAGAAAGAAATCTTCTTTGGCTAGCTTCAAGGTTTCTGACTTTGGTGGATGGTTGCTAGTATCATACCTCTTTGGACACCCTAACACATTGGCAAACTCAGAATGATCCAGTTCAATTACTATCCCAGCCATTTTAGATTTGATTACCAAGTGTGAAGTTCTCTTAACTTGGATCAGGTTCAGGTAGAAGAGTCTGGTGAGTCTAGGATAGGCTAATTATCTAGGATTCAGCATACACCACAAACAACTCTTCTTCAACATAGAGATGCACTTAAGTTTCATGTGTTCCAACACATGCTTATTAACTAAACTGCAGAAACCAATATATCTTGAGGAAAAACCATCTAACCACTGACCTTTAGAGATGTTTGAGACAAACCATGTCTCATCTGGTGCTGTGTTCTTTTTTGAGGCTTGTGAATAGATCTGCAATTCCTTCTCCAATTGTCCTTCTGGTTGTGCTTCTGTCACCTTTCCTTTCCCCTTTTCTGCCTGAGTTGTTTTCTTCTTCACCTTATTTGAACTGGTAGGCTCTGTTTCTGGTTGCTTTTCTATAACAAATTTCTGCTTCTTTTTCTTTTCTGAAGAGGAGGTTGTAACCTTCTTGACCTTCTTCTTTGGTGGAGGAGGATCTTGGACTGCCTCTGCACTGGGAGTTCTGGAGCTAGAGTCTCCACTCACTTCTTGAACCTCTTCCACTGCTGCTTTTCTTTTCTTCTCTGAGACAGGTTTCGAACCTCCATCCATCTTGATTCTATCTGAGGCTCTCCTTGTGCTCATTAGGGTTTGGGATAAGAAATTAGAGAGATGGAATGATACGGAATGAATGAGAAGAGAAGAAGATAAATATTGAAAGAGTTTGAGTTTCAAAAGAAAACTAGTATCTCTCTGATTCTCAAAAGATTTTCCATGATCAGAGAGATTTCAAAATTTTTATGCCGTCGGAAAATAGAATATACTAATACTATTTTTGGCTAAAACAAATTTTTGAAAAGGGTAGGGGCTATATTAGGCAAATATCTACAGAGATATCACCCAACACAGAATGATCCAATATTATTGACTATTAGTGTAGCAGACTCATTTTCAAGGCTTTGAAAAGGCTTTCAAGGTCTTGAAATACTGTAACACTGCAACAAGTAAAAATTCAAGGCTTTGAACTGATTTTCAAGGCTTTGAAACTCAGTTCAAACCTTTTGAAACACATAAAGCTTACCTGTCTTACCTGATGATCCCCTTAAACCAATGAATCTTTGTTTAGAATTCTCAATTCCAATCTTAGAGCTGAGAATCTCTCATCTGCTAATGGTTTAGTGAAGATATCTGTAATTTGCATGTTAGTAGAAAAAAATTCAAGAACAATATCACCTTTCTCAGCATGATCTCTGATGAAGTTGTGTCTGACATCAATGTTCTTGGTTCTTAAGTTTTGCACTGGATTCTTTGTAATTGAAATTGCACTAGTGTTTTCACACTTAATAGGTATGCCCCCGAATTCAAATCCAAGGTCTCTTAGCTGTTGAGAAATCCATAACACTTGTGAGCAACATGCTCCTGCAGCTATATATTTAGCTTCAGCTATTGATAGAGCAACTGAATTCTGTTTCTTGGAATGTCAACTAATCAAGGATGATCCAATGAATTGGCAAGTTCCTGAAGTACTTTTCCTATCAACCTTGTAACCTACAAAGTCAGCATCTGAAAAGCCATGGAAAGAGAAGTTAGAATGTCTTGGATACCAAAGCCCTAAGTATTTGGTACCATTGAGGTATCTGAATATTCTCTTCACAACAGTCAAGTGTGATTCTTTTGGATCAGCTTGAAATCTAGCACACATACACACACTGAACATAATATCTGGCCTGCTTGCTGTCAGATAGAGTAATGACCCAAGCATGCTCTATACTCTTTTACATTGACACTCTTACCAGATTCATCCTTATCTAAGGATAGTGTAGAGCTCATAGGAGTCTTGGCTTCCTTACATTGAGCCATGCTATATTTTTTTAGTAAGTCTCTTGTGTATTTGCTTTGATGCAGAAAGATGCCCTTCTTTAATTTATGTATTTGAAGTCCTAGGAAGAAGTTCAACTCTCCCAGCATGCTCATCTCAAATTCCCTGCTCATAAGACTTGAGAATTCTCTACATAGTTGATCTAGTAGCTCCAAACAGTATATCATCAACATATATCTGAACAACAAGTAAATATTTCTCACGAGTCTTAATGAAAAGAGTCTTGTCTACTAAACCTCTTTTGAAATCATTTTCAAGCAAAAACTTTGACAATCTATCATAGCAAGCCCTTGGAGCTTGTTTCAAACCATAAAGAGCTTTGTCAAGTTTGTAGACATGATCTGCTAACTTGTCATTTTCAAAACCAGGTGGTTGTGCAACATACACTTCTTCTTGCAAATAGCCATTCAATAAAGCACACTTCACATCCATTTGAAACAGTTTCATGTTCTTGTAAGATGCAAATGCAAGCAAAATTCTAATTGCTTCTAATCTGGCAACTGGAGCAAAAGTTTCCTCATAATTAATACCTTCTTCTCGATTTTAACCTTGAGCAACTAAGCTTGCTTTATTTCTGATCACATTGCCACTTTCATCCAACTTGTTTCTGAATACCCATCTGGTACCAATGACAGACTGGTTTGAAGGTGCAGGAACCATGTTCCAAACCTTATTCCTTTCAAACTCATTGAGTTCACTTTGCATAGCAATGATCCAGTCTGCTTTAATCAAGCTTCTTTCACAGTTTTTGGTTCTAAAAGAGAAATTAAATCATTAAAAGCACATAAGTTCTTAACTGTGATCTAGTTTGTGTACCAATGGTTGGATCTGATATGATATTATCAGCTGGATAAGATGAGAGATATTTGAATCTCTTTCTTGGAGACCATGGTTCAGGTTCTCCATAGATCTTCTCTGGTCTTGAAGTAGTGGCTTTGTCACTTGAACCCTTCTGATCATCTTTTTCAAGGATTTGAGTTTTACTTTCAAGGACTTGAGCACCATTTTCAAGGTCTTGAAAATGTCTTCTATTATCTTCTGATCCTTTCTTGAATCCTAGTGGATTCTCAGTCTCTTCCTCTGATTCATGCTTGGTCAAATTCAAGTATGCAAAACTTTCACTCAAAGAACCATCATAGCTTTCATCAAAAATTACATGAATGCTCTCTTCAACCAGTTTGGTTCTTTTATTGTAAACTCTATAAGCTTTGCTATTCAGAGAGTAACCAAGAAATATACCTTCATCACTTCTTGCATCAAACTTACCAAGATTGTATTTTCCATTGTTATGGATAAAACAAGTACATCCAAAGGGTCTGAAGTAAGAAATGTTTGGCTTCCTCCCTTTGAATAATTCATAGGGGGTCTTCTTCAGAATAGGTCTGATCAAGCTCCTGTTCAAAATTAAGTTTGCTGTATTCACAACTTCTGCCCAATAATGTTTTGGCAGCTTGTTCTCAAGAAGCATTGTTCATGACATATCTTCAAGAGTCCTGTTCTTTCTTTCAACAACACCATTCTGTTGAGGAGTTCTTGGAGCAGAAAAATTGTGAGAAATAACATGCTTATCACAGAATAAACCAAATTCTAACTGATCAAAATTCTCTACCATGATCACTCTTGATTGAAGCTACAGGTAGGTTTTTCAAGTTTTGTAGTTCTCTGCAAAGCTTTGAAAATTCATAAGGTGCTTCAGATTTTTCATTGAGAAACATAACCCAAATATTTCTAGAAAAATCATCTACAACAACTAGCATATACCTTTTAGCTTTTGGAGTGGGAGTCCTCATAGGACCACAGAGATCCATATGAAGTAGTTCAATGGGTCTAGTTGTACATACAAACGTCTTTGGCTTGAAGGAGCTTCTGGTCTGTTTGCCTTGTGCACAGGCTTTGCACATTTCATCTTCTTTGAACTTGATGGATGGTAATCCTCTTACCAAGTCTTTGGAAATCAACTTGTTCAAGGTATGCAAACTGATATGATCAAGTTTCCTGTGCCAAAGCTTTGAATCCTCTTTCAAGGCCTAGAGACACTTCAAACTTTCACCAGCAACTTTGTTAGTTTGAAAAGTATAAACATTGTTTGATCTAGAGGCTGTGAGAATGCAATCTCCTGATTTCTCATTTTGCACCACACACTTCTCTATATCAAAGATAACTTTGTTTCCATTATCACAAAGGTGAGATACACTAAGCAAATTAAATTTCAAACCTTCAACCAGATACACATCAGAAATAGAGTTTTCAGGATTCGTACCAAATTTTCCAATACAAAGAATATTGCATTTGCCTTTGTCACCAAGTGTTATTGAAACTTCCGATTGCTCCTTCAATTCAGAGAATAGAGATCTATTTCCACTCATATGTCTTGAGAAACCACTGTCCATGAACCACTTCTGTTCTTTGACATTGGTGACAACCTGCAAACACCAATCACTGCCTTACCAGCTGTTAGACCAAGTGTGTTATTTGGATTCATATTCAAGATCAACCATGTTAGGTGGCCTAATCCCTTTAGGAACCCAAATCTGGTTAACTTGTCATTTGAGTTGAAAAGGAAAAGTGTTCCTCATAATGTTAGGGTCTCTTCTTCTAAAAGGACAACTCATCTTAACATGACCAGTTTTGCAGCAGTAATGACATGTAGGAGAAGGTTTGTTTCCAGCTTTCACAAATATGGTATTGTTTCTTATTGGAAAGTTTGGATTGAATCCAATACCAGCTTTGCGAACAGACTGTGAACTTTCTCCAACAACCAAGTTCAACTTGTGTTCTGATCTAGCCAGCTTGACTTTGACCAATTCAGATTCTTGAAGTTTCTCAGTATAAGTAATCTTTTGTTTCTCTATATCATCAACCTGATGTCTTAGATTAACAAGGTTGTCACTCACTGAGGAGTTTTCAGTTACTACTTCCTTGACTTGTGTTTTCAAGGCTTTGAAATTGGTTTTCAAGGCCTTGAAATCACTGCCAGTTTTCTTCTAAGATATTTCAAGATTCTGATTTCGGCAAACAAGTTGTAAGTATTCTTTTTCTTTCTCATGAACTTTTTTTTTCAAAAGTCTGATCTCTTTCAGATAATATTCCTCATTTAAAAGCATTGTTCTGAGATATTCTGAAAGAGTTTCTTTTGGTTTTGAAATTAGACAATTTACCATTACCTCAATGTTCTTTTCAGAACTTTCACCATGCTTGGCCATGAAGCATAAGTTGGCATGTTCTTCCTCAGATTCAGATTCACTGGAGCTATCTGAATCACTCCATGAAGCTATCATGGCTTTCTTTCTTCTGTCATGATCTTTCTTTTGAAATTTCTTGCTCTTTTTGTGTGGACAGTCTCTTATCAAGTGTCCTGCATCACCACACTCAAAGCAGTTCATAAATTTTGACTTGTTCTGTGAAGAGGACTTACCTTTGTAGTCCTTGCTGTTGGATGATCTATGCCTTTCTCTGTTGAAGTCTTTGTTTCCAAAGTTTTTCTTCATTTTGAGAATCTTTGTCAAGGCTTTCGAAATTAAGGCAATTGGATCTTCATCATCCCCATCCTCAGTTTCAAGGCTTTGTGTTCTCTCATTCTCTTTGGCTTTGAGAGCTAAGTTCTTGATACCATCAGGGAGTTCTCCATCAACTTCATTCATAGATAGTTCACGTGTCAGGAGCTTCCCTTGTAGGCCATCAAGTTGTAAAGTTGAGAGATTCTGAGCTTCTTCAATGAATATGGTTTTTGGTTCCCATTTTGGCTTTGGAAGACTTCTGAGAATCTTCCTCACCTTTTCTTCAAGGTTGCTGACAATATCAGTGACCTCTTGAACATGTCTCTTATGGACTCATCTGCATTCATCTTGAACAGCTCATATTGTTTGAGATAAATGTTGATCTTGGTTTGCTTGACTAGACTGGTTTCTTCAAAGGAAGTTTATCCCATATTTCTTTAGCAGTTGTGCATCCAGAGATCATGTTGAATTCATCTGTACTCAAAGCGCAATACAAAATGTCAATAGCCTTGTAGTTCTTAGAAAATTGGTCTAATTTAGAAGAGGAGAGTGAGTCTTCTGTTTTGGGAGTTTTGATCCCATCTTTCTCTGTGTAGAAAGTATGAGATCCATTTTGGATAATGGTCCAAAGCTCTATATCTTGATCAATGATGAACATTTTCATGAGAGCTTTCCAGTGAGCAAAATTTTCTCCACAGAATAGAGGAGGTCTGTTGGCAGCTCTTCCCTTTGAGAAACCACCATCACCTGCAGTACTCATGATCACAAGATGGTTAAATCTTATACAATGATACAAGCTCTGATACCAATTGAAAGTGTGAGTAAGCAGATGTATAAGCAGTTAATATACTCTAGAGGGGGGGTTGAATAGAGTATGCCAACTTTTTGCAAAACTTGCTAGGAAGATGAAAACTTGTGCAAACAGTGAAGTTCAAGGCCTTCAAAGCTAGTTCAAGAATTTGAAGTAGATGCAGAAAGTATAGAGCAACTATGCCTTTTTCAAGGCCTTGAAAATAAGTTCTAGCCCTTGAAAAATAAATAGTTTTTTATGTGCTGCAAAAGCTATGAAAGTAAATGAACTGAAAATGCATAAGACAAGTGATTTATAGAGTTCAGTCCACTTGGACCTACGTCTCTACCTCAGGAATTAGATCCCTGCAGGATTTTCAACTCAATTCTTATTAATCAAAAGCTAATCCCTAGAACTCAAGCCCAGAGCGTTCCCTTACTCTGTTACAGCTTGTGGTTTTCTCTAACCTGTCTAGTACCTGCTCTAGCTAACTGATTAACTAAGAATTCTCTGCTGTTCACTTTGAAAAATCCTTGATAATAGATGTAGAAATAATACAGAAATGATCTACCAATATAGCTCTATACAATACAACACTAAGAATTGAAAACTGTAGTGAAAATGCACTGAACTTCTCTGAATGGATTGGAAGAATGAAGAACTTCCTTGATGCTTGTCAATCCAGAATTCTTTCTCTGTTTTTGACCGTTGAGTGTTGTGTCTTGTTGCTGAAAAAATGAGCTCTTTTTATACTTCATACAGCTCTGCAAATCTCCCCATATTTTCAGCAACAACCTTCCTATTTTGTAGGCAACAGAGTTTTACTACTTTGAAATCTTCTCCAACGGTTGGATGATGACAATCTTCAGAGATATTGTTGTCATTTTTCAATTAAACACCATGAGAAGCTTTCAAACACGTCTGATTGAACACAGGATCAAAGTGTCCAAGTATTTCCAAATCTCCAGCAATTCAGTTTAGGAAACAATCTTGCAAGACTTAGAAAAAAATCCTGCATTATCATGGTCAAACAGATGATATATTATGATTAAAAAAACATGTTATAACAATTTGTCTTTCATCATCTAATAACAGAGAATCAAGAATATGAAAGAGAGAGTAAATCAATCCAGAGAGTTTGCAAAAAACTCCCCCTGAGAATGTGCATACAGGTTCAATCAGTTTCAAGGCTTTGAATCCAGTTTGAAGGCCTTGAAAATAGTATCAAGCCTCTGAGAACGATTCAAGGCTTTGAAAGCTGGTTCGACGCCTTGAAATAGCCAAGCTATTTCAAGTCTTGCACAACCTGATATTTCAAGGTTGTTATGGAGATGAGGGTGTATTGGTGTTGAGGTCAGGTGGGTTTGGTCCTGAATGAGAAATGGTGGGTTTGTGGGTAATAGGTTGTAGTGGTGGTTTAGGAGCTGGTTTAGTTGTGTGTTTTGGGTGTTAGAAGCTAACAGGTAGTAGAGGCTGTTTGGGTGTGGTGACAGTGGAGTTTTGGTGAAGGCTAGGCAGTGGCATTTGGCTCCAAACAACTCAGTTCTCTTCTCGAGCATTCCTAGCCAATTTTTCCGAGCTTTAATCTCTGTTCCGAAGTTCGTCTTCCATTTCAATTTATGTTCCGAGCCTCCAGTACCTGAGAATCAGACAACTACACATACCCAGTGTAAAATAAAATATAAATAGCTCAAATACATTAGAAAACTCCCGGACTAATCAAACAAGCACATTAAGCTCTAAATTACGAATTCCTCACAATCGTAGCATAAATATAATGTATTTTACCCGGAAATCACACAAAACGGTATTCTTTCTACTGTAAATATAAAACCGTAACGGTGTTATCATCTTGCTAGTGGCCGCTCCATGTTAGTAAATTGTTAGTAACAACTAAGTAGAAACATATGGGGTCACACTCCCTATGGATTATACTGGACTTAGGAATTAATTAATATGATTAACTAATTAGAAGGATCAATACACAACTACTTGCAAACTTAGTAGGACTAATTTTCAAGTTGGACTAATCCGTGTATAGAAAGGATTAGTATAGGGGCTTTTATGTAGTCAACAGAGAGTTGTTGGACTATATAAAGGACACTCCTATCTTCTTTCCCACAACTAATGCTCATTATGGATTGAGGGGGAGATAAAATCAAGGAGAGAGAACAAATCCCAAAGGAGGCCTAACCCCCCTTGGGACCGCCCCTACCCCGTCGGCCACAAAAGAGGGTAAGGCCCCTCTTTGGTGTTCCTTGTGTGATCTTATTATTCTTCTTCCATCATTCCTAGATAACAATTGTTGTTGGAAGATCCGTATTCTAAACTAGGAGTGGACTAGCCATTGAGACGTGAACACAATTTCACGAGAGAAGTCATCACAGAGAACCAAAAGGTATTCTGATACTAATCCCTTAATATTGTTATGTTGTCTCTTCCTGTGATCCTTGGAGGGTCTTGAACGGATTAATTTATGTTATATACCGTTATCAAAACCCTACACACACGATAGGCTTCTAAAAAACCCATTTCTTCATAAGAATTCTCGAAATTGAGTGAAGCCACCACCCTTCTTGCTCGAGAATCTTCAGTATAAACTCCGTAATCCTCATCTTCATGTGTCTCAGCAACAAGTGGGATTCCTTCATCTTCCATTTCTTCTAGATCAATTCTGGATACTACTGCGACCTCTCTTTCCCTTTAGGCTCCTATGATTAATGAGATGGTAGAGGGTTACTTCGAACATCTTTCGCTTGCTCCTCAATTACCAGCTCTCCCTCTTTTAACTTCTTGTCGACAAGCCACCTCAATTTCTTGCAGTCGACCGTTGGATGAGAAACATTTCCATGGCATTCACACCACTTTGGATCTCTCAATTGTTCTCCTGTAGGTGGTTTCTCGAGCGCTGGTAACACTCGTCTTTTCTCCACTGTTCGAAGAGCTTTGTTCTTTCCCCTATGGAACATGGTAGTGGTGGCGCTTCTTTCGTCGGACCTCTCTGCGACTTCTGTGATGAAATCGCATTTACTTCAGCCTCGCGTCCCCTCTTGTAACTGAATCGCCAATTTTGAAGCCCAAACTTCCCTGATCCTCTATAGATTTAAAATCTCTTCCTATGTTTCTCCACAATAGGTTCTATGTTCCTGGTACAATTAATTAATTTGGATAAAGTAGGCATCCACAAATTAATTAACATACCTTTGTACTCTTCACGCATTCCCTGAGGACAAATCTCCACTAGTCGACTTTCCATAACTTCGTCAACACATTCAAGCGACTTTGTTTGAAACATCTTGATAAATGTGACACCTTCCTCATCATGCTTCTGATGCATGCGCGAAAGATGGATTGTTATAACCTTCTATTCAACTTGGAAGAATTTGGTGTAAAACTTCCAAACCATATCTTCCAATGTGCGAATTGATCCTGCTTCTAACGTCCTGTACCTCTTATATGCGACATGTCCCAAAGACTTTGGAAATTCGCTCATCAGCAACGTCTGATCAAATCCATGTGAGCCCATCAAATCCACGAACCGCATGACATGTTCATGCGCGTTACCATTGATCTCATCGTTCTTTTCCCACTTTGGTGCTTTGTAGCCTGCAGGATTTGGCATCAAGTATATTTTTCGTAGAATCGGTGGTGCACACTGGATCTTCGGGATAACTCCATCTGCGAGGCTTTGGTTTTCTAGGAAACTGCATAGACGTTGCTTCAAATTGGAAACATTCGCACTAGTGTTTCCTCCTGTCGTAAGGGTCGTTGTTGTGTTAAATCCAGGGATATAAGTCCTGGTGGGTTCATAAGGTGTGGGGTTTGCAGGCATGGTTTGGATTCCTGGTGTATATGTTGGTGGATTTGCTAGTCGCTCTGGTTGAAAACCAGACACAAGTGGTGGTGGTGGTGGTGGAAAATCTCGTATTTGTGGCGCTAAGCCAGGCAGGGGGGAGGTTGTGATGGGGGAGGTGGTGGTGGCATTGCAGCATGTTGCGCAGATGTCGTCGCTACGCCAAAAGGAAGTGAACTTCCTTGAGAGGAGTTGGCGGCGATATTCCCTAGGATATCCATGATTTGGGAAATCGGGGCAGACTGAGTTTCCATGACCCTTGCTTGGTTCTGGGTAGTTGCATTGAACATCTCCAGGGTTTGGGTGTCGTTTGAGACCGTCTGTGATTGCAAAGTGTTGTTGATGTTGATCGTCAGTTCTTGCCTCGGGATTCTGTCTCCAGTGGGGGAACGGTAACTGTTGTCACCATCACGAGACGTGTTTGCAAAGTTGATTTATAAAGGTAAGTTCACGTTGGGTTCACCAAATATTCACAAAGGATATTGAGGCTTAGATCTGGATGTGTACCTGCAACAGACGAGAATACACAGTACAACAGACAGAGAGTAAAGAACTAAGTTTTTGAGGGTAAGAGTAAGCCTTGGTCAGTTATCTGAGAGACAGACAGTGTATTTTGATTGCATAAAAACTGAACTTAGAACAGAAGACAACACCCCGATATATAGGGGGCTTAGGAAAACAGTTATATAACCGCATGTGACGGTTACATAACTGCCTCGCAGGTGTACAGTCGACCTCATATATAGGCGTGTGATTCGCAAGTCTCTCAGATAACTTACAAGGATCCCACGTGTGTGTAACCGTTATTCACGTGAAAAGGTCCTTACTCTAGCCTCCAAGCCACTTAGACCCCTTGACTCCCATAACTCTGAAGCGCGAGGGTGAACCTTACTCACAACCCCCATATGAGTAAGTGCGTAACTTTGAATTACACTGGACCAGTAGCTACCATCCTCGGCCAGGTGACAGCAATCTTCCTTCAAGGAATAGTATATTAGGCAAGCTTTATCCACCATGGATCTGTAGAAATACATTATGTTGGCAACATGTGACCATGACGGGACAGGAACTGAAAATGAGGTAGGATCACCAAGAAAGAGAGCATGTTCCCCAAGCTTGTTTTCTCAACCCATGTCCTTGTAGAGCTACTAAAATCGAATAGGCCACAGCGAATCATTCCCACATTATTGTAATCGTCCTCTGGTGTGTACAAGAATACAAGAATTAACTTTCCTTCACATACAACCAAGTATGGGTTTACGTCGTAATCCAGACTGTAAACCTTGTCCGGCAATGGAGATGAAGGGACAACGACTTCCCAGCTATGCAGAACAGTATTGTTATCGAAATAATGGTCCAAATCAGGCAATTTGATGATCTTTTTATTGAAGGGAGAAAACAATAAGAAACATGTCATGCCATCATCTTCTCCAGATGAAGATGGTGATTCCTTTGGCCATAAACAGAGAAACCAACCTTTCTTAGAAGCTTTTATGCTGGTGTAGTGAAAACTGCCAGGGCCATCTCCTTTTGGGTTGCAAATTTCATAAACAGCATAGTGTGGTCGTCCTCGCTGGTGAAGTGGCTCGAACAGCCTGAACACTAATCTTCGCTCCGAGAAAAGAAGCCCAAAACAGTCGAACGTAGCCAGCCATGGAAGTTTTTCAATCATCCGGAACTCATAGTGATGACGATGATGTTCGGTGGTGACAAAGGAGAGATTTTTCTTAAAAGTTGCACCGAATCGAATCCGATCAGCTGAAGAGAGCCCTTCCAATATGCGTTCCAACAAATCAGCTGGAAAATCAAACAACTTTAGATTCTGCCTCTTTCTAGTCTTGTTCTTCTTCATCCACTCTTGATACGATTTCAAGTCGTACATTGTAGCAGAAGCATTCGGGGGAACAAGAACTTTGACCGTGAACTTGTGATTCTTGTTCTTCTTAATCCCCTTCCTCGGTTGCGGTAGAGCCATTGATGATGAGTGTGACTGCAGTGTTTGGAAATAAACAAGTAACGGTAAGAAAAATAAAGCAGGATTACAAATCTCTGCTATGCATTTTCTTAAATAAGAAAACAATCAAGGAAACAATAATTTTTAGATCTTGACTCCTTTATTGATTGGCTGGGGGTCTCACCACTTGTTATTGATATGAGGGGATTATATCTTCTCCTATTTGGACGGACAAGATGATTTCAGGTTCGGGTGGAGTTGGGATCTCGAACTTAGCGGATTTTTTCTCTGATTTGGACGGAGATGGGATCTCTGATTTGGGCAGAAGAGGAGTACTCTGATATGGGTGGAATCTCTATTGGAATCGCCGACATCGGCATATATGCAATCTCCGGTATGGGCAGAGTTGGTACCTCTGATTTTGGCGGAGGCAGCGATCCGGTGCGGCGATGATGTCCTTCAGGCCTTGAATGGAATTTCTGTTAGCGTTCTGCTACTTCTGAATCTCCAGGGTTGTTATTTCTCTTTGGGAGTGACCCTAAGAGCTAGGAAGCCAGGGTGTGTGCGCGAGTTCAGGGTGCGGCAGCCGTATGGCTAATTTCTCCATATGTATAGAACATCAATTATAATCAATCCAAATCTAGCCTACCACTAAGCGGGTTTGAACCTATGAACTCGTGAGGGGGCTACAAGTGCTATTCCCCTGAACTAACACCCACTTGCGAACGTTTGTAAATTTATATAGGGCAAAAAATACTTTGACCCCTTCTGGTTCGAACATTATACATTCAACCCTTCCAATTTCAATAAAGACAATTACATCCTTTTTGAGTAACAGAGAGGATAAAAAGACTTGAATAACCCTCAAGTATTATAGCTGAACTTCTTGAACTATCCGTTGGAATGCAAAGTGACTACGTTATCCTCCACAATACTCCTCTTCTCCCTCACCACGTAGCATTCTTCTCAACCCTAGACACCACCAACTCTCTCTCCATCTCCATCTCCTCACCAACACCAACATCTCCACCAAACTTCTCTCTCTCTCCAAATTGGTGGTGGCTTCTCTTTGGTGTTGATGGCTGCTGTTCTCTACCCATCGATCTTTGTAGGCCACCCTTCTTGGTCATCCACCTTCGTCTGTGGAGAAAGTAAGCTGTGAAATTGCATTTTGGTTCTATCTCTCACGAGCCCTAATGGCAGAATTTGGCTCGAATTGAGAATGACAATGGTCGTGATGGGGTAATGAAGTTCAGACTTGAAGCTACATCCTTTTTTCAGTTTGTTGACGAGGAGACTCACGTTCTCAACGAACCCCTCTCCCATGTCTCTCAAACTCTTTACCAAATATCTCTTGAAGATCTCTACCTCCCTCCCTTCCTCCCTCCCTCTCTCTCTCTCTCTCTCTCTCTCTCTCTCTGCACAAGAAAACCCAATACGAGCAGCAGGCCCGACAAACAATTGTCACAAGTGTCAAACTGCATACAATCTTCTTCTTATTTTAAAATTTAAAGTATTAGGACCTACTGGTAAGTTATGCATTAATTTGGGTCTAGGTCAGGCAGTATCAAACCCGACACGACGACCCGACACGAACGCGATACAAAGATAGTGGGTTTGGGTCGACATAAACCCGTAATGGGTCAAAACGGGTCAACCCGAAAATGAGAGAGAATAACGCGTTGGGTTAAAGTCAACAACCCGGAATTGAACCGTGTCAACCCGCACAATAAAACAATAACACTAATTTCAATCGTGGTTATTTTCTCAGAAAAGTTCATACGCATAACCATGATAATGTACGGGTCAACCCGACACAAACCCGCAACGGGTCAAAACAGGTTGCTCGAAAGTGAAAGGAATTAAACGGGTTGAGATCAAGTCGACCCGTTTATTACCCAACACAGTTTGACCCAACCCGTAACCCGCCGGGTTCACCCGAATTACCACCCTTACCTTGGGTTTATCTCACTGCATTTTATGTAGGGCGTATGAGTGCTTGCATAAATGATTATTGTTTGGAGTGTCACATTATTTGTTAATGGAGAACTAGAAAGGAAGAATAACAAAGTGAGTTACTGAAGAACTAATAATTTAGGGGCTGATCTGATGGGAAGAATAATAAATTGAGTTATGAAAAGAATCCATAATTTAGGGGCTGATTTGATAGGATATTTGTGGAAGATTTAAAAGTAATAAATTCTTAGATATGATTAGGATTTTAATACTTCTATTTATGGTATTGATTTAAGATATGTTACAAGCCTATTCCCTATAAATATGATGCCCTTCTCCCATTGTAAGACAACTTATAATGAATAAAGATTGAGTATTGAGAATTTCAATTGAAATGAGAGTGGTTTGTAGTGTTAATATGAGTGATTCGCAGATTGTGAGTTTGTTCTTGGTGCGTGCAGCATCAATTGGTATTAGAGGCTAAGCTCGATTCACCGCTTTCGCTTGTTTCCTGATTTACCGCATTAATTCACTACCACCTCTCTGCCTCAACACGAATTGTCATTCCTGCAACTGCAACGCCACAACTTCTGCTGCCTTCACCCAATGTCGCCTCTGCCCGAGCACTACTGCAGCTGCCTATAGCCATTGGAGCCGCCCATAGCTGCTGCTGAGGCATATTGCCACTGGTGCTGTTTAAGACCCTCTCACGGCAAGGAGATTCAGCCACTGATTTGCAGTCTTCACTTTCTGAGACCATCACTCTGACTAGCAAACTCCGTCGCTACTCCCTCATCCTCTCCACGTGCTATTCAAAAAGATGTGCTGCCCGCCGCTGCCACCAACCCAAGGAAGAAGGAGACAAAGAGTTGTTTCTCGCCTTCAACGCAAAAAACAGTACGGCGATGGACACCAATTCCAGCATGTTTCCAGTGCAGCCACAATCAACCGTGAGTGCATAATGTATGGTCGATCTTATTCAGCCCCCTATAATGAGTTTCACAAGCTTCGTACTCCACCTAAATCTCAGTATGATTACCACCACAATGAGTATAGGTCCCGAACAAAATAAGGAAGGGTGTTCCAAATTTTTCAGGGGAAGATAATTACTACATGGTTAGTGATGCCTTAACCATGATGCCTTTTTGGGTTGGCCCAATAACTTGGAAGACTATTTCAAGTGGTATAACATAGCTGAAAGTCGACGGTTTCGTTTTGCGAAGATGGCACTTGTGGGGTCTGCTAAGAGGTAATGGCAGTATGTGCAAGAAGATCTAGCGCGTCAACGGGAAGAGCCAGTTACTGAAGGAACCGAGATGAAGCAAATTCTGAAGGAACGGTACCACCCTACTTCCTATAGAAGACATGAAGGTTATCATACTTTCCGTCAACGACATTCATCTTCTATATTCCTTGAGACCTATAGTCACAAGTCTATATCACCCAAAGGGTCAAGGAATATGAGTTGTGAGAAAGACCATATTAAACAAAGAAACTAACCAGTCGAGGGGGTAAAACATAATTTTTGAAGTTTCGAAGGCAGTATACCATTTTTTCTCCAAACTGAGTAATTATGAGAGAAAAACAAAGATGAAGAAGACAGAACCAGAATACAAACGCAGAAGATGATCAAGGTACATTTCAGGTCCGGTCTCCTTGGACTTCCTATTCTCTATCTTGTTATGGTTATGGGCTAGAGATAACTGCAAAAGTTGGGGGTTTTCTTCTCTCCCTCAAAAACCAAAACGCTGCACCGGGATGCCACCCAAGCACCCGTTGCGAGTTGCGGCTCCTGAAACCAATCTTCTTGGAGGGAGAGTCTTAACTTTGACTCTTTGATAATGATCTCTTAATTTTATGAATAGATAATGTTTGAATAACAGAAATATTTATAATTCCTAAGTATTTAATCAAGAAACAATAACTTCCCATTGTTCACACAGAAGCCATCCTCTTTCCTTCTCAGAGGGCATTTTTGTCAACCAGTTGAGGCAACTGGTTTGACAGGCCGATATTAAAAACATGGAATTTTAATTCAATCGAAATTTCAATGTCTACAAACACGAGGTTGCAGTGAGGAAGAAGTGGAACCTTTTGGGAGAGATCCGCGCAACAGTAAGATCTCTTGTGCAGCATATATGAAGAAAAATGCAGAGGTCACACATAACCCTGATCCACTGGTTAGAGAGGCCTGAGATCCTAGTAAACCATCAGAAGAATAAGCAAGGTGTAAGTAAATGTGAATTCAATCAACTGTTGAGAAATATAAGATGGAACTCTCCATCTCCTACTTAGCAGCATTAAAGGCATCAAACGAATAAATGATGAATAAACCAGTAGGATAATAAACAAGACAAAACTTTGAAAGAAATTCATCTACTTCTCAATCCTGTTTTGCCTAAATATTAAGAAGAGGGATCAAACCAAGCAAGCAACTGCACATTCTTTCCATGATAAAGCAACTATGAAAGAAAACAGTAACTAAAGCACAAAATTGGAGGAAGGACATACCAAACTCTATCAAAATCTTTTTGTCAGCAACATCGAAAAATCTGAACTCTAGTTATTATCAATATAATTTTTAATACCTCAATATCTATCCATAATATGGACTCCATTTAAATTCGAACATAATCGCCCAAAACAATAACAATAACAAAGTTAATGTTCTCATCAACCCATCCCCATTAAGCAAGCACCTTCAAGCTTCACATTTTGGAAAGTAAATATGAATATCAATTTGTGATTAGTCAGTTTCCCCACTTTGTCAAAAAAGGCAAGAGCTTTTGACACATAACCACCTTGCAGTATTGGCTCGCTGACAGTTTGCTACATGCAGTATTGATTTTGTCACTTATCATCTCTGCAGTTTGTAAATTCCCGACACTTAGGCCACATTGACTAACAGCGTTACATTCCGTTCGTTAAGTGAGTGGTACTTTGGTAATTTAGTCATTAAAAGGGGGCAATGCGGCTTTCAATTTGTTTTTTTTGGTTTTTTTGTGTTTTTTCTCTTTTATTTTCTTCTTCTCCTTCCTCTGCTTCTCTTCTTCTTTTTCTCTGCAACTCTATGTTCTCCCTCTCTCGACCGATCGATGAGAAATTGAAGGTTCAAATTAAGAACCTTGGATTTGAATCGGACTGGGTTGGGTTTGTGATGCAGGATGCACCAAACAAAATTGAATCACACAGATTCAATAAACACTCAACTCAAACGTGAGGAGGAAAATAATAATTATTCAATCATAAAAAGCTGCCTACAAATGAAAACTGAGGGCCTATAAATAGGCAAAAATAGTAGACTCCTAACTAAACTAACACTCTAAACAAGATAAACTCCTAAAAGATAAGCTACTAACTTATTCTGATAACAATTAAATCCTAATCAAGATAAAATAAACTATCATAAAATCCTAGATAACTCAGGATAATTTCAGTCATTATCCGCATCATTCTCCTCCACTGAGAAAACTCTACTCCGGAGAGTTAAATGAAAGAAACAGAGCGCGGACGGCCTTTCCAGAGCAACAAGTACTTCCATATGCCGCCATCAAGCAATTCATTTGGATGATTGGTCAATTGAACCAAGTACCTCCAGGAATCGCTCTAAGCTGAAATCTTTGGACGATTTTTCCAACTAACCAAATATCGGAACAAATCACTTTTAGAAAATGACCTCAAGAGATTCTTCCAACAAGCAAGAAATTTCCAAATCGCAATTTCGTAAGATGCATAATTTGGTTGTCCTTCCCACTTGAGCAAGTATTGTACGATGTTCCCATAGGCATGCATCGATGGATATGGATGATTCTTCCAATACACTAGATACTTCCACATCAAATCTCGAGATGCATGAGAATACTTAAACTCGATACTTGCGCGTGGCTCATCAACTTGTTGAATATCTTGAGAAAATAAATAAGAGATAGGTGTAGTATCACCTTTGCAATAATTCTCTTGAGGCTGAAAAGCAGCATTTAAGCTCAAGCAATCATACTTATCGGAACAGTCAATGAACTCTAGAGCTAGAGGAGGTGACTTTTTAGGACGCGACATCTCGAGAGAGTTACCGTCAAGATACAGTCCAACACAAATTCCTTCAACTGTCCTTGGTATACCCACATGAGACTCGATATGGTACGTCACCAAGGGGTTAAGTGAACAACCGTCAAGATAGAACTGGGTACCTTTGAAATGCTTCATAGGTTTAAGCATAACATACTTGCTTGCTAAGATGGAAACAGTACCCCGTCATTGAATTGTCTTAACATGCTTAGGTATCCAAAGAGCATATGAATATGAGACATTTGGATTAGGAGTTATTGTTGTGAGAACCCTGGTTGAGTCTGGGTCAGTGAGACCACAATGATCAACAATTTTGTCACATATATTATCTTCACAATGTGATTTGACTTTGGATGCACTCTTCTTCTTAACCTCCTCGAAGTAAGGAATGAGTCTGGTTGAGCAATTTTCAACAACTTGGTTTCCCAAATGTCTCCCGATTTTAGAAGCTTCTCGATAATTTCCTTCCATGCAAGCCAAGAGGGGTGAGGTAAGCTTAAACGACAAATAATCACTTTCCTCGATCAAAGTACTCATGATATTTTTCATATCTTCAAACACTGATGGGTGATGCTCGGATGTGATGGAGCTAAGAAATAACTTAAACATTGCACGAATCAATGTATCACATTCATGATCGAGCATCAATACAAACAACTTGGATTCTGCAAAGATGTTGAGGATGTTGATGACTTTGGTGTAAGAGCGGCTACAAGGATTAGACAATTTTTTAAAAGAAGATACAATGAGCTTAAAAATTTCCTTCGCTTGATCGTCATTGTATGGGAGCTTTGGGGCTGTAATTCTGGTCAGCTCACAAATGCATGCAATAGCTGCAATTTTCACGTCATCGCTAGCATGTCCCAATAGTTCTGGTTGAAATAATGACTTCTGAAACGAAGACAGAATCTTCTGCAACTCATTGGTAGGAGATTGACTCACTTTGCCAAGTAAATCCTCGGTTCGGTCAAGTACATGTAGAAGTTCGTCCGTTGAAGATGGAAGTTGCAAGAGCTCAGTTGCGACATCAGCTAGTTTTTCGGGAAATGCCTTTTCCTTTAGCCAACATTGCTGCAGCTTCAACCAACTTGGTCTCAAGTTCAACATCGTACTTTCAAGATTTGACATCCTTTTTTGAGTTTGTTAAGTATCTACTCATGACCCAAAATCCAATGGATATGAGTGCTGAGAGAGATGACCCGAAATTCCGAAGAATATGAGCCAAAGTGTGACAAAGATCCTTAAAAGGAAATTCGTCAAATAGCTCTGTTTGTTGGTTTTTTTTTTCAACAATGATTGGATAACAGTTGGGTCGGGGACATTTGTGAGGTGCGTTCAATAGCTGGTGGTGGGCTGCTCAGTGAGTGGCCAAATCACGTTTTCTTTCGTGGGCTGTTCTATTTTCTTCCCTTTTTCCTTTTTTTCTTTTTTCTTTTTTCTTTTTCAGTTGGGCTGTTGTACTGGGCTTCTTTGTAGGTTATTGTAGTCTAAGTGTCTAACACACCAATTCGTTGGATCGTGGAGAGACAAGCCTCACAGCAGATCCCCCAACAAAAAAGTCACAGCGTCTTCTTCCACCTCTACTCTGCGAATCGGAGTGAGAGAAATTGTTGTTATTGATTTTAATTACCCGGACAAGTTGTGAATAATCAAACAATACCCAAAAATAACAAAGAACAAACTTACTGATAGTGAGATTTCCGAACGCTGTACAAAGTTGGAAGACAGTTTTGTTCATGTAGAACAAGGCTCCTTAAAGAAGATTCGTCCCCCACACGTGCTTGCTATGGAACGATCGGACGACTGCTTCCCAGGATGAAAGCTTCCCTGTGCGGCGGTGGAAAGCACGGCGTACAGCGCCGCACACAACGAACTGAGACCACGCTGAAGTTTCTGTTTGTGTTTGGAAGATAGTGTTCTGGAGAAATTCGTTGGTTTCAGATGCCCAAATGAGGAATGAAACTGGCAATTTATAGAAGGTGGTTGGAGCGGTTACTGTTCAAACAGAACAGTTGCAACCGTAGGAACGGTTGCATCTGTTTGATTTGCAACTGTTCATAATTAATTTCGACTGGATATAAAATTGTTAATGAAATTAATTAATAGTTAGTTTTTGGCCCAAAAATATTAATACTTAATGAGGCCCACTAACTAGACAGCCCAACCCACACCACACCACACCACACCACGTCACGGCCCGGCCCGTGCCCGAACCCGAACCCGAACCCGAGACCGAGACCGAGACCGAGCCGAGCCGGCCGGACGGACGGCGGAGGCGGCGCGCGCGCGCGTGTGGTGGTTCGACCTTTGTCTAGGTCCTCTCTCCTGCAATAAATTGCTCCACCCAAAGGGCGTGCCCTATAGTCCAAACTTGGAGTAGTTAAACTCCAAAGTTTCCTCCTTGAACCAAGATGTGGTTCCTATTTTCTTCACAACACAAGTTTGATCATGAACCCATTTTGAGAGCTCAATTTGATCATTCATTTCTTAATGGTTTTTTACGAGTGAATGATCGAAACGACCACCAAGTTGCCCTCTTTCTAAGGATGCAATTGGTGTTGTTAACCCTCAAGTGAGTCGGATTCAAACCGAGCTCAAAGTCGGGTATAAAATGTTACCGTCTAAACCATTTCTTCCAACAATCCCCCACATGAATGACAAATTCACGTCTCAAAGCGTAAAATGTCTCTATGTGGTTGAAACTCCTTTGGCGGTAGTTAATTGCGTAAAGAAAGGTAGTCATAGACTTTGAACCTTCCCCTTAGTGAGATACTACAGGGTATACTGGCTTGACAGTGAGCGAGACGCCTTGAACTGCTTGCCGCGTTGTATACCTAGTCGGTAGATCGCACACAATTAACAACCTAAACGTAGTCCGTTCTCACGGTTGTGTTCATTTTGGCCTTGAAACACTTTTCCTGGTTTCATGAGTAGACTTAGAGGAGTGTAGCCACGTCATCCTCCTAGAACCGGCCCGTTCCTATTCACATAGGTGAGACACACAACGAGTATCATAGCATACTCTTCTCAAAGTACCTTAAGATGTGGTCTCATTAAAAGCCTTTAGCTTACCCTGTCCCATCACTCGATGTTCGTCCTAGGAAGGAGTTTGGGAACTTAATTTCCGGGTGAGTGATTTATTTATTTGCACAGGTAGTTGGGTTGTCCCTTTTGAACCTAGTTCTTGGGATTTCCAGTCACCTAGGTTGGGTTTGCCGCTACGTGCAACTCTTACGAGATTGGCTTTAATCCCATTCCCCTTGACGAACTTGCAACTAGTTCTCTCGATAAACCTTTAGTCAACGGATCCGCTATATTTTCTTTTGACTTTACATAATCGATCGATATTATTCCTCTTGAGAGAAGTTGCCTAATGGTATTATGTCTCCGACGTATATGTCTAGACTTACCATTATACATGCTACTTTGTGCTCTACCTATTGCCGATTGGCTGTCGCAATGAATGCAAATAGGAGGCACTGGTTTTGGCCATGTTGGAATATCTTCGAGGAAATGACGAAGCCATTCTGCTTCTTCCCCTGCCTTGTCTAACGCTATGAATTCCGCTTCCATAGTAGACCTTGCAATGCACGTCTGCTTTGAAGATTTCCAGCATATTGCCGCTCCACCGAGAGTGAATACATATCCACTTGTGGACTTGGAGTCTCTTGAGTCAGAGATCCAATTGGCATCGCAATATCCTTCTACGACAGCTGGATAGTTCGAGTATTGTAGACCTAAGTCTTTGGTATAACGAAGATATCTCAACACTCGAATCAAGGCTGTCCAATGATCCTTTCCAGGGTTACTGGTAAAGCGACTCAATTTCCCGACAGCTTGTGCGATGTCCGGCCTTGTACAATTCATGATGTACATGAGGCTACCAATTATTTGCGCATATTCCAATTGCCTAACACATTCGCCACGATTCTTGGCGAGATGCAAACTCACGTCTACTGGTGTGGTAATCGGTTTATTGTTCCCTTTGTCAAACTTTTCGTTCACCTTCTCTATGTAGTGAGTTTGAGAAAGTGCGTAACCATCTGGAGTCTTTGTAATTTTAATCCCTAAAATTACATCCGCCACTCCTAGGTCTTTCATGTCAAACTTTGTAGACAATAATTTCTTGGTGTCAAGAATTATTGCCCTGCTGCTCCCCATTATTAGCATGTCGTCGACATACAAGCATATTATGACACATTCTTTTCCTATTTTATTATAGTATACGCACTTATCACATTCATTAGTTCGAAATCCATGACTGCTCATGACTTTGTCGAACTTCTCGTGCCATTGCTTGGGGGCCTGTTTTAGTCCATAAAGGGACTTCTTTAGTCGACAATATATGTTGTCGCTTCCAGGAACTTTAAACCCTTCCGGTTGTTCCATATAGATTTCTTCCTCTAATTCTCCGTTCAAGAAAGCCGTTTTAACGTCCATTTGGTGAATTTCAAAATTGAATATTGCAGCAATTGCGATAAGCATTCGAATGGACGTTATTATGGTCACGGGAGAATATGTGTCAAAGAAATCTAGTCCTTCTTTCTGCCTATACCCTTTCGCGACAAGTCTTGCCTTGTACTTGTTGATCGTACCATCGGGTTTAAGCTTTTTCTTAAAAATCCACTTACATCCAAGGGGCTTGGAGCCTTGTGGAATGTCTACTAATTCCCAAGTATTATTTTGTAAGATGGATTCAATCTCGCTATTTTTAGCTTCCTTCCAATATGGAGCATCAACACTGGACATGGCCTCTTTGTAACTTGTTGGATCATTTTCCGTTAAATATGTTAGGAAATCAGGTCCAAAAGTTTTTGCCGTTTTGGCTCGTTTACTTCGCCTTACTTCTTCCTCCTGGTCATCGCCAATGGCGGTATCATGCGACCGTTTTCCGGACGCTTCTACTTCCTTCATCTTGCAAGGAAATATATCTTCGAAGAAGGAGGCATTGGCTGATTCAATAATAGTGTTCTCGTGAATATCAGGTATTTCTGATTTATGGACCAGAAATCGATGAGCACTACTATTCGCCGCATATCCAATGAAGATGCAATCTATTGTTTTAGGTCCTAACTTGACCTTTTTCGGTAGTCGGGTTGCTACTTTAGCAAGACATCCCCATACCCTCAAATGTTTGTATGAGGGTTTCCGGCCTTTCCACATTTCATATGGGGTCTTGTCCAATTTTCTTTTAGGAATTCTGTTTAGAATATAGTTGGCGCTTAATAAAGCTTCCCCCCACATGTTTTGTGGTAGCCCTGAACTTAAAAGTAATGCGTTGAGCATTTCTTTTAATGTTCTATTTTTCCTTTCCGCAACCCCATTTTGTTGGGGTGTGTAGGGTGCCGAGGTTTGATGGATGATTCCACTTTGCGAACAAATTTCCGCAAATGGAGAATCATATTCTCCTCCTCGATCGCTTCGAAGAATCTTAATCCTTTTATTCAATTGATTTTCCACCTCGGCCTTATATTTCTTGAATGCGTCTAACGCTTCATCTCGACTATGCAATAAATAAACATAGCAGTATTTAGTGCAGTCGTCGATAAACGTTATAAAATATTTCTTTCCGCTTCTTGTCTGCACAAATTTTAGATCACATATGTCCGTGTGAATTAATTCGAGAGGACTCGTTGATTTCGAACCGATAGGTTGAAATGGCTTACTTGTCAATTTTGCCTCTACGCATATTTCACACTTGTGATCGGAATTAATCGCGCTTTTAGGAAGATGGTCCAATTTCATTAATTTACGAATTGAATCGTAATTAACATGACCTAATCGTGCATGCCATAAACAAGAAGTAGAAGACTCCGACAAATAATTAACTTGCGCTTTCTTATTCATAGTCGGAAACACAGTCATTACATTGAGCTTAAATAGCCCATCTTTGAGATACCCTCTACCTAGATATTCTCCCCCTTTAGTCAGAACAAATTTGTCCGACTCAAATACAAGCTTAAACCCTTTCTTGCTAAGCACCGATCCTGACACTAGGTTCTTCCTAATATCGGGAACATAGAGAACATCATTAAGGGTAAGGGTTTTTCCGGAAGTCATTTTCAGCGTTATTCTCCCTTTCCCTTTTATGGCGGAAGTTGCTGAATTTCCCATGTACAGCGGTTCTTCATTTTCAGTCGGCTCGAACGATGAGAACATAGCCTTGTCGGAACATATGTGCCTTGTGGCGCCGGTGTCGATCCACCACTCCTTGGGATTCCCTCCGGCGAGGTTCACTTCCGAGACTACGGCTGCAAAGTCGTTTCCGTCTTCTCCATCCTCGGCCATGTTGGCTTCGGGTTTCTTCCCTTTGGAGGTATTCTTCTTTTTCCGACAATCTTTTATCTTGTGACCGGTCTTGCCACAATTGTGACATTTACCCGTAAACTTTTTCTTCTCATTCGTAGCCTTCCTCTTCAGATTTTTCTGCGGCTTTTCCTCTACGACAATGGCCTTAGACTGATAGCTTGTTGACGGCTTGTCTTCGGCTAGTCGATTGCCTTCTTCAATCCGAAGTCGAACGATGAGCTCCTCCATCTTCATTTCCTTCCTCTTGTGCTTCAAGTAATTTTTGTAGTTTTTCCACGAGGGGGGTAGTTTGTGTATCATCGCGGCTACAAGAAATTCTTCGGGGAGAATCATTTTCTCCGCTATTACATCATGTATTACACACTGAAATTCTTGCACCTGTTGCATTATCCCCTTGGAATCTACCATTCTAAATTCTAGGAAGTTCTCGACTACGAACTTTTTGGCACCAGCATCCTCGGTTTTATATTTATTTTCGAGCGAGTGCCAAAGTTCCTTAGCCGTTTTTACAGCGCAATAGACATTGTACAACTGATTATCTAAACTATTTAAGATATAGTTGCGTGCAAGGAAATCGGAGTGATTCCAAGCCTCCACCGCTGCAACGGTTTGTCTATCGGCATTTTCTGGACATGGAGGAGCATCCTCGTTGAGAAATTTCGCAAGACTCAAAGTCGTCAAGTAAAACAACATCTTTTGCTGCCAACGTTTAAAGTCCTTGCCCGTAAATTTCTCCGGCTTCTCAACGAGATGAGAACCCACTGGTACAACGGGGTTGGCGGTAACGGAAGTTAAATTTGACGTTTCACCCGCCTCTTTTCCGGAATTGTCTCCCATTTCTACAAGTAGAAATATTGCTGTTACTATCGACAGAATTGACAATAAACTGAATATTAAATTGAAATTGAAGTACTATAAATTTTGTGACAAATAGTACTGAAAATGAGAGAAGCTTGCTGAATTTGAAAGAAGCAAGTCAAAATGCTAAACAATTCAACCGTTAGTAACTGAAATTGCAAACTGTAATAATTCTGAAATTTGCGAACAATACAGTATGAAACTGAAAGGGTAGTTACTGTAATATTGTAATAACCAGAAAAAACAAAGACTGAATAACAATTGAAAGTACTATACAACAAGTATATGCATTAATGGAAGCAACTAGTGAAATGAACCAATCAACAGTTTGGTCACAGTAAGTTTAGTAAAACCAACGCAAAGACCAAAGGTTTGGGTACTCAAGTCAAACAAAAGACCAAGATTTATATGCGGTAAAGTTGATTATTAGATATTGTAAAAAGAAAAACCAATGAGTAAATGTTACAGTTGCAAGTTTCTTAACAGTGAGTACTAGCAGAGATGTATTAACTCATATGCATAAAGAGACAAATGAGATAGTACATAGAACCACTGAAAAGAAGCAATTAAAATAGAAATGAAGGAACAGGGTTGGTGACAGTAAGTTTACAACACAGAGAGAAATTTTTGGGCACCAACAACAACAACAGTTCGAAGCAATCAGAAACCGCACCAGAAATGAACGATCTCTGATGCACCCAAACAGTAATAACCAAAAGATTTGTGTTGGGACAGAAAGTTTTAGGGTACAGAGAGATTAAATCACAAACGCTAATCTGCTTTAAGATTGTTATTGATTTTAATTACCCGGACAAGTTGTGAATAATCAAACAATACCCAAAAATAACAAAGAACAAACTTACTGATAGTGAGATTTCCGAACGCTGTACAAAGTTGGAAGACAGTTTCGTTCATGTAGAACGAGGCTCCTTAAAGCAGATTCGTCCCCCACACGTGCTTGCTATGGAACGATCGGACGACTGCTTCCCAGGATGAAAGCTTCCCTGTGCGGCGGTGGAAAGCACGGCGTACAGCGCCGCACACAACGAACTGAGACCACGCTGAAGTTTCTGTTTGTGTTTGGAAGATAGTGTTCTGGAGAAATTCGTTGATTTCAGATGCCCAAATGAGGAATGAAACTGGCAATTTATAGAAGGTGGTTGGAGCGGTTACTGTTCAAACAGAACAGTTGCAACCGTAGGAACGGTTGCATCTGTTTGATTTGCAACTGTTCATAATTAATTTCGACTGAATATAAAATTGTTAATGAAATTAATTAATAGTTAGTTTTTGGCCCAAAAATATTAATACTTAATGAGGCCCACTAACTAGACAGCCCAACCCACACCACGCCACGCCACGCCACGCCACGCCACGCCACGTCACGGCCCGGCCCGTGCCCGAACCCGAACCCGAACCCGAGACCGAGACCGAGCCGAGCCGGCCAGACGGACGGCGGCGGCGGCGCGCGCGCGCGTGTGGTGGTTCGACCTTTGTCTAGGTCCTCTCTCCTGCAATAAATTACTCCACCCAAAGGGCGTGCCCTATAGTCCAAACTTGGAGTAGTTAAACTCCCAAGTTTCCTCCTTGAACCAAGATGTGGTTCCTATTTTCTTCACAACACAAGTTTGATCATGAACCCATTTTGAGAGCTCAATTTGATAATTCATTTCTTAATGGTTTTCGACGAGTGAATGATCGAAACGACCACCAAGTTGCCCTCTTTCTAAGGATGCAATTGGTGTTGTTAACCCTCAAGTGAGTCGGATTCAAACCGAGCTCAAAGTCGGGTATAAAATGTTACCGTCTAAACCATTTCTTCCAACAATTGCCAGTATAGAAACGGAATTGGGCGTTCGCTGTCGGGAATGGCAACAACTCAAGCAATCGTCGATTGGGGATTCCACTCGTGTCTCTCCCCCCTTGCTGAAACGCAGAGAGAGAAAAAAAACACAGCAGTGAAATTCACCGGTTAGGGAATCTCGGGAAAAGATCTGACGCGAAAGGCGCGGCCTTTCCGTAAATCTTTGGTGGCGGTCGTCGAGGTCGGCGTTGGCTCCGGTCCTGGTCGGCTTCGGTCTCTGCAACCTGGTCAGGTAAGTTCTCCTTCTTCTCGTTCTGATTTCGTCGAGGATTGGGGTCTTCTTCTTGGCGAAGTTCTGGTTCGCGCTTGGTGGTAGCGCGGGCTACTACTGCTGGTAGTAAAAGCAGAGATGCTTGAATCGGGGCGGCGGCCCGTGTATGACAGCGACAACACCCCGACGCCGGCGGCGGTGAGGTTCGTCTGACTTTCTTCTTCTTCTTGCTTCGGGTTTTGTTAGATGCCTTGCTTCTGGTTTTGATATGATGTGGGTAGTGAAGAGAAACTGGGGGTAAACTGGTATTGGTTGGTGTTAGATCGGAGTTGGCGTTGCGTAGTGATGGCGGAACGGAGTTAAGCTCTGATACCAAAATGATGCAGGATGCACCAAACAAAATTGAATCACACAGATTCAATAAACACTCAACTCAAACGTGAGGAGGAAAATAATAATTATTCAATCATAAAAGCTGCCTACAAATGAAAAATGAGGGCCTATACATAGGCAACAATAGTAGACTCCTAATTAAACTAACACTCTAAACAAGATAAACTCCTAAAAGATAAGCTACTAACTTATTCTGATAACAATTAAATCCTAATCAAGATAAAATAAACTATCATAAAATCCTAGATAACTCAGGATGATTTCAGTCATTATCCGCATCAGTTTGGGTATGTGCTTAAGGAGTTGGGTTGTTTCTCTTGTTGATTGGGTTTTGTTCGATTCAATCGAGTGAATTGTTGGTTGGAGATGGCTGTTATGGGTTATGTCGGAGAGGAGATAGGCGGTGATGGAGGTTGAAGAAAGGGAGGGAGGGTGGGCGTTTTGGGTTTGGGGATTCTTAACAGATAAGAGGTGGAGAGGAACTTGAGGAAGAAATAGGGAGGGATGGGTGGATCAGGGCAGTGGTGGAGAGAATCTGGAGGAGGAGAGGAATAAGTAGAGGCGGAGGCGGTGATCTGATTTCTCTCTCTCTGCATCCTCTCTCCTATCTCTCTGCCCTTTTGATGGCTTTCAGATCTGGTGGTTGATCCGATGGTGGAGGAGGTGGTACTGGTTGTGTCGGTGTTTGGGGTGGTTGTTGAGTTGCTGTGGTTGTGTGGTTGTGGTGGAGATGGGGTGTGTTCTGGTGGTGATGGAGATAGCTGTGGTGGCGGTGGTTGAGGAAGAGGAGGAGAGAAGACCTCCGCAAGGAGAAGATGAAGAAGAAGAACAGAAAAGAAAAAAATAAAATAAAGAAGAAAAAATAAATAAACAGAAAGACTATTTTGACCTCACCTATATGAGGTTAACGGCCACTAACAACGAATACTTAACTTCTGTTATAAACTTGGAGCTAAGTGTCGCGAATTTTCAAACTGCAGAGATGATAAGTGACAAAATCAATACTGCATGTAGCAAACTGTCAGCGATCTAATACTGCAAGGTGGTTATGTGTCAAAAGTTCAAAAGGCAAACCTGCACTATCAATCTCTACGACCAAGGAGCAGAAGTCTCTGCTGGTGTCATCATAGAAAAGGAATCCTTGCATACATTCGAACTTGATACCATGAGAGTTCAAAAGATACTTGCTTATTGAATAACTTGTTGAGTTCTAGGGCAAAAGAAAACTTGAACTCAAGATCTAAATTTTGAGTGGAAAAACCAACTGCGCGTACAAACAGGGACCTTGTAAGTTGTGAAATGGACCGGCCCTGGTTATATCATGTAATGTTTTCTGCTAGTTTAACTGGGTTTAAATATATGATTTGACTTTGACACACACTTCTAAAACCGGGACTTGTACTGCATGCAATCATATCCCAGCTCCCACATAACCATCAGAGCCATTCCAGGCAGCAGTAAGAAATGGGTAAATCTTCCAGGAGAAAACCCTGCCACAGTAAGATCTACAGCCCCAAACTAGCTACGGTATACTGCTAACTGCTACCTTAACATTACACAGGCCGGAGAGACCTAAGGTCTGAAAGAGAAATGGGTATATCATCAAGCTGTGAGCCATTTTAAGATATGATCATTCAAGCCTTCACTGGATAATGTCTTCCACAACCATCGCAGAAAGATATTTTGAAGAAACTGGCAGGACAATAACTGAAGATATAAAAAAAGCAAGCTCTGCAAGAGAGTCATACACATAAAGTTTTGACGGTCAAATCCTGGAAGCAATTGAACCTTCTGATAATTGTAAACCAGCTATTAAAGCAATTTCAATCATTATCATCATTGATATCCCAATATGAATTTGCATATTGCATTTAACTATTTAAGTTTGATAAAATTACCCAAAACAAGCTAGTTAGATAGCCTAAGGAGTTTAGAGTAGAGTTGCACCTAACTTTGGGGAAGACTCCTGAACTTCTGAAGTGATTCTTCAAGCAAGCTCAGAAAGGGAAGGGATTCAATCCAACATCCCCATTTCACATCACCGAACAAGTAGTTTGGGTGCATGACACTGACCATCCTTGAAGGATTTAGTACATTGGGCCCAGTTGATTATAGACGTCATTGTAGAGCCCTCAAACTCAAATAGGCCGCAACGAATCATCCACATCTTGTATTTACAATCCGGTGGTCTCCCCACAAATGCAAGATGAGGCTTTCCTTCACAGACAAAATTTTGGAACATGTTAGACCTAATCCCGGAAACCCAATTGGATATTATGGGAGGTGAAGGGCTGATGACTTCCCAGCTCTGCCAAACATCTTCATCGGTAGCCAGCTGACCTTATGAGGATAGATAATAGAAACATCCCTCATGGTAGACCATACCCACATGAAACATCATCAATCAGCTTATAAAATGCCAGAGTCTTCCCCTTTCTTAGTTGCTGTGTGCTGATGCTAACTTCTCTGGGGGATTACACTTTGGGTTAGAACAAAGCAAGTCTGGGGAAGATTAACCAAAAGAGAAAGTGACTGCACAAAATTTTGCGACCATCATGAAGGAAGCTTTTAAAAAATGGACATGTTTTTTATGCCATTTATACAACCGAAGTGGAAGGAAAATGTTCATATGCCGCTGAGAATACTCCAAGGAACTTCACCGGTTTTCTATGTATGAGATTATTTCTTAGACCAAATTAGGGTATAAGAACACATGTATTTGGAAGAAACCATTTCCTTAATTCAACTCACCCATAAAGAACAGGCACTTCCATTTCAGGGACACAATAACCTCGTAGACTTATGGTCCTTGATGGTGGCTCTCGTTCTAGCAATCACTCCCTTCCTCCGAGATCTACCACCCACGATATGTTTATTTCCATTTTTCCACCCAGAACCATTCACATGTCAGTTAATGTGAGTTGACCAAAGAAACGACCGGTTTGGTTCACTGCATGTTTCTTTGATTATAGTAAAATTAGCCGATCTTACTTGCCTACTTTAGCACGAATTTTCACTCTGAAAATGCAATATCTACGTATCCCCTATAATCTGTTTGACTTTTCACTGTACGAACAGAATATTGTAGTTCGTTTGTTCACCATAATACAAAGAAATGTAATACACACTAGTATTTAATCCCACACCCATGGAAGGATACCAACTTTAGGCGTGACACCCTTATTGAGATGCTTGGATGAGCTGGATTAGTGTAGATTCATAGGATCATAATCTACTTTAATCTTTACCCGTTTGGATGGTATAGATTAAATTGTGAGATTTTGGGAGGCCAGATCCCGATATGGACAAAGGGAGGGATCCGGCCTTTTTGTGTGATTTATTTCTCTTTTAAGTCTAAGAAAGCAACTAAAGGTGCCTGAGACCCAGAAAGGCGAGATACGGGTCTCTAACGGCCGATTCCGGATCGAACAGGTATCTGGAACGGCCAAAAACTGCTGTGTACGACATTAATTTCATAGACCCGCCTTATTTAAGCCGGTCCGGATGTATTAGACCCGGGTCCGGTTTTCGGGCGCCGTAATTTCAGATTATTGGACTCTTTAAACCAGCTTAAGTTTAAGTAGATATCTATCTCATCCAAAAGGGTACATTATCAACAAAGGGGGATTCAATCACGCTTACAATCATCCCTTTACCAGACTTAAGTTATTACCCCATCCTGGTCTTAGTATTACTGTACTATCCCCTCTGTATCATTGCACCAAACATGCCCTTAAGGGATAGCACTTATGTTTGAAACAATTAAGTATTACTGACATTACCTTGAAGGCTTAATATCCTCAATAAGTGTAAAGGTTAATATCCCGTCAGTAACTCATTCTGTAGAGGTCATAGCCAATTCTACCCTATTGATCTTTCATAGTGTCATCATAAGAAGGCGTCGGTGTACTTCTCAACATTTAAGATTGCGACTTATGAGGATTAAAGATTGAACTTTCTCATCTGCATCACTTGTTGTATTTAAAGGTAGAAAGTGCCTCAAATTCTATTAAATACTAAATTTAGATTGGAATATTAAACTCCTTCTACAAGAAGGGGTGAACTTGTAAAATGTACAAGTCTAATATACCAGTAGTTACCTCTGTTGAATTAGGTGCATACTCATCAATTTAAATAATTTTCCAGGATAATTTTATCTAGATTATGTAAATGATTAGAGTTGTAACAAAAATCTTATAAGCTGACGACTGTGGACTTACCAACCAATTCTAATACTCTGGCTGCTACATAACTAAGCAATCAAATTCCAACACAAGGTTACAGTGGGCCAGAAGTTAACCTTTGGAACTGATCCATGCCACAGAAAAATCTCCCGCTCAACCACGTGCAAGATAGCATACATGAAGAATTACACATAACCATCCACTGGCTAGAGAGGCCTGATTTCCTGGTAAACCAGCACAGAAGCATACACAAGGTGTCAGAAAATGTGAGAATTTTAACTACTGATGACTGTAAGGCTGAAACTCTCCAGGTCATATTTGCAGCATAGTTTCTATCAGGAGCATCACACAATAAATGATGAATAAACCAGCAGGATAATGAACAGGACGGAACTTTGAAAGAGATGCATACATTTCTCAATCCTATTTCGCCTAAATATTTAGAAGAGCAGTCATAGCCAGCAAGAAACTACACATTCTTTTCACGATAAATGGACATCACAAACTCTATCTTTATCTTTCTTAGATACATTGGAAATTCGAACACTATCTCTGATACAAACTGGGGCAGGCAGATTTCTAAGTTGTAAAATCCTACAAGTCTAATCAGTTGCTCCACTGCTGAGTAGGTGCACTAGTTGTTCCATGCAATGCTCACTGATAGTCATTACACTGTTCAAATATATGATTAGACTTTGACAGATCATATAGTTGACTTATACAGCAATAATTATGCATTATTGATATATCCTTAATTAGTTATGATTTGATCTCCTTGAATCATGCTAATTATTTGATTGATTGTACATTGATTGTAGATTGACTTTACTTAGAATAGGTTGTCTAAAGCTGTATAAATAGTCATTGAGATGTATGAATATAAAATTAATCGATTCAGTTTATCAATTTGGTAAAAAAAAAAAAAAAAAAAAAAAAAAAAAAAAAAAAAAAAAAAAACCTCCGCTGTTTTTTCTTCATTTTTCTTCCCAATTTTACTTCTAATCTACACAATGTCATCATCCTCTGTGACCGTTAATGAGACTTCTTCTCCCATTCATAATATACTGGATGGTTTTAGTTCTCAAGTTTGGTCCCAAGCTCCGGAGATGCCTAACAAGAAAAGAAGTGCTACAATCCAGGGGAACATCACAACACATGTCGATCTCAAAGACACCCTGCGATCTTCTGCTTCTCACGTAACTCGAGTGACTTTTGAGGAAGGTAATCGTAATTCAGCCTTTATCTCAGTTGCCAAACCTGTGTGGGCTATTTATTCAGGGGCCACTGATCACATGACTAGTGATTGTTCTTTGCTAAACTCTCTAACTCCTTCGTGTGTCAAGTCTGTCCAGGTTGCTAATGGAACTTCTATGCCAATTTCAGGGGCAGGGAACGTTTCTATATCTCCATCATTGTCCATGTCTTCTGTTTTACTTGCACCTGGTCTCTCTAATAGTCTCCTTTCCATCAGCAAAATTACCAAACAACTTAATTGTTCTGTAACCTTTTATTCAACTTATTGTGTGTTTCAGGACAATCTCACAAAGACAAAGATTGGCATTGGTAAGGAGAGAGGAGGCCTTTATTACTTGGAGGGGGCAGGAGGCATAAAATCTGAGCATGGGCACGGTTTGGTAGTAGCAAGGAGGGCAACTGACAGGGAGAAAATCCTTTTATGGCATTGTCGGTTGTGGCATCCATCTTTTTCCTATTTGGAACGTTTATTTCCTCAATTATTTCGTAACGTTCCAATTTCCAGCTTAAGGTGTGAACAGTGCATTTATGCAAAAAATCATTGTATCCCTTTCAAAATAAGTTTCAACAAAAGTCCAACTCCCTTCACACGTGTTTATACTGATGTCTGGGGTCCTTTCTCCACTCCCTCTGCCTCAGAACATAGATAATTTGTGTCTTTTATCGATGATTGTACCAGAGTGAGCTGGGTGTACTTGTTGAAATCTAAGAGTGATGTCATACAAGTTATTCCTTAATTTTCGAAAATGATTGCCACAAAGTTCCATACTCCTGTCCAAGTTTTCCACTCTGATAATGGTGGTGAATTTGTCAATCAATCCCTTGCTAATTTCTTTAAAGCAGGGGGAATCATTCACCATACCACATGCACTTACACGCCTCAACAAAATGGCGTAGCTGAGCGAAAAAATCGACATATTCTCGAAGTCGCTCGAGCTTTATGCTTTACAATGCGTGTTCCTAAGCGTTTTTGGGCTGAGGCTGTCATGACTGCTGTCTTCCTTATTAACCAAATGCCTGCTCGTTTTATTGATTATCAAACTCCTTTGAGAATGTTGTCACATTTCCACACCATTCCTTCTGCCTTAAGTTTGTGTCCCAAGGTTTTTGGTTGTGTGTGCTATGTTCATGTTCTCCCTCATCACAGAGACAAGTTTGATCATCGAGCTCTTAGATGTGTTTTCCTTGGCTACTCTAGTTCACAAAAGGGATACAAATGCTTTCATCCTCCTACGGGAAAATATTATGTATCCATGGATGTTCAATTTTGTGAGCAAGAAGCTTATTTCTCGGATGATGTATCTTTGGTTCCTCTTCAGGGGGAGATAAACAGTAAGGAGGCGGAACGAATGTGGTTAGACGAAAAAAGGTTCTGGATTTCAGGTAATACAGAATTTGAGAATGGTGAAAGACCAGCCCATTTGTTTGAAAAAGGTTACACAAGGAGGAATAAGGAAGCTAATGAGATGCCTCCTCCAACCTCCAATATCTCTATGGATGAAATTACAATGCCATCGGAGTCTCGTGAGATTAATCATGAGGTATGTGTCTCTTGTCCTCCTCAAGTTTCTGATACTAGTTCAAATTCTGATTCTAGTGCTTTAAATCCAGAAGTTAGGAGATATCCTCTTCGTGATCGTAAGCAACCTGATAAGCTTGGTTTCTTAAAACCGTCGACAAATCTGGTTTACCCTATCTCTGACTACCTCTCATATCATCGCTTGTCTAAAAATCACATGGTATATGCCCTACAATTGTCTTCTGTGTCAATTCCTAGTCATTTTCAGGATGCCCTTGAAGACCCTAAGTGGAAATTGGCAATGGTTGATGAGATGAAAGCGCTCCAGAAAAACTCTACTTGGAAAATGGTTGAGTTACCCCCAGGAAAGAAAACTGTTGGATGTAGATGGGTTTTCTCCGTGAAATATAAGTCTGATGGCACAGTTGACAGGTACAAGGCCAAGTTAGTCGCGAAGGGATACACCCAGACTTATGGAATTGATTATCATGAGACTTTTGCTCCTGTTGCCAAAATGAATACTGTCAGAGTCATTTTATCTCTTGCAGTTAATTTAGATTGGCCATTAAGGCAATTCGGTGTGAAAAACGCCTTTCTACATGGTGTTCTTTCAGAAGAGGTGGTTTTACACCAAAAGGAGGAAAGGTATGTATGCTGAAGAAAGCTCTATATGGTTTGAAACAGTCCCCAAGAGCATGGTTTGGTAGATTTAGCCATTCCATGAAGGAGTCCGGTTTTAAACAAGCCTTGGCATATCATACTCTCTTTTATAAAAGAGACGGAGATGATATCACTTTGCTTATTGTTTACGTTGACGACATGATTGTTACAGGCAGTAATTCCAATGAGATTGAAAAGCTTCGGGACCATCTTTCCAAGGAGTTTGAAATGAAGGACTTGGGGCTTTAAAATATTTCTTGGGAATTGAAGTATCACGGTCCAAGCATGGTCTCTTCCTTTCTCAACGTAAGTATGTATTGGATTTGCTAGCTGAAACAGGAAAGTCGGCTTGCGAACCAGTGGATACTCCTATCGAGATGAATCATGGCTTGTCCATTTATCCTGATCAGATACCGAAGAATAAAGGGAGATATCAGAGGCTGGTGGGAAAATTAATTTACCTGACTCACACCAGACCTGACTTATCCTATGCTATCAGTGTTGTGAGTCAATTTATGCACAACCCAAGTGACCAACATATGAGTGCAGTGAATCGCATTTTGGCATACCTAAAGTCATCTCCGGGTAAAGGTATTATGTTCTCCAAGAATGGTCATCTGGACATTATTGGATACACAGATTCAGACTTTGCTGGATCCAAGTTTGACAGAAAGTCTACTTCCGGGTATGTATCATTTGTTGGGGGCAATCTAGTGACTTGGAGAAGCAAGAAACAAAATGTCGTGTCATTGTCTAGTGCGGAAGCTGGATATCGTGCTCTTCATCATGCGACTACGGAACTTACTTGGTTATGAATTCTCTTAAGTGAAATTGGTTTTGGTCCTGAGAAACCAATGACACTTTTCTGTGATAATACAGCGGCTATTGAAATTGCAAATAACCCGGTACAACATGATCGGACTAAGCATGTTGAGCTTGATAGAAACTACATCAAAGACAACCTAAATTCTGGGAGGATAAGAGTTCCTTACATCAGGAGTGCAGATCAATTAGCTAATATGTTGACTCACGCTATTCCAAGTGGTCTTTTTTCATGCTACACTATCCAAGTTGGGCATGTGTGATATCTATGCACCAACTTGAGGGGGAGAGTTGACTTATACAGCAATACTTATGCATTATTACTATATCCTTAATTAGTTATGATTTGATCTCCTTGAATCATGCTAATTATTTGATTGATTGTACATTGATTGTAGATTGACTTTACTTAGAATAGGTTGTCTAAAGCTGTATAAATAGTCATTGAGATGTATGAATATAAAATTAATCGATTCAGTTTATCAACTCAAACTATTACTGGACCCACAAGACTGAATCTTTTGCGTCTCTATTTTACTGTTTCATATCTATCAAGAACATAACACAAAGAAATATGGAAACACTGGCAGCATGACACTTCAAGACGCAACAAATGTGATACAATAATACAATTTGGACAATACATATACATAATTGTCAACCATATTTTTACTAGATTTCTTGGGCAGTCAAGTCCAGATAAACCAACTATGAAACATAATCAATAAATAAACAAAGGGGAAAGGCGTGATAAGGTTTACTGTTATCATCATTGATATCCCAATATATACTGCATAATGCACTTAGATAAAATTACCCAAAACAAGCTATTCAGATAGCCTGAAGACTCCAGAGTAGGCGTTGGGCAATGCATTTTCCAGATAAACCTACTTCCGGAGACGAGTGATTGGTTGGGGGTGGGGGGTCAATGCATTTTCCAAATTTTACACAACAATGGACCAGTAGCTGCTATCCTCAGACAGGCCGCACCAGCCATGCTCCAACGAATAGTAGATTGGGCAAGCCTTATCCATTTCTGAGCCGTAGAATTACATTCTGTCGCGAAATTTGACCAAGACTGGGACATGAACAGAAAGTGGAGTAGGATCACCGAGGAAGAGAACATGATTCACCAAGCTTGTTTTCTCGCGGCAGCAAACCGTGTCCATCTCTGCTGGACAAAGGGGATGGATAATGAGGTTCCATCTCTGCTGAACAACATAGGCTGCTGGCTGATATACCCAAAGCAGTCAAATCTCTGAATTGAAGTTTGTCAATTGTCCGAAGCAGTCAATGACTCAATGGTAGCCAGACAAGGATGTTCGCCAATTTTCCGAAGCTCATACTGATTATGGTGGTGTTTGGTGGAGGTGGCGAAAAAGGTAGCCAGCCATGGCAGTTTGGTCACACTAAATCAACTTTGATCAGCAGTTTGCTTTCCGAAATCAGCTGGAAAATCAGACAACTCTACATTTTGCCGCTTCCTACTCTTCTTCATTCACTCCTGATGTGATCTCACATCGTACGCCGTAGAAGAAACTTTCGGAGGAACAAGAACCTTAAACATGGACTGACTCTTACAGGCAAATGCGGACCTGCCAATTCTAGCACCGGGGTTGCATCAGCACCATGGCATCAAGTCCCAGCTCTCTGTTAAAGCAAGGTGAGTAACCACCTGTTAAGCTGCTCCAGATAGCAGTGAGATCACCGGCTGCACGCCTGCTACGATAGCACATGCAGACAATAAATCAGAGGCTCCACAAAAGCTTCCACTGGTGAGAGAGATATGAGGTTATGGTTATACGCCATCAAGCTGTGAGCAATAATGATTCTAAACTATTGTTGGAATAGAAGACTGAATATTTCCAGCATGTATCTTGCTTCACAGTCTCTGTCAGGAGCATCAGATAAAGTAAAAGGTGAAGAAACCGGCAGGTTAATAAACAAGAGAAAGCAAGTGTGTTTCAAGCTTTGAAAAAAAGTAATGGGCAACATAGGTTAATCCTTGCTCGTAAAAAGAAACCCGGTGATGGGTTAGAGCCAGCAAGCAACTGCACGTATCTATATTGAGAGGACAAGTATGAAAAATGAAGAATAAAGTAAGAAAAAAATGTAAAATAGGGGAGGGGCATAATAATTTGTATTGTCATCACCATTGATATCTAATGGCATAATTTACTTGAGTTAGATAAAAAAGATTAATACAAGCTGTGAGTTTGTTGCAAGGGTTGAGCCTTGCTTTGGGGAAAGACGAGTGAACAGATTCTTCAGAATGGAGGGGAAGGGGGTTCAATCCACATTCCATATTTGACATCACCGGACCAGTAGCCGTCATCCTCAGACAGGTGACACCGACCATCTTTAAGGGAATAATAGATTGGGGAAGCTTTATCACTGTAGAAATACATCCTTTCCGCAACATTTGAACAAAACGGGACAGGAACAGTAAATGAGGTCGGATCACCTAGAAAGAGAGCATGATCGCCCAAGCTTGATTTCTCAACCCATGTACTTGTAGAGCTACTAAACTCGAAGAGGCCACAGCGAAACACTTCCACATTATTATTGCACTCCGAATTTGTTGATGAGGAGTGAACGAATGCAATAATTAACTTCCCTCCACACTTAACCAACTGTAACTCGGCAAGAGGAAAACTCAAATGCAAAAGAGGGGATGGACCGATAATGAGATTTCAGGTCTGCTGAGCAACATTGTAGGTTGCTAGCTCACCTAGGAAGGATAGACAATAGAAGCTGTTAGAATCCATGGGGTTCAACCTCAAAACCAATTGACAATGAGGGGAGTAGCCCATGATACTTATTAATTGTATTTATTCTTCTTGATTGTCCAATGTGGGACATCTCAACAGAAGCATCCCTTATGGTAGACCACAGATGAAACATAACTAATCAGCTCATCAAAGAGCTTAGTCTTCCACTTTCCCCTCTTTTGATCTATTAGTGTGCTGATTCTATATTTCTCTGAAGGGGTACCCCCATTCTCCTCCTGAGGCAATGTTGGAAATTGGATGTTAAATCCATAGAGAAATGGTGGTGTTCTTGGTAGCTTGAAGAAGCTTGAAACCAAGAGGGTCATTTGTCTCACATTGTTGCTCAAAGTGGTGGTAGGTGGGTATATTTGGTTTCACACACAAGGGTAGTGTACAACTACTAAGGTGTGTGGAGAGCCATGGGTGTTATTGTGTGCCTAGCGCACACACACACACGCGCGCCGCCGCCGCCTCGCCACGCCACGCCTCGCCTCGACTCGGGTCGGGCCGGACCGGGTCGAAGGGCGATTTGGGCAAAATGTCTCGGCGTCTCGCGTACGCGAGGCGACCCGGCGAGAGTTTATGCTACAGCTAATTTTTATTACTCATCAGTTTTTAATGGGTGATTAATTTAATGGGTGATTAATTCAAATTAACTGTTTTGACCGTTTTATTGTGGGATTAATGATCATTAAACGGATTGATTGTCAATCAATTGAATTGATCAGTTTTACCAAAACTGATGGATTAATCTAATTGATATAGTCAGAACGTTTTGAGATTGCCTGTACGTTTTTTCTCTCTGGTTCATTTCTCATCATAAAATTCTCCGCTTTCTCTGGCGAACTGAGGTGCGAGTCGAAGTGATCTTCATCGCTGCTGTAACGAAGAGGATCAGATTTGTTTTATCCTGGAAGGATCATCGCCGGATCCCAATACAGCGTAAGTGGGGGCGATAATTTCTTCAAGAGCAGTCAGGCCTTCTTCGCAAGACCTGGCGACTCAGCTGCGTTCGTGTATTACCTGTTCCATTGTGAACAGAGATATGAACTGTTCCTTCTTTTCTTTCGTACAGTATCTAATTTCATTATTATTTTCCTTCATGATTTGCTTTCTCTATGTTCATGGTCATGTTATGTTAATCAAATTTGCCCTACTAAAATCATTATTTTTAGTGTGTTTCAATAACATTCTTGAAGATATTAATCGTAATTTGTTTAACAAAATGACTACTGAATATGAGAAAACTGTTTCCGGTTCATCTGCTCCTGCCGTGGCTATTGATTGGGCCACTTATACGTTTCCACAAGCTGTTGAATTGACTGGTTTACTAGAAAAATTCAATGGTGGTGTTGGCTTTTCTCGTTGGCAGAAAAAGCTGAAATTGTGGTTAACTATAAAGGGTTTATGGCCGGTTGTGGAGTATGAGAAACCAGTGGTGGATCAAGAAAAGCCTGATTCCATTAAGGTCTTTGCGAAGTGGTCTGAAAAAGACGGAGTGGCTAGAGCGGCAATTCTTGCTGCTCTGTCGAATACTCTGTTTGATTATTATTCATCAGATTCATTCACTGCAAAGCTTTTATGGGAAAAGCTGAATGAGACACATAATACTGACTCACAAGGTCTGGAAAAGTATTTTGTGTCTAAATTTCTTGATTTCAAACTGGTGGACAATAAGTACATGACTGAGCAGGTGCACGAGTTTGAGATGATTGTGCATGCTTTGAAGGAGTCCGGTATGGATCTTCCTGAAAAGTTTCTGGTTATGTGTTTGATTGAGAAGCTCCCAAAGTCTTGGGAAGATTTTTGTCTCTCCCTGAAAAGACAGAAAGGAGAAATCACCTGGACTAACCTCATGCTGGACATCTCGGTGCAAGAGCAACACAAGTCCAAGCAAGGACATGTGATGCCGACTGAACCGGGTAGTGCGAAGGTGAATGTTGTTACTGCTGGAAAGAAAAGGAAAAACACTGTTAAGAAGGATGAAAATGATAAACCAAAAGATGATAAACCAAAAGATGACACGGTCAAGGCCAAGAAACCAAAGGGAAGCAAATCTTGTTGGGTTTGTGGACAGGTTGGACACTTCAGTAAGGGCTGCCCAAATAAGAAATCAAAGAAAACCAATGTGGTAGCACAAGCAAATACAGTGCTTGGAACCACGAGTGAGGCTGTGGTGAACATGGTTGTTGGTGAAGCTTCTGCTTCTGAAACCGACATTGGCCGGTATGTTACCTACAACCCTGAGCTATTTTCCACATATATGTCTAACGAATGGTTGATTGATACTGGAGCTAATGTGCATGTTTGTGCTGACATTAGTTTATTTGTATCTTATCAACAGAGTAGTGGCATGACAGTGACGATGGGGAACACGAGTGTTGCACAAGTGCTTGGAATAGGAAACGTGGACCTAAAGTTTCCTTCGGGTTGTATCCTGTCCCTGACAAGAGTGCATCATGTTCATTCTGTTCGTAGAAATATAATAAGTGGAAGCCGTTTAGTAGCTAGCGGTTTTGAGATTTCTTTTAAATTTAATAAAGTAGTCCTTATTCATACTGGTACTTTCTTTGGCAAGGGCTATTTGTCCAATGGTTTATTTGTAATAAATGCTGAACCCGTTTTGGGAAATTTAGCTAATGTTATTTTTCCTTCTGTTAATAGTGTTGAATCATCAAATTTGTGGCATGCTAGACTTGGTCATTTAAATTTTGGTGCTCTAAAGAGTATGATGAATTTAGAGTTGATACCAAAGCACACCATAGAAAAGAATTATAAATGTCAAGTATGTGTGTCTGCTAAACAAACAAGGAAACCCTTTCATAGTGTTGTAAGGGATTCAGACTTGTTAGATTTAGTGCACACGGACATTTGTGAGTTTGGTGGTGTGTTGACAAAGGACCAATGTCGATATTTCATTACTTTTATAGATGATTGTAGTAGATACTGTTATGTTTATTTGCTTAAACATAAAGATGAAGCGCTTAGTAAGTTTATTGTTTATAAAACTGAAGTTGAAACACAAACTGGTAAGTACTTAAGCGTTTAACATCCGATAGAGGTGGTGAGTATACGAGTAACACTTTCAATGAATTTTGTGCAAATAATGGAATAATTCATGAAGTTACTCCTCCATACACACCTGAGTCCAATGGGATTGCTGAACGAAAGAACAGAACCTTTTCTGATATGATTAATAGTATGATTTTAAACTCTGGGTTGCCTAAATACATGTGGGGAGAGGCTTTGAATACGGCTTGCCATATTCTGAATAGAGTCCCTCTGAAACACGAAGAGAAAACACCCTATGAGTTATGGAAAGGCAGGAAGACTAGTCTTAATTATCTTCGTGTGTGGGGGTGCCTTGCTAAGGTACTTGTACCTGTACACAGGAGAAAGAAGCTAGGTCCTAAGACTATTGATTGTATCTTTCTGGGCTATCGAGAAACCACTACGGCTATGATATTTTTAGTAGTAAAATCTGACATAGACGGTATAGTGGCTAACACGATAGTTGAATTTCTTGATGCTACATTCTTTGAGGATGTATACCCCATGAAGACTGGTATACCTCAAGATACTACTAATGATAATCCACCTCACACATCTAGTTCTATCCCTGATCATGTGGAAAAGATAACAAATGTGGGGGCAGAATCAAGTAGTAGGTCTGTACATGAGGAGGTAGAAGAACCTAGAAGGAGTAAGCGTGCTAAGGTTGTCAAGGATTTTGGAAGTGACTTTGTCACTTACAATGTCGAGGACGAACCTTTAACTTTCCGGCAGGCTATGGATTCTTCGGAATCTAGGCATTGGAAGGGCGCTATAAAGAGTGAAATTGACTCTATTGTTTCTAATGGAACATGGGAGTTAGTTGATCTCCCTCCTGGGTGTTCTACTATCGGGTGCAGATGGATCTTTAAAAAGAAGTTGAACCCTGACGGTTCAATAGATAAGTATAAGGCTAGACTGGTTGCTAAAGGTTTTAGGCAAAGGGAAGGCATTGACTACTTTGATACATACTCTCCAGTTGCAAGGATGACAACAATCCGAATGCTTATAGCATTGGCTTCTGTCCATGGTCTTACCATCCATCAGATGGATGTTAAGACAGCTTTTCTTCATGCTGATCTTGAAGAAGAGATTTATATGGATCAGCCTGAGGGATTTGTTGCAGCAGGAAATGAAAGGAAAGTATGTAAGTTAATCAAGTCCCTTTATGGCTTGAAACAAGCTCCCAGGGATTGGCATAAAAAGTTTGATGAAACTGTATTGCCATTCGGTTTTATAATAAATGGTAGTGACAAGTGCGTCTACTCCAAAGTTACAAGTAGTGAATGTGTGATCTTATGCCTATATGTGGATGATATTTTGTTGTTTGGAACCAATATTGATATTATTAATGAGACGAAAGCTTTCTTGAAGAGGCATTTTGAGATGAAGGATATGGGTGAGGCTAGTGTGATTCTTGGACTGAAGTTGACTCAGTCAGCTGAGGGAATAACCTTATCTTAGTCTCATTACATAGAGAAATCTATACTTGAGAAATATGGTTATTGTGTAGAATCGCTTGTACACCATATGATTCTAAAGTTGCCTTAGTCAAGAATTCTTCAGGTGTACATGTGTCTCAATTAAGGTATTCACAGATTATTGGGAGTTTGCAATATCTTGCTAACTGTACTAGACCAGATATTTCATATTCTGTGTCTAAGTTGGCTAGATATACGAGCTGTCCAAACAGAACTCATTGGGATGCTCTTGATAGAGTGCTTAGATATCTGAAAGGCACAATGTACCTAAGTTTACACTATAGGAGGTTTCCTGGTGTACTTGAGGGGTACAGTGATGCAAGTTGGATAGCTAAGAAGTCTGGTTCCAATGGAGTGACTGGATATGTGTTCACCTTGGCTGGTGGAGCAATATCCTGGAAGTCGACCAAACAAACGATAGTAACTCGGTTTACTTTTGAGGCTGAGTTGTGTGCGCTTGATGCCACGGGGACGGAGGCTGGATGGTTACACAGACTTATGTCCGCTATACCTGTAGTAAGCAAACCGCTTCCTGCTATTGATATTCATTGTGATAGTCGGACGACTATCGACAAGATTAGCAGTAAAAAGTATAATGCTAAAACAAGGAGACACATCCAAGTTAGACTAAAGTCTATAAGGGGTTTGATGTCTCATAGGATTATAGATGTAGAGTTCATAGGAACTCAGAATAATACACCTGATCCTTTGACTAAAGAACTGGAACCTGCAGTGGTCCTTAAGTCGAGGTTGGGGATGGGACTGACAACCCATCGTAGTTCATCAACAGTGGTAACCCAATACACATGAGAGGAGATCCCTCAAAAGTGTATTCAATGTGGTAATAACAAGCTGTGAGGATGAACTGGTAGTACCTTTGCTACATAGATGATACATTTGTATCGGAGTCTATCCCCTGTAAACCTAAAAAGGTACTGTTTCTGCCAGTGTAGCAAGAGTTATTCTAACTCTGAATGGGGTCAAGTCATTTTGACGAGATGATGGCAGTCATCTCTGGAGATGCCCAGCTAAGCGAATGTAATTATGCGGTCGCAATTAGAGAAAAGGGTTATTCCTTGAAACATTCGACGAACAGGATCGAGACAGGACCATTAATGTCTCAAAGCCGTAGATTGGCACCATAGCCTTTGACTTGTCGTCGTCTATGGAGTATGATTACACCCTACGGATAAAGATTCAAGGTGAAATATTCCATCTTAATCCGGTAATCAATGAAGTAGAGGACTTAGGAGGGTTCAAACCCGGAAGGGTACCGACTCTGAATAACAAGTCATGATGAGAATCCTGAATGCATTTCTGCATGGATTTGTGTGGGATTGTTGGAAATTGGATGTTAAATCCATAGAGAAATGGTGGTGTTCTTGGTAGCTTGAAGAAGATTGAAACCAAGAGGGTCATTTGTCCCACATTGTTGCTCAAAGTGGTGGCAGGGGGGTATATTTGGTTTCACACACAAGGGTAGTGTACAACTACTAAGGTGTGTGGAGAGCCATGGGTGTTATTGTGTGCCTCGCACACACACACGCGCGCGCGCGCCGCCGCCGCCTCGCCTCGCCACACCTCGCCTCGACTCGACTCGGGTCGGGCCGGACCGGACCGGGTCGGGTCGGGTCGGGTCGAAGGGCGATTTGGGCGAAATGTCTCGGCGTCTTGCGTACGCGAGGCGACCCGGCGAGAGGTTATGCTACAGCTAATTTTTATTACTCATCAGTTTTTAATGGGTGATTAATTCAAATTAACTGTTTTGACCGTTTTATTGTGGGATTAATGATCATTAAACGGATTGATTGTCAATCAATTGGATTGATCAGTTTTACCAAATCTGATGGATTAATCTAATTGATATAGTCGGAACGTTTTGAGATTGCCTGTACGTTTTTTCTCTCTGGTTCATTTCTCATCACAAAATTCTCTGCTTTCTCTGGCGAACTGAGGTGCGAGTCGAAGTGATCTTCATCGCTGCTTAAACGAAGAGGATCAGAGCTGTTTTATCCTGGAAGGATCATCGCCGGATCCCAATACAGCGTAAGTGGGGGCGATAATTTCTTCAAGAGCAGCCAGGCCTTCTTCGCAAGACCTGGCGACTCAGCTGCGTTCGTGTATTACCTGTTCCATTGTGAACAGAGGTATGAACTGTTCCTACTTTTCTTTCGTACAGTATCTAATTTCATTATTATTTTCCTTCATGATTTGCTTTCTCTATGTTCTTGGTCTTGTTCTGTTAATCAAATTTGCCCTACTAAAATCATTATTTTTAGTGTGTTTCACTAACAGGCAAGGCATGTCACTTGGTCGTATATGGCAAGATAATGATCCAAATCACGCGAGTTGATGATCCTTTTATTGAATGGAGAAAACAATATGAAATATGTCTTCCTAGTTGTTTTTTTTACCATAAACAGAGAAACCAACATTTCTTACAAGCTTTTATTTTGGTGTGACTCAAACAGCCGAATCCCTCTCCTTTTGGGTCAAGAATGTGATAATCAGCGTAGTTAGGCCGTCCTCGTTGTTGTAGTGGCTCGAACAAACTGAATACCAATCCCCGTCATCGTCGTCCAGTCCTGATACGATTCCATAGCGGAAATTGAAGCAGGAACCAGGAAATTGTGATTCTTCCTCGCTGGTGGAGCCAGTGACGGTGAATGTGTCATCGTCGTCAGTCCAATTTTACAGATGAACTCACTCACGCGAGTAGCCCTAGCAACAATTGTTTCTGAAAATTCAAGATTTTTTAATTGCATTTTATCCCATATGGTTAGGTGTTTGTGCAAAAGGCCTCCATGAGGTCTGATATGTTGCAATATACCCCCGTTGGTTTCACTTTTGTGCGTTAGGGGGTAATTTTCCGTTAATGAGGGTAAATAGAGTTCAACATCCTTTCTATCTCTTCTCCCTACTCTTTCCTTCTATTTGTTGCCTTCTACTTCTCTTTCTTCTCGCTCTTCCACCTGTGCCGCTGCCTTAACCTGCGTCAACGTCATATCCGTCTTCGACTTGGATCGTCGATATGTTCGTCGTCTTCCTCATCGCCGTGTTCGTCGGCTTCCTTGCCGCCGTTATCCTTCGTCAGCTGCAGTTGCACAAGCCTCCTCCTCATCTACTTCCTTCTACATCAGATATGCTTTCTCATATATATTATTGTTTGTGTGTGACTACTGAGGGTATAATGAGTGTAAAATGTTAAAATTTGACGGATTATGTTAGTTTTAACGGAACCGCACAAAATCAAACCACAAGGGAGATATTGTAACATTTTAGACTCTAGGGAGTCTTTCGCACAAACCCCTAAGCACATGGGGTGAAATGCAATTAACCCAAAATCAAACCCCGAACCAGAACTATATATATTCATTCCTCAACTTTTGTTTATACAAATATCTCATTTTAGAGTTATTAATAGGAATAAAACTTTCACCCCACTCTAGTTTGACTGGAGGACAAGTTCACCCCTTATATCTAGTGTGGAAAATTACACTTTCATCGAACTCAAATATCTTGCACCCTCTTACTCTAACCATGTTAGTCTCTTGGTGTGGGTTTGGTCTGTGAAAATAGTCTTGGAGCAAATTGACCCTCGATATCCTGCACATAATTTATTTTACCCTTAGATAACACCCATATTTTGCATACTACAAGCGTAAATTTATCCCAAAAATTAATTGTAGCGACAAAACTCAACTCAAGACTAACGGCTTCACAATGGGGGTTGCAAGTTTCTTCAAATTCAGAACACTTACGGGTGGGTGAAAGTGCCATTTTCCAACCGAAAAGGGTGAAAGTGTCCTTTAGTCAAACTTGAGGGGTAAAAGTATCTTTTACCAGTATTATTACTATGACTGGGTGAGCTTGCGAGCTTCTGAATTAATTTTGTGCCCAAAGAAACTCTGAAAGTGGCAATGTAAATACACAGTACCAAAGATTATTGGTTTGTGTGAGACAACACTTCGTGGGACTAATATTGAGCCCTACAAATATTGAAGTTTCTTGTAAGTGGCAGTCTGTTAATTAAATATTATTGATGTTCATGAGATCGAAACCTGAGACTACAAGGGTGGAATTCGGATCTGAGACTTGAAAGGGAAGTCTTACCTACTTGACTAGGGTTTTCTTAATCCCCTCACCAAATCAAACTTGTATTTTGTGTCTTGGGCCAGATGTGATTGTGGCTAACATGCATAGCAAGATAACTCATTCCTCAAGCTTTTTGGATGCACGAAATCCTCAATCCCCATAAAACCAACTTTTCCAAGCCGTAGTAGTGTCAAGCACATTAAGATAGTTGTCAAGTTTGTAGTTACTGTGCACCAAGCTCATAATGGAGGTTCTAAGTTTGATCAACGTAACGGTTTTAGGTTTGAAATGTTACTAGTGCAATTTTCTTTCTTCATGAAACAAACAAGTAAGCAGATGTTACCACTCTCCGCTAAATTCTTAAAATCATGCAAGAATATAACGTGTTGCGACGGTGTGCCAGGATAACCTCCATCTCCATGTTTCACTTTAGAGGCGCGGATGGACCTCAGATCACTTGTTTGTTTCATGAACTAGTGCTTCGTAGTAGTTGACCTCCGTGTTCTAATGTAGAAAGAAAAGTTGGTTGGTAACGAGAAAGTTGCTACTACACTCTTATTTTATGCAAAAACAAACCTCCTCCCATAGAGTGCAGAATTCAACAACATCAATCGGCACTCAAGTGTCAAGAAACAATAGCCAATAGCCTGATAAGAGCTCGTTTGGTATTGCTTTTAGAACGCAGTTTTTTATGGCAAAAGTATTTCCGCGAACCACGATGTTCTGCGATCCTGGTAACCTTTGGCCTACGTTGAAGAAATAAGAAAAGGAACCACAATCCCTTGACGTCCGAACTCTGCTTCTAGCAATAACACAATTTCTACAAGATCAACCGCTACCAAAATGCTTGATTAGTGTTCCCCCCCCCACCCCACAACCATTCTCAAATAGGTTCATGTGAGTACTGGTAGAAGCCTTTGGTAGTCTCATCGTCATTGCATTTATCAGCATTCAAAACGTTGAGGACTAGAAATGAAGCTTTCTTTATCTCCAACTTCTAGGTTCTAGGTGGAAAGAACCTAGAAGTCTCTAAATATTTGCAGCCTAGCCACCTGCGTAGATAGTCCACATAATCTTCCGTCGCGGAGAGAGGCCTAAGGTCCTTGTTAATCATAAAAGAAGCATAAACAAGGTGTCAGCAACAACAGTGCATTCAAACTACTATTGGATTTTAAGAGTGAAACTTCTTCCATAATGTCTCTCAAGAGCATCACACAGAAATATTGAAGAAATCTGCAGGGTAATATATATAACCAAGCGGAAAGATAGACATACACATCTCAATCTGAAAATCTGACGAGCAATCAAATCTAGCAAATAGTCGAACATTCCTATCATGATAAATCAACTATGAAAAACAGTCAAAAATGCAAGCTAAAAGGAAAAAGAAGGAAATTACAATTTCAAGCCTGTTCCCTTAACGCATTTCCTAGTAGAGCTACTAAACTCAAATAAGCTTCAGTGATTCATCTCCTTCAGATACAGGTCTTCCATTTTTCGACCTCTTCAATTGTACATTGACTTTAATTTCCTGGGGATGCATTTTTTATACTATTTTAAAAGTATTATATAAATGTTGTTGATATATAATAATTTTTTTGGTCAGCAGCATTTGAAAACAAATTGACTTAACAACAAAAGGTAATACATTTGCAATCGAAAAGTGAAACGCCTAAGAGGATAAAAAAAACGAACTCGTGTTCATTGATACCGCCATGAGAACATGATGTGGCCTACTCATAGCCACAAATTTATTTTCATTAAGGAAGGACAAATCACACACATATTCTTTAAGATTTAGGGTCCTGATAAATGTGATTTCTCCTTTTTAATGAAAAGAAATTTGTGGCTATGAGTATGCCACATCATGTTCTCATGATAGCATCAATGAACACGAGTTCATGAGAACGGAACTCTAAAAAAAGTAGAATGAAACTTTTTGGTTCTTTGTTGACTTCTCAATTTGCCAATCTCATCTCGCCTACGGTTACATCCAGCACCTAATTGCCCTTTTCAGGTAACAGACAGGAACAACCATGAAAAACAAACAAGAATGCAACTGAGAGCAAAACAGATAAAAAATCTGCAAATACCATTACCAATATCAGTTTCATAATACTTCAAGAACTATAGCTGTCACAGTCGTGTAGTAGAGTTGATTTGATCCAGGTTAATAGAAGACTTAAACAAACTAGTTCTTCTTGCAAGTTCAGGATTGGAAAAATCTAGATTCCACTACAGGATTTAGTGGTTGTGCAAGGGCAGGGTTGACCTTTCTTGAAGGGTTAATAAATTTGGTTAGAGCATGTGATAGGCTGGAAACTGTAAATGTAGCACAAACAAGAAATTTCGCATGACCTCACTGTAAGATTGTGGAAAGTCCTCTCTCAACTCCTGTATTCATTAGTATTTTATACACAACTAATACAAAGGTAATTACAGATAAATCCCTATAATTACGCTATGCTATAATTAAGTTATGCTATAATTACGCTACACTATGACATTCTTCTTGTATCTTCTTTGAATGCCTCCATGTCTAGGGTTTTTGTTTTGATTACTTCCTTGACCTCTCTTTGAATTTCCACTTCTTTAGTCGTTTCCTCATCTTCAACTTTGCTTCCTTCGTCACTAATCTCACGAACTCTAATTATGTTTTCTGCATTTGGTGGAATAATAGTACTGTTTGGGTTTAAGCTTGGGCTTAAATGATGGGCTACACAAATTCCCCTGGCTTGTAATGGATCATCCATTTGGGCTTCCCTAATGTCTTCCACCGTTGGCCCGAGGAAACTTTGAAAACTTGGGCTGGATGGGTGGCCCTTTAGAAAATATGAAATACAGTAATATTGCATCTGCATCCATGGGATTAAAATTGTTCTAAACTTTCCCCTGTTGGTTAAAATTTGAGAGATTCGCCTCCGCCAGCTGTAGTGTTTCCAGTTATTTGCATAGGATCCACCCTTCGTTAGTCGTTACTGATGCATGCGCAGGTACGTAGTCAACTTCCTTATTTTTTTGACATGTGTCCATATCATGAATGTCACGCGGCTGCAATTATACTACCTCATTTGTATTCACGCGGGCTCTTGCTTCAATTGGAGGCGCAAGTTCATCATTAACCTCCTTGCCTTCACCGGATTCTGACTAATTTGAACTCCGACGAGTCTCCGTTCTTTCCCTTCCTTGCCGACGAGTCTGTTGTAATGAATCCAGCAGTCTTGGGTAGAAACGCTTTTGCTCCTGAGCTTTCATATGAGATCCATAGCTAGTATGTAAGCTCTAGGTTTTGCTCAATCTTTTTTACATTTACCCTTTTCATGCCAAATTCTACCATGCTTACTAGCAAAACTCTCCAAGTTTTTCGTGTGATCACTGAATCCAAGCACTATTTCCATCCTTTTTTTGGAGCATGAACCCCTGGGCTGGAATATTTTCAAGATCAATCCTTACCTTGATTCTCATATAGGGGCTGATAATCAGGTTCTTCTCTCTATATGCGTCGATGTCTATGATCCTCGTTTGGCATTTAATCTGGTCATCTTCTCTAGGGGTAGGTTTTTAACATTCGGCCACTATGTTGAAGTGTTGTACTGAAGTTCCGTTGGGTTTCGCTCTTCTTCAAGTTGCCGGAAAACTCGTAGCTGATTCATAACCGTCGATGGGGCTCCTTCCCATACCCTTTTACAATCATCTTCCTCCGTGAATACAAATATATTTCCCCCTCCTGGAGAAATCTCGAAACTCTCCTTGACTTTTTAGATGTTCCGAAACAAAGCATAGATAAACACCCACCCGACACACACAAAAAACTCTCAAACTCACTGCAAGTCTCAAACCCGTGTGTGCGCTCATGTGAGTACCAAAAAGACCTTTATATAGGCCAAAGTGTTGGTGAGTGTGGCGTTGGAATCACCAATCCCACAATGCACCACCTTAATTTTTGTTGGACCCAACTTGCCAATTTGATACAAGTCAAGCCCCAACAAATATCCACCTTGACTTGAATCATCTCAGCAGCCTGAACCAGAACTGGTGATCCTCTCATCAATCCGGAAACGAACACATCTCCCCGAACAGATGTTCAAAATCGCTGCTTCAACTACCATGCATTCCCGCAACGAATTCGCCATATGAGGACGCACTTCCAGAAACAGAAACAAGTGCTGCACCCCGAACCAGACTTGAATACATTCACTGAGAAACATGACCGAATGCGCCTGATGCGCCCAATTGCGCCAGACAGATGCACCATGACAGAATGCCCAAACATCGCTACGAGACCTGATGCACTTAGCGATGAGTTTCCCAACAGGTTTCATGCCCGCAGCGCCCCGTATGCATCAAATGCGCCAAATGCTCGCCAGATTCGGATCGTGCCAGATGCGAGCTCAATTGCGTGTCATGGTACACGAGCCAAAAATATATGCACACCAGAATAGACTCGTGCACGATGTGCGCCTGAACCAGGATCAGATGCGCGTGCCAGAAATCTCACCCGTCTGATGCTGCACGTTGTTGCTCGATCTCCAACGAGTTCATGCAACGCATGAGCCAAAACCAGATTCAATTCACACGCCAGATGCTCCACTCCTGGAGCAGGATTGCGTCTAAACGTCAATCGCTAGAACGTTAAATGCACATGAACCGCCTGATTCGCGCCACTAACGAATGCGTGCTGGTTTTGCCAGATTGCTCCGTGTTAGAGGCCCGGATAGTCCCCTCCACGGGGCTTCAGATTGTGGGTGTACCTGCTTCTCCAGACGAACAGAACGCTCTTGATCGCCAAACAAGACATCGTTCTTGGCGGAATCTCGAAACCGAACTCTGGATAGCCTGCTCTACCTGAATTGCGAAACCCTAGCTTTGAGTTTCACCAAAACGTGAAACCGCTCTTGGCTCCACCTAGATCTTCGAACTTGGCTCTCATAACAGTTTGTTATGACCTGGGGGTATTCGGGCAAGTACGGTGAAACGAAAATAATCGAGAACGAGAGAGAGAGAGATTTAACGTGGTTCACTAACAAATTCGCAACAAACCCGCTAGCTACCTCCACGGTCTGAACCCGATATTTTATTGAGAAGAGAACTCGATTGCAATGCATGTCGTGCCAAAAACGGCCACGACAGCCACCCCGATAAACACCCACCCGACACACACACACACACCTCTCAAACTCACTGCTAGTCTTAAACTCGTGTATGGCTCATGTGAGCACCAAAAGAGACATTTATATAGGCCAAATTGCTGGTGAGTGTGGCGGTGGAATCACCAAGCCCAGAATTCACCGCTTTACGTTGCCTTGGACCCAAGTTGCCAATTGATGCAAGTCAAACCCCCAACAAATCAAGTGAAGTTTGAGCTCATCAAGTGAAGAATGAAACAACTCAAACTTCACTTGATTCGTTAAAATCCAAATGAGGAATCAAGTGAAGCTTGACGAAACAACTCATTATTCACTTATACCCCATTAGTCCATTCGGGAATTTATCCCCTTTACTTTGTCGAATTTAGGGTTCCAGATCCAAATCGTCAATCCCAAATTAACAAAAATATGAAACTTCTCAAATTATCACACCGTAACTACATTTTTTGAGGAGATCAAATGGGAAATTGGAAGTTTTTTTCCAACCTCCTCATCGACGGTGGTTGTTGATAGTGGCAGAGGAACGGTGAGAGAAAATGAGACGACAATGGAGATGGCGTCGATTGGTCTTTTCAGAGGTGGTGTTTGCAGCGGTAGTGGGGTTGGCAGTGGCAATGGAAGCCGTGGCGTTTATCGTGGGGATGGCAGGAGCGGTGGAGGGAGTAGTGGCGGTGATGGTGGTAATGGGAGTGGTGCTGGTAGAGGAGGAGATGGAAGAAGCCATTGAAGATTCGATGCAGAGGCCATTGAATAATTGAGAGAGTTTGGGAGAGAGAGAACTTTTCAACTGGTGTGTAAAGTGAGAGGAATACAGAGAGAAGGAGTTTATATACAATTGGCTTTCTTTCAAAAAGTTGAAAAAATTAATTAGTACAATTATTTTATTAACTTTAATCTCATTTCAAATAAAACCTACCAAATGAGTCAATCATTAAAACAAAAGCCAACCGAGTATGGATTCTTTATATCCTTTGTGTGCATCATTCTCCGTATCATTTACTATGATTAGTCCATGTTATATTTTACATCAATTTGATAGAATTTTGAAACAATTAAATTGACTAAAAAAGAGCAATTCACTGCGTGGTTTCTTGCCCAATTTTTCTCAAAAATTAGGGTCCAATAGTTTGAATGTTTTTTTTTTTTGAGAAATAACAGTTCGAATGTTTAGTCCACGTTATATTTTACATCAATTTGATAGAATTTTGAAACAATTAAATTGACTAAAAAAGAGCAATTCACTGCGTGGTTTCTTGCCCAATTTTTCTCAAAAATTAGGGTCCAATAGTTGGGTAAAAGACAAAAACCACCCCTCGAGTATGGGGTATATACAAAAACATCCCTCGTGTTCGGGGATATACAAAAACCACCCCTGTCAGTGGATGGACGTTGGACAAATACCACCCTTCTGTTACTGTCAGCTAGTAAATGATAAAATCTAATTTTTATGACCATTTTGCCCCTATTAGTGTTTTTTTGTTTACTTTGTTGATGTTCTTGTGTTCTTGAACAACAACAACAACAACAACAACAACAACAACAACAACAACAACAACAACAACAACAACAACAACAACAACAACAACAACAACAACAACAACAACAACAACAACAACAACAACAACAACAACAACAACAACAACAACAACAACAACAACAACAACAACAACAACAACAACAACAACAACAACAACAACAACAACAACAACAACAACAACAACAACAACAACAACAACAACAACAACAACAACAACAACAACAACAACAACAACAACAACAACAACAACAACAACAACAACAACAACAACAACAACAACAACAACAACAACAACAACAACAACATAATTTAAGAAGAGGCTCATAAAATTTAACAAAAACAAAGCTCCAATCCATCTAGCCTAAAAATGCTATCTTTACCAATGTTGAGAACACCCAACTATTACTAAACCCATAAATTATCGCTGTTAACAATTTAAGAAGATGTCCGTTGTGAATTGAAAGAAGTTGACTTTCACAGTTAACAGTGAGTTCATAAAATCAGAGACATTCCAATCCCCAGGGGTTGGTTCGAAATCAGAGTTTCAAAGTCATTCATCTCCATACTATTAATAAACCCAGAAATCGACAAATCCAAATCTCTACCCTACTATTTTACACAAACCAAACCAATTCACAACGAACATCAAGTAAGAAATTAACCTTTTTCAGCGAAATTTTTCACCAGATCTTCTTCGTCCCTCGATTTGCACAGAGAGAAGAGAGAAGGAGCGAGAGAAAAAGTTCAGCAAACAACCCAGAGGGAAGGATCTATGGTGGTCGATTTCCACCAAGCTTCGCCGCTACCCCGACACCTCGGCCGAGCTCGTCGATTTCCACCAAGCTTCGCCGCTACCCCGACGCCTCCGCCGAGCTCGTTTCCTTGACGACGACCTCGACATCGCTTACTATCACTACGAATCGTACCCCAGAAGTTCCCAAATCGCTCCGGCTCCATGGTGCCGTTCGTTCTCAGGTGGGTTCACGCTGAGCTACCCATAAAGATCGGTAAGCGCCTCGAAATCCTAGACCGATTGTACGTACTTCTGAGCTTCGTAAGGAGAAAATTCAACGATTCAACCGAGAGAGACAGATCTATGGTGGTCTTCTCCGGAGTTGCTGAAGATCGAAACCCTTTGTGAGGATTTCTTCAGACTTGCTGAAGATCGTTTCTGGGTAATGGTCGACAGTGAAATTTAGGGGTTTTGGCAGAGAGATACGGTGAACAGAGAGGAGGGTGAAGGGAAGTGAACATAGGGTGACCCAGAAGCCAGAACGGTGGAGAGATAGATGGGTATCTCGCTGTAGATTTCTGGCGGCTGGTGGGATTTGGTTAGGTTTTATTATTGTCTTTGATTTTCAGAGGAGTGGGAGAAGAGAGAGAAAGAGAGAGAGGAGAAGGTAGAATGAAGGGATAAGGAGAAGAAAAAGCCTAAATACTAGGGTAATTTTTTTTTTCATTTGAGGGCAAAATAGGTATTTGCTATGTTCTGTTAGTTGCCGTTAGTCACCATCCACCGACAGGGGTGGTTTTTGTATATCCCCGAACAGGAGGGATGTTTTTGTATATACCCCATACTCGAGGGGTGGTTTTTGTCTTTTACCCCCAATAGTTTGAATGTTTTTTTTTTTTTTTTTTTGAGAAATAACAGTTCGAATGTTTAGTTTACTATTTTGGTTAAAATTATAGTAGAAACTTTTTGGAGTATCTTCAGCTGTAATTGCGTGAGTTTCCCACCGGTTTAAATATGGGCAGAACAGTTAATTTTTTTGGCACATTCTTAAAAAATGTGCCAATTTTTTTGTGAGAAGAAACAGAAAAATACTATATTAAAATAATAAATAAAACGAGTTGTAAATTAAGGACGTTTGCGCTTATTTAGTTTAGCAGCGAGTGCTAATTCAGGGAGTGATTAGTACAAGATGCTACTCTTTGGGCACTTCGATGCAGAGACAACTGAAACCTGCCAAGATCACCTAAGCTCCATAAACCCAATCACTAACAAATGAGCTGACCGGGCTAGCCCCCGCCCCCCCCCCCCCCCCCCCCCCCCCCTTTACGGGTTGGGAGCTCGATTTAATATATGCGGAGTCATGCCGCCCAACCACAGTGTAGGTTTTTTCAAAAAAACAAATGAGCTGACCGACATCCAGCTGCATACAACCAAGCTTAAGACCACCACTCACAAAATAAGAGAAAACTGCTAATATTACTACTACTAGCAGTACATTAGACCCTACTTAAAATATTTGTCTTCATAAAATAACAGTAGCAAGCTGTTAAACAAGTATCAAGTATGTCTTCATGAGAAAGCTGTTAAACAAGTATGTCTTCATGAGAATTGATTAAACATCTACTTAAAATATTTTTAAGCGTCGTAGGAGGATAAAACTAGCAAGTTTCTACTAAATATTAGCCAAACGCTCTTCCAACAAAGCTATCTGTTCTCTCAACTTTCTCACACCAGGACCACCTCCTTGGAGTAAGACTTTCGCTTCTTCCACTTCCTGAAGCACCTTTGCTTTCTTCTCCCTTATCTTTGAAGCGTCCAAATCTGCCTTCGCCTATGATCAAAAAAATAAAAAGTATTGTTTTGTTTTTCCAATTGCTACACAATAATATATATAGGAGGAGTCCCTTGTGCATGATTTGTAATCACATATACCTCCTGTTTCCGCAATGTCTTCTCGGTAGCTTTAAGCCGAGAGATGGCTTGAGCTAAATCATCGGCTGCCACCTTTTCCAGTAAACAAAAAGAATGTAATTCTTGTCAGATAAAATAAGATATTAAACTAAAACACCAAGTTAACAAAGGCTTCAAGGTCTTTTTAATACTATTGTACCTCATATCCAGGCTTGCGCGTCTGAACAACGTTCTCCCGGAACCTGCAAATTAATCAAATTTCTTATCAAACCAGACTTTTGGGTGCTATTTATTTAAACAGTTCACGTGGCATGGGGCTAGTTTTTTTGTGCCAAAAGGAATAGGGCACTCGAGAAAAGCTTTATTTCGCTTCGTATCTGACCATGTGTCAAAAAGAACAAACTGATGGCAAGGGAAGTGGTTTAACAGCACTAGAGGCCTTACCCTCCTCCTAACCCTCACCACATACTCAACCTCCACCTTCAAGCTTTCCCTTTTCGTCTGAGACCACAAGGAATTATTGGTGGAACCAGCCTCTCAAAAATATCTACACCTAGACAACAAGACCCTCCTCCTCAAACCCAAATCCCAAGGCCTTCTGGGCCTCCCAGAACTCCGCATGACTAACCAGGCGCTTCTGCCCAAGCAAACACCGCACCCAAAAGCTGAAGTATCTTGTCCCAATCCAACCTCCTCCTTTCTCGCACACTCATTGCGTAGTACTACTGCCGAAAACACGACCTGTTACACACAAAACCCCAGCCAAGCAAGACCTGGAGAAGTATCATTTGGAAGAGAACTCCTTGAGGAAGGGGAAAGATGGGACATTCACAATGGATTCTCTATTAAAGCCTTTGCAGACAGATGGATACCATTCCTAAAACCTCCCCTAGTCGTTTTCCTTGGGCACAGCCCTGATCCCATCCCTTAAAGTCTCCCAGTCCCACCTCATATCACATAGTGGCAGATACCCATCTTGGAACATCCAAGCCCTCACGACACACATCCCATCCTTCCTCATCCCAAGAATCCTAGCAATCAGACTGAACTGCTCCCAAATCAATGATAAGCTCATCCGGCCTTTCACCAAAAACAGCAACTACTCCACCAAATCAGGCTATCGCCTTGGCATTGAATCCTTCACAAATCCCCTTGCACCAGCATCCCTTATCAAACCCTTCACAACTGAGAAGCCATAGAGCCAATGGAAAACCCTCTAGAGTTTCCAACTCTCGGAAAAGATCAAAGTTTTCCTTTGGAAAATTCTCTCCAACAACATCCCAACCAAACGGGCCATTACTAACCGCCTTCCCATACCCCCCCCCCCCCCCCTCCCCCTACTGCAACTCTTGCCCTTCCCAACAGGACACCTCAAACCACCACTTCCACAAATGTCCCACAACAATTGACACGTGGTCAAGATCCCCTTCGGGCACCCAGTTCCTAACCCAATGAAACGACATTACTAAACAGTAGGGATGAAATCACATTACTAACCAGTAGGGTGTCCCGTCATCAGCCAACTTGACTTTCCTGGACATTAAACTTTCAGCTTCTGCAGAATAAAACTATATATAGTTAATATCATACACGATGTTACAATATAAAACAACAAAAGACAAACAAAAGCACAAATAACCGTGGCGTTCCATTGTCAGTGAATGGCCTACAATAGAAAAACATGCCATTTAGTTAACTTTGTCCAATAAACTAGAAATGATCCAGAAAGTAAAGACAATATAAATGCCACACAGTTCAAGTAAAGAAATCTTAGCAACTAGTTACAACTTGTAAAGTGATGAAACTCGGCGTTAATTGACTGCAATGCGAACCAACAGAGAGCAACACAATAAAACAACAAAACAGAAGAAAAAGATATATTTTTTTTTTATTTCTAAAAGAGGGGGAATTATCCAAAACCAGAGGGTTCAGTATCACATTATTGGCTGGGTCCTCTTCCAGTGATCTCTGAGAACAAGGTATCATGGTAGTTTACCCCATTCAGGGTTGTCTAAAAAAAAAGAGAATTAAGATAGATTGGTGTATCTGACACTCGATCTCTAACAAAGGCCATGCTGGGTTTAAGGATATGGAATAACCAGTTACTCCACCAAGCAGACTAATACCACCCAGAAAACAAACAAAATAAATACCCAATTCAGGCCTGCACAACTACTATTTCACTACAAAACTCATATCCAACCTATTTCATGAATGCCTCTACTGATTCACATCAAAACAAGACAGATATCAAGCACTATGGATGTTTATCCTACCGATTATGATACGAAACTCCGATAAAGTCTACATATCTTCACTCTTTAAAAGAGTGAAGAATCCAAATAGTGTTCCTAAGATGGTTCATTATAATAAAACCCCATATAAGTTTAGTTTTTGTAAAAAATACCCACCATGAAATTAAAACTTTGACCAAGACCCCTCACACCCTTTTCTCACGGGTTACTCTCTTTTCTCATGGGTTCATCCATCGGTGCACACCAAGTCTGGAGTGAAGGCAGTCTGGGGTTTATGCATAAGTATAATGATAAAGTTTTTTTTTGAAACCCGAAATTGTATATTTGTCATGATCATTATCTTTTTCGGCACTGGGTAATACCATCTTGTCCAACTGGCTGCTTCAAGTCTTCTCCTACTCCCACCAAAGCAATCAAGAGGCAGCCATCCAAAATCATCATTGTTTTCACAGTCCTTGAAGAAATAAGTTATATGGAGTACACTTTACAAAAAAAATGAAGTGCACTGCGTTCACACTGGAGGTGTGATTTGTCGTGTGAAAGAAATTTGTGGCCAGATGAACTTGGTATATACAACTTTGCTGAATTGTGGAGGGTATTATTGTATTTTACAATTTCCGCTAGACTCCATTAGTTACAGGGGCAAAGTGTAATTATGCAAAACACGAATGTAGGGAAAGAGTTCCATTAATGCAGAAAGACAACAATTACATATAGGACTTGATCATCACTATGGAAGCAGGCTGAAGGCACAATAGCATTACTCAACACATGGATTGTTTTGACAGTGCAATTGGAAGATGCATAAAGGACTCCTGAAATTACTAGATGACATAGTTACCTTCCGGGGAAGAAAGAATCGATCCATTTATTCTGATTGTAATAATTAGCGCATAGCGGTTCATACGTCAAAAGATGTCCATTATGAAACTGACTCTAGTAGACTTTATTGACAGTGAATAGGGGACCTATAGATAGTGTGGAGCAGAAACCGAACAATATTGAAGTTGTTATTATTTGTGGACATTATCAGAAGAAACCTAAGCAAGTTCATGGTGTTCATTTGGCCCTTCTCCTTCGCCTTCAGGAGAAATTTTGTACTTCGTTGACTTTTTTATAAAGGAAAACACCATCGGCAACTGTGAAAATATTCTTTTGATTTTTACTAGGCATTATTTACTATCCAATATTATTCTGAAGCGTCCCTCTTAAGAGATAAAGCCCAAGTGCAATGCACGTACTCCTTACTAGTTGTGATAAAAGAACAAACAATAAACAAAAAAGGAAAACCCATATGGATACAACATAGAATAATTACACAAGAAGTTTAGAGTTATGATAGGAAATAACAACACACAGTCTGATTCTACTGCATGTGAAAAAAATCAATACTATTGGAGTCAGCTATATCAGATCTACAGAAAAGAGACGTGTATGGTTTTTCAAATTACCTGAAACCCTAGCTAGAAGATTGAAAGATACGAATTCGAAAATGAAGGTAAGTCTGTGTTGAATTATATATCTCCATTGTGCATACTAATTAGGGCAAAACATGTAGTCCAAACAGAAACACAGCAATCAACTATTGAAGAAGGTTCAAGTCAAATACACAGTACCTCGACAAATTGATGGGCTTGTGTTGACGATTCCTGCAAAAATACGTGAATGCAAAAATATGTTAAAATTACATATTTGTACATCATTTCAAGATATGAAATATATTTTTATTAACATATATCCATCAATTTTAAAGTTTTCAATTTTTTTAACAAATATAAAAATTCATAATCTCAAAATGAAAAATTAACGGGAAGGTACATGTGAAATTACCAAAGATACTTACATGTTATTGTTCTATTAAATTATATATATGTGAAATAGTGAAATTCTGAGATTGTTTTTATTAACATAAATCCGTCAATCTTAAATTCTTTTAAATTTTTTTTAACAATTTTAAAAAAGGTCTCAAAAATTTCATAATTTCACATGATTTTTTTAATAAAACAATAACATACGAGTATCTTTGATAAGTTCACATGTACCATTTCATTTTGAGATTATGAAATTTTGATATTTTTGTTTAAAAAAAGTTAAAGATTTTAAGCTTGACGGATATATGTTAATAAAAACATATTTCATATTCTTGAAATAATGTAAGAATATGTAATTTGATGAAATATATTGCATTATCTTACATAAATCAAATTATTAAATTGAAATTATATTTATTAATTATTTTTTAGATTTGTTAGTAGCACTTGTATTTTAAAAAAAGTTGGAGGTGAAAATAAAGGATACACTAGTCTTTTTATACTTTTCAGTCCAATTTGGACAGAAAGTTAACGGAAAGATAACGGCAGTTAGTATTGGGTACCTCCGGTGCACGATTTTGAAAATTTAGGTACCCATGGTGCATGATTTTAAAATTTGGATACTTACTTGCCGGTTTTGGCGAAGTATGGGTACCTCCGGTGCAATTTTTCCATATTTATATATATATGTGTGTGTGTGTGTGTGTGTGTGTGTGTATATATATGAGTTTCAAAGGCACTCGTCACTCTAGTCAAATTAAAGGTAGTCAAGTTAAAGGTACCACTCTGTCTCTGCTCTTTCTACCCACTTTGACTTTTGCTACTATTCACTTGGTCACTTTGACCCATTGATTTGAATAGCAAATCGATGCAATTTTTTGATAATTTTTTCATGGTATTGTACAGTAAAAGTTTCTCTATAATACGGTGAAAAAATTATCAAAAAATGGTATTATTTTACTATCCAAATCATCTGGTCAAACAAATCATCTGGTCAAAGTGACCAAGATACGAGTCAAAAAATCAGTTTGAGTAGAAAGAGCAGAGACGGAGTCGTAGTCTTTTGACAAAAAAAAATTAAAGGTAGTCACGAAACACCGACTCTAGCCGACCCGAGCTTGCTCAATTGTCGATGCAGTGAGCCGAGCCCTGAGTCCCAAACTCACCATCAACAGGTAAATTCCACAGTAAATTCCACCAATACAAGAAAATATACACTTATGCCCCGCTTCCTTTTAACTACTAGTTTTGGTGCGCGTGAGTATTCGTTTTTTATTTACGTTTATCTTATATTTCACTTAATCAAAGTCAAAGATGCAGTGTATTAAAAAGAAAGTAAGGACATGTTTGGTGTTGGGATTGAAAATTAGGGGTACAGGGGGTCCAACAGTATTATAGGGTGTATTGTTATTAAAGGAATATTAATTATATAGGGAGGATTATGTAATATGTTTGTTTGCACCAGTATAAATAAGGGTATTAAGACTTTGGTATTCAATCCCGCCTACATGGTGGGATTAGATTTTAGGCACATAGGGGGTATAGATGATAAAGGGGGATTGAATCCCCCTTGAATTTATCCCTGCACCCAGCACCAGTTATTACCCCTGACTCCTGACTGGTATTATTATTACTGTACCCCTTCTTTATCCCTGTATAAAACATGCCCTAAATTGCATAGAACTACAACATCTCTACTACTTTTAATGATCAAAAGGACATTACATTGTTTTGCACCTTTTATGTTTTCTCTAATTTTGTGTTTTCGGAACTTTTGAAGTTCATTCCATGATATTTTAATGCATCAATAACTCTTTTGAAAGTTGTAACTTTTCATGACTAAACCCCCTTACAAAAACCAACTACATTCTCAATTTGACAAAAATATAACTTTTAATAGTTACTCCTTCCATTAGCGTAGTTACAAAATATAGAAAAACATGTTTCATTCCATGTTTTGTTCCAACTAATGTGTTAGCTGCTTTTCATTGGCTTAATCTATTCTCCAAAAATGAATATTTAAGAAATCATTCGAGTTGAATAAGATGGTTGGAACCTGGCCTAGGGTCGGATAATTTTCAAGGCCCCAAACCTTGGAACTGGACAAACTAATGATCGGCCATAATTACCAGGTTAAGAGCAAATCGACAGAATAAAAAATGATAAATAAAAGAAGCATGATTGTCGATGAATTTTTTAATGTGACGGTGGTTCAGGTATACTTCAATGTTCCTAAGAGTTCCGACTTCTACTTTACGATGTTGGTGCGAGATGCATTTAGGTAAAACATAATTGCAAGACTCCATATTTTCTCTTCATAAAGTACCGAAACCAACATATTAGTCGTGCCCCCAAACACTGGAATCCGATTAACTCACGATATCTTGCTCAAATTGATTTGAAAGAATAAACATCTAATTGTCTAAGTTTTATTCTTAACGGTTAGAACTTGATTAATAAAAACTAATATTTAAGCACAACATAGATGTATATTATGGAAACCGAACCTACAAAATAGAACTAAGTAGGATTGTTGACACTATAACATCGGGACTCCTTAGGACTCCTTAAGCTAGTATAAACCACTTCTGCATCCCCTTGGCTGAGATAGTATAATTTGTTGCTTTCATATTTCAGCACTTATGTCCACATTTTAGAAATAAATTGACTCTATCGATTAGCTTTTCGAAGTCCGTCAAGCTCAACAAATTTGCGTAGTCTCGTGTACCCGTCATCTGTCTACAATAAGATGTTAACATAGTCAAGGTGAATAAACAATAAATTTGTGTCATGATCACTTGCACACCAAGCATTTTCTCACGGTGCAGACTCTTATTTGTTTGACATCATAAATATTGCTTTCACGTGACCGTAGTAGATAGTACACAAAGGAAAAAATGTATTTAATCATTATAAAGTCCCCCCTTAGTTGCATTGACACATGAATAAAATATTTGAAAATACACAGAAAAAAAATTGTATAACCAAATTCTTAGGTCAAGTGTTCTTCATAATATATGATAAGATTCAGCTCATTACTAGATCGTTGTGTTGTTCCATCAATGTGTGGGTGAAAGCGTTCGGAACATCAAAATAGCACAAGTTCTTTCCCGCAGACAAGGGAGCATTGAAACAAAAACAGTTACACATACATCTAATCTTCTCGAACTTGCTAAAAACAGAACATATGTTGCTATCAAAAGTGTATTGTCAATTTTTGTCAAATGGAAGATAGAGGACAGGGACATCGTCTTCTTTTAACAAACCATATAATGTCCCTATTTATTTAAAATATTTTTTCTGATTTGATGCTAGCTAGTGGTGTCACAATGCTGAAAAGTATTCAAAAGTTTACCAAATAGTTCCACATGTTCCATCCCATTACCAGTACATGTACGCACGAAGAAGCGGGTTAATTTAGAAACTATGATCTTCTTCAACTATTTCAGGGATACTATTAATTCCAGTTTGCTAAATCCTGCTGCATCATATCCTTAGTTAATTTGATACAAACTCCCGCATATATAAATGAGTCTCCCTTTCTTCATATGGTATAGGAAAAAGGTTAATGCACCTTCCATCTTTGAATTGACTCCTAACAGTTCCACTTATAAAATTGCACCATGCCTAATGTCTTTTTTCAGACCTGCAAGCATGAGAAAGTGATTTTACCATCGCATTTAGTTAAGATAAAATTAAGAATAGAGAAATATGTGTAACTGAAGATGAATGAGACTATGAGAATACTACTACAGTTTACTTTTCTATGTTCTTAGTTCCTCCTCGCACAAATACCAACTTTCTCACCATCAAGTGACCAATATTTTATTGTCTCTTTGCCTTATAGCAAAAAAGAATATTGGCCAACTAAATCAAGTTCTGATACACATTTTCCTACGTAAGCCAAAGTAGATGAATTAGAAATTAAAAAAGCTTAGGACCGAGATATCAAAATGTCTCCCGTAAAAATGTATAGATAATATTTTAGGTATACGAGAAATTTTTGGGAAGGCGTGTGTAACTTAAACAAATACCAAGCACGATTAAACTTGAAACCAAATTAAAAGTAACTAAAGGTATGGCTTGTTCAGGAACGTGGTTATGGGACACTGACCCACTAATATAAATACATGACTCAAAATCAGACTCTATAAAATCATCAATCAAGTTTGAAACGACTTACATGAGCGTAATATTTTATTTTTGTTGTCGGGCATATTAGAAAATTATAAATGGTACATCTTGTTTGTTGCAAAGTCGAACTACAAATATACTGAGAAACATCTCAAATGAATTAGAATCCAAAACTGTACACAGAGACAAAAATATGACGCAATCAAATTGTACACAAGAAGTACGAATTATAAATATATATCAGAAATCTTTTGTTTACCTTACACAACTCTCACAAACCTTCATACCTAACTGGATATTAAAGTTCGCTTTGATGAAACACCTACAAGGCAAAAAAAATGGATTATGGTTAATTGTGTACACACTGGACATAAGGAGATGAACTCAGAGAATCAAATACATTACTGACAAGTGAAGAAAGAAATGGAGAACAATTGAGAAAGTGTGGGAAAAAAAATGGGAGGCCAAAAGAAAATGACGTTTACATTTCTGTTGGTTTATATTCATTTCGTTGAATTGACTCTCCTCGTTGTGATGTTTTCACGTAAATTTGTGAATTTTTGAAGTTTTGAATACTAGATTTCAATTATGGATATGTTATTAGGTTAACCGTGGTTCGAACCAGAATCAACCTTATATAGGCGAACCAAACCGAACCAAGCCGTTTATAAATGCCTCGATTCAGGTTCGGGTTTTTCCCAAACCCAGAATATAGGTTCGGTTCAGGTTTGGTGCAAACCGAACCGAACCGAGTTGTTTACACCCCTAGTTACTATATGCGTAACCGGTGGGCCTTCATCATCATCGTAGCTTGCGTCCGGTATAGGCCCAGTAGCAAACAAATTGCCCTCCAACAAATTTTGCCTTTCGATGTCATCATCTATACTGAGGGTTGGAATCAACTACTTGAAACCATGGAGAGAATGACAGTGAAAGAGAATGTTTGGAAAAGTGATGAGTCGTCGGGGGACGAAGAAGATGAACGAAATCTAGGTTGGCAGTTGTGGGTCCCACTCTTTTAAAAAAATGTCTATCTCCTCTCTCCTTCCATGTTACGTACAAACCCACCTTCCTCCGGGTCCGGATCCTCTCCACCGTGCAGCTTCTCCAGCTGAGAGATCCGGACGGTTCGATCTCAATACACAACCTGATTATGACACATTGCCACTCTACTCATGTAGACTTCCACATCTACCAATCCGTTACTCCGCTGACGACATTCTCTCTAACTCCATATCTGTGCTCCGATTGACTCTCTATCTCTCTCTGATTGTCTGAAAATTGGCTTTTCCGAAAGTTGCTCAACTTGTCTTTACCAAAGCTCCAAAATACCCAGCGAATTAGTGATGAATTTTCTCTGAGCGATTTGGGCTCTCACCAACAGTTGCCCTTTCCGGTGTCAAAATTCTCGGCGATCCATAAAATTCACCATTAACTAACAACGACCTTTGCATGTATCGCTAGTTTGGTGATTTTTGTGTCAATAGCAAAGAACAAAAATTAGCAGAGGACATTATTAATTGGTGTTTCGGGTATGTTGGATGTCATTCATTTTAGGAAAAAGAACATAAATTTCTGATGTGATCAATGAGTTTTGTAGCCTCAAGATTAAACGAATCAACTGGAAACTCTATGAATTGCTTGCTGTTAGATGCATTCCGCTTCTGAGAGAATAGGGAAGATTCATGTTTACAACTTAAGCGGTCGTTAGAAATCTATGATTCTTGTGGGTTGAGAAAATCAATTCGCAAGACCGATTCACAGAGAATCGCTGAGAGAAAGGGGATTTATAGACGAAAGTTGGAAAGGAATGAGACGAGAGAGAGATGAGATAGAGGGAGAGTATTTGCAGCGACCACAAAGGTGATGGTGACGTGTTTGCAGAGGAAGCGGATGAGTGGACAAAAGGGGTGAGAGAAACCTGTGCAAATCATCATCAACAAAATTAATTGCGGAGGAATCTTGTTCATCCATTGAGAAAGATGATCCAAGATAGAAAATCAACACCATAAACCACAAAATCAATAAACGTGAGTAGATCTGGGTTTGACATTTCGTACGGGAAAGGGGATGGTTCCTTTCTTCTCTCTCTCTCTCTCCCGTGCAGAGAGGAGGGAGGTTTATTTGAGTGGTGAGTGATGAAGGATAATTTATGGTGAGTTTGGGAATGCTTCTGCTGCCAGCACAGCTTCTTCCCGACAGCAAAAGCAGGTTTGGTGTGTTCGGTAAAAATAAAATTTCTGCTTTTCCGGACAGCTTCTGCTGTCCCACAGCTGTTTTCAGGAAGCAAGGGGGGAGATGCTTTTCCAGAAAGTGCTTTTGATTAATTTATCTACAACCGATTTTGACCTTACAATTTTTTAAAATATCAATAGTTATCTTTCCGAAAATGACGCGTGTCATATATTTTTGTCATTTTACCCTCTCGCAGCAACTTCACAGTTGATTTTACCAAACACAAAATTACTATCAATATTTCAAAGCAGCTTCTACGGAATATTTACCAAACAACATTTTTCAAGAATTCACAGCAGCTTTCTACAGGAGCTTTCTACCACCGCTACAGCATTCCCAAACTAGCTCTTAGTTATTTAACACCAAAACTTTACTAATAGAGGAAAGTAGGCTGAAAGAGAAGAAACTTCCCGTTTAGGAAAGTAAGCTGAAAGGGAAGAAACAAAGTGAGTAGGAGAGAGGTTGTGAGTGATTCTCACGTCCATTATAATGCTCATCCCATACTTGGATGTTGTTATTTTATTTTTCATATTTTTCCAACACATTTGTAAATATAATTATTGGATAACACTTCTAAATTCATTAAAAAAAAACACATCTAAATTCAAACACTATCTAACTTAGGAATAGTGCCATCGGGCACGGGCAATACTCTAATCATCAACAAAATTAATTGTGGAGGAATTTTGTTCATCCATTAAGATCGAACGGTCTGGATCTCTCAGCTAAAGAAGCTGCACGCTGGAGTATCCGGACCCCTCCCTCCCCATCTCTTACGTACAAACCCCATTCCTTCTCCTCTCTTACCAAAAAATCAAACGTGTTATAAATTTCCTAAGTTAAATGGAGGTCAACAATGAGTACTACTCGGTTGAAAAAGTAAATAAATAAAAGATTGGGGGTTGCTAATGTGTTGAAATAAGAAAGTTGGGTGCCGTAACAAAAGTAGAGTTAGCCGCCTCGTTGGAAAATTAATGAATTTTTGATGGATATACGAATTGTAGTCTGATACGGAATTGTTTCCATGTACGTATTCGTCTTTTTGTTTCTTTTTCCCGTGTCTATATAAGGCCTCATTTGGCAGCTTAGGGTTCGCGACTTGTTTCTGTAAATTGGGCGAACCCATTCTTCGATCGATCTGTCCAATCAATGGCTCCGGCGTGCCTGAAGAAGACGAAGAAGAAGGTGAGCCACAAGTTGGTGGTCATGGTTCGTGTTCCGAAAGTTTGTTATACCAGAAGACAGAAGAAGAAGGAGGTTAAAAGTGGGCAGAATCAGTTAGGATTGTGTGACTTTCCAGCTGATCTGGTCGCGAGCATAGTGGACGGGCTTTCTTCAGCTGATCGTATCCGATTTGGTGCCACCTGTAAGACAAATCTCTCTTTGGTCACCACCACCAAACACCCTCCTCATCAGTATCAATTCCGGGCAATTGATCAACTTCCATGGCGGGCTACATTCCACTGCCACGCCCCAGGTATGACGAATCTGAGATTGGAATTCAGTCTGTTCCAACCACTGCACATCCAAGGACAGCCAGACTATGCTACATTTAAAATCAAGGACCCCAAAGGACAAGGTTTTGGTGATTGGATGAGCACCCCATTGAAAGCTTCTAACAAAGGTTGGTTGCTCTGTCAATGGCCTAAGCAAGCAGAAGAAGGTAAAGAAACTGGTTTGACATGTTTCTTATTGTTTTCGCCTTTCAACAAAAGGACCATGAAGCTGCCTGATTTGGACCATAGCTTTGTAAACAATTGGGTTGACCAAGTACACTGTCACGCCGCCTTTTCTACAGACCCCTCCTCTCCGGACTGCGTTTACTTCTTCTTGTCTCAGAAGAGCATCCCGGGGAAAGTTCGAATCAGCACACTAGATCAAACAACTAAAGAATGGAAGACCACAGTGTTTGATAAGCTGATAGACTATGTTTCATCTGTGGTCTACAATGATGGATGTTTCTACTGTCTATCTAGCAAAGGTCAGCTGGCAGCATATGATGTGGCTCACCAGACCTGGCAAGTCGTTGTCCGTCGTTCGTCTACCTTGTCCAACTTGGTGCTTTCCTCGGACGCGTACCTTGCCGTGTGTGAAGGGAAGGTAATTCTTGTTGTTTTGGACAAAATACCTGCTGAATACAAGGTAGAGATGAATAGCTGCGGCCTCTTTGAATTCAGTAGCTCTACCAGTTCATGGGCGAAGAAAACAAGCTTGGGAAATCATGCATTGTTTGTTGGTCAGACATCATCTTTTTCGGTTCCTGTCATGCCTTCAGATAACATTGCGGACAGGGTGTATTTTTATAGCACAAGCAACAACCCATTCTATTACTCCTTGAAGGATGGTCGGTGTCACCAATGCAAGGATAGCGGCGCCTACTGGTCCAGTGATGTGAAAGGCGGGATATGGATCGAGCCTCCATGTCTCACCGGTTGCCTTCCGGTCCTGCTTGAAGAATCAGTTTAATCGTCTAGTAGTATTCACTAAAGCTAGATTCAGCTCAACTCCTTACTCGTCCGACTATCCCAGCAACTTGTTTCTGTAGTTTTATCTAACTGAATGTATATTATGCGGGGAGAGATATTTGTACTGATGATGATATAAGTTATTGTATCCTTTTCAACCAATTCTGATCACTTTCTCGATAGTTGTTTTTATTCCTATAGTAGATGTACAATTGCTTGCTGGATTTTTGAGTACTCCTTGAAAATCCTGCTGGTTTCTCGAATACATCCGGGTGATGCTCTCAAGTCTTGATGCCCCTGCTAGACTGACAATATGCAGTAAAATTCAGGCTGGAGAGACTCAGTCTAATGATCCTATAATATTTTAAAACCACCATTGCTCTCCAGTTTGATGATTTACCTGGACTTGAGACCTCTCTCCAGTGGAAGCCTATGCGGACCCTCTGCTTTATTGATCATATGTGCTATCTTGCTTAGCAGGCCTGCAGCGGGAGATCTTACTGTGGCATGTGTCTTCTGGTGGATGCAATTGGGGCTGCTTAACAGAAAGGTATTTAGCTGGGTTGCTAGAGGGCCTCGATCTGATTGCAGTGAGTTGGAAGCGCTTGGTACATTTTTGCTTGTAAGAATAAGCTTCGGTCCCAGAGTTTTGCTTGTAAGATACCTGTCAAATTATATATACTTAAAAATCTATTTGAAGCTACCAGAGAACAGTTAACACTGAAGTTCCCTGTCAAATTATATACACTTAAAAAATCTATTTGTCACCCGTCTAAGTATAGCAGCTACTACTGGTCCAATGATGTAAATAATTGGAATATGTATTGACTATTGAGGTTCTCCATCTTAGTAGGGGATGCTTTTACTGTTTATTCACTTCTTAACTAGGGTGGCTTCCGAATAGTACAATCAGTTTCACGGTGCAGTAGTAACCACGGTTCTAATAGTGGTAGGTCATCCATCTTAGTAGGGGAGGCTACTATTCCACTAATTTAGGTCTTTAGAGACAGAATTTCTCTTCTTTCACTTGTGGTTCTTTAACCCTGGGTAAACTCTACCTGCATAAAATGATAGGTATTTTGCTTGCCGATCTGTGAAGCTTGAATGGGGATGTTGTACTGAGAACAGTAACTTTGAAATTATTACTATTCTACAAGGGGATTTACATGACGGGGTTTCGGGATCCCTTAAAATTCTGAAGTAGTATGAAGAAGAGTGCGAGCTGTGTACAGGTTGTGAAGTTGTTTTATATGCAATTTTTTTGGTTTATGTTGTCCTTTATACAATTTTCATACACGTGTTATGCTTTTTATGCCAATAGTGATGCTTACCACCTCAGTATCACATAATTGTTTTGTATAGTACATATATTCTGTATTCAATTGTATGGCCTCAAGTATGAATCATCAGAAGCTGTGATTGGCTATTTGTAGATCAAATCTCCATGTTGTTTAGGATTTGAGTTTGCATGCAATCTGATTGAAGAATTGATGAACTCTTAATGCGCGTCAACGTTGTATTTGGTAGAAATCATGAGACAGTACACACACGAAGATTTTCTTCTGTCTCAACTCTCAACTCTATTAGTATAAAAATATAAGGACAAATGACACTAAACCTGTTTCCAGTTTGACACTTGTGACACTAAAATTTCGGCACTTTCAATTTCATAGAAACCCCCCTGCATTTTCATTTTGAGAAAAATAGCCTCCAATCGTTCAATCTTTTATTAAAATAACAAAATTACTGCAATACCACAGCCCATCACGTGACCTCACGCGATGGGTATTACAGTAAATTTCGCTAATTTAATCTAACTCTATTAATGATTGGAGGCTATGTCTCAAAATGAAAAGTACAGGGGGGGGGGGGGGCTGGTTTCTATGAAATTGAAAGTGCTGGAGGTTTAGTGTCAAACTGCATATAAGTTTAGTGTCATTTTGTCCAAAATATAATTACATAACTTCATTTTGTGATGCATTAAGGGAATCACCAACAGGAAAAACATTGAAGATCGCGTCAAACGGAAGAGTTATCCGACATGATAAGTTTGCAGCAGAGACTTCTAAAAGGTTAGTGCCCAAACTTTCTCCCATGTTAACCAGTTGTTCAGCACACAAAGAAATACTGGGATCTTGGTACTATTTAGGGCCTTGATGGATTTTACCTTTTACTGCATATGCATGCCTGGATGTTTTTCCTAATCTTAGTCACTAGAAGTGTGCTAGGGGTGTACACACCCGTGCTCTGGTCCGTGAATGCACAAATCTAGAGTTTATAAGAATTCTTACTAGATGTTCATCACAATCCATTAGGAAATTATATATGAATTCTTACTAGATGTTCATCACAATCCATTAGGAAATTAACCTAACCTAGATATTAATAGTTATAGGACTCTTATGTAAATAATTAGAGGACTAGTTGTATAATTTAGCATTGTATTTTACCTATTTAAGGGTGTAAATAATCAATGAAAGTGGGTGAAGATCTTCCGTGCTTTTCATTGATTATTTACACCCTTAAATAGGTAAAATACAATGCTAAATTATACAACTAGTCCTCTAATTATTTACATAAGAGTCCTATAACTATTACCTGGGACCATTCGTAAATGTCCGAATTGCAAGTCTAGTTGGTAACTTGGTATCTCATCCCTGCTAAAGATTTACAACCCCAATCGCACCCACCTAAACCAAAATCTTCTTCTTCTTTGGTCCTGGGAGAGCCTCTCTCCCAAGTGTTTGGGGACATGCCTAGTGGCGGCGATTGCGGCGGAAGTCTTATCGATTCCGTAGCTGTAGCACTGCCACCGCGGGCGGCAGCGTTCGTGACAGTAGTCCAAGTGCTCAAGTCTTCTCTTACGATACCACCACCACATCCTCCGGAGAATGGCAGAGACGCCCTAACATGTTGTGTGCAAGAATTAGTCCCACAGCTGTTGCATTGGACGGAAAAATCTATGTATTTGGCGGCTTGGATAGAAGAGGACGACTAGAGAACACCACCAACACCTTGCCCTATGCAGAGGTTTATGACCCTGAATCTGACAAGTGGGAGGGACTACTACACTCGGCAGGTGATGATCGTAGGATTACGAATCATTACATGTCCAAAGGGCATGCTCTCTTCATGGATAAATATAACAACAAGCACCTTCTTGTGCAGGCTGGTTATGAACTCTTCACGTACAACATATCTGCCGACTCATTCACCCGGCGGGACAGTGGTCCCGAGGTTGAGCGTGGTGCAGTGGTTGTTGATATTCTCTACTGTTACATGGAAGACCCTGGGGTAATCATTGCTTACGATTTGAGGAAAGCTCAGTGGTTTAGTGAGCCCGTACGTGGTTTAAGTAAAGGAACAGTGCTTCCTGGTTATCACGTCTTGGATCGCCCTCTTCTGTCTCACATTGGCAATGGAAGGCTCTGCATCACTCATGGCTATCCAATGCGCTCGGAGGATCGTGTTGAGAGAGACCTATTAGTTATTTGCTCTGTTGTAAGAGTGGCTACAGTTGGAGAAGATACCCTCGTTGCTTCTCTAGAGTCGTACAAAGAATACGTTGTTCCTGGCCAAAAGTTACAGGACTGCCTTGTCCTCTAGCTTTAGGTCCTAAATTGTGGTTTACATGTCCTTTACTTGTCATTTCAGCTTTGAATCCAATCCAAAAGTTCCTAGATGATTTGTTGAGATTTGCACTGTGGCTGTTCCACCTCTTCCTATCATAAGTTGGAAATCTGTTGATGTTATGTGTCATTTGATTAAGTATAGTTAGTTTTAAACAGGAAGCATTGATCACCTTATTTTATCCACAACTGGCCTCGCATCTGCATCTACGTTGAATAAATTATGGTAAGAATTAATGAACAGAGTTTTTAATAATGTTAATAGGTTGAAATCTGTACCGGTAATTACTTATCATGATAACTTAGTGGCATATCTGATACTTTTTTCTTTGAAGAACAGTCATTTGAACATACTAGTAATTGCCCAATATCACACAGCAGCCCTTTTTGTTCATCAAATATCCAATTCCTCAGCTTGTGTGTTTGGTGGGTACATGAGTTTTACCATGTTCAGATCTGCGGAAATTGGAGGATGAGAAGGAAGGTTATGCTCTGTATTTACATGCATTTAAAAGCAAAATGCCATGACATTTCAGGCATTTACAGCTACATTTACAGTATATGGCATATTTACTGGTAAGTCTGTGCAGCAAGCAGGTATTTACATCTCCACCTTCTCCCCTTTTTTTCCTGTTCGGTTTAACTCTTTGCTCCAATCTGGATGTTCAAATCAGAGTTTGGTTGTGTTCTTCGAAATACAAATCTATTGAGATTGGTGATGGGATAAAGATCTGCATGCGTTCTTTACTGAAATCTAATGATCTTTTTATACTTGGCAGGTGAATAATCTGCGCTCAGATGTCAGAATAGTTAGTAGGCAAAACAAGCCTGGGATAGAGACAATAAGGCTCAACTTAGTCAAATTAAACTAAAGGTAAGATACTAACTACTGGTTTTACCGGGAAGGCTTCTCCGTTTGAGTAGCGTAGGTTGAAATAAGAGCATCTCTTTGGAGGGCGAGGATCTTATGTTTGAGGCCTTTATGAATCTTCTCCGATACTAGTTCAGCCAGAGTAACATTGTGGGCGCCTGTGCTGTCGCGCTGCTGGACATCATTGTTGGTAGTTCGTCATGGATCTCTTGCACCGATAATCTAGATCTTTCTGGATAGTGGCATAATTGGTATTTCCAGAGGATCACATCTGGGATCCTGTGGAGACTGGAGGAGAGGAAGGTTCTGCACCGTACCTTCATACATCCAAAAGCTGAGAGGGGTCAAACAGATGCCGAAATTGTCATGACCACCATATGGATTAATTTTCATATTTACTGGTAAGGCTTCTCCGTTCAACTCTCTCCTCCTACTTTGATGCTCCAAATCAGACTGACTGGTAAGATACTAACTACTGGTTTGAGTTTCAATTCCCTATCCGAAAACATTGTTCGACTCAATCATTTCTCTATGAAGGTAGATATATTTATGCAGCTCTTTTCTTTTAGTCTCAAATTTGTCTGAAATGGTTTATAGTTGGATTTGAAGCACTTGATTTTTGAATTTGCGACTTTTCAGTCACTTTCATTATCTGTTAGCATCGAACTTGAATTGCAGATTTTTTTACCTTTAAAGTTTGAACTTTATATTTGAGAGTTAGAGCTATATCTCTGTGGTAAAAGACAATGTTAGAGGGACCACCTGCCATTACCGGAACTTCTCTGATGCCCCTTCTCCTGTAGGCTTGTTGTGCATATATTCAAAGGATAAACTAGTACGGAGTATATGTTTCTCAGATTTGCGAGAGTAAATTAAAATTATGAATGTCTTGTTAAGATTCTTGAAAGAGTCGGTTCAGTGGAAGATGTTAAAATATACATTTTTCAATTTCTATATTAGTGGTCGCTACAAAGCTCTTACAAGGAACAATATTGTCGGTGCAAAAGTGAAGGTCAAGTCTAACTGATTTATAAGAACATTATGAGTTGGATGGCATAGGAATTCTCTTGTTCAATCTCGAAAAGCTTTCTGCAATAACTGCATACACGAGAAAGCGAAAGGTGAAGGCAGAGGATGTTGGAAACTGGAGGAGTATCCAATATGAATATCAGACTGAAATGTATTCTTAGCTACGAAAAATGATAAGTTTGTGAATTGTGAACTTGAAATTAATTTATCTGCATCATATTTCACTGCAATTTATACTGGACCAACAACGTGTTTTATTTTATGTACTTCACCGTGCAGAATGTCAATAAACTTCCTTGAGGGACGATTTATCATGAACATCAGAATCAAATGTAATCATAATAAACCAAATGTAGATATTATATCCTGAGTAATAGTTATAGGACTCTTATGTAAATAATTAGAGGACTAGTTGTATAATTTAGCATTGTATTTTACTTATTTAAGGGTGTACATAATCAATGGAAAGTACGGAAGTTTTCTCCCAACCTTTATGGTATCAGAGCCTGTGCCCTAGCCCTCTGATTCTTCTGGTCGCGCCGGCCTCACGCCACCGAACATTTCGCCTCTGCTCTCGCCTCTGCTCTGCCATTGCTGGCTTGCGAGATACCAGATCCCCCATCCTTTCCGACGGTTCTGCTCGTGAACGGGGCTACCTCCCTCCGGCGATCTGTTTTGCCGAAGTAGACCCCAAGTCCTCTGCCGTCACTTTGCTTCCGCCCTCTCTCTCTCCCTTTTCCCGTCGCACGCGGCGCTGCTTTCTGCATCCCTCGGCAAAGCTCGGACAGCCATCGAGTTTGATTCAGCGAATTGTTGGACCCTCGCTACCGCCTCTTCCCTCTGCTGCTCACCGGCTTCATCGAGTTTCTTCTCTCTGCATAGTGTCAACCCTCTGAGATTGTTGGGTCTTCGTTTTTGGTGGGTCTCTTCAAGTATTTATTGTCGGCTGCACTTTTTAATTGTGGGTTCCATTATCAATAACTCAATAAGTATTCAGCACCAAACCCAATTTCAGCACCAAACAGTTGGTTTGTGAGGTACACTTTCAGTTTGTTCGTGGGGTTTATTTCTTGCTCGTCACTTGTCTAAATTGTTAATGGCCACTCCTCCCGACGACACGGCATCCTCCGGCCTCGCCAAAGAGCCCACTCCCGCAGCTCCGTCCAGCACTTCCAAGGATTCGCTCCATCCCGTCTTCCTGGTTACCAACATTGAGAAACGAGTCCGCTTCATTCTGGACAATGAGAAAGTCCAGTACGATCACTGGGCTACGTTTTTTCGTATCCAAACACACTCTTTTGGCGTCTCGGATCATCTTGACAAGGACCCGCCACCTGCTAACAGTGATCCTCTCTGGAGCGCTATTGATTCGGTAATCCTGTCATGGATCTACCAGACGATCAGTGACGACTTAGCGCTTGCTATCCTCACCCGTGGTCAGACTGCTCGAGACGCATGGTTGAAGTTAGAGAACTTATTTCATGACAATCAGGGATCCCGACTAGCGGAACTGGAATTGGAGTTTGTCAATCTGCGCATGGACCAGTGTTCGTCCCTCAATGACTACTGCACCAGATTGAAGAACTTAGCGGATCGTATTGGGAATGTCGGCTCTCCAGTCTCGAACCAGCGGTTGGTCATACAGCTCACCAACGGTCTCACTCCTGCCTACACTGGGGTTGCCATGATCATTCAGCAGACTCGTCCCACTCCGGAGTATCTCTTAGCTATTTCCATGATCCGGCTACACGAGCGTCTTCTTGCTTGACAGGAGCCGGTCCATCCTAGCCCGCATCAGGTGTTGGTTTCGACTCCTTCGAACCGACAGCCGAATGCCACTTCTCCTCAGCCTGGCGTCCACTCCAGTGGCGGGAATGGGAACCATGGCGGCGGACAGCGGCGGAATGGGAATGGCAGGAATGGACGTCGCAAATCCGGGACAGGAGGTGGTCAACCAGCTGCTCCGACACCCCCTAGTGCACACTCGGGCTCCCAAGGCTCCTGGGTTTGGTGCCCCTGCCCCACGGGACCTGTGCCTCCCTGCCCTTATCCGACTACGGGCTGGAGTACTCCACGACCTAGTCATGCTGGCCTTCTCGGTCCACCACCGGTCGCGCGTCATCACGCCCTCACAACTGCTTCTGGCCATCCGAATGCTACTGATTTGGGTTCTCAGCTCTCAGGCATGACACTCAGCGTCCCGGATCAGACTTGGTATCTTGATTCCGGCGCATCTGCTCACCTCACTCCGCAGTCAGGTATCCTCTCCTCTCTCTCTTCATCTTGTCATTTTCCTAACATACTTGTGGGAAACGGCTCTAGCATTACAGTGAAAGGATCTGGAAATCACACCCTTACCACCAACACCCGTTCCCTTCACTTTAGAAATGTCTTACTCACCCCAAATGTTATCAAAAACTTAGTATATGTTCGTCAATTTACCACTGACAATCAGGTTTCTGTTGAGTTTGACCCTTTTGGTTTTTCTGTGAAGGACCTACGTTCGGGAGCTCTTTTACAGAGGAGCAACAGTTCGGGTGATCTCTATCCATTCCATCCTGGCCCACCACAGTCGTCCGCTGTCTCGTTCGCTGCTCTTCCTGCTTCAGTTTGGCACAACCGCCTCGGTCATCCCGGGCTTCCAGTTTTAGATTTACTTCGTAGTAGTCAGCTCATAGCTTGTAGTAGGAATAAATCAGACACTCTTTGTCATGCTTGTCAGATTAGTAAACATGTGCGTTTGCTTTTCTTAGCTTCTACTTCTTCCACTGTTAGTCCCATTTGACATTGTTCACAGTGATTTATGGACATCTCCAGTTTTAAGCAAATCGCACTACAAATACTACCTACTACTCTTAGATGATTACACACATTTTCTCTGGGTTTTCCCACTAAAACAGAAAAGCGAAGCAATATTGAAATTCAAATAATTCACTACCTTTGTCCAAACCCAATTTCAGCGACCCATCAAGAGTTTTCAATGTGACCTTGGTGGAGAATTCGATAACGGCTCCTTTCACTCCCACGCCATTAATCATGGACTAGTCTTTCAATTTGCGTGTCCTCAGACGTCATCTCAAAATGGCAAAGCTGAACGCATGATTCGTAGAATCAATGACATTACGCGTGCTCTCCTAGCTCATGCTTCTCTACCAGCCTCTTTCTGGGTTGAGTCTCTTCTCACTGCTGTCTACCTCCACAATATTCTTCCCACCAAAATTCTTGGCAACATTATCCCTACTGTTGCCCTCTATCATCGCTCACCCTCCTATGAGCATCTTCGCACGTTCGGATGCTTGTGTTACCCGAACCTCTCTGCCGCCTCACCTCACAAGCTTGCACCCCGCTCTGTTCGATGTGTTTTTTTGGGCTACCCTCTTAACCATCGTGGGTACAGGTGTCTCGACTTGAGCACTGTTCGTGTTCACACTTCCCGTCACGTCACTTTTGATGAGACGGTGTTTCCTTTCTCCTCTCCTGGGTCAGTGTCTCCTTCTGTTCACAGGACGTCTGATCCCGATGACAGTCTTCCGTCTCCCCTCTTCACTCATCGTGCTCTCCACCCTGTGGCTACCGCACCCTCACCCACACCTCCTAGGGTACCCACATCCCCACCCACACCTCCTAGGGTACCCACATCCCCACCCACCCCTTCTAGGGAACCTACACAGCTTATCCCGTCCAGGACCCTTGTTGAACCTTTTCCTCAGCACTACGTCCGACGGTCTGTGTCCACTCGCCCTCCAACTGTACCATCTGTGCCAGTGTCGCCTGACCCTCCTGAGTCACCCGCACCAAGCCCAGTGGCTACTTCTCCTCTTCCTACATCTCCTCAGATGACCACCCGATCCATGCACGGCATTGTCAAACCAGTCACCCGTCTCACTTTAGCGGCCCAGCCCCCAGATCCCATCTCGCCCATTCCCAAATCCCCATCCTCGCCTTGTCAGATCCTCACTGGAAAGCGGCCATGGATGATGAGTTTGGAGCTATGGTTACGAACCACACTTGGGATCTGGTTCCTCACCCGGCAGGGGCTAATGTTCTGCGGTCTATGTGGCTCTTTCGACACAAGTTTCGCGCTGATGGCAGTCTGCAGCGCTATAAGGCGCGATTGGTAGCTAATGGGAAGTCCCAGATGGTTGGGATCGATTGTGAGGAGACTTTCAGCTCGGTTGTCAAACCGACCACCATCCGTACAGTTCTCAGCATTGCTGTCACGCGCAATTAGCCTATCCGCCAGCTGGATGTCAAGAACGCTTTTCTTCATGGTGATCTCTCTGAGACTGTATACATGCATCAGCCCCCTGGCTACCGTGACATGCGTCATCCTGACTTTGTTTGCCGGCTACGCAAATCCTTATATGGTCTGAAGCAGGCTCCACGTGCTTGGTTTCAGCGATTTGCCACCGTCCTCACACAGACCATCGGTTTCTCTGGTTGCTCCTGCGATGAGTCTCTCTTCATCCACAGTCGTGGCTCGGACATCGTCTACCTCCTGCTCTATGTGGATGATATCGTCATCACTGGGTCGTCTCCGGTTGTCTTGGATCAAATTATCTCTCAGCTCTCTGGAGAGTTTGCTATGACTGACCTGGGCCACCTGCATCATTTTCTGGGCATCGCTGTCGCCCGTGATTCGTCTGGCCTGTTCCTGACTCAGCATCAGTATGCGACCGCGATTCTTCGTCGTGCCTCTATGTCGACCTGTAAGTCTACTGCCACCCCTATTGAGGTCGGGAGTAAACTCACAGCCACATCTGGCCCACCGGTTGCTGATCCTACACTATACGCAGCCTTGCTGGGGCCTTGCAGTACCTCATGTTCACTCGACCAGACATCCAGTTTGCTGTTCAGCAGGTCTTTCTCTTCATGCATGATCCTCGTGAGCCGCACTTTCATGCCCTGAAGCGTATCTTGCGCTACATCAGTGGGACACTAGAGTATGGTCTTTGGCTCTCTGCCTCCGCTGCTGATTCCCTCACCGCCTACACTGACGCAGATTGGGCTGGTTGTCCGGACACGCGCCGCTCCACTTCTGGTTACTGTGTCTTCTATGGAGACAATCTTCTGAGTTGGCGTCCAAGCGACAGGCCACGGTATCTCGTTCTAGTGCTGAGGCTGAGTATCGCGGTGTTGCTAACGCCGTCTCCGAACTCTGCTGGGTTCGGAATTTGCTTCTTCAGCTTCGTGTTGCCCCGCCTCGGGCCACCGTCGTGTATTGTGACAATGTGAGTGCTGTCTATCTCTCTGGTAATCCTGTTCAGCATCAGCGCACTAAGCATGTTGAGATTGATCTCCACTTCGTTCGTGAGAAGGTTCGTTTGGGTCAGCTTCGCGTGTTGCACATTCCAGCAGATTATCAGTACGCCGACATCTTCACCAAGGGTCTTCCTCGGCCCTTGTTCCAGCGCTTCCGTTCCAGTCTCAGTGTTGGCACGCCTACAGTTTCGACTGCGGGGGAGTAATAGTTATAGGACTCTTAAGTAAATAATTAGAGGACTAGTTGTATAATTTAGCATTGTATTTTACTTATTTAAGGTTGTACATAATCAATGGAAAGTACGGAAGTTTTCTCCCAACCTTTACTGAGTTCATTGGTTGCACAAGACCCAAGAAAGATTAATCAGAAAGGATCTGGTATGCGAAAACTTTGTAAAGAAAGATGTTCTACCACCTGAGCAGCCATTGCAGAAGGACATGCTGGAGAGTGGGACAGTGCTTGCGGATCATTACTTTTGTTGATTTTTTGCAGTAGAATGCTCCACCATTGAGTAGCGTAAGTTGAAATAAGAGCATCTTCACCACTGCCCTATGTCTAGATATCATCGCATTCCCAGCTCTAAAATTACTATTCATTTTCTCCACGAGGGGCGGGGTTGGGAGGAAGCGGGAGATGGGCGGTGGGGTTGGAGATAACGGTGGAGAGGGCGGCGCCCGCGAGGAGGGGTTTGGTAGCAGGAGAAGAGGATATTTAACTTCAGATAAAACCACCACCTTGCTCTTTTGCTGAGGTCTCTGACCCTAAATCTGATAAGATGGGAGGTACTACTGGGTGATGGCGTTATGTGTTACGCCGAGTATAATGGATGGTGGAAGAAAACAGGACTTGAGGCACGATGATCGTTTTCTTTAAGGGATAAATCGCCCCCACTATGCTGCCGGGTTCTGGCGATTCCCCTCCAGGATACAACAAGTCGCGTCGGTTCTACAGCCAGCAATCTGCAGAAGTTCTCTAGAATTCTCTGTGAAACTGTGTCTGAAACTGATACAAATTCTGCTGTTGTTTGGCTTATTTATAGTTCACGAAAGTGCATGGATGAAAGGGTGTGTTGGTTCATAACAGTTGTGACTGTTTATAACAACACAACCCTTCACCAGCCGAAAATAACCGCCATAACTACCAGCAAAATATAAAACGGAAAACAGTTATTGGTTAAACTAACTCACGCCACACGCGCACGTGCCACGTCGCCAAAGTGCCTAAGTGCGCCTACAAAAGCGCCACTAAAGCGCCACATTGCGCCTTGCGCGCGCGCGTGTGCGAGTTGTAGAGGATAACCACTCTATATATTAACTCACTTTAATAGCATTAATGTGTTTCCATATATAAAGTGAACAATAACTATAGTTTCCAAGATGTGGGACAAAATACTCTTAGCTTTTTACAAGCTATTTACAACAATCCCCCACTTAGCTTGTAAATTCCAGTTCAATCGTGACAGATTTATGCATACAAGAAGGTGTCTCTCGACTTAAACCCCAATTAGTGTAAATACTTCAAATTTCTAATAAAGTATTTGGTGTCCGCAGATTAAACCAAAACTCTAGAATTAGAAGCGGAAGCATCACACACATAAATCTATCCAGTTCCGGTGAGTAATTCACATTATGTTAGCACCTTAAGCCATGTGCTCGATCCTGGATTCATAAACATTTACAAAAGTAAACCTTTAAAACTTTTGTTAGAAGCGGCTAAACTTCTCATGTTTATATAGGTGAAGTTTCATCTTCTTGGTATCTATGTTACCTCGAAGATATGAACTTCATTAAGAGTCTTAACTCACCCTCGTAAATATTACACTGATCATCCTAGAATGGGTACGTAAATTATCAGTGTTTTCCCGATCATAATGCAACTTGTTTTTACCCATTAAACCTTGTTTAGCAATTAAGCATAAGGTTGGGTTCCCGCTACATGTGATCGTAAGGTTTTAATCCCATTCCACTAGATGTTTTCCTTACTAAGTCTCTGCAAAGACCCTTAGTAAACGGATCAGCCAAGTTTTCGCTTGACCGAACATAAACTATGGTAATAATACCATCACAGATTAACTGTCTTACATATTCATGTCGGAAGCTATATGTCTAGATTTTCCGTTATAAACTTTATTATATGCTCTAGACATTGTAGCTTGACTATCGCAAAACAAAGAAATAGATGGCATCGTTTGTGGCCACAACTTTATATCCAATAGCAGATTTCTCAGCCATTCTGCTTCTTTGCCTGCAGCCGCTAAGGCAATAAATTCTGACTCCATCGTTGAATGAGAGATACATGTCTGTTTCTTGGAACCCCAAGAGACTGCTCCTCCTCCAATCATAAAGATCCAGCCAGAAGTTGCCTTATTGTCACCCGCGCCAGTTATCCAACTAGCGTCTGTGTAACCCTCTAATACTGCTGGGAACTTATTATAAAATAATCCCAAGTTGGAAGTCCGTTTGAGATAACCGAGAATTCTACCAACAACTTTCCAATGCATGGCACTAGGATTACTTGTGTATCTTGCGAGTTTACAAACTGCGAAGGAAATATCAGGTCGAGTGCAATGCATTGCATACATCAAACTCCCAATAACACTGGCATACTCTAAATGAGCAACCGCTCTTCCATCATTTTCAGTCAATTTTACCGAAGAATCATAAGGTGAATTAGCTTCTTTAAATCCTAAATGTTTGAATTTAAGAAGCAACTTCTCTATGTAATGAGATTGACATAAAGCGTAACCCCCACTATGTTTCTTCACTTTGACACCTAAGATAGTATCAACCTCATTAAGATCCTTCATCTTAAATTGGGAGGTCAAATACTTCTTAGTTTCCGAAATCCCTTCCATGTTAGTCCCAAAAATAAGCATATCGTCCACATATAGACAAATAATAACACCATAACGATCCGTAAATTTCGAATATATGCATTTGTCTGCATGGTTATGCTTAAATCCATGGGATAAAATAACGGCATCGAACTTTTCATGCCATTGTTTCGGTGCCTGCTTTAACCCATACAAGGACTTAACAAGTTTGCAAACCTTCTTTTCGTTATTTGGCATCACGAATCCTTCCGGTTGTTCCATATACACTTCTTCATCTAATTCACCATTTAGGAAGGCGGTTTTAACATCCATTTGGTGTACATGCAAATTAAAAATGGAGGCAAGTGCCATCAACACTCTAATGGATGTTATTCTAGCCACGGGTGCATAGGTATCGAAATAATCAATACCCCCTTTCTTCTTGAAACCTTTTGCTACCAATCTAGCTTTAAAGGTTTGTAGTGACCCAACCGAATTATACTTCCTTCTAAACACCCATTTGCAACCAATTGGTTTTGATCCTGGAGGGAAATCGACTAATGTCCAAGTATTGTTTGATAATATCGAGTCCATTTCGTCGTTTATAGCCTCTTTCCAAAAACCTGAATCTCTAGAAGCCATAGCTTCAGCGAATGTTTTTGGATCATCTTCCGTATCGAGTGCAATAGGAATTTTATTCAGGACAGTTTCTCTATCTCCTTCCATAAGAAAGACAAGAGAATCAGGTGAGACAAAATCAGGGCCCAATCCTTTTTCCTTCCGTGCCCTTTGACTTCTCCGAGGAGGTTCAATATCATCGGAAGCCTTTCTCTTATTTCCAAGAGATAGGTCAGGATTCATTGTTGGAGTAGGTTTTGACGAGTCGGAATCATCGATAAATTTATTTTCAATAAATTCTACGTCCCTTGATTCCACTATCACATTGGATTCTAAATCCAATAACCTATATGCCTTTGAGTTTTCGGCATATCCAACAAACACGCTCTTGAGAGCTCTTGGCCCTAATTTTGTTCTCTTAGGGTCTGTAACGCGATAAAATGCCATGCATCCCCATACCCTAAGGTACTTCAAGTTTGGTTTTCTGCCTTTCCATACTTCGTATGGTGAAACTTTTGATTTCCGTGAAGGAATTCTATTATGCAAATAACAGGCGGTAAGTAACGCTTCACCCCACAAAGAGGATTTTAATTTTGCGTTCAAGAGCATAGAATTGGCCATATCCACTAGCGTCCTATTCTTCCTCTCAGCCAAACCATTTTTTTGTGGCGTGTATGGTGCACTAGTTTGATGTACAATACCATGCTCTTCACAAAACGCTGAAAATTCATGAGGAAAATATTCACCACCTCTATCTCTACGAAGAGTTTTAATTTTCCTTTCCATGAGATTCTCAACTTCAGCCTTATAACACTTAAATTTGTCAAAGGCCTCATCCTTAGTTTTCATCAAATAAACATAGGTATATCTAGAACAATCATCAATAAATGTTATAAAATACCTATTACCACCTCTAGTAACTATGCCATTTAATTCACAAATATCAGAATGCACAAGTTCTAGAAGTTAGGATTTTCTTTCTACACTTGGGAAAGATTTCTTAGTCATTTTCGCTTGTATGAAAATTTCACATTTAGAGTCGTGATTACTAGTGCAAGATATCAAACCATCTTTTCGCATGAATTTCAACGATCTAAAATTTAAATGCGCCAAACGAGAATGCCATAAAGAAATAGAGTCAATCATGTAGATAGAACTAGCATTTATTTCATTAATAGATAACTTAAACATCCCATTACAAGCATAGCCCTTTCCAACAAACATGCCAGCCTTAGATAAAATTACATTGTCAGCCTCAATCACAGCCTTAAAGCCGTTCTTACAAAGAAGATTAGCCGACACCAAATTCTTCTTGATTTCAGGAACATAGAGAACATTCTGTAGGGTCAACTTCTTCCCGGAAGTGAATTGGATTTGAATATTTCCCTTTCCGAGAACCTTGGCTGCATTGTGATTTCCCATAAGAACTTCACGTTCGTTGGGAGTCTCTTCATAATGCACAAAAAGCGACCTGTTGTTACAAACATGGACAGTAGCACCGGAGTCATACCACCAATCATAAGAAGCATCTTCAGATGCCATGTTCAACTCCATAATCATGCCAATATGCATGTCGGAAACCATGGCGACTAATTCAGAAACTGAACTCTCAATGACATTCCTGTTTGGAATTTCCGTTAGACTTGTCTTTGGAATTCCCATTCTGAACCTTAGGCTTGTTGCATTCCTTTTTGATGTGTCCCTTCTTGCCGCAATTGTAACATTTCATATTCTTCTTGTTCTTCTTGGTAGCACCGTTTGGATTGGAACCGGTTTCATCGAACTTCCTTTTCTTTCCCGCTCTACCTTGGTCATCCACGAAGTTCACTTTAGAACTAGAAGGACCCGCCAGGTTTCTTTTCCGGATTTGAGTCTCTTCTTCGATTCGGAGATGTTTCTGAAGTTGTTCAAGGTTGAAGTCTTCTGTTGTGTGAAGAAGTTCCTTCATGTATTTATGCCAACTTTCAGGAAGTTTGGCAATAATACCCCCCACTAACAACTCATCAGGAACAACAATCTTGAGATCTCGAAGTTTATTAGCGAGGATTTGGAATTCGTAAACCTGATCGAGAATGGGAGAACTATCATCCATAGTAAAATCAAAAAATTTCTTAATAAGAAACTTATCTGATCCTTGCTTTTCAGCCTTGTATTTGTTCTCCAACGTCTTCCAGATTTTGCTTGGTGACTTCTCTGATGCGAATAGATCGTATAAACGATCCGACAGTGTGTTTAGAATGTGTCCTCTGCAAACCAGTTCGTCCTCCTCCCTCTTCGTTCGCTGCGCCTTTAATTCGTCAGTGTCGTCGTCCTTTGGTTCTGGTATTGGCTGCAAATTTTCGTCCAGAACGTATGCCACCTTCAATGCAGTGAGTAGAAACATCAACTTGTCTTGCCAACGGGTGAAATTGGTGCCATCAAACCGGTCCAGTTTGACGAAGTCTTGATTCATCATCTTGAAAGTTGCAGTCTTTCCTCCACTCTCCATTGTTGTACGATTTATCCCTTAAAATTGTTACGCCGAGTATAATGGATGGTAGAAGAAAACAGGACTTGAGGCACGATGATCGTTTTCTTTAAGGGATAAATCGCCCCCACTATGCTGCCGGGTTCTGGCGATTCCCCTCCAGGATACAACAAGTCGCGTCGGTTCTACAGCCAGCAATCTGCAGAAGTTCTCTAGAATTCTCTGTGAAACTGTGTCTGAAACTGATACAAATTCTGCTGTTGTTTGGCTTATTTATAGTTCACGAAAGTGCATGGATGAAAGGGTGTGTTGGTTCATAACAGTTGTGACTGTTTATAACAACACAACCCTTCACCAGCCGAAAATAACCGCCATAACTACCAGCAAAATATAAAACGGAAAACAGTTATTGGTTAAACTAACTCACGCCACACGCGCACGTGCCACGTCGCCAAAGTGCCTAAGTGCGCCTACAAAAGCGCCACTAAAGCGCCACATTGCGCCTTGCGCGCGCGCGTGTGCGAGTTGTAGAGGATAACCACTCTATATATTAACTCACTTTAATAGCATTAATGTGTTTCCATATATAAAGTGAACAATAACTATAGTTTCCAAGATGTGGGACAAAATACTCTTAGCTTTTTACAAGCTATTTACAACAATCCCCCACTTAGCTTGTAAATTCCAGTTTAATCGTGACAGATTTATGCATACAAGAAGGTGTCTCTCGACTTAAACCCCAATTAGTGTAAATACTTCAAATTTCTAATAAATTATTTGGTGTCCGCAGATTAAACCAAAACTCTAGAATTAGAAGCGGAAGCATCACACACATAAATCTATCCAGTTCCGGTGAGTAATTCACATTATGTTAGCACCTTAAGCCATGTGCTCGATCCTGGATTCATAAACATTTACAAAAGTAAACCTTTAAAACTTTTGTTAGAAGCGGCTAAACTTCTCATGTTTATATAGGTGAAGTTTCATCTTCTTGGTATCTATGTTACCTCAAAGATATGAACTTCATTAAGAGTCTTAACTCACCCTCGTAAATATTACACTGATCATCCTAGAATGGGTACGTAAATTATCAGTGTTTTCCCGATCATAATGCAACTTGTTTTTACCCATTAAACCTTGTTTAGCAATTAAGCATAAGTTTGGGTTCCCGCTACATGTGATCGTAAGGTTTTAATCCCATTCCACTAGATGTTTTCCTTACTAAGTCTCTGCAAAGACCCTTAGTAAACGGATCAGCCAAGTTTTCGCTTGACCGAACATAAACTATGGTAATAATACCATCACAGATTAACTGTCTTACATATTCATGTCGGAAGCTAATATGTCTAGATTTTCCGTTATAAACTTTATTATATATTCTAGACATTGTAGCTTGACTATCGCAAAACAAAGAAATAGATGGCATCGGTTGTGGCCACAACTTTATATCCAATAGCAGATTTCTCAGCCATTCTGCTTCTTTGCCTGCAGCCGCTAAGGCAATAAATTCTGACTCCACCGTTGAATGAGAGATACATGTCTATTTCTTGGAACCCCAAGAGACTACTCCTCCTCCAATCATAAAGATCCAGCCAGAAGTTGCCTTATTGTCACCCGCGCCAGTTATCCAACTAGCGTCTGTGTAACCCTCTAATACTGCTGGGAACTTATTATAAAATAATCCCAAGTTGGAAGTCCGTTTGAGATAACCGAGAATTCTACCAACAGCTTTCCAATGCATGGCACTAGGATTACTTGTGTATCTTGCGAGTTTACAAACTGCGAAGGAAATATCAGGTCGAGTGCAATGCATTGCATACATCAAACTCCCAATAACACTAGCATACTCTAATTGAGCAACCGCTCTTCCATCATTTTCAGTCAATTTTACCGAAGAATCATAAGGTGAGTTAGCTTCTTTAAATCCTAAATGTTTGAATTTAAGAAGCAACTTCTCTATGTAATGAGATTGACATAAAGCGTAACCCCCACTATGTTTCTTCACTTTGACACCTAAGATAGTATCAACCTCATTAAGATCCTTCATCTTAAATTGGGAGGTCAAATACTTCTTAGTTTCCGAAATCCCTTCCATGTTAGTCCCAAAAATAAGCATATCGTCCACATATAGACAAATAATAACACCATAACGATCCGTAAATTTCGAATATATGCATTTGTCTGCATGGTTATGCTTAAATCCATGGGATAAAATAACGGCATCGAACTTTTCATGCCATTGTTTCGGTGCCTGCTTTAACCCATACAAGGACTTAACAAGTTTGCAAACCTTCTTTTCGTTATTTGGCATCACGAATCCTTCCGGTTGTTCCATATACACTTCTTCATCTAATTCACCATTTAGGAAGGCGGTTTTAACATCCATTTGGTGTACATGCAAATTAAAAATGGAGTCAAGTGCCATCAACACTCTAATGGATGTTATTCTAGCCACGGGTGCATAGGTATCGAAATAATCAATACCCACTTTCTGCTTGAAACCTTTTGCTACCAATCTAGCTTTAAAGGTTTGTAGTGACCCATCCGAATTATACTTCCTTCTAAACACCCATTTGCAACCAATTGGTTTTGATCCTGGAGGTAAATCGACTAATGTCCAAGTATTGTTTGATAATATCCAGTCCATTTTGTCGTTTATAGCCTCTTTCCAAAAACCTGAATCTCTAGAAGCCATAGCTTCAGCGAATGTTTTTGGATCATCTTCCGTATCGAGTGCAATAGGAATTTTATTCAGGACAGTTTCTCTATCTCCTTCCATAAGAAAGACAAGAGAATCAGGTGAGACAAAATCAGGGCCCAATCCTTTTTCCTTCCGTGCCCTTTGACTTCTCCGAGGAGGTTCAATATCATCGGAAGCCTTTCTCTTATTTCCAAGAGATAGGTCAGGATTCATTGTTGGAGTAGGTTTTGACGAGTCGGAATCATCGATAAATTTATTTTCAATAAATTCTACGTCCCTTGATTCCACTATCACATTGGATTCTAAATCCAATAACCTATATGCCTTTGAGTTTTCGGCATATCCAACAAACACGCTCTTGAGAGCTCTTGGCCCTAATTTTGTTCTCTTAGGGTCTGTAACGCGATAAAATGCCATGCATCCCCATACCCTAAGGTACTTCAAGTTTGGTTTTCTGCCTTTCCATACTTCGTATGGTGAAACTTTTGATTTCCGTGAAGGAATTCTATTATGCAAATAACAGGCGGTAAGTAACGCTTCACCCCACAAAGAGGATTTTAATTTTGCGTTCAAGAGCATAGAATTGGCCATATCCACTAGCGTCCTATTCTTCCTCTCAGCCAAACCATTTTGTTGTGGCGTGTATGGTGCACTAGTTTGATGTACAATACCATGCTCTTCACAAAACGCTGAAAATTCATGAGGAAAATATTCACCACCTCTATCGCTACGAAGAGTTTTAATTTTCCTTTCCATGAGATTCTCAACTTCAGCCTTATAACACTTAAATTTGTCAAAGGCCTCATCCTTAGTTTTCATCAAATAAACATAGGTATATCTAGAACAATCATCAATAAATGTTATAAAATACCTATTACCACCTCTAGTAACTATGCCATTTAATTCACAAATATCAGAATGCACAAGTTCTAGAAGTTGGGATTTTCTTTCTACACTTGGGAAAGATTTCTTAGTCATTTTCGCTTGTATGAAAATTTCACATTTAGAGTCGTGATTACTAGTGCAAGATATCAAACCATCTTTTCGCATGAATTTCAACGATCTAAAATTTAAATGCGCCAAACGAGAATGCCATAAAGAAATAGAGTCAATCATGTAGATAGAACTAGCATTTATTTCATTAATAGATAACTTAAACATCCCATTACAAGCATAGCCCTTTCCAACAAACATGCCAGCCTTAGATAAAATTACATTGTCAGCCTCAATCACAGCCTTAAAGCCGTTCTTACAAAGAAGATTAGCCGACACCAAATTCTTCTTGATTTCAGGAACATAGAGAACATTCTGTAGGGTCAACTTCTTCCCGGAAGTGAATTGGATTTGAATATTTCCCTTTCCGAGAACCTTGGCTGCATTGTGATTTCCCATAAGAACTTCACGTTCGTTGGGAGTCTCTTCATAATGCACAAAAAGCGACCTGTTGTTACAAACATGGACAGTAGCACCGGAGTCATACCACCAATCATAAGAAGCATCTTCAGATGCCATGTTCAACTCCATAATCATGCCAATATGCATGTCGGAAACCATGGCGACTAATTCAGAAACTGAACTCTCAATGACATTAGCCTGTTTGGAATTTCCGTTAGACTTGTCTTTGGAATTCCCATTCTGAACCTTAGGCTTGTTGCATTCCTTTTTGATGTGTCCCTTCTTGCCGCAATTGTAACATTTCATATTCTTCTTGTTCTTCTTGGTAGCACCGTTTGGATTGGAACCGGTTTCATCGAACTTCCTTTTCTTTCCCGCTCTACCTTGGTCATCCACGAAGTTCACTTTAGAACTAGAAGGACCCGCCAGGTTTCATTTCCGGATTTGAGTCTCTTCTTCGATTCAGAGATGTTTCTGAAGTTGTTCAAGGTTGAAGTCTTCTGTTGTGTGAAGAAGTTCCTTCATGTACTTATGCCAACTTTCAGGAAGTTTGGCAATAATACCCCCCACTAACAACTCATCAGGAACAACAATCTTGAGATCTCGAAGTTTATTAGCGAGGATTTGGAATTCGTAAACCTGATCGAGAATGGGAGAACTATCATCCATAGTAAAATCAAAAAATTTCTTAATAAGAAACTTATCTGATCCTTGCTTTTCAGCCTTGTATTTGTTCTCCAACGTCTTCCAGATTTTGCTTGGTGACTTCTTTGATGTGAATAGATCGTATAAACGATCCGACAGTGTGTTGAGAATGTGTCCTCTGCAAACCAGTTCGTCCTCCTCCCTCTTCGTTCGCTGCGCCTTTAATTCGTCAGTGTCGTCGTCCTTTGGTTCTCGTATTGGCTGCAAATTTTCGTCCAGAACGTATGCCACCTTCAATGCAGTGAGTAGAAACATCAACTTGTCTTGCCAACGGGTGAAATTGGTGCCATCAAACCGGTCCAGTTTGACGAAGTCTCGATTCATCATCTTGAAAGTTGCAGTCTTTCCTCCACTCTCCATTGTTGTACGATTTATCCCTTAAAATTGTTACGCCGAGTATAATGGATGGTGGAAGAAAACAGGACTTGAGGCACGATGATCGTTTTCTTTAAGGGATAAATCGCCCCCACTATGCTGCCGGGTTCTGGCGATTCCCCTCCAGGATACAACAAGTCGCGTCGGTTCTACAGCCAGCAATCTGCAGAAGTTCTCTAGAATTATCTGTGAAACTGTGTCTGAAACTGATACAAATTCTGCTGTTGTTTGGCTTATTTATAGTTCACGAAAGTGCATGGATGAAAGGGTGTGTTTGTTCATAACAGTTGTGACTGTTTATAACAACACAACCCTTCACCAGCCGAAAATAACCGCCATAACTACCAGCAAAATATAAAACGGAAAACAGTTATTGGTTAAACTAACTCACGCCACACGCGCACGTGCCACGTCGCCAAAGTGCCTAAGTGCGCCTACAAAAGCGCCACTAAAGCGCCACATTGCGCCTTGCGGGCGCGCGCGCGCGCGTGTGCGAGTTGTAGAGGATAACCACTCTATATATTAACTCACTTTAATAGCATTAATGTGTTTCCATATATAAAGTGAACAATAACTATAGTTTCCAAGATGTGGGACAAAATACTCTTAGCTTTTTACAAGCTATTTACAACAATCCCCCACTTAGCTTGTAAATTCCAGTTCAATCGTGACAGATTTATGCATACAAGAAGGTGTCTCTCGACTTAAACCCCAATTAGTGTAAATACTTAAAATTTCTAATAAAGTATTTGGTGTCCGCAGATTAAACCAAAACTCTAGAATTAGAAGCGGAAGCATCACACACATAAATCTATCCAGTTCCGGTGAGTAATTCACATTATGTTAGCACCTTAAGCCATGTGCTCGATCCTGGATTCATAAACATTTACAAAAGTAAACCTTTAAAACTTTTGTTAGAAGCGGCTAAACTTCTCATGTTTATATAGGTGAAGTTTCATCTTCTTGGTATCTATGTTACCTCAAAGATATGAACTTCATTAAGAGTCTTAACTCACCCTCGTAAATATTACACTGATCATCCTAGAATGGGTACGTAAATTATCAGTGTTTTCCCGATCATAATGCAACTTGTTTTTACCCATTAAACCTTGTTTAGCAATTAAGCATAAGGTTGGGTTCCCGCTACATGTGATCGTAAGGTTTTAATCCCATTCCACTAGATGTTTTCCTTACTAAGTCTCTGCAAAGACCCTTAGTAAACGGATCAGCCAAGTTTTCGCTTGACCGAACATAAACTATGGTAATAATACCATCACAGATTAACTGTCTTACATATTCATGTCGGAAGCTAATATGTCTAGATTTTCCGTTATAAACTTTATTATATGCTCTAGACATTGTAGCTTGACTATCGCAAAACAAAGAAATAGATGGCATCGGTTGTGGCCACAACTTTATATCCAATAACAGATTTCTCAGCCATTCTGCTTCTTTGCCTGCAGCCGCTAAGGCAATAAATTCTGACTCCATCGTTGAATGAGAGATACATGTCTGTTTCTTGGAACCCCAAGAGACTGCTCCTCCTCCAATCATAAAGATCCAGCCAGAAGTTGCCTTATTGTCCCCCGCGCCAGTTATCCAACTAGCGTCTGTGTAACCCTCTAATACTGCTGGGAACTTATTATAAAATAATCCCAAGTTGGAAGTCCGTTTGAGATAACCGAGAATTCTACCAACAGCTTTCCAATGCATGGCACTAGGATTACTTGTGTATCTTGCGAGTTTACAAACTGCGAAGGAAATATCAGGTCGAGTGCAATGCATTGCATACATCAAACTCCCAATAACACTAGCATACTCTAATTGAGCAACCGCTCTTCCATCATTTTCAGTCAATTTTACCGAAGAATCATAAGGTGAGTTAGCTTCTTTAAATCCTAAATGTTTGAATTTAAGAAGCAACTTCTCTATGTAATGAGATTGACATAAAGCGTAACCCTCACTATGTTTCTTCACTTTGACACCTAAGATAGTATCAACCTCATTAAGATCCTTCATCTTAAATTGGGAGGTCAAATACTTCTTAAATCCCTTCCATGTTAGTCCCAAAAATAAGCATATCGTCCACATATAGACAAATAATAACACCATAACGATCCGTAAATTTCGAATATATGCATTTGTCTGCATGGTTATGCTTAAATCCATGGGATAAAATAACGGCATCGAACTTTTCATGCCATTGTTTCGGTGCCTGCTTTAACCCATACAAGGACTTAACAAGTTTGCAAACCTTCTTTTCGTTATTTGGCATCACGAATCCTTCCGGTTGTTCCATATACACTTCTTCATCTAATTCACCATTTAGGAAGGCGGTTTTAACATCCATTTGGTGTACATGCAAATTAAAAATGGAGGCAAGTGCCATCAACACTCTAATGGATGTTATTCTAGCCACGGGTGCATAGGTATCGAAATAATCAATACCCCCTTTCTGCTTGAAACCTTTTGCTACCAATCTAGCTTTAAAGGTTTGTAGTGACCCATCCGAATTATACTTCCTTCTAAACACCCATTTGCAACCAATTGGTTTTGATCCTGGAGGTAAATCGACTAATGTCCAAGTATTGTTTGATAATATCGAGTCCATTTCGTCGTTTATAGCCTCTTTCCAAAAACCTGAATCTCTAGAAGCCATAGCTTCAGCGAATGTTTTTGGATCATCTTCCGTATCGAGTGCAATAGGAATTTTATTCAGGACAGTTTCTCTATCTCCTTCCATAAGAAAGACAAGAGAATCAGGTGAGACAAAATCAGGGCCCAATCCTTTTTCCTTCCGTGCCCTTTGACTTCTCCGAGGAGGTTCAATATCATCGGAAGCCTTTCTCTTATTTCCAAGAGATAGGTCAGGATTCATTGTTGGAGTAGGTTTTGACGAGTCGGAATCATCGATAAATTTATTTTCAATAAATTCTACGTCCCTTGATTGCACTATCACATTGGATTCTAAATCCAATAACCTATATGCCTTTGAGTTTTCGGCATATCCAACAAACACGCTCTTGAGAGCTCTTGGCCCTAATTTTGTTCTCTTAGGGTCTGTAACGCGATAAAATGCCATGCATCCCCATACCCTAAGGTACTTCAAGTTTGGTTTTCTGCCTTTCCATACTTCGTATGGTGAAACTTTTGATTTCCGTGAAGGAATTCTATTATGCAAATAACAGGCGGTAAGTAACGCTTCACCCCACAAAGAGGATTTTAATTTTGCGTTCAAGAGCATAGAATTGGCCATATCCACTAGCGTCCTATTCTTCCTCTCAGCCAAACCATTTTGTTGTGGCGTGTATGGTGCACTAGTTTGATGTACAATACCATGCTCTTCACAAAACGCTGAAAATTCATGAGGAAAATATTCACCACCTCTATCGCTACGAAGAGTTTTAATTTTCCTTTCCATGAGATTCTCAACTTCAGCCTTATAACACTTAAATTTGTCAAAGGCCTCATCCTTAGTTTTCATCAAATAAACATAGGTATATCTAGATCAATCATCAATAAATGTTATAAAATACCTATTACCACCTCTAGTAACTATGCCATTTAATTCACAAATATCAGAATGCACAAGTTCTAGAAGTTGGGATTTTCTTTCTACACTTGGGAAAGATTTCTTAGTCATTTTCGCTTGTATGAAAATTTCACATTTAGAGTCGTGATTACTAGTGCAAGATATCAAACCATCTTTTCTCATGAATTTCAACGATCTAAAATTTAAATGCGCCAAACGAGAATGCCATAAATAAAATAGAGTCAATCATGTAGATAGAACTAGCATTTATTTCATTAATAGATAACTTAAACATCCCATTACAAGCATAGCCCTTTCCAACAAACATGCCAGCCTTAGATAAAATTACATTGTCAGCCTCAATCACAGCCTTAAAGCCGTTCTTACAAAGAAGATTAGCCGACACCAAATTCTTCTTGATTTCAGGAACATAGAGAACATTCTGTAGGGTCAACTTCTTCCCGGAAGTGAATTGGATTTGAATATTTCCCTTTCTGAGAACCTTGGCTGCATTGTGATTTCCCATAAGAACTTCACGTTCGTTGGGAGTCTCTTCATAATGCACAAAAAGCGACCTGTTGTTACAAACATGGACAGTAGCACCGGAGTCATACCACCAATCATAAGAAGCATCTTCAGATGCCATGTTCAACTCCATAATCATGCCAATATGCATGTCGGAAACCATGGCGACTAATTCAGAAACTGAACTCTCAATGACATTAGCCTGTTTGGAATTTCCGTTAGACTTGTCTTTGGAATTCCCATTCTGAACCTTAGGCTTGTTGCATTCCTTTTTGATGTGTCCCTTCTTGCCGCAATTGTAACATTTCATATTCTTCTTGTTCTTCTTGGTAGCACCGTTTGGATTGGAACCGGTTTCATCGAACTTCCTTTTCTTTCCCGCTCTACCTTGGTCATCCACGAAGTTCACTTTAGAACTAGAAGGACCCGCCAGGTTTCTTTTCCGGATTTGAGTCTCTTCTTCGATTCGGAGATGTTTATGAAGTTGTTCAAGGTTGAAGTCTTCTGTTGTGTGAAGAAGTTCCTTCATGTATTTATGCCAACTTTCAGGAAGTTTGGCAATAATACCCCCACTAACAACTCATCAGGAACAACAATCTTGAGATCTCGAAGTTTATTAGCGAGGATTTGGAATTCGTAAACCTGATCGAGAATGGGAGAACTATCATCCATAGTAAAATCAAAAAATTTCTTAATAAGAAACTTATCTGATCCTTGCTTTTCAGCCTTGTATTTGTTCTCCAACGTCTTCCAGATTTTGCTTGGTGACTTCTCTGATGTGAATAGATCGTATAAACGATCCGACAGTGTGTTGAGAATGTGTCCTCTGCAAACCAGTTCGTCCTCCTCCCTCTTCGTTCGCTGCGCCTTTAATTCGTCAGTGTCGTCGTCCTTTGGTTCTGGTATTGGCTGCAAATTTTCGTCCAGAACGTATGCCACCTTCAATGCAGTGAGTAGAAACATCAACTTGTCTAGCAAACGGGTGAAATTGGTGCCATCAAACCGGTCCAGTTTGACGAAGTCTTGATTCATCATCCTGAAAGTTGCAGTCTTTCCTCCACTCTCCATTGTTGTACGATTTATCCCTTAAAATTGTTACGCCGAGTATAATGGTAGTGGAAGAAAACAGGACTTGAGGCACGATGATCGTTTTCTTTAAGGGATAAATCGCCCCCACTATGCTGCCGGGTTCTAGCGATTCCCCTCCAGGATACAACAAGTCGCGTCGGTTCTACAGCCAGCAATCTGCAGAAGTTCTCTAGAATTCTCTGTGAAACTGTGTCTGAAACTGATACAAATTCTGCTGTTGTTTGGCTTATTTATAGTTCACGAAAGTGCATGGATGAAAGGGTGTGTTGGTTCATAACAGTTGTGACTGTTTATAACAACACAACCCTTCACCAGCCGAAAATAACCGCCATAACTACCAGCAAAATATAAAACGGAAAACAGTTATTGGTTAAACTAACTCACGCCACACGCGCACGTGCCACGTCGCCAAAGTGCCTAAGTGCGCCTACAAAAGCGCCACTAAAGCGCCACATTGCGCCTTGCGCGCGCGCGTGTGCGAGTTGTAGAGGATAACCACTCTATATATTAACTCACTTTAATAGCATTAATGTGTTTCCATATATAAAGTGAACAATAACTATAGTTTCCAAGATGTGGGACAAAATACTCTTAGCTTTTTACAAGCTATTTACAACAATCCCCCACTTAGCTTGTAAATTCCAGTTCAATCGTGACAGATTTATGCATACAAGAAGGTGTCTCTCGACTTAAACCCCAATTAGTGTAAATACTTCAAATTTCTAATAAAGTATTTGGTGTCCGCAGATTAAACCAAAACTCTAGAATTAGAAGCGGAAGCATCACACACATAAATCTATCCAGTTCCGGTGAGTAATTCACATTATGTTAGCACCTTAAGCCATGTGCTCGATCCTGGATTCATAAACATTTACAAAAGTAAACCTTTAAAACTTTTGTTAGAAGCGGCTAAACTTCTCATGTTTATATAGGTGAAGTTTCATCTTCTTGGTATCTATGTTACCTCGAAGATATGAACTTCATTAAGAGTCTTAACTCACCCTCGTAAATATTACACTGATCATCCTAGAATGGGTACGTAAATTATCAGTGTTTTCCCGATCATAATGCAACTTGTTTTTACCCATTAAACCTTGTTTAGCAATTAAGCATAAGGTTGGGTTCCCGCTACATGTGATCGTAAGGTTTTAATCCCATTCCACTAGATGTTTTCCTTACTAAGTCTCTGCAAAGACCCTTAGTAAACGGATCAGCCAAGTTTTCGCTTGACCGAACATAAACTATGGTAATAATACCATCACAGATTAACTGTCTTACATATTCATGTCGGAAGCTAATATGTCTAGATTTTCCGTTATAAACTTTATTATATGCTCTAGACATTGTAGCTTGACTATCGCAAAACAAAGAAATAGATGGCATCGGTTGTAACCACAACTTTATATCCAATAGCAGATTTCTCAGCCATTCTGCTTCTTTGCCTGCAGCCGCTAAGGCAATAAATTCTGACTCCATCGTTGAATGAGAGATACATGTCTGTTTCTTGGAACCCCAAGAGACTGCTCCTCCTCCAATCATAAAGATCCAGCCAGAAGTTGCCTTATTGTCACCCGCGCCAGTTATCCAACTAGCGTCTGTGTAACCCTCTAATACTGCTGGGAACTTATTATAAAATAATCCCAAGTTGGAAGTCCGTTTGAGATAACCGAGAATTCTACCAACAGCTTTCCAATGCATGGCACTAGGATTACTTGTGTATCTTGCGAGTTTACAAACTGCGAAGGAAATATCAGGTCGAGTGCAATGCATTGCATACATCAAACTCCCAATAACACTAGCATACTCTAATTGAGCAACCGCTCTTCCATCATTTTCAGTCAATTTTACCGAAGAATCATAAGGTGAGTTAGCTTCTTTAAATCCTAAATGTTTGAATTTAAGAAGCAACTTCTCTATGTAATGAGATTGACATAAAGCGTAACCCCCACTATGTTTCTTCACTTTGACACCTAAGATAGTATCAACCTCATTAAGATCCTTCATCTTAAATTGGGAGGTCAAATACTTCTTAAATCCCTTCCATGTTAGTCCCAAAAATAAGCATATCGTCCACATATAGACAAATAATAACACCATAACGATCCGTAAATTTCGAATATATGCATTTGTCTGCATGGTTATGCTTAAATCCATGGGATAAAATAACGGCATCGAACTTTTCATGCCATTGTTTCGGTGCCTGCTTTAACCCATACAAGGACTTAACAAGTTTGCAAACCTTCTTTTCGTTATTTGGCATCACGAATCCTTCCGGTTGTTCCATATACACTTCTTCATCTAATTCACCATTTAGGAAGGCGGTTTTAACATCCATTTGGTGTACATGCAAATTAAAAATGGAGGCAAGTGCCATCAACACTCTAATGGATGTTATTCTAGCCACGGGTGCATAGGTATCGAAATAATCAATACCCCCTTTCTGCTTGAAACTTTTTGCTACCAATCTAGCTTTAAAGGTTTGTAGTGACCCATCCGAATTATACTTCCTTCTAAACACCCATTTGCAACCAATTGGTTTTGATCCTGGAGGTAAATCGACTAATGTCCAAGTATTGTTTGATAATATCAAGTCCATTTCGTCGTTTATAGCCTCTTTCCAAAAACCTGAATCTCTAGAAGCCATAGCTTCAGCGAATGTTTTTGGATCATCTTCCGTATCGAGTGCAATAGGAATTTTATTCAGGACAGTTTCTCTATCTCCTTCCATAAGAAAGACAAGAGAATCAGGTGAGACAAAATCAGGGCCCAATCCTTTTTCCTTCCGTGCCCTTTGACTTCTCCGAGGAGGTTCAATATCATCGGAAGCCTTTCTCTTATTTCCAAGAGATAGGTCAGGATTCATTGTTGGAGTAGGTTTTGACGAGTCGGAATCATCGATAAATTTATTTTCAATAAATTCTACGTCCCTTGATTCCACTATCACATTGGATTCTAACTCCAATAACCTATATGCCTTTGAGCTTTCGGCATATCCAACAAACACGCTCTTGAGAGCTCTTGGCCCTAATTTTGTTCTCTTAGGGTCTGTAACGCGATAAAATGCCATGCATCCCCATACCCTAAGGTACTTCAAGTTTGGTTTTATGCCTTTCCATACCTCGTATGGTGAAACTTTTGATTTCCGTGAAGGAATTCTATTATGCAAATAACAGGCGGTAAGTAACGCTTCACCCCACAAAGAGGATTTTAATTTTGCGTTCAAGAGCATAGAATTGGCCATATCCACTAGCGTCCTATTCTTCCTCTCAGCCAAACCATTTTGTTGTGGCGTGTATGGTGCACTAGTTTGATGTACAATACCATGCTCTTCACAAAACGCTGAAAATTCATGAGGAAAATATTCACCACCTCTATCGCTACGAAGAGTTTTAATTTTCCTTTCCATGAGATTCTCAACTTCAGCCTTATAACACTTAAATTTGTCAAAGGCCTCATCCTTAGTTTTCATCAAATAAACATAGGTATATCTAGAACAATCATCAATAAATGTTATAAAATACCTATTACCACCTCTAGTAACTATGCCATTTAATTCACAAATATCAGAATGCACAAGTTCTAGAAGTTGGGATTTTCTTTCTACACTTGGGAAAGATTTCTTAGTCATTTTCGCTTGTATGCAAATTTTACATTTAGAGTCGTGATTACTAGTGAAAGATATCAAACCATCTTTTCGCATGAATTTCAACGATCTAAAATTTAAATGCGCCAAACGAGAATGCCATAAAGAAATAGAGTCAATCATGTAGATAGAACTAGCATTTATTTCATTAATAGATAACTTAAACATCCCATTACAAGCATAGCCCTTTCCAACAAACATGCCACCCTTAGATAAAATTACATTGTCAGCCTCAATCACAGCCTTAAAGCCGTTCTTACAAAGAAGATTAGCCGACACCAAATTCTTCTTGATTTCAGGAACATAGAGAACATTCTGTAGGGTCAACTTCTTCCCGGAAGTGAATTGGATTTGAATATTTCCCTTTCCGAGAACCTTGGCTGCATTGTGATTTCCCATAAGAACTTCACGTTCGTTGGGAGTCTCTTCATAATGCACAAAAAGCGACCTGTTGTTACAAACATGGACAGTAGCACCGGAGTCATACCACCAATCATAAGAAGCATCTTCAGATGCCATGTTCAACTCCATAATCATGCCAATATGCATGTCGGAAACCATGGCGACTAATTCAGAAACTGAACTCTCAATGACATTAGCCTGTTTGGAATTTCCGTTAGACTTGTCTTTGGAATTCCCATTCTGAACCTTAGGCTTGTTGCATTCCTTTTTTATGTGTCCCTTCTTGCCGCAATTGTAACATTTCATATTCTTCTTGTTCTTCTTGGTAGCACCGTTTGGATTGGAACCGGTTTCATCGAACTTCCTTTTCTTTCCCGCTCTACCTTGGTCATCCACGAAGTTCACTTTAGAACTAGAAGGACCCGCCAGGTTTCTTTTCCGGATTTGAGTCTCTTCTTCGATTCGGAGATGTTTCTGAAGTTGTTCAAGGTTGAAGTCTTCTGTTGTGTGAAGAAGTTCCTTCATGTATTTATGCCAACTTTCAGGAAGTTTGGCAATAATACCCCCCACTAACAACTCATCAGGAACAACAATCTTGAGATCTCGAAGTTTATTAGCGAGGATTTGGAATTCGTAAACCTGATCGAGAATGGGAGAACTATCATCCATAGTAAAATCAAAAAATTTCTTAATAAGAAACTTATCTGATCCTTGCTTTTCAGCCTTGTATTTGTTCTCCAACGTCTTCCAGATTTTGCTTGGTGACTTCTCTGATGTGAATAGATCGTATAAACGATCCGACAGTGTGTTGAGAATGTGTCCTCTGCAAACCAGTTCGTCCTCCTCCCTCTTCGTTCGTTGCGCCTTTAATTCGTCAGTGTCATCGTCCTTTGGTTCTGGTATTGGCTGCAAATTTTCGTCCAGAACGTATGCCACCTTCAATGCAGTGAGTAGAAACATCAACTTGTCTTGCCAACGGGTGAAATTGGTGCCATCAAACCGGTCCAGTTTGACGAAGTCTTGATTCATCATCTTGAAAGTTGCAGTCTTTCCTCCACTCTCCATTGTTGTACGATTTATCCCTTAAAATTGTTACGCCGAGTATAATGGATGGTGGAAGAAAACAGGACTTGAGGCACGATGATCGTTTTCTTTAAGGGCTAAATCGCCCCCACTATGCTGCCGGGTTCTGGCGATTCCCCTCTAGGATACAACAAGTCGCGTCGGTTCTACAGCCAGCAATCTGCAGAAGTTCTCTAGAATTCTCTGTGAAACTCTGTCTGAAACTGATACAAATTCTGCTGTTGTTTGGCTTATTTATAGTTCACGAAAGTGCATGGATGAAAGGGTGTGTTTGTTCATAACAGTTGTGACTGTTTATAACAACACAACCCTTCACCAGCCGAAAATAACCGCCATAACTACCAGCAAAATATAAAACGGAAAACAGTTATTGGTTAAACTAACTCACGCCTACAAAAGGGCCACATTGCGCCTTGCGCGCGCGCGCGCGCGTGTGCGAGTTGTAGAGGATAACCACTCTATATATTAACTCACTTTAATAGCATTAATGTGTTTCCATATATAAAGTGAACAATAACTATAGTTTCCAAGATGTGGGACAAAATACTCTTAGCTTTTTACAAGCTATTTACAACATTATGGACATCAAGAGCAGCGCTTCTTTACTGAACTTTGATGATATTTCTCTACTTGGCAGATAGATAATTTGCTGTGCTCAGATGTCAGACTAGTTATTGGCAAAATGGGCATTTCCATGATCCTGAGGAGATTGGAGGAGAGGAGAAGAAGGTTCTGCACCATACTTTCATACAATCCAAAAACTGGGAGGAGGATTCAAACAGATGGATCAGCTTGGTGAAGTTGGAGGAGAGTAAATTAAAATTGTTGATTTGTCTTGTTAAGATGCTTGAAACGGTTGTTGCATGTTTTTTTGTGTGTGTGTACATGTGGAAGAAGATGGTAAAATATACATTTTCAATTTTTATGAAAATGTATATTTTATCGCTACAGAGCTCTTACAAGGGTACCATGTCCGTATAAAAGTGAACCTCTTGTGAATCATCATGTAGGAGTCCTCCCGTGGTTTATAATAAGAACACGTCTTGAATCATCATATAGGAATCCTCCTGTTCAATCTTACTGCATTAACTGCATACATGAGAAAGCGGATGGTCATGAATTCACAGAGATCTTGAAAACTGGAGGAGTATCATCCAACATGAATATCAGTCTGAAATGTACTATATTCTTACGAATGAAAAATGATAGTAACTTTGTGAATTGTGATCTTGAACTTAATGGATCTGCATCATATTTACTGCAATTTATACTGGGCCAACGTGCTTCTGTTATAATTCACACTACAGAAGAATGTTAATAAACGTGCACGAGGGATCATTAATCATGAACATCCCAGATGCTAGGATGATAGAAATATTATAACAGACAAGAAGAAATTATGACCCTCGGATCTTATTGGCAATGGAAGGTTGTGCCCTGTTTATATGTGGTGTTTGACGTGTTGAATCGGATAGTATGTACAAAATTAAGTACAATTACTTAGTTGCTTGTAAATAGTAGTAGGTTGGAGAACCTCCTGATCGAGCTGAGAAGCAAATTCTTGTTACAACCTTGAAGTTGTTGAAGCGCGCTACGTAGTCCAATGGGTGACACAGACTGCAATTTTTTTCCAGTCGGTACACATGGGAATGAAAATTCAGCGATTGAATTGTTGTTCAAAGCGTAACGTTACTTGGACACGATTATTTTGCTGGTTGAAAAGAGTATATACCAGTCAACTCAACTGTAATTTAGCTTCGGACACTTGAATATTACTACTACTATGTTCAAGAGCAAAAATAGTAAAAAGACAATGTTGTGTGCTAGAGCTATGAAAACCAACCACTCTAGGCACGTCTAGCTCTTTACAACATATGTTCCTGCCTTCTAATGGTACACATTTAATCACGATAAATCATCGGTTGATCTGGTCCCTTGATTAGCCCTAGGTCGCAATCATCTGCATCGGAACGATCTTGGAGATGTGAGGAGAAATATCCTTGTACACTTCTTTAATTGTCAGTTCAGCAACTCCGGTAGCACGCGAGACCTCCCCAAGCAACGCCTTCTTATCATCACCACCCTGCGCCGCCACAATGTACATCACCGCCGCAGCAACCGATATGGGGCTCCTCCTGATATCAAGCTCTTTAGCCTTGTCCATCGCTTCTTGCACAACCTTCGTCACCTGGTTATCCATTCCAAGATTCGAGCAAAACCTCCTTGTAAAATCACCCGCATCAATAGCTCCCATGTTGAACTTGAACTGTTTCACAATGCTGTCGATTTCTTTGGTAATCTCCCTCTTCTTGGCTCCGTTGGCGACGGAGCACATCTCCTTGTGAGTCCTGGGACTGTTTTCTTGCCGGCAGGCAATGAACAAGCACGCCGCCATAACTGCGTCCCGGTGTTGTTTCCCGCCTTTATTCGGATTCGATTTCAAAACCTTGTCGAAGATCTCCTTGGCTCGGTCTTTAATGGTTTTGTAGAGACCTAATCTGTCGGCCATTGTGTCGATGGCGCTGAAGGCGGCGATGGTGCGGTTGACTGGCGGGGTGGGGAGGAGACGAGAGGCGGCGGCGCTGATGACAGCGCTGGGGTTGGAGATGTCGGTGGTAAGGGCGGCGTCGGCGAGGAGGGGGTTGGTGGCTGATCCGACGCGGATGGGGTCTCTGTCGGAGGCGGAATCGTCGGCGAAGGTACGCCACTCGGAGGTCTCGTCGATGAAGTGGGATTCGAGGACGAGGCCGCACTCGGAGCAGATGGTGTCGCCGGAGGAGTGATCGTAGACTAACTCCGTCGCGGTTTTGCACTCGGAGCAGTAATCGTCGGTGTCCATGGTGGGTGTCGAGAGGGGGTTTTCTGTTGTTGTGATAGTGTTTTGCGAGCTCTGTTTCTCTCTATGTGACCGCTTCTCTTCAAGTGATGAATGAAGATTATTTGAATTGAGGAAGTAGAGGGAGTTTAGGATATTACCTTTTATAGGTGGACACCGACCTTTTCTTTCCTATTAAGCCCAGGTGAAACAATAACCGACTTCGCAAAGCAGCGGGAAGCCCAGCCCAAAATTATAACTGGTCACGACTTTTAATTGAAGAACACTTTCACCCCCTCTAGTTTAATTGAAGGACACGTTTACTCCCTCTAGTTAAATTGAAGGACACTTTCACCCCCTCTAGTTTCGAAAATGACACTCACCCTTTTAGTGTGCCGAACTTCAAATAATTTAAACGGTATATTTTTATACCGTTAGTCTAGGATTGGAATTTTCAGTAAAAATAATTTTTTGGAACAAAATTACCCTCATGTTATGAAAATTGTATGCATTATCTAATAATACATTAGACTTTTTGCATGATATGGAGTCGAATTGGTCCTAAAATTATTTTCAGTAACAGACTTCACTCGTAGACTAAGGGCGTCACAGTCAGAAAGTGTAAATTACACTAAAGGGGTGAAAGTGTCATTTTGAAACTAGATGGGGGTGAAAGTGCCTTTACTTCTAAGAAAACAATTCTTTGTCATTGCTTGGCATTTGATCCTGAAAATTATCGACCTCTGTAGTTAGTTAGGTGGTGGTACATGAAGATTCTCAAAAGGCGATCCATCTAATGGCTATCTATATAAAAAAGGGTTGCAGCTAGGGTGGTAGCTCAAGTGGTAGAGCGTTGAAAGTCCCTGCACGAGGCCTCACGTTCAAATTCGGTTGACGACAAAACGATTTCTTAAAAAAGATGAGACATTTAAATCATTTAATTTCTATTCTTCATATATTTATATACAAATAAAATATGTAATTCTTAAAATGTATTATTATAAGACTCACATTATTTTACGTCAACCCTACAAGTGCTATATTTATAATGATTGATTTTATAATATTTTAGTTCTAGACACTTCATACCCATATGAGTCCTAAATATACAAGAAATAGCTTTTTTTTTAGATGATCAAGTTTCGAATAACTTATCATTGCTTCAATAATTTACATCTGGCCTAGAATAATATATATGCACCAAAATTTACTTACTTCTGTATTTAATAATATACATTAGTTTTTTTTAAATAATAATTTTCAGTAGTTAATTTGAAATAAACTTATATTAAAATTTTAACCTTTATTACTACAAAATTGGGTGAATATTTATTTTTCACATTGCAGTACAGGTCATTAACATAAAAAACAAACATTAATCTTACACTATAGAATTTTTTTAAATCTATAAAAGTATTTTGTAGGTGATCAAATATTTATATTTGATCTTTAGGGCTTGGTTGATTTGTGTTTTGTTGTTGTGTCTATTTAATGCGCATATGATGTATGATCTGAGAGCCTTTTATCCTTCGAGTTCAGTTGAGTTTGATCGGACATCCATAATAAGAGAAGTAAAGTCAAAGGGATGGGGCTAAAGTGCAAATATGCTGAAGCTGTGGTGCAGATATATAAAGCCAAGAAGAGCTGAGGCTATTGTGTGAAACCTTTGGACTATAATGAAAGAAGCTAGAAACTGCTAAGGCATCTATGTTATCATCTTCCAGAAGATTTCATCCAACGGTCACAAATTGTGACGTTTGGATTATCAGTACTTAATGGCTTTGTAACACCCTAAACGGGAGTTATTCATGAATCATCAATGGAATCCGATTACTATTCTCTGTATCTTCTCTTCGTGTTCTTCAATGTTGATTCATCTTCATCTGTTATACTATAAATCTTCATTTCTTATCATGGTATCAGAGCTTTTGGGTTGTTGAAACCGTGTTTTTTGCTCTGTTTTGTTTTCATTACCTCTCCGAATCCACCATAAATCATGTTGATTACTACTGTTTCTGCTTCAAACCCTAGCAACCCTCACTATCTTTTACAAAATATCAACAATCTCGTTCCCTTTAAGATTGATAACAACAACTGTGTTATCTGGAAGCACCAGATCTCTGCTGTTCTTCGCACTCAATCGGTGTTTGGTTATGTCGACGGGTCAATTCCGGAGCCCCCGCCGCTCCTCACCGCCGTTGACTGCACAACTACCCCAAATCCGGCGCATGCAAGTTGGGTTGTACAAGATCAGGCCATCCAAGCTCTAATCAACGCCACTCTCTCTCAAGACGCCCTCATCGATGTTATAGGGCAGCCTACTGCGTTTGCTTCTTGGTCCGCTCTGGACCGCAGGTATGCCTCTCTGACTCGTGCGAATATCTTACAATTGAGGAGTGATCTTCAAACCATCGAGAAAATGTCTGATTCTATCGATTTATATATGCAAAAAATTGAACACAATTCGTGACAAACTACTGCTTCTATAACTGTTGATGATGAAGATATGTTGCTGTTTACACTCTTTGATCTACTTGCTGAATACAATCCTTTCAAGTCTTCTCTTAATATTCGTTCTACACCTGTCTCCTTTGAAGCACTTCATGTTTTACTTAAAGCTGGAGAAAAAATGCATGACAATCGTTCGAATACTGATGAATGAATGTGGCTTTTGCCTCCTTGAACACTGGGACCTCCTCCTACTCCTCTTACAATCCGTCTAGAGGCAGAGGAAGGGGTGGTTGTAACCGTAACCAACACTCTCACAGAGGAGCTTGGGGTGGGATTTGGTTTAGGGGGAGCATCAGGTAAGAAAGGTAAGCTGTATGTGTTTACGAATGATTGAACTGAGTTTCAAAGACTTAAAATCAGTTCAAAGCTTTGAATTTTAATTTTTGCAGTGTTACAGCTTTTCAAGACCTTGAAAACCTTTTCAAAACTACACTGATAGTCAATAATCTTGAATCATTCTATGTTGGGTGATATCTCTGTAGATATTTGCCTAATATAGCCCCTACCCTTTTCAAAAATTTCGTTTAGCCAAAAATATTATTAGTATATTCTAATTTCCAACGGCATAATAGTTTTGAAATCTCTCTGATCTTTGCAAATCTTTTTGAGAATCAGAGAGATACTAGTTTCCTTTTGAAACTCAAACTCTTTCAATATTTATCCTCTTCTCTTCTTCTTCACTCCGTATCATTCCACCTCTCTCTTTTCTTCTCCCAAACCCTAATGAGCATAAGAAGGGCCCGAGACAGAATCAAGATGGCTGGAGGTTCGAAACCTGTCTCAGAGAAGAAGAGAAAAGCAGTAGTGGCAGAGGTTCAAGAAGTAAGTGGAGACTCCAACTCCAGAACTCCTAGTGCAGAGGCATTCCAAGATCCTCCTCCACAAAAGAATAAGGTCAAGAAGGCTACACAATCCTCTTCATAAAAGCAAAAGAAGCAGGTGGCTATTACAGAAAAGCAACCAGAAACAGAGCCTACCAGTTCAAAGAAGGTGAAGAAGAAAGCAACTCAGGCAGAAAAAGGGAAAAGGAAGGTGACAGAAGCACAACCTGAAGGACAATTGGAGAAGGCACTGCAGATCTATTCACAGGCCTCAACAAAGAACACAACACCAGATGAGACATGGTTTGTCTCAAACATCTCTAAAGGTCAGTGGTTAGATGGTTTTGCTTCAAGGTCTATTGGTTTCTACAGTTTGGTTAATAAGTATGTGTTGGAACACATGAAAATCAAGTGCATACCTATGTTAAAGAAGAGCTCTTTGTGGTGTATGCTGAATCCTATAGAAATGGCCTACCCCACACTCACCAGACTCTTCTACCTGAACCTAACCCAAGTTAAGAGAACTGCACACTTGGTGATCAAATCTAAAGTTGCTGGGATAGTAATTGAACTAGATCACTCTGAGTTTGGAAATGTGATAGGTTGTCCAAAGAGGTATGATACCAGCAACCATCCACCAAAATCAGAAACTTTGAAGCTAGCCAAAGAAGAATTCTTTCTTCCAAACATCTCAACCTCAGCCAAACAGTTAACACATTCTGTGTTGAATGTTGAAGCCAAAGTCCTTCATACTATACTGGTGAGATGTATCTTTCCCAGAGAGCACTCCAGAGAGTTGGTGACTGAGAGAATACTGCACATCATCTATCTGGTTATGCATGGCTATGAGATTGATCTTCCAAAACTAGTTATTGAACACATGCTCTTTAGCCTAACCAGTAAGAGGATTCATCATCTACCCTATGCAAACCTGCTCACAATGTTCTTTGAGCATTTTGAGATTCCTTTCACTGGAGAGGAATCAGTCACATCTGGTTTTGGGGAAGTCAATGAGAAAGCCTTTGAGAAAATTGGAGTTGTGAAAACAAAAGAGAAAGTTTGGAAGCTTTACTCAGACTTGACTGAAGCAGAACTAGGTGCAAATAAGTTTTCTAAGACCAAGACCTTGACTCCCACTTCAAGTCAGACTTCTCAACCTACAGACAATCAGAGACTTGATGGTTTGGAACTTGACATGGAGGATGTCAAAGCTACTATTTTTGGACTGGAAAGTGATATGGGCCATGTCAAGTACATGGTGGAAAGCATATTCAGAAGCATGACCTTGCTTGATGTTCCTGAGGATCCTGAAGGAAAAAAGAAAGGAGATTCTGACAAGGATTTGCCTAGTGAGCATTCAGACCAGGAAGAAGCTACTCCAGTTTCAGACAAGGGAAAGCAGGTAGCAGAACAGGCAGAAGATGAAGCCAATATCCCCGATTCAGATGAGCTGCTGATCACATTGAAGAAGAAGAAGAAGTCTCCAAAGGTTGCTGAAAAGGAAAAACCTGAAGAAGCAACTGTTGCAGGAGGGACTGCAGGGGAACAAGAAGAGCATGACAAGACTGATGAAGAAGACAATGAGAAAGAGGAAGGAGATCAGGATGAGGATGAAGATGAAGATCAAAGCCCTTAATCTTACCCATTCTTTCTTCCACATTCTCTCTGCTTTAAATTTTTCTTTAAGTTTTCAAAATTTTTCAGACACTTGATCCAACATCTTCTATCTTTTTGATGAAAGTAAAAAAGGGGGAGAAAATTCTAGGTTTTAAGTTTTTAGTTCTTAGGTTTACTTGGTTTTATCTGCTGAACTATTTAAGTGTTTTGTTGGTATTATGAATAAGTTGGATCTTTTTGGAAATACTGTATTTTAAATTATGGACTAATCAATTTATTTTGCAGAGACTAAGGATCAGACAGAATTTGGTTTTGTCTTTCATCAAGGGGGAGATTGAAAGCTCAGGTTGTGCAAGACTTAGCTATTTCAATGCCTAGAATCATCTTTCAAAGCCTTAAATTGGCTTCATAGGCTTGAAAATAGTTTAGCTATTTTCAAGGCCTTAAAACTGGATTTAAAGCCTTGAAACTGCTTAACCTGAATACACATTCTCACGGGGAGTTTTCTGCTAACTTTCTGATTTGACTTACTCTCCTTCTTAGATATATTTGATTCTCTGTTATTATATGATGAAAGACAAATTGTTAAACATGTTTTTAATCGTAATATATCATCTGTTTGACCATGATAATGCAGGAAATTTTGTTTCTAAGTTTTGCAGGATTGTTTCCTAAACTGAATTGCTGCAGATTTGAAAATACTTGGACACTTTGATCTTGTGATCAATCGGACGTGTATGAGAGCTTCTCATAGTGGTTAAATGAAAGATTACAACAATATCTCTGAATATTGTAATCATCCAACCGTTGGAGAAGATTTCAAAGTAGTCAAACTCTGTTGCCTACAAAATAGGAAGGTTGTTGCTGAAAATCTGGGGAGATTTGCAGAGCTGTTTGAAGTATATATAGAGCTCAAATTCGAAGCAAAAAGACACAACACTCAACGGGCAAATACAGAGAAAGTATTCTGGATTGACAAGCATCAAAGAAGTTCTTCATTTCTTCCAATCCATTCACAGAAGTTCACTGCATTTCATTGCAGTTTTCTACTCTTAAGTGTTCTTCTGTATAGAGCTATATTGGTACATCATTTCTGTATTATTTTTACATTTATTCTCAAGGATTTTTCAAAGTGAACAATAGAGAATTCTTAGTTAATCAGTTAGCTAGAGCAGGTACTAGACAGGTTAGGGAAAACCACAAGCTGTAACAGAGTAAGGGAACTCTCTGTGCTTGAGTTCTAAGAATTGAGTTGAAAATCCTGCAGGGATCTAATCCCTGAGGTAGAGACGTAAGTCCAAGTGGACTGAACTCTATAAATCACTTGTCTTGTGCATTTTCAGTTCATTTACTTTCATATCTTTTGCAGCATACAAAACTGTTCATTTTTCAAGGGTTTGAACTTGTTTTCAAGGCCTTGAAAAAGGCATACTTGCTCTCTACCTTCTGCATCTAATTCAAAGGCTTGAAATTGTGTTCAAGGCCTTGAACTTCATTGTTTGCTCAAGTTTTCATCCTCTTAGCAAGTTTTGCAAAATGTTGGCATACTCTATTCAACCCCCCCCCCCCTTCTAGAGTATCTTAGTTGCTTATACATCTGCATACTCACACTTTCACATATATATGTACCCACCCATATGTTACAGGTGTAGAGTACATACTGGACAAAGAATCTCAATTGTAGTTGTTCTTGTTTGTCTGATTTATTACTTTCACGTTATCATGTCTTCTCGTCAAGATCAACTTAGCCTTCAAAATGTAAGGACTCTGTAATGAGTATATTACCTTGAAAAAATCACCATTTACTGATTACAAACAGATCCTATTTCATTTGTATTGCATGTTATCTTTCACAAACTTATGGTTTTTATATTTTGAATATTTTTCATTTTAGGTATATCTTAAGAAAATGTAAAACTGTTATTCTAATCATTTTGTAGCAAACATCAAACTTTTAGGTGTCTGTTTTTGCTTCTTGACTACAAAACACTATGTCCATTAACTGCTTCAGAAGATTTATATTTGTGATTTGTATAACATTTGTTAAGTGCACAGGTGAGCAGTTCGACTAGCGGAAGAAAAACCGCGAAGTCCCGTGGTCCGGCCACAGCCCCTGAAAAGCGCAAGAGGAACACTGAGGATCCTAGTGGTGATGGAAACCCACCTTTTCCCAAGCGCATTCCTTCATTGAGGACTCCTCCAAGGGCTTTTACCCCTGCTGGTGGTAATCAGGACCTAAGGCGGAATCCTTCTCGGAAAGGAAAAGCAGGGGGGTAAGAAGAAATGTACTTCTCTTGAGAATTCAACTACAGCAGGTAAGATTTGGTTTGTTTTCTCTCTTTTTTTTCTCCGAGAAAGTATACAAGTTTCCCTAGTGCTTTCTTTGCAGATCTTTCTGGAGTTAAGTCTTCCACTCGGAAAGAGGCTAAGCCAAAAGCTGAGAAAGATGTTCTTCAAGCCAGCACTCATCGTGCATCGAAGGCTAAAGCCGCAGCAGCCAAGAAGAAAGATGGCCGCATCTTGGCAAAAGTAGATGATCAACTAGAGGCTGCACTTAAGGCTTTTGAGTAGGAAGCCGCTGTTGAGGCTGCAGCCTTACAATCTACCAGGGTTGACGAAGCTATCAAGGCTTTGGCTGGTGCTGGCCTGAATGAAGGTGTGCGAGAAGTAGTATTTCTCAAGCTCCTCCCGAAGGTGACCCAACTCATTGAGAGTGGATACTCCATAGATGAGGCATGTCGCTACTTTTCACCAAAGCAAGGTGAACCCTCAGGTAAGCATTGTGGAGGATTGAGATTGCTATCTTTGGTGGAAATTTGACTCTTTTGTTGGTAGGTGCCAAGGATGATCAGGGGCGTGAAATAACAGATCAGGCCGAGGGAATTGCTCCCGGCCCTACTTCAGTGCAACTTTCTGAGGGACTTGGAGGTGATGATTAGGAGGTTCTTGTTGTTAAGCAAGAGACTCACTCTGTTGTTCAAGCGGAGGCTCCTCCTAATGGACAGAAGACAACTACTCGGCATGGGGTTGTTCCTGTTAAAGAAATACAAGAGGAAGTTCCTATCAACAGGAGGAGGATAAAATATTCGGTATCACGAGGATTCGGCAACATATGGTAAATTTTACAACACTTTTCTTTTCTTATTTTTCCGTGTTTTGTTCCTAGTTCTGATTTGGTCTTTGCTTTATCTATAAACAGAATTTCTTAGACCTCAGTGTGGGGAAGAACACGAGCTCTCAGCTGAATGCACTTCTCTCCGAGACCCTAAAGGATCAAAATGTGGGTTCCTCTCTTTGTGAGCTTCCTATTTCCCGAGAAGAGGATTGTGCTCCCATTGTTCCTCCTCAAGACCATCCCTTGCACCAGAGGCCTGAAAGCCCCATTTGGTGTTATTCGGCCACACCAGATGCTTATAATCTTCATGGTGTGGTTCTCCCCGCAGGGTATAATGAGCATGAGGCTGCTGTTGACGCCGTTAGGACAGATATCCCACCTCTCCGGGTTATCATTGCTGGTATTGGGGTTCCCTAGGAGCACATGGATGTGCTAGCTCGCATCCGTCTAAGGAGAAGGGAAACATTTGATGATATTCTATCTGTTAGTCCTTTTGTCAGGTTAACAGTGTTGGATTTTCTTTACTATGTTGTAATTGCTTTAGATCGGACCACTCCTGCTGATGATGAGTTCTGTTGGGTTTTGTAGTTGATAAAAAAAAAAAAAGAAACGAATTGGCACAAACCAATTCCGTGCATGTGCACGTGTGCTTGTGTGCATGTGTGTATGTGTGGCAGGGGTAGTGTTTGTGTTCCAATGGGTTATGTTTGGATCGGTGGTTTTGTCTTTTGGTCAAAGCCAGCTAGCAACATGTGAGTGACTTATGGGACGACACTTGTTGGTCAAAGTGGCAGTGTGTTTAGAAACAATTGTTACTTTGGCACCAAGTAAAAGAAACACACACGGGTTTGTTTCTTTGCTTTGTAAGATGCTCTACTTTGACCAACATAATTGGTAGTGTCCTTTTCTGGTTATGACAAAATTTCGATGGGTTACTATTTATTTATTTTAGCTCCAAGTTTTGTACTAATATAAATAGATGCCAGGGTCAAGACTTTGGTTGTGTGATTGTAATTGTCTCTTCTCATCAATAAATCGGGTTTGGGTTTGGCAAATCAAGATGCGTGCTCTCCTAAAGAAGCAAGATCTGTGGTTGACGGCTATCAAGGAGGACACGATTACAAGAACTTTGACGTTTGTGAATATGGAGAAGAAGGCGCACCCGACGATCATATTGTGCCTCGCGGACGATGTGAACACTGGGGTTGCAGATCAGGATACCGCAGCTGGATTGTGGGAAAAGTTGGACGATCTCTACGCGAAGAAATCCGTGGCCAACAAATTGATGTTGAAGCAGCGGCTATTTAGTCTTCGGATGGTTGACGGTACGCGTAATGGTGATCACCTAGACAATCTTAACACTATATTGCTTGAACTGCGCAATAGTGATGAGATTGTTAGTGATGTTGACGCGGAATTGATTTTATTGGTTTCCTTGCCACCATATTTTGAGGGTTTCGTTCAATCGTTCGTTATTGGAAAAGAAACGAAAACCATAGAGGAAGTTAGGTCGGCCCTTCATACGAGGGAATTGAGGCACAAGGCGGCTGGGAAGGACGATCATGCTTGTGGAGCGTTGATTGTTAAGGGAGGAAAAGATAAGGGATATAGGCGAAGTGGATCCGACTTACCTTCGGACGTATGTGCTTTTTGCAGGCAGAAAGGTCAATGGAAGAGGGAGTGTCCCAAGAATTGGACGTCTGTTGCTATCGCTTCAGGGGGAGGAGGAGGGACAAAACCCCACAACGATGATGCTCTCTAGGCCCCCTCGGGGGCTGTTCGGGCTCCTGGCATGGAGCATGGGAGCGTGTTATTGGGCACGTGGATTGGTGGCGCGATTGGATCTTGGATTGGCGCGCATCAGTTAGTGATTTTGCGCATTGGTGTGGGTGGCGGTGCAAATTGGCATGACATCGTTTGGTAGGCACTTTGTCGCAAAGTGTCATTGGTGCGACGTTGGGGGTATGCATTAGTCAAGGTGTATTGAAGAGGCTTTTGTTGGGCCGCATTGGGAGTGTGTTCAATTCCGCAAATTGGGAATACACTCGGATTGGATTCGTTGTATTGATGGGAAGAATTGGTTCGGTAACTATGGGATTTGAATCGAGGGGGAGGTTTGTTGGGCTTTGTAGTTGATTAAAAAAAAATGGCACAAACCAATTCCGTGCATGTGCACGTGTGCATGTGTGCATGTGTGTATGTGTGGCAGGGGTAGTGTTTGTGCTCCAATGAGTTATGTTTGGATCGGTAGTTTTGTCTTTTGGTCAAAGCAAAGCTAGCAACATGTGAGTGACTTATGGGACGGCACTTGTTGGTCAAAGTGGAAGTGTGTTTAGAAACACTTGTTACTCTGGCACTAAGTAAAAGAAACACACACGGGTTTGTTTCTTTGCTTTGTGAGATGCTCTACTTTAACCAACATAATTGGTAGTGTCCTTTTCTGGTTAGGACACAATTCCGTTTTTTTTTTTTTTTTACTTTGGCTCCAAATTTTGCACTAATATAAATAAATGCTAGGGTCAATACTTTGGTTGTGTGCTTGTAATTGTCTCTTCTCATCAATAAATCGGGTTTAGTTTGGCCATGAATTAGCTAGTCTCAAAACTAGTGAAACACGTAAATTATTGTGTTCTTGATCTTGTTTTTTTTTTCTTACTTTCTCTTGCTTTCTCACATATTGGAATCATAACAAGTTCCTCTTTAGTGGGCTGGGCATGCTCAGGAGTTCTCTCCTCCGTGTTGCGTGGCTGGTCAGCCGAATTGAGGCAGTGCACAACCAAGTCAACCTTGTTATTGCGCAGCAAAGTCATGCAAACATTAGGGACCAGCGGGCGCGCCTGGATCAGCTGGAGGCTGCAGCTCAAGCTGAGATGAACAGATGATCATCTCTTCTGGGTCTCGTTCTCAATCGTGACTATCCGCTTAGTACATGACTCCTGTAAGCTAATAGGTTGGGCAATGTGCCCAATTATTTTTGAAATGAAAATTAACTTGCTTGCATTTTGTTTCGACATTTCTTTTCAGACATTCTGCATAACTTCCTTTGTAAAGGCCACTCAAATATATAACAACTTTCATCCCTGGGGGCCTATGGAACACCTACAAACGTTACCATAACAAGTTCCATACCTTGGCAGCCATTAAACTCCTGCAAATGTTCTTTGTATTATGAAAAAAATTGAAACTCACATGATAACGTATCAAAATATAGATTTTCGTGGTTGGGCAAAACAACTTACACTGATAGAGTTGCAGGAGATATCACTAATACGAATGAAAACGTCTGAGAAATATTACAAGCGAAGTCCTTTGAAGAAAGCTAGTCAGGTGTCTAGCTTACCCTTCTTCTTTTGAGGAAACTCATTTACTTATTTCCATATGATATTATCAACTTTATCCTAGCATGAACCTTGGTTTACTATGTATAGTCTTGTTATAATGTTTCTTTGAAACATACAATCATTTGGGATGAATGAATGGAACTTATTTATAAAATTAGAAATTTAAATTTTCTTAATTTGTTTGTACTAACTTGTATATTTCAAACAATTTTTTTTTGAGCTCAGTTGATGAAGGGAAAAACGATCTGGATCTAAAGGCATAAATAATAGCAGAAGATTCTAGCGCTTACCGCTTTCCGGATGAATATCAGCGGATGATGATCTTGTTGTTGTGCTTATATTCATGTTCCTCGCGCTCCCAACAGTCTAGTGTGAACCTCAAGGGCGAACATTGTGATTTACACCACGTTCCGCCTTTGGATGAACTAGACGCAATCACGCGCGTACGCGCGGGACGTTTTGTTTTACTTGTACATCATCACATTCGTTTTTAGCATAGCTTAATTGCATATCATAAATTATTCCACATGCATCTCATATTTTATTTTTTCGAGAACTTTTACTACTGCAATATATAAAGTATAAATGACTTCCACTTTGACAGTATTTATATGTATACGGCTGTTGTTTGAGCATTTTGTCATGATAAGTTTTCTGTAATAATTTCTTTTTGAAGAACAATAAAGGAATGCCACTTTTACAGTATAAAACGTTTGTGGCTGTTGTTTGAACATTTTGTCATGACAATTTTTCTGTAATGAAACAACATTTTTTTTGATGAACAACAGAAATAAAACAGAAGAGCTATGTGAACATAAAAAATGGTGTTAAAGTACTTTCATATAACTTGTACACTAAAATTTATTATATGTAAATGAAATCGTAAGAACTCATAATTCCTCTACAAAAAATTACGAACTTTATAAATAAAATATAACTTAACCTCAAGTGAATGTGTTTTTATTGAAATTTTAACAACATAAGTTTACTTCTAATGGAAAAAAATTAATGAAAAGACTATAAATAACTCTTCACGTGCTACAATTAATTTATGTTTATAAAATGTAACCAAAAAATGTAGAATTATTTTTGGTTGAACGGTTACGTCTAACATTTTTGTGACAAAAATGAAATGAACTACAATATCTACATAATATATATATATATATGTATATATACATATTGATATTATTAACTATCCTTGTAGGGATATGTATATGATGTGGAATGTTTTAATTGGCTATTTTAGGACATGTAATTCAAGAAGTGGATGAATTCTTGAGATGAGTGCCAAATGGTTACGTAATGAAAGTAGGAATTTCAAAATGCTTAATCGTAAACATGTAGTACCATAGTATCTTCCAATACTCACTTGAAGAAAAAATGAAAATACTAAATTTGGTGTACTCGAGTGGCATAAATCTGAAATCATTAACAGCCATTAATGAATATTTTCACACTCTCTTATAAAATGTATGCATTCATCATCTTATTATTAACTCCCTCGGTTACAAAATTTTGTATTATTAACATTCCTATTAAGGAGTTGTATATGATGTGATATGTTTTAATTGACTATTTTATGACATGTAATTTATGAGGTGGATGAATTCTTGAGATGAATGCCAAATGGCGCAAGAAAAAATGACTTTCCTGCTTTTATAGATTATATAGATGTGAGAGAGGATAGAGTTCCTATGAACTGTGAATAAATTAGTTTATGCCACGTGCATATTTAATGTAAAAGTGTCTCTATAGACAAACTTCTACCTTATTGCAGACTACCTATTTGGGGTTTGTGTCAGATTACGAAGCACCCCGCTGGGCGCTCTACACATAATTTACTAACATCTCCCACTCAAACTGTGGGGCTACGCATAGCTTTGTCGGTCTCTCAATCTCTGACCATAGCAAGTGTCATACCTTGGCAGCCCGGAGACTCCTGCAAAGGTTCTTTGTATTATGAAAAAACATAGAAACTCACATATAATAATGTCAGGGTTTACCTAACACGGTAGTAACTCGAGATGCTATCAATCTCCACACGAACATGAACACACACGAAAAACGTAAAAAACCCGCTCGACACTTTAATTCTACTTGATTGATCAATAAAATAGCGATTACATCTTGTTTAAATAGAAAATAAATTAACACTAACTAGACGGTTTAACTCTTATGGGACGGGAAAGAACCGGATAGAAAACATGGTTCGGCTAATTAAATAAATAACCTAAATAAACAAATTAATTAATCAAAATTAATTAAATAAATCAAAGAATAAATAGTAACTAACTAATAGCTAGTTAAATAAAGGATCGGGTCACCAGTATCAACTCCACCGCGGTTAAAAACACTGCATCGTCAAAGTGATGGTGTGAACATCCATCCATACGCTCATAATTGATTGTACCCTGAACTAATTGACGGCGGCCAATCTTGAGAACACCACTTTTTAGTCCAAATCCCGCATAATGGAGGCCAGAAACGTACTTGGGGGTGGTTTCGAAAAACCATAGTTAAGACCCAGTGGCTCAAAAACATGTAGTTGCGACTAAAAATATTTTGTTTGTATGATCGTGTCTCTGCTCTTTTATCTCTCCTCCAATCGTTCGATTCCCTCGTTGATCGTATATTGTGGATTCAACTTATGTCTCAGCTTTGTTATCTCTCCTCCAATATGGTCTCAACATCCCTTGCGCAATGAAGTATCCCTAGTATGCAAGATTTCTTTCCCTTTTTCAACGCTCGAAATTGTCTTTCATGATTCCTACATAGTTTCACGTGCTATATCAGAGCCCACTTAAGTTTTTGTGTTAACAACATCTCCTTGTTTCTAGTGTGGGGACTCTCCCCACGTAAACCTATTGCTGCAAGTATCACCACTGATTCTTCGTCACACTGTAAATTCAAAGGCTCATGTCCTTTCAATGCCTCGAATTGCCACTTTCGTATTACCTCACTTTTCCATGTGACCCTCACCCTTTCGAAATCCTCCATTAATCAGAGTGATGACAATGTCTCAGCTCTCCCTTCTAATTCTCGTATCAGTGGGACAGTATGGGGGACTCCATATCTTAGAATGCTGCTATTGTTGAAAGGAAGCAATGTGGATGTCTTCTCTTTGTTCATGGACTCCGCTCCAAGAACCATGATATGATCATCCATAGGGATAACCGATTAGTGTATGTGTCCTCTCCATGAAAAGAGCTACACTAGTACCCCTCAACATTATGCCTTATAGTGTGTTGTCTTCACCCTTCCTCCATTTTGAACCACCTACAAGAAAAGTCTTCTTGCCTCATCCCCGATCCCAATATTTTTGGTGGATCCGGTATCATTGAGGGCCTTCAAGGTCTTGCCAATGAACTTGACCTCAACATATGCCAACCCATTCTGTTGTGCATGGCTTGTTCCTACTCTAGCATGAAGCGTGTATAGTACTCAGAGTGTACCTTCCCTTCTTTTTTCCTCACTGGCTTCTGGTTTTGTGGTTTTGGCTTCAAGTGCGTTGCACTTCTTGGGTTTTTGACAGAGCCTCAAGTAATGATGATCCTGGCACCAATGGAAACCCCCGAATTTATTTGCTTTTCCTTTCCTTTGTCTCGTTTTTTTTCCCTCAACACTTCGATCGTCTGTTCCTTTTCCTGTTCCATCTAGTTCACAACATTCTTCAGTGCCGCTGCCGACCCCTTTCTCATGGTCCTCACTCTCTTTATGGTACATATGAGGTACTTGAATTTTGATACCTTGAACTCCATGTATTTTTACTCATATGTGGCTAGTGTCAGGCTCTTCACTCCATGTCTATCCAACTCCATGTCTTACCCTTGGTTATAATCCGCTAAGGAAGTCGAAGACTTTTTCTTCTCATCCATGTTTGGAACCTCGAACAATAAGTTCTTAAATGTGATAACTTTCAGATAGAGTTATTCTAGGACATCTTTTACAGTTCATTCTGACCAGGTTTGGAGTATTTTTGCCTATTTCTAGCAAGTTTTGACCGTGGTACAGGATGGAGTACGTTGAGCCAGATAATGTGATATTTGAGTAATTTTATGCATATTTTCGTTTATATGGATATGATCGCGGGTACTTGCTGTATGTGCAGGAAATAGGTACCAGAAATGCATGAAAGAGGCTTGGGAAGGGAGGCAGAGTACCAAGGCAGAAAAGAAGAAAAAGATGCAGAAGAGGTGCTACGGTCAGACGCGGCGGCCTGTGTTCAGACGCAGGAACCCAGAGGCAAAAAGGGAGAAACTGGCGAAGGACAGAAAGCTGGCTGCGTTCAAAAGCAGACCTTGCGTTCAGGGACACGAGGTCAAAAGTGCAGAAAAGTTAGCAGACAGAAATCAAGCACATGAAGACAAGGGAGCTACGTTCAAACGCAGAATGTGCGTTTAGATGCATGCCGCGTTCAAAGGCACCCCCCTGCGTTCAAACGCAGAAAAGAAAATTCAAACGATCAAAGTCAAAGCATGCGTTCAAACGCAGCCTCCTTTGTTCAAACAGAGGTTTCCAGAAGCTTCCTGAGGCGGTTTAGACAGGGGCAGAATGGTGATTTCGGGCATCAGTTTGGGAAACTGTGGCAGTATAAAAGAGGCGTCGTGGGGCACATAAAATTTCATTGAGACTCACATCCAAAATCACAGCAGAGCACGGAGCAGTCCTAGTTTGTAGCAGAAAACTCGTTTGATCTATCTTCTCTTTTATTTATGAGATTCTGATCTTCAATAATGTACGCTAGCTAAATGCTTTACCTAGGTTCTCGGTGAACCTAGGGCTTATGATTTCAGCAACTTAGTTTGTTCTTGATTATATGACTCATGACTGGTTTAGTTTTAATACAGTAGAGGTTTGTTTATTATTCTGTCTTCATTTTTTTTTTACTGTTTATGCATGAACGGCCTGATCAATCTGGAGTGCTACAGATAGGATCTGGTGCGCGAGAACGGCCAGTGAGATTTAGGAAGAGAAGATTGAATTTAACTCCCCGCCTTGATGGACCGAGAGGTGAAGATAATCGGGACTAGCCTGAAAAGCATAAAACCAACTGCTAGACGTTTAGGGGGAGACCGAGAGGAGAGCATGTAACCCTAGAAGACTTATAACGAACATGCAGATCTAGGTGGACCGAGTGGACCCAAAAATCTGCAGGGGAGTGACAGGTGCATGAGACCTAGAGGAGATTGCAACATTAGTATGCTGGCATAAACAAAACCACTGTGTTTCTGAAATCAAGATATACTAGAAAAGCTTAATAGTTACCCTAGGTGATCCCGGAGCCTAGATCTTTAATCCATCAGTTTCAACCTCAGAAAGTATTCTCTGAAAATTCATAACAAAAAATAGTTGTTTTTATTATTGCTTTGATTCACTGTTGTTTAATTCAGTACTCTCAAATCAAAATACTCATCCTTTTTACAACTTTTCTATTAATTCTGATTGTCTAAAGTAAAATCTAAAACTGTTCTCGTGGGTTCAATCTCTTAGTCGTAAAATACTCTACTTCATTACGTGATCGTATACTTGCGAAAATAAGCACGTTAGAATTCCGTGTCAATGTGCCACGACAGACTCTTTGATCGCCATTTTCAAGGTAAAAGAACTTCTTCAAATCTTTTTTAAATTTCAACAAGGTATTGATCTTGAACAGGGGCGGAGCCATGTGGGGGCACAACCCCCCCCCCCCCCTCTCAACAAAAATTTCAAAAACACTAGATAACCCTAATTTGTAAGAAAAGTCAAATGTGCCCTTGTACAAATACAAAACAGCACTACTTTGTACCAAACACATGTCCAGCTTAGCTGGTAAAATGCTTGGCTTTAAAGGGTTTGACCCTCTCTATGCGGACTTTCATATTTTTTTCCACAAAAAAAAGTTAAACGTGCCCAAGGAGGCTCGAACCCCCGTGGCCGAAGTTAAAAGTACAGTGCTCTACCAACTGAGCTAGAAGGCTCTTTTAAGACATTGTTTATTTTTAAAGTTGTTTGACTTTTTAAAGAAGAGTACAAATACTGGGTCCCCCCCTCCCCCTTCCCTCGAAGAAATTTTGGCTCCGCCACCCATCTTGAACATATCTTACTCGATTTCATCACTACTCATTCTCCACAATACGAGACCATATTCGATAAGGAACATTGTCGCAGCAACGACTCTGACAACATCATCATCAATCTTCAAGTGTTAGATATACCGCTCCATAATAATACGCAAGAAGGTTTTAATAATAACTGCATCTCTACCTTTGGAGGGCTAGGGCCTCAGAGCTTCAATCTTCATAATTGTCGCTCCATTTGGCCAGGATATTCTAAAAATCAACTGTTACCCCCTGGGTAACGAATCGGGCACACACGCGCACACAAAGACGATAAAGTAAAGGAGATAAAGGGAGAGACTGATATTTGTTTATTGACTGATTAATAATGAGGGAGTACATCACTTAAATAGATTAATACTGGACCCTAACCCTAACCCTAGACCTAATGGGCCAAGCCCGAATTATTAAATAACCTAAATACTAATAAATAAATAAATAAGCAGCTAAATATTGATACGGATACCGTATCACTTACACAGTTCCGATCCCACTTCATGTTCTTATTCTCCTCCTTGACTGCCACAAAATCAGCTTGGGTGCGATGAAGTTGACGTTGCATCACCGTTCTAAGTTCTATGACCTTCAAGTTTGGAGTTAACTAATCCGACAACGTCTCCTTTGAATTCTTTGAAATCCTCGATGTTGATGTACCCCTCGATTTTAATTAACGAAAGAATCTCGCTCCACTTTTCCTTAACCTTTTTTACCCTTGCAACCATGCTTGACATCAGGTTCTTCGACTCGCTTCTCTTCTTGCTCTCATATTTTCCTCGTTATGTGGTGATGTTCTTTAAACCTTCTTCGTTGAGATTCAACTCTTCACTGATAAGTCCCGTCATTTCTTAGATCTTCTACCGAATTTGATACCATATCTCACGGGTTGCTGATTTTGGTAGCCAAACCCATGCGGGACTTCATCTATCCTCCGTCTTTATCTTTGAAGTAAGTCTTTAAACCGCCAAACACACACATAACAATGGATAAGAACCAATTGAAAATGGAATAAAAAGAACTACTATTGAGAGAGTAAGAGACTACAAAAGTGTTAAATGATTCGGCATAATGCCTCACCCCAATACATAAAGAACCTATCGACCTGTTGCAAGGCGCCTGCTTTTGGAAAGGATTTTTTTTTTTCTTTTTTATCTTTTTATATTTTTCCGTATCATGAGAAACTCATGTTGCATATTATTAGCTTTAGTAGGCATTGCGCTTTAGACCTGACTAGGTTCCACCCCGCGCACAACGCGCGCGGTTTGGCCTTGCCGTGATGTGCGTAGTTAAAAGGCAGAGCAAGATAGTCTTGAAGAAAAATTAACTAACAAAGGCTCGATGAATATACACGCGAATGAATCTTACTACATATATAAAAGAAGTTAAGGCCACATTGCGTGGCAGGGGTGGCCCAATCATGTGCTGCCAACTCGGTCAAACTGCCAGCGAAATGCCAGCGAAATAGTGACGTGTAGAAAAGGTAGGTTATGCCCTTGCTGCTGCGAAACAAGTACGCTGTGGTTGAAGGGCGATATGGTCATTTGGGATCTTCTTTTCCTGGTTTGTGTGTCCTTCCCTCACGTGGCTTCGAAGAGAAGCCATTCCACTGGTTTCTAGAGAGCTCTGATCTCTCTCTCCAGACACAAAGAAGAGAGAGAAGGCGGTGGCGGTTGGCACTGTTGTTGTCATCGACCCACAGATATGCCGCCACTGTTGTGGTAGCGGAGACTTCAGGCCGTCGATTCGACCGAAGCCTCTCTCTCTCTACTCTCCGCCTCTCTTCGATGAGAAGGCTCTGGTTCATTTTCAGATACCTATCGTCTCTGTCTCTCTCTCTCACCGTGTTCTCTGTGTTCCGTCTTCTTCTGCTCTGTTGATTAATTGTTTCAGTTAGAGGCAGCGAAGAGAGTACCGGACCTCCCAATTAGGGCGTTGCCGTGCTCCGTGGTGGGGTTGCATGTTCAGATCTGGTTCTTCTTCTTCTTTCTCCGCCACGACGGTCAAACCTGGCACTTGCATGCTGCCGTCTTTGATTCGTCTTAGCTTCAGGTACTGGGTTTCCCCTTCTTCTTTATGCTTTTCAGTTTCATGTACTTCTTCTTCTCTTTTTTTCCTACTTGCAGTAGGTTGAGAAAGGGTACATAAGTTGCAGAAATTAAGTTTATGTATGATGTTTATTGCAGTTAAATGTTCACATTCGTCCATCCCCTATATGCCAAAGTGTACCAAAATTTGATTAACTCCCTTTCTGCCAGTAACTTCTGAAGGTATAAGAAATTGGATCCCTTTGTTCAACTATTAGGATTCAGCTTTCTTGGAAGGGGGATTTACATATCCACTTAATCTATAGCAATTAGTGGATAACTGATATATAATTATATAATCTGGGTGATTTATTGTATCAGTTACTTAATCTTCTTCTTTAGCCCATCTTTTAGCAATGTGAGTTTTGATTGGTAACAACAGATGCTTCAGGTCACTGTTGGTTGATTATTTTTTTGATAAAAGCAGCTTCTTTTGCTTTGATCTGTGACGGATATGAAGATATGCTTGTTTTGCTGAGTCTTGACTGATAAAAACGGTGCTTCAAGTCACTATTAACTGATTAATTTCACTGGTAAGAACAAATTCTTCTGATTTGACCTGTGAGTGATAAGAACAGATGACATTTGATTGGTATTAGCTTCTGGGTTTTTGATGGTTTGTATTTTCTATTAATCTGAAATCTGGGTTTGGTTGGTGGGTAATACATAACTACGGTAATTGATAGTAATTTGAATGTTCTTTAGTTCCGAAGTTTCGATGGCGCAGGGTGTGTGAGTTATCTGTTTTGGATTCGAGCAATTGAATCATATAGTACTCTGGAACCTGTATGAACCCCTGATTAAGAAGTCTACAAGAAAATATAGGAAATTGCATATTATCCATAAGAATTAGACTGGAATTTTGTTAAACTGAAAGATATGAAAATTGGTTTTATACAAATTGTTTACAGCTCAGAGCTTAGTTACCATTGACTTATTTCGTAAGCTGAAAAACTGGAAGTGTTTGCCCTGGAAATTGTTAATAGAACCAACGTGTTTGTACATTGTATCATAACTCAAATGATATCAGAAGACCAGAAATCATAGAACCAACGTGTTTGTACATTGTATCATAACTCAAATGATATCAGAAGACCAGAAATCATTAAACAATGTAACGAGAATGGTGTGACTGGGTTTACTCTGAAGCTATGTTATGAGGATAAATTCACTATTTTGATGATTTTGCTTTAACTGCTCTGATAATTGAACCATGCTTCCACCTGCAAATTGCTTCCATTATGTGCACACGATTTTCAATCGTCCCTACCATGTTATGTAATGGATCTTTGTTCAGCTTCCCAATCCTTTTAACAGATTGCTTGGCTGTATTTTTACTTGTGTTTTGTATGAATTTGTGACGATAGTTTTTGCAGCAATTTTGTGTTCTTACACTTTGTTGCTCATGCTCGCTTTATGTGCAGCTATTATCCTGGTTATATTTCACCGTTACGGCTCAGTTTGGTATTTCCGTGATTACTATGCTTGGGAATTCCCTTTCAAGTGCTACACGAATGAAATGAGTATGTTCAAACTTAATTTATGTCTGCAAGATCGTAACGGCGCCTATTGGTTTGGGCTTAAGCATACTATGATGGAGAGGCTGTGAAGATGAATTTTCTTGAGCAGATGATTAAGGCATGAAGATCAGATCCGCTTTGTTGGCAGGGCAACTCGGAGGTTTTCAACCACCGTAGTTGCAGCCACGGCAGATTTGTTCTCCACCGATCACTGCAGATAGATATGAGCCTTTCCCTAACCTCCCGCCATTGATTTTTGGAATTTATTGTATGGAGTGATTTGAACAAGTTTATGAATTTTACCGCTGGTCGTATTTCACCATTACGGCTCAGTTTGGTATTTCCGTGATTACTATGCTTGGGAATTCCCTTTCAGTTCCTACACGAATGAAATGAGTATGTTCAAACTTATTTTATGTCTGCAGGACTGTAACTGCGTCTATTGGTTTGGGCTTAAACATACTATGCTAGAGAGGCTGTGAAGATGAATTTTCTTGAGCAGATGATTGAGGCATAAAGATCAGATCCGCTTTGTTGGCGGGGCAACTCGGAGGTTTTCAACCACCGTAGTTGCAGCCACGGCGGATTTGTTCTCCACCGATCACTGTAGATAGATCTGAGTTTTTCCCCAACCTCACGCCATTGATTTCTGGAAGTTTTTGTCTATAGCTTTGGTGTCTCAAACATACCGCAATCTGTCACTTTAGTTCCCAAGTTATTAAATTGCCAAGTTTGCGGAATTCATCTGAGGTTGCTGATTAAGTCTTTGATACGCTTATCTACCTTATATAAAAGAATACGTTGTCAAAATGTTTAGTTGACCACCACCTGCCATATTGTAATTGGCTGAAAACTCGGGGGGGGGGGGGGGGGGGTTCCGTTACCGAAACTGCCCCTGTGTATTCTACTCCGCGTGCTTCGGCTTAGCTGGTTTTTTCGTCATTTTGTATGGTGGCAACATATTCGGTGACTTCCTCTGTGTCGTGCTTTTTTTTTGGGCATCCGGGAGAAGCTTCGTCATTTATAATCCCTTTGAAAATCCTTAATTACCAAGCTACTGATGATCCGATCTAAAGTGGGTATAGATCAGCGGTGGAATCTATGAGTTAGGATTACTCCCGGAGATCTCCGTGCTCGGCGTCGTTGGTAGGGGGACAGGTGTCGTGCTGGCTGGCGATGGTATATATCGGCCTTGATTTCGAAGTGGAGATGATACATGCATTTCTTCTCTGCTGGTAAGCCTCTCTCTCTAGATCTGTGATATTCTTCTGTGGAGCTTGAATTTGCATTGATGGGTTTGGGTGGGTTTCTGAAATTGGGGTATTTGTAGTTATTGAACTTCTGCAACTCTATGCATACCAAGACTGGTTTTCCTGGGTTGTTAACTGGTTGCATCACGAAACTGCTGAGGTGAAGAACCTTTACTTTCAGGATATATTTGTTGAATACAACATTTCAGAGAAGTTGTTAAAAACTGCTTTTATTTGCTGATTGCAGGGGCGAGAACCTTCAGTTTCATACAGAGGTCTAGAACAGCTTACCAGCTTTTTGTTTGTTCTTGGAATGACTCGCGTCCTGTATAATTTCTTTGCTGTTGGTTTGTCTATCATTAAGGTGATTTATCCAATTCCTCTGGTTTCTCGATTACATTTACAGGTTTTATATATGATAAGAAAGACATATCTTGCAAGATTCCTTTTTGGACGTTATTAAGGAGTTGTCATAAAATATCTTTGTTTGATCAGTATACCTTACTCTACCCTATCTTAATTGGATACAGAGGGTACAAGCATACAACGAAAAGCAAGCTGGGAAACCTGAAAAAAAGCTTGATACGGTAGAGCGCCGTTTGGAGCCGCTAGAAATCCAAGAGGTACTGCTGAGACCAAATTTTCTCTGTTTAATGATTGATTTATACCTGTGCATTTTTTTTTCTGGAAAGCTTAGCTTTGCATGACTTCACTTTAGAGCACATTGTTTTGTTCCAAACTCTTTGAAGTAAAACTAACCTCTGTCCTTAGGTTGTTTGTTTATTGTGAAGGTATGTGAGCAGTAGGTTTATTTAGTCTCAATTGATTTTATTACATCAAACTCTTCATTTTGCCGATTTTGTTGCATCAATGTCCCGAATTTGCATGCGAATATCATTCTCTTGTACTCCGGCTAACTTTTTCTTTGGTTCTGGTATTTTGGTACACCGGTATTTGGAGGTGGTGTTCAGTAACTAGCGAGCTTCTAAAACCTTAATTAAACTCCTTCCAGTGAAAGAAATGTCAGGTTATCAGTTAAGATAGGGATATGACTACAGTTTAAGTCATGATAGGGGCTGCATTAGTGTAAATGTGCTAAGACAATCCCTGCCTGGTTGTTATCTAAGAAATCTGAACTCATGCTTTAAAGAATTTGTGACATAAAATAAAAGTACTTCTTCCCTTTTGTGGGACAACATAGTAGGAAGTAGAAGTAGATTGGAGGAGGTTCAACCAGACCATTGACTCTTACGAATGAGAAGTTATTAGGAGGTTAACTGTTATAAATTGCCACTGCATTCGCAATAAATAGATCGTAGAGTATATTTGTTTAAAATATGCTATCCTCGGTTTCTTTTATTTGTTCCTAATTTGAGTGTTTCTGTAGACTTCAATTTGGCTTCTGAGTTATTTTGGTTTGCTCTTGGCATCCCTTTTTCTAGTGGCATGTATTGTTTTTTTACATTTTCAACGCAGTGATCAACCAATGAGGTCATTTCCAAGAACTGCTATTTAATGTACGATGGTGATTGTATAACTTGGTGATGAGTAGACAGAATCTAAAATCACTTTTGATATTTCTTCCTAATGTAAGTGACAGATGTTGGTTGGATCTTTGGGGACTTTTCTGGTAGACATAATTACAGTAGTTTCTGTGTTAATTAATTATATTCCTTATAAGAAATTGAAATTGCTTGATATTAATTTTCCTGAACTTTTTTAATGGTTTAGTTGTGGTATATAAAGCATTCCTTTGTTAACTCATCAATTTTCACTTCAAATTGTGAACTACTACAGGATCAGTTGAATGTGAAGGTAAAAAGATGCTTCCCGCAAAATTGAAATTCTGCAACCTGTTTGTCAAAGGTAACAACATACCGCCAAATCCTATTCTCCTGGACTCTCTATTGATTCCCCTAAACTAGGCTTCCTTTATGCAGAAAATTTGTCAAGGTATCATGCAGCCTTCTTTGGAATTCCAGAATCCTAAATATAAATCAAAAGTGTCCTTTGAGGAGTGAAGGGACTTACGTCAAAGGACACCTAAACTAGGTCGTCTGTTGTTCCAGGTACATATGCGGTCCATTCACTTTGTGAGCAGCCTTGTTCATTTTCCCTTCCTGGTGCGTTTCTGAATTGTGCTTCGCTTTGCGCTTCTTTCGTGCACTTGCTTGCCACCTATGCTTGCTTCATACTGTGTTCTGTTATATCGTTGTGTATATGTGCAAATGTTGTTGCTTTTGTGCTTTGCAATAATGGAAGTTTGTGTCTTTGTTGATGTTATGCGTAGTGTTGCCTGTGATTTATCCCTTAATAGAGGTTTTATTGGATTGGAATATTCAGATCCATAAAGTTTATTCTAATGAAATTCTTTCTCGAATTGGAACACCCACAAGATTATCGCTTAAAACTATTTTTAGTTCATTGAGCTTAAATGAATCATAGTAAATGGAATCAGTTTTGATCTCCGAACCGAGCTTAGTAGAAGGAATTGCTTGCTAGGCAAATAAATTTATTATGTTTCTGTAAAACTGACATGAATTTCAGAACTTCAAAGGGCATGCTATTAAAGTACCAATATTCTAATGTTGAACGTGAAATGGCTTTTCTTTTTTTGGTCAGAACATGAGATAGTTCAACCCCCCAGAAACAAAGATAATGAATGCTATGGGTTCCAACCGAGCCCATATTACTCCCCAGTCTCCTATACAAAAACCATGTGCCTCGATAACCCTTAGAATTGACCAACATAAATCTCTGCCACTTTTTTTTAGCTTTGATGATAACCAAAACTTGATACCAGTGTTAGATTTTGTAGTGGCTGAAATGTTTTCATCAAATATAGTAACCGATTAAACGTTTTAGTGACAGACTAGAGAAAAAGAATGTGTAACAAGATGTGATACATTTCCACCGTTAAGTTATGTTCATATATTAATTTAGTGATTGTTCGTATATGTCACCCTCCAAATAGGGCTAATATAAATAACACTTCTCTTTTACTCTGATATTCTATGGGTGCAAATAGTAATTCTGCAAAGGAGATTTATTATTTCTTGAAAATAATTGTTAAAGGCCATATGCAGTATTATGTTCAGACCTCAAATTTAGATACATAGACATTAAATTGCCTCTATTATTATTGAGGACATCTATTTTGTTTTGTATTTTTAATATCTTAACAACTTTTAAACTGCTCCAACATATATGCGTTCATTTTTCGTTTTCTTCTTTTCTCAGAAATACTACAAAAGTTTACTTCTCTTGTTTAAATTCGCATATTTGAAATTTTTGGTTCAATTGAGAGTTTTTTTGCCTGTTTTGCAGGTTTATCTGTTTCGTAAACTGTATTTTGTTCAGTTGCGTCGAGGTTAGCCAGTTACTGAGAGGCTGGAATGGGTACCAATGAAAAGGATAATTTCCTGAACTCAGCAGAACCAACAGCTGTTTGTATCAGTCACAGATTAAAGCAACAGAATCTGGTATTACCAGGACAATTAATCAATTAAAAAAGTGACTGATAGCATGCATACAGTCAATTAAAGCCTCTGTTTTTATCAACAACAGATCATAACCACAAATCAATAACATGCAACAGGGCATAAATCATAAACATAGTATGAAACCAAATAAGAAGAAGCTGTAACTTCTGTCATGCGTAGAACAAAGCAAGAGGGATGATCTAGAGTCACTTGGATTTGTCCTTGTGTTTTTCTTGAGTGGAAGGTAATGTTCTTTCCCGTTGGATTTGTTCCCTTTTAAAATTATTTTATGGGATAATCAATTAGTTATGACTGGATGTGTGTATATACAGTCTTCCTCGGCAGGATCTAAAAGCAGGAACAGAGAAATAGAGGTGTGATAAGATAAGGAAAAGAAAGTTTCTACTTCAATAGAGGTAGTCCTTTTACTGAAGATAATAATATTGAACATGCCAATTAAATTGATAACTACCATTGGCTCACAAGTAGAGTCCACTGATTTTAATGCAGGCCTTGTGTCGGTGTTATCCAACGGAGTTTGCATCGTATTTCCATTATTGTCGATCACTGAGGTTTGATGATAAACCAGATTATGCATATTTGATGAGACTATTTTGCGATCTTTTCGTACGTGAAGGTCAAGTGCTTTCTTCTTTGTTGTATGGACTATTCAGATCTTTAAGTGGCTTTGTACCTAATGCTACTTCATTAGTTTGAATGTGTTTACTTGTGACGACTTTTGTAATGCATAAGTGTTATTTTTTTCTTATATGAGGCTTCCAGTTTGATTATGTGTTTGATTGTTTGATGTGCATAGTTTTTTTGTGTCTGGCTTGCTTATGAGTTTTCTGAACCTGGGTTGGATCTTACGCTGTGAGATCTCGTTGTTCTTTTGCTTTTTTTTCAATACATGCTTTCATGCTTTGATTATTAGTCTTCAAGTGCTATGTAGTTGAGATCTAGCTTCTTCTTCTGTCATGAGTTCTCACGAGCTTTATGGATGTGTTGGATCCTAAACTTGTGAGATTGCATAGAAAATCAATCAATATGTATTACCAGAGGTGTATACATTCGTGGAAAATGGGTTATGCTTCTCCTCATTATCTGGGTTGCTCATGTCTTGTTCGATGATATGCCTGAATGAAAGTTCAGTTCACCTCTTGCATTACGCTTTTCATTACATGCTGCCCTTCTATGGTTGATATTTGAGGGTTTCATGAGTTCATTTTGTGCAATCTTGGGTCTTGTCACATTTAAGAAGATCATCATCTCGATTGCTCCGGTTAAGTTGAATTTGTTGCCACCGAACTTCAAGGCCTTCCACTGTTGCATTGCATCTTGGGTTCATAAACCCATATCTAAAATTGATGATAATGATCTTCAACCTTTATGAATTTATGTAATTGTCTTTGTCTGGCTTTGTTTTGATTTTGAATTTTCCTTATCTTATCTCATGACAGGTTGCATTGTGAATTGTGGCTTTAATTGTAAGACTTGCTGCTAACTGTTTTCCGAATAATTATAGGATTTGTTAGCTATTTCAGAAAGTTTTGTTTTTTGACATTGCTATGTCTCTCTGTCTTTGTATTTTGAAGATGAGTGGCGAAACTGGGATATCGGCATTTCCTCAGGAAGACAACATTTTCTGCTGGAAAGGGATTATTACCGGAAGCAAAGACACCGTCTTTGAAGGCACATAATACAAGCTCTCGCTGTCCTTTCCGAATGAATACCCATTTAAGCCACCCACTGTGAAGTTTGAGACCGCCTGCTTTCACCCCAATGTTGATGTACATGGGAACATATGCTTGGACATACTTCAGGTAACTTCAAAAATTCATATTACCTCGGTTTCTCCTGACAATATTGTAGCCTGCTTGTGATATGATAATCTACTTTCTGTTATTTTTGTTTTTACATAGGATAAGTCGTCATCAGCTTATGATGTGAGAACAATTCTGCTTTCTATCCAGAGTTTGCTTGGAAGTAACTCCTTTTGTCTACTCTGAATGACAGAGTCACATATGTGCCTGCTGCAAGAGTCACGAACTATATAAAAGTGCATTCTGGCAAGACAAAAGTGCACCGATGGACCAAAATTCATTAAAAATGACATCCTTTTCGGGCTCTGGGGTATTCCCTTTCTACTAAATCTCAGATCCTGAGAAAGATCAGTTACTGTTAGAAATATTCAACAATTAGCTGTTGGTTGGCAATGGTTAAACGATTCTCCATACTACCTTACTGTTATGCTCTAAAACATAAGCTTTCAGGTTAATGTTTTCTTCTCTTCAATTTCAGAACTGCAACATACACTTCCAGAAATTATCAACCAATTAGATATGTTTTGTTCACTTGCTTCAGATCTGTTGGATATCATCGTTTGCATTGATCTGTTTTTTCTTTGACAGTTAAAGCATTTTGATCCTTCTGCACTGAAAATTCAGATTGATGATTGACCCTAATTTAATTACACCTTTTCAGGGCCGCATAACTTGGACATTATGAGGAAGCTGGCTGAGCAAATCAAGCAGTAGATCCTTGGTACAGATTCAGGTGCCGGTGAAGCTTAGTAGTATAAGAAAACGACGATGATGTAACAGAACTGGTTGCTGGTGAGACCTTTGAAGCTGCAGCCGAGGAAAGGTCTAAATCTTAGACGATAGAGATTTGTTGTTGTGGTTTGCTCTTAAGTTTCTCAGTTGATGTGATAGTTACATTTTGAGAAGTAGTTGTAATAACATATGGTGTGAGAGAGAGTGGCAGTGATTGTGGTAGTAGTTAGAGTGGAAGATGCAAATGAAAGGGTTGTTCTTCCCCAATTTCCAGGTTGTTTTTCGCCAATATTAGCAGTTCTTTCGGTTCTTTCGTGTGATTAATGTGTGTTAATAGACAGATTTCTTTATTCAGTTAATGATTTGATCATCCCAGCCGATGCTTTAGCTTCCGACCTAATTCGAGAAGCCCTTGTCGAGTGTGGTGCCGATTTCAATGAGGTCTCGATTCTAGGGTTTACGGGATTAGCTGTTCATTGGAACTAAGTTCATCAGTGCCGACGAAGAAGACGGCGTTCAACTAAAAGGGTGTCGATTTGGTCTTTTCGGTCGACTTGGCCTCACAGACAGAGCTCGCAGAAGGTAATCCCAGTGGTTCCCTGCTGTCATTTGGGCATTTCTGGTTGTGTTTTACACATAACAGATTGACCAATGAATATCAGTTTTGCATCAGACCAAACTTTCTAAATCATATTAACAAACTAAATTCCTTTTGCCATGGTTAGAAATGTCAAGTTTGGATGTTTGGATCAAATCTGGATTCTTTCTCAAAATACGTCAAGGATACTAACAAGACATCGGAAGCGATTGACGTTATGGCCTATGGCAAAGGAGATAACAAACACATGATATAAGATGCTTCCAACTATCTTGCTCTTGGTATTAAACAGAGAATCGTGTTTTAAACAGTATTCAGTGATAGGCCTGTTCTTGGATTTCGAAGATAAGAGAGGACATAAAGGAGGAAAATAGTATAACTGTCAGTCAGGGGCAAATCGCTAGAATAATTGCATCTGATTAAACTATGGGACAGACAAACAATACTGAGCGCGAATATGCTGAGTACACATTCTTGTGTCACAGATATCTCCTCTGTTGACTAATCATCTATTTATTAGTTTCCAGTTAAAAGGAGGTCTGTTGTCTACATGTTTGTTAAGGGGATTGCGTTAAATACATTATTTTCTGTGCAGGAATGGAACCAGTGAGCTCATTAGAGTAGAGCTTTTGCAACTGCCATGAAGGCAACATGCAATGGCTATATGAAGGCAACGTGCAATGCCATGAAGCGCTCTTATGTTTTACTTCAGGGACCTATAATATCTTGCTTCGCCCGTTTTACAGCTTTATCCTACTACCTATATAAATGAGATTATGGGTGGTTGACGTGGCAGGTTTTCTCCACGCTGGGCGTCTTTGTTGGTGGTCTGTGCCAGCGAAATGATGACGTGGGCATATTGACTGTTTTGCCTTCTTGCTGTGAGCTTTGTAGTCTGTGGTTGAAGGGCGTTGTGGTCATTTGGGGCTTTCTTTGCCTGGTTAGAGCTGTCATTTGGTTCAACTGCGTTTGGGTTAGCCAATGGTAGAGAGGCTGTGATGATAAATTTCTATATATTTCGATTCAGACGACAATTCTGACCCGCATCTTGGCGGGGTAACCACAGCGAGAGTCACCTCTCGCTGTAGTTGCAGCCATGGCGGTCTCATCGTAGCCTGATCTCATTCACAGATCTGAGCCTCTACAAATAACTGCATATATATGTGCGTCAGTGAATCTTTACGTGGCATTGTATCGTCACCACCACCGCTTCGTATTAACATATATGTAGCACGAGTGCGGGTATGGTGCGGGTGCTGGTTCGGGAATTGGGTGCGGGTGCAGCAAACTCCCAAAAATCAAGGGTGCGGGTGCGGCGGGGGTGCGGCCACATTATTTATATTTTTATATGATATTATTAGTGAGACAATTATATTAATATAATAACGACAATTATCATATTATAATCGAACAAAAATTCATATACATTCAAAAATACAAGGTTGCTATATCAGTGGTATAATCTCTTCATGATGTTGTTATCTTTGTAGAAATGAGTAATCTAAGGATAAAAAATGTTCACATAGATGCACGTGGGTAAACACAGGACAAAAAAACTCAAAGTTCACACCCAGCCGTTTTGAGTCACGATCTATTGATATTGAAAGCAACTGCTACACATAAACAAGACCTGGTTGGTATTGTGCCTTTTTACCTTTGACGATTGCAATGTGCAGACTGTCACAGTACTTCGAGGATACCAAAAATGAATCCGTGTTCAGGCACGTAAAAAAGAAGCTAGAAAAACAAGTATGGGAAGTATATTTAACTAGAAGTGTAGATGTGGAGCTTTATTTTAATTAGAATTTGCCGGTTTGAATCTGGTTTAAGAACATGGGCTTGATTTCAATATTTAACTTTTCATTGTTATTGTCAATTATGGCTTACTGATTCTGTTGCTTTGGGATATTAAATCTTAAGGAAATCGTCAGACTACTTTGGTATCAACCAGTACACAACTTATTACATAGGTGCTACTAATGTAGGCAACCCGAAAGATATCGAATACCAAGTAGACTGGAATGTTTCATTTGCTTGTACGAACACAAAATCATAGGTTCTCGTGCACATGATAAAAGGGGAGTACCCATTGGCCCAAGGGTATGTGATTAACCCAGTACTTCGCTTCAACCAAAATTAAAATTTCGTATGGTCATTTCTTCTTAGTTTGTGTGTTTATGTGCATGCGCATTCTAATTGGCTCAATTTGGTACCAAAGGGTCTCTAGAAGGCTGTGAACTAAATAAAACAACGATATGGGAATCCCCCTATGGTCCTAGCTGAAAATGGTGAAATTCTATTTGAAAATATATGCGTACATTTTCAGGTCGTTATATGCAATGTTGGTTGATTTAAATTGCAAATGTTGTTTATGATTTGCAGGAATAGATGATTTGTAAAATGTGGATCCTTTTCTTACAACAATGAAGGGAAGTGAATGCAGTGGAGCTGTTTCAAGGTAAAAGTGAGTGCTTTTAATACTTATTGATTGATGGTTATGCTTCTAAATTACACTCTTATACTTTATTTGTATGCATGAATTATCGGTTTATCTAAACATATCACGTTTTAGATGTATCATATGTTCAAATAAAAGATCTATTATACATTAAATTATATACACATTAATTTTGTAATTGTACTTAAATTTAAATCCTTTAGAGAAAAAGAAAAAGAAAAATGTAAATTTAATTTCCTTAAGGAGAAAATAATTAATTTAGCGTGGGATGGGTTACATCATTAAGGCCTGGATGGTATTGTGCTTTTTACCTTTGACGATTGCAATATTCAAAATGTCACAGTACCTCGAGGATACCAAACATGAATTCGTGTCCAGGCACTTAAAAAAATAAGCTAGAAAAAAACAGGGATAGGTAGTATATTTAATTAGAATTGTAGCTGTGGAGCTTTATTTTAATTAGAATTTGTGGGTCTGAATCTGTTTTAAGATCATGGGCTTGATTTCAATATTTAACTTTTCATTGTTGTTGTCAATCATAGCTTACTGATTCTGTTGCTTCGGGGTATAAAATTCTTAAGGTGATCGTCAGACTACTTTGGTATCAACCAGTACACTACTTATTACATAGGTACAACTAATGTGGGCAAACCGAAAGATATCGGATACCAATTATACTGCAATGTTTAATTTGCTTCTCTCCCCTTCTCCGAATCTCTTGAAAATGTAGTGCACAACTAGAACTAAGGTTTCAGCTATTAGAAGCTCCTCAGGTCAATTGGATAATGTAGCTCTGTTGCTTGCGCAGTGTATTTGGATTTGTGTTTAAGGGTAATCGTGGGTGGGAGAAGCCACCATAAAAATTGTAAGTGATACGAGATAATTTTAGAATAAAGCAAGCAAGACGCAACATAATCGCTGGGTCTTTATCGAGTTCATTCGGCCAAATTTCCTTTGTTTGGGAGCACGATTAGTCTATTCCAAAGTTTTGGAACAAGTATATCGACATGCTGTTACTTTTACTGTATAATTGAACATACATCATGCATATCCGGTTTGGCTTCAATTTAATCAGAGTACGCATACGGGTTCGTGGAGGCATGAGTTTTTGTTCCGATTGCTCCAAATCCACTAAGACTAGCTGAGTATGCACTGTGAGTAGACTGAAACCACATCCATGCCTATCACTCTCGCTTCTATGAAGAACGTGCTTTAACTTTGATCCCTTAGTTATATACTAATTTGAACATTTATAATGACTATGTGCTTCCATCCTTAATAGGTTATAAGTGGGACCATGAATGAAAATGCATTTTTACTGTTGAAAGCTGCCAGTCACTTGCTCCATTTTAGGCTTCATATATTGTTTCTCTGTTGATTACGTGTTTCTGGACTAACTCTTCTCGTGTTCGTTGGTTCTGCTTTCCTGTCCTGTAAATCCATCTCTATGACATTGGCTCTTCTTATATTTCTGATAGGAAAAGCTGCAATGAACTAAGCTTTAACTCGAGTTCTATGGCCAGGCCATGTTCCAAATGACAGCATACACATATCTACATCACAGCTCAACCAATGCAAATCTTTACATGCCATTTTATCATGACTGCCGCTGTTTTGTATTCGTCATTATTCTGGGGTGGATACTCTAACCTCCTCAGATATGTAGACCATTGTTTGAGAATATATATATATATACATATATATCATATCATATTTATATTTTTTTTTTTATCTGGTTGGTTGTGTGTCTCCAACTCTTAATATATATGCTGCTATTATGACAGGGAAATGTGTTGTTAGCGTTGATGACATTGAAGGCATTGAGTCGCTCATATGGGAAGATCAGCAAAAAAATAAGGAGATTTGTCGACGGTGGTAGATCTCAAAATGCCTCTGCTGATGCCACGGAGCACAATTTTGAAGCTTCACCAAGCCAAAAGATTATGGAAGGAGGGGTTAGTTGTTTGGTTTGTGAAAGAGTTATAGTTAGTTGCTTTCTTGATTTTTCATATCAAAATTCCATATGTTTCATGCCTATTATTATTATTTTTTCCTTTCCATTTCCGCATATGACAGCAGACCAAAAGGGGTAATGATCCCTGATTTATTGTTTACCATACATGCTAGGCCCGCATATCCATCAAGTCTCAAATCCATACGCGTGCAGATGTCCTACAGTCCATGTAAGCTTATCAAGTACTTTTATATATCTCATCTACTTTGTTGTTGTCGTCGTCGTTTGACCAGCTGCACGCAAATTATAGAAGGTGTATTCTCTGTTCTATAAGTATGGCTTTATTATTGATCTTCACTGGTAGTGGTCCATAGATGACTTTATTTGGGAGACATTGAGATTCAGAAGATTTATTTATTGCCAAATTATATGGTTAAAATCTGCTTGGAACTAAAGTTCTTTCGCGTAATGCGCAAATTATATAGTTAAATTTGTTTTTACGATTTGTTGTAGTACAAGACAATTGTTTGGTAGATATCTACTTTGCTTAGCACTGTAACATTGGTGTTTGTTGATTGTAGTGATAATGGTGTAGATGTTTTTGAACTTTAAGCTTCGACTACATTGACCAGTGTTCTGTTTTAGGTTTGTCACATTTGTTTTATCTATAGTTGTACTAATTGTTTAGCCGTTGGATTTGGACGTTTCCTGATTTTAGTTAACGCAAATGAATATCCCGGGGTTCGTTTTATTATAGAAAGAAAACCATCTTCTTCCTGCATAACTAATGGAAAATCATCAACTTCTCTAGCAATATTTTGTTTATCTATCGCATTTTCTCAAGTTGATGCAACGTCAGTATCTCAGCGAAGCGCCTCTTGTACTCACCTCTATAGTCAAGATGGTAGCAATTGATTATACTACCCATCTAATTAGTCATGTCTGAAAGATCGTCAAATCATCATCTGTGTTGGTTCGAGTTCTTGGTTTAGTCTGTTTAAACTGATTTCGTCAATTGCGCGCTGCGATGTCTCAGCTTCCTCTCTTCACTCTCACTGACTATTAACCTTATGTTTTTTTCCGATTAAACATTTACCCTTATATTGTATGTTTCCAGTGGATGAGATAAACCCTTATATTGTATGTTTCCAGTGGATGAGATAAGCACAACAACACCTGGAGCAAGGTTGGGTATCCGACCTACTGTTGACGGCAAGAGAGTAGAAGCTATCATGGATATATACTGAAAATTTTATCTTTGAAGATTTATTGTTCTCTATACTTTGTGCTTTTTTTTTTAATGTCAGCAAAAACTTTCAAACTATACACTGTCTAATGGTATTCGATACGCGACTTGGTCGAAACACTGCCAAAATTTCATGATAGTTTTTCTACACGATTATCTGTATAGATCGTTGAACACCACTATAAGCAAAGCTGAACCCGGCGCAACGCGCCCGGGGCAGAACCTAGTTAAGAGTAAAAAATACAACCTCAAACTTACGCCATAGTACTATGAAGCTCAACTACTACAGGATTTAACATTGGCGAAGTACATATTGGGTGCTCCGACATGAACTGCTTCAGCAGATTTGTGTCGCCGTACTTGCCATTGAAATCTGAACCTTGCTAATTTCAGGTTGAAGTTTATGCATATCAACTTCATAACCGCCTTTCACCAAGCTCTTCCACCAATCTATCTGCTTCTTCAACAGTGCAGAGATAGTTTCCTTGTCCTCCGCATATCCCACAAGAGTTTGTTGCCCAAGTAAGAAACCTATAAGAAGATATGATGATGCAACAAATGTTTCCAGAAAACGTACCCAAACTCCAAGCAGTCTTTGACCTCGGCAGACTAAATGGTTACCCCTGAAATAATGCAAATCGGATATTAGAAATGAAAGAGAGCGCAGACTATAACTTCTAATCAGTCCTCAAATACACTAAGCTTCTGGTGAATTCTGCACAAGGGAGACAAACACAAAACGGAATCAGTGTATCGCATTACAAATCTGAGATAGAAAACAGGTTTGAAATCTTTTTGAGAAATCGAAGCATAAAGAGGTGAGCATATCCAGCAGAGCAGCAGCACAAGTTGTTGACAAAGTATTGCTATACATGGAATTTAGTAACTCCACCAGAGTCGCTTGTTCTGATTGATAGAAAAGAAAGAAGGAAATTTATTTAAGGCGCCATCAACTTTATCTAAGAGGGCTAAATCTTCCTCAATAAATAAATTGATCATACTGAGAAATCCTAGTAGAACTATCATGAGATCAAACATATTGCGAATACTACAAATATTATGCAACATGATTGACGAATTAACTGGGATGTGGTTGTCAAAGATATTGGTATTCAAGACATCAATTCAGGACAGATATATATGCCCGTGAAGAAGGCTAACCAGTATTTTTCACGGGTTAGTTCCGAGGCAAGTAAAAGATAAAAGGTTATGACAAAGAAAAGATACTTAATGTAAGCACTTACGTTAGAAACTCTGTTATTTCTGTTAGGATTCCAATACGCGAGAGACAAGAGAAAGCACAAACAAGAGTGGGATCAAGAATACAAGATTTTACGTGGTTCACTAGTTTTGAGACTAGCTACATCCACGGCCAAACCAACCAATTTAATGATGAGAAGCTAATACCAACCAATTACAAGCACACACCAAGTCATGACCCTAGCATCTACTTATATACTAGTACAAGACTTGGAGCCCAAGTAATGTCCAAAACTAATCCGAGACAAATTAGGAAATAATTCATCCTAAATTGTTTCCTTACCCAATAAGGACACTACCAAATATATTAGTCAAAGTAGACCCCTACAAGGAATCAAAGAGATTCCTTGTTGCCAAAGTAATGTAATTACTTCCAAAAACTATTAGCCTCCTTTGACCATCCCATGCTAGGATTTTGAATCAACCAAAAAACCCAACAAACCTCCACCTTGATTCAAACTCCATAGCTACCGAACCAATTCTTCTCATCAATCCAATGAACCCAATCCGAGTGTATTCCCAGTTTGCGGAATTTTGAACACACTCCCAATACGCCCCAACAAGCGCGTCTATGCGTCTTCAACAAACACAAAGACAATGCGTCCCAACAAACGCTCTTCAATGCACCATGACTAATGCATACCCCCAACGTCGCACCAATGACACTTTGCAACAAAGTGCCTATCAAACGATGTCATGCCATTTTTCGCCGCCAACCGCACCAATGCGCAAAACAAATAACCCGATCCGCGCCAATCCAAGATCCAATCGCGCTACTGACCAATGCATGCACAATAACATGCCACCAACCCGCGTGCCCAACAACACGCGCCCATGCTCCATGCCTCGAGCCCGAACCGCCCTCAAGGGGCTTAGAGATCATCACCAACCTTGAGCGTCCCTCCTCCTCCACCTGAAGCGAGATCTACAGGTGAATGATTTTTAGGACACTCCCTCTTCCAATGACGTTTCTCCCTCAATTTGCTAGTTGATTCGAGTCGCCTCCACCTAGACTTGAATCCTCCTAGTTGCCAAATCCAGATATAGATCCAGATCACTCGGCGGGTTGAGCACGCCATATCGATTGACGCATGCCGGAACCGAAAGCATGCCAGATGTACTAAAACTAGATCCACCATTCCGATGCTCCACAACAAGAGTCTGATAGCTCCCCCAACAAGGAACCCGATAGCCTCCAAACAAAGACTTTAGGGTGTGCTTATAACCCTCAGGTCCCTGGATCGGAACCAGGCTCTGATACCACTTGTTAGGATTCCAATACGCGAGAGACAAGAGAAAGCACAAACAAACAAGAGTAGGATCAAGAATACAAGAATTTACGTGGTTCACTAGTTTTGAGACTAGCTACATCCACGGCCAAACCAACCAATTTAATGATGAGAAGCTAATACCAATTACAAGCACACACCAAGTCATGACCCTAGCATCTACTTATATACTAGTACAAGACCTGGAGCCCAAGTAATGTCCAAAACTAATCCGAGACAAACTAGGAAATAATTCATCCTAAATTGTTTCCTTACCCAATAAGGACACTACCAAATATATTAGTCAAAGTAGACCCCTACAAGGAATCAAAGAGATTCCTTGTTGCCAAAGTAATGTAATTACTTCCAAAAACTATTAGCCTCCTTTGACCATCCCATGCTAGGATTTTGAATCAACCAAAAAACCCAACAATTTCATCAACTGATCGCTTGGTTCTGACATTAGCATCTTTACACTCTTCAATAACCATGCAAAGAAATTCGAGAACTGAAAGAAAAGAAAATATAATTGAAAGAGAGATAGGGAAACTATATATAAGGAACAACAAAGACATGCAGCATTGAATGGAGACCACACATGAATCTAAATTAACCAAACATGGCTAAGATCATCTCTGTCAAGAGATAGACTTTTCCTCCTTTATACCTCGGCCTTCTATTGCTATCATAATCCAACAAATCATTCAGTTCCATATCTACCCTACTAATTATTTCAAACCTCTTTGCTTCACTTGCCAATCTGATACTGGTTTATTGTTGCTCTTCTAAGTAACTGAAAAGATATTCATCCTTTTTTATTAGCTCTTAAAAGCATATTCAATAACATAATACCCGTATTAGCAAACACAATTAGATATTCTCAATGGGGTCCCATTTAGGCACCACTACTGAACCATTGGGAAACGGTAGCATGTCTAATTACTTGGCAGCAACACCATGCTTTGAAAAAGTAACTACCATCAAATGCATTTCACAGTTCTTTTTTGAGGAATTCCAACCAGCCTCTGGGCTGTATCACACCCTTAACATCTAAAACAGAGATTCAGACAACAAAGTTCCGCGCTAATATATGGTGTGTTCAGCATGATCAGTTACCACCTAGCATAACCAGACTCCCTAGGCGATGCTTTTTTAAGCTCTTCCAAACATCACACTATTGGAACTTTTAAGACTACCCTGAGCTGCTGAGAAATTATGGAGAACAATTTTCGATAAAATCACAACCAGATAGCATCGGTTGGGAGAGTAAATTATGAGATCAGCAGTGCCCTAAGAAGCATGCTAGGAACTGTCCACAAAGACCAATCTAACAAACTCCGAGAACCAAAAGTACTATACTTGTTTTTATCACAGACAAAACATTTCATTGATGAAGAACTATACCAGGAGAAAGTGTTGTGAAAAACGAAAATATGTGAAAAACGAAAATATGCAGAAAGAAAGAATCAAAACACACAGATTTACGTGGTTCGGCAAAACAGCCTACTCCACGGAGTTGCAGAGATTTCACTAAAACAGACGAATCGTCTGAGAGAGAATTACAAGCGAAATCAGAACGCTCAACATAACATGCTACGAACCCTAAGAACTCTATAAATAGACAACCTATCAAACCGGGCCGGATCCAAGCCCAAATGGGTCAAAACGGGTCAAAATATTTTTTTCGGGGGCGCAGCCCCCGAACCCCTGGGAGACATCTTCGTGATCGTTACGGCTTGGGCCTACCGGCACTAGCCTTCGCTCCACGAATCATGTCTCCCTTTTCGGATCGTAGCAAAACATGAATCGGGTCGATTCATAAAACGGGTCGCCCATGAACCAGGGCTCCAACCCAACAATGCTCCCACTTGGAGACTGGTTCAACATCATGTACCAGAACCACATCCCCTAACATAATCAAGCTCCATCCCTGCAACTCAGCTCATCTTCTTCAAGAAAGAAGACCCACTGAAGCTGCGCACAGCTTCAGTTTCTCAACAGTAACAACCTTTGTGAACATGTCTGCTGGATTCTCACTTCCACAAATCTTCTCAAGATGAACCTGACCATCATCAAGTAACTCACGGATGAAATGATACTTTGTCTCACTATGCTTGGTCTTAGAATGGAACGCTGGATTTTTAGCAAGAAAAATAGCACTCTGACTGTCACTGTGAAGCGTGCCATTCTCCTGTATCTTCCCCAACTCTCCTAAGAACCTTTGCAACCATACCATCTCCTTTGCAGCTTCCGTGATAGCAATATACTCAGCTTCCGTTGTTGAAAGAGCAACAACCTTCTTCAAGTTAGAACCCCACGACACTGCCGTACCACCCAAGGTGAACACATACCCTGTAGTACTCTTCCACTTATCTAGATCATCGGCAAGATCAGCATCAACAAAACCCTTAAGTTTCAAAGCACCTCTACCGAAACATAAGCACGTGTCTGAAGAACCTCTCAAGTATCATAAGATCCATTTAACTGCCTTCCAATGTTGCTTTCCTGGATTACTCATGTACCTGCTCACAACTCCCACTGCATGGGAAATATCTGGCCTAGTACAAACCATAGCATACATCAACGAACCAATAGTTGAGGCATATGGAGTCTTACCCATGTGTTCCCGTTCTTCAACTGTCTTTGGTGAATCATCTTTACTCAATCTAAAATGACCCCCCAACGGAGTGTTAACAGGCTTAGCCTGATCCATGCTGAATCTGCTTAGTACCTTCTTCACATACTCTGTCTGGGACAAATACAGAGTACCTCTGGCTCTATCTCTGACTATCCGCATGCCAAGAATCTGACTTGCAGGGCCCAAGTCCTTCATGGAAAACTGTGTAGACAATTTCTTCTTCAAGTTGTTAATCTCATCCAAACTAGATTCTGCGATCAGCATATCATCAACGTATAACAACAAGATAATGTAGGAGCCATCAAACTGTCTAACATAGCAACAATGGTCTGCATGACATCTCGTTTACTTTAAGCTGCACATAAAACTATCAAATTTCTTGTTCCACTGCCGATGAGCTTGTTTCAGACCATACAAGCTCTTCTTCAACCTGCACACAAGATTCTCATTTCCCTGTACCTCGAACCCTCTGGCTGATGCATATACAATTCTTCCTCCAAGTCACCATGAAGGAATGCAGTCTTTACATCTAACTGCTCAAGATGCAAGTCTTCTTGAGAAACCATACTCAGCACCAACCTGATAGTTGTAAGCTTCACCACAGGTGAAAATATCTCAGAATAATCAATTCCCTGCTTCAGCTGGTACCCCTTCACAACAAGCCTTGCCTTATACCGTGTACTTCCATCAGATTCATTCTTCACACGATATACCCACCTGTTATGAAGTGCCCTCTTCCCTGTTGGAAGTTCAGTTAACTCCCATGTCTGATTCCGAAGTAAGGAATCTATCTCATCATTCATTGCTGACTCCCACTTGCTAGAGTGAACATCCTGCAAAGTCTCTGCATAAGTCTCAGGCTCACCAGCATCAGTCAACAATATATAATTAAGACTAGGGGAGTAACGCTCTGGGACCTTTCTGTTCCTAGTCCCCACCCGAGTTCTAACATAGGTCTTCAGAGGAGTGTTCTTGTCCTTTGCAACTGGCTGTGACTCAGTACTGTCAGGCACACTAGACTGATCCTGCGGAACATCGTCACTGGGAGTGACATCCTCAAGAATATCAGGACAAACATACGAAGGAGTAGTTGGGACTTTATCCTCTGTATCAATAGCAACACTCGCCCTATCCTTATACATCATCTTCTCATTGAAGATCACATCTCTGCTTCTTATAATTTTCCTATTCTCAGCATCCCAGAATCTGTAACCAAATTGTGCATCTCCATAGCCAATAAAGAAACAAATCTTGGACTTTGCATCTAGCTTACTACGTCTGGCAGCATCAATATGAACATAAGAAACACAACCGAAAACTTTCAAATGATCAAAACCAACATCTTTTCCGCTCCATATTTCTTCAGGCAATCTGAATTCCAACGGAACTGAAGGTCCACGGTTTATGCAATAAACCGCTGTGCTAACTGCATCTGCCCAGAAAGTCTTTGGTAATCCAGAACAAAGCCTCATGCTTCTAGCTCTCTCATTGATGGTCCTATTCATGCGCTCAGCCACACTATTCTGTTGTGGTGTCCCGGGAAGAGTATTTTCGAGTCTAACTCCATGCGTAGCACAATAATCCTTAATTCCACCATCAATGTATTCTCCACCATTATCAGATCTCAAACACTTTAATTTCAAACCCGTTTCAGTCTCAACCATGACTTTCCACTTTTTAAAGTTTCAAATAAATCAGATTTATTTTTCATAAAATAAACCCATACTTTCCTACTGAAATCATCAATGAAAGTGACATAGTATTGAGATCCTCCTAGGGACGCTACTGGTGAAGGACCCCACACATCTGTGTGCACGAGATCCAGCTTGCTTGATCTCAAGGCACGACCGCCTTTCAAGAAACTGACTCTCATCTGCTTTCTCATAATACAGCTCTCACAAATACCTAGATCAACAGACTTCAGCTTTGAGAGCTTACCTTGGGACTGCAATATCTTCATACCTCTATGACTTGTATGACCAAGTCTGCGATGCCACAAATCATCGTCTTGCTCAGCTTCAGCAACTGCTACTGTATCACTCGGTCCCGAAGTCATGTACAAAGTTCCTGTTTTCTTACCACGAGCAAGTATCATGGAACCTTTCAAAACCTTCCATGAACCACTTGAGAATACCACAGAGTTACCATCATCATCAAGCTGTCCCACCGATATCAAATTCTTCTTCCGTTCATGAACATGTCTCACCTTCCGCAAAGTCCATACAGAACCACTTGCAAGCTTGACATCGATATCACCCTGACCAACAATATTCAGCGGCTCCCAATCTGCCAAGTACACCTTTCCGAAATCCTCAGCAGTATAGTTCTGCATAATTTCAAGGTGCGAGGTAGTATGGAAAGAAGCACCCGAATCTAATATCTAATCATCAACGGGACTATACACAGCAAGAAGTAAAGCATCTTGAATTTCATCACTGACTGCATTCACCGAATTCGCAGACTTTCCTCTGTTTTTCTTCGGTACCTTACAATCACTCTTAAAGTGACCTGATTTACCACAGTTCCAGCAATTAACCGTGCTTCCATCCCTTGTCTGCGATTTTCCACGACTGGTACCTCCATGCTTAGATTTTGATCTTCCCCGATTATTATTATCATTCCTTTCGTTGCTTCTGCCACAATTATCAACATTATAGGCTGAACCCGAAGGTTCACCAGAATCTTTACGACGCACTTCCTCAGCCAGAATTAAATCACGTATGTTATCATACTTCAACTTTTCTTTTCCAGCAGAATTACTAACAACAGTTCGCATAGATTCCCAACTATTAAGTAATGACGCTAATAGTATCAAAGACCTAACCTCATCATCAAAGTCAATTTCAACAGCAGACAATTGATTCGTAATTGTATTGAAATCAGTAAGATGCTGAGCAACCAACATACCTTCTGTCATCTTCAGATTGAACAGACGCTTCATCAAGTACACCTTGTTATTAGCAGACGGAGTCTCGTACATTTCTGGCAACGCCTTTATCAGCGAAGCTGTAGTAGTCTCCTTAATAACGTTGTGCGCAACCGACCTTGACAGCGTCAACCGAATAATGGCCAGAACCTGTCGATCCATAACCTTCCAGTCTTCCTCCTTCATGGCTTCAGGCTTTACCCCCTCCAGTGGAGCGTGCAGTTTCTTCCCATACAGATAGTCCTCTATCTGCATCTTCCAGTGCGCATAATCTGTGCCGTCGAACTTTTCAATTCAAGAACCTTTCATCTCATCTGCCATCGTTTTTCCAAAAACCCTAGCGAACCAGGCTTTGATACCAGTTGTTGTGAAAAACGAAAATATGCAGAAAGAAAGAATCAAAACACACAGATTTACGTGGTTCGGCAAAACAGCCTACTCCACGGAGTTGCAGAGATTTCACTAAAACAGACGAATCGTCTCAGAGAGAATTACAAGCGAAATCAGAACGCTCAACATAACATGCTACGAACCCTAAGAACTCTATAAATAGACAACCTATCAAACCGGGCCGGATCCAAGCCCAAACGGGTTAAAACGGGTCAAAATATTTTTTCGGTGGCTTGGGCCTACCGGCCCAAGCCTTCGCTCCACGAATCATGTCTCCCTTTTCGGGTCGTAGCAAAACATGAATCGGGTCGATTCATAAAATGGGTCGCCCATGAACCAGGGCTCCAACCCAACAGAAAGTAAAAGCGCCAAAAAGAAAGTGGAGCAACAATTTACCATGCTCTTTGAAAAGACTGAAAATTGTCACATAATGCAAAGCTTGAAAAGCAGGTTTTCATCATCAACAACAGATGGAAACATAAAAAATATAAAGTAATTATTACAGAATAATAGTAACATACCTGCTGCACCACTGAGGATAAAATGTTCATGAACTTTTCAGCTTGAACGAGCAATATCCCATCTCCATCCGTCGCTTTATCTGCCAAGGTCTCGTCCAAACCAATACCTTCAAACATTGCAAAAAGCAAAAGACAAAATGTGATATTAAACATTTTGGCAAAAGGATAAAATCTAGAAAACAGCCTCTGAAAATGAAATACCATGGGACATAACAGGGAAGATGTTGTAGTTGTTCACAGTATGGGTGTAAGATCAGTTTGTTTACAGTTCTTCTTTTGACTAATTATCATCGCATTCTCAGGCGATACATTTCAGTTAGTCCTGATTAGCAAGGAAGATCTCCAAGGGTATTGTATCCAACTACATTACAATACAAAGGCCAGAGGGCAGCACGTATCTTCGAAGATGCGATTGTGATAAAACAGCCAATGGAAACTCGGTACATGAACGAAGTGCATCTGTAGTGAAATGGAAAAAATCCATTGCTGCAGCACATACAAAGTGTTAATTAGGGAAGCTAGAAAGAAGGCTCAGATTTGTGAATGCAATCAGACAGCGAAGACGCCACCATGGCTGCAACAGGGAGAGATGAGGATCCCTCCGAATCACCCCGCCAAATTAGAGTCGATTCGTAGTCTGAATTGCAACTCTACAAACCTATCATCGCAGCCTCTCAGAAAACGATCCACAATTCGATAGGGTAAGCACATAACATTGCTCATAACACAGCATAGGGAAGCTAAGAAAAGAGGCTCAGATCTGTGAATGCAATCAGACTGCGGAGACACCACCATGGTTGCAATAAGGATAGATAAGGATCCATCCGAATCGCCCCGCCAGGTAAGAGTCTAATCGTTGTCTAAATTGCAACTCTAGAAACCTATCATCACAGCCAATGTAGAAACCTAATGGATCACAGTCGAAGTGGGACAAACTGGAATACCAATTACTGAAGACCGTATACCCAATGTAGTCATAGTCAGGAGGTAGTTAACTTTAATTGCAATTCGTATCTTAATTAGAAGCATATCAATTGCAAGATAAAGCTGTACTCAAGTACAACACAGATTACCACGCAAGAGGCAAGAGACATTTGATTTAGCCTACAATCATGGTAGGCATAAATTACAGGATCTAGGTACTGAGGGTTATAAACCTACGAAAACTCGAGCCTCAACCTAGTGAAGGGTTAGTGGTACCTTGCGAGCATATCACAAAGCCACTGGCGATATTAATCAATAATAGACCTGCAAAACAGAAGCAGCAAGTGTTTGCGTGAGAACACTGACGGAGATATGTGCCACAATTCATGAATAACTATAAGTAATCATCACTTCTTTAATTATATTGAATAAAACTGTTAATATTTAATACTTATTGCAGGGATTTAAGATAAACAACCAAACAACTGTATTTTAGGTGTTGTCAATTTCAGTCAGTAATAATTTTGAAGAAGAAGAAGAAGAACATAGATATACCTCAACCACAGAAGCCCCATACTCTTCTTTCATGCTCTGTTTCAACAAGAACATTATCATCAACTACCAAAAAAAAACAAGTCTATGAGTGATTTAGTATTAAAAAGAATACCCTTTTTCTGAAACCCAAATTTCACAAAGCTTAAATGGGTACCAAATCAAAGTGTACGACTGAAAGGGAATATCCTATAATCAACAATTTGATAATAGACGAAGCACTTTCAGTAAGAAAGAAAATTGGGGGATGATTGGAGAGAGACACTCGCGTAGATGATAGAGATGGAGAATGCATCTAGGTCGGTGTTTGGGTCACCGAAGTGATGGACGGAAGTTGTTGTCATCTGGTGATGATGGCACGGTGCCACCGCCAGCAAAGCCCTAGCCACCGCACCACCGCCTAATTCCAATACCAAGAAATTAAGTAACTATTTTCAATTGAAAACAACTAAAATATGGAGCACCTCAAATTCATTGTTCAAATGATCCAGCTGTAACAGATATTCTGCGTGTATTGTTAATGTGCTGAAGTGTTTCAGTAATACATACTGGCCCAAAGGAACTTTTGTTCACCGAATAAATATGCACAAACCACCGCTTCGAAGAACACTGAACAAAATTCAATTTCCAGATAAAACCAAATTCCAAAGATAGGCTCAACAACAACAAATTCAAAAATGTACCTTAATCCGAAAGATCCTTAGTGGGAATCCCCTCCGGACACATGTTTCAGCTTTGCTACACAAATGACCACCTACACAAAAAGCTCACCAAAACAAAAATAGTAAACAATCGATTTTCAGAACAAAAAAAATGCAACTCGATTCGAATTCAGATATCATAGACCCTAATCAAAGATACCCAATCAGCTAACCTAGCGGTGGAAGCCTCTACCCTAATCAGCCGCATCAATAGCCAAATCGACACCCCTAGTTGAAGGTCAGCAACCACTGATGAACTTAGCTCCAATGAACAGTTAAGCCCACAAACCCTAGAATCGAGGAAGAGCGTGAGAAGCACTGGAAGTGAAATCGAAGTCCAATCCGTTCAACAAACATGCACTCGAATTCAAAGCGAGAAGAGAAACGTACCTTGAAAGCGGGGAATCTCGCTTCTGTTTGCCGGACCCTTCTCTCCGAAGCCGAAGCCACCGCCAGCGATTGAACTCCTAACGTGAGGCCAAAAAGTGTGGTGCATGTCCAGATCCGCCATCGAGAAGATGCAGAGAAGAGGAGCGAGAGAGAGAAGAGGAGTGTGATCTAGATAGGTGACTTCTTCAAATATTAATTAAGCAGCCTCCAATGAAGTAGCGTTACAGAAGACATATTGCTAGGGAATTTATCTTCAGGAAACTCAACAATGGGGTAAATTGAAGTCTCAACAAGAACATTATCATCAACTACCAAAAAAAAAAAAAAGTCTATGAGTGATTTGTATTAAAAAGATATACCCTTTTTCTGGAACCCAAATTTCACAAAGCTAAAATGGGTACCAAATCAAAGTGTACGACTGACACCATAAATGTGTTACAGTCTACATTAGAATGTCCAGAAAATTGCAGAAGCACATATTTGTTCTCACATTTAAATCAAGTAAAAGAACATCACCAGAAGAAACAAATAAATAAACATGTTTATCTTACAACTTGAATTCTGGTGATTAGCATGATTATACTTGTACACATAGATGGAACCAGGTAGTATAATGTAGTGCTATGTTAACCCCCAATCAGTTTAACCTCCCCATCGACTCGACAATGAGCAGTCCACACCAAGCGAAAATCAACAATGGCGATAACGTGAACAGAACACCAAATAATCAAAAACAGGTGAAGGAATAAAAAAACCCACATCATGAATCAACAATACCCACAAACAGAAAGATGGGTATATACGAAAAATGGAAATACAGTGAAGATCTAATCAGTCCATAATGTAATTAGTAGTGAAATAGATACAAAATTTCTCATTTTTTTTATTTTCGATTGAATTCAACTTAGCTTTCTAAGTAAGTTTCAAAGATTCAATAGAATCGGGAGATCAATAATGGGACAAGAATTTAGGTGTGTAACGAGATGGTATAATAAGCGCGAAAGCTAATTAGATTTTATATACTTTTCCACCCCACTATCATGCTTTTTCCTCGAAAAAATGGCAGATGTCATCTGTGATGGACAATAATCTGCTGGCAAAGCATCACTCATAGTCTTCATATGAATGCTTGCAAGATATACGGTGAATGCTACATTTATGTGTTCAATAGTTGAATATAGCGATGGCTAACAGGAACCTTTAGGACAATGACAAGAAATTGACTTGTGACTTACTTAAAGGTCGGGGTTTACTGGATCGTAGTGGTCATAAAATGCGGTGACAGTGGCCTGAGACAAGTTCTCTGACTCCCCTCCGTCGAACACGCCAAACCTCCAGGAGGGAGAGATTCAGAAACCAGATCGACACCACGACGTCTTTCTCTGCCTCTCTCTCTCTCTCTCTCTCTTCTCCGACAACACAACCCTCCCTCTCTCTCTTTCTCAATCGTGCAGCACAAGCCATGGGCTTCTTTTGGAAGCTCCGTCGTTCTGACTAAAATACCAAATCAACCGCGACAACAACCAAACGTCACTGCCACTTACTCACAAGCCAACGTAAATCCAACAACTCATGAGGGCAAAGTAGTCAAATCAACCACTACACACCCAGACACCATTGACAGGGACAAAAACCCACAAATGCCCCCGTTAAAGCAATACTGGCATTCAGCTTACTTTATTGCGTGCTGTAGTTTGAAACAAGTATAGGGACAGAAAGGTAAAATTAAGGAAACCACAACCACTAATTCAACGCCCCCACTACACCAGAATTTACAGTGCGTGCCACTCTTAAAGCTCTTCCATTCAGCCAAATGCACGGGGCAAAACCGTCATTTCACCCGCCCAAAATGGGCAACTCATTCTTTTAAATAAGGTAGGTAAGATATCTTCCGAACACTTGAGTTTTACCTACTTCGTTAGATAGTAACCCATCCTCCCTACATTTTCTTTTACGGGTTAGGAGCCCAATTTCCTTTTTGTAATAAAAAGTGGAGTTATGCCACCCTACCATGTCTCTGAAAAAAAATTAGTGCATAGAATACGTTGAAGGACCTATACAAATATTATGTTTACTAGGCGTGACCGCGGGGCATATTGTATTCTATTTTATCAAATTTACATTCGATACATACTTTTGTAAATCTAAAAATCGTTAATAAGCAACGTAGTTCCATTGTATGCGATTTATCATTGCGGAAAGACATAGCTGAAACTCTTCATCCTATATATGATTCCTTCCACTTCTTTTTTTTTTTTTTTCATGTCTAGGTAACATAAAAATAGTGTATAGGTATGTATGATGATAACAGAATTAGTTATTTTGGTTACACATTAGAAATAATTACATTGTGATCAAATTAGCTATAATCTCTATTTGTAGCTAATAATATATACATGTACTTTCACCAACCCCTTCTCACTCTCACTCGTGATAGAAACAAAATTTGTTAATATCTCTATATGTGTCTACTATATTCGACCTTCTGACCATATGATGCGGCCGACACACTTGTAGTCTTGGAATGATTCACTCGTCGAAATACTCACATGTTTGTATAAAAAGAATTTGAAAGAGGTTATTTAAATTTTTGTTTCCATATTTAAACGGAAAGTCAAAGAAAAAATATAACGATAGTAAACTTATCAATTGTTATATACTTTGGAAGGTTAGTATACTATAAATTGTTACATCTTTTCTGTAAAACAGCATAGTTTAACTAACTTATGACTTTTCAACATTTAGATTAAATAAATTAGTCACAACCCTTAGATCTCACCTACCACTCACTTAATTACCCACTACTTGGATGATGATGACTTGGTCCTTTCTCTCTAGAATTTGTCTCTAACTTGGTTTTCGTGCCAACACTTGCGAAATGAAATTTGAAGAACTCAAATCAGCAGAGGAGGCTGATCAACTCAATCGATGTAATAAGAAGGTCAAAGGAAAGGAGGTTCTCTTCTGGGATGGAATAGCAGAACATCAAAATCATGAAAGTTACAATAGCCAGATGGAATCTCAGACCAATGACATGGAAATATCAAAGGCAGATTTCTCATTCAAACAAATTCTGATTGGAGATACAAGCAAAGAGAAATTTTTTGACGAAGAAGACGGGTCGGAAGATGATGAAGATGAATCCGAAGAAGCCATGAGAATCCAAGAGGAAAGCATAGCAAATCCCCTCAATCCTACGATTCATCTTTCGGCTAAGTTGAGAGCCTCTATTGTTAAACCTTTTCATAACTGTCTGATTATTAAACTGTTGGGAAGGAACACTGGATTCAAACTCTTATAAACGAGTGCTCTTAAACTCTGGAGTTTAATCGGAGATTGCAAGTTCAGAGATTTAGGCGAAGGATTCTATACCTTTAATTTCAACAACAGAGAAGACTACAAAAAAGTCCTCATGGGGGGACCTTGGATTGTGATGGACCACTACCTTACCGTGAGGAAATGGGAACCAGATTTTAAGCCATCGGCGGCGATCATGATGAAGGGAGGCGAATCCCTGGACCAGTTCGATTGCATGTATGCTATACCAATTAAAAAAAAAAATTGTTTCAACATGAACACCATAAACCCTACTAGGCGGAATTAGGGTTCATACCTGCGTCCAAGCTATCTGATGTAGGTCTGAAAACACTCCTGATCTTCTCCCGTATTCCTGAAGTTTTTCCTGGATACAAGTGTGGGCTTGCTGCTTCCAGAAATCCTTCTTGGCCTCCAGACAAATTGCTCTCACTCTCGAAACCTAGATTTCAGTGTGTATCTCAAGCATCCGAATTCTGAAGACTAAGACACTTATATAGGCTACGGGAGGGACCTGGAGGAGAAAATACGAATCACGCTCTGAACTTTATTAGGACTTCTGGTTCCACCCGAACCTAGTCCGAATAAAGTTAATAACAGTTAGTACCACTAATGCACTCGTGTCCATATTCTCAAAAACTAATATTTCGAACTCCTGTTATTAAATACTTATTATCTCCCCGTGTTAAGATTACAGATATCCGTCGATTAAATTAATTACTGACTAATTCATTTAATCGACCTCTTCCCATTTCCTTGATCCTTACCACTTAGCTTATTTGATATGTCCAGATTACCAAGTAATCTACCTGCAGTGTTTGACATAATCAAAACTTATAAGCTTCATCAAGGGGATATCATCAATCCCATAACCGGGACATGGATTCCTTCGATATATTAATCTACATTATGGACTCAATAGTATTACCCAACGCATCGAGGTTATTGACTCCATAGGAATATCACTCACTTGACTTGTCAAAGCAATAACTACTAAATACATGTGCACATTGACTATCTAAGGATTAAGAGCATAAGTAATCATAATAACCATGATACATAGCTTGTCTTATTATGTCAGTACAAAGACAATGATCTCAACTTGGTTCTGTTCAATATACACAAAGTATACTAGTACATTGAGTTGAAAATATAGTATGAACTATACTGTTTCCTGTAGCCAAGACAGACCTACTAAAACAATGTGCTACAATCATTCCAATGGTTTGTCTAATTCCATCTAGATTGTGAACTCACGACTTTCATTCCACAAGAACCGAATATTAGATCTTCTGTGTGTAAGCTATACTCTACACACCAGATATTCTACTATGCATAACAATAGACAACCATGCACAATAATGATATAATGCAAAAACATTGCCCAAAACCATTCTCATAAATATCAAATTCATATAATCCAATACAAAAAGCATGGCTTTTAGTATTCAATCCAACAATCTCCACTACAAGAAATGAAGGGTATACCAGCGGCCGGAACTGCTGGTATATCCTCTAAAAACCGTGGGTAAAAGTTTCTCCGACGGTTGCAAAAATCGCTGGCGGCAAAATGAAAACCGCTGGCATGTTGGCGTCGCTAGATCTCTTACCCGCGGTTTTCTTGACCGCTGTAGCAGGCTATCTCTGTACCAGCAGATTCAAAAACTGTGGGCATAGATAAGCCAAACGCGGGCACTAATCAAGACTTTACTTGCATCCGAAACCGTTGGCATAGGCTTCAAAATCGCGGGTGAAGTTTTATCCTGCGATTTTCGAAACCGCTAGCACATATTGTGGCATCCATTGGTATTTAGGGATTGTAAGAAACTATTTTGTATCAGAAAATTTTAAAACTTTACTTCAGGCATTATGATGCTGCACATTAGCACTAATATTGTAGCACATTGCTCCACAACTTTAAAATAAGTAATAGTGAAGCTGGAGACACGATTCATTGTAACAAAAATATTCTTAATAGAAATATTGTTTCAATTCTAAATATTCATGATCAAACTTCCTTTTAGATACTTTGAAAATATTACAGTTCATAATTTAATTTCACAAAATAGTAAGGAAACTTACATCAACAGCAATCTACTTCCAGGTACTACAATTCAATCTAGTTTCAAATACATGTTCCGCTGAGATATTGTAAGAAAAATATTCCGAAGAGCTTCAGAAGAACATTTGTCACGTACTGATCTTTAAATCTAGTTGGAGCAATACACCTAGTCACAATTCCAAAATAAAAAAGATTTTCTCTCCCAGTGAGACCTTGTTGAAGTTAAAAGCTCTTCATCAAACCTGAGCATAAAAAAAATTGAAGGGTCCAAAGTTTGATAAAACAAACCATATATATCAGAATTATCCCACTCTGGTAGAGATAAGGCCACGCATGTCACAACGAGCTAAGAAATTGACTACAGCCCAGCACTCTATCTTTGTTGGATCCAAATGTTTCTACAGAAACAAAGTAATCACGCACAAAACAAACAAATAAGAGACATCTTAGAAATTACAAGGGGAGAAGGGAAAACAAGATATTTAGAGCAGATTGTTGAAGTTCCACCTTCCATGGTGGGGGAAGAAATCTTCCCCATTTCCTACTTCCAACTGTAGTAAAGAATTATACCCATGTTAACCAAGAATGCATATCACAGCTCGCAATCAAACAGATGAAAGAAAAAAAAGGCCATATATATAAAACCGTAAACCTATAATTTGAAACAAAATTATACATACCTTGTGAGCAGAGAGCACCCTTCCTTGAACTTGAGTAAAACCAGAACTGATAGAGACACCACAAGGCGCTCAGCATCATAGTTATTGAGTTTGACTTGAGTGCCTGTAAAAGCAAGGAAACACTGAGCATTTTATTGGGCGAGCGATGAATCTAATTCCAAGGAACAAAAATACTCACATCAGTTAGTACTCGCATTATTTTTTGTTACTACTGCCTACACTTCTCAACTAATAATGATCTTTGAGATGTAGACAGTGATTTGGTTTAACGCTGCAATGACACCAATTCACATAACTATCAGACATAGTCACAACTAACTTCAGTTAAGATTCTTGCTCTCTGTGTACAAGATTCTTCCTCTCCTTGTGTAAAATATCATATTATCTGATATTTTATACAAGGAGGGGAAGAAAGATATGCATCCACCTCAATAGGAAGTATGTGGGTTTCTTAGGCTTCGCCACATTGGTTCATGGAAAAATCAGCAGAATAGCACAACTCATCTTCCACTAATTTGTAAAATAATCTGCACTTTGACTTCTATTGGTTTTGGTTCTCCATGAGGTCCATGACCATTCAATTTCTGTTTCAGTGAAATCTACGTGGTACATGTGAAAAGATATCATGACACAAATTAACTAAATCAACAACCTTATTAGTTTCAAGTTAAGACATTTGGAACAGGAATTGATATAAGCAAACATACATCTGGTCTTTGCAAATTAGTTCACTCAACCCTGTAATTTTGTACCCAGTGTGGGCTGGTTTTGTCATTACCCTCAAATTCTTTAGAGTCTGCTTAGCCTAACCAAGGACAACTATTAAAGATACATCATCTAAGATAGGGAAAACTAGAAAAATAACGGAATCAGGCAGACAACTAGATTATAGGTTACCTTCGCCCACTCATTTGAGAAGGGGTCTCTTAGATTCTGATTAGCAATTAGAAAGTCAACAATTGGTCCAGGTTGAATATCGTGGTAGTTGAAACATCTGCAGCCAAATTTATTACATACTTTTGCAAAATAGAAATCCATAAGAAGAGCAGGGGACTACGAGTTATTTTTACAGATTTATTACCAATATTCAACAAAAGACCTCCCGCGGTAGTCCTGAAACTTGAGTTGAATCCTCTGTGCAGCCGAGGACACACCCCCCCCCCCCCCCATCACAGAAGTTCTTGGCTCGTTGTGAAAGAATGACTGGCAGACAAGGAGGAATCCCCTGCATGTCAAAACTTGTAGACAAGGTCCTTAGGTTAGACAAATACCATTTGCTAATTTTTCAATTACTGTGTGGCAACATGTTTCAGAATGATGTCAAGAACCAAAAGGGCTTCCTGAGAATTCTCTGACTCCTGACCACGCAAGGCATTAGCAATCACCTGCATAGGGATAACATGTCTGTAAACTGAAATGGTTTGTGCATTTAGAGTGAGTTACAGAAGGATTACGACGTAGCTGATTGTTAAGCCACCTTGCTGTTCTTTGAGCCAAAATAAACCTAGTCTTTGTTTTACTTGCTTGCTAATTTGGCAGATCTAACTTAGCAAAATGCCTGGGACTGCCCGATGATCTATTTCCAAACTCAATGTTGTCAATCAATAACACTGCCTGAGGTTTGATTAAAACTTTAGTAACAAAGTTACTGTTGAAATTCATATTCAACTTTGATTTCTCTATGTGATTTGCTATCTTTTTTGGGCCACATCTCTACAGTAAACATTTGTTTGCTTCTCTTTCTGGATATGTAATCAAAATAGAAGTAGCTGGTTTAGGAAGGAACTGATTGGACATAGTTTCATAGCCTACACGGCGAATGAGGAAATAAAAAGAGCAAAAGAAATGAAAAGGAAAAGTATGAAAATCTGCGCAGCATAGCCAACGTCTACCTTGAAGGTCTTGGATTGGTATGGCCAGCACTGCCTTTTCCTATCCTTTTCCCCCGGACTTCCTGGGCTTCAACTATCATTGCTTCTGATTATAAATTAATAGGTTGGAGGCCAGCCATCTTCATACAACAGTGAAACCTGTTGATATTGTACAGTGAATTATGAAAATGAGACATAAAATAGTTACAAAACTTTTGTGATCTCAGTGATCAAGGAGCATACGCAGTAATGGTAGAAATCCCCATCAGACGTAGTAAAATTCACTTTGAAGTGATTCGTTAAGATAAGAATCTTATGCCCCTTTGATCCTAGTCCGCGTCTAACAACTGGAAGCCGTAAGACCTTTTTCTTCTATGGTTGAGGGACATCATCAAGTCATCTACCAAAGGAACCACATTTGGAGCAACCTGTGGGGGAGGTGGCAAAGCCTCCCTTGCTCGGTTCCCATCAACTACTCCATTACCATCCTACTCGTGGGAATCCATAGCCAGAAACTATGCTGAAATTGATCAAGGTAGACATATTAGCAGTCAGATTTTTTCCAAAAGTAGAAATAAATTAAAGTATGTTAATTGTCACCATGCTCGTTACTACAAGATTTCATGGTTGGTTTGAAACCAGTCAATGTCAATATTTCATGTAGCAGAAACATGAAAGTCTTTTGAAATTATTAGCTATAGCACCAATGCGCGAGGAAAAAATGTAAAATCTTGCAAATTAGACAATACGAACTAGCAATTAACTAATTGATCCTGTAATTGGCCGAGACACTGAAGTTCAGATGATCATTCAAATACTTTTTCGAACATTTTCATGCAAAAAATGATGAGTTATGCAAAAAATTATGTATCAAATTATAAATTAGAGTCCTAATGTTGGGTTAAGCAATAAACCTCTATTTCTCTCAAACTATTGCAAAAAAAATGCTCAGAACAAATCAAAATCAAGTACTCCGGTAAGATAAGACAACCAAAAAAAAATACACCAGCATATGTCTTGGTATAACTTATCCTATATAGCCTCTAAAGACAATAAATGAGAAATTTTAACCCCAGCCGTATACTGCGCCAATGCATACTGCACTTAACATCAATAATGAGAGACATAAGAGAGATAGGAAAGCAAATGGGAAATTAATATAATTCACTTCATGAAACACATGTACAAACTCACAAGATAACTTAACATTCCATTCAACAAGAACAATATTTGGAACTAAATTGGTGTAATTTACATAATAAATAAAAAGGGGCCGAAAATACTTAACAAACAAGTGAAATCCCCGAACACTTACAGATTCCCAGTGAAATCAAAGGATTAGAAGTCGAAATCAAATCTCAAACCGAAGTCGTACCTGACACCTAGTTCAAGCAAAACTGTAACCCTGTTCTGCGTCAATTTCTTTGAGAGCTTCTCCAAATAGACGATATGAGATGCAATTGAGAACCTATACCCATAATGAGCGCCAAATATTAGGGGAGGAATTTCCCGCTCGTGGGTGTGCCCTGGTTCTGCGTCAACGAGGGAAACAATGAGAATGAGAGTTATGAGCGAATCATTTGAAGCTGGGAGGGATTTAGGGTTTCGCAAATTTCAGCGCGGGAAATTTTGGCGCTCCTGGAAGCTCTGTTGTGCGAACGAGAGATTTTGGGGTTAGAGAGGAAGAGAGATCCAATGTGGTTAGGGCATCTCCAATAGTCTATGCAAAATGCAAAATATAAAGAATGTGATGTAAAATTGACCTCCAATAGACAATGCATATGCTCATGCATTTTGCAGAACATGCATCCTCCTCTCCATTAATAGCTAGCAAGAAAGTAGGCATGCAAAATTTTGTGTCTATCTTTCTCCTCTCATGCATCCTTTATATGTATATTTTAACTTCTCATAACTACAAAATGTATAAATTGCATTTTACTGCTGGAGCAAAATTACAAATGCGTATCATGTAAAATTTAAAACATGCAAAAAATACCTACTACTATTGGAGATGGCAGTGATTTCTGCCCAAAGAAAAACGTGGGTTAGGGAGTTAACATTATTCATTTTTTTATGAATGTTAACATTTACTAATAATTATTGAACTACCAAAAAAAACTACTTCTACCCTAAAAAAACATCTAATTCCCATAAAAACTTATTATTTTCTAGATAAAAACATTTAATTAATTTAAATTATAATATGAAATAAAGATTTGATTTTCTTACAATATCAAGCACAATCGAGATTATTTTGGTCTAAGTAGTATTCTGCTTGAGTTTATTAGTACACATTGATACTCCAATTGAGGGGTCAATCACCATCAGTAGTCAATCGAGGAGTCTGATTTGATCAATTAGTAGATCGTTAGTAGATACATGTGGTACAATTGAGAGATGAGTACGAACATAGATCTCACTTTGGTTAATTACTAGTTTAATTGATTTCATTAGTAAAGATAGAAGTCTAATTGAGCAGTATGGTCCCCTTCGGTTAATTTCAAGTTCGATCCAACTCAATGATAAAGATCAGTGGTCAAGTCGAGGGGTGCGAAACAAAAACGAGTTCAATTTTGATCGGTTACCATACCAAATACTTAACGCATATTGAAGACGAACGTCATTGTGATCATCTGATGCTTGAAGGTTCAAATCATTTAAATGTTTTTTTATGCTATATCAATAGCATCGCTGTTTTAGTCTTAATACCCAGATGCTCGAAAAATTGTCAGTAATTGCTACAACATATTACCCGTAATTTAAGGAATTATGGGGGTTTATGTTGCTTTAGCCACGGTTACTATTACTCGTACAAAAAGGTTTGAGAGACGGTTGCCATTGACATCACTTATGGCACTGGTTGAGAACAAACTGCTGGTATATTTTATTCTTCACCTGCTCTTGTTAATGATTGTGGGTATTGTACTGGTTTCAGTAGCGGCCGCAACTGCCGGTAGGAAACCGCTGGTGTATACATTCTATACCAGCTATTTTAACAACCGCGGGCAGAAAAACCGCTGCTGGATCCCTTGTTTTTTGTAGTGCTCCCACTAAGACTCAAAGCCATGCATCAACACACCTCAAATCCATTCCCTCTATGTGACCATCAAAAGCCTTAGCTGTCAAACACTTCGTAAATGGGTCTGCCAGGTTATCCGCTAATGAAATCTTCATCACTGCCACATCACCTCTGTGCATGAATTCTCTAATCAAATGATACTTACGCTCTATGTGTTTTCCTTTCTTGTGAGCTTTTGGTTCCCTTGAGTTTGCAACCGCGCCGCTATTATCGCAATAAAGCGTCATAGCCGGTTGAGCGCTCAGTACCACTCCAAGATCCGTTAGAAAGTTTGTGAGCCAAACAGCTTCCTTAGCAGCTTCCGAGGCAGCCACATATTCAGCTTCCATGGTGGAATCAGCAATGCAAGACTGCTTGATGCTCCTCCAACTAATGGCTCCACCTCCTAAAGTGAAAACATATCCAGAGGTAGACTTCCTGGAATCCCTATCTGACTGAAAATCTGAGTCTGTGTACCCAATGGGTACAATACTATTTTCATGGTAAACCAACATATAGTCTCGAGTCCTTTTCAAGTACTTCAATATATGTTTCACCGCAGTCCAATGTTCTCTACCCGGGTTAGACTGATATCTACTAACCATGCCAACAGCGAAGCAAATATTCGGTCTAGTACATAACATCGCATACATGAGGCTTCCTACTGTCGAAGCATAAGGAACTGCCTTCATGCTTTCTACCTCATCAGGTGTCTTAGGACACTGATCCTTAGATAGACTAATTCCATGTCTGAAAGGGATTAACCCTTTCTTGGAATCCTGCATGCTAAACCTTGCAAGAACAATATCAATATAATTGGCTTGTGACAAGCCCAACATCCTATTTTTCCAATCTCGCATAAGATTGATCCCTAGAACGTATGTTGCTTCTCCCAAGTCTTTCATATCAAATTGACTTGATAACCATACCCGCACACTAGATAATACACCCACATTGTTTCCAATGAGCAATATATCATGAAAGTAAAGTATCAAGAATACCACCACGTTTTCCTTACACTTCTTGTACACACCCGGCTCATCTGGACATTGATCAAAACCAAAAGATTTGATTGCATGATCAATACGGATGTTCCATGATCTTGATGCCAGCTTAAGTCCATAAATAGACCTCTTAAGCTTTCACAAGTTGTGCTCCTGGCCCTTAGCTACGAATCCTTCTGGTTGCATCATATAAATGCACTCATCAAGACTTCCATTAAGGAAAGCTATCTTGACATTCATTTGCCAAATTTCGTAATCGAAATGAGCCGCAATAGTCAAGAGAATCATGATAGACTTAATCATGGCTAGTGGCGAAAAAGTTTCTTCATAGTCGATCCCTTCTTTCTGAGTAAAACCTTTCGCTACAAGACTTGCTTTTAAGGTTTCAACCTTCCCGTCTACCCCTCTCTTTTTCTTGTAAATCCACTTACATCCGATGGGTTCTACCCCATCTGTTGGATTTACAAGATCTCATACCTAATTGGAGTACATAGACTCCATCTCAGAAATCATCGCCTTTTTCCACTTTTCCGCATCCATACTTTCAACAGCTTCATTATAGTTACTGGGATCAGTATCATGTTCATCAGGGATCTTGTCGAAAGACTCTTCCAAGTACATGTATCTGTCTGGTTTACGAGAAACCCTTCCATTACGACGAGGTTGTACTTGTGGTTCACTAGAAGTAACATTTTCCTCACTGCTCGGTTGCGGCGGAATGTCACTACTATCTTGTGGATCACTAGTACTGTCATTTCCCCCACTGCCCTCTTGGGGTGGGATGTCAACACTATTTTGTTGTGTATCATGAGTATCTACATTTCTCCAACCACCCAAAGGTAGTTGAATCTCGATATCATTTTCTTGTGGTATTTCTTCTTGTACAGTTGGTATATCATGACCTTGGAATACTTGATCTCCTCGCATTTCTTCCATAACAATTTTACTTTTAGGCTTGTGATCCATAATATAGTCTTCCTCTAAGAATCTCGCATTGGTGCTAACAATGACTTTCTGATCCTTCCGACTATAAATAAACCACCCTTTGTTCCTTTCGGGTATCCTACAAAGTCACATACTTCTGTCCTTGATTCCAACTTACTTGCGTTCCCCTTCAACACATGTGCTGGACTACCCCAAATTCGAACATGCCGTAGACTAGGCTTGCGCCCAGTCCAAAGTTCTGTGGGTGTAGTTGGTACTGACTTAGACGGAACCAAGTTCAGAATATATGCAGCTGTCTCTAAAGCATGCCCCCAAAAGGAAATTGGTTCATGGATCTCACCATTTCTAAAAGAGTCCTATTCCTTCGCTCTGCCACACCATTCTATTGTGGCATACCTGGAGCAGACAACTGGGATTGAATCCCTTGTTCCTCCAAGTAATCCCTGAATTGTCGCAAGAGGTACTCGCCACCTCGATCAGATCGAAATGACTTGATATATTTTCCTAGAAGCTTCTCTGATTCTTCCTAAAAAAATTTAAATTTCTCAAAGGCCTCAGAATTATGCCGCATCAAATAAATATATCCATATCTTGAGTAATCATCAATAAAATTAATGAAATACTCAAAACCTCCCCTTGCTTGGACATTCATTGGTCCACAAACATCTGAATGGATAATCTCCAACAGTTCTTTGGCCCTCTTACCCTTTGTCAAAAATGGCCTCTTGGTCATCTTACCTTGTAAACATGACTCACATGCTGGTAGTGCCTCCACTTTTAATGAACCTAATGGTCCATTCTGAACCAGCCTTTGTATTCTGTTTGTATTGATATGACCAAGTCGTAAATGCCAAAGATATGTTTGGTTTATCTCGCAAGGTTCCTTTCTCTTTTTAGGTAAGCTAACTGCGTTATTCAGTTCATACGTCTCAGGATTTATAATGTAAAGACCATCCACCAACTTACCAGAACAAATAAAACGTTTATTTTTCTTAATAACCACAGAGTCATTAAAATAAACTGAATATTCATTCTTAACCAACTTAGAAACTGAAATCAAATTCCTTCTAATGGAAGGTACATAAAGACAATCTTTCAAAACTAAAATCCTATCATTCCCAAAATGTAAGAATCAAATTCCTATTGCAACTGCAGCTACTTTATTCGTGTTGCCCAAGTGTAGATAAATCTCGCAATCATTAAGCTGTCTGGTTTCCTGGAACTTCTGCAATGAATTGAAGACATGGTCAGTGGCTCCCGAATCTACACACCAGGTTGTAGTAGATCGAACCGCTAAACATGATTCAACTATTAGTGAAAGAGATATACCTGAGTGGTTCTGGATTGGACGAGTTAGGAACTTTGGACATTGCTTCTTCCAATGCCCTCTCTGGTTACTGAGGAAACACTTGCCTTTCGGCTTTCCCAATGTACCCTGAGGAGCAAGTGCTTGCTGTGGCCCACGAGATATTCCTTGAGGTGCCGGAGCAACCTTCGGAACTACTGCTTGTGCAACTTTATTATTCTTCTTCTTAGCCCTAGGGTTAGAAGCAGAAGCCTTTTCAGCCACCATTACGTTAACCGGTTACTGTAGGAGTCCCTCAGCTGCTTGAAGCTCCTTTAACAATTCGGCTAAAGAATAAGTCTTTTTGTTCATATTATAATTTAGCCGAAAACTGTTAAATGAATCAGACATCGTCATGAGCACGATATCGACCTGAGTTTCCTCATCGATTACAGCTCCAAGGATCTCTAGTTCACCTAGAAGACTTATCATCTTCAGAACATGATCTCTTACAGAGGATCCTTCAACCATTTTTGTGTTCATGAGGTTTTTCATAGCAACCTGCCTGGAAGCACGATCTTGATCCCCAAACATCTCTTTGAGGTTCTCCATGATCTCAAGGGCAGAGCCCATGTTCTCATGCTGGTGCTGCAACACATTAGACATGGAGCCTAATATGTAGCATTTAGCCATCTGATCGGCTTTCTGCCACCTCTTATAAGGCTTGGCTTCTTCCTCAGAAGCCCCTTCTAGAGGTTCTTCAGGACATTCCTCAAGAAGCACAAATTTGTAATCCTCAGCAGTTAGCACAATATTCAAATTCCTCTTCCAATCAATATAGTTTGATCCATTGAGTTTGTTTTGATTCAAGAGAATAGATAGTGGGTTGAATGAGTTCGACATTTTGAACCTGAGAATCATGTAAATAAAACATATAAGGGAAATGTAAACCACCAGTAGTCTAACACACATAAAAATAGTATGCCACGATGGGTGGACGTCTACCATTCATTCTATAGTTAGACATGGTACCTTTGGTCCTGCAAGCCATAGCAGTGACTCCGATGGGGAGGATACTATAACTTACATATAAGTGTATACCATCATTTTACTTCTAACCCATTACCCCATTACATGCCTCTCAGATGGAAAGATGACACGTAAACGTAATTATTCGAAGTATCCTTATAGGAATTTATACCAGTGATACTGTAGTGGTTATGTTCGATAAGAAGGTTAACTCCAAGGCTAACACACACAACCAACTAAATCACTTATAAATCAGTGATGGAGACCGCGGGATCTATAATCACTAGACTCCCTCTCCAACTTAGTTGTTTGAACAATTTAATACAAATTAAATTTATTTATCCATGTTGTCCATGATTTATCATGCACACATTCACAATAATCATACACACAGATATAATCAAGCACATTAAAAGAATTCAACCACACACAGCCCAGCTATTATGATCGGAGCTTCTTTATTCCCAGTAAGGTCGCCGAAAAACTTTTCCGAAAATGGCCATGCCGTCACTGTGGAAAACTTGACGATCTGCAATCTTTCGTCGTTCTGTCTCCACTAATATTACAGTAACCCTAGTCTCCATGGATTCCGCAAATCAGCCTGTAATAGAGTACCAGAGACTGCTATATACTTTCAATACCTCCAAGGAGTTCACATGTTCTACCAAAAATGGAATAAGAGAACATAGGGTTTACTATTACATATTACAGATTTCATCCATGGAAAAACAGCGTGGGAACCAAAACCAAATCAAACCAGACACATCAAACAGTGTGATCATAATAGCAGGACACGATTCAATCTGCAAAACAGAGTTAGACATCGCAATCTTCCTACTCTAACATGCATAGACGGTTCGATTATTGGACAACATGGATGTATAGCAGATATGCAGAGTCGAACGGGGCTCTGATACCAATTGAAGGGAGGCGAATCCATGGACCAGTTCGATTGCATGTCTAATATACCAATTAAAAAAATATTGTTTCAACATGAACGCCATAAACCCTACTAGGCGGAATTAGGGTTCATACCTGCGTCCAAGCTATCTAATGTAGGTCTGAAAACACTCCTGATCTTCTCCCGTATTCCTGAAGTTCCTCCTGGATGCAAGTGTGGGCTTGCTGTTGCCATAATCTTTCTTGGCCTCCAGACGAATTTCTCTCACTCTCGAAACCCTAGATTTCGGTGTGTATCTCAAGCATCCGAATTCTGAAGACTAAGACACTTATATAGGCTACGGGAGGGACCTGGAGGAGAAAATACGAATCAGGCTCCTAACTTTATTAGGATTTCTGGTTCCACCCGAACCTAGTCCGAATAAAGTTAATAACAATTAGTACCACTAAATAACTGTTATTGCACCCCTGTCCATATTCTCAAAAACTAATATTTCAAGCTCCTGTTATTAAATACTTATTATCTCCCCATGTTAAGATTACAGATAACCGTCGATTAAATTAATTACTGACTAATTCATTTAATCGACCTCTTCCCATTTCCTTGATCCTTACCACTTAGCTTATTTGATATGTCTAGATTACCAAATAATCTACATGCAGGGTTTGACATAATCAAAACTTATATGCTTCATCAAGGGGATATCATCAATCCCATAACCGGGACATGGATTCCTTCGATATATCAATCTACACCATGGACTCAATAGTATTACGCAACTCATCGAGGTTATTGACTCCATCGGAATCTCACTCACTTGACTTGTCAAAGCAATAACTACTAAATACATGTGCACATTGACTATCTAAGGATTAAGAGCATAAGTAATCATAATAACCATGATACATAGCTTGTCTTATTATGTCAGTACAAAGACAATGATCTCAACTTGGTCCTGTTCAATATACACAAAGTATACTAGCACATTGAGTTGAAAATATAGTATGAACTATACTGTTTCCTGTAGCCAAGACAGACCTACTAAAACAATGTGCTACAATCATTTCAATGGTTTGTCTAATTCCATCTAGATTGTGAACTAAAGACTTTCATTCCACAAGAACCGAAGATAAGATCTTCTGTGTGTAAGCTATACTTTACACACCAGATCTTCTACTATGCAGAACAATAGACAACCATGCAAAATAATGATATAATGCAAAAATATTGCCCAAAACCATTCTCATAAATATCAAGTTCATATAATCCAATACAAAAAGCATGGCTTTTAGTATTCAATCCAACACATGAATGCGACGGCGGTGTGGATTCGGTTACCACAACTACCATCGGAATATTACAATCAAATTGTTCTTAAGAAGATTGCGCGTGAATTTGGAGCTCCCCTGAAAATTGATATGGTAAAAGTTCTGGGTACTCGTGGAAGATATGCCAGAATCTGCGTTTATGTCGATCTTGATCGACCCCTTATGCGGGCATTCACAGTAGGTAGGCATTCATATCGCGTCACTTACGAGCATATATACTGTGTTTGCACTTGCTGCGGGAAAGTTGATCATAGAAAGGAGCAATGTCCGACAAGACCGGAGAATCAAAAGCAGTCACCGGAGTCGCAGACGCGGACGGATGATGAGCTGAGAAACCAAGGTGTCACATCTCCACAACGGTCAATTGTTCAATCTCCAACGGATAGAATTGAAAATGAAGACAAAATAATGGGACAAGATGAAGAGGAAGGATGGGTCATCCCCAAAAGAATATTTAAAAAGCCCAACAAGGCCAAGCCCGTTCAGTTACCTTATAAGCCAACGAGTATTGGCACCAATATGGACAAGGATAAACCAAGCCCATCCGTTAATTCTGCTAACAGATTCAAGTCCTTGGAAACCCAGACCTTAGCCCACGATAATTGAAAGAAAGTTTCAAAAAATGTCATATACGTCCCCACAGGAAGCACGTCTGAGCACACAGAAGCACTCCTCAAGGACCTGTCCAACAATTTATAGAATTCTGAAGGACAAGTGGGGAAAGTCAGAGAGATGGTGGATAGACTTGAATCAAGAGGTAATGACGAAGAGACAACTCTCTGTTGGGAAGGAACATAAATCCTAGATAGACCTGTTGAGATGGAAACGAGTCAAGGGAAAGCTTCAATAGAGAGCATAAATGGAGATTTGGCACAGGAAGATCTTTGCAAACAGTACGCTGAAGTCCATCTCACCGTTCAACTCCCATCGCAGGAACCAAGAAAGTCCGATTTCGAGAACAACAAGAGATTTGGGAAACCAGACTACAAGAAACCTAACGACAATAAAAAGGAGAAAAACAAACTCGCAGCTTCTGGTAAAACCCCCTCAATGACTTCAACCATGCTAGTGAAAGGAGAAGTTTCTCCTCAGTCAATAACTTTAGCAGGATGCAAAATTTCAAAATAATTTAAACAAATGCAACCTCATGGATTTGGGATGTACTGGGCCAAAGTTTACATGGAACAATAACAGAAACGGCTTTGCGAACACAATGGAGAGGTTGGACAGGGCCTGCTGCAATACCCGATGGAGAACCAGCTTCCCAGATGGTATGGTGAGGAACCTCCCAAGAACATACTCGGATCATGCCCCAATGATGGTCTACATCGATGGTATGAACCCTACAACTAGTATTTCTCACAGTTTTAAGTTTGAGGCTTCTTGGCTAACTCATAGTGATTTTCCTAAAGTTGTTTCTGATTGCTGGAGTAAATGTGATAACATGAATCTAATTGAAAAAACTAGAAAGACAACTGATTGCATGAGTAACTGGGTTAAAAATAATTTCGGTAATATCTATAGAAATAAAAGGTGACTGCTTAGTAGAATTGAGGGCATCCAGAAGGCCCAAAGCTTAAGTTTCTCTCATAACCTGTTCTTGCTTGAGAAAGACCTGATTTTCAAATATAATATTATCCTCCAACAAGAGGAATTAATGTGGCTCAAAAATCTAGAAGTGACTGGATTAGTCAAGGAGATAGAAATACCAAGTTCTACCATGTTTCTTCCATTATAAAAAAGAAGAAGAAAAGAAATTGTGGTTCTTAAAGATGAGGGTGGTAACTGGATTGATAATGTGGATCTTTTGAAAAAGCATGTCTGTGATTACTTTAAAAATTTATTCACTGCTGAGGCTTCTAGTAATTTTACTTGCTCCTTAGATTGGAATCTAAATAATGCTTATAAGATCAGTGATAACTTACATGTCTCTCTTTGTGCTTTGGTTACCCCAGCTGAGGTCAAAAATGCTCTTTGGAGCATGAAGTCCCTCAAGGCCCCTGGGAGAGATGGCCTCCAACCTCTGTTCTATAAGAAATTTTGGAATGTTGTTGGTACTGATGTGTGCAACTTTGTTAAAAAAGCTTTTGAGGAAGGTAGTTTTAATGATAATCTGAACAAGACCCTTCTTTGTCTGATCCCTAAGTCTGACAACACTAAAAATGTTAAGTCTTTCAGACCTATTAGCCTGTGCAATACTGTTTACAAAGTTATTACTAAGGTTTGTGTTGGCAGGCGGAGACCTTTTCTGGATAAAATTATTAGCCCTCACCAAAGTAGTTTTGTCCCAGTGAGAAGCACCAAAGATAACCTGATCATAACTCAAGAAATCATACATACGCTTAAAAAGAAAAAAGGCGAGTTTGGAGGTATGATTCTTAAAATTGACCTGGAGAAAGCGTACGATATAATTTCTTGGAAATTCATCCATGAGACTTTAATTTACTTTAACTTCCCTGAGTCCTGGATAAAGCTTATTATGTTTTGTGTGTCTAGTGTTTCATTTGCTGTCATATGGAATAATTCAATTCTTGAAGATTTCTGTTTGTGTTGTGCATGGAAATACTATCTCATATGATATCTGATTTAGTGAGCAAGAATTGCTGAAAAGGGGTGAAAGCTTCCAGAAATGGACTTAGCATATCGCACTTTTTTTTTTTTTTTTTTTATATGCAGATGACATTATGTTGTTTGGTAGAATTGACATGAAAACTTGTGAAAGTATGAACAATGTGCTCAAGGATTTTGCTGCTATGTCAGGGCTTAAAGTTAACAACCAAAGTCCAAAATCTTCTTTTCTGGGAATACTCCCAGAGTGGTTCAAGGAAATATCAAAAATGCTATTGGTATTCCGGCTACCCAGGATCTTGGGAAGTATCTGGGGATAAATTTGGTTCATGGCATATTTAGTAAAATTCATGTGAATGATATTATCACTAAACTCCAAACTAAACTTGCTGGCTGGAAGAGTGGTAGTTTATCCTTTGCTGGAAGGGTTACAATTACCAAAAGTGTGTTGTCCTCTCTTCCTTCCTACTCTATGCAAACTCTCCCTCTTCCTATTGAGATTTGTAACAAAATTGACAAAACTTGCAGAAGTTTTATTTGGGGTGACACCAATGTTAAGAAAAAGGTGCACTTGGTTAAGTGTTATTATGTTTGCCTACCCAAAGTTAAGGGTGGTCTGGGAGTGAGGAAAGCGCACATCCAAAATCTTGCTTTTCTATCTAAATTAAGTTGGCATTTGATCTTTGACAATAACCACCTCTGGTGTAAAGTTGTTAGATTTAAATATTTGAAGGATGATATGAACATTTTTGAAAGTAGGAGGAAAGATTGCTCTCCTACTTGGAAACATACTCGCTACTCATGACTATGTCTCAAAAAACGTCCAGTGGAGTATTGGGAATGGGAGCAAAATCAGAATTTGGAAAGATTGGTGGGTTGGGGACAAACCCCTTGGGTTAACCTATCCCAACAACAGTAACAATGATTTGGTGGAAGATCTTATTAGCCTAAATGGTATGTGGGTTCTGAATTCCCTTGAGCAGAGTATTTCTGCCTCCGATTTATTGTTAATCAAAAATGTGATTTTACCCAGATTCTCTATTTGTGAGGATGCCCCCTTTTAGAAAGGTACAAGTAATGGTGACTTTTCAGTTACTAATGCTTGCAAAGATATTGATGATTCTATCAACTCCATTGTTGGAGTAACCTCTGTTTCTTGGATTGGTGTGTGGAAGCTAAAACTTCCACAGAAACTAATCAATTTCATATGGATTTTGATTCATGGCAAAATCCTCACAAACGTTCAAAGGAAAATTAGGAAAATGTCTCTGGTTGATGTTTGCGAGTTTTGCAACAATTTGAGTGAGGATTTGGATCACCTTTTTAGGAAGTGTGTCAAAGTGACACAAATCTGGATCTTGGTGATGGGAAGTAATTGGGTGGAATAGAAATTGTAATTTGAGCTGGAACACTTTGGTTGCATAAGAATATCAAAAGCTCGCATGTAGTGACTAGTGTTGAACACAACAGGCTCTTTATTATGATTTTGTGGAACATTTGGATCAGGAAAAACAATAAAATCTTCAAAAATGTGTTGGATACTGAGTTTAATTACAGGGACAAAATTGCAAGAAAATTGGGGTTCATCCAGGGAGCTTTCTTATCTCTTCACAATCTTAACAGTTTTATCCTCAATAGACAAAATTCTGAGTGGGAATTCCCTCTTGCAGGTACTCTCAAGATTAACGTGGATGGATGCATAAGAATTAACACCAAAGTTGCAGGAATGGGAGGTGTGTTCAGGGACTCAAGAGGGAAATGGTGTCTGGGCTTTCTTGGCAAGCTCCCATTCTGCTCCAGTACAAAAGCTGAGATTTGGAGTGTTTATAGAGCTGTCACTATTGCATTTCAAAAGAACTGGGAAAACTTTGAGCTTGAATGTGACAATGAAGATGTGGTGCTTACATTCCAAGGTACTAAACAAGGACCAACTTCAATGCAAATGCAAATCAACGATGGAATCTATCTAATGCAAAGAAGTAATGGCAACATCAAGCACATCTCTCGCAATGCTAATACAGTTGCTGACACTCTTGCCAACATGGGAGCTGAGCAAAATGGAGACCTCATAATCTTGGAGGTGGCACCTGATGCTTTGAAACCACTCCTCAAATGAGGATGTGATGGGTGTAGGAGCGTTTATGTAGCCTTTTTGTTTTAATTTCCGATGTATCCAAAAAAAAAAATTACCCACTACTTAACTATCTACTTAACTACCCACTACTTGAAAATGTATCCTCTCACTCGGAATAATTTGGGTGATTATCAAAAGTGTGTAAGCACATGACTTATGGCTAACATATAAAATTACCGGGGATGCCATTTTCATCTGCTCCTCCAGCAAAATGGATTATGAAACAAGTTTCTTGGGTAGTGCCATTGGGCACAGGCAATCCCCTAGCATACGATGCATTCAATAGAAATAAGAAGATAATGTTATATTTATTTAACTTAGTGGGAATTTAGTTATTTGTATTTTGGAGAAAAATGCAATGGTCAGTAAAATAACATTTTGCCACCAATTTTTTCAGTTTGGTTGCTTAAAATTATAAGTTTGTGATAATGTTAGATATAAACGCCATTTTATCTATCTAATAACATATAGGTGTATTCTTTCAAGCCCCTTCTCACTCTCCTACATGTTAGAGCGAAATTTGATTCAAATATCTCCTTATCTCTGTACCATATTCAAACATATGACCTTATTGTGTGTTCAACTTATATATACTAGTCTTAACCCCGCGCCATGGCGCGGAATTCGTATTTTAATGGTATTGAGATTTCTTAAAAGTTGACTTTTTTTTTGAAGAAAAGAGAGAATATTTCATTAGAAGACCCTAAGCACAAGCAGTTTACTGCTAACCAAAACAAAGGGCAATATGACATTTCGTTAGAGCCAAAAAGATTAATCAAGTTAACTTCATATAAAATTCTAGTGGAAAACCGAACAGACATCATTATTTTCGTGACTACAACATTTTAAAAACTAAATCTGTTTGAGAAAGGGAGAATCACTTCCACTATTCGCACGTCACATGTAGTGACATATACACATATTTGAATGGAGACAACTCGTTGGATATGCTTCTTAACATAATCTCTCTCTCTCTCTCTCAATGGTCATCTTTATTTCGAATTCTAACTACACAATCCTGGGCATCTTGTACATCATCTTGATGTTGTTCAGAATCTAAATGTAATCGGGTGAATTTTGTAATGTGTTGGTTTCTTTTGAACTCGCCTCAATTTTGAATTGAATTTTTTGAGTGACTTGATTGGATTCACACCCGTGAAATATCCGAGACTACCGTCACCAAAATTCTCTAGTTTATATGAGAACTGCTAAAAGTATGAAGAATTTGATATTTTTGGAGAATGATTATTACATCGTTGAGATAATCAATCGACATGAACAACATCAATAGTGACGTCTTGGTTTACCTTTCATCATGTAGCTCTTGATAATGCTAAAACATGAATGGTAGTTTGTCGAGGCATTTTTTTTTTTAATATTCATGTTCATAGAACTATATAATACTCCGATAGATAATGGTAATGGCATTAATATTTATAATTGTGTGAATAAATTTACGCTATACCAAATGTCATTTATATTGTGAGACGTTCAAATCAACATTGTATAGAAACGTGTACCTCAGACTGAGATACACGGTGAAACAATATCTCTCAATCTAACCAAAAACAACACGTATTTTTAAATTTGAGTCCATATATTTTTGAGCCGTACTAGGAGGACAAAAAATCAAACAGAAATTTGAACAAAAAGTGATGCCACATCACATGATGTCCAAAATCAACCTGATTTTTTTTTTTTAATTTTTTCATAATCTTCATAATGGGATTTTATTTATTACATGTTTTCATCCACGTCATTTTATGTTCAATTTTTTGTTCATTTTTTTGAGCAATTTTTTGTTAACCTTAAATTTTCCTATTTTTATTTTTCAATAATTTTTCTAAACTACATATCACATAAATACTGAATTTGCAAGACTTAATTCTCAAATAAAAATAAAAATGCAAGAATTGATTGAAAATGTGATGCGGCTTGAATTATACTCCTTCTTTATAACGTGTGACATTTACGGACTGGAGTCTTGTTTAATTATTGTTTTTGTGTAACAATTGTTGGATAAGGCCTTTCAAATTTTCTTTTTCGATCGTTTACATGCCAAATTTTACACTGTACATTTAATTATCTGAATTTTTTTTTAGTTTGAGCAATGTGTATTAAATAGATTTTAGTTGAAGTCAATCATACAAAAAATTACTTATTTTTGCTTACATTCACCAAATCACAGTCATATCTATGTTTTTTTTTCTTTAAAAGAAGAATATAGCTATGTACGTAATAAAATAGATGCCATGAAAAGTCAATCCATTACTTCATAAATCTTAGTCCTAGTTTATTTTTGAAGTGGTTTTACTCACTTTACGATAATGAAAAGAGTTCCCATACATAAAATGCTAGTCAAGTGTAATTAAAAAAAAATCTTTTAGTATCAACATGACTAACCGTATCCACATTTTGGATTCTAAGTGCAACCCCTTCATCTCATCCCTATGGTACAATTCAAATTCTTTCACATGGCTATGAGCTTTAAGCATTGAAACTATTTTCTAGAACTTCAATTTCATTAAAACATTGCAACTTACTATCATTATAATCAACTAATCAATATAAGTACAAAAGAAAACTAAAATATATCGTATTGTGAACTCATAAGATATTGTACGAAATTTATTGGGGCATGAAATTTATACTTCTTGAACACGATTGATTTTCGTACATTTTAATTCTCATATGGAAATGTTGATGCAAGAACGGTCTTCCTGGTATATTTTAACTTGTGGAAGTCTTTTTATTCGTGATTAATTTTTGCATTGGATTTTTTTATAGCAAATTTCAGTATGATAACTAATTGCATACAAACATTAATTAGGTTTACATAATAAACCCGAATGGACGAAAAATATATTTTTAAGAAAAGATATTTGAATGTACACAAATAATGATGTCTTGTTATTTTTTATAATTTTACATGAAAGAAGTTGGATTTTTGGACCCCCCTCATCTCCATGATATTTGGCTTACTTCATCATGCAAAATGAGAAAATTATGGTCCTACGTGATGAATGATGATAACTGACGTCAAAAAAAAAAAAAGAATATCATGTGTCTAATGCTTAGAAATTCAGCATTTACATTGCTTTGAAGGAACATTAAAACAAACTGCGACACATTCTATTAGGATTAAACAATCCAATAATAACACGTAAAATATTAAAAACAGTTATACCGAAATTGATGTAGTTTTCTTTCTCAAAAAAAAAGTTGATGTAGTTTTTTTTTTAGATTACAACTAATGTTATTGCATAAGTAATGAATGTCAAATGAGAAGTGAAACAAAAGATTAAAGTACTTGTCTTACTTGTTCTCAGGACGGCGAGTTTCCTCCGTGAAAATAGTCTGACTAAAAACAATATTAGATGTGTTGGGCTTACAATATCAAGTGAAGCATTTTGTTAGTCCAAGAATCTATTTTCACATCATGGCCATCTCTAGACTCTAGTTCTCAAGTTGTTGAAGCTCTTGTGCAAGTATCAGTGAGTCTCAACTACAACAAAGTGATGGAAATCAAATTCGAGAGATGTGAGAGACAATATTACACAACACATATATAGATGTCCTTTTCCAGTTTGATTCACATATTTTGTTCTAAAATTTTTTAATTTCAATCTTGACTATAAGTTTTAGATTTATGTGTTCTATGATAATTGGAAAGATGCACCATGACCCAATACACAGATCACAAATCCAATTGGACTCATACCAGTGTAGTTGCTTGAACAACCATTCAACCCGTTTTATAAATAAACATTGCAATCATTGGTAGCCCAAAATAAATAATAGTAAAATAAAAATAGTAGTAAAATTATTTTTATACATGGCATTTCATTGTTACTTTCAGATTATTTATGTAGCTCTTTCATCACCCCGTTGAGGATTGGCATTTCATTCTTACTTCCAGATTATTAATAATCTACTTGACATAGCACTTATTGTAAATTGTTACCTTCCCAGAATATAAATTTACTTATAGAAAATATTTAGACAAAGAAAGCATTTTAATATAAGATTTCAGAGCAAAATAGAACTAAAAAATGTTTGTTACATATGTATTGATCTTCTCAAATATTAGTAATTGAATGTTTCGCAATGGTCATCACCACCAACTCAAATTCTCTTTAGTCACCAAATACCAAATCACTAATTTACTATGCATGCATATGTTATTCAAGAAACTTGGAATCATTTACCATACACTTGAGCAGAAATCCTCGTAGATAAAGCATAACAATAAGGACATACTAAGAAACATATTGTACAATTCATCACATTGAGCGCTAATAAAGGAATGTTAGTCATGTTTTGAGTCAACCTATAAACACATTACTGAAGTTATATTGCTTTAGATCAGGTTGACGGTGTTGGCTTTGCTTTACTATGCTGTAATTGCTTTAGATCAGACAACAACTGCTACAAAAAGTTCTGCAGATGCTGAGTTCCTCTTTAGTGGGCTGAGCATGCTAAGGAGTTCTCCCCTCCGTGCTACGTGGCTGGTACACCGAATTGAGGAAGTTCACAACCAAGTCAACCTTCTTACTGCATAGCAAAGTCTGGCAAACATTAGGGCTGAGCGCGCGCACCTGAACAGCTGGAGGCTGCAGCTCAAATTGAGGTGGACAGACGATCATCTCTTCCTGGTCTCGTTCTCAATCGTGACGATCCCCTTAGTACAGGACTCCTGTAAACTACTAGGTCGGGAATGTGCCCAGTTATTTTTTGAAAAGAAAACTAACTTGCATTTCTTTTCATACATTCTGCATAATTCATTCGTAGAGGCCACTAACAAAACAATTTTGATGCCTCGGCGGCCATGGAACACCTACAAATGTTTCCATAACAAGTTTCATACCTTAGCAGCCATGAAACTCCTGTGAAGGATCTTTGTACAATGAAAAATCACAGAAACTCTAAGACAGTAATGTATCATAACATGGATTTACGCGGTTCGGAAAAACAATCTACATGCACAAAGTTGCAAATATTTTACAACACATGCAAGCGTTTCAGAAAAATTAGAAGCTAGGTTATTTAAAAAATATTAAGGCCCTTAATCGGGATGATCCCCTTAGCCCAGGACTCCTGTAAGCCACTAGGATGGCAAAGTTCCCAAGAGTCTCATTTGAAGAGAATAAGAGGCCCTTTTTGAGCTTTTTCTTGCATTAGCTGAGGTGAACAGATGATCTTCTCAATCATGACAATCCCTTAAGTACAGTACTCCTGTAAGCTACTACGTTGGCAATGAGCCCTAGAATCTATATATCTATATACAAGCGAATTACCTTCTCCTTGCGCCATTTGTCATAAATAGCCTTCTCCGTAATCCAGATGTGATTCGAAAAAAGTTCTTTGAATGCCATTTGCTAGCATTTTCCTCTAACTGGCATACACATGTCATATGTGTACCATTCACTCTGGCATGCATACCAAAGCATCTTCCGCGATGAACATTATTGCAGCATTGAATTTCACTGCATCATCTTCTATTTACATGTGTTTAAAAAAATCTATATCTTTACTATCTTAAAAGAGGGAAGAAAAGAAAAGTGACTCCTAAGATCTTTTATTACGGAAGTGTCTCCCTAAAATTTATAATTATAAAAGTATCTTATTAATCCTATGATACCTTTTATCTTTACTATTTAAAAATTCGCAGTGGTGATAAAATACATAAAATACCCTTGAGTTGGAAACGAGTAAAAAAAAGTACCCCCGTTAAAGCCTTTCCAGTTTGTTCAAACACGTCTCTCCTGAAGACACCGTTTCACGAATGAAATCCATCTTTCGTGAAAAGTTGTCTTTTGTTACTCCTCCGGAAAAAACACGTCTCTGGTTGATGAGGCTCCGGCAAAAGGATCATCAATTGTTACTCGTAGTTGTACACGTCCCGTTGTCTTTTGTTACTCCTCCAAGCCAGACGGTTCAAGCGCCAAACATACAGGTGCTCGTGCTTCTGTTAGTTTAGAGTTTTGTTTCAAGGGGTTTTTGTGTACAATCAGTAAGTATTATGGTAGAATAAACGATAGTTGTTATGTGAATATGTGGAGAGTGTATTTTGGTTACCATGTCAAAGCTTGTTTAGCCGTAATTGGTAGGGTTTGACAAGATTCTCAACGTTTCGTTTGGGGATTGAACTTATTATACTTATGTAACTTATTATCAGAGTTTGTGAAGTGTAGTTATATTATTGCACTAAGTTTATCTTTATTTTGAGTGCAGCTGGGTCGCATTGCTGCGCAGATAAAATTAAAAATGTCAATGCTGGGCAGTATGCTTTATTCGAATTTTACTTAAAGCACGGGTTATTGAAGTTACAAAGATTCATTTGCACTCTTCATCTTAGCGGTTGTCTTAGAAGAGCGTCGACATGGACAGTTATGGTAAGGTTTGTTTTATTTGGATTACTCTTTTTTCCCCAAATTGAGGGGAAAAACACTTTTTACATGCATTGTTATACATGTTAATTCCTTATAAAGCTGAATTCCTTCGGGAAATTGCACAGTAAAAAGCCACACATCCTTAATGATCCCACAGACCTCTCTCCGAGCATTTTTCTTTTTCAGATAACTTATTTCTGAATTTTTATTAAGTGGAACCGAAGTAGACCAATGGAGCAGAATGTAGAAAAGTATCAAAAACTCAATCACTATAACAGTGATGATCTGTCTCCATGTTAGACTTAAAGCAAATCTAAATTTCTAAACTAGCAAGTAAATAATGATTTTCTTTTCATGTATCTAAACGTTGCAGTTCTATTGTTCCTTCTCGAATTCGAATTTAGATTCATTGGTATTTGGCAATATGTAGTTCATCTATGATCAATGGATTCTAAATGGAAGATCTTGAGATTGTTGGCTGATGAGGAATATAAAATGAAAGCAGAATATCAATCTAAATCCAATGTTTGATTGTTGAGATGCATGTGAGTACACAATCTTATTCACGCTCATTGTTTTATTTTTATTGTTTTGAACCTCATTCACTGATACTGACATTGGTGTCATCCATGCCCTAGAAGAGTTACATACCAGTCTAAGAAGAACTGACATATTCAAGTAAAGAAACAAAATGAGGAAATTTTATTAAGCTGAAGAGCTGTGGAGGAGATCCAATGGATGTTTCATAATTTTTCCACCAGATTCATATCCGATGATAGCAAAAGGTACACACAAAGTTCTTTTTTCATTGTGAAATAATTTATTGAATATATCTCTTTTCGACTCCTTTCGGTGGTACGACCGAAATGTATACTTCATATTCTCCGTCAATAGACCAAATATGTATTATAACTTCAGAGTTGGATGTTATGACTTGGTTGAAATGTCTGGGAGGTATGAGCATATGTTGTTTCTTGTTAAGATATCTTTGGTAATTAGTACCGTTCAGACTTTTTTGAACATTTAGGGAGGATAGTGTACGGGGACACGTTATGCCATTCCCTATTGCAGCCAGCTAATCCGTATAGTTCCCTTCAATTTCGTGCCCGTGTGCATTAACATCGAACAATACATACCCATAAGTCTAGAACGACCAAATCTTTTCATGATAACCATCTAACTCTCCGTTATGTATATCCCCGTCTTCTCTTCCCATCTGAAACAACGGATGTGAACCCTTACTCTCTACCTTCTCTATCTCTGGCGGAGCGAAGAACCGACCGATGAATCCATGTATTCTCTCTCTCCGATGGAGTATACTCCAAACATCCCTTGATCCGACGGACTCTATATCTTCTCTCTCCGGTGGAGAACACATACTCCAACATCGTCTGAACTGTTAACACAAATGCAAGTCCAATCACGAGTATTGGTATGTATTTTGCTGGTATTTGGTCTGTAATTTTCTATTTGATCTTGTGTGTTTTTTCTCTACCTATTTTCTCATGTTTGTAGATTTTTGCAATTCGTGACATTCTTGTCTCTGCCGGCGTAGGAGATGCAAAGAAAAAACTTGAAATTATTGTCTGATATCTTTAAGGTTGAATCTAGGAACAAGAGACCATTTGGTTCGGCCACAAAAGCCCCAACCGCTATCAAAAAGCAAAACAAGAAGTACCTCAGAAAATAGGTGGCAACCATACACTTGCATTGCTCTCTAAAACACCTTCCAGGTTCCAGAAATACTTTACTTTTCTTCTTAAAGTGTTATTTACCATAATGTCTGGTATTTACGTGTGGGCTTATTTGTGGATTCGATTTTGGTTTTTGAGTCGCTATGACCTCACCGTTAATAGTTGAACCTAACATATCCGATGGCCTCCTTAATATTTTGGTTTCTCTGTTTTGTGGATTCAATTTTTTGTTTTTGATGAGTAATGTTTTGTATGTGGATCCAATTTTACTATGAGGAACAAAAATATTATTGTGTTCGGGAACAATTGATAGGTTCTTTATGCTTCATTAGCTTTATGCATACGAAGAATACCTCCAGATGTGTTATCTATATTGTTTCTTGTAAAAGGATTGAACGAGATGTACATTGTCACGGTCTAAGAGTCATTGTCGTCATCTTCATCTTTTGGGCAGACAAACATTTGTCAATAGTCAAGTCTCAAGTGTCATTCCAGCCCCTAATGAATCTGGAGCTATAGTTGAGGCCTTTGATTACACATGTCTGGGTTCCCTCACCCTTTTTCCCGATTGTACTAACCCACTCCACCACTGAGTTGGTTCACAAATTCTTGCAACTTGTAACTAATTTTCAGATTTCCAGGATGATAATATTACTAAAGAACGTGCCGGGTTTCAGTTTGGTCTGAATCTTGTTTCTAGGTAGAAATTGAGGTAGTAAATCTCAGTCGCTAACAGAGTTGGGAGAGTTGGGATTCTGATGATGACTGAAAGGTTGTAGATATGTGTTAACCATCAATTAGAAATTGAAGCGTACTTTTTGCTCCAACAGATGTCATCTAATAATATTACAATGTTATACAATGTTTTTAGGACTTGAGAATACATGAGATCTTGAACGAACAACCACCCAGTACTGGGATGTTACTTCAAAGTTCAAACAGAATATGATCTCCATGTAGGACAACAAGTCAATCTCAAGGCTTCGGTTCACACAAAAAGGCTGACACAAAAAGATCACTGATGAACCAACATAATATATATACATAGGGCACGAGCTTGACATAGCAAGTCTAAAATACCCAACACTGAAATTAGCATAAAAAAGTTTACAGTGACAATTGCCCGTGAGCACATCAAGGGTTGACCATGGGGGTAAATACTATGGTAAATCATCGGGTGAAAGAGAAACTATTTTATGATATCAGTAGTCGTAGCCGTCTTCTTTGTATGAATTCTCTGTAGTAGCATCATTGTTTTTTGGCGGTGACTGATGGAGAAAGAGGATGAATCTGGGCTTATTGAATAAATTAGGCCAGGATCTAGAGACGACCTTGTACCGGACCAAATCTCTAACTTGTAGGTGTACTAAGAAATCCTCAGCTATATCATTGCTTGGAAGTTTTGGCAGTTGTAAAAATGCAGCCAATGGAGAAGACAATGTCAGCTATATCATTGGTTGGAAGTTTTGGCAGTAGTAAAAATTCAGCCACTGGAGAAGACAATGTCTTAGGTGGTTCTACATTGATGGGATGGTGGTAATAAGTTAAGTGATGGAACACAAATGCCCATCATGTACTTTTGAAGATAGAAATCCAGACTAATTTTGTATATACACTCGGTATGTTGTAGGGAAACTGCATTGAATCTAATGTGCCTCCGAACTTTGTCTAAAGAAAGTGTTGTGGGAGCTTACTGGGCACCTAAGAAAGAGAAACTTGTTGACACGGCCTCTTAAAACATTTTAGTTTCCTTTTGTGATGCTTAGGATGTATTAAGAATTTTGATAATTCGGTCATAATCTGATAGGATGAATGAGTATGTTTCTGATGAAATACGAATATCACTTGGGAATATTTCTTAAAGTTTGTGATCTCATATGTTTCTGACTTTGATTTATTTGCTCTGCTTTTAGGTTTTCCCACGACTATTTGGTGGAGGAGCGGAAAATTGTAGAGAAAGTTTTAAAGATCCAGAAGGCTAAAGAAAAGCTACTGGCGAAGTAAATTGCAAGAATTAGTTAAACTCTTTTTTAATGTTTTGGATTGAGATTTTGACACCATGGCAAAATGGTTATAAATTCTAAACTTATAACTGGCATTTTGTCAGCATTGAGGACCTGTGACTGTGAGTTCAATGGTGTCATTGGATTATTGAACCTAAACTATTTTCTTGGATGACTATCCTTTCTCTTTGTGTTTAGCTTTATGGAGAGTAGATAGTAGTATCAAAGTTGTAAATTACCACAAAATTGGAGTCCACAATATTTTCTGTAAAAAACGAATAAAAATTATATGAAGGAATGATTTCCTGGTTATTTACAATTCTGTGGTCCATTTTTGAAGTATAATACAACTCGGCTAGGTACTTCGTTTTGCAAACAGTCTTTGAGAGTTTATATATTTTTTAATTTTATTGGTAGGTGCTAAAAGTATTTATGCATTTAAAATAAATTGTACTCCTTTAGTTTTAGCTGACTAATATTAAATAAAACTATGGAATAAAAGTACATAATTGCGGAAATGGAAATTTGAATATTCAATTAAAAATAATTAAATTCATATGTTACTTAGAATAAAACTTCCGAGTATGGTTCAACCAAGCTCACGTGCAACGCACGTGGGTCTTCCTAGTCTATATATATATATAAAAGCAAAGCAAATGGGAGGCTCATTCTCCTTATGCCACGTAAGATTTAAAAAGAAATCTTAATATGACACATGTAATGTTATAAGATTATGTGGCAGACACATGGATAATCTCAACCAGTTAAATTTTGCCAATTCATATATTAGTGACACATATGTTTGCTTACTCAATCTTCAATAAAATGTGATGCATTGAACCTTACTTTTTACATTGAATCATACATTTTGAATCAAACTTTTAGTTTCTCTAGGCATTAAAAGATATAACTATTGCTTTTGATCTATTCAGTAAATAACCTTTCATATATTTTTTATTTTAAATGTAAATATTGGTTAAGACTTCAATGTAAAAATCTTCCTGTAAGGTTTCAATTAAACTAACATTACGTAATTGTAATGTTTCAATCACATAGAAAAGACTACAAGAGGACAAGGGAAAGAAACATATAAAAAAAGAAAACTAACTTAAAAAAGAAAATACAAAATTCTCATTATAAAAACAACTTTCTTTTACATTAAACAATACACCTTCAACTAGACTTTTTGTTATGCATTGATAAAAAAAACAACTACAACTTTTGACTTTTAAACTGGGTTTTTTACATTAAACCATACAACTTCTGACTTTTGATTTTCTTAAAGTGAATGCTTACTAAAGTCTTTGTTTTTATCGTAAAAAATATTTTATGCAAGTATTCAGTTCAATTAACCATGTATCTACCTAAATAAAAAGTAAAAGACTGAGAAAAACAAATCAACTAAATAACTAAACACATTGTTAATAAAAAATTAAAATCTGATGAAAAAAAAAGCTTTGCATTTTATGTTAATTGAATCAAATTTTGTTTCTCTATACCTTGGTAAAATATATAAGTACAATTTCGATATTTTAGTGCAACATTTTCACTATAGTTTCTATTTTACTAATGTAAATATATTTATCTTATTTTTCAATCCATATATTTACATAATAGCAAAGTATCTATCACAAAGAAAAACAAACAAAAAAACATAAAAAAAAATTAACGAAATTAAAAAATCGACTAAATTAACTAAACACATTGTTAATAGAAAATTAAAATCTGGTGAAAAAATAAAGCTTTGCATTTTATGTTAATTGAATCAAATTCTGTTTCTCTATGCATTGGTAAAATATATAAGTACAACTTTCGATATTTTAGTGCAACATTTTCACTATAGTTTCTATTTCCTAATGTAAATATATTTATCTTATTTTTCAATCCATATATTTACATAATAGCAAAGTATCTATCACAAAGAAAAATAAACAAATAACACGAAAAAATAACAAAATTAACTACAAATAGTAGGTCATAAGCAATAAAATTGATAAAATAAGAATATAACCTTAGAATCAAAGTTAATGAATATGAACAATGTAAATTTTGTAAGTGAAAGTGTCTTTGCATCGAAACTACTACTAAGATTTTTATTTTCTTCGTGTAAATTTCGTAATTAATTATTCAATTCAATTAACCTTACATGATAATAATGTATCTATCTTAAAAAAAACATATAAGAAAATTAAAAAATAACTTAATAAAATAGCCCATAAACTATTAGTCTTCAAAGGCTGCATTTCGATTATAACATAGAAAAGACAAATAAATGTTTTACATTTACACATACACCTTGAATCAAAACTTTCATTTCTTTATGCATTGGTGAAAATAGTAACTACAACTTTTGATATTTTCAGCGAAATATTTTTATTTATTCTTTTATTTATAAATTTAATCAAATTAACTGTATATGATAACAATGTATGTAGGTATCACAAGAAAACAAACTGACAAGAAACAATCAATAAAATATCAAATAAACAAAAGAGTATTAAGAAATTAATATTAAAAAAAACCATAAAAACAACACAATAAAAGAAGCTAAGAAAAGTATGAACCAAACAAAACAACATTAGAAAGGAAGCTAAGCAAAGTATGAACCAAACAAAAAATCAACCCACACGAATAATTTAATGAGCCTTAACTTACATAACAACCTTATTACTTAAGAATTTAAAACACTGTTTCACATAACTTCATATTCTTCTTTATGTACCGTCTTGACGAAAAAAATTCGTAAATTGATTCCTCCTACTCTCACAGACGTTGTTGTTAGTGTTTTATTTTTTCCAAGTTTATGTATCACTTTAATTTGTTTGATTTTCGATTTAGTCAAACAACTGTAAAGAAATTTAGTTTAAATTTAAAATTAAAATGACATGCATATTTATTAGAAATGGATTACGTGGAAATATTTTATAATTGTTGTTTCAAAGAGATTAATTCTTTTCACAAAAAAGTTTCCAGACAACAGCCACATACCACAAGTTGTAAATCGTTACTTTCTGTTACGAGAATTACTAATACTTTTATTGAGCCGTACAAAGTAAAAAACAAAAAAACTTACAAGAAAACAAATAAACAAAATAGACAATAAAAAACTAACGTTACAAAACCTCTTGACAATTAATCATACACTTTGGATCAAATTTTTGTTTCGTTATGCATTTTTTAAAGTATAACTACAACTTTTGATTTTTTTTACTGAATACTTTTGCTACATGTATATTTTTTTTAATAAATTTTTTCCAATTAACCTTTCATGTCACAGAGAGAGGGAAAAAAATATAGACTAGAAAATAACATATTAAATAAATTAACTCAAAAAATAGATAGCACAAAATTAAAATTGAAAATGAAGAAATAAGCGTCCTATATTGAATCATAGACTTTGAAACAAATTTTTATGTCTCCATGCTTTAGTAAACAATATGATAATATTTTTTGATTATTCATGTACAACATCTAAATTATAGTTTTTATTTTTATATTATAAATACTTTTATACAAGATTTCGATTACATTAACCGTACAAGGTAGTTATTTATTTATCAAAAAGAAAAATATAAATTAGCATTCAAGAAAAAATAAAAATAACTAAAATAAAATAGGAAATAAACAGTTAACATGAAAATAAACAAAATAATCTTAGAAACAAAGTTAAGTCATATGTGAACCGTACAAATCATAATAAATGGAACTTAAAGAAAACATCGCAATAATAATTAGATGAAACTTCAATTACATAACAAGCCTCTCTTACTTAAGAATATAAACCATAACCTTTCACATTCACTTCATATTATTCATTATCTTTTGTCTTAAGACATAATTTTATAAATTGATTCATCAATCGCTCATGGAAGTAACTATTGATCTATTTTCCTTATTTATGTTACTTTAATTTGTTTGGTTCTCAATTATTGAAACAATTGTAAATAAATTTAATGTTCATAATAAATTAAGATGATAATGCACATTTCATTGAAAATGGACTATAAAATCTCTTCCCATATGAGATTTAGCTATGTAAATATTTTTTGTACATGTGATTCAAGGAAAAATTATTTTTTAACCTAATATTGCACATGACAACCACATACTGAAGTTATGAACCTTTCTATTTAATATCACGAGTAATTTTTAATACTTATGTTGAGTGGTAGCTAACAACAATTTATCACGTGTATTAATATAAGTGTAATTAAACTTAGTTTTCATACAATAGTAATATATCGCCAATATATATGGCTTATCATTTCGGATTTTTATATACCAGTAGTAATACTTGAAAACATTTCCTTACTACAAGTAAAGGAAATATCGACTGCCCAGTAGACTATGGGAGTTTATCATAGTCAACTAACATGGATGATTGTATTTTATTATTTAGTTTTCTTGGTTCGTTATTATAGACCATTTTTATTAAAGAACCACATCTTTATTAAAACAACACTTTACAGCTTTTAAAAACTAATAATTCGTCGAAATATGAATTCTTTAATGGTATTTTTTGAGAAGTTAATTTAATGGTATTTATACTTAACATGTGCGTACTTAATTTCATATCATATCAAAAGATTAAAGATTTTTTCATGAAATAAAGAAATATATTTTTCAAACTCCAAATAATGATAGTAATTTTTCAATAAAACAATATAACAGTTACATGCAGAGCCCGCGCCATGGCGCGGGGTTAAGACTAGTATATATAAAAGCAGAAAAGTGCTCAGGCTAAATTAGAACGTGCCATTTGTCATTAAAAATCTCTTCTTAAAATGACATTTGTTATGCCCGGCATTTGACCAATAATTACCAGCGAAATAATAATGCACTAATACAAATCAGCTGCCATGGTGGCACTTCCATTTAGACAAATTAAATTCTTCTTCTTTTTTGAGGGAAAATTAAATTCTTATTATTCTTTTAACTGATATTTACATTATACATTAATTTGTTAATTTAAGGAAATGAATTTAACCCTATCAACTCATGTTTAAAAAAATGAATCCTTTGTGATTGCAACATCTTGGAGACACAAACCTATCACCATAGTTGGAGATGCAATGAACCTGCTGGAGGAGCTTGAAGAGGTAAGGAGAGGGGAGAGGAGGAGAGACGATGGTGCTGTTGCAGAAGTTATGGAACACCTCTGCCACTTGATCCTTTAATCCATCTTTCATTTCACACAAAAATAATAATAATAAAAATATAAAAAAATTATGTACTGTTAAACCTTTTTCTTTCAAAAAGAAATTAAACCCTTAAATTTTCACTTACTTTTTTAGAAATATAATTACTGAATACATTATTTGATAGCAACGCAATGAACCAATAATTACCAATCAATTGGCATTTTGCCTCTATATTGGCACTTCATTTTCAGAAATTCAGCCCTTATTTTTTTTCATATTTCGTAGTATTAAGTTGATCCCATTTTCAATTTATAAACGTGGATTAATTTCTCCCACAAAAAACAGTTATGAGTGCACTAATTGATTTTATGTCATTATTTATTACAAATCATTCTCCTTTCTAATGTAACCTACTATTTATCATCAAGCCTCATTACCTTATAATGTAACCCCCAACTTCTCTGTATTTTATTCACTTTATACTGTTAATCATGTAACGTCAGTACACTTGGAGGATTTAGTGGGAGTCATTCAATCATCTTTAAAAATGTAAGTAATTTTTTAACTAAGAACTGAAGATCATAGTATTTAAATCAAATATGAAATATCATTTTCTCTATGATGCTTCAAATGCAGATGAGGAATCATCCTAGAAGGAGGATGTCTCAGTGTGAGGTTTTTTTCCTCAGTATGAGGTTTTTGTATGTGGTGGTAAGTTCATGCAATAATTTATTTTGACATTGCGTTGGCTTAACTTTTCTTTCTGCCCATTATTTATATTTCTGGGATTTAATTCGCAGTTGCAGGTTATACTACTTTTTGGTCGCCCGAGAAAAATAAAAAATATGCTAAAAAATTATTTGTGTGTATTCGGATATATGCTAAATTAGACAATTATATGTTTAAATACAAAATCATTGAATTTATATAGAAGAAATAATCATGTTTAAAATAATAGGTATTTGATATTTGATCTGTCAATTTAGTTCTTTGTAAGAAGTTTTTTAAAACTATAGTGAGTGAATCAATTCTTGATCGGGAAAGAACCAAATTAGCATTCACAAAGAGCATTCATAAAAAACAAGTGTGTATTGAAATATTCATTAAATTTAAACTTTTTTTTCATCCACATGAAGTGTACCCGGATAATAAGTGTAACTTGGGTACATGTTTTTTTTCTTATCTTTTTAAATATTTAATATTCTTTTGAAATGTTAGCAGATTTTTTGTTAGTGTCCCAATGCCTACAATTCATAGAAACTTCAAGTCGATCACTACTCACAAATTTAAACAACAGAAAGACATAACGATATAATGGACATTCTCACTCGGAGAAAAAGAAAATGGTGAGAGAAAAAGTCATTCCTACCATAAGGCAACTAATTTGTTTTAGTTAATATATCCCTTCAATTCAAATGTGAAAGTCCCAGGTAGTAGAATTTTATCTTTTTTCAACAAAAGGATATAGTAGTATTTAAGTTTATTGTAACTACAATATTAAAATATTTTTTTGCCAGGCCCCATTCTATCAAAAAAACTTTTGAATATTTGATTAAAGCGGTACTTTTGGAAAAGTGTATGTTTAAAGTTAGTTGTAATAGTGAATTTATTCAAGTAAATGTATGAAATTTGTACTTATGACTAAGATGACTCATGTTCAAGAAACGCACGAACTATAGAGAAGAGAAAAAAATCAACTTAGGAAAAGATTCATCAAAATTCGTGCTTTAGCGATGGTCATTGACTGGTTATCTTTATATATCTATATAAAAGCAGGAAAGTGGATTCCACTCATGTACATGATTATAGTCGCTCAGTACCAATAAAAATAATTACACATATTGCATGAGATAAAATGAATGTCTTCCATGATTTGTACACGTCCAATCTGGTTACAATTTCATGTGAACCCGCGCTTTAGTTACATTCAATCTGGCTCGAATTTTGCACGATTTGTTTGGTCAAGAGAGTTATGTTTTGAAGCTTCTAGAAGATCAGCCTGAAAAGCTTACTGCGTGTACTATTTCTCATTTTTTCCTTAGAAGAACAGTCTTGCAAAATTGAATCAAGCTTTCTTGAATTAATGATGTTAGGGTAACTGTGAACTTTCAACTTAGCCGATTTGAAGTAACTTTTCAACATGTGTGTTGCTCTTTTTAAATTACAGATTTTCTTCATTTACAAATATAAATATTTTCAAGTTTTTTTTTTCGAGTGGCACAAGCTTTAGTTCCTTATTTGACTTACCAAACGTGATAGTTTAGCACATTGAAAAATAAAAAAAATAAAAAAAATAATGAACTTAAAAATTTCTTTGCTGAAACTTTCCTAATTTGTAGTGCATGTTTTAGAGTAGATCTGACATGCAAAAGTGATGCATTAGAAACTGAGGGTTGTAGTTGTTGCTTCACTATTATCAACATAAATTTTCATAACCTGTTGAACTTGAAAGTTGTTAATAAGGCAAAAACTGACAATTTTATTGTACTAAAGCATAAAATTTTGCTCATGCACAAATCTGTCATTCAGTTATGAATTTAGGGTTAATTGCTAGGTATTACACTTCTAAATTTGTTCTGCTCCTATCATATTTTTTTATTAAAAGTATGTTAACTATTTTTTCTGAATGTCAAATTCTACATTTTGATAACTAAATATGGAGTCATACTCTGATGTTTCTCCCCCCATAAGTATCACATGGAGAGACTAGGATGAATAGTACTTCACTTACTTCTAAATGTATTTTCATCATTCTGTTACCCTATATACCTGACATGATTGTAACAACTAATATATCTTAGGTATTTGGTCATAAAATGTTTCTATTTTGGCATCATATCTACATTATGACAGATAGAGTGTAACTAATATAGTATATCGATATCATTTTCATAGATACTCCTTTATCTATGCATACTTTGAAAAATTATGTGTAAAAAAGTATGGGTCTATGAAGTTTCATACGACATCTCGCATCATATTTCAGGTTATAAATTTTTATTTGTAATTGCATTTGGTCGATGTTCATATATTAGGCTTCATAAATCAGGCCACCTTCAGAATGACGATTTCATTATTTCCACCTACAATGTCTCCACGTTCTCGCAAAGAAATTGAATTCTGCACAAATGGGTACATGTCTTATTATGTGAAGTTTTTGATCGGTCTCTATTCATTAAAATTTAATTTAATCTAATGTTGTTCTTGTGTATCCATAAAATTAAAAAGAAGAAGAAAGACCACATAGGTCTTGATATTGAAATAGATTCTCCACTAACACGATACAAAACGAAGAGAGAATGTACTTTACTTTAAAGCAAAAAGATCCATGCTTGCAAAAAGATCCATGCTTGCAAAAATAAAAGTGATATATTCATCCTTTTAGCAAGCAGTCATCCTGAAAACACTCAGCTAGAAGAATCCCGAATATATGCCAAAAGAGTATCCGTCTCACTGAAAGGTAAGACTTTGTGTAGGCTGAGTGAATTCTATCATATTTTACATATTGTAAAACTACACGGGAAAGAATAACATGCTTAGGAGCACATGAAAAAATGTTGGGAATTTGTTCAACAAGGTGGATTCAAAGGGTCATTCACAATTTTTGTTTTTAATATATCACCCAATATATTTAATATTTACTTATGTTAGCCACCACATCACTTACATCATAGTCCCGATTACTGTAAATTCTTTTACTGTGGTCATTCTTTAATGGGTCATTGACATAAAACCTACCTGATGTGGGTGACCAATGTGAGAAATTATCAATAAGTCCATCGTGTGTTGGTCACGTGACTTTGTTCCATCCAATTCCTTAACGGCGTTACCGATTTTGGGTTAAGTGTAACAGAATAGTAAACTGTAGGGGGTCGGTGTGGAAATTTGAAAGTGCAGAGGGTTTTGTGTCACAAATGTAATAGTGCAGATAAGTTTTATGTCAATTACCTTTCTTTAATTTATACTTTACCCTATATTTTATAAAGTAATCAAATTAATTCCACTTATAATACGTTTCACTCCTAAACACTTGAATCTTTACCCTTTTGCAATAGTATTTAGGCTGTAACATTTTTTAGTTGACCATAAATCTACCTTTAAATTTGATACAACTACTTAGCCACCACTATCATAAATGTTGTGATCCGCCCATGAACATGAGTGTAGTTAATTAGGAGAATGAAGTTTATCATACATATTTTCTGAGGTAGAATCAATTTATTTTCTTTCTAAGAAATGGAGTCTGCCACTATATTCGAATAACATTTTTTTCTTTGCGAACCCGCGCTTTAGCGCGGGGTACCGCCTAGTGCTCCATAATATTCCACAAATAGGTATCGATCATTGGCATCTCTGTCACCTTTGAAGGGCTCAATTTTGCAGCTTCGATCATTGGAATCGTTGCTCCGTTTGGCCCAGGTCCGCTCACCATTAACTCCTAGCACAATGCCAAATCCCCCTTCATGTTCTTCATATCCTCTCTGACTGCCGCGAACTCGGCTTGGGTGCGATCAAGTTTCACTTGCAAAACCGTTCTCTGAATTTCAAGACTGGACTTGTGTAACTGGGCGACGTCTCCCTTGAATTCTTCAAAAGCCCCCATGGTGATTTTTGCTTCTTCATCGATCATCAAAAGAATCTCGCTCCACTTTCTTCAACCTTCTGCACCATTGCAGCCTGTTTATGGTGTCAAAATACGAAACGGACCTCCATCTCTTTGTGGGATGCAAGTTCGCAAAAAATGTATGGGAGGCCCAATTAGGACCCGATTTCCTACAACTGAGATACAATGACATAATTGACTAGATCGAAGAGGTTATGTCAATAAAGATCAGCACAATCTGTGAGGAGTGGGCTATGACGATTTGGTTTATGTGCATTCAACGCAACAGCAAGAATTTTTTAAGGAGAAATGATTTCAAGCGAAGATTAGTCATTTACAATAGAAAAGAATATGATCTCTAGTTTAAGGAAGATCACCACGGAGCTTGTAAATGTTGGTCTCACTTCGACCCCAGCTCAACAATTTATCAGCAGCAGTGTGACTATGATTTGGTAGACCAATCTTGAAATCTTGGTAGATCTGATTGTTCAGAGACAAACAAACAGAGGGTGTCTTCATGTTGGGGTCAGGAACTAAGATTTGGGATTGCAAGTAATTATGGTCAGAAAGATGATGGGAGATGGTTGAAGGCCAATTCCACCGCCCTCCAGAGATAATCAAATTTGCAGTAGCAGTGTTTTGACGAGGACACTGTATGCCACCATATCATCGGATTATTGCACTGTGACTGCTATTGAATCTATTCTTATAATATAGAGAGAACAAACACGCAGCAGAATATACTCGATGTAGAGAAGAAGACTAGTGCAGAAATGGGAAACACTCTTGGGCTATATCTTGCTCATCCAACACTAAATGAGTCTCTATTCAATCTTTTCACACTTTTTTTCAATTCCTTTTCACTTTCACACCTTGCACACTACAAGTGAATAGGTATTTATAGGACTTACATAGCATTTATCTAAATTAGGAACATGAATGACTCTTAAATTACACACGTGAACTACTTCATACAATCAACAAGGTACATGATCATCTAGTTACATGAAAATTTAGAGACTTTTAAAGCAACATAGAAACATATATACCTTATAGTATGGAAATATATAAAATCAATTTTATATTTCGAAACTAGCTACGGAGTACATCCAAACTATCTAGCATTCTAGCGTCGGTGACTCTTGGATGGTAATCCACAAGAAGCACAGTTTACCCTGTTGTGAATTGTGATAGTCCTTGAGATATCTTAGTCCCTGCTTTCAGGTGCAAATTTTGACCCTTGAAGACATTGTCTAACGCTGTGACCCCGAGGTGGTCAATTGTTTACTAAGCAGTCTCCTCGAAACATCCTCAAACAGCACACCTGAGACTTCTCCCAGCGTGACGCCAAAATTACTTAGTTGCATGCTCTTCCTTTGAACACAATCATTAGTTCATTACTGGATCTTTTTATAACCTACATATAAGGTTAAAGTTGTTTGAGAAGTCCCACATTGGACATTCAAGAAGAAGAAACAAAATTAATAAGTCTCGTGGACTATTCCCCTCATTGGTAATTGGTTTTCAGATGTAACCCCATGAATTCTTTACATGATGTCAGAGTCACGGCACCACACGTGAATGGTTTAACAACCGATGTGCACACGTATCGACCATATAATGCCACACGTGAGGGGGCGTGTTGGGAAGTCCCACATCGGATATTCAAGAAGAAGAAACATAATTAATAAGTCTCGTGGACTACTCCCCTCATTGCCAGTAGGTTTTGAGGTAGAACCTCAGAAATTATTTACATCCATCCCATGTACAATAACATAGAGACTCTTTCTTACAAGCAGTTCAAACTGTTGGAAAATATGATTTTGACACGACTTCAAACCTGGGTTCGAGGAAGCTCACTTAAGAGCTTACATAAAATTATAGAAGTAGAGAGATTAGTTCCTAATCTCATCCGTCAAAATCATTGATTGATGAATGAAAAATGAGACATTGAACGTTGACGTCTCTCAATTGAGGAATGTAAATTAGTTGCGCGTTTTACGTTGAATCGAAAAGTTGTAACATTTCAATTTGAAATGAACAATTGCAACTATTCGTAAGAGGTGCCTTATTTTTATAAATAGCAGTCTCTCCTCTCATTCTAGTCATTCCACTAACCATCTTCTTATTCTCTCAATATTTCTCAAACATAGTTTCGTTCGCCGTGTACTGTACACTGGTGCATCGTCTACTGTACAGGAAGGACTTTTATCCTGGGGAGCAATTTGCTTTGTAGTATTATTCCATTAGACGCACCAACTGTGGGGGGCGAATACTGCTTTACGGAGATCGTCGTCATACGAGACTGTCATTCGAATTATCTCCGTTCTAGTCGGATATTAATCTGTAAGTTCACATTATTATTATTTATTTCGATTTCACTTTATGTTTTCTTCTTGTCAGAACAAATCTGAGTCTACTTTCTAACAATCGTAAAGCAGTATCGGATTCTTTTTGTTCTCTTTAATTCTCTGAAAATAGTTTGTGAAAACTACCCGTCCAATTTGGTATCGGTTGATTAATTTTTCTGTAAACAGATTATAGTTCACGGGTAAATTTTTTGTTCAAATTCAACTGGTCTATTTTCTGATTATGATTGAAAAATTACCAAAGTGGTGAAACTATCCCTGTAAGGTCTTAATGATAAGCACTACCTGAGGCCAAATGGAACCACATGAAAGAAATGTCCTTCTCTAGCACTCTATTCAATGGTTTGCAGTGGACGATGATCGATAGATCCAGAAGCGATAGAAGGGTCGCTTCACATCTGATACAATGTTCAGAGTTTTAGACTGCGAGAAGTTGTTTCACCAAACGTTGCATAGCGAAACGTTTAATTGAGGAACAGATCCCACCAACCATTGAAAAAAAACATTTGGGTTCACAGACATACACTATCCTCATGGAGGGAGAGGTTTTTGTGGACCACGTAAATGCAGTGACCTTCTTCTTTACAAACCAAATCGAGGTTTCGAAGTAGATTCCAGAGGCCAAACTCTCCCACAGGCCGCTTCTGTTCTTCGTCATTTTCGTCTTCCTCCACGCAATTTGGTTCGGTCGGTTTTGTCATCAATCAGTCTCCTACCTGAGCCTCCTCGTCGCCGTCGGTTCGGTTTTCAAAATACCGGTCGAGGTCTCTGATCCGTCCTCTTTCGGTGAACCAAGAACAGAGCATTAAGCCATTGTCGGGAAAGAAGAGCACTGTGTATTTGTAGTCCGACAACACATCCACGCTCGTTCCGATGTAGTCTTCACAAGAAGGAGGCGGGGACCAATCGGAAGGAGCAAGATATGATGTCGTTTCTGTTAAGTGTGAAGACTGTTTTGTAACCTAGTCTAAATTAGAGGGGGCTTACAAGCAAATTCATGTATTGCTATCTCTATATAAATTGACCTAGCTCTAGGGTTAGGGTATCACATCACATCATAGAGAGAGGCTGAGAGATCTTGTGTAATTTTCATTCGTTCATCATAGTGAAGTGGGTGTGGACCGTGGATCTAGCCAATTTGGTGAACCACGTAAATCGTCGTGTTCTTGTTCGTGTGATTTCGTTTTGCTTTTCGTTGCGTTTTTATATCGCTCCGAGTCGATCCTAACAACTGGTATCAGAGCCCGGCTCAAACAAGTGCAGAAGATTGAAGGAGGAAAATATTATTTTCTTGATCGTCAATTAAATCGACGACGAAAGAAAATTGAAGTGCGGCAGTGCGTGTTCGTGGGTCAACCGCAAACAAGGTAACTCACAAGAATTATTGGTTTGTTATTTTAATAATAAATTGATTAGAAGGGCATATTGTGGTTACTTAGTATTGGTTGATTTGTGGCCCATCAAGAAAAAGAAAGGATCTGTTTGTTCTTTTTTTTTTCTCGTCAAAGTTCTGACAGAAAGGGTAGCACGTGGGTGCTGCTACTTGTGTAGCTGAAGGAAGCACTCAGTGCGTTGGAGAAAAGAAGCAGCAGGGCTGCTGCACGTGAGAAGCTATCCGGTGCATCTCGCACGCGGTACTCAGTGCTTCAATTCGCGCGTTGGTGTTCTAAAATTGTTTTGGACGTATCTCGACATCTAGGAATCCGATTGACTTGAAACAGGAGTCAAACTTGGGGTTTTTGGACGTTCCGGATCTGTTGGTCAGATCAGATTGTTGAGATTCTGCACGGTTTGAGTGGGAGTGATGGCGGACGACGGAAGATTCAAGATTGAGAAATTCGACGGGACGAATTTCAGCCTATGGAAGATGCAGATAGAAGACTATTTGTATCAGAAGGACTTGTACTTGCCGTTGGACGGAGTTGAGAAGAAACCAAGCGAAATTAAAGACGAACAGTGGAAGATTTTGGACAGAAAAGCTCTAGGACTTGTGAGATTGAGTCTCGCATCGTCAGTTCTGTTCAATGTGTTGAAAGAAACGACGACGAAGGGTTTGATGGATGCTCTCTCACAAATGTATGAGAAACCTTCAGCAGCGAACAAGGTGTTTCTCATGCAGAAGCTCTTTGACATGAGGATGACCGAGAGTGGTAATGTTTCCCAGTACCTGAACGAGCTGAACATCGTCATAAGCCAGTTGGAATCCGTCGGGATTACATGCTTTGACGACGAGATGAAGGCACTGTTGGTTCTGTCCGGGTTACCCAAGAGTTGGGGTGGCGTAGTGACTGCTGTGAGCAATTCTGCTGGAAAAGACAAGCTAGGGTACGACAACGTGGTGAGCACGGTACTCGGTGAAGAGATGCGCAGGAAGAGCAGTGGATCTAGCAAATCCTCTGATGGTGCGTTGTATGTCGAGCAGAGAGGGAGATCAGCAGACAGGAAGAACGGAAACAAGGGTCGAGGTCGATCTAAGTCAAAGTCAAAGTGGAAGAAAAAGGACATTAAGGACATCGAGTGCTACAACTGCGGTGAAAGCGGACATTTTGCAAGGGAGTGCAAGAATCCGAGCAAGAAGAAGTCAGACAACCACAAAGGTAATGATTCTATTAATATTTCTGAAAGTGATCCTGAAACATTAATATTATCTGTATCCTCAAAGGAGGATGTGTGGGTGGTCGATTCTGGTGCTTCGTTCCATGCGACAGGTAGAAAGGATATTCTTCATAATTACGTGCAGGGTAACTTCGGGAAGGTGTATCTCGGAGACGATGAGGCATGTAAGATTGTTGGGAAGGGAGAAATTCAATTGAACTTGGATAATGGAACAGCTTTGCAGTTGACTGATGTCAGACATGTTCCGATGTTGAAGAGGAGTCTTATCTCGGTAGGACAGCTTGCAGCATCAGGTTGCAAAACTACTTTTGGAGTTGATTCCTGGAAAGTAACAAGAGGATCTATGGTGATCGCACATGGTAAGAAGGAGGGTACTTTGTATGTGACTTCAGGAACGGACAGTACCATAGCTGTCGCGTCTTCTGATATTGGCGCAAGTACCTGGCACCACAGGCTAGGACACATGAGTGAGAAGGGCATGCAGATAATGCTCAAAACAGGCAAGCTCAAGGGTTTGAAGGAACTTGATTTGGAGTTTTGCGAGGATTGTGTCTACGGGAAGCAGAAGAGAGTCAGCTTCACCAAAGTTAGCCGCGGTAGAAAGCTCAACAGGTTGGAGTTAGTGCATACAGATGTATGGGGTCCAGCAAATGTAGCTTCTAATGGAGGTGCGTCTTACTTTGTTACTTTTATTGATGATGCCACTAGAAAACTATGGGTTTACTTCTTGAAGCACAAATCAGATGTGTTTGATGTGTTTAAGAAGTGGAAGGCTACTATTGAGAATGAGACAGGTCGGAAACTTAAGTGTTTGAGATCTGACAATGGTGGCGAGTATTGCAGCAATGAGTTTGAGGAGTTCTGCGCAGAGAACGGCATCAAGAGACAGATGACAATTCCAAACAAGCCTAGACAAAATAGAGTTGCAGAGCGCATGAATAGAACACTCACAGAGCGTGCAAGGTGCATGAGGATACACGCTGGATTGCCTAAGTCATTTTGGGCTGAGGCAGTGAACACAGCTGCATACTTAATCAACAGAGGTCCATCGACAACACTAGATTTTGGATTGCCTGAGGAAGCTTGGACAGGAAAACAGGTATGTTTGTCGCATTTGAGAACATTTGGATGTACCGCTTATGTTCATGTTGATGCAGAACAGAGGTCCAAGTTAGATCCTAAGTCGAAGAAGTGTGCGTTTATCGGGTATGGCATTAACAGTTTTGGCTATCGATTTTGGGATTTCGATAAGCACAAGGCTGTTAGAAGCATGGATGTGGTATTTAACGAGTCAGTTATGTACAAGGATTGGAAACAGGGACAGGTTTCAGATGAGAAGGAAACGGTAGAGCTTGAGATTGGAGATGTCCAGCCACAAGTTGAAGCCCCTGCTCCAGTACAAAGCTCAGAAGTTGAAGCGGTCGCTCCAACACGAAGAGTTTCAGGAAGGTCGACTAAAGGTAAGACTCCAGCTCGTTATTTATCATCACTGTCATATCTTTTGCTCACAGATAGTGGTGAACCCGAGAGCTTCGAGGAAGCTGTTCAGAGTGAAGCCAGAGTCAAGTGGGAGCATGCAATGAATGATGAGATGCAGTCTCTCTACTCCAATAAGACATGGGATCTTGTGGAGTTGCCTCGAGGGAAGAAGGCTTTGCACAACAAGTGGGTTTACAGACTTAAGGAGGAGCATGATGGATCAAAGAGGTACAAGGCTAGACTGGTGGTGAAAGGATTTCAGCAGAAAGCAGGCGTAGACTTCACTAAAATCTTCTCTCCAGTTGTGAATATTTCCACCATCCGCACGGTACTTAGCATTGTGGCAGTTGAAGATTTGCACCTTGAGCAGTTAGATGTCAAGACAGCCTTTCTACACGGGGATTTAGAAGAAGACATCTATATGGTATAGCCACAAGGGTACAAAGCAGCAGGTAAAGAGAATATGGTGTGCAAACTAAGGAAGAGTTTGTATGGCTTGAAGCAGGCACCGAGGCAGTGGTACAAGAAGTTTGACAACTTCATGTCTAGGCAAGGATACAAGAAGTGTCAAGGGGATCACTGTTGCTACTTCAAGAGGTTCAAGAATTCTTACATTATTCTCTTGTTATATGTGGATGATATGCTTGTTGCAGGATCAAGCATGGGGGAAATTCAGAAGCTGAAAGAGAGCTTATCTAAAGAGTTCTCAATGAAGGATTTGGGACCTGCGAAGCAAATCCTTGGCATGAGAATCAACAGGGATAGAATTGGCAAGAAGCTAGTTTTATCACAAGCTGATTATGTTCAGAAAGTCTTGAAGAGGTTTAACATGCATGATGCTAAACCAGTGAGTACTCCATTGGCGAGTCACTTCAAACTTTCGAAAGACCAGAGGCCAGCTACAGATGAGGAGAAGAACTACATGGCTAAAGTTCCTTATGCATCTGCTGTGGGAAGCTTGATGTATGCTATGGTGTGCACACGTCCAGATATTGCCCAAGCAGTGGGAGTTGTTAGCAGATTCATGAGAAATCCCGGTAAGGAGCATTGGAGAGCTGTGAAGTGGATTTTCAGGTATCTGAGAGGTACACAGGATGTAGCTTTGTGCTATGGAGGGTCGGAGATCAGTTTGAAAGGGTATGTTGATTCAGACATGGCTGGTGATGTGGACAGAAGAAAGAGCACTACAGGCTATGTGTTTACACTTGGAAGTGGAGCAGTCAGTTGGGTTTCGAGGTTGCAGAAAATTGTTGCCCTATCTACTACTGAAGCCGAATATGTAGCAGCTACGGAAGCGTGCAAAGAGATGGTTTGGCTACAGAGTTTCTTGAGGGAACTTGGGAAGAAGGAGAGGAGTTGTAAGCTGTATAGTGACAGTCAGAGTGCAATTCATCTGGCGAAGAATTCCACTTTTCATGCAAGGACGAAACACATTGACATCAGGTATCACTTCATTCGTTCATTATTGGAGAAAGACGTGATCAAATTGGAGAAGATTCACATGAGCCAGAATCCTGCGGATATGTTTACCAAGGTTGTGACCTTGGAGAAGCTGAGAACTTGCTCGGCTTCGGTTGGCCTAGTTACATGATGAGAGGCCAAGTCCACACTCATGGAGGATGTTGAATTGAAGCTGAGAGTACACTCAGAGTTAATCAGTCTTCAAGTGGGAGATTGTTAAGTGTGAAGACTGTTTTGTAACCTAGTCTAAATTAGAGGGGGCTTACAAGCAAATTCATGTATTGCTATCTCTATATAAATTGACCTAGCTCTAGGGTTAGGGTATCACATCACATCATAGAGAGAGGCTGAGAGATCTTGTGTACTTTTCATTCGTTCATCATAGTGAAGTGGGTGTGGACCGTGGATGTAGCCAATTCGGTGAACCACGTAAATCGTCGTGTTCTTGTTCGTGTGATTTCGTTTTGCTTTTCGTTGCGTTGTTATATCGCTCCGAGTCGATCCTAACAGTTTCTTTCGAATTGGTTTCACTCGCGTAGATAGACGACGATGAATTCACTGGTGGGGATTGGTATAGTGGAGGGGCAATTGTTGATGAGAGTGTTGGCGGTGTTGATTCGGATGTCATCGCATCAGTTGACGCAGAGGGCGGATTTTCAGCATCGACCATGTATAAAGGCAAACACGGTTTGTAAGGTTCGCCGAATTTCTCTTTTGAAATGGATGAAGTTAGGGGCAAAAACGTTTAATTGTATAATAAACGAGAATTCATGCAAAGGCCGAAGTTCTATGCCCTTTGCTTTTGATTAAAACAAGGCAGCGGGCACAAGAATAAACTTCTGAGGGAGGGGTTATGTCTTCTCAAAAGGACCCCTCGAGAAACAAGTTTTGTGTCTGTTGGAGGAAACAAGAGAAAGTTGCGAACCAGTCATCATTTTATTTTGAGATTTGCTTCACGCATACAAAATGGAACGGATTCGATTCCAAGAAGAAGTCGGTGGGGTGAAAGAAAAAATAAATAAATTCTAACTTCCGATTTCATGAGAGGTAAGTAAGCTTCTCTGACAAATTAGAATTTTACATCTTCTATATTGCACCTATATCCAAGAAGATCCCTCTCCCAGGGATGATATGATCTAGGACATGCAGTGAAGATTTTAGACATACAAGTGTGGAAGATGATGACTGTGACAGATTTTATTTTTCAAAAGGCTCCCAAATTTTTGGTAGTGTCACTTTAAATCCATCAGAAAATCTTCATTTGAGGTTTCGACATTATAAATCCTGATGACATGGATTTGATACATCTGTTTTAATCTGTCTAAGATTTAGGGTGCTATGGCTGCATTGCTATGTGTATTTGTCTTTTGTTTTTTTTACTTACTCGAACATGTAATTGAGACAAAGCTATGCTAGTATCAATAACATAAACATTGTTAGGAGACTTCTTGTTACCCAGGCGACCACCAAGAAAGTACAACTTTGATTTCAGTTGGACGCAAACCATCTTTTCTGGGAAGTGAGACGACGGGAATTCATAGATGCATTGAATACCATCTTTGGGTTCTTTGAAATCCCATGTGGTTGTGTTATGTCTTTTTTGAGGCTTTTGTTGTTGCCGGAACTATGTGCAGAAGAAGATACGAAGGTATTGTGTACCTTGATCTTGTATAGCCTTAATGAAACCGGACAAAATTCGTAGCCGACCAACATGAACATATGACCGGTGACTTGTTCTGCTTCGTGAGATATCATCTTCATTGTCTTCGATTTCATCATTCTAAAATCTTCACTTATGTGTGCGAGTTCCTTTATATGACTTTGGATGAGATATCTTAAAGACAAGTGGTCTTAGCCAAGAGTATTTATTTTATTTTTGACCATGAATAAATAATTGCTATTTGAGAAAGTCTTGTTTATGACATAAACAATTGGGTCATACTAATTACGATTACATTCGTAACTTGATAATTTTGAACCATCTTCTCAAAATATGTGATTAACTTGGATCACAAGTATGAAATATGCGTGATGGGTTTAGTGCGACCCTCGAATTATTTTATGCTGACATACGTGTTCTAAATAGAAAAAAGTGTGCAATAATATCGATATTTATTGCATAGTTGGGATAAAACATTGAACGCCTTTAAGCAACACAAGTCGAGGTAACAAATAAATATAATTAAATATTAAGTTCATCACGGCGATCAAGGAAGGAGAATATGTTTTTCTGATATATGTTCTCAAAGTTGGATTATCCAACATACCTCGGCATATGGTGTCTTAAAGGTAGTCCTAAAGACTCCCATTACTGAACCTATTTAAGGTGGGTTAATTTTATATCTTAATCACGCTATGTAGTAAACATGATCAAGTAATATAATTCCCACCAATTGCTTATTCTAGAGAAGTGTACGTAATGGTTGCCCCATGTGGTGAATCCGTCAGGAACTAATGATTCTTTGATCGTGTACTTGATTGGAAACTCTCTTGTCTTATAAAGAAATAATTTTATAACTCCTGAATATAGTAATTGTTGTTATGAAACTTATATAAGTTTGACATTCATATGCGCCACTATAAGAAGGCTTAAAAGATCGATATATGACGTGTACCCTGTAAACATTCCAAGAGTTTTCAAGTACTCATGGATATGCGATTTAAAGTTGTCATTGTGATTAAATCACAGATCATTCCAAGTGTTTTAAAGCACTCATGGATGTGCAATTTAGTATAACGCAAATTAGGAGTTTCATAGTACTTATGATTTGTTTACTATTGCATAATTTGGACAACGTAAAATTCATGTTGGTATTTTGAGCCAATAAATTACAAAGGTCTTTTAAACATCTCGATGGAATTCATGATCCAAAGTTTCATGAATAGGGAGAGTTCCATATTGACTCTATTATTATCTTGTAGAGATAATAAGCGGAGAATGAGCAATTAATTTGACATATCCTTCTTAAAGAATGAAAACGAATTATAGTTATAATTGTGAGGGATGTCCCAGAATATGGATTGCATTTGTGCTCTACCGGAATGGTATGTGAAATGCTAACATTGTGAAGCAGTTAAAGTCTCGACTAGGATGCATTTGCAAGGATTCATCAGTTACAAGCAAACAATGAGGCTTGTTTTAATATAAATCCTAGAAGATGGATAATAAGTGTTGTAAATAATACAAAGAACAAGAACCATGCAACTCATGAAATATGAGGTTATGCGTGGGTTTGCAAACATTTTGTACCAATCCTTGTGATGGTGTACGAGTAAGCCTCATCATAGAAAGCTCAATTATTCTCTTTACCAAATAAGGATCACTAAAAAAGATCAAGTGGATCTCTAACTTAAGAGATCACTAATCCACAAGTGAATTTGTATTCACTCTCGGTAGAGCGGCAATTAGTTGGAAATCTTCAAAGCATACGTGCATTGCAAGGTCTTCTATGGAAGCATAGATCATAGAGTCAGACAAGGCAGGGGAAGAAGCAAAATGGCTTCATTACTTCCTCGAAGATACTCCAACTCGCCCAAAATTTGTGTCTCCTATTTAAACACAAAGCAATATGTATAATGGTAAGTCTAGACATCTATTTAAAGACAAGATACCATTAGGCAACTTCTCTCACAAAAAAAATAATAATAATAAGATCGATCGATTGTGTAAAGTCAAAAGAAAACGAATTGTTGACCAAAGTTTTATTGAGAGAATGAGTAGCAACTTCGTCAAGGGGAATGGGGCTTATGCCAAACTCGTAAGAGTTGCACGATAGCGGAAAACCCAACCTAGGTGACTGGAGATCCCAAGAACTAGGTTCAAAAGGGACAACCTAACTATTTGTGCAAATATCAAAATCACTCACCAAAGGAAACATAGTTTCCACCCCATTCTTAGGACGATGAGTGGTAGGGCCAGGGTAAGCTATGCTTTTAATGAGACCACATGTTAAGACGAGTATGGATAGATACCCTTAAATGTGTCTCACTTTTGTGAGTAGGAACTGGGGCCGGTTCTAGGAGGATAGGCATACTCCTCTAAGACTACTCATGAAACCAGGCAAAAGTGTCTCAGGGCAAAATGAGCACAACCATGAGAACAAACTATGTTCTGGAAATTAATTGTGTGGTTACTATCGACTAGGTATACACCATGACAAAACAGTTCAAAGCGCTTCGCACACTATCTAGCCAGTATACCCTATAGTAGCTCACTAATGGAAAAGTTCAAGGCCTAAGGCTACTTATCTTTATGAAATTAATTACCTACTGAGAGAATTGAGTCCATAATACCGATTGACACTTTCAGCTTCAACGCTAATTTTTCATTCATGTGGGGGATTGTTGGAAAATATGATTTTGACACGACTTCAAACCTGGGTTCGAGGAAGCTCACTTAAGAGCTTACATAAAATTATAGAAGTAGAGAGATTAGTTCCTAATCTCATCCGTCAAAATCCTTGATTAATGAATGAAATATGAGACATTGAACGTTGACGTCTCTCAATTGAGGAATGTAAATTAGTTGCGCCTTTTACGTTGAATTGAAAAGTTGTAACCTTTCAATTTGAAATGAACAATTGCAACTATTCATAAGAAGTGCCTTATTTCTATAAATAGCAGTCTCTCCTCTCATTCTAGTCATTCCAATAACCATCTTCTTATTCTCTCAATATTTCTCAAACATAATTTCGTTCGCCGTGTACTGTACACTGGTGCATCGTCTCTATTACAGGAAGAACTTTTATCCTGGGGAGCAATTCGCCTCGTAGTATTATGCCATCAGACGCACCAACTATGGGGGGGGGGGGGAATACTGCTATACGGAGATCGTCATCATACGAGACTGTCCTTCGAATTATCTCCGTTCTAGTCGGCTTTTAATCTCTAAGTTTACATTATTATTATTATTTATTTCGATTTCACTTTCTGTTTTCTTCTTGTCAGAACAAATCCGAGTCTTCTTTCTAACACAAACATGGTTGGAGAATCTCTGTCAGACCAGAATTATTCTATCTTACTAGGGATTGAAGTAGCAGTTCAATATGTAAGCTCCACCATCAACCTCTGATCATCATGCATGAGAATGGTATCGTTATGACTTCTATTAACTTGTTTTCATCTGAATACCTACCTGACTTGATAATGTAAAGTACGAGATATATAGGTCATTGCGTGTAACATTGCCATATCATCGAGGACTCTAAACTTAATGTCTGAATATTTATGGGCCCATGTCCTGGAAAATGAAAAAGTTTAAAAGGTTTTCTGGGAACAGCTTTGTTAGGGATGATAGATCAACAAAAAAATATGATTACGGGCTGATTTCAGATTGCTTCATAAGATTCTGGATTATAGTAATAATTATCAAAATATGTTTCAACGTTTATAGTGTATCATCACAATCATCACAATGAAAATAATACCTACGTAGCAGTAACTAATCAGCAACTGATTAAGTCTGGTAAAGGACAAATACTCAACTGGAAAATAGTGGAAAGTATTCGTAGATCCTTTTTTTTTTTTTGAGGAGGAAATGAAATTCAATTACTGGGTAGTCAGCCCCAAAAGATCCGAACTAAATACATCATGCGCCCAACTTGGCGTTTGTGAATAAAAACTAATATCATCCTCTTCTATCGCTTTTGAGGCCACCAAATGTGCGAATGAATTCCCATCTCGATGAACATGCAGGACCTCAACCTCGTCAAAAAAGCTAAGCTTTGATCTGCACTCAACTAGTATCTCCTTTAAATCTGAAATCGCTTGAAGCTCTCTGGTTCTTCCGACTATTTCATCACGTAACAAATGCACCGCAAGCAGACAATCAAGTTCCAACTGAATCTGTTTCAACCCCAATTCTCGAGCGAAGTCCAGACCCTCAGAAGCCGCGGCAAGTTCTGCCATTAGTGGAGTTCTTTGTCGAGTGATTCTCCTCTGCCTAGCAGCAATGAAGTTGCCATCGCCATTTCTAATCACCGAGCCCAAACCCGAAGCAGGGTAATGTTCCCTCCACGCAGCGTCAACATTTATCTTTACAAATCCACCCCTCGGACAACTCCACCTACTGCTACTACTAGCAACCTGTAGATGATCCTCGAAAAATCCAGATGCTTTTGCCTCTTTGAACCATAGTAAATAATCTTTACTGCTGGCCACAATTTCCTCCGGATCTCTTCCTCTTCCATTGAAAGTTTTATCATTTCGATTTTTCCATATCGCCCATATTGTCATCACAAAGGTCTCACATCTCAGGCTATCTTTACTTAATAAAAACTGCATCATCATGTCTCTGATATCAGTATATGAGCCAACCTCCAGCTCTTCACCCAAAGATAGATTCCAGACTTGTTGAGAGTGACTACAAGTACGGAACAGATGGTCCAGTGTTTCATCCTCTCCATTGCACAGCTTGCACCTCACTGGTATATTCAGCCCCCTTGTAACTAGTTTGCTTGCCACTGGTAATGAAGCATGACCAAGACGCCAACTCGTCATAAGGAATTTCTTGGGTATTTTCAGTCTCCACAGTCCCTTGAGCCAAGATCCATTTGAACCCATATTCGAAGACGAAGGTGGAGCAGTTGAGATCTTCCTCTGCGCAGTGTAGCCCGACTTAACTGTGTATTGGCCATCTTCTGAATGCACCCAAAAGGAAGTATCTGAAGGTTCGTCACATCCTATTGGCACCTGTAATACATGCTCTACATCAATGGGCCATATGACTCGCTGAATCTTTTCCACGTCCCAAGCTCCTGTTACAGCATTGATTAATTCGCTGACCTTCATATCTTCGCAGTCCGGTGGGCAGGTTGTTATAAGGCTGTAAGTGTCAGGTCGTTTTAGCCATTTATCACCAAACACGTTAATCGAAGTGCCATCCTTTATCTTCCACACCAATCCGCTTTTAATCATGTCCCTTCCTGCTAAGATACTTCTGAAAGTGTAAGACACCTGTGAAGATTTCTTCAGCTCATATTGTAGAATTGATGAGTGGCGATAGTACTTGTCTTTGAAAACACGGGCAGCGAGAGAGTTCGGATTCTTCAAAAATCTCCATGTTTGTTTTGCCAACATAGCTTTATTGAAATCTAGGAAGTCACGGAAGTTTAAACCACCACTTTCTCTATACTCTTTCAGCTTAGACCAAGCAATCCAGTGAATTTTCCTCTTTTGATCATCCTCCCCCCACCAAAACTGTCTGACTAATCGTTCAAGATCCTGGCAAATCTTAACGGGCAAGAGAAAACAGCTCATAGTGTAAATAGGAATAGCTTGAATAACTGACTTGATTAAAACCTCCTTACCAACCGTAGAAAGCGACGACCCCTTCATCTTCTTGGCGACCTTTTCCACTAGAGGACTAAAAGTGGCAGTTCTGCTCCTTCCAACTTGAGTGGGCAAGCCCAAGTATATGTCATGATGAGATGCCAGCTGAACACCACAGATATCACTAAGTGTCGTGCGATCTTCAATCGGGACATTTTCCGAAAACGTGACTGAGGATTTTTGAAGATTAAGCACTTGGCCCGACGCCTTTTCATACTCCCGCAAAATGGTTTTCAAAACTCCTATCTCTTCAGCCGAAGCTCTCGTAAACAGTAAACTGTCATCTGCAAAGAAAAGATGAGAGATTTTGGGGCCTCCACGAGACGCACACATCCCCGTTAGACGTCTATCCTGCATTGCAGCTGTTAGTCTTCGGGATAAAGTTTCACTAACAAGTAAGAACAAATATGGGGAGAGAGGACATCCCTGACGCAAACCCCTTTCAGGGTTAATAAAACCCTGCACTTCTCCATTCACTATCAAACTATATGTAACGGTTGATATACAGCTCATAACTGAGTTTATCCAACGGTTACCGAATCCCATGCTTTCCATCACAGCTCGCAGATAATCCCACTCCACCCTGTCGTATGCCTTGCTCATGTCAGCTTTGAGAGCGAGGAAACCCTTTTTTCCTTTTTTCCTATTCTTCATCGAGTGCAACAGCTCAGACGCAACAAGAATATTATCTGAAATCAGACGACCCGGAACAAAGGCTGACTGATTTTCGGATATAACAGAGTCAAGTACTGTTTTTAATCTGTTAGCCATTGCTTTTGTGACAATCTTGTAAACAGTAGAACATAAACTGATGGGACGTAAATCAGTAGATTTTCTAACCTGTTTGACCTTGGGGATCAAGGCAATGAGAGTGTGATTGAAAGCCGATATATCCCCATCTCCATTGAGGAAACTCAAACATAACTCCTCTATCTCTCCTCCAACGATAGACCAGAAGCGCTGGAAAAATCCAGCTGGAAAACCGTCATGTCCTGGCGCCTTTGCTGGTGATAACTGGCGAAGAGCTAATCGGACTTCCTCTGTAGTGTAACTCGCTTCAAGGGCAGCACGTTGATCGAGGGAGATCAACCCCTCTACGCTACTACTCATAGGCTCTATATGTGCTCTCTCCGGATTCGACGAGGAGAAGATATTTCTAAAATATTCCCCTAGAATCGAAGTAATCTGTGCCTTTTCCGTAACCCAATTCCCTTGCTCATCCTCCAAACCGTTGATACGTTCCTGTTGCGTCTAATCGAGGCTTTGCGGTGAAAGAAACCTGTGTTCCGATCCCCTTTACGCATCCACACTTCCCTACTACGTTGTCTCCACATATCCTCCTCCATAAGTAAAGTCTGAAGGATTGACTGACGAATGACTCTCGACTCAGCAATGGCCGCTGCAGTCTGAACACCCTCGGCTAGCAGAGTGAGCCGAGCACGTAACTTCTTCAGTTTCATCTTTACACTACCAAAAACTTCCCTGCTCCATCCCGACAGAGCTGTTGCCATTCCTTTTATCTTCGAACTAACTGACCCGTTCAGACCCGTCCATCTTTCTTCCACAAAACGAGAGCATCGCGGATCTTGAAGCCACATTGTTTCGAACTGAAAACGTCTGTTGACCTTGACGTTTCGTAGAATACCAGAGGGCCAAGTAACTTGAAGAGGAACATGATCAGACACTTCTGCTACAAGGTGATCCACTTTACCCCATCCGAAGACATCTGTCCAATTGTCCGTGACAAGGCACCTGTCTAATCTTTCTCTAATCGTCGCTCCATCCCCTTGATTGTTTGACCAAGTGAACCGAACTCCAGAGAAACCCAGATCCCTGAGCTGAACACGATCTATAACGCTATTAAAACCCTCTATCTGATTAAAGGAGACTACTCTTCCTCCTTCCTTTTCAGAAATAGACGTAAAAGCGTTAAAATCGCCAACCACACACCACGGTTGATCATGTGGTCGCAACCGTTCCAACAAAGTCCATGAATTATGTCTCTGATTTCTGTCAGGGTCACCGTAGAAACCAGTAAAGTAACCATTCTTGGCCTCACTAAGAATAGTGAAAAAACCATGAATATAAAACTTTGATATTTTGTCGAGAGCGAAACTGACCTCATCGTCCCACATCAAAGCTAAACCTCCCCTACGATCTTCACAATCGTAAAAAACGCCATTACGAAAACCCAGTCGATCTATAATCCTTTCCATCTCCGTTGCATACCGCTTTGTCTCCATCAAGAAGACGATATTGGGCTTCTGTCTCCTTACTAAGTCGCAAAGAGAAATAACGCTACGAGGGTTCCCAAGCCCTCGCACGTTCCAACTTAGTAGACTCATTGCGCCTGGCTGGACTGCTCCGCAGCCTCAGCCAATATAATATTTGGGTCCTTTAAGGCGTCCCGATCCTGAAGTGGAGTCTGGTTCTCAGAAACCTTTGAAACAGTCTCTGTTGATGGCATTATTTCATCCTTTTTCCTGTGGGGAGGATTTGTATGGGACAAATGAGAAGCTTGAATGGAGCTTTTCTTACTCTGACTAGCAGTTTGTTTTGAAGACTCACTGTTTGTTGACCGAACACCCCTAGCAGGGCCTCTGCCCCTTCCACGACCTCCCTGTCCCACCGCTGGATTTCCTCTGCCCCGACCAGCACTATCAGTCCCTCTTCCCGCCGAATTCAGCCGATTCTTGGCCTTTTCCCCTGGGTTCGGGGTCAGATTTGTATCTCCTATCTTCCTTTTTGCACCAGTTGTGGAACTACCAAGGGCTATTGTAATCCCTTTTCCTTTTTCCTCCGCTGAAAACATGTTTTGCTTCTCCGAGTTGGCAAGTGGATTGTTGAAAGTTTTGGTGGCGTCAAAGGTTTGGGAAGCATCAGGGTTATTCTCCGTCATTATTTCTTCAGTTTCTGCATTGCTAGAGTTACAAGATCCATTAGAATCTTCACCCAGTTGCATGTCCACGTCCCTATCTTCTGTATCATCTTTAACACCTTCTGTATTCTCCCCATCAGCAAGATTGTTTTCAGTTTCTTCTTTAAAGGCATCATACAATCTTCGTCGTGGAGCCGGCCTAAATAACAACCAATCACCAAATCCAGGCTGACTTTGCCTCTTCTCAATATCTGACTTGAGCAGACAATCATCCCCATGGTGACTGATCCGTCCACACCATTGACAAAGATTAGGTACTCGTTCATATTTATAATCAAGCCAAACTCTTTTGTCACAAGCAACGATGTATCTTCCACGCATCAACGGTTTGTTAAGATTAAGCTGTACTCGAGCACGCATATAGTCTGAGCCTTCACTAGACTGAATCTTTGAATCCACAAAAAGAACCTGACCCATAGTCCTCATCATCCTACGTAAGTCGTCCTCTGTTTGTAGGTAAATTGGGATGTTCTTCACTTGAACCCAAACATCAATAGTATCAAAAGTAGCTTTCTACGTCTGGTCTGCTAAATCCCAGGGTTTCAGTATCAGCAGGTTCTCATCAAAAATCCATGGTCCACCTTTAAAAACAATATCAAGCGAAGCCTTCGAGGGAAACTGAAAGACAAAGAGATTCGGCCCTGTTTCATGAATGTTGATCGATTCTCCTTCCGGCCATATCTTTTTGAACAATAGCTTCATAGCCCATACATTAAATCTGATAGGAAGAATGAACTTGCCGATTAAACAAGGACCCATACCTCTAATTGCCGCCAAACAGTATTCAGGGTCGAAGACCTCTGCATCCTCTTCTTCCAGAGAGAGCTGACCAAAGTTAAGAGTTGAGCACACCTCTGCCGCCATCGAAGACAGGGAGTTCGCCGGAGGATAGACGCCGTAGAGATCAAACCCTAGCTTTGCCCTCTGTCGAAGAAAAAATTCGCCTATTTCGTCTCCGAACTATTCGGAGCAGGTTACCAAGTGAAAGCAAATGAAATTTTTCGTAGATGCTTTTGAATGGCATCTCCATGTACTTTTCTGGACAATATGGAATATCGTAGGGTCCTTTACTTATTAAGTTGTTTCTAAGACCTCCCTGAATGAGTCAGACCCACACCAAGATGAGTCATTCATTTAGTTTCCCTGGCCAGAGCCAGACATTCTACTTGGGCTGCCAAGATTCACCACATTCCTTCTTTAGCAAGAGCCACAATCAGAGCTTCTTGAAATTCCACATATCTTAGTTGGGTAGACCTTTATTTGGTGTTTTAGTTACCGTTCAAAGGCTCCCTTATTTCTGCACGAGGAGTTGCCAGCCGTTCTACTAGCAACAAAAATCAAACCCTCGACTAATCTACAATGTTCAAGGCTTCAGGCATTCTACATTACTACTCTTACACCGTCATTCTCGTTTTCTTTTCATGTAAAACCTCGAATTTCAAAGTGTTCTGAGATGAAGTATAGAGTTTTCCCTGACTTTTTCACATCAGCGAAAAATATGAAAAACAAACTTCTTTCCTGACCGAAGTTTTCTAGGAAAATATTAATGCCTTTTATATCTCCGAGAAGAAAAGTGAGTGAAAGGAATTCAGAAACTTGTCTCGGGTTCAGGTCACTTCTATAAAAATGCAAATCCAAGTCTTGCTTGGGAAATTACTGAAGCCGATGCCATAAATATTTAGCAATATATAACAGAACCAAACTTATTCCTTTACTCATGTACTGGAATCTCAATAGAACAAGTAATGATTTGGGATGAAATAGCAGAGAGACTAGCACCGAAGTAAGAAGGATTAATGATATTGCAGCCTGAATGATAACGAAATCTACTTGTATTAGAGTGTTAATATATTGTTCTTATCGATTGACAGAGAAGCTAAATCTGGGTTCATCTGTTGAACGTTAATAGGAAAAAAGAACTGAAATAAACAATCAACTCATGAGATTCTTCAAGCATCCAGAAGCATCCAGCAGTGCATCTGGACAACGAATCTAACAAGCCACCATTATTGAAGCTTTGACAAAACAAATGATATGAGAAGAATCTTGTGTTCCAATTGGGGATATGTATATGAATTGCAAGAAGAGATTCAAATGATTTAAAAACATCAACAAACTAGAAACATATATACCTAATATGGAAATATTTAAAATCGAGATTATATTTCCAAACTAGCTAGCCAGTACATCCAAACTAGCTAGCATTTTTTGCGACGATGATTTATTAATGCTAATCCACACGAATCCACATATTATTCTTTTGTGACAGTCCTTGAGTTATCTTAGTCCCTGATTTCAGGTGCCGATGTTGACCCTCCAAGTCAATTCTCTAACGCTGTGACACCGAGGTAATCAGTTCTTTACATAGCAGTCTCCTTCAAACTTCTTCAAACAGCACACCTGATACTTCTCCGAGCGTGGCGCCATGATTACATAGTTACATACTCGTCTTCTCAACACAATCATTACTAGTACTTTTTAAAAGCTATAAGGTTAAAGTTGGTTGTAGGAAGGTTGTAACCTTACTCCAACGGGTGTTGTAAAAAAACTAGGTGATGTTAAGGTTCACCAAAACAACTTGAAATTGTTTGGTGGTGCCTCAATGTACTTTCCACACAGTAAAAGCCACAACAAAAATTCCATAGCTACCAGATTAGCTAGAACAATAAGTTCCCCTCCCATAAACAATAACATAGACACTCTTCGTAAGAGTTACTTATTTTCTTACGAACAGAACTTTGTTGGACAATCACAGTCAGAACATAATTACTCTATCCTGCTAGAGATTCAACTAGCAGTTGAATATGTAAGATCAAGCATCAGCCTCAGATCATCATGTATGAAAATGGTATTGTTATGACATATATTAACTTGTTTTCATCTGAATACCCACCAACTCAATAATCCAAATTACCTGATGTATAGGTTAGGACTACGTGTAACATTGCCATATCATCGAGGACTATAAACTTACTGTCTGGATCTTTATGGGCCCATGTCCAAGAAAAATAAAAAGTTTCGGAACATCTTCGTTATGAATGATAATTCATTAAGAGAATATGATTTACATGCTGATTCGAGATTGCTTCAAAAGATTCTGGATCATAGTAATGACCAAAATATGATACAATGTTTATAGTGTACCATCACAATTATCATAATGAAAATAATACTTACATTGCAGCTACAAATCAGCAATTGATCAAGTACGGTAAAGGACAAATACTCAACTGGAAAATAGTGGAAAGAATTTGTAGATGCCTTTTGAATGGCATCTCAGTGTACTTTATGGAAAATCGTACGATCCTTTATTTATTAAGTTGTATCGAAAACCTCCCTTGAATAAGTCCAGACCTGCGCCAAGATGAGTCATTCATTTTGTTTCCCAGGCCAGAGCCAGACATTCCACTAGGGCTTGCCAAGATTCACCACATTGCTTCTTAAGAAACTACATTAGCTTAATTGGGTACTCCTTTCTTTGGTGTTTTAGTTACCTATCAAAGGCTCCCTTATTTCTGCACGAGGAGTTTTCAGCCGTTCTTCTAACAACAAAAATCCAACCCTCAACTAATCTACGATCTTCAGGGCTTCAGACATTCTACGTTTATACTCCTACACCGCCATTCTCTTTTTCTTTACATGTAACACCTCAAATTTCTAAATGTTCTCAGAAGAATGTAGCAGTTTTTCCCCAACTTTTTCACATTAGCAAAACATATGAAAAACAAGATCTTTCCTGACCGAAGTTTTCTAGGAATCTATCCGTGCCTATTATATCACCCCAGAAGCAAAGTGAGTGCAAGGAATTCAAAACCTGTCTCGGGTTCAGGTGACTTCTATAAAAATGCAAATCCAAGCCTTGCTTGCGCAATCGCTGAAGACGATGCCCTATGTATTTACCTATGTAGCACGAGTGTGGGTGCGGGTGCGGAAAATTCCCGAAAATCAAGGGTACGGGTGCAGCGGGGGTGCGGCCACATTATTTATATTTCTATCTCATGTTATTAGTCATACCATTATACTAATATAATAACGACAATAATAGGGATCATATTATAATCGAACATACATCCCTACTCACATTCGAAGATACAAGGTTACTATATCAAAAGTATAATCTCTTCATGTAGTTGTTCTTAGCTGTGGGGAGATGAGTAATCTAAGGGTTAAAAATGTTCACACACGTTTTTTTTTCTAGATTCTAGTTGTATTTGAAATACCTCTTAGCTAAAACATTCAAAAATGACACTTCCTTATCCACAAAGCACCCGCAAAGAACCAACGAAGCACCCATGCACCCACGAATCACTCAGAAGCACCCGGTGCGGGTGCGCGGCCAATCAAAAGAACCCGTGCAACATAGGTATTTAACAATATATGACATAACCAAACTTATTCCTTTACTCCTATATTGGACCTCAATAAAACAAGTAATTATTTGGTTTAAAATAACAAAGGGACTGGCACGCAAGTTAGAATTATTAATAATATTGCAGCGTGACTGATAACAAAATCTACTTATTTTATGTTAATATATTGTTCTTATCTATCGACAGAGAAACTAAAGTTGGGTTCATCTGTTGAACATTAATAGGAAAAAAGTACTGAACTAAACAATCAGCTCATGAGATTTTCTGCTTCAAATATTAGTTAGTCGCCAATCATGCCTCTAGCGGAATGCAAATACTTTCGAGGGTTAGCAAAAAAAGAAGAGAGAAACATAACCTAATGTTTTGTTCAAACATCAAAAACCATCCTCGAACAAGCAAGTGCATCTAGAGAACGAATCCAACAAGCCACCATTATTGGAGATTCAACATAACAACATGAATGATATGAGCAGAATCTTGTGTTCCAATTGGGGATAGTTATATGAATTGCGAGAACAGATTCAAATGATTGATCAGGAGTAACTTACATAGGACTAGAAGAGTAGAACCACACTTTAACATATCAAGTAGTAGCACTGCATGCAGAATCGGGTTTGCTTAACCCCTCCAGTGCAAAAGCCAACACATATGGTCATTTATGAGACAATTAACAAGACAAGATCAGGCAGGGAAGCCTCTGAGAACTTCTTTATTCTTAAACAAGGTTTAAAGTACAAGTAAACTTGTAATGCAAAACTTGAAACAATTGATATGTAAAACGGATCAGAATTCGCATTCCTGATATGGAAATCAGACGTATTTCATGCAAATTAAAATTTCGAGAAAATCTATAAACCCTAAACGGTAAAATTCAATGAATGATCCAGTACCAGGCGTACCGTCCCAATAAAAGGAAAACGGGGGAACAGCAACAAGAACAGCATTGATTACTAATAAAGAAGGAACAACAGAAAGATTAAGATTGTAATCAGTGGAGAATCATACCTAGTAGATATCAAATACCACCATTGGATGAATCTTAAAGTACATTGTCTCGAGCGCAAGAAACATTTCTTTCGTCCCTCGAATTCGAATAAGACGATTACACACATGTTCCATACATATATCAATCCTACAAATGTTTTAAAGGTAATAACACTTCAGTTTCTTGTTGTAAACGGAATTGAAGTTGGCCACCAGGGGAGCTCAAGCAGAAAAAACGAACCAACAACAAGCCGCATATTCCTTCCTTGTTGTAAAAGTCTTTTCACTGTTTTCGACCTGAAGTTATACTGCACACAGATATGATGTTTAAAGCACAGCATTATGTCTCTATCCCACGGGTGAAAAGCCACCTCATGTGGACGCCAGTCGACCGTGGATTCAGGGCGCCGATATATGCTAGGAGTACCATAAACAAAAGACGTCAATTCAGAGACGTGAACTCTGTGCAATAAGCCCCATTGCATCTTGTCGTAATCCTTCAGTTCCCAAACTCGAACTTGTCCTTTGTTCCAATCCAAGTAGTTGAGTTGCTTCTGCCCCTGGAAATGGCACGTTCCCAAGCAGCAATAATGACCTGGTTCTAAACAACCCTCGGGCAAGCTCAACCTTTGATATTTCTCTGGATCATATGGATTGTAAGCAAATATGTCCGACTCAAACCAAACATTTAACCAGTGCAAGTTCCCTCGAAAGGCTATTGCATGATAGTTGTTTGGACCGTCGTTAGAGTCCGATCGTTTTGCGGATGAGAAGGACAATGTAGATCGCACCCACTGTCCCGTCTCCGACGAGAAAACATCTAATTCCAGACTTTTTCTAGCTTGACTAGAATTCCTTGTCTCATGCCATGTTCTAAGTGTAGGTTTAAACCTGACCACCCTAAAACAAGTACTAGTATTTGAATCATGATCAGCACGAATCATAAACCCAAGCAAGGTTTTTCTTTGGAAGTTCTCCAGATTGGAGGGAGACTAATCCAATGGTTGGTCAAGGGATTCACCACGTAGTAAATCTCCTTAGAAAGATACTGGGACGAGCAAAGTACCCATCCCTCACTGGACACCAAGAATTGGAGTCGAGCCTCATTATTATCAGTAGTCGGTGTGGTTAATTTTACCATGCTGTTGGGAGAAGAGGGGGTTTCCTGAAAGATGCGGCGACCGACGATGCCGCAGAGTCGATGGATTACAGTGAACTGGGGCGGCCTACTGGTGGGGTTATGGAAGCGGAGATATGATCTAGCGAAATGGGTACTGGATATTAAATTTAGCCAGTTCTTAGAGACGGACTTACATTGAGTGGCGAGTTTCAGAGGGAGGCGCTGGAGTATCTCCACGACTTCTTCTTCCGAGAGACAGTCGAAGACGGAGGAGGAGGACGATCCTGAAGATTTGCGCTTCCTGAATAGAAAATCAATTTCACCGAGCACCATGGACCTGTCGCCGTCACCATCACCCGCCCCAACTTTTCTTGACGCCGCCATTTGCCCTCTCTCTCTATCTGTCTGAAATCGAGTGTCCGTACCAATCTGGTTATCGTAGGGTAACGACGATAAGAGAACGAAACTTTTTAAACTCAAGAGTCATGACTTTTCAAGAGTCATGACTAGTCGCACTAGTCCAATTAGTTTCAAAAATAATTCTCACTAGTCAATTCCTAACCCGGTCACTGTAAAAATTGACTAGTGAGATTTTTTTTTTTTTCATTTCAAAACATTCTCACTAGTCAATTTTTACAGTGACCGGGTTAAGAATTAAAATAATTTTTTTATAAATCAATTCCTTACTCGGTCACTGTTAAGATTGACTAGTACTATAAAATTTGTTCTCTTTTTCTCGACAACCAGATTTGTAAGGACAATCGAGTTGAGACACACACAGAGAGGGAGAGCGCGGGAAATGGTGGGGTCAATTGTGTCGGAGGGTGTGATCGTGGCGGCAACCGGTCCTCGTCATTTTTCGATAAGGAAGTGACATTCTCCTACCCAGAACAATGTCAAATTAACCTTAACCGACCCCTGATGATGCTCTGTTCCAATTCTTAGTTTCCACCGTGGGGTGGGTACTATGATCGTCCCAGTATCTTTCAAAGGAGACTTACTACCGTGCTAATCCTTTGACCAACCATTGGATTTCACTCCCACCAATCCCAATAACTTCGAAGTTCCAATGAAAACCCTGCCGAGTTGGGTTCAGTATTTGTGCTGATCATGATGCAAAGACTACTAGTTTCAGGGTGGTCCGGTTTAAAGTTACACTTAAAACTTGGCATAACGCAACATTTCAAAAAAAAAAAAAAAAAAAAAAAAAAAAAAAACTTGGCATACCATAAGTAAATCTAGTAAAACTCTGAAATTAGATGTTTTCTCTTCAGAGACGGAACAGTGTGCGCGATCTATATTGTTCTTCTAGACTGCAAAACAACAAGACATTAATGCTAGTCCAAGCAACTATCATGCCATAGCCTTTAGAGGGAAGTTGTATTAGTTAAATGTGTGGTTTGAGTTGGACATATTTGTATATGGTCCATATGATCCGGAGAAATATCAATGGTTGAGCTTGCCTGGGGGTTGTTTAGAACCAGGTCGTTATTGCAGCTTGGGGACGTGTCATTTTGAGGGACAGAAACACCTCAAGTACTTTGATCGGAACAAAGTACATGTTCGAGTTTGGGAGCTGAGGGATTATGAGAAGATGGAATGGTGCTTGTTGTACAGATTTCAAACCTCTGAATTGACATCTTTTGTTTCTGGTACTCCAGAGATTAATTGGCGCCCTAAATCAACGGTCGCCTGGCATCCAGATGCTGTGGCTTTTCACCCATGGGATAGAGACGTTATGCTGTGCTTTAATCATCATCTCTTTCTGCAGTTTGAATTCGGGGAAAACACAGTGGAAAGAGTTTTACAAGAGGGAAGAGAAATCCGGCTCGGTGTTGGTTCATTTTTCCTGCTTGAACTCCCCTGGTGGTCAACTCTGATTCCTTAAACCTCCAGCTAAAATCAGTGAAATGTTGTTATCTTTCGAACTTTCTTAGAAAGATATATGTATGGCACCTGTGTGATTGTCATATATCTTTAGTAAGATATATGTATGGAGAGCCACCAAAAATATTTTTGCGGTTGAGACAGTTTGACTTTCTAGCTTTTACTTTAAGATCATGCGGTGTTGGAATTCGATATCTTTTTTTTTTTTTTGATGAAAGTTGGAATTCGATATCTACTAGATATCCTTCTTTTTTCCTCCCTTAGTAATCAATACAATTCTTGTCGCATTCCCCCCTTTATTTTGGTACTAAAACTAGATTCATCCGTGTGGCATTAAAAAGCTTAACCTTTTAATGTTCCATTTTTTTGGCAAGATCGAGAGAAAACATACATGTAACTACAATTTCTCACTAAAATCACTTATTTTGTCAAAAGGGTAGCGACTAGAAATGGATCTAAAACATTTAAGGGTGTCACTGCTCTGATTGAGCTCTGCAGATCTACTAGCCCCCGAATATTTGCTATATGGAATTTTTCAGTTAGTTTCTTTGGCCATTATATCATGAATCTATGCTTGGTTGTGTTGGATTTGACAATATATGGTGTTGTATATCAACCTTCTTTCTTCAAAGCTCCCAAACCCTTGCCTGTTTAATACTATGTAGAGTTCATTTTTTGTCTGCAACAAATCAACGGTTCATATCTCCCCACTGCTGCTCACGGTAACTTATCTTTCCTCATATGGTACATCTTTTGCAAAATATTGGAATAGATACGTTCTTGCTATCATGATCATTTGGCATGGTTGGAATAAAGAAAAATCACTAAATGCACCACCGCGCGGTAAGTTGACAAACCGATCTAAAACATTAATGTATTTATTTCTAAAACACAGAAACATGATAAAACTTTAAAGATCTATGAGTCAAGATTATAATTTACAACAATAAAATTATTGTTCTTACAAAAGTAATCTAATCAATTTTTCTTAACATAAAATATGCTATGTTATTAATTTGTTGGAATTATTTCTTCACGTTCCACGTGTTCTTTGTCTTTGGAAAACCTAATGCACACGAACTATTCAACTATCATGCTAAACCATTCTTGATCTCTTTGGCACCTGTAGTTAAGGTGATTTTTTTAAACTATAACATTGTTATGTGTCCACGTCCTCCGTAGATCTGTATGTTCCTTACTTTAGTCATGAAGTAAGCTTTCATTCCTCCCTGATGAATTTGGCGATAGATCTCAATTTCTTATGTCATTGCACCCTCATTTCAAAAGTATTCGTGATATATGATCTTTCTCTTAAATCTTACGATAAAATTCAAAATACCTTAATACAACTCAAACATGGAATTTCCCCATCCAGCGTTTTCTCTGTTATTCATATGATCCATAATGCTTGCTACAATATGTTTGAGGGCTATAAAAAAATCAGGTTGGATGACGGATATTTTGTGAACTTTGAACTATTTAAAGGTTCAAAATATTATATAGATATGAGTGCGGTCTAATACGATTACTTTATCAAAGTATAGGATAAAAGATGTAAATAATAAAACTTATGCGGGAGCTATGGCTCCACTTTACTTCATATGGGTCGGCCCATGAACACATGTACAATCCATTCAAATCACTATAATTCATTGCAATCTCAAGTGTATTATATTAGTAGTTAATCTGAATTAATAATTGTACCGCCATTAATTGAGGACTAGCAACCGCCATAAAAAAATAAGGCTAACTTAGTAACTGAGTTACAATGTTCTATATTACATCCGTCTCTACTCTATCACACCGGTTTGAATTTTATCACCATTCACTGGATCACTTTGACCGGGTGATTTAGATTACAGAACGATGCGATTCTTTGATAAATGTTTTCACCATGTGATTGAGAAGAAACGGGTGTAGTATTTTCTTCTGTTGAGTACCTTAACTGATACGATTGTTCAGGCGCCTACATATGACGATAGTGCTAGTAACGACGAGTCCACAACTCTAGACATTCCTGCTTATGTGCGACCTAAACGCAGTGTGGTTTCACCGCGATGTCTTACTGATTATGTTAAACGTTAGTTTCTTTTTGTTTAGTTTGCTACGATTAGTATTATGAATTGTGGTAGGTAGCGTGTTGATATTTCTTTTTCGTCCAGGTTTCTTTACGGTTCTTTACCCGGACTAGACCAGGTCGAACCTTCAGGGTTAGAGGTATAAAGGGTGTAATTTACTCAAAACAATTAATCAGAAAATTACTTTGCCCTAACTCTCGTCTCCTTTCTTCTCTCTGCTCTTCTCATCATCTCTTCCCTCGTTCCCCTCTTCTGTGACTTCTGTTCTATCGATACTCTAGCACTATCAACCTGGTGCTTTCACTGAGTTCTTGTCGACCGGAATCGTTCCGCGGCGTGAGTCCTTCAAGCCTCGCAGTGTTCTCTCCGTTCGCACAAAATCAATTCACAAACCAACAAAACCCTTGCCTACCCCACAAACCCTCGCCTACACCAACGCCCAAAAGCCTTTCAAAAACCTCTGATTTCTTACTGTGGGTCTCACCACCCACCAATACACAAACCAACAACACCCCTTTTTTCATCCACAAGCCAAATCAACGACCTAAAGCTTTCTCTGGTCACTTGCGACCATGGTGGATCTTCGGCAAAAAGAGGATCTCACGTCCTCTTCCCAATCGGCAAAAAACCCCCTATCACCCGAAGACACTGTTACCGCTTTCAAGAACCTTCAATCTGAGATGTATACTCGGATGGATTCCCTGCAACGCGGCCTGGATCAGACCCAGACAGACATCGCGGAGATTAAAGACTCACTCCGTCAACTCACCAACCGCTCCGCCGGCCTCCCACCGACGCCACCTACAGCAGCTACCCCGTCCCGATCAGCGGGCATCTTGGGCAGCGCACCGGCGTTGCAACCGCCGCCATCTCACCCAGCCATGGGAAACCTAACCGACCAGACCCCTACGACATCATACTACACTCGACAGCACCCACTGCCACCGTGGCCACCAAACAGGCCGCAGGCTCGGCCACAACACCAATCCACGAGTTCGTCGCATTTCGACTGCTGAGAAGGCTGAACGGCAGCGTCAGGGACTTTGCTATAACTGCGACGAGAAGTATTCACGGGGTCACAAGTGCACACACCAGTTCCTCTTGTTATGTGTTGATGAGGACGGGGACGATGGCCCGCCCCACGACGACGATCCAGGGATTATTATCGACAATATTTCCCACCTCCGTACTTTGGCAGGTAATCCTAACCCCCGCTCGCTTAAGTTGATTGTTACAATTGGTGACGTTTGTGTGCAAGTCCTCGTCGACGGGGGCAGTATGCATAACTTTATCCACCCCACGATGGCAGAGCATTTATCCTTATTACTTCACCCCGTTCCACCTTTCCGAGTCTATGTTGGTAATGGTGAACACTTGGGTTGCACGTATTACTGTACGAAGACGCCACTGACCATTCATGGCACTGTTTTTGAGGTGGATCTTTATGTGTTGGATGTCCATAGTATCGACGCGGTATTGGGCGTTTAGTGGTTGCAGACATTGGGTGAAATTTCTCATGACTATGGTAAGTTGACGATGAAGTTCATGTGGAAAGGGAAACAGCTGGTTCTCAATGGGATTGATCATGGCCCCAGGCAGATATCGTACAACTCCTTGTCTGCGCAGCCGCTTCCCTCGTCTGATTTTGAATTCTTTGAGATATTATGCGTCCCTAGACCGAACAAACCAGTGCCTCCTGCAGCTCCCGAGGCCTTGCCGTCTGATCTTTCCCCAGCCGTGCTTCAGGTTCTGACCCAGCATCGGGCCGTCTTTGATGTTCCATCTGGGTTACCTCCAGATCGTCAGTGGGATCATCGCATTCACCTGCAACCGGGGTCTAAACCGGTTAATGTGCGTCCATATCGCTATCCTTATTTCAAGAAAGCAGAGATTGAACGACAGGTGCGTGAGATGCTTCAGCAGGGGGTAATACAGCCCAGTACAACTGATTTCCTCCGGTGTTATTGGTTCGTAAGAAGGATGGGACATATTGATTCTGTGTTAACTACCGCGCTTTGAATGTGGTCACGGTACCTGATCACTTTCCGATTCCCACTACGGACGAGTTATTTGCTGAACTTGGCGTAACGCGTTTCTTCACCAAATTGGATCTACGCTCCTTGTATCACCAGATCCGTATGCACTCTGAGGACATACAGAAGACAGCTTTTCGAACGCATGATGGACACTTCGAGTTTCTTGTCATGCCTTTTGGTTTGACTAACGCTCCATCGACTTTTCAGGCTGCTATGAACCAGATCTTTCGAACCTTGTTGCGCTCTTGTGTCATCGTCTTCTTTGACGATATCTTGGTTTACATTACGACTATGGAGCTTCACGCTCAGCATCTCGATCAGGTTCTACGTCTTTTTTCTGATGATTGTTTTTATATTAAACCGTCCAAATGAGCTTTTAGCAGGACCAGGGTCGAGTATTTGGGTTATGTGATTATAGAGGGAAAGGTCTTAGTGGATTCTCAGAAGATTCACGCCATGGTGGCATGGCCGACACCCTCCACTATCAAACAACTGCGTGGATTTCTGGGCTTGACAGGGTATTATAAGCGGTTTATCCGTAACTATGCCAGGATTGCTGCGCCATTGACTAATTTACTTCGGAAGGATGCTTTTCAGTGGTCGCCCGAAGCTGAGCATAGCTTCACGGCATTGAAGCACGCCATGACCTTGGCTCCGGTGCTTCGGTTACCTGATTTTACGTTGACATTTGTATTGGAGACTGATGCTTCTGATAAGGGTATGGGAGTTGTACTTCTTCAGGAGGGACATCCGATTGCTATTTTCAGTAAGAAGTTAGGCCCTAAACTTTGCGCTGCATCAACATATCATAAGGAGTTGTATGCTATGGTTGAGGCCGTTCAGAAATGGCAAATGTATTTGTTGGGACGTGATTTCGTTATTCGTAGCGATCACTGAAGGAACTCCTTTCACAGGTTATTCAGACGCCGGATCATCAGTTCTACATTCGCAAGCAGATGGGATTTTAGTTCCGCATTGAGTACAAACCTGGTGCCATAAAATGGGTGGCTGACGCACTGTCTCGCCGGGATTCCGATGATGACGCCCTGGCCTTGTTGCTCTCGGCCCTGCAGCCATTACCTTCGGTTATGGCCACGATTCGCCATGAGACGCAGACGTTACCCGATTTACAAGCCCTCTTGGCGGCAGTACAATCTGATTCTCATCCTTCTCATTTCAGTCTGGTTGACAGCATTTTATATTTTCGGACACGTATCTGTGTGAGTCATGAGTCTTCGGTTCGCTCCATGCTTCTTCAGGAGTTTAAATGCTCTCCCTCTGCGGGCCATCCAGGGGTTGACCGTACCTACCGTCGTCTTGCTGCGGTATTCTATTGGCCTGGTATGCGTGCTGAGGTTCGTCAGTTTGTGTCGGCTTGTGTGGTTTGTCAGAGTACCAAGTATTCTACTCAGAAACCGAGCGGTCTTCTTCAGCCTCTTCCTATTCCGGAGCGGGTTTTGTCGGAAGCCACGATAGATTTTTTTACAGGTCTTCCCACGTCTCAGGGGTCTACAGCTATTATGGTAGTGGTTGATCTCCTGACAAAATACGTCCCCTTTGGTCCTTTGCATTATAATTTTGATGCCCCTCGTGTAGCTCGGGTATTTGTGGAAGTTGTGGTCAAACTACAAGGCTTTCCGGAGACGTTAGTATCGGATCATGATCTAGTGTTTATGAGTTCCTTTTAGAAGGAGTTGCTCAAGCTGAGTGGTACCTACCTTAAGTTCAGCACTGCTTATCACCCACAGATTGATGGGCAATCAGAAGTGATGAATCGAGGGTTGGAGCAGTATCTTCGGGCATTCACGTCTGAGCAACCGTGTCGTTGGGTTTCGTTTCTTCCTTTGGCCAAGCTTGCCATGAACTGCAGTCACCATGACGGTATCGTATGACGCCCTTCCAAGCTTAGTATGGATGCGACCCACCGTCCCTGTTTCCGACGTTACCGGTGGTGGGGCAGTCGCCTTCAGTCAAGGAGTTGGTCCTCGAACGGCATGATTTGTTGACTGATTTGAAAGGCCATCTGTCGAAGATGCAGCAGCGGATGCGAAATCAGGCGAATAAGCATTTCCGTGATGTCTCGTTTCAGGTGGGTTATTTGGTTCTTCTTCGTTTTTTTCCGTACCGTCAGCGTTCGTTACCTCGTCCGTTATCGCCCAAGCTCGCTCGATTTTATGGGACTTTTCTCGTGGTGGATCTTATCGGTCAGGTAGCTTATCGTTTGCGCCTTCCTACTAATTGTCGTATCCATAATGTGTTACATGTGTCCTTGCTTCGACTTTATGTTGCCACGGGTTCGGCCATGCATGTCGCAACTTTGTCCGACCACTTCTTCAAAGTTAGGCCCGTTGCTTCTCCAGTGTCCGCGTCCCAGGAGCGGATGGTTCTTGTTGATGGTGTTCCCTAGCAGCAGTGGTTGGTATCTTGGTCCGATGGTGCGCCGCCTTCATGGGAACCGGTGACTAGATTCGTGCGGTTTTTCCTGACTTGCAGGTTGAGGACAAGCTGGTTTCCGAGACCGGGGGAGTTGATACGGTTGTTCAGGTGCCTACGGATGACGACAGTACTACTGACGACGAGTCCACAACTCCAAACGTCCTGCTTATGTGCGACCCAAACGCAGTGTGGTTCCACCGCGATATCTTGATGATTATGTTAAACGTTAGTTTCTTTTTGTTTAGTTTGCTACGATTAGTATTATGATTTGTGGTAGGTAGCGTGTTGATTTTTCTTTTTCGTCCGGGGTTTCTTTACGGTTCTTTACTCGGAGTAGGCCAGGTCGAACCGTCAGGGTTAGAGATATAAAAGGGTGTAATTTTCTCAAAACAATTAATCAGAAAATTACTTTGCCCTAACTCTCGTCTCCTTTCTTCTCTCTGCTCTTCTCATCATCTCTTCCTTCGTTCTGCTCTTCTCTGAATTCTATTCTATCGATACTCTAGCAATATCATTAACAGTCTACAAGGATGTTTAACAAAAACATTACCAATAGGAAGGAATATTCTTCTACAGATAATTGGCATTACAAAAATGTGTGAACTTTTAAACAAAAGAAGAAGAGATGACATATTCCGAACACAAAGGCACATTAAATATTACACCACTATTTCATATATTGATATATTGACCCAGGATGGTGATAATTACAGCACACTAATTACTAGTTACAGCACAATAATAGAGGAAATGACATTGATACCCTCACACCGTCCCAACACATCAATTTCTAAGATAATGGGGGCAATAAAAATTATTTTCGTGTTAAAAGAGCATCAATGATCTCTATCTCTCTCCAAAAAACAGAATCTTGCAACTTTGCAAGTAATCCAATCCAGACCGACATAAATCAACACATCAACCCAAGAACTCAACTACACCTCCTAGATCATTACTACCAGTCACAATCACTAAAATCGGTTCAAAATTGATTCTGTTTATCCTAACTTGAGCTTCAAATTGAACCTGGATCTAACCCAGTAAAGCGCTTAAATTGAATCCAAGTGAAAGATTAAAAAAAGAAAAAAACCCAATTCATACTCTGTTAGTCAGCAGAGAGATAAGGAGATGAAAACGACCGGGTTCGTACTCAATTTAACAATAGAAGCAGCTGCAGAAGGGGCTGCAGAGGCTTTCGTAATCAATGCATCTCCCTCAATCTCCTTCTTCGTCTTTCACAGTTCACACCGCTTCAAAACACCACCATGTTCGTCACATCCCAACCTCCCAACACCACCATGTTCGTCACATCCCCAAGCTCAAACCATAGAGACACCGGACCTCTAAGCCACCGAAATCCTAGCCGCCACTCCCAAATTGAAGTTGGTTGGAAAATTCAGTTATCGTGGTTGTAGGCAGTGGTGCGGAACCTTCCTCCTCCTCTTCTAGAGTCCTGCTCTTTGGCGCTGCTGTATCTCATCCTTTCTGCACTTGAACCTTCTTCTACTCTGCTTGAGATTTGGACCAGATTCATCTTTTTTTCCATTTTCATTTTATTTAATCAATACTGTAGTAGATCTAATGAATATTAGAAATGTGGATGAGAGGGAAGAAAAGTTGAGGGTAAATATGTCACTTAAAAAAATATTGTGCTGTAACTAGTAAATGTTGTGCTGTAATTATCAGCACCCAGGATGGTGATAATTACAACACACTAATTGTTAATAAACAGACAATCATGATATAGCCTCTTCATATTGAAGTGAGACACTGAAAGGTCTCATGTTAAAACCTCACGATTACCAATAATTTTAGGGGTTCTGTAGATTCTGTCGAGGTGCGCACAAACTTGCCCGTATATCACGTTATGTCAAAAAAAAATCACCATTAATGCCCCATCCTTGGATGACAAATCAAGACAGCTTGGCAAAAATAGTGCTCCATGGTAATTTATAATACTTCGTAGATAAACGCAATTATATCACATTCCGCACAATTTAGGTAGCCAATAAACTAATTTCTTAGCATGTATAAACTCTACTAGACAACGACCATATTGTGAGTCAGCTACATAAGTATAACTTATATTGCTCGCACATTTCATCAAACTTTTAAAGGAGTGTTGAATCATTGCGTTTATGTTGCATAGGATGTAACAAGCATTACCCTAACAGTAAAATATAACTGCTACGGAAAAACACAAATTTAAATTGTAAAGAAAAATGTAGCAAGTTCTTATCTATTAGAAATATCTTGCATTCACGTTTCAAAAATATACAGCGGCGAGTTGATGAAAGAGATCTTGACATCAAAATTACAATCGTTCTTCCTATTTTAAGTTTCATTCATTTCAGACTTATCACATTCACATATTATCTTCCATGTGTCAATTACCAATTGCATGTAAAATAATGCCTACTAAACCAATGTGCTACAATCGTTTCAATTGTAATACCGATTTTTTTGGGGTTCAAACATGCGTCTTAGCTGGCGATGTAGGTTTGAATCACTTCTGATCTTCTCCCGTACTCCTGAGGTTCCTCCTTAATGCAAGTGTGGGCTTCCTGCTTCAAAAATAATTTTTGGCCTCCAGAAGTATTGCTCCACTCTCGAAACCCCATATTTGGTTGTGTATCTTAAGCATACAAAAATCTGAGGGCTAAGGCTACTTATATAGGCTACGGGAGGGACCTAGTTCCACCCGAACCTATCCCAAATAAATTTAATAACAGTTAGCAGCACAACATAACTGTTATTGTTGGAATGGATGCCATAGAGGCAATCTTATTTAGTATGAACATTATTCTGGCTAGAATAATCATTGTATCATTTATGTAGATATTTAATGTAACGAAGTCCTTAGATTACAATTTGTTGTTGATTTTAAATATCCCTAGCCGATTGCATTAATTAACAGGACGATCAACTATAGACTAGTATGTGGGTAGATTGATATGGAGATATCAAGTCTAGCACATGGTTATGCTTTAGGGGTAATGGCATACTGGAATGACTCACCACGAGAAGGCTACATACAAGTTATGTAAAGTCACAAGTGCTTCTCGTAGTGACAATGGTATTGTGGTCCTTAGACTTGAAGTCACTTGTTAATCTAGTTGTGAAATACCATGTTTTGATATTATCAAACGTTGCGCCTTAACCGGGTAACTATAAAGGTATTTTTCGGGCATGACAGAAATTAGACTTAGAGATGGTAGTGATGTAGAGATTATTTGTCCCTCCCACATAATGGGAGCAAATACCCACGACCACTCGAGGGATAGTGCTTATAGAATGTCTGGCCAGACTCAGATAAATCACTTTGGGATATTGAAGTTATCTGCATGGATAAGACTATTCACATGATCAAGAAACTATGGATTGAATATACGAGTGTGACTTGTATGTCTCGTGTCCAATCCGGATATAGAGACAAAGGGATAATATAATACGATACTATTGGTCACAAACTTTGTCGGATCACTGATTATTTCTACTAGTTGGGTGGCATAGATGTGTTTCTAGACACCACTCTATTTTAGTAATTGTTACTACCAACTAAGTAGAAATCTATGGGGTCACACACCCTATGGATTAAACCGAACTTTGGGATTAATTAGTAGGACTAATTAAATAGAAGGATCAATACGCAACCACATGCAAAATTAGTAGGACTAAATTGCAAGGTGGACTAATTTGTATATAGATGTGATTAATAGAGGGGCTAATATATAGTAGATAATGAGTTATTAACTTTATAAGGGCACTCCTAGCTTATTTTCTCATAAGATTCATTCATTATTGAGTGAGAGAACAAAGCAAGGAGAGAGCAAGAAGACTAGGACCGCTACTATAAAAATAGTTTATCACGATAATTTATATACGGCGATTACGAGAACCGCCGTTATAAGAATCACTTCACGGCGCTTTTCCTTGAAATGTCCTTCATTTCACGGCAGATTACAATTTCGTCGTTTATAAAACGGCCGTTCCCATAAACCGCCCTAATATGGACCACTTCACGGCGGTTCCTAAAAAACCGCCTACACTGCATCACAATTAAGGCGGATATTGTAATTTCTCCGTTTAAAAAAATTGATAATAAAAGTTGTATTTTGGCGGTTTCACGTGAGGCGCCTGAAGTCAAGATAATTATTAAAAAAAAAAATCAAAATTACCCTAGATCTAATCCTAGTCGTCGGTTACAAACCCTATCCTTATAAACTTCAAGTCTCTCTCATCATTCGGCTGTACTCTTCAAAGCCTCCATGGGAGCTCCGACCCTCACCCCAGTTTCTTCCTTCGATCTTTTTCTTCTTCTTCCTGCTGTGCGGTGATTTCAATCGAAGGTAAGCAGATCTGTAAACTCCATCTCAATCGCTCCCTTCCTCTCCCTCCAAGTATCTCTCTCTCTCTTCTCACCGTCTCCATATTCTTCCTGACTTCATCCCCTCCCACCTCCTTCGCCCACTATCCATCGAGCCTTCTCTCGTCTCCTCCGACCTCTCTCCCTCTCTCAATCTTCCTAACTCTGTCACCTTCATCACTCTTTCTCCGGTCGATACTTTCTTCTCTGGTCTTCTCTATGGTCGATCTTAATTTCTCTTCCCCTCTCTCTGTCGATTGAGTGGTAAATCGAGAATGGGTTGCAGATCTAGTGACTGGGTTCACCTATTGCAAAAACATGAAGAAAAAAAAGAAAAAAACCAAAACGGTAACTCGTTTCAAATGTTTCTTGGTCATGATGTTGAAAAACATTTTTTTTAGAAGATGTTGAACAATTTTTGGATTCAAAAGATGAAATCATAATTAAAATAAAAATAATAAACATACAAAAAAGACCTGCAAATTTACATTTTTAAAATAATTATTTTCTTGAACGGCGGTTATCTTAAAGTGCCTTAAAAGTGAAATCATGTCTTAAAAAGCACGTCGGTTTTCTATAACCGACGTAAATTTGGTATATGGCGGAAAAATCCGCCGTTTACTAATTAACGACAACTTTCTTCGCGCCTAAAAGTAATCCGCCGCAGGAACCGCCGTAAGCCATAACTACAACGGTTTTGGGTCTTTTAAGGGCGGTTTTAAACCGCCGTAACAAACTATTTTTTAAGCAGTGGACGAAGCCTAGCAGCCCCCCCCCCCCCCCCCCCCCCCGCGTCACTCGTCCGCCACCAAGCGCCTCTTAGTCCTCGTTTCGCGTTATCTTCTTCCTCCTTCTTGGCGTGGACTAACACATAGACGCAAGGAGGATTCCGGTGCAGTCCTAGGTGTGGATACGCATAGAGACATGGACGCAATTCTACGTAAAGTGATCAATTCTGACAAACAAGGTACACATGAATTATTTCCTTACCATGTTATGATGTCTTGTCCTGTGATCCTTTGAGGGTCTTGAAAAAATATTATTTATTCTGTTGCGTAATATGTATAAAAACCCTACAATGGTATCTGAGCCACAGGTCGTAGTGCATAACGTGGTTTATGTGTTACTTTACTGCCAGTTTTATAGCGTAATTATGATTTATCGCGTAAAACGAAAATCGGAATAACGATGCAAACGGAATTGGATTTAGTAGATAATATGCTAATTTTACATATCGTGTAAGAATTCGTGAATTTGAATCACATATGATGTGAAATTTTGGATCTTGAAAACTAAGGTTTGGGCATAAATTGGAAAAAGGGGTTTTCTTAATTTGGAAACAAGCAAACAAGGTAGAAGAGGAAGGAAACAACTCTAGGGCCGAAACCCTAGAGTCGTCCGCCCCCTCCTTGCGCGCCATGCAAGACACGGCCAAGGGGCCATGTCGGCCTAGCGGGCGCCTTGGCCGCATGGGCTAGGGCCGACCGGCCCAAGGCCTTGAGGTGGTCCATTAGGGGTTCGACCAAGCTAGTTGGTGGGCCCTCTTGGACTGTTTTGACCCTAGAAATCAAAAATCAAATAAAATTGATCAAGCGCATTAAAATTTGTTTTAACTGTATTATGTGCTTATTGTATGGTGATTGGATATGGCCTTAGATGTGGATGTGTGGACATATATTTTTTGTGGTTTGGTTTTATTGTGATAATTAATAAATTAGGTTGTACGGCCTGCGTGTCATCATTTCATCAACTTGTGAGGTCTCTCTTTTTAGTATAGATGCTAGCTTGTATTAGATAGAGTAGACGATAGTCAATACTTGGAGAAGAAGCCAAAAGAATTGATGAAACCACAAGATGACGTCGTTCCACAAGCTAAGGCGCCTAGACTGAAAGATGGAGGCACATGGAGATGAGCTTGCTATTTTTTAGAGCTTATAGATATTCTCATTGGCTTGGGAATATCTTAGTTTTAAAAGGCCATATTCACATCACGTTTATTTATTGTTTGTGGTTGTTTATTTACCAGTCTTGATTGTTTTATTTTTGGTGTATGGTTGATGCATGCAAATTACAACAAGATAATAATTAAAATCCTGATCTTTTATTTAGATTTTCCCAATCCAAATAAGTACATCAGTTGATATGGATCAACAAAATAATTAAAATTAAAGTTAAAAATCCCTCAATTCAAATATTGTATTTTTGCCTTCTAATTACTAAACACTCGTCAAAATTATAATGTATTAATCCGGGCTTGCCAAAGCAAGGCGATTTGATCCTTTATAGGATGACGCGATGGCACAAGCAAGTAATGTGCAATTGTTGGAGTAAGAGGTTGGACGCAACTGGGCTATTTCAATAGGATTGAAAGCCTAGAGGAAAACCAATTGGGATTATCTATTGGATAGATAATAAGGAGTTATTTGGCCGATTGAACCAAGAGTTGCATAGGATGCAATTAGAAATTTTTTCCTACCTAAGTAGCTAATTCTTGGTTGACTTGCCAAAGCAAGCTCAAGAAGAGGTGAAATATCGATCGTGGCCCACTAGAAAATATAAATGATATTTTTCGCATTAATATTGAGGGCTATTAATCCTATAAAAATAGTGGGAGCTATGTTTAATAATCTAGACATTAGTAAATATAGACATTCATTCACAAAATACTTAAACTGGTATATTTCTCATTTTGTAGAATTCGAATGGCAAACAATTCAATGAATTCATCACAATCCCTACGATCATTCCTTAAAAAGGACAACCTTTCTAGAATTAACATTCTAAACCGGTATAGAAACTTCAGAATCGTTCTCAGGCAAGAAAAGAAACTTTATATTCTAGAAGAGCAAGTTCCTGAAGCTTCTGAAAACAATACTGTTGCACCCATGAAGGCACATCAGAAGATTGTTGACGATGCCAATTATGTGGCATGCCTTATGCTTTGCACCATTAACTCGACGCTTCAGAAGCAACACGAGAACATGGTTGCGTTTAATATGATCATACATTTGAAGCAGCTCTTCCAAGAGCAGGCTAGGCATGAGCGGTATGAGATGTCCAAGGAATTGTTCAAGTGTCATCTATCAGAGGGAAACCCAATGCGGCCTCATGTATTGCGCATGATCGGGTACTTAGAAAGCCTCACACGCCTGGGGTTTCGGTGGGTTGATAGTTGGCCACTGATCTCATCTTGCAATCATTGTCTAGCAGTTATAGCCAGTTCATCATGAACTATAACATGAATGAGATCAGTAAACCTCTGCCTGATTTACTCAATATGTTATGGACAACTGAACAAAGCATCAACAAATGGAAAGACGAGGGCATAATGATGGTCAATAAAGGAAAGGCCAAGCAAGTTGCCTCTACCTCCAAAAGAAAGAGCAAGAAAGTTTCTAAACCTAAGGAGCCTACCTTAAGGCCCTTTGGGGCGTGACTAAGGGTGAGTGTCACTACTGCAGTCAGCTTAGACAGTGGAAAAGAAACTTCCCAAAGTATCTGGAAGATAAGAGGCTTGGAATAGTGATTCCACCACCACCAAGTATTTTTGTTATATATGTCAATCTATCCTTCTATTCATCTTGGGTATTGGATAATGGGTGTGGATCTCATATTTTTTGAATTGTGCAGGATCTAAAGAGAAGTAGAAGACTGCCTAAAGGGAGATAAACTTGCGCGTGGGGAATGGAGCAAGTGTTGCTGCATTAGGCGTTTATGAGATATCTTTGCCTTCTGGACTTAACTTAGAATTACACAATTTTTTTGTGTATGCTATGAGCAGAAACATTATTTATGTTTCTTGTTTGGACAAGAAATGTTTTTCTATTAAAATAAAGGACACATTTTTCTCCATTTATTTTGATGGTTTGCATAACTGTAATGCTTTATTTTCTAATTATTGTATATCCTTGATCTAGATAACTCCGTATATAACATCAGTACCAAGAGGATTAAAATTAGTGATTTAAATCCTACTTACTTATGGCATTGTCGTTTAGTCCATATAAACGAGAAATGCATTTCTAGACTTTATAAGGATGGATTCCTCGACTCATTTGACTAGGAATCATATGATACATGTGAATCTTGTTTATTAGGAAAAAAAACAAAGTCCCCTTTCAATAAGAAAGGACTGAGTATTAGTGAGCAATTGGCTCTCGTGCATACGGATGTATGTGGGCCATTTATCACGCCTGCCAGAGGTGGTTATCTTTATTTCATACATTTACTGATCATTTAAGTAAATATGAATTTGTATAACTTATGAAGGTCAAATCCAAATCCTTTGAAAAGTTCAAAGAATTCAAGAATGAAGTAAGCAACATGGCAAGAGTATAAAGGCTCTACGATCGGATCGTAGAGGAAAATACTTAAGCCAAGAGTTTGACGACTATCTTAGAGAGTGTGGGATCTTGTCCCAACTCACTCCACCTGGAACGCCACAATGGAATGGCGTGCCCGAGAGGAGGAATCGAACTATGTTGGACATGGTTCGATCTATGATGTGTCAAACTGATCTTCCATTATCATTTTGGCGGAACGCTCTATTATGTGCAGCTTTCACCATTAAGCACGTTCCATCTAAATCTGTCATGAAGACTCCATATGAGATGTGGAGTGGGAGGCGTCCCACATTGTCTTTTTATGAGGATTTGGGGATGCGATTTTAATGTAAAGCGTTTACAAACAGAAAAGATCGGGCCCAAGTCGGATAAGTGTAAGTTTGTGGGATATTATTTCTACAATCCTACCAAGAACAAAGTGTTTGTTGCTCGGACCGGCATGTTTCTAGAAAGAGAATTTGTCTCTTAAGAAGCAAGGGGGAGGACTGTAGAACTTGAAGAAATTCAAGAACCACAAACCACTGATCCTACGATGGAACATGAACAAGAACAACAAGATGTTGTGAAGGAACCTGTTCAGCTAACACAAGAACTTCGTAGGTCGATTCGGGTGCGTCAAGAGCCAGAGAGGTATGGACTTCTCGTTACTGAGCCCAGTGACGCACTACTCATAGATGATGAGCCTACTAGTTATGGAGAGACCATGAAAGGTTCGGACTCTCAAAAGTGGCTTGCGGCCATGAGATCCGAAATGGAATCTATGTATACCAACAAAGTATGGACTTTGGTGGAACCGCTCCAAGGGGCTCGGCCCATAGGGGTGAAAAGGGGTCTTCAAGAAGAAGACAGACATGGATGGAAATGTGACTTCCTATAAGGTCCGATTGGTGGCAAAAGGATTCAGACAGATTCATGGTATTGATTATGATGAAACCTTTTCCCAGTCGCAATGACAAAATCCATTCGAATCTTACTTGCTATTGCAACTTATCACGATTATGAGATTTGGCAGATGGATGTCATAACAGCGTTTTTGTATGGAAACCTTCTTGAGGATGTGTACATGACACAGCCAGAGGGTTTTGAGGATCCAGAGCATGCCCATAAAGTGTGTAAGTTGCAACGATCCATTTTTGGGTTGAAGCAAGCTTCTAGGAGTTGGAATCTACATTTTGATGACTCTTTCAAAGAGTTAAATTTATCAAGAATGAAGATGAGCCTTATGTTTACAAGAACGTTAGTGGGAGCTCTGTTGTGTTTCTGGTCTTGTATGTGGATGGCATACTACTCACTGGAAACCACATTCCCATCTTGCAATCTGTTAAAGATTGGCTAGGAAAGTGTTTCTCAGTGAAAGACTTAGGGGATGCAGCTTATATACTTGGTATCAAGATCTATGGGGATAGATCGAGTAAGCTGCTAGGCCTAAGTCAGAGTACATATATAGAAAAGGTCTTGAAACGGTTCAACATGCAAGACTAAAAGAGAGGATTCTTGCCTATGTCGCGATAGGATCACCCTTTCAAAGGATGATTGTCCTTCCAATGAGATTGAGAATAACCGCATGAGTAGGATTCCTTATGCTTCGGCCATAGGATCTATCATGTACGCCATTTTATGTACTAGACCAGATGTGTCATACGCGTTGAGTATGGCAAGAAAATACCAGTCTAATCCGGATGAGAGTCATTGGATAGCAGTCTAGAACATCCTTAAGTACTTGAGAAGAACTAAGGATTCGTTCTTGATTTATGGTAGGGAGGAAGAGCTGAGTATAAAAGATTACACTGATGCAAGATTCCAAACCGACATAGATGATTTCGGATCGCAGTCGGGATTTGTGTTTCGCCTAAATGGAGGAGCTGTGAGCTGGAGAAGTTCCAAGCAGGAGACGGTTGTTGATTTTGCAGTAGAGGCTGAGTACATTGCTGCATCGGGTGCAGCAAATGAGGTTGTTTGGATTAGGAAGTTCATTACTGAGCTTGTTGTGGTCCCTAGTATTTTGGATCCAATAGAGTTGTATTGTTACAACACTGGGGCAATCGCACAATCCAAGTAACCGAGGTCACAACAGAAAACCAAACACGTACTCAGGAAATTCCATCTTATTGGAGAGATCATCGATACAGGATATGTGAAGATATGCAAGAATCCTACATATGAGAATCTGTCAGATCAACATACAAAGCCGCTTGTTCAGCGCAAGGATGAAGGGCACACTAGATCTATAGGCATACGAGAGATGCACCAGAATCGCTCTAGTTCAAGTGGGAGACGGTTAGAATAGATTCCCTAGAGGCAATCTTATTTAGTATGAACATTATTTTTTCTAGAATAATCATTGTATTATTTAAGGAGATATTTAATATAATGAATTCCTTCCATTACAATTTTTTTATATTAAATATCCCTAGTCGATTATAGTAATTAACAGGACGATCAACAATAGACTAGTATGTGGGTAGATTGATATGGAGATATCAAGTCTAAAACATGGGTATGCATTAGAGGTAATGGCATACTGGTATAACCCACCACGACAAGGCTACATACAAGTTATGTAAAGTCACAAGTGATTCTCGTAGTGACAATGGTATTGTAGTACTCAGACTTGAAGTCACTAGATACTCTAGTTATGAATTATCATGATTTGATATTATCAAACGTTGTGCCTTAACCGGGTAACTATAAAGTTAGTTGTCGGGCATGATAGGAAGCAAGCTTAGAGAAGGTAGTGATGTTGAGAGAATTTTTCCTTCCCAGATAACGGGAGAAAATATCCACAACCACTCGAGGGGTAGTGCTTATAGAATGTCTGGCCAGACTCAAATAAATCTGCATGGATAAGACTATTCCCATGATCGAGAAACTATGGATTGGATATACGAGTGTGACTTTTATGTCTCGTGTTCAATCCGGATATAGAGACAAAGGGATAATACAATACGGTAACATTGGTCAGAAGGTTTGTCGGATCACTGACTATTTCTATTAGTTGGGTGGAATAGATGTGTTGCTAGACACCGCTCGATGTTAGTAATTGTTACTACAACTATGTAGAAACATTTGGGGTCACACAACCTATGGATTGAACCGGACTTTGGGATTAATTAGTATGACTAATTAAATAGAAGGATCAATACGTAACCACATGCAAACTTAGTAGGACTAAATTGTAAGCTTCACTAATTCGTATATAGATAGGATTACTAGAGGGGCTAATATGTAGTTACTAATGATTTATTAACTATATAAGGCACCCCTAACTTATTTTTTCATAAGATTCATTCATTATTGATTGAGAGAATAAAGCAAGGAGAGCGCAAGGAGACTTGGCCGCGCCTCTTGGTCCTCATTTCGCGTGATATTCTTCCTCCTTCTTGGCGTGGACTAGCACATAGACGCAAGGACGATTTCGGTATAATCCTAGGTGTGGATACGCATAGAGACGTGGACGCAATTCTACGCAAAGTGATCAAATCAGACAAACAAGGTACACATGAATTTTTCCCATACTATGTTATGATGTCTTGTCCTGTGATTCTTGGAGGTCTTGAACGGAGTTATTATTGTTTATTCCGTTTCGTAATCCGTATCAAAACCCTACAGTTACTGCACTCCTATCCGTATCAAAACCCTACAGTTATTGCACTCCTACTATGGTAGATAGTAACCCCTGCTTCCCACAATGTCTTTTACGGGTTAGGAGCCCGATTTTATTACTTTAATAAAATGTGGGGTTATATCGCCCTACCATGTCTCCTAAATAAAATGTGTCTAAATATTAGATAGTGCACATCGTACATTGAAGTACATGTAGAATAATTATGTGAACGTTGAAACGTACGTGCTAGTTCTCTTTCTAGTGAAAGTCCATATGGGATTGGGGTTTATCCTAGTTCAAAATAATTATAAAAAAAAAAAAATCAAAACACATGACACGTACTAAGTCGTAAAGATAGAAAACATTGAAGTCCAGATACATTATTCCATTCGTGCTCCTCTCTAATGCATGAACGATAAATGAAAAAGTCGTAATTTATTCTGTCTGAGTGAATCCTCTAACTCCCTAAAATGTACCTAATTCTTTTTATCTCACTATATATATACGAGTATGTATGCATTGCAAATCCATATAGTAGTTGGCCGCTCTCTAATCTCGTATCGGGCTCTTGCCCTACTAAAAAAACTCGTGTCAAAAGTATCGATGTTAATCTCCAATTATGCAATTTGTAAGTCCAATTGATGACCGTTCTTGATATGCATTTGACTCATGTGTGTGATTTTACCGTAGTCTTGATGTTCTTAATAGAAGTATGCGTTGTTAAATAGAAATCCTGTACTTTTTCTGTTTAAAATTAATTGGTCTTCTAAGAGTTTAGTGTACGAACACAACATGGGTGCTTATTTAATTTGTCTTGATGTTCTTGATCCAGCTTGTTGTTATCATTTGATCATCAAGCCACTTCCTTCTCAAATATTCAGGACCTTTACATTTTGATATATCTTAACATATAAATTTCTCTTTGACCATGTAAATAGTTTGGAATGAATATTACATAATTAAATGACACATGAACCAAAATTCTAACATCACATTGTCTTCCTTATCATGAATTCTTGTAATTTTTTCCAGATGGCTTTTATAATGGATGTTCATGTCTTCAGGATCCTCTTCTTATAACGGCATTTCGATCGTTGTTCATGACATTTCCATTATGGCACCTCCTTTAAAGATAAAGGTATGTGCTTTTGATGACGAAATATTACCAGATTGTGTACACATTTTATTTTCAAATTGTTCAATTTTAATTTTGTAATTTCATGATATCCTCTTCGTTTTATGGAAATCACATATTCACATTAAATTTCATGCGGATGTACATATACTAAAATCAGTCACTGAAATTGTTTAGAACAAAGGAAATTGAAGCGAAAAGTAAAACATCTTATAAAATTACAGAACAACGTGGTTACTCAATATTTGAAGTATTGCTATGTAGCTCTTTCATCACCACTTTGAAGATTGGCATTTCTTTGCTGCTTCCAGATAATTAATAATCTACTAGCCATCCCACTTATTGTAAATTGCCCCTTAATTAACTTCGCAGAACGTAAATTTACTTATATAAACATTTTAGACAAAGAAAACATTTTAATATAAAATTGCCCAGCAAAATTGAACTAATTAATGTTTCTTAAAAACACCTGTATTGATCTTCTCATATTAGTAATTGAATCGCAATGGTCATCACCACCAACTCAAATTCCTTTAGTTTCCAAAACTAGTCACCAAATAAATCTCAAAAAAAAAGAAACAAATAAAAAATTAGTCACCAAATGCAAAATTACTAATTATTTACTATGTATGCATGTGTTATTCAATAAACGCATTTAATATCATTTACCATAAATACTTGTGCAGAAATTTTCGTAGATAAAGCATAACAATTCGGACATACTAAGAAACATGTTGTATTATTTCTAAAAAAAAACTCAACAAAAAAATGGTTGTTGTGACATTTGATTTATGAGTAAATTTTTTGTCTCAAGGGGATTGAAAGTGAATGTATCTACCCGTGTGCTACATCAATTACATTAAAAACTGTCCAAGTGAGAACAGCTGCCTGATATTTTATTAGTTAACTCATTTCGCGAGCGCTGACTTGTACTAACATACTTCCAACTCATGTGGTACATTAATAATCTTCTACAATTATGTCTTCATGTACCCATATATGTGTACCCATATGTTAGAGGTGTAGAGTACGTACTGGACCAAGAATCTCAATTGTAGTTGTTCTTGCTTGTCTGATTTATTACTTTCACGTTATCATGTCTTCTCGTCAAGATCAACTTAGCCTTCAAAATGTAAGGACTCTGTAGTGAGTATATTACCTTGAAAAAATCACCATTTTGCTGATTACAAACAGCTCATATTTCATTTATATTGCATATTATCTTTCACAAACTTATGTTTTTTTTTTTATTTTGGATATTTTTCATTTTAGGTATTTCTTAAGAAAATGTAGAACTGTTATATATTCTAATCATTTTGTAGCAAACATCAAACTTTTAGGTGTCTGTTTTTGCTTCTTGACTACAAAACACTATGTCCATTAACTGCTTCAGAAGATTTATATTTGTGATTTGTATAACATTTTGTTAAATGTGCAGGTGAGGAGTTCGACTAGCGGAAGAAAAACCGTGGAGTCCCGTAGTCCGGCCACAGCCCCTGAAAAGCGCAAGAGGAACACTGAGGATCCTGGTGGTGATGGAAACAAACCTTTTCCCAAGCGCATTCCGTCATTGAGGACTCCTCCAAGGGCTTCTACGCCTGCTGGTAATCACAGCCTAAGGCGGAATCCTTCTAGGAAAGGAAGAGCAGGGGGTAAGAAGCAGTGTACTTCTCTTGAGAGTTCAGCTGCAGCAGGTAAGATTTGGTTTGTTTTCTCTCTTTTTTTTTCTCCGAGAAAGTATACGAGTTTCCCTAGTGCTTTCTTTGCAGATCTTTCTGGAGCTAAGTCTTCCACTCGGAAAGAGGCTAAGCCAAAAGCTGAGAAAGATGTTCTTCAAGCCCGCACTCATCGTGCATTGAAGGCTAACGCCGCAGCAGCCAAGAAGAAAGATGGCCGCATCTTGGCAAAAGTAGATGCTCAACTACAGGCTGCACTTAAGGCTTCTGAGCAGGAAGCCGCTGTTGAGGCTGCAGCCTTACAATCTACCAGGGTTGAGGAAGCTATCAAGGCTTTGGCTGGTGCTGGCCTGAATGAAGGTGAGCGAGAAGCAGTATTTCTCAAGCTCCTCCCAAAGGTGACCCATCTCATTGAGAGTGGATACTCCATAGACGAGGCATGTCGCTACTTTTCACCAAAGCAAGGTGAACCCTCAGGTAAGCATTGTGGAGGATTGAGATTGTTATCTTTAATCTTTGGTGAAAATCTTGACTCTTTTGTTTGTAGGTGCCAAGGATGATCAGGGGTGTGAAATCACTGATCAGGCTGAGGGAATTGCTCCCGACCCTACTTCAGTGCAACTTTCTGAGGGACTTGGAGGTGATGAGGAGGAGGTTCTTGTTGTTGAGCATGACCCTCCCTCTATTGTTCAAGCGGAGGCTCCTGCTAATGGAGGGAAGACAACTACTCGGCATGGGCTTGTTCCTGTTAAACAAAGACAAGAGGAAGTTCCTATCAATGATTGGGAGGAAGTTCTTAATGAGCCAGAGAATGTACCTGTTCAAAAGGAGGAGACACTTGCTAATGGTAAATTTTACAACAATTTCCTTTTCTTCCTTTTCCGTGTTTGGTTCCTAGTTCTGATTTGATCTTTGCTTTATTTATCAACAGAATTTCTTAGACCTCAGTGTGGGGAAGAACGCGAGGGTTCTCAGGTGAATTCACTTCTCTCCGAGACCCTGAAGGATCAAAATGTGGGTTCCTCCCGTTGTGAGCTTCCTATTTCCCGAGAAGAGGATTGTGCTCCCATTGTTCCTCCTCAAGACCATCCATCGCACCAGAGGCCTGAAAGCCCCATTTGGTGTTCTTCGGCCACATCAAATGCATATAATCTTCATGGTGTGGTTCTCCCCGCAGGGTATAATGAGCGTGAGGCTGCTGTTGACGATGGTAGGACAGATATCCCTCCTCTCCGGGATATCATTGCTGGTATTGGGTTTCCCCAGGAGCACGTGGATGTGCTAGCTCGCATCTGTCTACGGAGAAGGGAAACATTTGCTGATATTCTATCTGTTAGTCCTTTTGTCAAGTTAACAATGTTGGCTTTTCTTTACTACGCTGTAATTGCTTTAGATCAGACAACTCCTGCTACAATCAATCCTGCTGATGCTGAGTTCCTCTTTAGTGGGCTGGGCATGCTCAGGAGTTCTCCCCTCCGTGTTGCTTGGCTGGTCAGCCGAATTGAGGCAGTGCACAACCAAGTCAACCTTGTTACTGCACAGAGAAGTCTTGCAAACATTAGGGCCGAGCGGGCGCGCCTGGATCAGCTGGAAGCTGCAGCTCAAGCTGAAGTGAACAGACGATCATCTCTTCCGGGTCTCGTTCTCAATCGTGACGATCCCCTTAGTACAGGAATCTTGTAAGCTACTAAGTCGGCAATGTGCCCAATTATTTTTTAAATGAAAATTAACTTGCTTGCATTTTGTTTTCGGCATTTATTTCAGACATTCTGCATAACTTTCTTTGTAGAGGCCACCAAAAATATATAACAACTTTCATCCCTGGCGGCCCATGGAACACCTTCAAACGTCACCATAACAAGTCTCATACCTTGGCAGCCATGAAACTCCTGCAAAGGTTCTTTGTATTATGAAAAAACATAGAAACTCGCATAATAATGTATCAAAACATGGATTTTCGTGGTTGGAAAAAACAGCCTATAATGATAGAGTTGCAGGAGATATCACTAAAACGAATGAAAAAGTATGAGAAACATTACAAGCGAAGTTTTTTAGAGAAAGCTAGTCAGGTGCCTCGCTTACCCTTCTTCTTTTCAGGAAACTCATTTACTTATTTTCATATGATATTATCAACTGTTATGATCCGGACAGAGCTTAGAGAACAATGAATTCGATGAAAAACAAGAACACAAGAAGACACCGATATAACGTGATTCACTAGCGATTAGCTACCTCCACGACCCGAAAAACTTTTTTTTATTAGAGAGAAACCCAGGAATACAACCCACCCCAGTAAGCCATGACCCTAGGTCCTTGTATAGGCCTAAGATACCAACTTGGTGCACAAGAAATACTAAAAACCGAGATACAATCGAAAAAGAAATATTATAGCCGCCTCCAGGATCTGTTCGTACGAACACATCTTGTGTTCGCACGAACAGTCTGCTCCAGTTTGCTTTATTCGCCTCTTGCTCCTCCGTTTGGTCTGTTTCTTGCCACACTTCGTCGCCAACTCCTCGCCAAGATTTATTGAGCCTATCCAAGGCATATTCCCAACAAATCTCCACCTTGTCTTGAATTACCTCTTTTGCTTGCGCTTGAATTAGCCGGTTCTCTCCAATAACCACACACAAGTTGTTCCATCTTCGCCGAGATCCTACAACTTGTGCCCCCAGCGATGCTCCAACCCCGTCTAGTTCCTGCAATCGAACCCTATCGATGCTCCAACTACGATCGAGTTCCTGCAATCGAATCCCCTTTCTTGTTGTTCCAACTCCCACCGAGTTCCTACAACAAGTTTTTTTGCTGTTCCGAATCCCACCGAGTCCCTACAACAAACCCGCCAGCATGTGTCCCCTTCACCTTACTTTGTCTCTTGTCAGAGACTCCCCTATTCCATCATCCGCCTCCTCGTCAAGAGCACGGATTCCCCCTTGCACCCCCCCCCCCCAACGGGGCTTAGAGAACTAGACCATCCTCCGTAGTACCCTCCACCTGCAGCCAAACCTGCAGATCCTAAGTTCATCCTTCGTCCACCGTTGTAACTTTTCTCTACCTTGAACAGTTTTCACTGTAGCTTCCCTTGGCCACCATCATCGCGCCGGAACCCTGACTGGCTGAACCCCCATATGTAGCCCTATGTTGCGTCCCCTCTTGCGGAGACTCAAACTCAGCGGTGGTGGTTGTAGAAGCCCCCTCTTTATCTTCCGCTAATGGCAACCACAGGCCTTTCTGCTTCAACAAAGCACATACATTGATCTGCCACAAGATGAAGCTTTTTCTCCCCTTGAACTTGTCGATCTTGGTCATCCCCACGGTCATCTTCTCGGCAGCTCCTAGTCCAGATCTGTAATCCCTGAACGCGTGCTCCACCTTAATCGTGAAACCCTAGCTTCGAATTTCACAAAATTGTGAAATAGATGCCCCGAGCTCCACCTCGATCTTGGAACACCGACCAAGCTCTGATACCAATATTTTATGATCCGGGCAGAGCTTAGAGAATGATGAAATCGGTGAAAAACAAGAATACAAAAAAACACTCGATATAACGTGGTTCACTAGCAATCAAACTCCAAGTAGCACTGTTTTGACGAGGACACTGTATGCCATCGTATCATCGAATTATTGCAAACTGAGACAGCTTTTTTGAATCTATTCTTATAATATATAGATAGAACAAATACACAGAAGAATATAGTCGATGTAGAGAAGAAGAGTAGTGCGTAGATGGGAAAAACTCTTGGGCTATATGTTGCTCATCTAAATGAGTCTCTATTCAATCTTTTAGCAGACTTATTCTTCAATTCATTTTCACTTTAACACTTTTCACAATAAAGTTACTAGGTATTTTATACTTTTATAGTACTTAGCAAGTATCTAAATTAGGAACATGAATGACTCTTGACTTCACACATGAACTACTTTATACACACAACATGGGACACACACACACACACACACACACACACACACATATATAAAGTAGAGAAGTATTCAGGTTCAATATCAATTCGTCATATGTCATTAAATATGTCTCCTTAAATTGACATTTTTCATGCCCACATGGCACTTAGCCAATAATTATTCGCCAAATGAAATTTTGCTAATACACATAAGTTGTTGCTAATTAAAGTGTAATTATTATTTTAATTTACTTTTTATTAATATATTAAATCCTCTTCTAAAAAAATACATTAAATTCACATTTGTTAAGACACTATTTTATTAGAAAAATAAGCTACAAAATAATCTTCGTGTATCTACAGCACAATTTATATTCTCAAAAAAGGCACAATTTATCATGATACATCAACTTATTTTGAGCATTGAGTTGGAGGCAATTAAAACATCTTAAAATTAAGATTATATTTTTTATTTTTATTTTAATTTCTTCGACAAACAAGAATTTGTATTGCATACATATTACCTAAATGTTATTAAATTGTAATATATGACCGATTAATTTACCATTTATTTCACTGCTTGTAATTTTCCATTCTTGCCAAAAACACGTATGTTTTACATGTCTATATAAGCGGGGAAGTGCTCAGGTTCAATATCAATTCGCCATTTGTCATTAAATATGTCTCCTTAAATTAACATTTGTCATGCCCACATGTCACTTAGCCCAATAATTATTCGCCAAATGAAATTTTACTAATACACATAAGCTTCCATAGTCGCACTTTCATTTTCTAATTAAAATGTAATTATTATTTTAAGTTACTTTTTATTAATACATTAAATTCGCTTCTCAAGAAAATACATTAAATTCACGTTTGTTAAGACAATATTTTATTAGAAAAATAAGCTACAATGTAATCTCCATGTATTTAAAGCACAACTTATATTCCAAAAGAAAAACACAATTTGTCATGATACATAAGCTTATTTTGAGCATTGAGTTGGAGGCAACTAAAACATCTTAAAATTAAGATTATATTCTTCATTTTTTTCAATTTCTTCAACAAATCAGCATATGTATTGCATAAATATTACATTTTTATTAAATTTTAATATATGACCGATTGATTTATCATTTATTTCACTGCTTGCAATTTTCTATTCTTGCTAAAATAAGTCTATTTTACATGTATTAATTGTAAAAATATTTCGAATTTATTACATTGTAATGTGTGACGATCGATTTATGATCTTTTCGTCTCATTTTTCCTGCCAAAAAACAACTAACCATGACCCATATGAGCGGGAAAAAAATCATGTGTCATATTTGTCGTCATACCATTGAGTTGGAATACCATTGAAATTGACAGTAAGTCATCTATTTTTCTTTCACATGAGAGGGAATGTATTCAAAATTATTTTTTTCGACTGAGTTACTTCTCAACTTATTCAAACTACTTAACACTTATTCTCTTTAAAATTTCTATAATATTATCATTTGAGAGCTTTATATTTAGGACTTACACAATTGCAAAACAGATCTTCATTGTCATTGACTATTCTTATGGTCGTCTTATCATTTAGAATAATTCTAATGTGCCTACACCAGATATAGTTAAAAATTGATCATCGCTAAAGCACAAGAAAATAGCACCATGAATGGTGTAGGCCACCACGTCGCATGCTCACGTGGTGCTCTTAGAGCAAATAAAAATTTCTCAAGAAAATGACATGCAAACGGAAGAAGTGTAATTTTACGTCTACGTAAAAGCAGGAAATCAACGCCTGCAAAAGCGGAAATTTTAAAAATTCTGGCCACGCATATGTATATATATATAAAATCAGAGAAGTGCTCGGGTTCAATACCAATTCGCCATTCGTCATTAAATTTTTATCCTTAAATTGACATTTGTCATGCCCACATGACACTTAGCCAATAATTATTCATCAAATGATATTTTACTAATACACATAAGATGCCATAGTGGCACTTTCATTTGCCCCTGTATTAGGATTCCAATCGCGAGAAAGCAAGAGAAAGCAAAAAAGAACCAACGTGAGTAAGATCAAGAACACAAGAGTTTAACGTGGTTCACTAGTTTTGAGACTAGCTAATCCACGGCCAAACCAAACCCAACTTATTGATGAGAAGCCAAACCAATTACAAGCACCACCCAAAGTCTTAACCCTAGCATCTATTTATACTAGTACAAAACTTGAGTCCAAAGTAACTACCAAAACGAATCCTATAAAAACTAAGAATTAATCTGTCCAGAATTTTATTTCCTAATCAAAAACAAATTATTGCCAAGGAATTAATAGCCGACTAAACCACTGCATGTCTAGCCGTCTTTTTCCTTTACCCAAAAAGAAAGAAACAAAGACTCCTAAAACAAAACAAAGTCACTGTCGTGACCCAATATCACCGCCCAAGCAAACAATATTGAATCAGCACTGCACATGCTTTCCATAGTGCTTTGTTTGGCAAAAAATCCAATTCCACCTTTTTTTCCCTTTTAGTTTGAATCAAACCCAACAAACTTCCCCCTTGATTCAAAACCCCGTAGCTACGAACTAATTCTTCTCATCAACAAACCCAATCCGAGTGTATTCCCAATTTGCGGAATTTCAACACATTCCCAATGCGTCCCAACAAACGCCTCTTTAATGCACCTTGACTAATGCATAACCCAACGTTGCGCCAATGACACTTCGCAACAAAGTGTCTATCAAATGATGTCATGCCAATTTGCGCCGTCATCCGCACCAATGCGCACAAAACCAATAACCGAAGCGCGCCAATCCAAAATTCAATCGCGCCACCAAGCGATGCGTGCACAATAACACGTCACCAATCTGCGTGCCCAACAACACGCACCCATGCTCCATGCCAGGAGCCCGAACCGCCCTCAAGGGGCCTCGAGAGCATCATTAACCTCGAGCATCCCTCCTCCTCCTCCTGAAGCGAAATCTAAAGGTGAACGATTATTTGGACACTCCATCCAAACGCTAGTTGATTCGAGTCGCTTCCACATAGGCTTAAATCCTTCTAGCCGCCAAATCCAGATATAGATCCCGATCACTCACCAGGTTGAGCACGCCATATCGATTGACGCATGCCGGAACCGAAAGCGTGTCGGATGTACTAAAACTAGATCCACAATTCCAATGCTCCACAACAAGATCCCGATAGCTCCCCCAACAAGGAACTCGATAGCCTCCCAACAAAGGCTTGGTGTGCTTGCACCCTCTGTTTCAGAGGCCAACCAGCGGAAACTCAATCTTCCCATCAAACCTAACAGATCTTGATCACGAACTCGCCATTGCTTCTCTTGAGACTCGACGAACCTGGCTCTGATACCACTTGTTAGGATTCCAATCGCGAGAAAGCAAGAGAAATCAAAAAGAACCAACAAGAGTAAGATCAAGAACACAAGAATTGAACGTGGTTCACTAGTTTTGAGACTAGCTAATCCACGGCCAAACCAAACCCAACTTATTGATGAGAAGCCAAACCAATTACAAGCACCACCCAAAGTCTTGACCCTAGCATCTATTTATACTAGTACAAAACTTGGGGCCAATGTAACTACCAAAACGAATTCTATACAAACTAGGAATTAATCTGTTCAGAATTTTGTTTCCTAATCGAAAACAAATTATTGCCAAGGAATTAATAGCCGACTAAACCACTGCATGTCTAGCCGTCTTCTTCCTTTGACCCAAAAAGAAACAAAAGACTCCTAAAACAAAACAAAGTCACTGTCGTGACCCAATATCACCGCCCAAGCAAACAATATTGAATCAGCACTGCACATGCTTTCCATAGTGCTTTGTTTGGCAAAAAATCCAATTCCACCTTTTTTCCCTTTTTGTTTGAATCAAACCCAACACCTTGTAGTGTAATTATTATTTTAAGTTACATTTTATTGATACATTAAATTCACATTTGTTAAGACGTATTTTATTAGAAAAATATGCTACAATGTATCCTCCATGTATTTAAAGAAAAATTTATATTCTCAAAAGGGCTTAATTTATCATGATACATTAGTTTATTTTGAGCATTGAGTGGGAGACAATTAAAACATTTTAAATTAAGATCATATTTTTCATTCTTTTCAATTTCTTCCATAAACAGGCATTTGAGTTGCATACATATAACATAAACTTTATTAAATTGTAATATATGATCGATTTCACTGCTTGCAATTTTTTATTCTTGCTAGAATAAGTCTAAATTTTACATGTACTAGAATTGTAAAAATATTTCAAATTTATTAAATTGTAATATGTGACGATCAGTTTATGATCATTCCGTATCATTTTTCCTGCCAAAAAACAACTAACCATGACCCATATGACCGGAAAAAAAAATCATGTGTCATATTTGTCGTCATATCATTGAATTGGAATACCATTGAAATCGACAGTAAGTCATATTACCAGTCTAATATGCGTAGAAATAGGTAAAAAATATCTCCAATGGTTATGTAAAAGAATTAGTTTAGTTATAATTTACATAACTAGAAGAAATAATGAGCTCTAATGGGCTAGCTAAATGACTCAATATTTTACATATTATGTATCCCACTCAATAGAAGTAGCTAGCTAGAATGTAGGTAGTTAAAGTTTTTGTGTCTATCTCTCTCCTACTTTAATTTAATAAAATATTTTATTTATAATTCAATCCCACAAACTTATGTAAAATACATAACACCATTGGAGCAAACAATAAGAAGTCATCTTAACTTGAGTTCATACTAGTTAAAATTTAGCTAAATAGTAATTGTATTGTTGGAGATGCATATCCAAAAGTAATAGGTAAAAGTTAGCTACTTTTTACCTAAAATTCATTTATGTATTTTAAGTAACATGTTTTTTTAGCCTTTGCTCCAATGGTACAATTTAAAGTTAGCTAAACTGTTATTTTTGTTGAGAAGTAGCTAAACTTATATTTATTATTGAATAAAAGGAACAAAATCCTACATAAAAGAATTTAGTAAATTATTCAAGCAACAATCACAAATAAATTCATGAATATAAACTTTTTTGAAATGATGAATATAACTTAAATGTAAATGTCCTGAACAAATATACAGCTCCTCTTTTTTGCGAATAATGCACATCATTTTTTAAAATAATAAATATACACCACTGATAAAATAAAAACATACGCCTCAAGTAGAGTAGTATTTTTTTCTTTTTATTATAAATTTGAAGTTAAATGAAATGTATGGAGAATTTAAAAATGATAGAACTGTAGAGATACATAAACTCTTTAATACTAATCTCAAGTAAAAATAAAATACTTATCTCAACAAAAATTGGGAGATAATTGAACCATGAATGTTGGAGAGTTGAACACTATTTTAACATTCGATGTGCTTTAGATTTTGTTGAACACTATTTTAAAATAGAAAAAGGTACATAGCGTGATGATTGCTCGCTACAAGTAGCGAAGTAACTAGGCCATTGGAGAAATATTTTTTTTAAACTTATCTATATTTTACCGATAACTTATGTTTACCTAGTTATCATCTAAAAACACCTTACTCCAACAGGTGTTGTTCAAAAAGTAGGTCGTGTTAAGGTTCACCAAAATACCTTGAAATTATTCCGTGGTGCCTCAATGTACATGCCGCACAACAATTCCACAGATACAGAGATTAGCAAGAAAAATAAGTTTCCTTGCTGAGAAGTCCCACATCTGACATTCAAGAAGACGAAACATAATTAATAAGTCTCTAGGGCTACTCCCCTCATTGAGGTGGAACCCTCATGGATTCTTCACATGTTATCAAAGCCACGGCTCATACAAGGGAATGGTTTAGCTCACACAAGTGAATGGTTAACATTCGATGTGATCACCGCCACCCATAGGGGCGTGTTGAGAAGTCCCACATTGAACTCTTGGACTACTTTCTTTATTGCCAAAAAAAATCAGATTACTTATTTTCTTACAAGCAGTTCTAAACATTGCTGGAGAATCTAAGTCGCAGTATAATTAATCTATCCTGCTATGGATTGAACTAGCAGTTCAATATGTAAGCTCCACCATCAACCTCTGCTCATCATGCATGAGAATGGTATTGTTATGCTATTAACTTGTTTTCATCTGAATACGCACCGACAGGATAATGTAAATTAACTGATGTATAGGTCATTGTGTGTAACATTGCCATATCACTGAGGACTCTAAACTCAATGTCTGGATATTTATGGCCCATGTCCTCGAAAATTAAAATGCTTAAAAGGTTTTCTCGGAACAGCTTTGTTGGGCATGATAATTCATTAAGAAAATATGATTTATTACAGGCTGATTTGAGATTGCTTCATAAGATTCATAGTAATTATCAAAATAAGATTCAAGTTTTCATGTACCATCACAACTATCAGAATGAAAATACCTACATTGCAGCCACAAATCAGCAATTGATGAAGTCGGGTAAATGACAAATACTCAACTGAAAAATAGTGTAAAGAATTCGTAGATGCTTTTGAATGGCATCTCAATGTACTTTTGTGGAGAATATCGAATATTAAAGGATCCTTTACTTATTAAGTTGTATCTAAATCCTCCCTGAATGATTCAGACCCGCGCCAAGATGAGTCATTCATTTAGTTTCCATGGCCAGGGCCAGACATTCCTCTAGGGCTGCCAAGATTCACCACATTCTTTCTTAAGCAGCGGCAAACAATCAGAGCTTCTCAACATTCCACATTATCTTCATTGGGTAGTCCTTTCTTTGGTATTTTAGTTACCTTTCAAAGGCTCCCTTATTTCTTCAAAAGAAGTTGTCAGCCGTTCTACTAGCAACTAAAATCCAACCCCTCGACTATTCTACGATCTTCAGGGCTTCAGGCATTCTATTACTACTCTTACATCGACATTCTCTTTCTCTTTAAATTTAAAACCTCAAATTCCTAAATGTTCTGAGAAGAAGTACAGAGCTTTTCCCTAACTTTTTCACATCAGCCAAACATCTTTTCTGACCGAAGTTATCTAGGAAAATATTCATGCCTGCAAGGAATTCAAAAACGTGTATCGGGTTCAGGTCACTTATAAAAATATGTATATCAAGCCTTGCTTGGGCAATTACTGCAGCAGAAGCCCTAAATTATTACCACTGTGTAACAGAACCAAGCTTATTTCTGTACTTCTATATTGGAATCTCAATAGAACATGTAATGATTTGGTATAAGATTGCATAGAGAGTAGCACCGAAGTTAGAAGGATTAATGATATTGCAGCCTGAATGATAACAAAATCGACTTATGTAGAGTGTTAATATATAGTTCTTACCATCTAGTAGGACAGAGAAGCTAAATTTCGTTCATCTGTAAAAAAATAATAGGGAAGAAGAACGAAACTAAGTAATCAGCTCATGAGATTTAGTGCTTCAAATATTAGAACTTTAAGCCACCAATCATGCCTCTAGCTGGCATGCCAATACTGTCCAGGGTTAGAAAGAAGAGGAACAGAGAAACATAACCTAAGGTTTTATACAAACATCCAATAGCATCCAGGAAAAAGCCAGTGCATGTGTCTAACAAGCCACCGCCATTGAAGCTTCAACCAAACAACATGAATGATATGAGAAGAATCTTGTGTTCCAATCAGGGACAGGTATATAAATTGCGAGAAGAGATTCAAATGAATGAGGAGTAACTTACAAATGACGAGAAGAATCGAACCACTCTTCCACATATCAAGTAGGTAGCATTTCTTGCAGAACTGAATTGACTTAACCCCTCCAGTGTAAAAGCCAACACATATGGTAATCCATTAGACTATTAAGAAGCCAAGACCAAGAAGGGAAGCCTCGGAAAACTTCTTTATTCTTAAACAAGGTTTACAGTAGAAGTCAAGCAAAAGTAGAACAATGGATCTGTAAAACTGATCAGATTTCCGTTCAGTTCCGAGCAAATTCAGACAAATCAGAAACCTTAAAGGTAAATTTCAATGGATGATCCAGAAACAGGTGTACCGTCCCAATAAGAGAAAAAAAACAGTGGAACAGCGTCAAGAACTGTATTGATTCCTAATAAGGAATGAAAAACAGAAAGATTTAAGATAAAACATAAAAGTCATACCTAGTAGATATCAAGTACGGGCATCGGATGGTCTTAAAATAAAATATAAAAGTCATAAACTGTCACAAGCGCAAGAAACATTTCTTCCGTCTCTCAAATTCGAAGAAGACGCTCACACACATGTTCACAAGTAGATATATCATCCTACGAACGCTTTTAAGCTAACAACACTTCACTTCCCAAAAGGAATTGGATTTGGCCACCAGGGGAGCTCAACCAGATAAAATGAACCAACAACAAGCCGGTATCCCTTCCTTGTTGTAAAAATATTTCCACTATTTTCGACCTGAAATTATACTGCTCACAGAGAAGATGCTTAAAGCACATCATTACGTCTCCATCCCATGGGTGAAAAAATACCTCATGTGGATGCCAGTCAACCGTGGATTCAGAGCGCCGATAAATACTAGGAGTAACGTAAACAAAAATTTAGAGACGTGAACTCTGTGCAGTAAGCACCATTCAATCTTGTCGTAATCTTTCAGTTCCCAAACTCGAACAAGCCCTTTGTTCCAATCCAAGTACTTGAGGTGTTTCTGTCCCTGGACATGGCGTCCCCAAGCAGCAATAACGACCTGGTTCTAAACATCCCTCAGGCAAGCTCAACAGTTGATATTTCTCTGGATCATATGGATTGTAAACAATTATGTCCGACTCAAACAACACATTTAACCAGTACAACTTACCTCTAAAGGTTATGGCATGATAGCTATTTGGACAATCGTTAAAGTTTGATCATTTTGCGGATAAGAAGAACAATATAGATCGCAACTTCTGTCCTGTCTACAAAGATAAAACATCTAATTCCAGAGGTTTACTAGTTTTACTATAACTCCTTGTGTAATGCGAAGTTTTAAGAGTAGGTTTAAACCGGGCCACCCTGAACTAGCACTATTTGAATCATAATCAGCACAAATAGTGAACCCAAGTCGGCAGGGTTTTTCTTTGGAAGTTCTCCGGATCGGAGGGAGAATAATCCAATGGTTGGTCAAGGGATTCACCAGGTAGTAAATCTCCTTAGAAAGATACTAGGACGAGCAAAGAACGCACCCCTCGCTTGAAACTAAGAATTGGAACCGAGCATCATTATAAATGGTCGGTGTGGTTAACTTTATGATGTTGTTGGGAGAAGAGGGGGTTTAAGTAATGAGACAGCATCCGAGGATACCGCAGTATGGATGGATTACAGCGAACTGGGGCGGAGTACCGGTGGGGTTATGGAAGCGGAGGTATGATCTAGCAAAATGGGTACTGGATAATAAATTTAGCCAGCTCTTAGAGATGGACTTACATCGAGTAGCGAGTTTCAGAGGGAGGCTTCGGAGTATTTCCACGACTTCTTCTCAGAGACCGTCGAAGATTGAAGGAAGAGCGATGGAGGCAGGGGAAGATGCGGAGGACGATCCTAATGAAGTTGTCAGTCTCTCAGAAGAAGAAGTCGTCGAAATCCTCCGGCGCCTCTCTCTAAAACTCGCCAAACAATGTAAGTGCGTCTCTAAGAACTGGCTCAATTGACTCTCTACTACCCATTTTGCCAGATCGTATATCCACTTCCATAACCCCACAACTACTCCGCCCCAGTTCGCTATAATCCACCGATACCGCGGCATCATCGGCCGCCGCCACTTTCATGAAATCTCATCCTCCTCCCTAGAAAAACATCAAATTAACTTTAACCACACCGACCCTTGATGATACTGTGTTCCAATTCTTAGTTTCCAGCAAGGGTGGGTACTCTGCTTGTCCCAGTATCTTTCAAAGGATATTTACTACCATGAGAATCCCTTGACCAACCATTGGACTTCACTCCCACCAATACCGATAACTTCCGAAGAAAAACCGTGCCGAGTTGGGTTGACTATTTCAGCTGATCATGATTCAAAGACTACTAGTTTCATGGTGGTCCAGTTGAAACTACACTTAAAACTTGGCATAACATGATAAATTCTAGTAAAACTCTGGAATTAGATGGTTTCTGTTCGGAGACGGGACAGTGGGTGCGATCTACATTGTTATTCTCGACTGCAAAACGACCTTACATTAATGACGGTCCAAGCAACTATCATGCCATAACCTTTAAAGGGAAGTTGCACTGGTTAAATGTGTGGTTTGAGTTGGACATATTTGTATATGATCCATATGATCCTGAGAAATATCGAAGGTTGAGCTTGCCTGAGGCTTGTTTAGAACCAGGTCGTTATTGCTGCTTAGGGACGTGTCATTTCGAAGGACAGGAAAACCTCAGGTACTTGGATTGGAAATAAGGACATGTTCTAGTTTGGGAACTGAAGGACTACGACAAGATGGAATGGTGCTTTTTGTACAGAGTGCACGTTTCTGAATTGACATCTTTTGTTCATGGTAGTCTAGAGATTTATTGCCGCCCTAAATCAATGGTCGCCTGGCATTCCGATGCTGTGACTTTTCACCCATGGGATATAGACGTTGTGCTGTGCTTTAATCATCATCTCTTTCTGCAGTATAATTTCAGGGAAAACAGTGGAAAGAGTTTTACAAGAGGGAAGGGAAATCCGGCTTGGGGTTGGTTAATTTTTCCTGCTTGAACTTCCCTAATGGCCAACTCCAATTCCTTAACCCTCCAGCTGCAATCAGTGAAATGTTGTGATCTTTTGAACTTTCGTAGCATATATATACATATATATAAGTGGAACCTGTGCGATTGTCTTATTCGTATTTGAGAGTCACCAAAAATATTTTTTTGTGGTTGAGACAGTTTGACTTTCTAGTTTTTACTTTAAGATCATGCAGTGTTGGTATTCCATATCTACTAGGTATGATTCTTTATTGATATCTTTCTGTTTTTCCTCCCATGTAATCAGGGGCGGACCTATGTAGGGGGAAGGGGGGCAGTTGCGCCCCCTGAAATTTGAAAATTTCTACTAATACCCCTAGTTTTATAGATTTTTTATGACTAAACTGAAAGGAATATAGGATTTTCCCCCCCCCCCCCTAAAATTCCTAATTGTCCAGTTGCCTAAGTGGCTAGTTGTTGTAGTTAGCAAATACTACTGCAAAGGTTCGATTCTCCTCCCAGACAATAGCTTTTTTTTTTCATTCTCTTTTTTTTCCAATTTATCATTTACCATTAAAAATTCATCGTCTCTTCGAAAAAATAAATAAATTGTGACTTGTAAGTATAGTGATCATTATTAATTTGATGATTGTGTGTATAATTGCTTATGAAATATAACGACGTTTGACTGTTTACTTTGACTTTTAACTTTGACTTTTGACTTTACGAATCTTGCCCCGGCTGACTTGATTTACTGGCTCCGCCACTGCTTGTAATCAACATAGTTCTTGACGATTTCCCTCCATTTTTTCTCTAATCCTGGGATCGGATCATTAGTTAATTTTAACGTTTAGGGCTTATGATTTGTTCGAATTTGGCCGGAACATTTTGTTAATTTTACCAACCATTGGATTTCTCTCCCACAATCCCGATAGCTTCCAAAAAAAACCCTGCCGAGTTGGGTTCACTATTTGTGTTGATCATGATTCAAAGACTACTAGTTTCAGGGTGGTCCGGTTTCAACCTACACTTATAACTTGGCATAAAACAAGAAGGTTTAGTAAACTATTAAAACCCTGAAATTAGACGTGTTTTCTCGTCAGAGACAGGACAGTGGATGCAGCCTACATTATTCTTGTCATCTGGAAAAGGAACCAATGTTAATGACCGCCCACACAACTATCACACAGTATCCTTTAGAGGGAAGTTTCATTGGTTAAATGTATGGTTGGAATCAGATATATTTGTTTACGATCAAAGTATCGTTCCTATGGGGTTTCGATAATTCATCAACGTTTGGGTAGACACATTCGGCGTTTGATCAACAGACATCTATAATTGTGCAAGTAAACGTCTTTTAGCAACAACTTCTCACATAACTCGCTAGGTTTGGACAACTAGTCTTCCTGGAAATTTCTCGGTAAAATCATATAAGCCTCTGATTTGTCCCCCTAGAGACCTAGTCTCGTGGTTTGATCATATATGAATGCCACATATAGCTCCAAACACGGTTGTGAATATGTTTCCTATAACTCTTGGTGTTGTGTCTACCGGTGATAGTAAGAGAGTCTAGACCATCCGTTTTTGGCTCGATTAATTTATGAGAGTCTACAGACTTTTTAAGTTTCGACGTGCAGCACCCTTGATGGAACATTTTCTCAATGATGGTGGGCTCTATACATATCAATTTTTTTCGTCGTCTTATTTTCTCAGTGGTATGTTGAGATTTCTTGTGTGCTTTAAGGTTTTCGACGGAATGTCGATTGATGTGGCTCAAGTTATCCGTTAAATTTTTGATGTATCCGAGAGTTGTCTCGGCATCACCAAATCTTGCTTTTCATGATCAGGCGGATCTTAGATCAATGGGACCAGTGGGCCCCGGTTCTGGTACGTTGTGGCAAGTGGTTAAGTTTTACTCGGCAGCGGGGATGGAAGCACTCCACTTGAATCGCTTACTTCTAGGCCTTTTAGCAGGTTCTGGAGGAGGTGTGTTTTGGAATAATGATAGTTAGTTTTTGCTGATTTATGTACCTATATGGGATCAAACAAGTCTATTGAGGAAGCGTGCAGGCTTTACAGACGTAACTACTTTTTAATTACTTTCAAAGTATCCCTGTTGTTTTTATCATTGTGGACTCTCTAGTGGTTACTCAGTTGGGAAGCAAACTCTTTGAGTAGACAATTCAGCCATATGTTCTTGCTGTTTGGGACTCCCTTCGGGGTTGTGCTAGTCACACGCATAGAGAAAGATATACAGTAAAACCTCTATAAATTAATAATGTTGGGACCGGCATATTTTATTATTTTAGCGAGATATTATTATATTAATAAATTATTAATTTATTAATTTAAAGAGGTTTAATGTATGACTTTCAAAATTTCATGTCCAATGAAGAGATTTAAAGATGAACTCAACATATTTTCAACTTTGAAATATTGTGGTGCATCAAGTCTTTCATTTTTGCTTCCCAATTATAACACAAAATGGATTGAGGTATACATTCCGTTAGTCATACTTGCTAGTACTTTTGTAGAGAACAATTTAATCCCTTATAGTAAATAAAATGCCACGTGCAACACATGCTCTAAACTACTACCTCCGTTTCTTCTCTATCACACCGGTTTGACTTTTGCCACTATTCAGTATTCACTGGATCACTTTGACCCAATGATTTGTGCAGCAAAATGATGCAATTTTTTAATATTTTTTCAAGGTGTTGTAGGGTAAAAGTTTCTCTATAACACGGTGAAAACATTGTAAAAAAATTGCATCGTTTTGCTATCCAAATCACCCGGTCAAAGTGATCCAGATACGAGTAAAAAAGTCAAACCAGTGTGATTGAGAAGAAACGGAGGTAGTAGTAGTTATAATTGAACCGTTATCATCAAGGGTGGAAGACACTATGCTCAACACATTCATCTTTAAATTAAATTCGAAAGTTAAAGAATGGTTTATTTTTTTTCACATGTAAGTGCAATGATGAGATTTAAAGATGAATTCAATATATACTTGAAGTTCAACAAAAAACAAGTGAATATAGATTCATTTCTAACAAGACAATCTTAAAATATTTGGACTATTTTAGTGATTATTAATTTTTTGGACTATTTTAGTGATTATTAATTTATAGTTTCGTTGGGACCAATGTATGTACACTGGGATTTCAAAAAAGTTATTATCTTATTATTTTATCGATTGGGGTCCAATTTTGTACTGGTCCCAAGTTGTGACTTGACAAATTATTAATTTTATCGAAGTTATTAATTTATCGAGTATTAACTTATAGAGGTTTTACTGTATGGTTGCAACAGCATTAGCGTGGATAGGTAACAGATTTCCTGACAATAGCCCTTATCAATCATATGTTTGAGGAATATCTTTTAAGTTCTGTAAGATCTTTGGTAGGACAAGATAAGAATCCACTCATATTTCAGGCCACCTTCGTAGATTTTTTAGCGTTGATAATTTGTAGTTTGTTTAGCTATATCCCTCACCATCAACATTTTGATATTATGTCTCTCTTCCAAAAGAAAGTATGTATAGAAGTACAAAGAAATGGCGGGGATCATTTTTGTAATTGGATGATTTTTCATAAAACTTCTCCTATAGAAATGTCAAGCAGAATGGGGATTAAGTAATATGCAAATCTCTACTGAAATATAGAGATTTTTAGAATGTTTTTTTAAAGATCCTAAAAATATATTAATTGATATTCCATGGGGGATGGACTAGATAAACTAATTTGGCATCACTGTAAAAACGACATATACACTATAAAATCCAGGTATCTTTCAAAGAAAATAGAAGAGTTACACATCCATAAAAAGAATCCTCGAGCAGAGATGGAAAAAAAAACCCAAGATGGAACAAGGTATGGATTCAATCTATTAAAAACAAGTTAATTTTCCTATTTGAAGAGGGTGCATCGAAGCTTACCGGTTAAACAGAATCTCCAATGGTAGGGGATCCATATAGCTATAAAATATCCAATTTTGTGGAAGGATAAGGGGTAATAGAGAAATATCTTTTATGCGGTATGGTCTATCAGATCAGATAAGAAACTCAATGTTGTGCGTAGAGTCCCTGAAAATGAATATTGAGAAGTTTTACAGATCCGTATAAAGAATCCTCAGGCACAGACAACACACACCCAAGATGGAACACGTCATGGATTCAACCTATTCCAAAAAGATTAATTTTCCTATTTGGAGAGGGTGCATCGAAGCTTACCAATTGAAAATAATGTTCAATGGTAGGGCATCCATGTAGCTGTAATTTATCCGATGTGTGAAAGGAGTAAGTAACAGCGAGTCATATATTTATGTGAATCTATTAGATCAAATCTCAAAGCAAATATTCTACGTAGAGTCCTTGAAACGTAGATCGATAAATTTTAGGGATCCATACAAAGAATCCGAATCCTCAACCATAGACGACAATACACCAAGGAACCAAGGATGGAACAAGTTATGGAGTCAATCTATTTCAAAATAAGATCAATGTTACTATTCGGAGATTGTGCATCGGCACTTATCGGTTAAAAATATTTTTCAATTATAGTGCATTCATCTAGTTGCAAAATATCCGATGTATGGAAGGAGTAGGGGACATAGACTCGTCTCTTTATGTGGTATGGTATATCAGATCTGGAAGCTCATGTTCAATGTAGTTACCTAAAAACCAAATCGAGGATTTTTTCTGGATCCATACAAAGAATCCTCAAGCACAGACAGCAAAACACCCAAGATCAAACAAGTTATATATGGATTCAATCTATCAGAAAATAAGATTAAATTCCCTATGCGGAGAGGGTGCATTGAATCTTACCTGTTAATATGATTATTCAATGGTAGGGGCATCCATCTAGCTATAAAATAGCCGATGTATGGAAGGAGGAGCGGACATAGTCATATCTTTATGCGATGTGGTCTCTCAGATCAGATCTGAAAATTGGTGTTCTGTGTAGAGTCCCTGCAAAACATCAAGAAGTTTAGTTCATAGTATCAACAAACATTTGTGGAACCAACAAAATAATAGAGAAAGACTTTATGTAGCCATCTGAGATTAATTAAAGTAGAAAAACACAAATGATATCACAGAAGACGTAGAGGGCTAGTTATCATTTAGAAGAAGGCAGTACATGGTGCAGATCTCGAGTCGCCGACTCAGATAAACTCGCCGAAGCAACTGTCGCCAAAACGTCCCAAGCGGCCTTTTATGGGGTCAAAATCCAACCAATGTGCTTGGATTCGAAAGAGAAGAAAAGAATTGTCGAACCTTTATCCGCTTCTCCCTTTCCGATTGGTGGAAAAGGGAAAGGAGCTCAAGCAGCAGCACTAAGAGAAGATATCTCTCTCCCCAATGGAGATGAATCTACGAAAGTTTGATCTTGAGAGAAATAACCTTTTTATTTTCTTATTTATTAACGAAAACAAAGAGACACAGTCAAAGAAACGGATACCTCGGAGAGTGGGAGAGCCGTTGATGATTGTGTCAAGAAGATGAGATCTATCGTGAAGGTGATAGTGCGCTATGACTCAAAACGCACTAATACGAATGCCAAACATTTTCAAGTCAATGACTTTTTTTTATGTATTTGGTGCCCGACACCAAAAAGCCCACTTAGGCCTCTAAGAGCATCTCTCACAATTGACATCAAATTTTACACCAAATCCTATATTTGGTGGAGAAAAATAGTTTGGCCTCTCACAGTTAGAGCATCTCCCACAGTGCACCAAATCCTATATTTGATAGTAAAATTTGGTGTTTTCGGCCTCCCACAACAAATCACCAAATCATCAAATCACCAAAAAAATGGTGATTTTTTTGTAAGCCTCCCAGAGTCGTTGACCAAAAAAACACCATATCACCAAATCCTATATTTGGTGTAGCTTTTGTGAAATGGTGAAGTGCATCTCTCACAGTACCCTCAAATCCTATCCTATATCACCAAATCCTATTTTTACCATCAAATTTGATGACAAAAATAGGATTTGGTGTAATCTACACCAAAATTTTAATTAGTGTTTAGGGCATGTTTTCACATTACTTTCATGGTGATAATATGCTCTAATGTAATAGTGTAGCATTTCGCCTTCACAGTATATACGTCATTCGTTTTTCTTCTCCCACTTTGTATAATATGCTTTTGAGTCATAGCGTGTTACATAATATTTTTAGCATCATGCTGCGGGATGATAAAATGAAATAACTAATGTAGTTATTATAATTTATCCCATCAGTTGTTAGGATAAATCCTCGAAAAAGGGGAGCATATCCCGTGATTTCGAACTTAATGACTATTTCCCTAGGACGTATTGATTAATGCACTGTAATCACCTTGAAGGAGGAATCAATGCGAAAGCACGGGCAGACCCTCCTCATTAGTCAACCAATCCCGTAAAATTTCTAAAAAATGTCGCCTAATTCTTAGGCGGGGACAAGAGCCATCGCTTTACTGATAGATGGAGTACAATTTTTTCTTCGACTTGCAACAGGTTTGGCCGAACATAATACACTGAATTCAACATTTATCCAATTTCTAGGTCGACATCGAGACTTGATAAACAAGGAGCTCATAACGAACTAAGAAGAAGACTCATTGCACACTCATAGGATAATCATAGTCAAATAGATTAGACTAGTTAATTTTAGGTTTTTGAAGTGTTATTTAATTATTTTACAATTTCGTGTGATATTATTTTGGTAATAAAATATTTTTTATTTTGATAGTTATGAAATTCTTAATTTGGTGATAAATTTGATGATTTGTTGTGGGAGGCCAAAAATATCATTCTCTAAATTTGATGAAATGGTGAAATAACTATTTGATGTAAAATTTGGTGAAAACAGTGGGAGACCAAAAATTCTATTTTTTCACTAAAAATGATGAAATGGTGTTTTTGAGGGTTAACTGTGGGAGGCCAAACTATTTTTCTCCACCAAATATAGGATTTGGTGTAAAATTTGATGTCAAACTGTGGGAGATGCTCTTAACCCTCAAAAACACCATTTCACCATTTTTGGTGGAAAAATAGAGCTTTTGGTCTCCCACAGTTTTCACCAAATTTTACATCAAATAGTTATTTCACCATTTCATCAAATTTAGAGAATGGTATTTTTGGCCTCCCACAACAAATCATCAAATTTATCACCAAATCATGACTATGACAATAGATTTGAGTAATCTTACACCAAGAAGCTTAAAATTTTGGACTCGCAAGAAATATGCACTTTCTGAGGACGATGACATGCCTAGAGTAGCAAGGAACTTAAACTTTATTGCATGGGCGAGTGGAGGAAGTAACGGTAAATCGCATGTCCAGGACCCTCCTAGCAATAATGATGAGACCTATCCTCGACCAAATGCAAATTATCCCAATTTCAGCTACCAAAACGAAGATTTCAACTAGATTGTCACGCAGACATGACACATTCCATTATTATGTCACTTTGTTCTTCAGTCCGCTTTCTTCATTTTCTTAGTTTGACTATGTGTTTTATTTTTTTATGAGTTTATAATAATGCATTATTCTTGTCGTCATTTCTGTTTATATTTTATTTTTTATCACCAAGATTAATTATATTAGTCGTTAAAAATATTTTTAACACTAATCAATTGTCAACACATACTTAATAGTTCAGGTAAGTCTTTCTCTGAATTTGTTCCCACTTCAATCTTACTTGCGGGGGGGGGGGGGGGGGGGGGGGGGGGTAAGTTCAAATTTTTTTTCTAATTTTATATATTTGCATGCCATACTAAATGGAAATATGTACAAGAAGGTTACTGAAGTTCTTGAAGTTTAACATCAGTGTATTATGTTCGGCCAAACCTGTTGCAACTACATTAGTTATTTCATTTTATCATCCCGCAGAACGATGCTGAAAATATTATGTAACACGCTATGGCTCAAAAACATATTATACAAAGTGGGAGAAGAAAACCGGATGGCATATATACTGTAAAGACGAAATGCTACACTATTACATTAGAGCATATTATTACCATGAAAGTAATGTGAAAATATGCCCTAAACACTAATTAAAAATTTGGTGTAGATTACACCAAATCATATTTTTGCCATCAAATTTGATGGTAAAAATAGGATTTGGTGATATAGGATAGGATTTGAGGGTAATGTGGGAGATGCACTTCACCATTTCACAAAAGCTACACCAAATATAGGATTTGGTGATTTGGTTTTTTTTTGGTCAACGACTGTGGGAGGCCTACAAAAAAATCACCATTTTTTTGGTGATTTGGTGATTTGGCGATTTGTTGTGGGAGGCCGAAAACGCCAAATTTTACTATCAAATATAGGATTTGATGCACTGTGGGAGAGATGCTCTAATGCAATCTTAAGAAATATTGCCGGACGGCCCAGTGATAATATCAGCCCATATTTGTTTCTAACAAAGAAGGTACAAACTCTTCATCATACTTATGGGAAGGCATACTACTAGCAACACAAATTATGCATCAAAGATCTGGACATGATATTGGTAACATATGTACTAATCACTTCTACAAGAACAAAGTGATGCCTACACAAAATAAAAGAGAAGTGTATAATTACCAACTTTACCTTTACATACTTATGTAAGCTCTTTGACGATTGCAGAATTAAACTGTAATGAATATATTATAGAAAAAAAGATTGCAGAAGATGAATCAGAATATATTTTTCATGGTCCAATAGTTAATGAAACAAATCATGATCAGCTTACGTGAGGCTTGAGAAACAACAAGTGGAAATTTTTTGGGATGCAGTAGAATGGATAATGGAATTCACCAAGCGCCAACAATGCTAAGGAATAAGAGAGGGCCAATCAGTTGGGGATGCAGTAGAATGGATAGCTTGAAAGTGACCAGATAGGACTTGTCATTTAACAAGAGAGAAAAACGGGATCTCTGGTTTTAGGTAGATCACAACGGAGCATGCATATGTTAGTTTCACTTAGACTCCAGCTCAATGATTTATCCGCAGTTGTAATTTTATCAAGGAGAACCTCAGAACTTTCCCTTTAAACCAGCAGCGTTCTGACTGTGATTTGGTAGACAAATCTTGAAATCTGGTTGTTGTGATACCAACAGAGGGTGTCTTCAGGTTAATTTGACGGACTAGGATGAGTGTATTTGACAATACAACAGCGCTCCAGAGTCCCAGTATCAAGGTTTTGACAAGAAGCGCAATGTCTATTGCATTCACTGACCAGTGTCCAAAGAAAATGTCAAGATTCTTTCTAGGGGCTGTTTGGGGAATTAATCTACAGGTGGAAAACGGATCACCCTGAAACTACTACTTGTGAGATTCTAATCAGCACAAAAAGGATCAATGAAAGTGATGGGGATACGAGCAAAGTACTCAACTCTTGCTGGAACGTAAGTATTGGAATTCGATTGAATAGGGATCCCATGGAGGAAGAAGATCAGTACCTTATGGGAATATTGGAGTCAGAGTTTATTTGACGGAGTAGTATGAGGAGGTTTCTCGGTAGAAACCTGGGCAGATTATGCCATGTATCACTGGATTTTTGCAAACTGTGACATTTGGTGGATCAATTCTATAATATAGAGAGAATGAACACACAACGAAATAAGCTCAAAGTAGAGAGGTGTAGAATTCAATTAAAGAGGGATACCATGGAGGAATACCTTCTGGGAATATTGGAGTGGGGTTAATTTGACGGACTAGGATGAGTAGGTTTTTCGGTAGAGACTTGGGCTGATAACGACATCATATCGCTGGATTATTGCAAACCATGATGCATGTTGAATCAATTCTTATAATATAGATATAATAAACACGCATCAGAATGAACTCATAGTAGAGAGGAATAGTGGAGAGGAGATGGGAAACACTGTTCCGCTATATCTCACTCAATCAACACACGATGACTCTTTATACAGTCTTTTCTCTCACTTTTCACTTGATTTTCACTTTCACACCTTGCACACTACAAGTGCATATGTATTTGTAAGATTTACATAACATGTTTCTAGCCTAGGAACATGAATGACTCTCACTTCGATAACATGTATCTAACTTATAAACATGAAAGACTCTTGACCTACATACACAATCCACATGGTACATAATCATCTAGATACATGTACATCTAGAAAAATCTAAAAACAAACTAGAAACATGTGTGAGGCACACCTAAAGTACCACAGCTACCAGATTAGCCAGAACATTATATCCCATTCCATAAACAATTACATATACAGTGAAACTCTTCCTAAGAGTTACCTATTTTTGTACAAGCAGTACTAAATGTTCTTAGAGAATCTCAGTCCTAGACTAATTACTCAATTGTGCTAGGTCTATCCTGATGGGATTCAACTAGCATCATGATGTACGAAAACGAATTCTATTAAATTGTTTTCATCCGGATACCCACTGCTGGATAACGAAATTACCTGATATAATTTACCTCAGAAAGAGATCATTGCCTGGCGGGCAAGGTTGGCGATCTGGACACTGCGTTACACTGGCATATTATCTGGGAGTCTCAACTTAATGTATGGAATATTGATCTTTGTCAGCCCATGTCCTGGAAAAAGAGAAAAAGCTTAAAAAGCTTTTCTCGGAACAGCTTTGTTAGGCAACATCAATGTGTAATGACATTAATCAATGAAGAAATAAGAAAACCATTCTATGCATCTGTCAAGTATGTCAACATCCATTAAGAAGATGTGATTTTGCTATAAGTTATTGAAAAATGATTCACAAGATTCTGGATTATAGCAATGATCAATATCGGATTGAATGTTCGGGACAATAATTTTTGGCAAGCTACTAGTTCTATGTTAGATATTAGATATCACAATAATTATATACATGTATTAACCAACTAGCCTTTTCAGCTGTTTAACCAGAGTTGGCTAAACATGAATATGATAATGTAAATTCATATATCTCAACTATTCTTTAGGCAAGGATACACTGCAGCAGCAAGTAATTGAAGGCATCTGTTAAACAATGGGAAACAGAGAACTAAACAATCAGCTCATGAGGTTAAGTGCATCAACTGGAACTTTAAGACCACTAATCATGCCTCTGCCTGACATTCCTAGCGTGTTGGGATCGGAACAAGGAAACATCCCCTAGTGTTTCATAGAAGCATCCGGAGAATTCAGCAAACTGCCGCCATTGAAGCTTCAACCTATCAACACAAACGAGGGGAACACAAAATTGATAGCTCGGGATAATACATGTGACAGCAAAGACAAATATAAAATGATTTTGCAATTGGGGATATGCTTATGATGTGTAGAGATTCAATGGAACAACCACTCAACACCTCGAGTCGCTAGTGCCGCTTGCTGAAGAATGCTTAACAACTATGGTAATCCATGGGAAGATGAAACACACAAGACTTAGTAGGTTGGCCTCAGAAAACTTGTTTGGTCTTATAAATGGTTACTGTACGGCCACCGATAATTTTGTGATAAATATAGTATAAACAAATTGATATGCACACACACCCTGTATGTACAGAAGAGACGGTATGGTGTTGTTTTTACAAGTGAAATAGATCAGAGTAGCCCTCGCTCCATAGTCTGTACCAATAAAAACACCGAGTCAACCAAATTTGGACAGCTAAATGCTCCAGTACCGGACGTTCCCTCTCAATAAGAACAAAGAAAGGAACAGCGGTAAGAACTGTATCGATTACTATAGGATAAAAGATAAAAACATTACTGTAGAAAACAATTAGAGTCATAATATATCAAATATCATCAACACATGAGTAAATCATAAAGTCATAAACTGGCTGAGATATAGCATCCGTTGCTGATCTGGCCACTGAGTGTTCAGGTGAAATTGGTTTTCACCAAACTAAACTACTTAGTTATGTAACATTCGATGTTCATTGAATAACGACTATGAAAACCATTCAAAGCAATCAGTAATGATCAAACAAGTTCTGTTTATGCTCATCTAAACCTTGATCCACGATTCCATAAGTTTTCTCAAGCCACTGGGAGTCTGAGGTTTCCGCCAACCTAGCTAGTAACTTGTGAACAATGGATTTTCTATGGAAGCCTTCCATCTGTATTTGTTGTTCATACAATTTACATGCATCACTATATCTCTCCAATTGCTGCCTCTAGTTCCATACATAAATTTAAGAAAAAAAATGATTTTATTGCTGATTTGAGATTGGTTCATAAGATTCTGGACCAAAGTAGTGATCAAAATATGATTTTATCATAATGAAAAGTATATGTTTCAAAAGGAAATCCTACATTGCAACAACAAATCAGCAATTAAATAAACGATAAAAGCTCCTCTGGGAAATAATGGAAATAAGTTTTCTTTTATTCGAATTGCGTCTCAATCTACTTTTATGACGAACTTCGACAATTGTTTGATAGTTTGCTTATTTAGATGAAGCTAAAACCTCCCTGAATGAGTCCAGAGCCGCGCTAATGAGTCATTCATTTAGTTTCTCTAGCAAGACCTTCTACTAGTGGCTGCCAATATTCTTGCCATTCCTTCTTAATAAAGAGCAGCAATCTTACCAGAGCTTTTACCTTAATGCAGCAGAGCTTTTAGCTTTTATCTCAACAAAACAGGTCGCCGTCAAGTAATGAATTAGTTGCTATATAGGAGAAAAATAAAATCATTACGATAGAAAACAATGAGAGTCATCCCTGTTAGATATCAAATACAAAAAAAGATGTCTCTTCACCGAGTTTTCATTTGACTGCCAATGAAGTGGCCAAATTAAACTGCCTGAGATATAGCATCATTTGGCGATCTGGCTGCAGGTTGTCCTAGCAAAATTGGTTTTCACCAAACTAAACTACATAGTTATGCAATAGTCAAAATTCATTGAACACCTATACTCAATTAACGAATAAGAAAACCATTCTAAGCATCAGTAATGATCATTCATTAAGAAAAAATGATTTAAGATGCTGATTTGAGATTGGTTCATAGGAGTCTGGATCACAGTAATGATCAAAATATGACTGAATGTTTATAGTGTAGCATCACAATTATCTCAATGAAAATAATGAGTTTCTAAAAGAAATCCTACATGGCAGCAACAAATCAGCAATTAATTAAGTCCGATAAAAGATAAAATCTCTGCTGCAAAATAAAGGAAAGAATTATGTTTATTCGAATTGCATTTCAATGTACTTTAATGGTAAATATAATTATGAAAATTGTAGGATACTTTGCTTACTCAGTGGTAGCTAAAACATCCCTGAATAATTCCAGAACCGCTCCAAGATGAGTCATTCCTACTAGGGGCTGCCACGATTCTCAACATTCCTTCTTAATCAAGAGCAGCAATCACAGTTTCTCAACTTTCCACGTTCTACTAGCAACAAAAATATTGCCCGCCCATACTCTTACTGGGCTTCAGGCATTCTACATTACTCTTACCCCGCCATAATCTATCTCTTTAAATGATAATCCTCAAATTTTTATGTGTTCTAATAAGAGGTATGGAGTTTTCCCCTAACTTTTTCACATCATCCAAACATATGAAAACAACTTCTTTCCTGACAGAAGTTTTCTAGGAAAATATTCAACTCTTTTAGATCTCGGAGAAGCAAAGTGTGAGTGCACAGAATTTCTAGACTTGTATTGGGTTCAGGTCACTTATATAAATATGTAAATACAAGCCTTGCTTGGGAAATTTCTGCAGCCGAAGGCCCAAATACTTACTAATCCTATTCCTTTACTCCTACCCAGGGCTGCCCAAGATTCTCGACTTTCTTTCTTAATCAGAAGCAGCAATCAGAGCTTCTTAGCTTTCCATGTTAGTACTAGTTTTGGCATGTAAATACATTTCACAGACCCTTCTACCAATCTTCAATCTTCAGGGCTTCAGGCATTGTACATTAATCTTACTTGGGAAACTACTGCAGACGAAGCCCTGAATATTTACTACTGCATAACAGCACCAAGTTTATTCCTTTACTCCTATATTAGAATCTAAATAGAACATGTAATGATTTGATATAAAAAAGCAAAGAGACTAGCACCGAAGTTAGAAGGATTAATGATATTGAAGCCTGAATGATAACGAAAACTACTTGGTTTAGAGTGTAAATATATTGTTCTTATCGAGCCACTAGGCAGAGGTGCTTAGTTTTGGTTCATCTGTTGAACATTAACAAGAAAAAATAACTAAACTACACAATCACCTCATGAAATTAAATGCTTCAAGTACAATTGCCGATACTGTCGCTAGAAAAGGTAGAGTGAAACATCACCTAATGCTTTACAAGCATCCAAAAGAATCCAGGAAAAGTCCGCGCATCTGGAGAATAAATTCAACAAGCCACCGCCAATGAAGCAACAACCAAACAACATGAACAATAGGAAAAGTGGGAATTCGAATGATTGAGGAGTAACTTACAAGTGACAAGAAGAATATAATGGAACCACACTTCAGAATTTCGTTCAGTTCGGACCAAATTCAGACAAATCTCACAACAAGAAATCTGGGTTTAGCCAGCGGTTTCACTGCCAGCAGTTCAACAAAACCGCGGGTACAGAACAGATATACCAACGGTTTACATAAATCGCGGGTAAAAGGCTTGACCGCTGGCGCATGGTTGTGTCTTATACCAGCGGTTTTTGAAGAAACCGCTGGCATTGATCTATATACCAGCGGTTTGTTTAAAACCGCTGGCGATTCCCCCCAATTTCTAAAATTATAATCAAATTTTGAGACAGGTGTTTTGTACAAGTTAAATTTTGCTCTTTAGCGAGGTAGTAAAAAAACGTCTCAACTGTGTACCGTAGATTGTAGTACAATTACAGATTTCCGGAAGGACTAATACAATTATGAATAGTGATAGTTGGTGCGGACTTAAGCTATTCTAGGCTTATATTTTTTAGTGAAGAATTTAATTTTGAATAGCAAAAAGGTGAGCCTTGTGGTCAAAAATCATAGTTGTTTAAAATTAGAGGATTTGGATGAAGTGAAGCTATCTCGGTAGTGGCTCTGACCCAATCTTTGTGTATAATTAACATTAATCAGTGACATAGATGTATATGAAGAAGATTACTATATGATATGACTAGTTGTATAACCAAACACAATATACGCATAATCCATCGAAAGTCTAATCACAAGATCAAAACAACGACCAGCATGTCACCGACACCTGCACTCCAGCTCATATCTTCCCCGTCAAAGTTGTATTCTTCATCTCATATGGTTATAACTTCATATCTAATCTCTGTCTCTGATACCGTGGTCATACTTTTATTATCCGTACCATGTTGGAATAATGTTCATATTCGGGATTGGCTTCAAACCCGTCGATTTGGCTAGACAGACTTGAGTTCACCAAGAAAAATAATGGGATGAGTCAAGACCCAAACCTGGCCCATATCTAGCCGCACATTTTGGATTCAGATATCCTTCGCATATTGTCAAATCTCGGATATTCCGTATGTACACGATATAATCTATAATTAGAGGTTCAATTAGGCATGTTAATTAGATGTGAGATATAGTTCAAATAATTCAACAAGTTTGCTTTTGTTGAGTATTTGCTTTTGGGAAATTACTACAAATTCAGCTTTCATAATAAATGGGGAAGGGTGATTAGTATTTAAATTGTAAGGAATTATAACTAAATGCAACATTGTTTAATTGGCTTAAGTTAATGACTGAAATGAATAATAAAAAAACTTAAAGGTCATAACTACAAATACTAGTACTACATATAGAAGGGTAAATGAAACCTAGCTCAATTCCCCTTGGCGGCAGAGTGAAAATTGGCGGTGCACTTTCCCCCCAATTCTCAACCCTAACCCAATTTTCCCTCGCGCGCTATGTGAAATTCCTCCCTAAAAACTCAAATCACAGACCAATTGGTTTTATATTCCCTCTCCATCGCTAGTTCCATGGAAGATTCGACCTTCAATTGCTCGTCTCAACTACCGATTGGCGATTGAGTTTTCTCCAGTGCAACCCGACAGGCCTTTCTCCAGTACAACGCGAACGGTCGTCAACAACGTAGCAAGCCTTTTAGGTATGTAAATCTCATTCTTTGAACTAGCTTCAGATATGTGCGGCCTCCATTCATCAGTGATTTCTATGTTGATGGGTCTTCGATATATACGGCCTCCATTCATCTGTTTATAATCAGTAGTTTCAGTACTTTGTATAACGTGAGCAAATACAAATTGGTGTGTTTGATTTGTCTCATGGGCTCAGGTGGACTAAAAATTTCAGAGGCAGTTTTTTTTTTTTTTTTTTTTGCAAACAGAGGCAGGTTAGATTGGAAGACTTTAAATTGTATTTTAATAAACTTTGATGTTGTTTACTGACATGAATATTTGGGATTAGAACAAGAATTCAGCCTTTAGTAGTTTTCTTATGAACCTTCCCTACATGCTAAGCATAATGTTATTGATTTTACTGAACTTGAATGGTTAATATGAATGTGACCTTACTTATTTCATCTTGTTTTTGCTCTTTTCTTTCGAGTGCTGAATTCAGGAATCTTGTTGACAAATCATTGAAACCAGACAAAGGTAATCTTGTTGACAAATCATGTTGATTAAGCTTGATCTATTGTTGCTCTTTATTTTAATAAACTTTCTTGCTTAGATATATTGATTCTTTACATTTGCGTGGCATGCCTTAGTGATATTCTTTGTTCATCCTTTTAATTCTCTTCTTACACTAATCATAATGCTAGGTAATGGACAAGAGTTGGGTTAAAATGAATAGATGGACTACTGAATACTCAGAAGGAGTGAAATGTTTTTTGGATTATGTTTGTAAGAACGCACCTGAGCATTCAAAAGTATCATGTCCATGCCTGGAATGTGTTAATTCATTCAGTTGGACTAGAGAAATTGTTCGTGATCACTTATTGTGTAATGGTATAAGTCGGGATTATTCAAACTGGTTCTTTTACGGGGAATCCCTCAATGAATCAAATTATGAGCGTGTGATTGATCATGAATCTGATAATGTCTCTGGTGTGCGTGATGAGATGCATCAAATGTTACATGATATATTTCAAGGGAATGGGCAGTCTAACATGGAATACTCTCACAACTCACATGATCATGATGCCAACCTTCATGAGAATAACGAAATGAATGATGACGCTAAAAACTTTTATGAGTTACTTAAAGAGGCTGAGCTCCCCGTGTATGATGGTTGCACAAAGTTTAGTAAGTTATTGATTGTTGTGACCTTGTATCACATTAAATGTCTTTACAAATGGAGCAACAAGTCATTTACTGCATTGCTAGAGATAATAAAAGACTTGCTTCCCCCAGATGCTAAACTACCAAAGGATTGTTATGAAGCAAAGAAGTATATTAAGCAATTAGGACTTGGCTATGAAAAGATCCATGCTTGTCCGAACCATTGTGTACTTTTTTGGAAGGAAAATGAAGGGGCCGAGTCATGCCCTGACTGTGGTGCTTCTAGGTGGCAAAAAACAGATTCTAGTCCACACTTAGATATTCCACATTCAGGTGTCGATGATGAGCAACCAAAAAAGAAAAAAGCTGCAAAGGTATTACGGTGGTTCCCGTTAAAGCCCAGGTTACAAAGATTGTTTATGTCATCAAAAACGGCTCCCTCAATGAGATGGCATGCAGAAGGTCGACAAGCAGCTATATTGGTATTAGGATATAAATTTTTACTTCAGTACACGAAGTACATACACCTATTTTCATTTTGGATATATATCTAATATTTCTGACGCTTTTTTATATTTTGTAAATGTTTAAGGTCGAGAAGGGTGAATCAAGTATAACAAGGGTAACTATGTACCCTGCAAGTCGCACAAAAAAGGATGGAACATGTGTTTCCCAAAAGGCTGCTGAGAATATTGTAAGTTCGTTATTTATTATGAGATTGAGTTGTTTATGCATTTTTTAATGTATGCCATTTTTTCTAATGGATAGACAAAACTGGAGGCGCTTAAATCACAAGAGTCTGAGAACGCAGAAGGAAATTTGGATGATACACAAATGTGGAGTCAGGATGATATTTATGCGCAAGTCATTGGTAAATAGAGACATGGTAGGATTCGTGGCGTTGGTTTTGGACCGACTCCTTCAATGTTTGGTGGCAGCAGTTCTAAAGATTCTAGAAGATTAAACATGGTTTCCTTAGAAGAAGAAAACGCCAAGGATGCGACAATATGTCAGATGCAGAAAAAGATAGATTTCTTGGAAGAAAAAGTCGCACAGTTCGCAGAGTTCATGGCTACGCAGTCTAGTTCCAATCCGTTTCAGGTGACAGTATTTGATGATCTATTTTTCACGATGCTTTACTTATGTTATTTGTTTTTGTTCTAAATAGTGATACTGTCTTCTCAAGCAGGCTCATCCCAGTGAAAATGCAAGAAATACATGTTCTCCAAGTTGTCCTGGAGTGCAATGTGAGATTAACTAGTGAATATAAGGTACTTCTTTCCAGCTAAGACTCATAAAATGTCTATAGTAAATACATCCTAGTAACTTTGCTGTCTTTGCTTAAACTAGTTGAGTTTATATTGAGTTTCTCTTTACTTTCTCTTTAGGGGATTATCAAGTCAGCCGGTGTTTTTTTTTGAAACCTTAAGTGGAGTCAGGGTGATACTGATCCACTGAAATTATTTAAATTTTCTTTATGCAGGTCCAAATTGGGTGACGAAGTGGAAGGAATGATGTAATTTAACCCAGGTTTTGTTGTCTTGTATAGTTTTGTCCAAGTTATTGGTGTCCTATTCTCAGAAGTGGGATTGCTTTTGGCTAGAACTCGATCCGTTTGACATCAGTTTATGCTATTAGGAGCCAACTTTTGTGCGCCTCAAGTTGAGAAGCTAATTGAAGTTTGATATGTATGAAACTCTTGGTTAGAAGTAGGATAGCGTTTATCTAGCTAGCGATCTGCTTATTAGTAATTTGGAATGTCATTCAGTCAATGTTTTGTACTCCACCCGACTGATCTAAATATATGTAATTGATTTGCGCATTACAATGAATGGGAAACTTTTGGTTTGTAATGAACTTGGATTCAGATTGTGTTCTTATGATGAAGTAATTTAGAAGGAAAATGTTATCTTTTTCAATGTAGATCTCTGTAATGTCAGATTAGCTCTATATAATATACAATTTTGGCATCGCAAATCGCTGGTAGAAGCTAGTGTATTACCAGCTGTTAACAAATCGTGAACTTATTAACTGCAGGGAAATGTGGTAAGTTGCCAGCGTTTTAACAGACTGTTCCGGCGGTTGCTAAAACCGCTGGTAAAGGCAGCCTGCTACAGCGGTTTGGCAAACCGCTGGTATACGCTTTTGCCGGCGCACATACACCAACGGTTTAAATACTGTTGCCAGCGGTTCAACAAACCGCTGGCAAATATTTTACCGGCGGTTTCTTGTTCGTTTGCCTGCGGTTACAACCGCAGGGAGATCCTTGATTTCCTGTAGTGTCTGAACCTTAAAGGTAAATTTAAATGGATGATCCAGAAATAGGTGTACCGTCCCGTTAAGAGAAAAAACAATGGAACAACGTCAAGAACTGTATTGATTCCTAATAAGGAATGAAAAACAGAAAGATTTAAGATAAAACATGAAAGTCATCCCTAGTAAATATCAAGTACGAGCATTGGATGGTCTTAAAATAAAAGATAAAAGTCATAAAATGTCACAAGCGCAAGAAACATTTCGTCCGTCCCTCAAATTCGAAGAAGACGATTACACACATGTTCACTAATACATATATCATCCTACGAACGTTTTTGAAGGTAACAACACTTCACTTCCCAAAAGGAATTGGAGTTGGCCACCAGGGGAGCTCAAGCAGAAAAAGTGAACCAACAACAAGCCGGATATCCCTTAATGTAAAAACCTTTCCACTGTTTTCGACCTGAAATTATACTGCTCCCAGAGAAGATGCTTAAAGCAACGCATTACGTCTCCATCCCATGGGTGAAAAACCACCTCATGTGGATGCTAGTCAACCGTGGATTCGGAGCGCCGATAAATACTAGGAGTAACATAAACAAAAAAATTTAGACGTGAACTCTGTGCAGTAAGCACCATTCAATCTTGTCGTAATCCTTCAGTTCCCAAACTCGAACATGCACTTTGTTCCAATCCAAGTACTTGAGGTGTTTCTGTCCCTGGAAATGGCGTCCCCAAGCAGCAATAACGACCTGGTTCTAAACAACCCTCAGGCAAGCTCAACCATTGATATTTCTCCGGATCACATGGATTGTAAACAATTATGTCCTACTCAAACAATACATTTAACCAGTGCAACTTCCCACTAAAGGTTATGACATGATAGATGTTTGGACAGTCATTAAAGTTTGATCATTTTGCAGATAAGAAGAACAATATAGATCGCAACCACTGTCCTGTCTCCAAAGAGAAAACATCTAATTCCAGAGGTTTACTAGTTTTACTATAATTCCTTGTGTAATGCGAAGTTGTAAGTTTACGTTTAAACCGGGCCACCCTGAACTAGCACTATTTGAATCATAATCAGCACAAATATTGAACCCAAGTCGGCAGGGTTTTTCTTTGGAAGTTCTCCGTATCGGAGGGAGAATAATCCAATGGTTGGTCGAGGGATTCACGAGGTAGTAAATCTCCTTAGAAAGATACTGGGACGAGCAAAGAACGCACCCCTCGCTTGAAACTATGAATTGGAACCGTACATCATTATTAATGGTCGGTGTGGTTAACTTTATGATTTTGTTTGAAGAAGAGGGGTTTCCGTAAAGAGACAGCGTCCGACGATACCGCAGTATGGATGGATTACAGCCAACTTGGGCGGAGTACTCTTGAGGTTATGGAAGCGGAGGTATGATCTAGCGAAATGGGTACTGGATAGTAAATTTAGCCAGCTCTTAGAGACGGACTTACATAGAGTAGCGAGTTTCAGAGGGAGGCTCCGGAGTATTTCCACGACTTCTTCTTCTCAGAGACCGTCGAAGATGGAGGGAAGGGCGATGGAGGCAGGGGAAGATGAGGAGTAGGACGATCCTGATTAAGTCTACCATCTCTCGGAAGAAGTTGTCGGAATCCTACGGCGCCTCTCTCTAAAACTCGCCAAACAATTTAATTGTGTCTCTAAGAACTGGCTCAATTGACTCTCTACTACCCATTTCGCCAGATCGTATCTCCACTTCCATAACCCCGCCACTAGCCCGCCCCAATTCGCTATAATCCACACATACCGCGACATCATCGGCCGCCGCCTCTTTCATGAAACCCCATCCTCCTCCACAGAACAGCGTCATATTAACTTTAACCACACCGACCCCTGATGATACTGTGTTCCAATTCTTAGTTTCCAGCAAGGGTGGGTACTCTGCTTGTCCCAGTATCTTTCAAAGGATATTTACTACCAGGAGAATCCCTTGACCAACCATTGGATTTCACTCCCACCAGTACCGATAACTTCCAAATAAAAACCGTCCGAGTTGGGTTCACTATTTGTGCTGATCATGATTCCAAGACTACTAGTTTCAGGGTGGTCCAGTTAAACTACACTTAAAACTTGGCATAACACAAATTCTAGTAAAACGCTGGAATTACATGTTTTCTCTTCGGAGACAGGAAAGTGGGTGCGATCTACATTGTTATTCTCGACTGCAAAACGACCTAACATTAATGACGGTCCAAGCAACTATCATGCCATAGCCTTTAGAAGGAAGTCCAAGCAACTATCAAGCCTGTACTGGTTAAATGTGTGGTTTGAGTTCGACATATTTGTATATGATCCATATGATCCTGAGAAATATCAAAGGTTGAGCTCTTGCCTGAGGGTTGTTTAGAACCAGGTCGTTAATATTACTGCTTGGGGACGTGTCATTTCGAGGGACAGAAACACCTCAAGTACTTGGATTGGAGAAAGGTACATGTCCTAGTTTGGGAACTGAAGGATTACGACAAGATAGAATGGTGCTTGTTGTACAGAGTTCACGTCTCTGAATTGACATCTTTTGTTTATGGTACTCTAGAGATTTATTGGCGCCCAAAATCAATGGTCGCCTGGTATCCCGATGCTGTGGCTTTTCACCCATGGGATATAGATGTTATGTTGTGCTTTAATCATCATCGCTTTCTGCAGTATAATTTCAGGGCAAAAACAGTGGAAATAGTTTTACAAGAGGGAAGGGAAATCCGGCTCGGGGTTGGTTCATTTTTCCTGCTTGAACTCCCCTAATGGCCAACTCCAATTCCCTAACCCTCCAGCTGCAATCAGTGAAATGCTGTGACTATATATATATATATATATATATATATATATATATATATATATATATATATATATATATATATATATATATATATATGTCTATATAATAAAACAGAACGGTGTGGGTCCCATGCATATTTTTGAAAGACATTTTCAAAGAGACATTTTCAAAGAGACATTTTGAAGAGACATTTTGAACCGTTAGATTAAAATTGCTTCCTATCATATCCACTGTTGGATTAAAACGTTGCCTCATAGGTTATCACTTCCATCGTTTGGCTTTCACGTTCAGCTCCAGGCGCCCCCTCTCTCTCCATCGCTACCGCCAGGATTGCTCCACCTCCGACGCCAATCGATTTTGATTTGTTGCTCCACCTCGGACGATAATCGATCTAAATTTTGATTCGATCGCCCGCAACAGAGAAACCACTGGAGTAGGCTCAAACCCTCATCTCCGTCTTCGCTGCAGCAACTATCATCGCCGGCCATGAGGTATTCCAATCGCTTCATAGTTTTGAATCGAGTGCGACCACCATCAGATTCCCCCGATATGCAGCGAGCTTTGCCGGAAAACCAACAGGTATATTATTTAACTGAATTAAACCCTCTGAATATCTCTCTCTCTCTAGATGTTCTCCTGCTTTTCCTGATGGCACAGGTGTTGGCTTGGACCGTGATCTCCATCTCGAGGATGTAATTTCCTCAACCGGTGCTTTGGGCCTTCTCAAGCAGGTAATTTTTAAACTCGCATCCTTTGATTTCTTTGACATCTGCTTCTTTTTTCAATTTGATTCCCTATTTTGAAGCCCAGTTAATATGTATGGTGTAGAATTCTATTTGATTCACCTGCTTTTTCTCATTCAACTCAGAATTCTTAAATTTGAATTGAAAATCCAATGATTAAGCCTATATTATTCGAATACACGGAAAAACAACCGGGCAGTTTAGAGCCAACACATCTCTGGTGAATAAGGAAAGCATCAATTTATTTTCGCCATATAGAAAAAGATTTGTTATGACATATTAGACATGTACGATGGGCATGTAGAGTTTTTTTTTGAATTTTGATCACAATTTGCTCATTTGTTGTTTATTCGTTCCTTCTGGTTGTACTTATTATCGTGGACGGTAGAAGAACACAACCTGTGTAGTTGTTATTTGCTGAGTCTACTTTGCTAATTCTAATGGAAAAATGAGATTGTTCACCAGTTTGATTGGAGCATATATGGCCTTGGTTCCATTTCAAGCTTCTTGCTTCCCTAAGGTTGATTTTCTAGACAAACATCTCATTCTGATGCTGTGTACTTGGCTTTGTGATATGTTTTTTGCAGGGGTGGGAAGAGACTATTGGGAGGGGGGTCAATGAGGAGGAGCTACACTGCTGATGATGGGAGAGGGGAGATGGCCATGAGGACTATGGAGTGTCTGTCCACCAGTGTTCAGGTAAATTCATCAATTTTACCTTTTAATTTTATGACCAATATAGTTGTTTGGAAACTTCAAGGGCCTTATGTCCTACGTTTTTCGTCTTTTCTTTAATCCATTTTTCATTGATTTTTCATGTAAGTTGGAACTTCACTGCTAGAGGTCTTCCCATGGAGTCGACTTTATTGCTACTACATTTTCCAAGAGTGTATTATATTCTTCTAATTGATTTTGTAGTATTCCCTTTTTTAGTTTGGTGTTAATTCCTTCATGATGCATATGCCTGAATTTAATGGTTACAAAGAATAAGTTTGGTCAGCAGAATATCGGCTGCTGAAAATGATTTAATAAATACGCAAGATGACTTCTCATTGTTTTATTTTACTTGAAGCAGTGTTTTATTTTGTTTCATGTATTCTACTGCCATCTTAATTTTTATCTGGATATGGAACTTTGGCTACATATACTTTTTTTCTAATTAGAAAGCTTTACCCTTTGGTCTTATATGTCAATGATTATCCCCTCGAGATCAACATCCGCATCGTTTGTTACAGATACTCTTATGATGCTATTATCAATTTCTTCTTATTCTAAGCACTTCTTTTTTCTTTTATATAACATGATAGACATTCTTTTAGTGAGTTAGTGCCTATGTTGTGATCGTTAATTGCTTAGTGTATGAAATTACAACCATTTGAGTTGCTTAAACCATCAATTAGTTTGAAGAGAGAAACATTGTAAAAGAAAAATCAACATGATTGTAGGGAGAGGTGTTTCAATATAACAATAGAAAGCTACTAGAGTGATGGACCTCTGCTGATATCAATACTAATAGGTTCGATATGTTTGATAGGTAAATGTGACAGATACGCGAGTATAGAGAATCTATTATAAAAGATATCGGAGAAACATTATATTAGTAACTGGAGCCTCCCGTCAAGCCAACAAAACTACAAAGATCAAAGAGTTGGGTTAACCAAAAGGAGAAAATGAGGAAATTGTTGAAGCCTTGAAAGAATAACATTTAAATTTGATTAGAATGCATATGGAAACTCTGTTGTACATGGGTGTATATAGCTTATTCAATTTACTCGAATCTCAATAAACACCATTTGGGATTTCTTTCTTCCAAGTCAACTGACATTTGGCCTTACATTGCTGGTCTTGGGTATTGCTCATTTGGACTTCGTTAGGCTCATGTTTGTCCAATTCTAAGATGTTTATTCTCAATTTTCTCGAACATATGCAAAGCAAATTTTATCTGTTAGGCTCAAGTTTGTCCTATTTCGTGTTCTTTGATTGTATCCCCACTTTGCGCAAATCGGAGAGAATCACTTAAGATGTAGATGTTATTATGTTCAAATTATATTAGTTATGTCTGTTGATCTTTGCTCGCGGATTAGTGAACTTAGATGAGTGACAGTAATATATCTCCATAGGGAACCTTGGAATATTTGATTCAATCCAAGTTTTCTAAGTTACAACTAACCGTAGTATTGTGTTATTGCAGCCAGTGATAAGAGATCACTTTTTCATAAAATGATAGGCTACATAACTGATAGCTACATCCTTTTTTGGCATACGTACAATGGAGTGACGCCATTGGCAGCAACACTCAAATGAAATTGTATTTCTCGACGTCAAAATTGATTCCTGAACGGAAAGCAGGTTTCAAAGTGCAAGGTAAATGCTGACGGTGATTCAAATTCCTTGGACGTCAACTTTCACTGAGAGCACCTACGTAATGATGATATAATGTATCTTCATGACTTCCTCTTTTTCTTCTTTTACGACTTTCTATCAAATTCTGATGGGAAATACTCTGAAACTTCCTTCGATATGGATACTTTTTTATTATGCAAGTTACTCGGAGCGTTTGGTGGATTTAGTTACTGTTTTCTGCCTTATTGACATTGGAGCTACATTTTCCAGTTTTGTGGTCATAATAAGATAACGAAAAATCATTCAGTTCCTTCTTTTTGCAGGTGCATAGCCTGTGGGTTTGTCAATTCCTTAATTTTCTACATGATTACGGAGGAGATGGAACTTGGCCACTGATTTTTACTATTTCTGAAACATTCTATTATTTATCTCATTGTATAGTTTAAAGGGAAGGCATTATTATGCCGAATTTTTGATATGGTTGTCAATGTGTATTATGATTGGTTTTCTTTTCGGCGTGCCTTTAGGCACGGGCAATACCTAGTATATATATATATATATACATATATATATATATACTCATATATATATATATTAGCCTGATTGTCATATTTTGCGGTTGAGACAGTTTGACTTTCTAGTTTTTACTTTAAGATCATGAAGTGTTGGTATTCCATATCTACTAGGTATGATTCTTTCTTGATATCTTTCTGTTTTTCCTCCCTCAATAATCAACAGAGTTCTTGGCACTTTCCTCCCATTTTTTCTCTAATCCTGGGACCGGATCATTAGTTAATTTTAACGTTTAGGGTTTATGATTTGTTCGAATTTGGCCGGAACATTTAGTTAATTTTACCAACCATTGGATTTCTCTCCCACCAATCCCGATGGCTTCCAAAAGAACCCCTTCCGAGTTTGGTTCACTATTTGTGTTGATCATGATTCAAAGATTACTAGTTTCAGGGTGGTCCGGTTTCAACCTACACTTATAACTTGGCATAAAACAAGACGTTTTAGTAAAACCCTGAAATTAGACGTGTTTTCTCCTCAGAGACAGGACAGTGGGTGCAGTCTACATATTATTCTTGTCATCTGGAAAACGACCCAATGTGAATGACCGCCCACACAACTATCACGCAATACCCTTTAGAGGGAAGTTTCATTGGTTAAATGTATGGTTGTATTCGGATATATTTGTTTACGATCCGTATGATCCGGAAAAATATAAGAGGTTGAGCCTTCCCTCAAAATCGCATAGAACCCCCCCCCCCCCCCCCCCTCCCCCTGGTCGTTATTGCTGCTTGGGGACGTGCCATTTTCAGGGACAGAAGCACCTAAAGATTCAGACTAGAACAACGGAAAAGTTCGTTTATGGGAGCTGAAGGATTAAGATAAGATGGAATGGTACTTATTGCACATACTCCACGTCTCTGAATTGACATCTTTTGTTTCTAATACTCCTAGGATTTATTGGCGCCCTAAATCAACGTATGGCGTCTAGAATCCAGATGCGGTGGCTTTTCACCCGTAGGATTGAGAAGTAATCTTTTTCCTTAATCATCATCTCTTTCTGCATTCTAATTTCAGGTCGAAAATAGTGGAAGTGTTCTTACAACAATGGAAGTGTTCAAATTGTCATGGAATTACCTCGAGGGTTCATCTCCCTTGACAAATCTATTACGATCAAAGTATCGTTCCTGAGGGGTTTCAATAATTCATCGACGTTTGGGGAGTCACATCACTCGCTAGGTTTGGACAAGTAGTCTTCCTACAAATTTCTCGGTTAAGTCATATAAGCCTCTGATTTGTCCCCTAGAGACCTAGTCTCATGGTATAGTCATATCTGGATGCCACATATAGCTCCAAACACGGTTGTGAATATGTTTCCTATAACTCTTGGTGTTGTGTCTACGAGTGATAGTAAGATAGTCACCATCTGTTTGTGGCTCGATTAATTTATCAGAGTCTACAGACTTTTTAAGTTTCGACGTGCACCACGATGGAACATTTTCTCAATGGTGGTGGGTTCTATACATATCAATTTTCTTCGTCGTCTTATTTTCTCAGTGTATGTTGAGATTTCTAGTGTGCTTTGAGGTTTTCGACGGACTATCGATTCACGTGGCTCAAGTTATCCGATAAATTTTTGATGTATCCGAGAGTTATCATCTTTGTTCACTGCATCGCCAAACTTTGCTTTTCATGATCAGGCAGATCATAGCTCAATGGGACTAGTGGTCCCCAGTTCTGGTACGTTGTGGCAAGTGGTTAAGTTTTACTCGGCCGCGGGGAGGGAAGCACTCCACTTGAATGGCTTACTTCTAGGCCTTTTAGGTTCTGGAGGAGGTGTGTTCTGGAATAATAATAGTTGGTTTTTGCTGATTTATGTACCTATATGGGATCAAACAAGTCTATTGACAAAGCGTGCAGGCTTTACAGACATGACTACTTTTTACTTACTTTCAAAGTATCACTGTTATTTTATCACTGTGGACTCTTTAGTGGTTATTCTGTTGGGAAGCAAACTCTTTAAGTAGAGGATTCAGCCATATGTTCTTGCTGTCTGGGACTCCCTTTGGGGTTCTGCTAGTCACACGCATAGAGAAAAATATATGGTTGCAGCGCATTAGCCTGGATAGGTCACAGACTTCCTGACAATAGCGCTTATCAATCATATGTTTGAGGAATATCTTTTAAGTTCTGTAAAATCTTTGGTAGGACAAGATAAGAATCCACTCATATTTCAGGCCAACGTCATAGATTTCTTAGCGTTCATAATTTGTAGTTTGTTTAGCTATATGCCTCACGATCAACATTTTGATATCATGTCTCTTCCAAAAGAAAGTATGTATAGAAGTACAAAGAAATGGCGGGGATCATTTTTGTAATTGGACAATTTTTCATAAAACTTCAAAATGGGGATTGAGTAATATGCAAAATGTTCTTTTCCCTCACAGTAAATAGGGCATGTTCATATTATATAGTTAAATGCGATATTCTCAAAGATTCTACTGAAATATATGAATTGATATTCCATGGAGGATGGACTAGATGGACTAAGTTGGCATCACTCTAAAAACGAGATATACACTATAAAGTCCAGGTATCTATCGAAGAAAATAGAAGAGTTACACATCCATAAAAAGAATCCTCGAGCAGAGATGGGAAAAAAAAACCAAGTTGAAACAAGGTATGGATTCAATATATTAAAAAACAAATTAATTTTCCTATTTAGAGAGGGTACATCGAAGCTTACCGGTTAAACAGAATCTCCAATGGTAGGGGATCCATATAGCTGTAAAATATCCAATTTTTGGAAGGATGAGGGGTAAAAGAGCAATATATTTTATGCGGTATGGTCGATCAGATCAGATATGAAAGTCAATGTTGTTTGTAGAGTCCCCGAATTGAATATTGAGAAGTTTTACAGATCGAAATAAAGAATCCTCGGGCACACACACCCAAGATGGAACAAGTCATGGTTTCAACCTATTCCAAAAAGATTAATTTTCCTATTCGGAGAGGGTGCATCGAAGCTTACCAATTGAAAAGAATTTTTAATGGTAGGACATCAATATAGCAGTAATTAATCCAATGTGTGGAAGTAGTAAGTAACAGAGAGTCCTATCTTTATGTGAAATGGTCTATTAGATCAAATCTCAAAGCAAATGTTCTACGTAGAGTCCTTGGATAGATCGATAAATTTTAGGGATCCATACAAAGAATCCGAATCCTCAACCATAGACGACAATACACCCAGGATGGAACAGGTCATGGATTCAATCTATTTCAAAATAGGATCAATTTTCCTATTCGGAGATTCTGCATCTGCGCTTATCGGTTAAAAATATTTTTGAATTATATTGGATTCATCTAGTTGCAAAATACCCGATGTATGGAAGGAGTAGGGGACATAGACTCGTCTCTTTATGTGGTATGGTCTATCAGATCTGGAAGTCCATATTCTATTTAGTTTCCTAAAAATCAAATCGAGGATTTTTTTGGATCGATACAAAGAATCCTCTAGCACAGACAGCAAAACACCCAAGTTCAAACAAGTTATATTTACATTCAATTTATTAAAAAATAAGATTAAATTCTCTATTCAGAGAAGGTGCATTGAATCTTACCTGTGAATATGATTATTCAATGGTAGGGGCATCCATCTAGCTATAAAATATCCGATGTATGGAAGGAGGAGGGGACATAGTCATATCTTTATGTGGTGTGGTCTCTCAGATCAGATCTGAAAGTTGATGTTATGTGTCGAGTCCCTGCAAAGCAGATCGAGAAGTTTTAGTTCATAGTATCAACAAAAATTTATGAAACCAACAAAATAATAGAGAAAAACTTTAGGTAGCCATCTGAGATACGATACGGTTTTTTTAATTATTGTAGAGAAACACAAATGATATCACGGAAGATGCAGAGGGCTATTTATAAGTTAGAAGAAGGCAGTACATGGTTCAGATCTGGAGTCGCCGAATCAGATAAACTCGCCGAAGCTACTTTCGCCAAAACGTCCCAAGCGGCCTTTTATGGGGTCAAAATCCAACCAATATGCTGGTAATTGAAGGAGAAGAAAAGAACTGTCGAACCTTTATCCGCTTCTCTCTTTCCGATTGGTGGAAAAGGGAAACGAGCTCAAGCAGCAGCACTAAGAGAAGATATCTCTCTCCCCAATGGAGATGAATCTACAAAAGTTTGATCTTGAGAGAAATAACCTTTTTATTTTCTCTTTTATTAACGAAAACAAAGAGACACAGTCAAAGAAACGGATACCTCGGAGAGTGGGGCCGTTGTTGATTGTGTCAAGAAGATGGGGATCTATCGTGAAGGTGATAGTGCGCTATGAATCAAAACGCACTAATATGAGTGCCAAACATTTTTCAAGTCAATGACTTTTTTTTATGTATTTGGTGTCCGACACCAAAAAGCCCACTTGGGCCTCTAATGCAATCTTAAGAAATATTGCCGGACGGCCTAGTGAGAAAATCAGCCCATATTTTTTTCTAACAAAGAAGGTACAAACTCTTCATCATACTTATGGAAAGGCTTACTACTAGCAACACAAATTATGCATCAAAGATCTGGACTTGCTATTGGTAACATATGTACTAATCACTTCTACAAGAACAAAGTGATGCCTATACAAAATAAAAGAGAAGTGTATAATTACTAACTTTACCTTTACATACTTATGTAAGCTCTTTGACGATTCCAGAATTAAGTTGTAATGAATATATTATAGGAAAAAAAATGCAGAAGATGAATCAGAATATATTTTTCATGGTCCAATAGTTAATGAAACAAATCATGATCAGTTTACCTCGTGAGGCTTCAGAAACAACAAGTGGAGATTTTTCGGGATGCAGTAGAACTGATAATGGAATTCACCAAGCGCCAACAATGCTAGGAATAAGAGAGGGCCAATCACTTGGGGATGCAGTAGAATGGATAGCTTGAAAGTGGCCAGATAGGACTTGTCATTTAACAAGACAGAAAAACGGGATCTCTGGTTTTAGGTAGATCACAACGGAGCACACATATGTTAGTTTCACTTAGACTCCAGCTCAATGATTTATCCGCAGTTGTAAGTTTATCAAGGAGAACCTCAGCACTTTCCCTTTAAACCAGCAGCGTTCCGACTGTGATTTGGTTGACAAATCTTGAAATCTTGGTAGATCTGGTTGATGTGATACCAACAGAGGGTGTCTTCATGTTGGGGCCACGAACTACGCTAGGAGAAGGTCAATGCAACAGCGCTCCAGAGAAAATGGAACTCCCAGTATCAAGGTTTTGACAAGTGCAATGTATATTGCATTCACTGACCAGTGTCCAAAGAAAATGTCAAGATTCTTTCTAGTGGCTGTTTGGGGAATTTCATCTACAGGTGGAAAACGGATCACCCTGAAACTACTACTTGTGAGATTCTAATCAGCACAAAAAGGATCAATGAAGGCGACGGGGATACGAGAGTACTCACTGGATTATGGGATACGAGAGTACTCACTGGATTCCATTCCTAAGTATTGGAATTCGATTGAAGAGGGATCCTAAGTACCTTATAGGAATATTGGAGTCAGAGTTAATTTGATGTTGTATGAGGAGGTTTCTCGGTAGAAACCAGGGCAGATTATGCCATCGTCTCATTGGATTATTGCAAACTGTGACATATGTAGGATCAATTCTTATAATATAGAGAGAGAATTAATACACAACGAAGTAAACTCAAAAAAGAGAGGAGTAGAATTCAATTAAAAAGGGATACCATGGAGGAATACCTTCAGGAAATATTGGAGTTAGGGTAAATTTGATGGGCTAGGATGAGCAGGTTTTTCGGTAGAGACTTGGGCTGATAATGCCATCATGTCGCTGGATTATTATTGCAAACTGTGATGCATGTTGAATCGATTCTTATATTATAGAGATAATAAACGCGCATCAGAATGAACTCATAGTATAGAGGAATAGTGGAGAGGAGATGGGAAACAATTAATGTTCCGCTATATCTCACTCAATCAACCCACGATGACTCTTTATACAGTCTTTTCTCTCACTTTTCACTTGATTTTCACTTTCACACCTTGCACACTACAAGTGCATATGTATTTTGTAACTTGTAAGACTACATAACATGTATCTAACCTAGGAACATGAATGACTCTCACTTCGATAACATGTATCTAACGTATAAACTTGAAAGACTCTTTACCTACACACATGAACTACTTTATGACACAATCAAGATGCTACATATTCATCTAGATACATGTAAATCTAGAAACATCTGAAAAAACTAGAAACATGTGTGAGGCACAGCCAGAACATTATATCTCCTCCCATAAACAATTACATAAAGAGTGAGACACTTCATAAGAGTTACCTATTTTTGTAAAAGCAGTTCTTTATTTTCTTAGACAATCTCAGTCCGAGACTAATGACTCAATTGTGATACGTCTATCCTGATAGGGAATTCGCTAACATCATCATGTACGAAAACGAATTCTACTAAATTGCTTTCATCTGGATACCCACTGACTGGACAACATAAACAATGGGAAAACAGATAACTAAACAATCAACTGGAACTTTCAGGCCACTAATCATGCCTCAGCCTGATATTCCTAGCGTGTTGGGATCGGAACAAGGAAACATCACCTAGTGTCTCGTCGAAGCATCCGGAGAATTCAACAAGCTGCCGCTATTGAAGCTGCAACCTATCAACACAAACGAGGGGAACACAAAATTGATAGCTCGAGATAATACATGTGACAGCAAAGACAAATATAAAAAGATTTTGCAATTGGGGATATGCTTATGAATTGTGTGTACAGATTCAATGGAACAACCCCTCAACACCTCGAGTCGGTAGTACCGCTTGCTGAAGAATGCTTAACAGCTATGGTAATCCATGGGAAGATGAAACAGACACGACTTAGTAGGTTGGCCTCAGAAAACTTGTTTAGTCTTATAAATGGTTGCTGTACGGCCACCGATAATTTTGTGATAAATATAGTATAAAAAATGGATATGCACACACACCCTGTATGTACAGAAGAGACGGTATGGTGTTGTTTTTTACAAGTGAGATAGATCAGAGTAGCCCTTGCTCCATAGTTTGTACCAGTAAAAACACCGAGTCAACCAAATTTGTACAGCTAAATGCTCCAACACCAGACGTTCCATCTAAATAAGAACACAGAAATGAACAGTGATAAGAACTGTATCGATTACTATAAGATAAAAAATAAAGAACATTACAGTAGAAAACAATGAGAGTCATAATATATCAAATATCATCAACACATGAGTAAATCATAAATTCATAAACTGGCGAGATATAGCATCCGTTGGTGATCTGGCCGCTGAGTGTCCAGGCAAAATTGGTTTTAGTTATGTAATATTTGATGTTCTTCGAATAACGACTATGAAAGCCATTCATAGCAATCAGTAATGATCAAACAAGTTCTGTTTATGCTCATCTAAACCTTGATCCACGATCCATAAGTTTTCTCAAGCCACTGGGAGTCCGAGCTTTCCGTTAAACTAGCTAGTAACTTGTTAACAATGGATTTTCTAGGGAAGCCTTCCATTTTTATATCTTGTTCATGCGATTTACATGCATCACTATATCCCTTCAATTGCTGCCTCTAGTTCCATACAGAACTTTAAGAAAAAATGATTTTATAGGCTGATTTGAGATTGGTTCATAATATTCTGGATCAAAGTAGTGATCAAAATATGATTTTATCATAATGAAAGTTATATGTTTCAAAAGGAAATTCTACATTGCAACAAAAAATCAGCAATTAATGAAACCCGATAAACGATAAAAGGTCTGCTGGGAAATAATGGAAATAAGTTTTCTTTTATTCGAATTGCATCTCAATTTACTTTTATGACGAACTTCGACAATTGTTGGATTGTTTGCTTATCTAGTTGAGGATAAGACCTCCCTGAATGAGTCCAGAGCCGCGCCAATGAGTCATTCATTTTAGTTTCTCTGGCAAGACCTTCTACTAGGGGCTGCCAAGATTCTCGCCGTCCTTCTTAATAAAGAGAAGCAATCTTCATGTAAATCATACATTTCAACTGTTCTTTTGGAAAGGATACATTGTTTAAATGGATCTGATTAAACAATGTGGAAAAAAACAAACTTTACAATCAGCTCATTATGGTTAAGTGCATCAACTGAAACTTGTAGGCAGCAAATCATGCCTCTGACTGACATTGCTAGTGTGTCGAGATCAAAAATAGTAAACATCTCCTAGTGTTTCGTAGAAGCATCCAGGAAAAATCAGCGCAGCCGGAGAATCCCGCAAACGCAAATGAAGCTTGAACCAAACAACAAGAACGAGGGGTATGTTGATTTATGTAGACTCAACTTTAGCTTTTGGGGTTGTTTTCTAATTTCCTGAAATATTCTAGCTAGGTTAGTAATTATGCAAACTTTGTCTCTTTAGTTTGTGAATTACTACCTCGGTTTCTTCTCTTTCAGCCTACGTCACTTTTAGTCACTATTCACTGGATTACTTTGAGCCGGCAATTTGATTAGCAAAAAGATACAAAATTTGGTAATGTTTGCATAGTCTTGTAGAGTAACCTTTATTCTACAACAACATAAAAGAATTTCCAAAAAATTATATTGTTTGCCTATCTAAATCACGGAGTCAAAGTGACACAATTACAGGTTGAAAAGTCAAAGTAGGACGATCCATAAGAAACAGAGGTAGTAGTCAACATATACAGCTGTGTTTTACCCTGTTCGAGACAGAGACGACAGCAGCAGCAGATGCTTACGAAGATACAGGTGGAGTCGGCAAGGAAGGATGAATTCCTTCTCATCGAGGAAAGCCCTTCCAGGTAGATCCAATTGGTTATAAAGGAGGTATCTTTGTGTGCTTGTGATAGTTAGAAAACAGAGAGAAAACAACAGAGGTGAGAAAGAAAGGTAGAGCCGAAGCTCTGCCCAGTGAGTGTTTTTGAGTTGTGTCAGAAGAAGAAGAAGTTGTAGCTTTGATTTTCGTTCTTCAACTGCTGCTGATTTTGTATCCGAGTTTGTTGACTAAATGCAAGATAAGTTTTTCTGAAATTTCTTGGTGTTATTATCTTGCTCTTTAGTTTCACTTACCTCCTGCCTATTGCAATTCTGAGTTTATACCTACTGCTACTTCATATCTCCTGAACTTGAGATTCTTTGAAGTCTACTTTGAAATTCTGTTCTGTAGTTGTTTACCCAGTTGCTGAATTTTGCCCTAGATATTAAGAAGCAAATCTTGACATTGGTACCTAGTAATTCCTGTTTCCAACAGGGTACACAGAAGTCGAATGCTTAGGATAAAGCATGTGACAACAAAGACAAACATAAATTGATTTTGCAATTAGGGATATTCTTATGAATTGTGATTATCGATTCAAATTGATGGAGGACTAACTTACAAGAGAACAATGGCACAGCCCCTCAACACACCTCAAGTGTGTAGTGCCGCTTTCTGAAGAAGGTGGTAATCCATGGGAAGATGAAACAGACAAGACTTCGCAGGTAAGTCTCATCATAAAGCTTGTTTCGTCTTATACACGGTTCACAGTACAGCCAACAGTAAACTTTTTATAAAAGCAATAGAAAAATAAAGAAAAACTAGAAACAGTTGATGTGTAGACACACACCATACAGAAGAAACGGCACCAAAGTTTCAGATATGTTCTGTTTACAGAAGCCGTCGTGCTTCTTTGAGATATGAAAGAGAAGCCCTTCCCCATAGTCCATACCGGTCAAAACCCGGTTGCTGTCAAGTAATGAATTAGTTGCTATAGGAGAAAAATAAAAACATTACGAAAGAAAACAAGGAGAGTCATCCCTGTTAGATATCAAATACAAAAAATTGTCTCTTCACCGAGTTTTCATTTGACTGCCAATGAAGTGGCCAAATTAAACTGCCTAAGATATAGCATCCTTTGGCGATCTGGCTGCTAGTTGTCCTAGCAAAATTGGTTTTCACCAAACTAAACTACATAGTTATGCAATAGTCAAAATTCATTGAACACCAATGAACGAATAAGAAAACCATTCTACGCATCAGTAATGATCATTCATTAAGAAAATTTGATTTCAGATGGTGATTTGAGATTGGTTCGCAAGAGTCTGGATCACAGTAATGATCAAAATATGACTGAATGTTTATAGTGTACCATCACAATTATCACAATGAAAATAATGAGTTTCTAAAAGAAATCCTACATGTGCAACAAATCAGCAATTAATTAAGTCCCATAAAAGATAAAAGCTCTGCTGCAAAATAAAGGAAAGAATTATGTTTATTCGAATTGCATTTCAATGTACTTTGATGGTAAATATAATTATGAAAATTGTAGGATACTTTGCTTATTCAGTGGTAGCTAAAACATCCCTGAATGATTCCAGATCCGCTCCAAGAGAGTCATTCCTACTAGGGGCTGCCAAGATTCTCAACATTCCTTCTTAATCAAGAGCAGCAATCAGAGTTTCTCAACTTTCCACGTTCTACTAGCAACAAAAATATTGCCCGGCCATACTCTTACTGGGCTTCAGGCATTCTACGTTACTCTTACCCCGCCATAATCTTTCTCTTTAAATGATAATCCTCAAATTTCTATGTGTTCTAATAAGAGGTATGGAGTTTTCCTTTAACATTTTCACATCATCCAAACATATGAAAACAACTTCTTTCCTGACAGAAGTTTTCTAGGAAAATATTCAACTCTTTTAGATCTCGGAGAAGCAATTTGTGTGATACGGTATCCGTATCAATATTATTTAGTATTTTATTATTCAGTTATTTATTTAATTAATAATACGGGCTTGGCCCGATAGGCTAGGGTTAGGGTTAGTATTATCTATTTAAGCAGTGTACTTCTTCATTATTATTCAAGCAATGAAATAATCAGTCTCTCCCTACATTGTCTTCTTACTCTCTCGTCTCCCTAATCTCTTCCTTTATTTACAGTATTTTCAATTTATCGATACGCTTTGCGTATCATTGGTGCTTTCATTGAGAGTGTCGGTCGGACTTTTGTTCGCGACACTCGCCCCCGGACTCATGGATCTCCTTTACGCTGTTGTGAATCTCAGTCGCAAGGGTGTCCAACTTGTGCGTTTCGATGAAATCGATGAATTCTCCAGGCAAGGTGAAGCGATTTATTGTCTCACCTTGGCAGACTTGGAAAAATATCAAACCAGCGGGTACATCACCCGAGCAGATCTGGAAGGCCTCAAAGTCAGACGGAATCAATTCCGATTGATTTCGACTGATGAGTTTTGCCGCCTGCAGCACATCCTCAGAGCCGACGAACTGCCGCCGGAGGAAGAACAGCAGCCGCCACCACCGTCGGCTGTGCAAACCCAGCAGCAGCCGGAGACATCGCCGTCCAACAAACTGTTGGCATCGGAGAACAAACCACCAATGCCCAGAACCAACTGCTCCGTCGAATCCCCGTGTGAATCCACGGTAGTGGTCGACCAGATCCATACGACGATCCCATTCCCGACGGAACCTCAGAAACCGGCGGCCATCGCTGCCAATCCGGCGACCAAGCAGCAGTCACCGTCGCAGTAGACCCTCCCGTCGTCCCCAGCCTCGACCGAACGAGCCCACCCCTCCGGCGACCTCATTTCGATCGGACCAGAGGCCCTCCCTCCGTTACAGCCGCCAATTCCGCCAAAACCACCGGATTCAAATCCACCACCGTCCCAACCGCCGACAAAGCCATCGAGGAACCCTCCAGATTCGAATCCAACATCCAGCGATCTCCTTTCAACCGTCGGACCTCTCGTCCCCCAATCGACCTCCGCTGATGGCCTCCACCACCTCCACCCGCCGATTCAACCGCCTGGTTCATCCCTGCCAAATCCGAAGCCTCCAGACCCGGTTCGAAGCACCCGCGGCCTCCAACTTCTTCCATCGAAGTCGTACCAGCAGGCCACAGTCGCCACCTTCGCGAACTCCATCGCCAGATTCGCCACCGTCCTCTCGGCGATGCAACCACCTGCGGAACCACCACCAACCAATTCCGCCACCTCCATCTTCTGCTGTCAAGGGACGGGAGAAGACAATCTGACGCCGGGTAAAATCACCGAGCGTGGGTACACAGCGGAATCAACAAAGAAAAGGATAAAGAACTAGGGAACGAAGCTCTCTAGAGTTCTGAATAATTTTAATAATCAAAGTCTGCTAAAATTTACCCACAAGCCGGGTATAAATAGCTAAAAAACATAATTTTGCAAAAAAAATAGCAAAATCTGAAAAAACAATCCTAAATTAAGGTCCTAAACAAAATAAAGACTCAGCAAAAAGATTCACCCAAATCGGGTTTTATTTGACCTCCTAATTAGAGAAATAAATATTACCAAAAATGAAAAAACGCTGATTTGGACTTTTAAATGACCGAATTTGACCAAATCAAGGCGGTGCCCGTGATAAATCACGGGTTCTGTTTAGAACTTCATTTCCACTCAAAATAATGTATGATTTTGTGCAAATCCGACATCCTTCGATTCTACCCCTGATTCTGCGTTTTGACCGAAACTGCTTTTCTGCACGGTACTGATTAATCCTCCAATTTTCTCCTGCATCAGTCACCCCCTCTTCAAAAGAACTCGCCCTCGAGTTCAATATAGACTCTTGCACACAACGCTCCACCAAGAAGGGATCACGATAAAAAGATTGCGTCTTGATTGGATAAATCCATGGCTCTTCTAATTCAGTTCCCACCAATTCATCCTCAACTTGATAAGAAATAATTGATTGGGAAATTACTGGAAACGAATATGAAATTACCTCTTGAATCGGCACATCCAAAGTATGCTCATCATCCTCCACAATCAACTCTTCCTCGTCATCTCCATAATTGTCATAAATTGGAGGTTTAGACCAATCCACCTCATAATTTGATGAAGATGAATTACCCTCAACAAAAATTGCAGCATAAGAATTATATTTGTAATCCTCAACAACTTGTTCATCTTTTTCTTCAAGATAATCAAAACAGTCACTGGACTGCGACATACCCGAATAATCTGGTACATCATTCTTGAAACTCGCTCCTCCATAACGCTCGCTCCAACCACCGGATTCGCCGTCGTAGTGGGTCTCGAACATGGGCTGCGAGTAACGATCAAAGACCTTGCGATCTTTGCAATTCTGCGCCGCCAAGCGTCGCTTTAGCTTCGCAACTTGTCGCTGCAAATCCCGCAATGCTAGGCGCTGGGTTAACACCGCAATCTGCCTCCGCAAATCCCGTTGTTGCCTCTGCAGATCTTTTATCATCATAACGTCTTGGACGTTACGTCTCCGTTAGGGGGCTTCCTCAGCCGGAACCTGCCCGCAGCCGCCAGGACGTCCACGCACCATCGTTGTTGATGATCTTCCTCCCAAGTCGAACTTGCTCTGATACCAAACTGACGCCGGGTAAAATCACCGAGCGTGGGTACACAGCGGAATCAACAAAGAAAAGGGTAAAGAACTAGGGAACGAAGCTCTCTAGAGTTCTGAATAATTTTAATAATCAAAGTCTGCTAAAATTTACCCACAAGCCGGGTATAAATAGCTAAAAAACATAATTTTGCAAAAAATAGCAAAATCTGAAAAAACAATCCTAAATTAAAGTCCTAAACAAAATAAAGACTCAGCAAAAAGATTCACCCAAATCGGGTTTTATTTGACCTCCTAATTAGAGAAATAAATATTACCAAAAATGAAAAAACGCTGATTTGGACCTTTAAATGACCGAATTTGACCAAATCAGGGCGGTGCCCGTGATAAATCACGGGTTCTGTTTAGAACGTCATTTCCACTCAAAATAATGTATGATTTTGTGCAAATCCGACATCCTTCGATTCTACCCCTTATTCTGCGTTTTGACCGAAACTGCTTTTCTGCACGCGACTGATTAATCCTCCAATTTTCTCCTGCATCACAATCCAATTAGGGTTCAGCATTCCTTTGGGTTGGACGCCCACTGTGGGTTGCACCTTTCTATTGGGCCTCATGTTTTAAGTGGGCTTCATCATTCACTTGAAGCCATGTTTTATGTGAAGTCCAATTCTAAACTCAAACCCACTTCAGCATATGCAACCTTTGGACCTGATTCTTACAGTAGGCTTCAGGACCCATACGAGTTACCCTATGTTGGGTATAAGTTACCCTATGTTGGGTATAAATTTGAGCCCATTTCACCCTTGACATATTATATAGAATTATTTGGGCCTCGTCCAGTTCTTAGCCCACCAGCAACTCTATGCCACATTAATTTTGGACCTAATTCTTTTGGGCAGAAAATATTTGGGTTCAGTGTTATTTTGAGACGACAAAGTGAGATCCTCAAGCTCGTTTGCCTCCTATTTGATCCGGGCAAGATTAGTGGTAAGTTGAGACTACGAAGTGGCGTTGTGAAGACCGTTCGACGTCAATTCGATCCGGGCAAGAATAGAAGCGATTTTTCAACGTCCGCCTTGAGGGCAAGGCGATTTTCAAACGTGGGGGAGTTGATACGGTATCCGTATCAATATTATTTAGTATTTTATTGTTCAGTTATTTATTTAATTAATAATACGGGCTTGGCCCGATAGGCTAGGGTTAGGGTTAGTATTATCTATTTAAGCAGTGTACTTCTTCATTATTATTCAAGCAATGAAATAATCAATCTCTCCCTAAATTGTCTTCTTACTCTCTCGTCTCCCTAATCTCTTCCTTTATTTACAGTATTTTCAATTTATCGATATGCTTTGCGTATCAGTGTGAGTGCACAGAATTTCTAGACTTGTATTGGGTTCAGGTCACTTATATAAATATGTAAATACAAGCCTTGCTTGGGAAATTTCTGCAGCCGAAGGCCCAAATATTTACTAATCTTATTCCTTTACTCCTACCCAGGGCTGCCCAAGATTCTCGACTTTCTTTCTTAATCAGAAGCAGCAATCAGAGCTTCTTAGCTTTCCATGTTACTACTAGTTTTGGTTTTGTAAATACGTTTCACAGACCCTTCTACCAATTTGCAATCTTCAGGGCTTAAGGCATTGTACATTACTCTTACTTGGGAAACTACTGCAGACGAAGCCCTGAATATTTACTACTGCATAACAACACCAAGTTTATTCCTTTACTCCTATATTAGAATCTAAATAGAACATGTAATGATTTGATATAAAAAAGCAAAGAGACTAGCACCGAAGTTAGAAGGATTAATGATATTGCAGCCTGAATGATAACGAAAACTACTTGTTTTAGAGTGTAATTATATTGTTCTTATCGAGCCACTAGGCAGAGATGCTGAGTTTTGGTTCATCTGTCGAACATTAACAAGAAAAAATAACTAAACTACACAATCACCTCATGAAATTAAATGCTTCAAGTAGAATTGCCAATACTGTCGCTAGAAAAGGTAGAGTGAAACATCACCTAATGCTTTGTACAAGCATCCAAAAGAATCCAGGAAAATTCCGTGCATCTGGAGAATAAATTCAACAAGCCACCGCCAATGAAGCAACAACCAAACAACATGAACAATAGGATAAGTGGGGATTCGAATGATTGAGGAGTAACTTACAAGTGACAAGAAGAATATAATGGAACCACACTTCAGAATTTGGTTCAGTTCCGACCAAATTCAGACAAATCTGAGCCTTAAAGGAAAATTTAAATGGATGATCCAGAAACAGGTGTACCGTCCCATTAAGAGAAAAAACAGTGGAACAACATCAAGAACTGTATTGATTCTTAATAAGGAATGAAAAACAGAAAGATTTAAGATAAAACATGAAAGTCATACCTAGTAGATATCGAGTACGAGCATTGGATGGTCTTAAAATAAAAGATAAAAGTCAAAAAATGTCACAAGCGCAAGAAACATTTCGTCCGTCCCTCAAATTCGAAGAAGACGCTTACACACATGTTCACTAATACATATATCATCGTACGAACATTTTTAAGGTAACAACACTTCACTTCCCAAAAGGAATTGGAGTTGGGCACCAGGGGAGCTCAAGCAGAAAAAGTGAACCAACAACAAGCCGGATATCCCTTAATGTACAAAACATTCCACTGTTTTCGACCTGAAATTATACTGCTCCCAGAGAAGATGCTTAAAGCACAGCATTACGTCTCCAACCCATGGGTGAAAAACCACCTCATGTGGATGCCAGTCAACCGTGGATTCGGAGCGCCGATAAATACTAGGAGTAACATAAACAAAAAATTATAGACGTGAACTCTGTGCAGTAAGCACCATTCAATCTTGTCGTAATCCTTCAGTTCCCAAACTCGAACATGGATTGCAATCACGACCTGGTTCTAAACAACCCTCACGCAAGCTCAACCATTGATATTTCTCCGGATCATATGGATTGCAAACAATTATGTCCGACTCAAACAATACATTTAACCAGTGGAACTTCCCCCTAAAGGTTATGACATGATAGTTGTTTGGACATTCATTAAAGTTTGATCATTTTGCAGAGAAGAAAAACAATATAGATCGCACCCACTGTCCTGTCTCCAAAGAGAAAACATCTAATTCCAGAGGTTTACGAGTTTTACTATAATTCCATGTGTAATGCGAAGTTTTAAGTGTACGTTTAAACCGGGCCACCCTGAACTAGCACTATTTGAATCATAATCAGCACAAATATTGAACCCAAGTCGGCAGGGTTTTTCTTTGGAAGTTCTCCGTATCGGAGGGAGAATAATCCAATGGTTGGTCAAGGGATTCCCCAGGTAGTAAATCTCCTTAGAAAGATACTGGGACGAGCAACGAACGCACCCCTCGTTTAAAACTAAGAATAACCGAACATCATAATTAATGGTCGGTGTGGTTAACTTTATGATGCTGTTGGGAGAAGAGGGGGTTTCCGTAAAAAGACAGCATCCGACGATACCGCAGTATGGATGGATTACAGGCAACTTGGGCAGAGTACTGGTGGGGTTATGGAAGCGGAGGTATGATCTAGTGAAATGGGTACTGGATAGTAAATTTATCCAGCTCTTAGAGACGGACTTACATCAAGTAGCGAGTTTCAGAGGGGTGCTCCGGAGCATTTCACGACTTCTTCTTCTCAGAGACCGTCGAAGATGGAGGGAAGGGCGATGGAGGCAGGGGAAGATGAGGAGGAGGACGATCCAGATTAAGTCTACCATCTCTTGGAAGAAGAATTCGTCGGAATCCTATGGCGCCTCTTTCTTAAGCTCTCCAAACAATTTAAGTGCGTCTCTAAGAACTGGCTCAATTGACTCTCTACTACCCATTTCGCCAGATCGTATCTCAACTTCCATAACCCCGCCACTACTCCGCCCCAATTCGCTATAATCCACACATACCGCGGCATCATCGGCCGCCGCCTCTTTCATGAAACCTCATCCTCCTCCCCAAAAAAACGTCATATTAATTTTAACCACACCGACCCCTAATGATACTGTGTTCCAATTCTTAGTTTCCAGTAAGGGTGGGTACTCTGCTTGTCCCAGTATCTTTCAAAGGATATTTACTACCAGGAGAATCCATTGACCAACCATTGGATTTCACTCCCACCAATACCGATAACTTCTAAATAAAAACCGTCCGAGTTGGGTTCACTATTTGTGCTGATCATGATTCCAAGACTACTAGTTTCAGGATGGTCCAGTTGAAACTACACTTAAAACTTGGCATAACACAAGAAATTCTAGTAAAACTCTGGAATTACATGTTTTCTCTTCGGAGACAGGAAAGCGATCTACATTGTTATTCTCGACTGCAAAACGACCTAACATTAATGACGGTCCAAGCAACTATCATGCCATAGCCTTTAGAAGGAAGTCCAAGCAACTATCATGCCAGTACTGGTTAAATGTGTGGTTTGAGTTCGACATATTTGTATATGATCCATATTATCCGGAGAAATATCAAAGGTTGAGCTTGCCTGAGGGTTGTTTAGAACCAGGTCGTTAATATAGCTGCTTGGGGACGTGTCATTTCGAGGGACAGAAACACCTCAAGTACTTGGATTGGAAAAAGGGACATGTCCTAGTTTGGGAACTGAAGGATTACGACAAGATGGAATGGTGCTTTTTGTACAGAGTTCACGTCTCTGAATTGACGACTTTTGTTTATGGTACTCTAGAGATTTATTGGGACCCTAAATTAATGGTCGCTGGTATCCCGATGCTGTGGCTTTTTGGGATATAGATGTTATGTTGTGCTTTAATAATCATCTCTTTCTGCAGTATAATTTCAGGGCAAAAACAGTGGAAAGAGTTTTACAAGAGGGAAGGGAAATCCGGCTCGGGGTTGGTTCATTTTTCCTGCTTGAACTCCCCTAATGGCCAACTCCAACTCCTTAACCCTCCAGCTGCAATCAGTGAAATGGTGTGACCTTATATACATACATACATAAATATATACATGTGTATATATATATTCATGTATATATACATATATATATACATGTATATATATATATACATGAATATATATATATACGCATGTATATATACATATATATATATATATATTAGCGTGATTGTCATATTTTGCGGTTGAGACAGTTTGACTTTCTAGTTTTTAATTTAAGATCATGCAGTGTTGGTATTCCATATCTACTAGGTATGATTCTTTCTTGATATCTTTCTGTTTTTCCTCCCTTAGTAATCAACAGAGTTCTTGGCGCTTTCCTCCCATTTTTTCTCTAATCCTGGGACCGGATCAATAGTTAATTTTAACGTTTAGGGTTTATGATTTGTTAGAATTTGGCCAGAACATTTAGTTAATTTTACCAACCATTAAATTTCTCTCCCACCAATCCCGATAGCTCCAAAAAAAACCCTTCCGAGTTGGGTTCACTATTTGTGTTGATCATGATTCAAAGATTACTAGTTTCAGGGTGGTCCGGTTTCAACCTACACTTATAACTTGGTATAAAACAAGAAGTTTTAGTAAAACCCTGAAATTAGACGTGGGTGCAGTCTACATTATTCTTGTCATCTGGAAAACAACCCAATGTTAATGACCGCCCACACAACTATCACGCAATACCCTTTAGAGGGAAGTTTCATTGGTTAAATGTATGGTTGTATTCGGATATATTTGTTTACGACCCGTATGATCCGGAAAAATATAAGAGGTTGAGCCCTCCCTCAAAATCGCATAGAACCCCCCCCCCCCCCCCTCCCCTCTGGTCGTTATTGCTGCTTGGGGACGTGTCATTTTCAGGGACAGAAGCACCTAAAGATTCAAACTACAACAACGGAAAAGTTCGTTTATGGGAGCTGAAGGATTAAGATAAGATGGAATGGTACTTATTGCACATACTCCACGTCTCTGAATTGACATCTTTTGTTTCTAATACTCCTAGGATTTATTGGCGCACTAAATCAACGTATGGCGTCTAGAATCCAGATGCGGTGGCTTTTCACCCGTGGGATTGAGAAGTAATGTTTTTCCTTAATCATCATCTCTTTACCGCATATGTTAGTTTTACTTGCTGTCTAGGTTTCCCTTTGGGGTTGTGCTAGTCACACGCATAGAGAAAGATGTATGGTTGCGGCCGCATTAGCCTGGATAGGTCACAGACTTACTGGCAATAGCGCTTATCAATCATATGTTTGAGGAATATCTTTTAAGTTCTGTAAAATCTTTGGTAGGACAAGATAAGAATCCACTCATATTTCACGCCAACGTCATAGATTTTTTAGCGTTGATAATTTGTAGTTTGTTTAGCTATATGCCTCACCATCAACATTTTGATATAATGTCTCTTCCAAACGAAAGTATGTATAGAAGTACAAAGAAATGGCGGGGATTATTTTTGTAATTGGATAATTTTTCATAAAACTTCAGAATGGGGATTGAGTAATATGCAAAATGTTCTTTTCCCTCACAGTAAATAGGGCATGTTCATATTATATAGTTAAATGTGATATTCTCAAAGATTCTACTGAAATATAGAGAATTTTATAATGTTATTTTAGAAAAATCCTAAAAATATATATGAATTGATATTCCATGGAGGATGGACTAGAGGGACTAAGTTGGCATCACTCTAAAAACGAGATATACACTATAAAGTCCAGGTATCTTTCGAAGAAAATAGAAGAGTTACACGTCCATAAAAAGAATCCTCGAGCAGAGATGGGAAAAAAACCAAGTTGGAACAAGGTATGGATTCAATCTATTAAAAAACAAATTAATTTTCCTATTTGGAGAGGATGTATCGAAGCTTACCTGTTAAACAGAATCTCCAATGGTAGGGGATCCATATAGCTGTAAAATATCCAATTTGTGGAAGGATGAGGGGTAAAAGAGCAATATATCTTATGCGGTACGGTCGATCCGATCAGATATGAAACTCAATGTTGTTTGTAGAATCCCTGAAATGAATATTGAGAAGTTTTACGGATCGAAATAAAGAATCCTCGGGCACAAACACCCAAGATGGAACAAGTCATGGTTTCAACCTATTCCAAAAAGATTAATTTTCCTATTCAGAGAGGGTGCATCGAAGCTTACCAATTGCAAAGAATTTTTAATGGTAGGAAATCCATATAGCTGTAATTAATCCAATATGTGAAAGTAGTAAGTAACAGGGAGTCCTATCTTGATGTGAAATGGTCTAATAGATCAAATCTCAAAGCAAATGTTCTACGTAGAGTCCTTGGAACGTAGATCGATAAATTTTAGGGATCCATACAAAGAATCCGAATCCTCAACCATCGACGACAATACACCCAGGATGGAACAAGTCATGGATTCAATCTATTTCAAAATAAGATCAATTTTCCTATTCGGAGATTGTGCATCTGCGCTTATCGGTTAAAAATATTTTTCAATTATATTGCATTCATCTAGTTGCAAAATACCCGATGTATGGAAGGAGTAGGGGACATAGACTCGTCTCTTTATGCGGTATGGTCTATCAGATCTGGAAATCCATATTCTATGTAGTTTCCTAAAAACCAAATCGAGGATTTTTTTGCATCGATACAAAGAATCCTCAAGCACAGACAGCAAAACACAAAAGTTCAAACAAGTTATATATACATTCAATTTATTAAAAAATAAGATTAAATTATCTATTCGGAGAGGGTGCATTGAATCTTACCTGTTAATATGATTATTCAATGGTAGGGGCATCCATCTAGCTATAAAGTATCCGATGTATGGAAGGAGGAGGGGGCATAGTGATAACTTTATGTGGTGTGGTCTCTCAGATTAGATCTGAAAGTTGATGTTATGTGTAGAGTCCCTGCAAAGCAGATCGAGAAGTTTTAGTTCATAGTTTTAACAAATATTTATGGAACCAACAAAATAATAGAGAAAAACTTTATGTAGCCATCTGAGATACGATACGGTTTTTTTAATTATTGTAGAGACACACAAATGATATCACAGAAGATGCAGAGGGCTACTTATCAGTTAGAAGAAGGCAGTACATGGTTCAGATCTGGAGTCGCCGACTCAGATAAACTCGCCGAAGCTACTTTCGCCAAAACGTCCCAAGCGGCCTTTTATGGGGTCAAAATCCAACCAATGTGCTGGTAATTGAAGGAGAAGAAAAGAACTGTCGAACCTTTATCCGCTTCTCTCTTTCCGATTGGTGGAAAAGGGAAACGAGTTCAAGCAGCAGCACTAAGAGAAGATATCTCTCTCCCCAATGGAGATGAATCTACAAAAGTTTGATCTTCAGAGAAATAACCTTTTTATTTTCTCATTTATTAACGAAAACAAAGAGACACAGTCAAAGAAACGGATACCTCGGAGAGTGGGAGAGCCGTTGATGATTGTGTCAAGAAGATGAGATCTATCGTGAAGGTGATAGTGCGCTATGACTCAAAACGCACTAATACGAGTGCCAAACATTTTTGAAGTCAATGACTTTTTTTATGTATTTGGTGCCCGACACAAAAAAGCCCACTTGGGCCTCTAATGCAATCTTAAGAAATATTGCCGGACGGCCCAGTGATAAAATCAGCCCATATTTGTTTCTAACAAAGAAGGAAACTCTTCATCATACTTTTGGAAAGGCTTACTACTAGCAACACAAATTATGCATCAAATCTGGACATGCTATTGGTAACATATGTAGTAATCACTTCTACAAGAACAAAGTGATGCCTATACAAAATAAAAGAGAAGTGTATAATTACTAACTTTACCTTTACATACTTATGTAGGCTCTTTGACGATTGCAGAATTAAGTTGTAATGAATATATTATAGAAAAAAAAATGCAGAAGATGAATCAGAATATATTTTTCATGGTCCAATAGTTAATGAAACAAATCATGATCAGTTTACCTTGTGAGGCTTGAGAAACAACAAGTGGAGATTTTTCGGGATGCAGTAGAATGGATAATGGAATTCACCAAGCGCCAACAATGCTAGGAATAAGAGAGGGCCAATCACTTGGGGATGCAGTAGAATGGATAGCTTGAAAGTGGCCAGATAGGACTTGTCATTTAACAAGAGAGAAAAACGGGATCTGGTTTTTAGGTAGATCACAACGGAGCATGCAAATGTTAGTTTCACTTAGACTCCAGCTCAGTGATTTTTCTGCAGTTCTAAGTTTATCAAGGAGAACCTCAGAACTTTCGCTTTAAACCAGCAGCGTTCTGACCGTGATTTGGTAGACCAATCTGGGTAGATCTGGTTATTGTGATACCAACAGAGGGTATCATCATGTTGGGGCCACGGACTAAGCTAGGAGAAGGTCAATGCAACAGCGCTCCAGAGAAAATGGAACTCCCAGTATCAAGGTTTTGACAAGAAGCACAATGTATATTGCATTCACTGACCAGTGTCGAAAGAAAATGTCAAGTTTCTTTCTAGTGGCTGTTTGGGGAACTTCATCTACAGGTGGAAAACGGATCACCCTGAAACTACTACTTGTGAGATTCTAATCAGCACAAAAAGGATCAATGAAGGCGATGGGGATACGAGCAAAGTACTCAACTGTTTCTGGAACCTAAGTATTGGAATTCGATTGAAGAGGGATCCCATGGAGGAAGAAAGACAGTACCTTATTGGAATATTGGAGTCAGAGTTATTTTTCAGGAGAAACCTGGGAAGATTATGCTATCGTATCACGGGATTATTGCAAACTGTGACATTTGTAGGATCGATTCTTATAATATAGAGAGGATGAACACATAACGATGTAAACTCAAAGTAGAGAGGAGTAGAATTCAATTAAAGAGGGATACCATGGAGGAATACCTTCCGGGAATATTGGAGTTGGGGTTAATTTGACGGACTAGGATGAGTAGGTTTTTCGGTAGAGACTTGGGCTGATAACGACATCATATCGCTGGATTATTGCAAACCATGATGCATGTTGAATCAATTCTTATAATATAGATATAATAAACACGCATCAGGATGAACTCATAGTAGAGAGGAATGGTGGAGAGGAGATGGGAAACACTGTTCCGCTATATCTCACTCAATCAACACACGATAACTCTTTATACAGTCTTTCTCTCACTTTTCACTTGATTTTCACTTTCACACCTTGCACACTACAAGTGCATATGTATTTGTAAGACTTACATAACATGTATCTAACCTAGGAACATGAATGACTCTCACTTCGATAACATGTATCTAACTTATAAACATGAAAGACTCTTGACCTACATACATGAACTACTTTATGACACAATCCACATGGTACATAATCATCTAGATACATGTACATCTAGAAACATCTAAAACAAACTAGAAACATATGTGAGGCACACCTAAAGTACCACAGCTACCAGATTAGCCAGAACATTATATCCCCTTCCATAAACAATTACATATACAGTGAGACTCTTCCTAAGAGTTACCTATTATTGTACAAGCAGTACTAAATGTTCTTAGAAAATCTCAGTCCGAGACTAATTACTCAATTGTGCTAGGTCTATCCTGAGGGGATTCAACTAGCATCATCATGTACGAAAATGAATTCTATTAAATTGTTTTCATCTGGATACCCACTGACTGGATAACGAAATTATTTGATATAGTTTACCTCAGAAAGAGATCATTGCCTGGCGGGCAAGGTTGGCGATCTGGACACTGCGTCACACTGCCATATTATCTGGGACTCTCAACTTAATGAATGGAATATTGATCTTTGTCAGCCCATGTCCTGGAAAAAGAGAAAAAACTTAAAAGCTTTTCTCGGAACAGCTTCGTTAGGCAACATCAATGTGTATGACATTAATCACTGAAGAAATAAGAAAACCATTCTATGCATCTGTCAAGTATGTCAACATCCATTAAGATGATGTGATGTTGCTATAAGTTATCGAAAAATGATTCACAAGATTCTGGATAATAGCAATGATCAATATCGGATTGAATGTTCGGGATAATAATTTTTGGCAAGCTATTAGTTCTATGTTAGATATTAGATATCACAAATTATGTACATGTATTAACCAACTAGCCTTTTCAACTGTTTAACCAGAGTTGGCTAAACATGAATATCATAATGTAAATCATTTGTCTCAACTATTCTTTAGGCAATGATACACTGCAGCAGCAAGTAATTGAAGGCATCTGTTAAACAATGGGAAAACAGAGAACTAAACAATCAGCTCATGAGGTTAAGTGCATCAACTGGAACTTTAAGACCACTAATCATGCCTCTGCCTGACATTCCTAGCGTGTTGGGATCGGAACAAGGAAACATCCCCTAGTGTTTCATAGAAGCATCCGGAGAATTCAGCAAACTGCCGCCATTGAAGCTTCAACCTATCAACACAAACGAGGGGAACACAAATTGATAGCTCGGGATAATACATATGACAGCAAAGACAAATATAAAATGATTTTGCAATTGGGGATATGCTTATGATGTGTACAGATTCAATGGAACAACCCCTCAACACCTGGAGTCGGTAGTGCCGCTTGCTGAAGAATGCATAACAACTATGGTAATCCATGGGAAGATGAAACACACAAGACTTAGTAGGTTGGCCTCAGAAAACTTGTTTGGTCTTACAAATGGTTACTATACGGCCACCGATAATTTTGTGATAAATATAGTATAAACAAATTGATATGCACACACACCCTATATGTACAGAAGAGACGGTATGGTGTTGTTTTTTACAAGTGAAATAGATCAGAGTAGCCCTCGCTCCATAGTCTGTACCAATAAAAACGCCGAGTCAACCAAATTTGGACAGCTAAATGCTCCAGTACCGGACGTTCCCTCTCAATAAGAACAAAGAAAGGAACAGCGGTAAGAACTGTATCGATTACTATAGGATAAAAGATAAAAAAATTACTGTATAAAACAATTAGAGTCATAATATACCAAATATCATCAACACATGAGTAAATCATAAAGTCATAAACTGGCTGAGATATAGCATCCGTTGGTGATCTGGCCACTGAGTGTTCAGGCGAAATTGGTTTTCACCAAACTAAACTACTTAGTTATGTAATATCCGATGTTCATTGAATAACGACTATGAAAGCCATTCAAAGCAATCAGTAATGATCAAACAAGTTCTGTTTATGCTCATCTAAACCTTGATCCACGATTCCATAAGTTTTCTGAAGCCACTGGGAGTCCAAGGTTTCCGCTAAACTAGCTAGTAACTTGTGAACAATGGATTTTCTATGGAAGCCTTCCATATGTATATGTTGTTCATACAATTTACATGCATCACTATATCTCTTCAATTGCTGCCTCTAGTTCCATACAGAAATTTAAGAAAAAAAAGATTTTATAGGCTGATTTGAGATTGGTTCATAAGATTCTGGACCAAAGTAGTGATCAAAATATGATTTTATCATAATGAAAAGTATATGTTTCAAAAGGAAATCCTACATTGCAGCAACAAATCGGCAATTAAATAAACGATAAAAGCTCCTCTGGGAAATGAAATAATGGAAATAAGTTTTCTTTTATTCGAATTGCGTCTCAATCTACTTTTATGACGAACTTTGACAATTGTTGGATAGTTTGCTTATTTAGATGAAGCTAAAACTTCCCTGAATGAGTCCAGAGCCGCGCTAATGAGTCATTCATTTAGTTTCTCTGGCAAGACCTTCTACTAGTGGCTGCCAATATTCTTGCCATTCCTTCTTAATAAAGAGCAGCAATCTTAATACCAGAGCTTTTATCTTAATGCAGCAGAGCTTTTAGCTTTTATCTCAACAAAACACGGTCGCCGTCAAGTAATGAATTAGTTTCTATATAAAAGAAAAATAAAAACATTACGATAGAAAACAATGAGAGTCATCCTTGTTAGATATCAAATACAAAAAAAATGTCTCTTCACCGAGTTTTCATTTGACTGCCAATGAAGTGGCCAAATTAAACTGCCTGAGATATAGCATCATTTGGCGATCTGGCTGCTGGTTGTCCTAGCAAAATTGTTTTTCACCAAACTAAACTACATAGTTATGCAATACTCAATATTCATTGAACACCTATACTCAAAGAACGACTAAGAAAACCATTCTAAGCATCAGTAATGATCATTCATTAAGAAAAAATGATTTAAGATGCTGATTTGAGATTGGTTCATAGGAGTCTGGATCACAGTAATGATCAAAATATGACTGAATGTTTATAGTGTAGCATCACAATTATCTCAATGAAAATAATGAGTTTCTAAAAGAAATCCTTCATGGCAGCAACAAATCAGCAATTAATTGAGTCTGATAAAAGATAAAAGCTCTGCTGCAAAATAAAGGAAAGAATTATGTTTATTTGAATTGCATTTCAATGTACTTTAATGGTAAATTAAGAAAATTGTAGGATACTTTGCTTATTCAGTGATAACTAAAACATCCCTGAATGAGTCCAGAACCGCGCCAAGATCAATCATTCCTACTAGGGGCTACTGATTCTCAACAGTCCTTCTTAATCAAGAGAGCAATCAGAGTTTCTCAACTTTCCACATTCTACTAGCAACAAAAATATTGGCCGGCCATACTCTTACTGGGCTTCATGAATTCTACATTACTCTTACCCCGCCATAATCTTTCTCTTTAAATGATAATCCTCGAATTTCTATGTGTTCTAATATGAGGTATGGAGTTTTCCCCTAACTTTTTCACATCAGCCAAGCATATGAAAACAAACCTGACAGAAGTTTTCTAGGAAAATATTCATCTCTTTTAGATCTTGGAGAAGCAAAGTTTGAGTGCACAGAACTTCTAGACTTGTATTGGGTTCAGGTCACTTATATAAATATGTAAATCCAAGCCTTGCTTGGGAAATTTCTGGAGCTGAAGGCCGAAATATTTACTAATCTTATTCCTTTACTCCTACCCAGGGCTGCCCAAGATTCTCGACTTCCTTTCTTAATCAGGAGCAGCAATCAGATCTTCTTAGGTTTCCACGTTAGTACTAGTTTTGGTTTTGTAGTTACGTTTCACAGCCCCTTCTACCAATCTGCGATCTTCAGGGCTTCAGGCATTGTACATTACTCTTACACCATCATACTCTTTATTTTTACTTGTAAAACTTCTAATTTCTAAATGTTCTGATAAGAATTATGGAGTTTTTCAAGAAATTTTTTGCGTCAACCAAACATATTAAAATTACCTAGCAAACTTCTTTCCTAACAAAAGTTTTCCCAGAAAAATATCCATTCCATTTATATATCTGAGAAGCAAAGTGTGCGCACAGAATTCATAAATATATTGTTCTTATCTAGCCACTAGGGCAGAGATGCTGAGTTTTGGTTCATCTGTTGAACATTAACAAGAAAAAATAACTAAACTACACAATCACCTAATGAAATTTAATGTTTCAAATAGAATTGCCAATACTGTCGCTAATCATGCCTTTAGCTGAATTGCCAATACTTTCGATGTTAGAAGAAAAGGAAGAGTGAAACATCACCTAATGTTTTGTACAAACATGCAATATAATCCAGGAAAAAGTCCGCGCATCTGGAGAATAAATTCAACAAGCCACCGCCAATGAAGCAACAACCAAACAACATGAACAATAGGAACAGTGGGGATTCAAATGATTGAGGAGTAACTTACAAGTGACAAGAAGAATGGAACCACACTTCAACATATCAAGTAGGTTGCGCTGCTTGCAGAGCCGGGTTTGGCTTAACCCATCAACCCCTCCATTGCAAAAGCCAACACATGGTAATCTACGGGACTAGTAAGAAGCCAATGCCTAGCAGGAAGGCCTCGGATAATTTCTTTATTCTTGAACAAGATTCACAGTACAAATAAAGAAAAAGTATAAACAATTGATCAGAGTAGCCCTAGTTTATTCCTAGAAAAACTAGGCCGCTCCGTTCAGTTTCGGCCAAATTCAGACAAATCATAAACCCTAAACGGTAAAATTAACTAAGTGATACGGTCCTATGTTTCGGGAAAAGAGGGGGAAAAGCGTCAAGAACTGTGTTAGTTACTGGGAGGAAAACCTGAAAGATTAAGACAGTAATCAATGGAGAGTCATACCTGGTAGTAGATATCGAATACCAACACGACATGATCTTAAAGTAAAAACTTGAAATTCAATCTATCTCAACCGCAAAAATATTTTTGGCGGCTCTCAAATTCGAATATGACAATTACACATGTTCCATACATATATCTTTCTATGAAAGTTGAACACATATTCCATACATGTATCTTGCTATGAAAGTTCAAAAGATAACAACATTTCACTGATTAGAACAGAAGGGTTAAGGAATTGGAGTTGGCCACCAAGGGAGTTCAAGAAGGAAAAATGAACCAACACCGAGCTGAATTTCCCTTTCCTCTTGTAAAACCCTTTCCACTGTTTTTTCCCTTAAATTATACTGCAGAAAGAGATGATGAGTAAAGCACAACATAACGTCTCTATCCCATGTGTGAAAAGCCACCGCATCTGGATGCCAGACGACCGTTGATTTAGGGTTACAATAAATCTCAGGAGTACCAGAAATAAAAGACGTCATTTCAGAGACTTGAACTCTGTGCATTAAGCACCATTCAATCTTGCCATACTCCTTGAGTTCCCAAACACGAATTTCTCCGCCATTCCAATCCATGTACTTGAGGTGTTTCTGTCCCTCAAAATGACACGTCCCCAAGCAGCAATAACAACCTGGTTCTAAACAACCCTCAGGCAAGCTCAACCGTTGATGTTTTTCCGGATCATATGGGTCATATACAAACATGTCCGACTCAAACCAAACATTTAACCAGTACAATTTCCCTCTAAAGGCTACGGCGTGATGGTTGCTTGGACCGTCATTAAAGTTAGGTCGTTTTGCAGTCGAGAATGACAATGTTGATCGCTCCCACTGTCCCGTCTCCGAAGAGAAAACATCTAATTCCAGACTTTTGCTAGTTTTTCTAGAAGTCCTTGTGTTATGCCAAGTTTTAAGTGTAGGTTTAAACCGAACAACCCTGAAACTAGTACTACAACGCGGCAGGGTTGTTCTTTGAATGTTCTCCGGATTGGAGGGAGGGTAATCCAACGGTTTGTCAATGGATTCACCACGTAATAAATCTCTTTTAAAAGATACTGGGACGAACAAAGTACCCACCCCTCGCAGGAAACCAAGAACTGAAACAGAGCATTATTATCAGTGGTCGGTGGGGTTAAGGTTAGTTTGATGCTGTTACGTGAAGAGGAGAGGGTTTCCTGAAAGATACGGCGGCTGACCATGCCGCGGTATCGGTGGACTACAGCGAACTGTGGCGGAGTATTGGTGGGATTGTGGTAGCGGTTGTACGATCCAGCGAAATGGGAAGTAGAGAGTAAATTTAGCCAGTTTTTGGAGACGCACTTACATTGATTCGCGAGTTTCAGAGGGAGTCGCCGGAGGATTTCGACGACTTCTTCTTCCGACAGAACGTCGAACACGGAGGGAAGGGCGGTTGCGGCAGGGGACGACGAAAAGGACGATTTCCCTACTCTTTTCCTCGACAACCTGATTCCTAGACAACCTTATTCGTAGGGACGAGAAAATATTCGATATCACGGAGTTTCGGTGACGTGGTATCACGAAACACTTTAATTGGTTGATCATATTAACTTTACCATATTTTCTGTATCAATGTATGGAAATAATCATATATTCAACCGATTAGAGTGTCCCGTGATACCACATCACCGAAATTCCCGTGATACTGAATATTTTCTCCGTAAGGACACCCGTAACTAGGCCAACCGAAGCCGAGCAAGTTCTCAGCTTCTCCAAGGTCACAACCTTGGTGAACATATCTGCGGGATTCTGGCTCGTGTGGATCTTCTCCAATTTTATAACGTCTTTCTCCAACAATGAACGAATGAAGCGATACCTGATGTCAATGTGTTTCGTCCTTGCATGAAAAGTGGAATTCTTCGCCAGATGAATTGCACTATGACTGTCACTATACAGTTTGCAAATTTTCTGCTTCTTCCCAAGTTCCCTCAAGAAAATCTGTAGCCAAACCATCTCTTTACACGCTTCCGTAGCTGCTACATATTCGGCTTCAGTAGTAGATAGGGCAACAATTTTCTGCAACCTCGAAACCCAACTGACTGCTCCACTTTCCAAGTGTAAAAACATAGCCTGTAGTGCTCTTTCTTCTGTCCACATCACCAGCCATGTCAGAATCAACATACCCTTTCAAACTGATCTCTCACCCTCCAAAGCACAAAGCTACATCCTGTGTACCTCTCAGATACCTGAAAATCCACTTCACAGCTCTCCAATGCTCCTTGCCGGGATTTCTCATGAATCTGCTAACAACTCCCACTGCTTGGGCAATATCTGGACGTGTGCACACCATAGCATACATCAAGCTTCCCACAGCAGATGCATAAGGAACTTTAGCCATGTAGTTCTTCTCCTCATCTGTAGCTGGACTCTGGTCTTTCGAAAGTTTAAAGTGACTCGCCAACGGAGTACTCACTGGTTTAGCATCATGCATGTTAAACCTCTTCAAGACTTTTCGAACATAATCAGCTTGTGACAAAACTAGCTTCTTGCCAATTCTATCCCTGTTGATTCTCATGCCAAGGATTTGCTTTGCAGGTCCCAAATCCTTCATTGAGAACTCCTTAGACAAGCTCTCTTTCAGCTTCTGAATTTCCCCCATGCTTGATCCTGCAACAAGCATATCATCCACATATAACAAGAGAATAATGTAAGAATTCTTGAACCTCTTGAAGTAGCAACAGTGATCCCCGTGACACTTCTTGTATCCTTGCCTAGACATGAAGTTATCAAACTTCTTGTACCACTGCCTTGGTGCCTGCTTCAATCCATACAAACTCTTCCTTAGTTTGCACACCATATTCTCTTTACCTGCTGCTTTGTACCATTGTGGTTGTACCATATAGATGTCTTCTTCTAAATCCCCATGTAGAAAGGCTGTCTTGACATCTAGTTGCTCAAGGTGCAAATCTTCAACTGCCACAATGCTAAGTACTGTGCGGATGGTGGAAATCTTCACAACTGGAGAGAAGATTTCAGTGAAGTCTACGCCTGCTTTCTGCTGAAATCCTTTCACCACCAGTCTAGCCTTATACCTTCTTGATCCATCATGCTCCTCCTTAAGTCTGTAAACCCACTTGTTTTGCAAAGCCTTCTTCCCTCGGGGCAACTCCACAAGATCCCATGTCTTATTGGAGTAGAGAGACTGCATCTCATCATTCATTGCATGCTCCCACTTGACTCTGGCTTCACTCTGAACTGCTTCCTCGAAGCTCTCGGGTTCACCACTATCTGTGAGCAAGAGATATGACAGTGATGATAAATAACGAGCTGGAGTCTTACCTTTAGTCGACCTTCCAGAAACTCTTCGTGTTGGAGCGACCGCTTCAACTTCTGAACTTTGTACTGGAGCAGGGGCTTCAACTTGTGGTTGGACATTTCCAATCTCAAGCTCCACTGTTTCCTTCTCATCTGAAACATGTCCATGTTTCCAATCCTTGTACATAACTGACTCGTTAAATACCACATCCATACTTCTAACAACTTTGTGCTTATCGAAATCCCAAAATCGATAGCCAAAACTGTTAATGCCATATCCGATAAACGCACACTTCTTCGATTTAGGATCTAACTTGGACATCTGTTCTGCATCAACATGAACATAAGCGGTACATCCAAATGTTCTCAAATGCGACAAACATACCTGTTTTCCTGTCCAAGCTTCCTCAGGCAATCCAAAATCTAGTGTTGTCGATGGACCTCTGTTGATTAAGTATGCAGCTGTGTTCACTGCCTCAGCCCAAAATGACTTAGGTAATCCAGCGTGTATCCTCATGCACCTTGCACGCTCTGTGAGTGTTCTATTCATGCGCTCTGCAACTCCATTCTGTCTAGGCTTGTTTGGAATTGTCTTCTGTCTCTTGATGCCGTTCTCAGCGCAGAACTCCTCAAACTCATTGCTGCAATTCGCCACCATTGTCAGATCTCAAACACTTAAGTTTCTGACATGTCTCATTCTCAACAGTAGCCTTCCACTTCTTGAACACATCAAACACATCTGATTTGTTCTTTAAGAAGTAAACCCACAGTTTTCTAGTGGCATCATCAATAAAAGTAACAAAGTAAGACGCACCTCCATTAGAAGCTACATTTGCTGGACCTCATACATCTGTATGCACTAACTCCAACCTGTTGAGCTTTCTACCTCGGCTAACTTTGGTGAAGCTGACTCTCTTCTGCTTCCCGTAGACACAATCCTCGCAAAACTCCAAATCAAGTTCCTTCAAACCCTTGAGCTTGCCTTTTTTGAGTATTATCTGCATGCCCTTCTCACTCATGTGTCCTAGCCTGTGGTACCAGGTACTTGCGCCAATATCAGAAGACGCGACAGCTATGGTACTGTCCGTTCCTGAAGTCACAAACAAGGTACCCTCCTTCTTACCGTGTGCGATCACCATAGATCCTCTTGTTACTTTCCAGGAATCAACTCCAAAAGTAGTTTTGCAACCTGATGCTGCAAGCTGGCCTACCGAAATAAGATTCCTCTTCAACATCGGAACATGTCTGACATTAGTCAACTGCAAAGCTGTTCCATTATCCAAGTTCAGTTGGATTTCTCCCTTCCCAACAATCTTACATGCCTCATCGTCTCCGAGATACACCTTCTTGAAGTCACCCTGCACGTAATTATGAAGAATATCCTTTCTACCTGTCGCATGGAACGAAGCACCAGAATCGACCACCCACACATCCTCCTTTGAGGATACAGATAATATTAATGTTTCAGGATCACTTTCAGAAATATTAATAGAATCATTACCTTTGTGGTTGTCTGACTTCTTCTTGCTCGGATTTTTGCAAGCTCTTGCAAAATGTTCGCTTTCACCGCAGTTGTAGCACTCGATGTCCTTAATTTCCTTTTTCTTCCTCTTTGACTTTGACTTAGATCGACCTCGACCCTTGTTTCCGTTCTTCCTGTCTGCTGATCTCCCTCTTTTCTCGACATATAACGCACCATCATAGGATTTGCTAGATCCACTGCTCTTCCTGCGCATCTCTTCACCGAGTACCGTGCTCACCACGTTGTCGTACCCTAGCTTGTCTTTTCCATCAGAATTGCTCACAGCAGTTACTACGCCACCCCAAATCTTGGGTAACCCGGACAGAACCAACAGTGCCTTCATCTCGTCATCAAAGCATGTGATCCCGACGGATTCTATTTGGCTTATGACGATATTCAACTCGTTCAGGTACTGGTAAACATTACCACTCTCGGCCATCCTCATGTCAAAGAGCTTCTGCATGAGAAACACCTTGTTCGCTGCTGAAGGTTTCTCATACATCTGTGAGAGAGCATCCATCAAACCCTTCGCCGTCGTTTCTTTCGACACATTGAACAGAACTGACGATGCGAGACTGAATCTCACAAGTCCTAGAGCTTTTCTGTCCAAAATCTTCCACTGTTCGTCTTTAATTTCGCTTGGTTTCTTCTCAACTCCGTCCAACGGCAAGTACAAGTCCTTCTGATACAAATAGTCTTCTATCTGCATCTTCCATAGGCTGAAATTCGTCTCGTCGAATTTCTCAATCTTGAATCTTCCGTCGTCCGCCATCACTCCCACTCAAACCGTGCTGAATCTCAACAATTTGACCTGACCAACAGATCCGGAACGTCCAAAAACCCCAAGTTTGACTCCTGTTTCAAGTCAATCGGATTCCTGAGCGTCGAGATACGTCCAAAATAAAATTGGACCGTGACACGAGAATCTATGGTACTGACCAACAGAGCGTGAGAAGTGCTGAATTACTTCTCCTATAGTAGCAGCACTTACTGACTTCTCCTGAATGTCATGGGCTGATCCATTTTTCCTTGGTTTATGCCTTATGGTCTAGCCCATGACTCCTTAGCCCACTTGGGTCACTTGTTCTTTGGGTCTAGGATTCACCTAGCCCATTTTAGCCCACATTGTAGCCTCATTTTTAGAAGCTTCCATGATTTGTATGTAGCTAAATTGTGTAGGAGGCTCTAGATCCTTGTATAGAAAATATCTTAGGCTAGAAGATGGATGAAAGTTCTCCTTCAATCCTAGCCGTTAGATCGTAGATCATCTAGATCCTTCCATGGAGAAGGGACTTGTATATAAGGGGTGGAGCTCATTTGCTCCAACACATCCAAGCATTGTAAGCTATTTACAAGTAATACAAAGCACTTTCTCCAAGCTCTCGTGTTTCTTTCCGTTTTTATTAGGCTTACTTGAGAAGTTCAAGTGCCGCACGGGATTGAGAAGAAGTCAGCCCGTGACAGTTGGTATCAGAGCAGGTCGTGTGGGAAATTCGTGAAGGCGTCCAAGGAGTGAGATGGTTAACGACGAAGGTGATTCCTCCAACGTGCAAGACCAAACCGTGGTCGATGGTGACGACGAGCGTGGTAGGGATGCCACCAAGAAGACTTCAAAGAGGGCGAAGTCGAGGGACCCGTACGCCGAGTGGGGCGAACGCCTCTCCGAGGTGGAGAGGAACGTGAAGGAGCACTCCATGATGCTAGAGGAAGACGTGACCCCAGGGGACGAATTCACCGTGTGGAAGGAGGAATTCGAGGATGGCTTCCATGCATCAGCGGAGAAGTTGAACGGGACCATGAAGAGGCTCGACCGGTTGGACAAGAAGCAAATGGAGGAGGATGAGAAGGTGGCTATCCTTCGTGAGGAGCTCGAGGAGGTACGTGCTCTTGTCGTCTCAAAGGATGCACGAATTGTCGCTTTGGAGGAGGAGATCAAAGAGTTGAAGGGACAATGGTCCATGTACAAGCGGGCACTCTTGACCGATGGGGCAACGATCATGGCTCGGGAGGTGGCACCAAGGGTGGAGGCCCCAAAGCCGAAGTCATATGGAGGTAAGCGCGATGCCAAAGAACTTGATGCTTTTCTTTGGAATATCGAGCGTTATTGTAGGCATTTGAAGATTGTGGACGGTGAGGCTATGGTAAACACGGCTTCACTTTATCTCCAAGACAATGCCTTGCTTTGGTGGAAACGCAAAGACAACGAGATGAAACTGGGCTTGACTACCGTAGATACGTGGGATGGTTTCGTGAAGGAGATTAAGGCACAATTCTACCCAGAGTATGCCGCGGACGAAGCAAGGGAAAAGCTACGATGGTTAAAGCACACGGGGAGTCTCAAGGAGTACATCAACGACTATGCCAACTTGATGCTGGAGATACCTGACATGAGAGAGAAGGACAAGCTTTTCAACTTTAGAACTGGCCTACAACAATGGGTGCAGACCGAGTTAGCACGAAGGGGTGTCCAAAATCTCAACCAAGCAATCTCCGTGGCCGAGTCTCTCATTCACTATAGGAAGGACGATGGAAGACCCAAGGAGCGATGGGGTAGTCCAACCAAGAGTGGGGGAGACAAGGGTCGAGACAAGGATCGAGACAAGGACTGTTGGGGTAGTCCAAGCAAGAGGGACCGAGATAAGGGCAAGTCCGACCGTGGAAGAGCGTCAAGGGAGGATCACACACGGAAGGACAAGCCGAAAGACCGGTCGGAAGAGAAAGGTAAGAAGCCTTGTTTCCTTTGTAATAAAGAAGGTCATATGGCGTATAATTTTCCAAGCAGGGGAAAGCTTTCGGCGATTCTAGCCGACTATGAACCGGAGGAGGAGGAGGCGAAGATGGGTACGCTCAAGCTTCTCAATGCCGTCCAAGCCAAAGCGTCTACTTCCAAGGGGGATACTAATGGACGTCGCGGCTTGATGTTCGTGGAAGCAAGGGTGAACGGTGGGGTCACCCAAGCATTGGTGGACACGGGGGCCACACACAACTTTATATCCGTGGAGGAGGCCGAGAGACTCAAGCTCAAAGTCTCCAAGGAACATGGGAGAATCAAGTCGGTCAACTCCGATGCTAAGTCGTTGGTGGGCGTAGCACATGGAGTGGAGTTGAAGCTCGACAAATGGAAAGGGTTCATGGATCTTATAGTCGTGCCGTTAGACGACTATAAGCTAGTACTTGGTGCCGACTTCATGGACAAGGAGAAGACATTTCCAATGGTTCCATTCGACATATTGTGCATCGTCGGAGAAGAATGTCCCCACTTTGTGCCGATGAAGAGAGGAAAGGACGCGGGCAAAGTCCTTTCCACCATGGAGTTGGACATCATTACTCCAAAGGAGAAACAAGCCGTGGGTAATCAAGGAGGAAGCCCACACTCGATCAAGAAGGTACCGGACGACTACAAGACCGCCAAGCCGAAGGAGTTTCCCAAACGTCTACCACCACGAAGGAAGGTAGACGATGAGTGGAAGAAAGCTAGTCACAAGACCGTCTTCGACAGGGAAGTTGAAGACATCATTGCCGAAGGGGTCGTGACCAAGATCGGGACGCCAAAGTACAAGGAGTACTTGGTGTTATGGAAGGGACTACCGAAGGCCGATGCAACGTGGATAGCGGAGGATTCTCTATGGCGCTACAAGGACTTGATCGACCGCTACCACACGGCAACTAGGACGTTGCCAGATTGAGTGGGGGAGAATATCATGGGCTGCATTGTTTTGTAGCTAAATGGGCCAATATTATAGCCCATGACACTATCTTAGCCCACTTTATTTATCTTAGCCCACTTTATTTTCCTTGTATTTATGGAATTCTCTAGAATTCCCCATTAGTTGTAGAAAATATCTACACACACTTGTAAGTGGAAGCTATGTAGAATCTTCCACATAAATATCTAATTTGTAAGGAGGTGGGAAGCTTCTAGGCTCTCAATCTCCACCATTAGATCTTAGATAATGTAGAAGCTTCCAAGGGGGAGGCTCAAGTATAAATAGGAGTGGCCTCATTTGCCACAACCATCAACCAAACATTGTACTCTCTTTCTCTAAGTAATAGAAGCTCTCTTCCCCAAAGTTCTCTTATTGTTCTTTTGGTTGTTCTTCTAGGCTTACTTGATAGGGTTCAAGTGCCGCACAGGATTGAAAGAGGTCAGCCCGTGACATAAGGCACACAAAGCAGGTCACCTAACACGGCCCACATGCCACATGAACTCGTTTGATTGGTTTACCAACAAGACCAAGTCCTCTTGGTCGGTGACGAAGGGCAGAAACACAGCAGTTTCTTTTTTCCCTTCTCTCCGCGAATCAAACCAAGGCAAATAAATCTAACAGTGAACCCAGTTCACCAACAATATCAATTTAATAATCAATGACAATTATTAAACTGACTTAGATTACCTTGTCTTTTCTGATCTTGAAACCAAAAGCAAAAAAAAAAACTTCAACGTTGTGGCCGAATCAAACCCAAGCCGTTTGACGCACTCTGAATACTTTGCCGTCAATCACCTTCGTTTGCGAAATCAACCGCACACCAGCTGCCGCTACTTTTCTCCAATTCTCTGCACTATTTTTGACGTGGCTCTGATACCAGTTGTTAGGATCGACTTAGGAGCAATTTCACAACGCAACGAAAAGAAAAACGAAAATAACAGCACGAACAAGACACGACGATTTACGTGGTTCACCAAATTGGCTACATCCACGGTCCACACTCACTTCACTATGATGAATGAATGAAAAGTACAAAGGATCTCTCAGCCTCTCTCTGTTATGTGATACCCTAACCCTAGAGCTAGGTTAATTTATATAGAGATAGTAATACATGAATTTCTTGTAAGCCCCTCTAATTTAGACTAGGTTACAAAACAGTCTTCACACTTAACAAGCGTCCCCAATGTTACTGAACCTTTTACGGAAAGTGATATTTTATACCCCTTACATTCCATTGGCTCTCTGAAAGCTCCGGGTTCCGATGGACTTCGAGCAATTTTTTACCAGACCTATTAGCCCATTATCGGTAAGGATGTCATTGCCACATGTCTAAATTTTCCCAATAATGGAGGGTTATCCCATAATTTAATGCGACTTGCATTGCTTTATTCCCAAAAATAAAAAATCCTTCTAGTGTTACTGATTTCCAGCCGATTAGTTTAAGCAATGTTTCGTACAAACTAATTTCTAAATTCGTAGCTAATCGTCTCGAAATAACCATTCATAATATCATTGACGATGCTCAGTCTACGTTTCTTAAAGGACGCCAAATTTCTATTAATTCAATTATTGCACTTGAAACTCTTCATTCTATTCATAATAATAATATTAAATTTAAGTCTTTTCACTAAAATTAGATATGGCTAAAACATATGATAAAATATAATGGTCTTATTTAAAACAAATCATGCTTCCGACTTCTTTTACTGCAATAATTATGGATTGTGTGACCTTGGCCTCTTTTAATATCTTGGTTAACGGCCAACGATTGTATAACTTTTTACCTAGTAGAAGGCTTAGCAAAAGAGACCCCCTAAGTCCTTACATTTTTTCAATCAGCACGAAAGGTTTATCTGAAATTATTAGTCACACGGTTTTAACAAGGCCTAATTACTTAATGCATATCCCCAGTTTGTCAAAACTATCACATTACACCCCCCAATTCTAGAACTAGTTCATTGCATCCCCCATTAGCAAAAAAATGCGTCAATCTGGAATTGAAATTTCGTCGCAAAATTAACGTACTCGAAGGGCATTATCTCAAACAATGTGATGCGGTTGTATCATAGAGGATGTGCACTTTTTAAAAATACCTTGGTCGGGTTCGAATTTGATGATTGAATTTTGTTCCCAGTTTGATATTTGACGTATTTTTTTGCAAATGGAGGATGCAATCAACTAGTTTTAGAATTGGAGGTTGCAATGTGATAGTTTCGACAAATTGAAGGATATGCATTAAATAATTAAACCTTTTAACAATTGCCTTCAAGGTGTAAATCTGGCTTATGTTCTCCAAGTAATAATCATTTGCTATTCGCGGATGTTCATATTATTTTTCCTAAAGCATCTATCAATGATGTTATCACTATTAAATCTATCATTTTCTAGTATTGTGAGGCGTCGGGTTAACCAGTTAAGAAAAATAAATCTACTATTTTTTTTTTTGGCCCTCGTGTATATTAGGGACACTATTACAAATATTCTTGATATTAAAAGTTCTCATAATCACAACAAGTACATTGGTTTACCTACCCTTATTAAATAAGGAGATTGTTTTTAATTCTATATTTTGGAATAAGCTTTCAGGCTTATTAAAGCAGTAGTTCAATCTGTACCCACCTATATAATGTCTGTTTTCTTCTACCCAGTTCATTTTTGCACTGAATTTTTGCTATATTTTGTTGGGGAAACGATTTAGAAAAAACTAAAATTCATTAGAAAAATTAGGGTGGCATGTGCAGTTCTAAATCATTGGGTAGTATGAGTTTTCGGCATATGTATGCTTTTAACCTAGCTTTGCTAGGTAAAAAAAGTGTGGTGTATTCTAAATAAACCAGACTCTTTACTTGCAAATGTGCTTAAAGATTAAATATTTCAGAAATTTCAGATATTATTTCCATTGAACCTACCCCTAATTCCTTATTTAAATCTACAAATATTATTTCTTGAGGAGTTAGACATGGAATCGGTAATGGACGTAACACTTTAATTTATCATCACAATAGATCCCTATTAGATTGGGAATTAAACCCTATAGTTTTCCATCTTTACCGACTAACGCCTATGTGTCTGGCCTTATTACTAGCAATTACACTTGCAACATTGACTTAATCTAATCAAATTTTTTCTGAGGATGAGGCGGAAGCTATTATCCAGATTTCCTCTTAGTTACCCTTAACAACCAATATAACTTTTTTGTCACAAACTGTACGTGGCAATTATAGTGTTAGATCAGGCTATAATTATCCTCTGTTAGCCATAACAGTACTAATAAACAGTCTTCAACTTCTCTTTCTAACAAATACCATATTTAGAAATCTGTTTGGTCGCTCAAAATTCACGATAAAATTAAAATCTTCATTTGAAAATGTTATCAAAACTGTTTAGCGACTAAGTCCAATTTGGAAACCAAAGGGTTTTTTTACCTCTAAGCTGCAGTCTCTGTAACTCAGGATCTAAAACTGTATCCCATATTTTCTTGGATCCCCTCTTACAGAGATCTGGATATCCCGAAACAAATCTTACCTTTTCAGGTCCGCCTTCGTCAGATCTTTAGCGCTCTCACGGACGAAAAGCTTCAAGTTTCTGAGCTACCTGTTGTGGAACACTTGGTTAGAGCAATATAGGAGGAGGCATTTCACAAATGAATATCAAGATTCATCAAATCTTTTATTTTTTCGCTAGCTTCTTGTATGAATTTAAAGATAATACTTAGCTTGATTTAGAAATTGTACATGCAGGAAAGTCTCAAGCTCCGGCTACAGCTCGATGGGCTTCACCTCCTCCAGGAGTTACCAAACTAAATGTGGATGCTTCAATCGGCTTGGAGAAGTACAGATCTGGAGGAGGCGCTGTCATCCGCAACTGTTATGGACATTCCATCTTCGCAATTATTTTTCCCAATCCGTTCACCGATAACTCGTTGATAGCGGAAGCCTACCCAATGAAGGGTGCGCTTGAGGTGGCTCGCGAATGTGGCTATGTCTCTATGTGGATCGAGACTGACAACCTTTCTCTGGTGAACCATATCCATCCCTCGGAGGAGCCGATTTGTCTCTCTGAAAGAGATCGGTGAAGTGAAAACAGTGTTGGATAAGTTTATGTGTACTAGGGTTAGATGGTGCCGATAAGTAAGGTTTAAAAAACGGAAGCGGCTGAAGTATCGGTCGCGGTCGCGTGTAACGGGATCTGACTATATTGGAGGGACTGTAACGGAAAACGTGGATCAAATGTGTGAATTTAGAAAACGTTCGCGGACGTTTTCTCCGTTTCTCTGGTTTCTTGATTTTCCCCGACACGAAACAGCCGTTTTTCCCGTTGTTTCCTATACGAAACGGCCATTTTTCGCGTTTCCGACGCGGAACGTCCTTTTTTGTGTGAAAAAAATTCACACGACGCGTAACGGGAAAAACGGATGTAACACTCTGAAATTTTATAGGGTTCATTTGTAATTAATTAAATTATGAGTCAGAAGTTTAAAATCTAATTTTCACAGTAATTCTTGATGATTGAATGGTAGAGAGTTCTTAAAAGGAGAATTTAGTGTGGGGCCAATACGCAATTACTGAGAAAATTAGGGATTCAAATATAAAATTCTTAAAACTTGATCATCTGGCTGAATCTTAGCCATTCTCAGATTTCTGAGAATTGTGGAATGCGAATAGAGAATTCTAAATAGTGGGGTCAGGGTGTAATTTTTATAACAATAAATTTTATTTCAATACCAACTGTGCACAAGATATTCCGGCGAGGAGACCTCCGTGTACACCGTAAGTAGAGGATCAAAGATAGCACAGGAAGAGTTGGGTTGTGTGTAGGGAGAGAGTAAGGCAGTAGTAATGTCTGAGAGAGAGACAGAGGTTTGGCAGAGCTTCCGCGTATGGCTAGTGTGTTCTCCTTTGTATGGAAAGGTTAACGTCCTATATATAACGGAGAATGTGACCGTTGCAGTGTGGTTAATGCGCCCATCAATGGAGGCTTAATTAGCTTAACCACAACGGCACGTTCGTCCGCGTATATAGGGACCGTTACAGCACGTTATGCGCGAATACCGGAACCGTTATGGAGTTGATCGGGTTTTGACCGGATTGACCGGGTTTATGGAGCTCGTGCCATAAATCTCTCAAAAGCAGTTACTAAAGGTCGCGTGCGGGCTTGGATCGCACGCGACAGGACTTACTCTAGCCTCCAAACCACTAAGTCCCTACAAGTCCCGTGCAGCGGTATGCGAGGGCTCTGCCTCGCAGCCCCCACATGGATCAGCGCGACTGGTGATCCAGTGTGTGTGGAGCACAATATGGTGTGCTGGATGGTTGCCACGTGGCCAAGATCGGTCATCTCAGAAAGCACTATCTACATTAGCCCCCTTTCTGCGCGTGAAGACTCATAGCTGGATAGACTTCCATGCGCGGAAACCAACATACGCGTCGCCGCCACGCACCAATTCAAATGTGGGTAAATTCAGCCCTCGTGCGTGCCATTATGACCTAAAACCCCTAGAGTCGTGCCGCCTGGCCTTTAGGGTTTTAGGCGTGACGTCAGCTTGTCCTGTGATTGCGCGATTCGACGGTGACGGTTGCGATTCGACTACTGAAAGGACGCAACCCTTCATTGTTTTTTGGATAAATACTTTGTATTCTCCATTGTTGCAAAGCATCACTTCTTTCTCTTAAAGTGAATGATACCCGGAAGTCTTCAAGAGCAGATTCAGATAATCAATCACCAGTTTAGAATTGCAAATCGTCTTCTTCAACTGTCTGCATCCAAGCAAGCTTTACAGAAACAAGGTTGGCCTTGTTCAATTTCGATTTAAAATGCTAGTATATGCTTTGAACTGCGTTGGATCTTGAATGTAGGGTTTTTGAAATCTCTGATAATGCAAACAATTCCAATCTCTAATTTCTGAAATTGATACCAGAAACTGTTCATCTTTCTTCCCATAGATCTTGAATCCCGAAACTCAAACTGAAGTGTGCATATTTCTCCCCCTTTTTTTCTTTGCTCTTCCGCAGGAATGGCAAAGACAAAAGGAACTAGACCCACCAAGGAGGACGAAGAAATACCTGATCTTCCACAAGATCTATGGCGAAAAGCCCCCTATCTGGGTGGCAAAGACTTCTACCATGCGAGGGTTAAGGAAAAGAAACTGCCTGCTTCTGTCCCCAATGAGGGACTGCTAACATTAACCCCTCCAGTTAACTCGGCCTTGCTTGATTTGATTGGCTCCGAGGACGTGGTTCGATTGGGAATCGAAAATGGGTACTTCCCGTATGCCGCAATTTCCACCCAAGCTTTTGTTCAGAAATTGGACTACATGGAAGAGTGGATTGACCATGTGTTGACCAATCATGCTGTGACTCTTAATGAGGCCAGCGTATACTTCGTCGTTCGTGCTATGAAGGGTGCTGCCGTGAAGCTGGACCAGTCCATGCTTCTAAACCTTCTTTCCCGCTACTCGCCTGCGACTCACACTTTTCACTTTGCTGAGTTCGAGGCTGCCCCCACGCTTGAGGACGTGCACATGCTATATGATCTGTCTCCCATGGGTGAGGTGGACCCTTTGAGTCCCTTGAGGACGGATGCGGAGATTGCTTTGTACACGCAGATGGAGGAGTGCTTGTCAGAGGTAAAGAAAATCTCCACCCGGTGGACCACCACGAAAGCCCTTCCTAACTGGCAGTTGGTTGACACATCCGCGAAGAATACTTGGAACAAATGGGTGCAGTACTTTTTCCGTGATTATGCGAACAGCAGCATCACCAAAAAGCTTCTGAGTCAAAACCCAGAGGCCAAGAACTATGTGGAGGGTAAGGGTTATCGCTTGACCCTTTGTGCCTTCCTCTGCGCCTGGTTGTCGAGGTACCTAATCGATGGTCACCCGCACGATGGGGTCTTCTTCACGTTCTGACCCTTGCTGTGAAATTGGCCCTCGGCCAGAAAGTCGCACTCGGACCCTTGGTCTTGGGCACGCTGTACTATAGACTGGATCAGCTGGTTGTGGCCATGAAGGAATCGCGTGGCCGCCTCGACATACTGACTTTCGTTAACATTGCCTTGTTGACAATGTGGGTCTTTGAGCGATGGCCTTCCTATGCCCCCGTTGCTTCCAAGCCCAACACGTGGTGTCCCCCAGGTGCGGTGGAGGAACGTAACAGCGGCAGAGCTGCTCGGAACAAACAATACCAAGTGCGTTTGGAGCCAGATATGCGACAATCGACAAGAGTTCATAGCCAGGCCCTATGCCATGCGTGTTGAAAACGTGCGATGGTTTCCAAAGCTGTATCCTTCTAAGGGTGTTGTCTTCTCGGAAGAGCTCCTCTTCGAAGATGGAGAGCATTTCCATGAGCGCTATCGCGAATTCTTTTGCTGGTGCCTGCGGGGTTCCCTTCCTTCTCTCGCAGAGCATATTCGTGAGCTCGCACCGAGGTATGAGAGGATTACTGTGGATGTTGATCCCACTCGCGTTTCTCCCCAGTTCGGCTTTGATGCAGTGGCGCCATCAATCTGGCCACAGTCTGTTATCAGAGGCTGCTATAAGCGTTTGTTGACAAAGGAGTGCAAAACAGTCTTCATGAACAATCTTCCCTTTGAGCAACCTGCAGGTAACCGCGAAGGCGGTTGTTCCAAAAACTGGCTTGCATATTGGAACGCCCAGCAGACGAGATTTGAGACACGGTCGGCCCCCCAGCCAAGCAGAGCTCCTGTGATCAAAAGAAACTTTTTTCCTTTTCGTCCCAATTATAGTCTGGACGAGTCTGAATATGGTTGCTACTCATTGCTGGATCACGAGAACCATTTGTTTCCTACCATCATTCTAGATGAAAAGATTGTCGCGGTTAGAAAAGGCAACTCGCATGTCATCAGATATAGCGAAACTTTTGCTAAGGTAAGCTGCTTTTTTTTTCGCATGCGCTAAGCTTCTTTACTTCAACATATTGACAACCTCATTCTACACTGCTTGCTGTAGTGCCATGTGCGGAGGTTTGCATCTGGCGATCGTTCTAAATCGCTGGTTAACACCATTGTTACCACAAGAAGACAAGGACAGTCGTTCCGGCTAGCATCGAGGATGGATCCTGAGGTCGAAGCCAGGATTCGCGAGGTCATGAATGCTTTTGCTGACTCGCTGATAGACAATGCTCCGGCCTTGTCTCCCCCTAGAGATGATCCGTCTCCTCCAGCGACTGCCGCGCTAAGAGCGAAGAGACCCAGGCAAAGAGGAATTACAATTTCTTCCCCTAGAAGCGCTCCAACTTCCCCTCCTGCGAGGTCCCTTTCTGCCAAGGACAAAGGCAAAGGTCGCATGCCCAGTAAAACGCGGAAGGAGCTCGCAGTAGAGACCTTCGTTCCATTCGGCCAGGAGGAAGAAGAGGAGAGGCGGGAGCCAAGAGAAGGAGATGAAGAAGAAGAAGAAGAAAGAGTAAATGTGATACATGAGGAAGAATCAGGAGGTATCTCAATCGCGCTTCCCTTTCCCATTATCTTAACTCTTTTGCAACTTGATCTGAACAAATTGTTCCTTCGCAGATGATGATGATGATGAGACCATCAGTGGCCTTTTGGCCAAGAGGCAGAAGAGGGGTGCTCATTCTGGCATTTCTGACGAACCCATAAGCGAGGACATTCTCGCCGAGTCCAGGAAGACGGCTGCGGAAGCTGCTAAAAGGAGAAGACAGCGAGAAGAGGAGGAGCTCGAGCGTGTGAGGCAGAGGAGCCTCGAAGAACAGCATGTTGACGACTTAGTGCGTCCAGTTGAAGAGGAAGATGTGCTTCCCGAAGAGATGGCTCCTCAAGCGGAAGAGGAGGATGCGGCTCCCGAAGAGGATGCGGCAGCCTTAGAGCAAGCCCAAGCAGATTTTGAAGAAATCGCAGGCGGCAATGAAGGTGAGATTTTTAATCTCGCAGTAACTTATCGAGATGTTATTGTTGGTGCATTAAAGCATGATGTGTCAAAAGCTGACATTCGCCGTTGGCTAGTAGGCAAGTGCGGTGAACCCTCAGGTAATCACTTGAACGATATGCATGAACTAGGCTTAGTAACTCAAAACATAATCATGACTGGTTTCTTCGCGCCCCAGGTCACGCTCATCTTAAAGACATGCTTAATGAAGACACATTAATAGGGCAAGGTTCCACGTTCTTAACGTATGACGAGGATACAGCAATCCCACCTTCGCGTGGAGGTGCTTGCTCTTAGCTTAGCAAAGATAATAAAATAACGTACGATACAAGTTACCTCACACTATTGCATTTTGTATCGCAGGTAATGCTGATGAACCCGTGTTGGGGCAAAGGAGTCAACCTTCTGCGTCCTATGTCACGGTTCCGAGTTCTCATACCGAGAAGCCCGTCGCAGCTGCTGAATATGCAGGAGAGCCTTTTAAGGACATCATCGAACTTTCTGATGATGTCGAGGCTGACACTGTGCTAATGGAGGAAGATGTCCATGCTGGTGCTGAGGAAACAAGAACAAATGTTGTTGATGCTATCGCATCCGAAAGTATCCCTCGCCAAGCAACTTCGGCTGCCACCACGCCTCCAGCGATGACTGAGTCGGCGGCACCTCCTCCTGCGTGGAGCTTTTGGGGCTCGCAGGTCGGGGCTGCAATCGCACCTGGTGCGGCTTATACTCTTCCCCCTAACTATGAGGAGTTAGAGCTCGCAGCTGATAGAAGGGCTATGGAACGAGGACAGTCTTCAACCACCCAGCAATGCGCATTCCTTCTCTTCGTGAGATCCTTGAAGGAACTGGTAAGTCGTGGTTTGCTGTTTGCATTTCGCATTATTCATTTGCGAGTTTGATAGTATAACTTGGCTTCGACATTGCTTCAGGTTTGAAGCAAGCCGATGTGGACTGGCTAGTTCGGATGCGCCTCACCTACCCCCAGTCATTTGCGAGGTCTCTGGAGATAGGGCCCTTTGACAGGAGGCTGTTTCTTTCCGAAGCCATCTGTATTTTGGAGCAGCTATCCGCGCCACACCTGCGACCATTTCTCCTCAGAGTGCCGAATTGCTTTTTGGCATGTGCCAAAATCTTCTCGCCAAAGTTCAAGGCAGGCTGGGCTTCAAATTTCTTGTCAAAAGAGTTACCCTGATTCGTGCGGCCGTAACTTTAAAACGCGGCCATCAAAACCTCGCAGCTGAGAAGCAGAAGGTAGAGCAGCAAAAGCAAAAGGTTGAAGAGGCAATGAAGCTCTATCGTGAGATGAATGCCAAGTGCGAGCAATTGAAGCAGGAAGTGGAGCAAGTAAAGAATCTGAGCCGTCAGTTTACCCCCCATGACTCCTTGATCAAGGGTTTATTTTGATTTTTGATTTTGAAAAGTAGCAAATAAATAGCTGAAACATTATTGTAATGTTGCTAGGGTTTCTCCCCCCCCTTTTTTTTCAAAAACAAAAGAATCGAAGTGCCCGTTTTGCCCTTTCCGGGATTTGCTAGAATATCTCTGTGTATATCAATTTATGACGTCAGCAATTGATATTCTGCCTTGATTTTCGCGCTAATTGCTCATTAGATAAGCACGCTTTCCTTGGGAAGTCCATCCGAATCATGACCATCCGTCATTAATTAGAATACACAACTGAATCGTCGTAGCCTTTAGTAGGGTAATTGATTGTTACCGCTTTTCAAGGCGTAAGTGATTGATCCTTACCCTCTTTTCAAATTCTGCTGACTCATCTTGGCAACTGAAGAGTCTCCACAAGGTCTATATAAACCCTGCCTTTTGCCATTTGGGTTCTTCATCCCAAAATGTGGTTTGCCGTGAGTCCTTACGACTGCTGGCTTCAATGCTTGTTTTTCGTTGATTCATGGCAACTCCAAGTTGTGAAACCTGAGTTTGTGCTTTGTGCTATAAAAATAGCTTCCAAGATCCGCTTCATAAGGCTTATTGATATTTATAACCATCATAAAGAAGATGGAGATAATACCTCATGTTTGTTCGAAGAATTTTCTTCGTCTATTATGTTTGCAGGTCATGTTTCCGGCCGCCTCCCGGTGAGGTGCAGCGCCGTACTGACCTTGCTACCGACTCGTAATGAACGGTGGGATTCTCCTCCAGCATGCCCGGAGGAGAATTTATTGCCCCCACGTTCGTGAGATCAGGGTGGCGAGTCGTTGTGCTCGTTCCCGTGGACAAGGAGCCCCTGTCCTTTGGAGTTTCTGCTTGCATGTTGTACGCCGGAACCGGTGGTTCCTCAGGCGCATCTCATGGGGTGTTGATCAGAAAAGGGCCTTGTCAAATGCTGGGATCTTGAATGTATCGTCGCATAGCCTCTTGTGGCGCTTGTAGGACGTTCATTTTATAGCAAGACCCTACTTGCTGCAGATCTTTGGCCGCAGATCTGTGTATCGTATAGCTGGTGTTAGGACCGTTAGGTTCATCCTTTTTTTTCAGTTAGGATTCCCCGATGTGTAACTTTTCGCTTGTAAGTTACTTTTTAAATGCATTGTAAGCCATGTTGGCTGCGTAGTTAGATTTGAGCTTTTTCTCTTGTAAGCTGCTATCTAGACAGATAAATTGTAAGTGCTTTTGACTCATAATGATAAATTGCTTTGCACGATTTGCTGTCCTGTTACAACAAATTACAATTTCGCATGCGTATTGGCAAATTTCGCCTTCTGTAGTGCTATATACACACTTTGTATTTGCTATCTGCCGTATAGATTTGCAGATATGTTCTTAGATCGTTCGAGATCGTGTTCGCGCAGCTTTGCTATCTTGGCAGATAGGCTTGTGATTTGCTCCAGATGCAGGTGCTATCACATCAGATAGGCCTTTGTAGATCACTTAAGATCATTTTGCATAACGTTGCTATCACAACAGATAGACTTAAGAACGATTTTTAAATCGCATTTTTATAGCGCTGCTATCGCGGCAGATAGGCTTGAAAGATCATTTAAGATCATGTTCGCATAGGCTGCTATCGTGACAGATAGGCTTAAAAGATGGATTTAGATCATTTTCGCACGAGCTGCTATCGTGGCAGATAGGCTTAGAAGATCAATTAAGATCATTTTCGCATGAGCTGCTATCGTGGCAGATAGGCTTAGGAGATCAATTAAGATCGCATTTGCATAGGCTGCTATCGTGACAGATAGGCTTAGAAGATCAATTAAGATCGCATTTGCATAGGCTGCTATCGTGACAGATAGGCTTAGAAGATCAATTAAGATCGCATTTGCATAGGCTGCTATCGTTACAGATAGGCTTAGAAGATCAATTAAGATCGCATTTGCATAGGCTGCTATCGTGACAGATAGGCTTAGAAGATCAATTAAGATCGCATTTGCGTAAGTTGCTATCGCGGCGGATAGTCTATTGCTAACAGTAATAATAAGCTAAATGAAGCAATATAAACAGCTAGAAGTATGAAGTCCTTCTCATTTGGGAGAAGCTTTTTATTATAGTACCCTCATATGGGAGAGATGAGATTACAATTCTCTCATATGGGAGAGAAGATTGTGCGCATCATAGCTATACAGAGCATAAGGCAACGTTGTAAAAAAACGCATAAAATGAGAGAAGTCAAGGATAGTACTTCTTAATCCAGCGCATGTTGACTGAGCTTGGGGTTAAGGTCGTTCCGTGCAACCTCCGTATGCTACATTAGCCACTGTCAAAGACTTCTGTGACTTCAAAGGGCCCTTCCCAATTGGCTGCGAACTTTGGGTGAGCCGCTTCTCGCATGCAATGGTCAGATGCGCGCAAGACTAAATCTCCAACTGCGAAATCTCTCCGTTGGACTGTTTTATTGTACGCACGAGCAATCCTTTCTTGATACTGCTTGTTGGTCCTTTTAGCTTTCTCTCGCTTTTCCTCCAGCAAGACTAAGTCATGATGCGTTGGTTGTCGTACAATGCGTGGAAGGCCAATCTTGCCGAATTAACTTTCACCTCCGCAGGTACCACAGCCTCAGCCCCATAGCATAGGAGGAATGGTGAGACCCCTGTGGGTGTCCTTGGAGAAGTCCGGTAAGCCCACAGGGCTATGCTCAGAGAATCAGCCCACTTCTTGTGGTCATCTGCGACCATCTTGCTCAAGATCCTCAACAGCGTTTTGTTGGTCGCTTCGGCTTGCCCGTTCCCTTTCGGGTAGTAGGGGGTGGAGCATATCTGCCTGATGTTGTATTCTGCTAGCTTCGCAGCCACCTGGCGATTAACAAAAGGAGTACCATTATCTGAAAGGATGGTGTTGGGAATTCCGAATCTGCATATGATGTTTTCTTGGATGAAATGGACCACCGCTAGCGCATTCGCCGTCTTCAGTGGTATCGCCTCCACCCATTTGGTGAACAGCTCAGTCGCGGTGAGAATAAAGTGATTCCCATACGAGGTTGGTCGAATGGGACCAATAAAATCCAGCGCCCATGTATGAAATGGCCATGGCGTTCCCAATGCATGTAGATCTACAGCAGGAGCGTGCACAAGATTTCCCTTAAATTGACACTCCTGGCAGCGTCGTACTTTGGCGCGGCAATCAGCCTCCATTGTGGGCCAGAAATATCCATTTGAGAGGAGTTGCCTGCATAATTTCGCACCTCCCTGGTGTTCCACCTGATGAGAAAGTTCCATCACTTCTTGTGCTTCCCTGCTGTCTAGACATCACAATAAGTTGCCCTCATGGCCTTTTCGCCAAAGCAGGTTTTCTTGTACCACGTATCGGGATGCTTTCCACCTCAATTTCTCAGCTTCTTTTCTCGATTCGGGTACGGTGCCCTGGGTGAGAAAATCAAAGAGTGGTTTCCTCCAATTCGCGTCATCATCGGTTAGAGCAATGAGTAAAGAATCTTTGATTAGTGCGCAACTCTCGCACTTTCTTTGTATCAGTGCCGCGGCCGTCGACATGTCTGGCCAGTGAATGCCATATCTCTGAGCCTTCCGATAGATTGACACTTCGCTTTCTCCGCAAGCATGTTGGTGAATCTTTTCTAACAGCAGTTGTCCCTCTTGCTCGGAGACGCATCGCATAAGTATTCCGCCAAGGCCCTTGTAGTAGAGGGTGTTGTCGTGTATGCAATACCCTTTTGTGAGTGCCCAGCTCTCGCTGCTTGTGCCTTCTGCGATGGCTCGTAAGATTGCCTTTCTCCAGTCCGCATCGTCCATGTGTTCATCGTCGCACGCGTCTTCCGTTAACGCCGACGATGTTCGCACTTCGATCGAGATTCTTGCGGGACATTTTTCTGTACTAACCTTGGATCCTAAAGTGGCCAAAGCATCTGCATGCCTTTTATCCGCTCGGAGTTTGTGCTCGTACCTAACGTCGCAGAATTGCTGCACCAGTTTTTGTACCAAAGTCCGGTAGGACAGAAGATTTATCTCCTTCAAACCGTACTCGCCCGAGGCTTGCTTGACAATTAGCTTGGAGTCCCCCATGACCGTTAGATTGCTTACTTCCAAAGCTTTCGCTGCACGAAGTCCCTCTATGAGGGCTTCATGTTCCGCCTCGTTGTTGGTGACTGCGAAGTCAAGTTTTGCGGACATCTGTATGACCTCCCCATCTGGCTTGTTCAAGACTATCCCAATGCCTCCACATTTCCTTGTGGACGAGCCGTCGAAATGGAGCGTCCAGTAGGGCACATCGACTGCATATATTTCAGGTCCTTCAAATTCTTCTTCAATCACAGGCTCATGACTGTTATCTGGGAACTGTGCCAACAAATCCGCCACCGCCCGCGACTTGATCGCTCGCGGTCGTACGCATGTGATATCGTATTGGGAGATGGTCATATACCATTTCGCCAATCTTCCCCCAGGAGTGGTGTGAGTCAGAAGATATCGTATGGGATCACTTTTTGTGACCACCACCACTTTGTGCGACGCAAAGTAGTGTCTCAACTTCTCTATCACGAAGAATAGGGCAAGGCAATGACGCTCGATGTCTGTGTACCTTGATTCAGCGGGCTGCACGATGCGAGAGATGTAGTAGATGGGCCTTTCTTGGCCCTCGTACTCCTGAGCCAAGAGTGCTCCTATGGACTTCCTTGTTGACGTCAGATACAGCAAAAGCGGTGATCCTAATTGAGGTGCGATCATTATTTTTGAAGACATCAGCAGATCCTTTAGTTTTCCGAACGCAGCTTCGTGCTCCGGAGTCCAGCTGTATACGGCATCTTTCTTGAGAAGGGCACTAAAACAGCAGGTGATTTCGGAAATCGCTGGGATGAATCTCCGCAGATATGATCGCTTTCCCAAAAACGTCTTCAAGGCACTTTGGTTATGTGGCGGCGTCAAGCCGGTGATAGCTGATACTTTCGCAGGATCAGGCTCGATTCCTTGGCGATGCACTACGCATCCCAAGAACTTCCCTGATGTTACCCCGAATGCGCACTTCATGGATTCATTTTCAGTTGAAAGCGTATGCATCTATTGAACACTTTCCGTAAATCTGCCAGGTGATCTGCCTCCTGCTTGGATTTAACCACCAGGTCGTCCACATAAAATTCCACTTCCTTGTGCATCATGTCGTGGAACAGGGCCATCATGGCCCGCTGGTAAGTTGCACCTGCGTTTTTTAGACCGAACGGCATCACCGTGTAGTTGAATACCCCCACTGGAGTGATAAATGCGGTTTTTCGTGCATCTTCAGGGTCTATCTTGATCTGATTGTACCCGCTGAAGCCGTCCATGAAACTGAACATGCGATGAACAGCTGTCGAATCAATAAGCAGATCAATGTTGGGGAGTGGAAAATCGTCCTTGGGGCAGAAACGATTGAGATCCCGGAAATCCACGCAGACGCGAAGCTGTCCGTTCTTCTTCACCACTGGTACAATGTTGGCCAGCCATGTGGGGTGATGATTTGGCTCTATGAACTTGGCGTCTAGGAGTTTGACAATCTCCTGCTTAATCTTCACGTTAAGCTCCGGCTTGAAGCTTCTTGTGCTCTGCTTTACCGGCTTAGACCCTGGAATGATGTCTAAACGGTGCATAGTGATACTTGTGTCCAGACCGGGCATCTCATCATACTCCCATGCGAACACGTCCTTGTATTCGGTTAGGAGCTGTAGCAGTCCTTTCTCCTCTTCGCTTGTGAGGTCCGCACTTAGAAAGACTGGCCTTCTCTTTTCTTCATTCGGGCTTAGGAACACCTCCTTTAGCTCTTGCTTTTGTGGTCTGGGTTTGTCTTCCATGCATTCGGGTGCTTCTTTGAGCTTCTCATCTGGAGTGCTCTGTATTGGTTTTTCCGTTACCGCAACCTGCTCGATTTGGTTGATTTGCTCAGGGATATCCCCATGCCCACGTGAGGACATCCCCGCGCACCTTCATATGCGATAGCACTTCTTCCCGTTGGCGTAGAAGCTCTCTATCTCCTTGCCTTCAGGGTCATGCTTTGCAATTCTCTTCAGGGTATACACGTTCTTTCACTGGTAGGCGATCCGCGGCGCCTCTTCCCGCGTGGGGGGCTTTTCCTTGGCGTCCTCCCTTGTCACCATCACTCCCGCAGGTGACTGATCCTTGATATCTTCCCATAGGGGTAAAGAAGTAGGGTTAAATGGCCCCGGTGTTTGCTCGTCCGCCATCTCGGTGAACCACACCGCCTCGCTGAGATGCGCTTCATCCATGTTGAATGGATTCGTTGAAGCCGGTATCTCGACTATTCTGTCGTTCCAAATAGCTTTCATGACTTGGTGAGATGTTGAAGGGACCGCGTCGAAGCGATGAATCCAGGCTCGACCTATGATCATGTGATACGTAGTGTTCGCATCTATGACATAGAAATTCGCTGAGCACCTGATTTTACCGATCTGGACGCCCAGGCGGATCCATCCTATCGTCATTCTAGAGTCGCTTCCAAATCTCATCAGCGGAGATGGACGCCTGACAATCTTGTACTCGGGGATCCCTGCTAGCTTCAGTGTGTGGAGCGAAACGACGTTAACCGCTGCTCCTCCATCGACGAATGCTCTTTTGAACTCGACGCCATTGATGATGGCCGTCACATACAGAGGCCTCTGGTGGCTCGCATCTGTCTTTTTGTCGCTGGCGGAAAAGGTCATAATCTTTTCTGTAGAGCGAGACGCCCTGATGACTTTCCCATTGGAGACTACGAGATCCTCCTCGTAGTCTTCTGCTATCCTTAAGATCGCTTTCGTCATTTCTGTCCGGCATTTCTCTGAGAAGTTCATCTCGTCGAAGAATCTGCTAAAACCGTGCGACCCCTTCATCCGGTCGGCACGTTCGTCCTCCGTGTCTACGCTGTAGTCCTCATCATCATGGACTTCGGCAATGATGGGTAGACCATCCTCTGCGACCTCTTCCAGATCCACAATCGAGATCATGGCGACCTCTTTACCTTTCGAGTCTTGCTCTGCATGGGCAGGAAGTGGATTGTTGCGCACATCCTTCCTGTGATCGCTGACGATCAGCTCGCCATTCTTCATCTTTTGGCTGAACACATTTCTGAGCTTTTTACAGTCCGCTGTGGGATGCATGACCTTGCCGTGGTACTCGCACCACTTCGGGTCCCTTACCATCTCCTTGGAGGGTGCCCTTTCGAGCGGCGGCAGGACGCCGTCCTTGCGCCATTGCCTGCAGAGGTCGCTTGCTTCTTCCACCGAACATGGCAAAGGCGGTGCGTCAAAGTTCACAACCTTCGCCTGCTTCTGGGGCGAAACTGTATTGACTTCAGCTTCGCGTCCCCTCTTGTAACTGAATCTCCCGATCTTGAAGGTAGTACCACTCGAGGATCGCTCCGGAGCGTTTTTCTTTTTCTGCCTCTCCACTATAGGCTCGATGTTCTTCGTGTATTCGATTAGTTTTGAAAACGTAGGCGTTTGCAGGTTGATGAGCATACCTTTGTATTCATCTCGCATGCACTGCAGGCATATCTCTACGAGCCGACTTTCGAGCATTGGATCTTTGCATTCCAAGGACTTCGCCCTGAACTTCTTGATGAAAGTTATCCCGTCCTCCTCGTGCTTCTGATACATCCGCGAGAGGTGGATCATTGTCACCTTTTCTTCCATCTGGAAGAACTTGGTGTAGAACTTTTGGACCATGTCATCCCAGGTCTTCACAGATCCGGCCTCCAACGTTCTGTACCACTTGTACGCTACGTTCCCCAAGGATTTTGGGAACTCTCGCATCAGCAGTTTGGGATCGGCTCCATACGGCCCCATGACATCGATGAAACGCATGACATGTTCATGAGCGTTTCCATTGACATCTTCGAACTTGTTCCATTTAGGAGCCTTGTACCCCATCGGGTTAGGCATGAGATAGATCTCTCGCGGGATAGGTGGATCGTTGTCTAGCTTCGGGATGATGGTATCCGCGAATGATTGGTGAGCCAGAATAGTGTCTATGCGCTTCTGCAGAGACGTCATACATTCTGGAGTGTTTCCCTCGGTAACAGGAGGAGGGGTTGCCGCATGCGGAGGCGACACATATGCCGCCGGAGGATTGGGGACGTATTGGGCGTTCGCATTGCCCCAGATTGCCGTTGGAGGAGGCAAGGGATACCGTGAAGCCGGATTAGGTACTAAAGCCGGAGGCTGAGGAGTATGAGCAGTGAGGGGCAACATTTGAGCTGTTGGCCCTTGAATTGAGGGCAGCTGCGTAGTCGCCGGTGGAGTCTGCAGATTAGGATTGGGGGGTGTGGTTGACACTCCCAGTCCTTGAGCGTTAGGGGCTCCTCCTCCCTGAGAAACGGCGGTGGCTGGTGCAGGGTTTGGCGCAAGAGTCCCCAAGACAGCCATGATCCGTTCTAACTGCGCCGATTGAGCTTTGAGAGCCTTCGCCTGACTCTGGATGGTAGCGTCCAAGGTCTCTAGCGTCGGGGCTTCACCGGTGGTCGTAGGAGTGCGGCGAGCCTACTCTCCTGAGGCGGCTTCGGTGGAAGGCGATTTGTTACTGACATCATCCTCCTGAGACATGGTTGCTTTTGATGGTAAGTTCACGTCGGGTTCACCAAAATGTGCACAAGAGATTCCGGCGAGGAGACCTCCGTGTACACCGTAAGTAGAGGATCAAAGATAGCACAGGAAGAGTTGGGTTGTGTGTAGGGAGAGAGTAAGGCAGTAGTAATGTCTAAGAGAGAGACAGAGGTTTGGCAGAGCTTCCGCGTATGGCTAGTGTGTTCTCCTTTGTATGGAAAGGTTAACGTCCTATATATAACGGAGAATGTGACCGTTGCAGTGTGGTTAATGCGCCCATCAATGGCGGCTTAATTAGCTTAACCACAACGGCACGTTCGTCCGCGTATATAGGGACCGTTACAGCACGTTATGCGCGAATACCGGAACCGTTATGGGGTTGATCGAGTTTTGACCGGATTGACCGGGTTTATGGAGCTCGTGCCATAAATCTCTCAAAAGCAGTTACTAAAGGTCGCGTGCGGGCTTGGCTCGCACGCGACAGGACTTACTCTAGCCTCCAAACCACGAAGTCCCTACAAGTCCCGTGCAGCGGTATGCGAGGGCTCTGTCTCGCAGGCCCCACATGGATCAGCGCGACTGGTGATCCAGTGTGTGTGGAGCACAATATGGTGTGCTGGATGGTTGCCACGTGGCCAAGATCGGTCAGCTCAGAAAGCACTATCTACACCAACCTTACCCCCATGGTTTGGAAAACTTCATTTTAACCCCTATATATGTGGCCATTGATCCCCTTCTTATGCCTGTAACCTTGCCACCTACCCCCCCCCCCCTCCCCCACCCTGAATGATTCAAGGAAAAAACCAGCTTGTTAATCTTCTTTATGAGGATGAACAAAAACACCACCATCACCATCATCACCACCATTACTCCACCTCGTCCAAAACTACTACCCCAAATTCTCCTCGGTTTGATGAACAAAACGCACAAAGCAATTTGATATTTGGTGAACGGATGAGGGAGATAATCGAGTATGAACTTGAAGAGCCCTAGGGTGTTTGGAAGCCGAATTCTCCCTCCTCGCTGCGAATTGATGGATATAAATGATGGAATTTTGATCCTCTCCCGGGCGAACCTGTTAATACCAAATTTGGCTCCTAACTAATCATATTTGAACGAACGCGCAGGAAACTGGCAGCTTCTCGCCGGTTCTGCACTTTGCCGTCGGAGCTCTCGGTATTCCTTCATTTTACGTCGGTTTTTATACCTAGTCGTGTCGTTGTAATTTTTGGAGAATGGAGAACTCATTATTTGGCCTGGGAATTGGCAGTATGTCGGGGAATTGTCGGAAATAGGGCATAATTCTCGACGGAATCTTCTATGATCCTTGTTACCCTAATAACTCATTAGAATCATCGAATTGAACTCAGATTGTTATTTACTCATTCTTTGATTGGGTGTTCATCCATTTCCCGGAGGGATTTGTTAACCTGTTTGCGGTCTCAGAAGTTTCTCTTTGCAAAACCGTTTTGAATGAGACTTGTTTTGATGTAATATATGAATGTAAATCTACAAGTTTCATGTTATGAACTTTTCCCAATTCAAATCCTAGCATGCTTGAATACGGAGCTAAAGTTCCTATAAATGGTTGTTCATACATGTCATATCCTGGATCTGTGATTTTTGTCCATCTTTTGGCCTCTGTAACTTTCTCAAAACTGAACAAAATCGAGCTTCGCTTGTTTCTATGAAATCTTGGCATATATGGCTGCCAGTTTCCTATTATTTCTAAGCTTGAATCAATTTCTAAGTTCACCAAATTCGGCCTCAACCATTGCTGCATTTTGGTGTTCTTGAGTGGCAATTTCTCGAGATGTTTCCAAGTGTTGGAACCATGATTTTCATCCAAATTTGACCGACGATATCTCCTTTAACACTTTGAGTTATTGTGAGTTCAATTATGTTCTTGAATCCCTGAATTACCATCTTCAAGTCCCTAGTTCCGGATTTTCAAAACTCAATCCCAATTGATCAGAAATCAGTTGTAAAGTTGACCAGTTAAGTTATTTTTCCTCAATCTTCACTTTCAAATTTGACATCCTAAACGCCATTTCTTCCGTAGTATTTTTCACGAAAGTTGATCTTGTTTTTCTTCTGAACCTAAATTTTGAGTTTGACCAATTTTGACTATTCGAAAACCTCAGCTTGACTGAATTGATTAAGAGGGGTAAAATAGTATTTTCACATAAAAGATGTGTTGATTTCAAATATCTGTCATGGATTTATTTAAATAACCTACATGGAAATTTGGAGTTAAATTAAGCTATTATGAGTTAGTGCTAACCAATTTAACTGTGTTGGGGTCTTTCTGTAATTTTACTAAACTTCAGGGGTCTAAGTGCAATTTAATCAAACTTATGAGACGACAACTTGGAGACTTGGTAACTCATGAGATTGGCCTATTAGGCATAGCCGGGGGGTTCAGGAGCAGTTAGAGACTATACTGATAAGACTATACTGATAAGACTTAGTTTCGAAGGGCTAAACTGTCATTCTAGGCTAGACAACTAGGATGATACTACATATGCATTGTACATCACTACTGAGGGCGTATACTAATAAGTATTTATACACTTGTATGTGTAGAGGTTATCAGGATAGAGAATTAGCTTCGCCGGTCAGGAGCGCTAGGCAGGCTATCAGGTAAGCTTATGAATGCTTATTTACTATTGAAGAGTGCTTGAGTGGATGTATGCATGTCTCTACGAATAGGAGATACGTAAATCATGGTATACATAGAGGTTGATCTTGGATATCTATATGTATGCACATGAATCGGGTAAGTATGAGTATTGTTCATAATTGTTTGGTAATACTTATTTAATAACTGATTCATGTACCCTTGACTTATGTATGGTCAAATATTTATGGGTCCCGGACTACGGGCTATATACAATTATGGGACCCGCTCTGCGGGCTTTACATTCATAGCCTACGGGCTCAGTCGGTACGTTGCTAGCTCCCCGACTTGTAGGCAACTAGTTCTACCCTCTGGACTGACGATCCAGTAGGGGGTGTGCACACTTAAGGTCTAATTTGTCTTGGTGGATTAATGGGTGGTACAGGAATAGGGAAATGAATATGGATTTTTCCCAACTGTATTATTGGATGACTGGAATTACCAGGATAGAAATCTCTTTTCCGTTTGATATAGAATAGGTTACTAACATAAACATGTGCTTTACAAGCACAGGTTATATGTTTCAAAACTCTCTATATCTACTTTGTTATAATATCCACGCTATGACAATCTGACGTAGTAACATCGCTGCCTCCTACTCTTGGCAGGTGAGTTGCGGGAAGCTAGGAGTAGACAAACACTTAGAAAATTATATTCTAGAGTATGCTAAGTGTTATAGTAAGTTTTATTTAATTTCAGTTTCTTTAATTTCATCTTGTAACAGAACCGTTAGGATTAGTCTCCTTACTAAGCATTCTTGTGCTTAGCGGAGGACTCCTACGGAGATTCTGGGGGCCCAATTATAATTATCTATTACTCTAGGATGAGGGTGTTACAACGGTTACGCACTCTGCCGCTTCTGTTACAACCCGGCCGCTCCGCGCCGATTTTGCCGTTTTTTAAAACGCTGTCGATAAGACGGTAATACCCTCGCCCATGACCTAGAACAATTGGACTTGGGTTGTAATGTTCCTTCCTTCTGGGCTATAAGTTGCCCTCTTAGCTTGTGTGACTCTTGTTTCTTAGACAAAGCCCAATATTAAATAAATCCGAAGATAGGTTTTAGAAAAACAGGTTGTTGACGGGTCAAGAGCTCCGATAAGTTTTATGGGAGAAAAAGCGACGATTAGGGTTTCGAAGTTCGAAGTTCGGCATGGCATCTCGTTCGCACTCGGCTAATCACGTACAGTGTCGTCCGGCGGCCCTCTTGCCAGAGGAAGAAGAGGTTTGTCAGTTCTCGAACGAGCACTGTCTCGAGGCAATCCAAAAAGTTGGAGCGTGTCTCATCAGTGCTTTCTTGGTTTCAGTGATCTTCAAATCTTGGGCTATGAAGCAGACTTTCAAGAAAATCTGAGATGAAGGAGTTGACATCAAAATAAGTTAAACAAGTGAAAACATGTATATTTTTTAATTCCCCTGTAAGAAATGGATGGAAAAAGTTCTCACGGGAGGGCCTTGGTCTTTTGACAGCAACATACTGTTTTTGAAGACGTGGTTAGCGTCGGCTAGAATTTGTGACGTGACGTTTGAAATCATGGAAGTTTGGGTTCAAGTTAAAAATATCCCACTTTCTTCGAAACATTGATGATATACGCCAGGCAATCCGAAGAATTGGAGACATTATTAAGGTGGATGAAAAAGTGTTCGGTGGCGGCGAGAGAGACTACATGCAGACAATGGTAAGGATCGATGTTAACAAACCTATCAGAAGGGGAGTTTTCATTACTGTTCTTGGTAAAAAAAATTGTGGCACGACTAAAGATATGAGTGAATCTGGATGTTTGTGCATGGTGTGGATTCATTACGCACCACACTTTGTAATGAAAATCGAGACTGAAGAGGAACCGGGTTATGGTGACTGATTGGTATACCGTCCGACCCTCAAGAAGAAGCTTTTCAACAGGGCGGAACCAGAATCGCAGCCAATGAGGCCGGTTCATTCTGAATGATCGAAGAAAGGAACAATTTTTGGCTCGGAGCATGAAACACATATGGGGGAAAATAATATGACATGATTAAGGCCTCCGAGGGAGATGTAAAGCGATCCTTGTTTATGATAATCCGCTGAGTTTGGGTAAGGACACAACTGTAGGAAGATTAAGAACCACGAGAGAGGAGCACCATAGTATGATCTGGAACACCCACTTACCCAAAAGGTAACCCTTATGAGTTAGGACCCAAATCATACTACATTAACCATGAACTTCATGTCCACCATCCTGATATGGGACAATCTGCTCACACATTATACCCTATTAGAATGGTGATTCAAACAAGTTGATTTTGGTATTTTGTTTTGGTGCACGAGAAGCGGGGAATAGCTTCCCATGCACCCAATGATTTTTTGGGGCGGTGGTCAGCTAGACTTCTTCTTGCTTTGGAGGCAAGCAAGTAGTCTTAGGAAACATTAGTTAGGAAACAACTAGTTTTTTGTACACCGCCATGAGATGGCATATAATTCAAGCATGTGACTTTGTTTTGGGTGCTATATAAAGTCAGTATCAACACAAGCTACACACGGGTCAGTAGTAGTCAGAAACAACACAACACATGCACGGGTAGATTAGCTAGCAGTTTCGTGAGCTTCTCTTTTGCGTGTGTGTTCGTATTGTAATTGGGTTCGGGTTTGTTTCGAGTTTTCTTTCTCTCAATAAAATCTGGTTCGGGTTGTGGAGTAGCTAGTATTCAAACTAGCGATCCACGTTAAATTCTTGTCTCTCGTTCTTGTTTGATACCCGGATTCATCCGCTGCGTCATAACATACTGGTATCAGAGCCAGGTGAGGTCAGGGTTTCAACAAGAAACGATGTCGGGTACCATGAAGATCGAGAAGTTCAGTGGGAGAAACAGTTTCAGTCTGTGGCAGATCAAGATGAAGGCGTTGTCGAAACGTGACGATCTTTGGCTACCTCTGGCGTCCAACAAGGGCAACGTGGACACAACCACATCAGCGTATCTGAAGATGGAGGAGAAGGCGCACGCAACGATCATGTTGTGTCTGACGGACGACGTGATCACCGGTGTCGCAGATCAGGAGAAGGCGGCTGTTTGTGGGTCAAATTGAAGGAGCTCTACATGAAGAAATTCGTGGCAAACAAGTTGATGCTCAAGCAACGGCTGTTCGGGTTGCGAATGTTTGAAGGTACGCAAATTAGTGATCACTTAGATGTTCTAAACACTATTTTGCTTGAATTGCGTAATAGTGAGGAGAAAATAAGTGATGAGGATGCGGCCTTAATTTTGTTGGTGTCACTCCCTCCATCGTATGAGGGTTTCGTGCAATCTTTCATTGGTGTAAAGATACGATAACCCTAGAACAGGTCAGATCTGCTCTTCACACTAGGAGTCTGAGGCACATGGCTGCAGGCAATTCAGGTGACCATTATGCGGCTGGTTTAATGGTCAAAGCAATAAAAGGTAAGGGATACAAGAGGTTTGCAGGATCCAGCTTGACACAGGAAGTCTGTGCGTACTGCAAGGAGAAAGGTCACTGGAAGAGGGAGTGTCCCAAGAAGAACCAAACTAATTTGGTTCTAGGTGGAGGGACCTCCTCCGAGGACGACCTTCTTCTCTGAGCCCCTTGGGGGCAATTCTGGGCTCCTGGCATGGAGCATCTGGCGCATGAGATTTCTGGCACGCGAATCGGGTTCTGGTTCTAGGCGCAAAAAGATTTCTAGCGCGTACTAGGTTTTTCGGGCGCATCTGAGGCATACGGAGCGCATCTGACATGACAATTTGTAGCACTCGATGTTGGTGCATCTGATCTTGACGACATATGGGCACTTGTCATGGTGCACTGGTTCTGGCGCTGTTTGGAGCGCATCGGGAATACATTCGGTCCTGCTTTCTCAGTGAATGTATTCAAGTCTGGTTCTAGGTGGAGGCATGCTCGTTTCAGTTTCAGGGAGACGCGTCAGTTCAGGTTCGAGAGAAGCATCAGTTCTGGTTGCCATGGTGTTTGAATCAAGGTGGAGATTTGTTAGAATGGTGATTCAAACAAGTTGATTTTGGTCTTTTGTTTTGGTGCATGAGAAGCGGGGAATAGCTTCCCATGCACCCAATGATATTTTGGGGGCGGTGGTCAGCTAGACTTCTTCTTGCTTTGGCAGCAAGCAAGTAGTCTTAGGAAACATTAGTTAGGAAACAACTAGTTTTTTGTACACCGCCATGAGGTGGCATATAATTCATGCATGTGACTTTGTTTTGGGTGCTATATAAAGTCAGTAGCAACACAAGCTACACACGGGTCAGTAGTAGTCAGAAACAACACAACACATGCACGGGTAGATTAGCTAGCAGTTTCGTGAGCTTCTCTTTTGTGTGTATGTGTTCGTATTGTAATTGGGTTCGGGTTTGTGTTCGGGTTTTGTTTCTCTCAATAAAATCGGGTTCGGGTTGTGGAGTAGCTAGTATTCAAACTAGCGGTCCACGTTAAATTCTAGTCTCTCGTTCTTGTTTGATAACCGGATTCATCCGCTGCGTCATAACATACTGGTATCAGATCCAGGTGAGGTCAGGGTTTCAACAAGAAACGATGTCGGGTACCATGAAGATCGAGAAGTTCAGTGGGAGAAACAGTTTCAGTCTGTGGCAGATCAAGATGAAGGCGTTGTTGAAACGCGACGGTCTTTGGCTACCTCTGGCGTCCAACAAGGGCAACGTGGACACAACCACATCAGCGTATCTGAAGATGGAGGAGAAGGCGCACGCAACGATCATGTTGTGTCTGTCGGACGACGTGATCACCGGTGTCGCATATTAGGAGAAGGCGGCTGTTTGTGGGTCAAATTGAAGGAGCTCTACATGAAGAAATCTGTGGAAAACAAGTTGATGCTCAAGCAACGGTTGTTCGGGTTGCGAATGTCTGAGGTACGCAAATTAGTGATCACTTAGATGTTCTAAACACTATTCTGCTTGAATTGCGTAATAGTGAGGATAAAATAAGTGATGAGGATGCGGCCTTAATTTTGTTGGTGTCGCTGCCTCATCGTATGAGGGTTTCGTGCAATCTTCATTGGTGGAAAAGATACGATAACCCTAGAACAGGTCAGATCTGCTCTTCACACTAGAAGTCTGAGGCACAAGGCTGCAGGCAATTCAGGTGACCATTATGCGGCTGGTTTAATGGTCAAAGCAATAAAAGGTAAGGGATACTAGAGGTTTGCAGGATCCAGCTTACCACATGACGTCTGTGCGTACTGCAAGGAGAAAGGTCTTTGGAAGAGGGAGTGTCCCAAGAAGAACCAAACTAATTTGGTTCTAGGTGGAGGGACCTCCACCGTGGACGACCTTCTTCTCTGAGCCCCTTGGGGGCAATTCTGGGCTCCTGGCATGGAGCATCTGGCGCGTGAGATTTCTGGCACGCGAATCGGGTTCTGGTTCTAGGCGCAAAAAGATTTCTAGAGCATACTAGGTTTTTCGGGCGCATCTGAGGCATACGGGGCGCATCTCACATGACAATTTGTAGCACTCGATGTTGGTGCATCTGATCTGGACGACATCTGGGCACTTGTCATGGTGCACTGGTTCTGGCGCTGTTTGGAGCGCATCGGGAATACATTCGGTCCTGCTTTCTCAGTGAATGTATTCAAGTCTGGTTCTAGGTGGAGGCATGCTCGTTTCAGTTTCAGGGAGACGCGTCAGTTCAGGTTCGAGAGAAGCATCAGTTCTGGTTGCCATGGTGTTTGAATCAAGGTGGAGATTTGTTAGAATGGTGATTCAAACAAGTTGATTTTGGTCTTTTTGTTTTGGTGCATGAGAAGCGGGGAATAGCTTCCCATGCACCCAATGATTTTTTGGGTGGCGGTGGTTTGCTAGACTTCTTCTTGCTTTGGCAGCAAGCAAGTAGTCTTAGGAAACATTAGTTAGGAAACAACTAGTTTTTTGTACACCGCCATGAGGTGGCATATAAGTCATGCATGTGACTTTGTTTTGGGTGCTATATAAAGTCAGTAGCAACACAAGCTACACACGGGTCAGTAGTAGTCAGAAACAACACAACACATGCACGGGTAGATTAGCTAGCAGTTTCGTGAGCTTTTCTTTTGTGTGTGTGTGTGTTCGTATTGTAATTGGGTTCGGGTTTGTTTCGGGTTTTGTTTCTCTCAATAAAATCGGGTTCGGGTTGTGGAGTAGCTAGTATTCAAACTAGCAATCCACGTTAAATTCTTGTCTCTCGTTATTTATATTTTGTTATCATTCTTGTTTGATACCCGGATTCATCCGCTGCGTCATAACATACCCAACAATCTCCCCTTTCATGTGTGAGCCCTTCAACATGCTCCCCCTCGTCCGGAAGCATTCGCCAATTTTTTTTTGAATCGCCTTTGTGAGAGTCCACCGAACCACCATTTGCCAGACCACCTGCTGGAGCAACACAGGAATTTGACCGTCTGCAGGAACACCTGGTCCACCATTCATGGAAGACCCATCCACGAGAACACCGCACATCTCACCCTTGATTCTACCACGGCAGCGCGCACGAATCATCGGCTCTGATACCACTTGTGTGGAGATTATGCACCGCGAGAGAGGAACACCATAGTATGATTTGGGACACCCGCTTACCCAAAATGTCAACATTATGAGTTAGGGCCCAAATCATATTATATTAACTTTAGACATTATGTCCACCATCCCAATGTGGGATAAACAGTTCACACATGATACCCAACAATCTCCCCTTTCATGTGAGCTTTTCTTCTTTGGAGTGAAAACATAAAACATTAGCAATAGCATTGTTTTGATCATTGATATCATGATGAAACATTTGACATTTCCTAAAATTAAATGCTTTGATTATTATGTCTATTTGACTTAGAAAAAGTTTAGCCCTCCAAATTTCAAATCCTCCCATCATGAACGGTCCTTAAAGTTGTAATTTTCAATTCTTCAATTCTAGCATCTTTTCTATTCCTACTCAATTCTTCTTCATCTTATATAATATATAAAAGTAGAGAAGTCTTGAGGTTGAACATCAAATCGCCATTTGGAAATTCATGAATATTGTAATAAAGACATGTGTCTAGCCATGTCATCATATGTTATATGTAGCTCAATGGAAATATGACATGTAATGAATGACTCATCCATATACTATTTATATTTACATTCAATTTCAGCTATAAATTTGAAAAGAGTTACAAACATTATTATACATCTAATGACTAAATAAAAAGTTGTTGGAGCATCTAATTTATTTATATTTTCTTCTAAATGTAGTTATGTGTATTAACAAAAAAAATTGAGGAAAATATATAGTAAAAAAATTGAATATGCATTTCCTATAATATATAATTGTAAGAATCCAATGTTATGTTATCTATAAAGTAAAATATAGAAATGTAGTTAAGGTGAAATTCAACATGCTATCATTGAAAACCTCACATCCTACTGATAATATGCAGTGCGTACTTGGTTGGACTATACCGATGTTAACCGTATAAATAGAAAATATAATATATATATACACATAAATGTAATTATATATATGTATATACTCTAAGTTAATGAAATTCGAATTCTTGACATTGCATACCCATATATAACTTATGCTATATGAGTTCATGCATATAAATAAACTCTATTATACAAAAAAGATGTTTTATAGGTGGTTAAATATCAATTAACATATCATCGCGTCAGCAGTTCGTAAATATAAGTTGGAATTAACCGAACCTCGGTATCTATTCGGTATAATATTTTTCAATAATATAATGAAAGAAACATTCATTAAAAGTTTATATTTTTACTATATAATTGGGTAAAAATATTGGTTACACGACAACAAGTTATTCACGTTTTCTTCTAAAAAATAAACGGTTATTTAAATATTTTGTGATAGTTGAATTATAATAATCTTCATATAAACTTGATAATTATGTTCATTTCCAATTTTTAGTTTGATTTTCTACATATTAATAGAAATGACAATTTTTCGGAATTACAACATATAGCCGGTTTGAAACTAAAGACCTCCTGCACCAATTGCCAAATCTGACAATTTTCGTGTAAAAACAACGACAATTTAAATAGCCTCTATCAATTAATTTTTATGAAAAAGGTGAATCTCTTAAATTAGACAAGTGCATCTCTCCACGAATGGACGCTTATTGGTCACAATAAAATGTCGTATATTTGAATATGGTTTAGAGACACAGTAATATATGAATCTAATTTGTTCAAAGGGTTGCGAAGACTATATGTTACATTATCGATAAAAATAGAATTTGATGTCAATCAGATCACGATGTGATGATTCTAATGTGTAAGCAAAATAACTTATTATGGTACCGTCATGCATATCTTAACATTCTTACTATGAGAATTTATACAATGGACGAAAATTTTCGTTATATCTTTTCAGATGTGAAGTCGAAAAGAATAAAACTATATAATTTATTAGGTTTGACAGTTAAAAGAGACACAAATCAAATTTCAATTTTATGTATAAATTTATATTTCACTCCGCGCGTTAGCGCGGGGTCCCGCCTAGTGGTTATTAATTGACTCATTGTAACAACAGGAAACTGCAAACGAACTTTAGAGTTGCCAAATTTGAAGAATATCAAAGCGGAAACAGCCCCACATACCTCACTGATGAGCATGATGGATCAAATGGCATGTGCTTAAATGAGTCCAAACTTTACACCCTTGCCCAATTCCAACACCAATGGCCGGGCCCTTTCTTGTTTTAAATATCGCATCGTTTAATACAACCAGGCAACCAGCTTATCTTTCTTGTCCTCTGCTTGGTTCGAACCCAGAAATTCATGCAGAGATTTTTTTTCTTCTTATTTTAGACTAATTTGGTTTCGTCTACTGTAGTAATTGTTATCTCCCTATTGACAATTTGTTGACACCTGTGTTCCTTGAAATTGTTCCTTTCCTATCGAAGACCCTATTTGGTATACGATCAAAATCTAAATAATCGACACAAAATACATTACTTCAATTAGAGCCGAATTCAATACAAATCCCTATATTCGTTGTTAGTCTAAATATTCAGTTTATCTCGCAGCTTGTCTTAATTGAAGTCACGGATTTAAGAAAAACAATGAATATTACATTTACTACCAGTCAATCTCTGCTCTTTGTTTTCAATTGACTTTTTTTACTTGTATCTGGGTCACTTTGACCGGGTGATTTGGATAACAAAATAATACGATTTTTTGATAATTTTTTCATTGTACTATAGAGCAACTTTTACTCTACAACACCATGAAAATATTATCAAAAAATTATATCGATTTGCTATTCAAATCACCGGATCAGAGTGATCAGTGAATAGTGACAAAAGTCAAATTGGGAACAAAGATGAGAGAGGAACTGGTATTATTTACACAAATATTATTTTTTTCTCCTAAAAAGACATTGCGATTTTGTGTCAGATTCAACTATATCGGGTCAAAGAAGACGGTCAATTGATGTTGAAAAACAGAACAAAATGAAAATTATACTATAATATTTTGGAAGTAATTAAAAATCAAATAACTATAATTCTGATCTGTACCAAACTGAACAAAAATAAAATAATACGCAAATAATTTTCCTTGGCGTGATTAAACAGATCATGATTGGCATATGTTTGTTCAAAGGCCAAATCAGAGATTAAGTAATTAATTATTAAATCAATCCAAGGGTAAAAGACATTTTCCACCCTCAATTTATCGATTAAATAAATGTTGCGCCCTGATTTATCGATAAATACATGATTATCCCTATCAGAGTTAAAAACTAACACCACACTAACGGAGTGGTAAAAAGACATAATTACCCTCAAGATTAATGCAAATTACACAATATAAATACAAATATTCTCCTTTCCTCCCATTTATAACCCTGGCAGCCTGCTTTCTCTCTCTCTCCACACCATTGAACCCCTCTCCCTTTCCCTTCCCACGAACCCACCCCTCCCTCTGTCAATCACCACGAACCCACCTCTCCTCTCAGTAGGTCGTCGTTGTTCGGTTCCAGTGGTTCGACGATGGTCGATTCGATTGAGTCGAGGTTCGATTTGAAGGTCAAAAGGCTGAGTGGTGTGAGATCCCCTGCGACTAGATCTGAGGTTCGATTGGGAGGGGGATGATATGAATGTTCCTTACGACAGATTGATTGGGATACCATGCGGCTGCGTCGCATATGAGATCGAGTTCTGGAATCGGGACTTCCGAGGGCCCGAAAAACGCGGTGGAAGGGGCAAGGGCGCCGTATTTGTGCCAATGGCGACCGGAGTTTTGTCTATTCGGGAGATTGGTGGTGAAGGGGTCCGACTTGGGGTGAGATGACGTCGGAGACCCATCTATGAACCGACGTAGAAGGCGAAGTGTAATGACCGCATTTTTGTGAAGCTTATATTACTTCAGTGAATTTCATGACTAAGCACTTAGTATTTTTGATGTTTTCATATTTGCCAAACTATAATAGTTAAGCTCGTCCAGAAAGACACCAGAAGTCCTAATATCATCTCTAATCGCTAAATTAAGGATAAAAATATTTAGGGAATAATTAGTATTAATCATACCGTTTAAGTGTTAATTAGCTTAATTAATCATGATTAGTACATAATGACATGCAGTATGTTAGCTTGTATATGTGTTACTGCATGATTGATACGTAGGGTGACACGTGTCACTACCTTAGCCCCTGTCCTAGATGTTTGACACACAGCCCCACTGCGTGTCGTCGTGTGGTAGCTTCTGTTACATGCGCGACATGTGTCCTACTGCAAGTCAGATGCTTCTGACACATAACCTCCCTATGTGTCATCGTTATAGCCTCCTGCATTTGCATGCGCGACACGTCGGGGGACACGTGTCACGCTATGGAGCCTTATTCTTACATAAATGACACACTGGTGGACACGTGTCACAGTTTGGTGTACTGTTATGCATGTGTGACACGCAGGAGGACATGTGTCGCGATTCGGTGACATGCTTTGCATGCTTTACACACGCCCCTACTATGTGTCATCGCGTGGCACCTTCCTTGTGCATGGTTGACATGTGTCTGACACGTGTCATGTCCTGGGAACTCCTTCCCTGCATGGATGCCACGTGTCTCGCGACTCATCCCGACGTGATTGGTCGCCCTCCCCTATAAATAAAACTTGTAGTTAGAGTTATTCTCATTCCAAAATTCAGTCAAGTACTAGAGAGAAATAGTGGGAGTTGCGGAGAATATTCTCGATATATTACTCGGAGGTTCTGGAGGTTCTTATTATTTTATTAGCAGCTTCGTCGGACCGAGGTAGTGAATCTCAACGTTATAGCCCTAAATGTATTGCGTTGCCTGTTTATATGCTAGTCGTTGTACTGCTTAGATATATTCATTATAATTGTCGAATTGCCATTACTGTGTCAATGTTATATATGATTATTGTGAATTTGTAAATTGATATATGATTCATGTGGAGATGCTGTCAAATTGTTATTTGAGTATTTGAATCATACATAGATGCTGCAGAAATTGCTATTCGAATATGCTGTTGATATTCGTGACTATGCTGGATACATGCTATCAACTGTGTTGATTGTTGATATGCTGTTTGCATGATGATATTGTCGATATTGCTGTTCATGCACGATTTGCATGTGAAATTAAATATGAAAGTGGAAAGATAAATGGACGGGGTTAGGGATTGTACATCCCTTGGGTCAAAGACCGTGATTGCACCCGAGGCCTGGTGCAGAAAGCACTGCCGGGTTGATGGCAGGTAGGTACTCCGCTCCTAGCTGAAAGCGTGTATGCGGAGGTAGGCTGACTCACTCCTAGTTGCGAGCGCGTATGTGAGCACCCCAGGTTCCATGAAGATAATAAAACGAGTAAAGAATTGCATATGCATGACTTGACATATACATGTTTATATTGAACTGTGATAGCATGATTATGTGATACGTGTACCATGAAACAATACGTGCTTGGACTGTCTCTTTGATGTTCTCTACTGAGCTTGCAGTACGCTCACCCCTAACATTTTGCAGGAACAAGTTATTGTGGTGATGACGGTTCAGTCCCTGAGTTGTCTTAGCTGTTTGGAGTGCTAGCTTGTTTATAGCTTTTGAGACGAGTCTCAACTTGTTTTATATGTAATATAGTTGGGTTGGGAACCGTTAGTAGCTCTGACTACTCTGTAATATATTTCAGTTGTGTAATAAAAGTTGGAGTTGTTCAGTTCACCACTTGTTCGATCAGTTCATTGTATTTATTTCAAAAAAAAAAATCACCCCGGTTTACGGGCGTGACACGAAGTATCAACGACAACGTTAGGTAAGTGATCGAAGGTTTCAGATTTGTTTAGACTGTGTCTTTCCGATTTGGCTAGTGCTGGGTTTGATTGGAGGATAGGAGGTCTGGTTCAGCGGGCCTCCCTTTTTCTCTTTTCTTCTTTTTTATTACTTGCATATTACAATAGACTGGTTGATTTTGTGGACAACGATTTATTTTTTTTCTCTGTTTTTTCTGTTGAAATCATCAATGGAGCTTTGAATCAGAGGAATTTCATCTTCTCTGCATTTGATTTGCTCAAATCCATGCTTTATAACAAATTTTACGGATTCAAGAAATTTGAAGGATTTTAGTTTACAAACTTGTTTTTGTTGTCGTGTTGTTATTATTGGTGGTGCTAGTGGCCATTTGGTCGTGGTAGTGGTGGTCGGGATTTGCAGGTAGTGGAGGTGGTGCTCAAGAACATCAAGAACATGATGAATTCAATAATAAACAAAAAACTGTTATTTGTCCACAATTTGTAAGGGTAAAATAGTCACAAAAAAGGCAATTTGCACCCCTTCATTAACGGATTGTAACAGAAGGGTGGTATCAGTCCATCCTCTATCCACTGACAGGGGTGGAAAATGTATTTATCAATAAATCAAAGAACAAAATATATTTAATCGATAAACTTAGGGTGAAAAATGTCTTTTACCCTAAATCCAATATTTTGACTTAGTTGCCACCACCGCAAAGACTACTTCCAATTTCCAAATTCCAATTTCCAAATTCCAATTTCCAAACCAAACCCCATCTTCTCTCTATCTACAAAATAATAATAATATAAAAAATAGAAATAAATAAATAAATCCCAACCTTCATCGTCATTCACTTCAAACTCATCGCCCACAAGGAAATATCTAGAGAGAGAGAAAGCAAAAGGAGCAGTTTCTAGAGAGAGAAAGAGAAGATGGCCGGTTTACAGAGATCTGAGATATCCTTCCGGAGGTCCGGCTCATCCGGACTAGTATGGGACGACAAACTACTCTCCGGCGAGCTCACTCGACTCGCCAAGAAAGACGCCGACAACCCAGATCAACCATCTGAGAAGAAGGAAGGAGACGACGACGAGCAGATCAAGGAGGTGACTCTCGGATCGATCAACACACTCCAACGGAGCAAATCCGCCGGCGCCGGAAAAGGGTTCCGCACCGGAAAGATGACCGCCGCCGTCCCCGAGCCGCCGTCTCCGAGGGTTTCGGCTTGTGGGTTTTGCGGAGCTTTCGGTAAGAAGAAGGACAAAGCTCGCCGGAGCCGGCCGAAGTCCGGCAAGCGCAGGACGTGATCGGAATCGGCTTTTCCGGTCTCCGGCGACGATGAGGTGAATTAAGTTATTATTAAAATATTATTATCTATAGCTCTCTTTGTTCAAATCTGTCCTTTTTTTTTTTATTTTTACAGTTTCACTTTCATCTCAGTGAATTGGGGTGTTTAGGAATTTTGAACAATTAAAGATGGGGTGATATTTTTCTTAGATTTTTGTTGTTCTGCTTTGATTCGGGGCTTGTTTGGATGTAATTTTTAGTTTGGTTGTGTATATTTGGTGGATTCTGAGGATGACATAGATCACTACTCCATTGTACAAAAGCAGATTTACCCAATTCTTTGTTCAATTCTCTGTCTCTCAGTTGTTGCAAATAGGAATCTTATCATGAGCTGATTCATGTGTGTGGATATTCAATTCGATGGGATAGTTTTATCCCTGGGATTGTGCAGCTTTTTATCCTAGGAATCAAACTGGGAATAAGAATCTACACTATTCTTGGTTGAAAAATTGGGGTTTTTTTTGGAAGTATGTATCTGACTTTTTGCATAGTATTTTGAACTCATACAATGTCACAAAAAAATTGTTGATAGAAGTAGGAATTTTCAGGTGATCCCAAACAGGTTTAGTGTCCTACTTTGTTGTGTACTATACCTTCTACAACTTGGGTGGATATAGTTTATTCTAGGTTGTCTCGTCATTGTGATTCATGTTTATTCGTAGAAGTATAATACTCCAACTTTTACCTAAAATCAGACTTGGGGGTATGAATTCGGATCATGACCGCTTATAACATGCATCGGATGAGAACAAGTAATTGGTTGATATCACATGTCACTTGCACTAGCAACTTTAACAACCATTACTTATTTATATTTTATGAACGCAAAACATATTTTGCGGACCCCAAATTTTATTGCTACGATATTTCAATATTTTATATTTTTTAGAGAGAATTCTATTGCGATGAATTAACAAAAGACCTTTCTCCGTGAATCTTCTAGTCTTGTTAACGGAGCAAGGTTTATTCCCAAAAAATATGTTTGGTTATGCTAATTTCGTCCACAAGGTGCCACTGTGTGCATTCTAGTGGAATGGTTATCAAAATTTTGACAGAGGGATGCTGTATAGCCATCTTGTGGCTTTCCGTTCTTAGATTTGATAGAAGGGCAAGTGTCTCTGTTGCGAAACAAGCCCACAAAAAATGGAAAGGTGATCCTTTTTAGAAACTTGGCTACGCTAAACTAGTAAAAAGAATAAACTCAACGATAGCTCCGTGATTTACTCCTCCACTTAAGAGATATTAGCTACTGAAAATCTTCTAGCGTAACTAGTGTAAATGTGTACTAGTAGTATTGACTATTGAGTATTGACCACGCTAAAACTAGTCCACGGCAAATTCTCTGGACAAACTTATTTTTAGGCTAGGAGGAACAAGAGCGGAGATCATGCCCATCACCAAGATTTCTATACCAGCTTGACTGGTCCCTCTTTCATGGCATGTGTTTTAACCTTATTTTTAGGCTGTAGGGGGATATTTAAAAGCACCTAACTTCAATGTCAATGATTCTTCTGAACCACCGGGATTGAACTCGTATCCTAGGTTTGAGTACACCCCAAGGCCGTGTCACAAACATCGCCTCATTTTAGCATTAAAAAATGTCCAAAAATCACTACTAAATCAATATCCTACCTATATTATCGTAGCGTCCAGGCAGAAGCATGGCACTAATAGTGCCTCCACAGGGCCATAGGGCCGTCTCTCACTCCTTTACCACATTGGCATTCACATGTGCAAAAGCTTTAGAAATACATGTTATGAACGTTGTGCCCTTATTCCCATCCCAACATGTGAAAATACACACCGAAAAAAAGTACACGATCATCGTCTTTCTGAATCCCAACATTTAAACATGCTATTATGCCAACCCCTCCAAGTTAGGGTTGACTAAGCAGAAGATCGGCAACGATAACAAGATGCCAGAAAAATAAGACTCCAAGACTAAAGTCATGGACTAATTCAACATCAGTAGAGAATTGAATGCATTCACTGATTTGTGGACTAATTCAACATAGAATCAAATGCATTCACTGATTTGGTTCTTCCGGCCTTATTTATTGCCTACATTTGGTTGTTTTGCAGTGGATTCATGTAGATGATGCAACCCCCAATAATTGACTTTTCATACCAGAAAAAGTCAGATAGGCCCCTAACAACCATGCCACTTAAATAGGCAAGTACTTGTGCTGCTGGCAGATATAATTATTCTTAAACCCGTCTTCTCCGTCAAATTAATACCACTCTGTTCTATCTCTTCCTCCCCAATTTGACTTTTACCACTATTCACCGGTCACTTTGACCCGGTAATTTGGATAGTAAAATGAAGCAATTTTTGGATAATTTTTAATAGTGTTGTAAAGTAAAAGTTTCTCTATAACACGGTGAAAAAATTATCTAAACATCGTATCATTTTGCTATCAAAATCACCCGGTCAAAGTAACCCAAATACGAGTCAAAAAGTCATGATGGGGAGAAAGAGATGGGACGGAGTGGGTACTTTTCATCTACAAGCATGTTAAATGAGCCGAGTCGACCCTGCCTAAGTTTAGCATGTTCATCCCTGGTTTGCTTAGGAACTTTTATTTAACACAAAATCAAATTATTATATAAATATTAGAACTTTGACGTATAACCTCCAAGTGGTACTAGCATAAGTTTGCTGATAGTGCAGTACATGCGCTAATCACTGTGAGAATTGACAGATAACCATTGCACTATTGATTCATTGGCATCACGCACCAACATGTTTGATTTACTGACATTACAAACCAATAGTATGATCGCAAATGTCTAGTTTTTGGTGCAGGATGTCCGTAAAATCAGTACTTAGTTGGAACACTGAAACCCCTTTTTCAAGGCAAAAATTAAGTAGTGCCGCTAATAAAAGTATGAAATTGCCTCAGTGCTTTCTAATTCCGGCCTCCGCCCCTGAGTGAAGGTTATATGTCAACTCTCATAGTGCATGTCTCACACTATCAGCGAACATATACTGCATGAGGGTTAAGTATCGAAATTTCAAAATATTAAGTGACCTTGAACAGGTGCAAAGACGACATCAGTTCCGTAAGCATCGAGAAGAAGTGGTCCTTATCATGAATGGCCATGATCAAGATAAGATGATATGACCATGATTGGACATAAATTCATGCAATCATGCACGATGTGAACCCGTTTCAGGACAAACATCCAGTTTTCAAACTTCAAATCAGACCCCAACCCTGATTGAAACGGTAACAGCAGAATATATTTCGGTGTACCCTCACAGAATTCTCTTATTTCTACCCGTTGACGATCACAGTAATCACCTACTATCAAATTTCCAGGTTCCAAATTACTCTTATTAAGAGCTTGTTTGGTACCTGTCTTTAAAGAGGAGGAAAAAAAAAAGGTGTTTCAAAGACACTGCTTTTTTAAGTAGAAACAAGCCAAAAACAAAGATAAAAAACAGCTTTGCCAAACATATTTCTAGTAAAAAAAAACACTGTCTTCAAACACGTCTATTTAAAAAAGAGTTGCCAAACATGCACTAAATAAAAGTACGTCCCAAAATTTGGACGGACAATAATGTAAAAGGATGAGCAGATAAATAGTTTTTCTAAGGGGTGATCGATTCTGAATTAAAAGGTTGATTGCTAACTATAAGCCAAAGAAATGAACAAAGACAACATGGCATCGCATGATGTATTGGGATATGGAACGGACAATCTTATCATAGGAAATCAAGAGGAGACCACAGGCACAATGCCCAGGTATACTTGTCAGGAAACAGTAGGAGACAGAGAGGAGACCAGATCACATACGGGTTGAAGGTGAAACGATACAGACATTGCAATCCCCCATGTACTGATCCCCTGATGATGCGATGACGATCTCAGAGATATTTTCTTGCAAGAGCGCGGACTTTGGTATCAAAATGAGAGGATGTGATCCGGGAGCCAGGTAAATAGAGCGGATTAAGAAGAATCTGCATGTTTTTTTGAAATTTCAATAGTCAGTAAGATAGTGATTGATCCCTGTAAGAAATTCCAATTATTGTAACAGACACTTAACAGCAAACAGATGAATGTGATTGCATTTATAATATCAATTCCCTGTTTATGGTAAGTATAGTTCATTGAATCAATCCTATATAGAAAAGGGTTCAAGTCAATAATTATACTAGTACTATATACTTCTAAGATATACAAAAATGTTAGGGATGGAGCTACACTAAAGAAATGGAAGGGGACCGAGTAAGATGAATTATTTTCTTCAGAGGGAGCATGTTATCATGCGGTGTAAGTTAAATGTACTATAAAACGTTGCCGGGGCAGAGGCCCCAAAGCTCACACTCATTTGTCTCTGTTATTGGGTGCAATAGCAGTGGCAATCATAGTTTTGTTTTGCTCCAGCTGGATTGGGGCAAATGCAGCACCAAAGCACAACTGGCTCTATAACATACTGTAGGAATTTGGGTGTTTGGAACGGAAACAATATGACTTGGATAATCTCTGAGTCGTGATATCACTCTCAGATTAAAGTATTTCGGCGGTGTGCACGAAATCTCCAATCGGATAAAACAGAGACTTCAAGAACGAATATATTTCTTCTGTACTTCTGAATTCGACCTAAACTGACAAAATAGAGAGGGGGACAAGGGGGCTAGCTGGCCCAGATTTCAGTTCGTTTTCCAACCGAAAATTAATTCCGAGACGTTTTTTGTGAAGCAACAAAACGTCCGAAATCCAATTTTTCCACGCTGACCGATCAGCGCGACCGCCGCCAGTGGCGTTGCCCCTTGGACCCCACCGGGGGCGCTGCCCCCGGACCCCCGCAGTCGTCCGGGAGTTCGTTGTCTAAGACAATAACATAGTTGTGTGCACGCGTGTACTCCACACCTCCTAACGTGTACAACGTAATGCCAATGTCTACTTTGGTCGTAAGTAAATCCGATTACACATATGGCCGATGACACTAAAATCACCAACACATACTAATACTACATTTTCCTAGGGATGATATACATTTTCCTGTAACTAATTTCCTTAATTGAAGTCACGGACCCGTGGTTCCTTCAGTTGTACAACCAATTATATCTCATCAGTACAACGAGTATTACGGGAGTTAGAACTTAAGAGTACACACCTCAGGTCGTCCTCTCTTCAAAAGTGATATTGATGACTTCATTCAATCCCATCATTTTCGGGTATCTAAAAAATCTATTGTAATCCATCTTTCTATTTTGGGATATGACAAAATAATTTGGAGCTCAGAATTGTACAGTTATCCAGAAACTACTATTTGGAACTATCTTTCAGGTAAATTGATGTTATGCCAAGTGACCACAAAAGGATACTACTGGAATCAATCCCTTGAATTTGAAATTTGATTGCAATGGTAAAACTGATGTAGTATTAAGAGTTTATCACATGCTGCATATTATTTGGATTAACACCAGCTGAACATTCTCGGAAAAAGTTGTTTTTAGCACAGGTTGACATGACCATTTAGGTATATCTTGGTTGGAAGCAATTCCTGTTAAGTAACATGACAATAGAAAAGAAATTACCTTTATGTAGAGCTCGTGGACCTCTTGAAAGAAGCTTTTGATTCCGTCATCACTACGGGGGTCGTGAAGCAGCATCAGCCGGGTATGTATGATCATAGTTGTTAAAGAAAACTAAGAAGTACTTTCTCAACATAATCAGAAAATGCATGTTCGAGTGTTGATAAATTTACAAGTAACAAACACCAAGGGGACTTCTGAGTGAACTGAAATAGGCTCGGGTTTAACACTAACGACGAAGAGAAATTATGCAAAAGTGTAAACTCGTTATCTCTAAATTTTAAGACCAAGTTCTTGCAAAGTTCTGTAATACGGATCGTGTTCAATCTATTACTCCCTCAAAACCCTCAAATAATAGGGATCAGTATTTCACAAGAAAATAAGCAGTCATGCACGAAGTCCTATACTGTGACCAGTCAATCACCATTATGTAATAGACAAATACAGATCAATCGATTACTTTCAGGAAAATATCAAAGAAAACGATGCCATAGTGGTTTATTATAGAAAAAAAATGAGATAGTATCCTCACCGTTCAAGATTATGAATCAATAGTCATGTACTTCAACATTCATGCATTTTGTTTGTATAACAGACACACCAAACCCAGTGTATTAGAAAACAACAGCTTAAGAATTATAAAAGAAATGTAGAAATCACCTAACAAACCCGAATTTTCAAAGAGTTAGTTACCAGTAGTTTATAAAAAAGTTCTCGTACAACTCTATCTTCAATTCTTCATATATCATCCTAGTCAACATACTGTCCCACAATCTCAAATGCGATTTTAAATGTTACATTCCAATGACTGATAGTTGAGAAATGAAGTGCCAAGACAGGGAAGAGCACAATCAGATTCATCTAGCTAAATAATGAATTGTTCAAATGGGAAAATTGTGCAAATGGGATGAATATATAGCTAGTGTTGTGACTTGAAAAATGTAGTTTGATCCAAAAGTCAACTTGAGACTCATGCTATAGGTTTACATTGTTTTGCTGTTAAATCTCTATTTCTACAGACTGAAAAATGCAAAATTTAAGATTCTGGGAGCAGTGATTAGATTACAACCAAGGTCAAGCAAAAATTATTCTTCCATATTAGGATTTCCATAGTAACTCTGATTCAATCTACAGACTTACAGATCTATGGTCCTTCTTCTTTTACAATATTTTTTATTACAATCATGAAATTCTAATCTATCCTATCTTAATAATGGGTGGGGTAGTTGAACTCACGACTTGGTGAGCCGGATTGAAGTGCCCTACCATTGTGCTAAGACCATAGTTCATGTCACTTTCCGAGATCACACAGTTCATGTCATATCAATTTTGTCAAACAGAAAGAAAACTGGCCTGATATTTGGCTATAGAGCACACAAAACCTAAACCCAAACAAGGAAAAGAAAGAAAAAAAATACCATATTGATGGGCTTTTGGACGGATAAAGAAAATTTCATAATATCAGCCCAACACAATTTCACTAGCATGATTAACACTTTTATGTATAGTGTGATGACTTCAACAGGGACAGAATGTACTATGAAGGATATGACCAGCAGTAACATATACTGAAACCACCAAATCGTTAAATCTGTCAATTGCTTTCAGGAACCTGCACGAAGAAGGTAGCACGTAAATACAACATGGTGGTATGACAGTGAGCAGGAATGTACTGCCAGTAACCACATCAGTGTAGTGTAGGCTATGCTTCAACTTCATTCGAGACAGATAAAAGAGTTGATGGGATCTCACATAGCACTGGTCGTCCATGCAAGGTCTTGAACAATATCCAATGCTGCATGTAATATGAACTGGTGCTGATGCGCTGCTTCTTCTTTCTAGAACATGTTAGAAGTTTAAAATGTTAGTGAACTACTCACATCTTAGTGAAAAAAATCGATCTAAATAAGCAACTTTTCCCTAGAACAGTCCTTGATAGTAAGCGAATAGCTGATGAAGAAAGAGATGATATGGAAATGTGCAAGACATCATGGAAAATGGCGCTTCAGAGAGACAAATCAAACTTAGATAGAAGTACTTTATAGCCTCAGAAAAGGGAAACAAAAGAAAAAAAAGGCACTCGCCAGGTGTGGATGGCTAAGTCAATTGGGGACTTTTATGGTCAAATCATGGAAAGCTCTTTTTCACTCTCTTGGGGACAAGGTCACAGCTCTCTATTTGGTTTATGTTAGTACAGTTACATCTCTTGAGGCGGAGGTACCTGCTCTGTTGATAGGATTGCTCTTTGCTTATTCTCAGGGTATCTTAGTTGATTACGTACAAGGAGATTCCATGGTGGTTGTTCAGTTTGTGTTAGGTACTGCGGCATCTCCATGGAGGATTTGGCGAGTGTTCTGGGCGGTCATCGACCTTCTTTTGGGGGCGATAATTTCTCACACGCATCGAGAAGGCAACATGGTTGCAGATGCTCTTGCTTCTCACAGTCATGACTCATGAGCTATGTGGAGATTTTTCTATCTAGTCTTATCTATTTTCAGAGGAGCTTCCTCCTCCGCACCTTCCTAGCCCAAGATAGACAAAACTTAAATGTACTTTAGACCACCATATTAACTTGTGTTGGCCATTAGGCCCTGTACCCCCACCTTATTATTAACAGAAGGGTACGGTTGGTTTTCTAGGAGTAGCAGTATTAGTAGGGATTGGACTAAATATGGTCCTGGTATTAGTTAATACTGTGTTTGTTTGTTCTCGACTAATTTTAATATCAGTATAAATAGTGAAAAGATGGTGTTTAATACCCTAAATTAGTCCCCTCTTACATGAGGGTATTAGCTGAATTGGACTATTTTTAACTTAATACTGAATTAATACTGCACGAAGCCATTATTAATTACACTTCAACTAATCCAATCCAATCCTATCCAGAAAATGTAATCCAGTCCAGTCCAATCCGATTAGTCCGGAAAAACAAACGTGCGATAAAAACAAGAATTCAAAAAAAAAATCTCTCATAGGAGCATATGAAGTCCACGATAGTAAAGTCCAATACGAGTTCCCTTCATCTCTAAAAGGATATCTTCGTTCTTTTCATACTAGTAGAGGACGAAGGAGGAATTCCCCAGCACTACCCTCTGCAGCACCATGCTACCTTATTCTAGCTGCTGTCTATTGATTACGAGTTGATTCATCTGAGTTACATAAGAGGGAAACAAAAAAACTCCCGGATGCGAAAGCACTAATGGGACGGTGATATTGCATCTGATGAGCCGCTTTATTCCTTTGCACAAAGCTAGCTGAACCATCCAAGTATCAATTCTTTTCTTTACAAGTTTTTCCCAACTAAAGGACCTCTTATTCTCCAACGTTAATCCACAAAACAGTGTTAAATCTCTTGAAACTAGTCTGACGGAGCTTTGAAGAATAACTTCTTCCGCGAGTTCCTACTCTTTTAGTATCTCCATCGAAACAGGATAATGACATCTTTCATACATAATGTTTCATAAAAAAAGGCTTTTACAGTTGCCTTTTAAGAGTGAACTTCTGCTGACAAGAGTGGTGCTTTCCTTCTTAGAATTCAACTCTCTTCCGCCAATCTGGTACCAACATTACTGCAGTCTTGTCCTTTCCTTTTGTTAGCTGGGTTATTAGCATACAGAACTTCTTTCCTCAGTGTTCCCAATTCTCCCAAGAGAAGTCATTAGCAGCTTTTTTTTAAATGATTTCTCATCTACAGAGAAGGAGGCTTCCATTCCCTTACAAGGACAACCTCAGGACCCGGGAGAAATCTCTCTAGGAAGAAGGAAATTCGGAAGACACTTTTCTCAAATGATTTCTCGTAATGCCCTGCCTCCAGGACTCGCAACCTATTATTTCCGGACAATAAAACCTCTCAGGATCCTGAACTTTTGTCTTCTTTGAGGCATGAATTCTGACAGTATCATTTGGTTATTTTTAAGAAAACTGCCAAGCTCAGGATATGCAAACAGGAATGCAGGTTGAAAATTTTCCAGAATTTCAGTAGGGACACAGTGAGTAGATCCGCCCTCGGGAATTAGGGTTTAACTTCGTTACAGATTTAACCTACCCAATTAGTTCGATAATTACTTCTATGCATTGCACTGTCTACAATCCAGAGCATGTCATGAAAGGTAAATTCTATTAAGGCATAAGCCTTGTCACTAGAGTCATTATTCCTTACTTGTTTAAAGATGATGTCTTCAGTTCCTCCTATTGCATCATTTCAGTTAAAACTCAATACACACAACAGAGAGTGAATGGTACCAGTAGTGAAAGAAAACCATTACCTTGACAACAGCTCCCACTTCAGCTTCGTAGATAGGAATGTCATTCCTACTGACAATCATAAAACAAGCTGCACTCGACATATTATCGGCCTCTACAAACAGATGGAAACAACTAGCCGATTCTTTCCTTTCACCTCTGCAACAATAGATGAATATATGAAGACCCTAAAAATGCCCAATTACATGGAAATTCACTAGCTGCATAAAAATACAGGCACACCCAAGAACTAAAATCATAAACCCATCACCAGTTCAGACCCCAAAAAAATGATAAAACCACCAATGAGCGAGAAAGGAAACGCAATTTGGGGGGTTTTTTTTTGAATCGGCGAAAATCAGGATACGCGAGACGGATCGCCGAGAGAGAACTTACCCTCGATGTGGGAGAAGGTGTCGTCTCCCAGTCAACGGAGTTCTTCGAAGAGATTGAGGGTTCGGGGGCTTTTTCCGGTGATCTCTCTCTCTCTCTCTCTGCTGTGGGGATCGATTTGCGAGTTTGGGTGAGAGAGCTGTTCGAATGACGATCTAGCAGATTTGTATTTTCTGATTATTTAGATTTGGACCCCTCTATTTCTATGTGAATTTCGTTACGTGCAATCCAAGTGGGGTAAAACACACTTTTCCCCCATCCCCTCAGGTTTGGTACAACGAGCTTTCACCCCTTTTTGTTTGGAAAATGACACTTTCACCCCTTCAATGTGCCAAACATCTGGATACTTAACTCCTGGTTGTGTGATTCTATGCTTTAAGAGTGCAAATTTGTCCCAAAATAAACTATTAGTGACATACCCCTGACATCGACTAATGATGTCATAATTACGGAGTGTAGGTGGTATAGATTTACGCACACTAAAGGGTGAAAGTGTCATTTCCCAAGCCAAAATGGACGAAAGTATTTTAGCATCAACTTTTGAGTGGCTGAAAGTTTACTTTATCAACAGAAGTGTGTAATTCTCTTGGTACAATATAAGTGGTGTGTTTATATTAAGCCTACATTTAGTCATGTTCATTTAGTCGTCCTTGGATGCATACATGTTACTTGTTCTATCTAGTCTTACTTAAAAACTGTAGATACCTAGCGTTCAATCTTGTGACTTTTAAGATTTAAAACTCACTTTAAGAGGACTATTAAAGGTTAAGATAGTGGACTAATAGAAACCTTACCTCATTTCGTCGCCCAGACTTTACCGCGATAAGGTGATACCTCTTATTGATGTGAACTTTCCCGAGACTAAAAATCTTAAAATTCTTGCTCTTCTTACCGATGTATGCTAAGTCGCAATTTGTTTTCTCGAGAGTTTTAACTTTTGAATTTTTTGTGTGCTTACCGTGGTAAATGTATTTCTTACCGCAGTATGACCCCCTTGATGTCTGATTTCCGAAGCCCTATAGACTTCTTACCGCGGTAAGACCTCCTTACCACAGTTAAGTATGATGTTGATACTATATTTTCTTCTTCTTGTGGGTTATCCATTTCGGTTATCAGAGGTTGTAATGGTGACGGTGAGTTATGTTCTATTTTTGGATTGTGGTTTAACTAGAAGGAGGTGAATTTGCGTTTTTGGTGGGTTTGATTTGTAGGTCGTTATAGTTGTACAAAAAACTGTTAGTGGTGCTCAATTCAACTTCTTGGATTGTGATTTGATTAGGTAGAAAATGAGGCAAATCTGGATTGTTGGTGGCTTTGATTTGTTGATTGTGGTGTTGTATTGAAGATTGTTGGTTGAAATGGTAGGATTGAAGAACAACAAGAAGAAGAGACCGACTGAGAGCAATGAAGGTGATACGCAAAGATATCGGCTTGACGATTTTGTGAGAAATCGACAAAACTCCCAAGTAGTTTGTAGCCTACCGCGCTGTTCTAATCAACTAAATTTGTGATCAAACGAAGAAATTTTCTATTCAATTCATGTGACAAAAATAAACTGAGACTACAACTTCTTTAAATAGTAAAACGAAACTAACCCTAGACTCCTACGGGCTTGACAAGGCTCGGTCCCTACTAAATAATTAAACGCAATGAAATATATAAATAAATACACAACTAAATAAATAATTAATAATAATAATAATAATAATAATAATAGTCATTCGTATACTCCGGCTCGTCACGATATCGCGATGTCGTGTGCGTATAGGTGTGTCTTCCCGTATCAGAAGGGCAAAGTTGTTCCAAAAAATGGTTTCAGTGTGGTAACCCACCAACTAAATAACGGACCTAAACGGAGGGGGTATAAGTGACTGATAGTTGAAGGACAGGAAAAGAAAGTTTTTATAAGTGTATGAAAGTGGAAAGCACGACACTTTATCACTCTCCTCTTGTCCCACAACCTCCAGAAAACATCAGCGTCGGTGTATCGCCATTTGTAATTTACAGAGACAATAATGATTGAGCTGAGCTCTCCCACTGCTTCATGTCGCTTACCCTTCAATCTCATTCTAGTTTACACCATAGCTATAGCTGTTTCGATCTCGAATCTCACTGAAGTAGAAGCTGGGTTTGATTTTGATCCTCTGATAAAGTTACCACTTTTCTTGAATTCCAGTAACCGGACCAGATCACCGACGGCTGGAGTTCTCTACGTGAATGATTACGGTGCCATAGGAGATGGCATCCACGACGACACACAGGTACTATTCGATTGCAGTTATTGATTTGAGACACGGTGATAATCTGAAACCAATATTTGTGGGTTTGTTCCATGATTGTATCTTTTTGCACACCCATGTCAGATTTTGACCACATTTGTTCAAAATTGAGAAAGAGCAGTTCTCTCTCTCTCTCTCGTTTTTTTTTTGAAAGAGAATTGCCTATTGAATATATATACTTGGCGTGTGCCTGCAACTTTCCTTTTGGAGGAATTGAAAATCCTTTCAAGATTTGGTTTACAAGGAAGGCACTTCTTTGGTGCAAAATAGAGTGTTATCTGTTATAGAACGATATTTGAGAGAGACAAGAAATAAAGAGAGAGACAAGATGTAGGGAGAATAATATTGAGATGTGTATTATTCTCCAACCCTAAGCCTCATTATATAGGCATTAGGGTGGGCTAATGGGCTAATAACAATATACAATGGGCTTACAATATGTGGTGGATATTCACCAATAAACTATCCCAATATTTCATAACACTCCCCCTTGAATATTCACCATAAGGATGCCTCATTAAAACCTTGTCAAGAAAACCCAGTGGGACAAAATCTCTGACGAAGGAAAAAGAGTACATCGGTGCTTGAAAACTTGTACCGTCTGCCTCGTTAAAACCTTTACCAAGTAAAACCCAGTGGGACAAAAACTTGGCTAAGGAAAAAGAGTACAGACCTAAATAAACGTTCTCCTTGTCATTGCGAATCTTCTGGATTCTTTGTTGACTTTCATTGAAGATGACATTCTTCAGGATCTCACATTTGGCTGCGTGCCTCATTAAAAACCTTGCTAGGAAAAACCATGTGGGATAAAAACCTCAGCGAAGGAAAAGAGTACAGCGCCTCATAGTTTCGGGATTGAACATTGAAACTCCCCCTCTTCATAGCATCAATTGATATAAATGTCACTTCCTTCAATGCTTTCTTGGAAGTACATCATCATAAGTCATTTGGGCTTAGGACCTGTAATATAAAGTCACGGAGAAAACAAAATCTAGCCATTTGTGAATAGACATACAAACACATCCAAATATATGATGCAATACTACATGACCATGTAGAGATAGTAAACAAAACTATTTATCAATAGTCGTCATGTCATGTGATTGTATGTAATGTCAGGTGATATGTGAAAAAATGCAAATGCACCTAGACTACTCGCGAGTGTACACTTTGAGTTGCTTCAGGCAACTAGATATCTTTCATGGGCATCAACCTCCATGACTTTCACATAAAGTGATTCGTACGATCATTTGGTGTAACTAGTTACTTTTACATTCGTAGTCTTCTTGACTAAACGAAATATCACAATCACTCTTACCAAAGAGAGGATTTGTGTGTTATAATTATAACCATGAGAAATACTAATGTCATTTAGGCATCACTTGCACTACAACATATTTCTCTTTCAATAGTCTCACGCATTCAACCCTTAGGGTGCGGACATTTGAATATACTGTTCTATACGAACATGGCTGCTATGGGCATCTAAAGTACTTCAATGTACTTCCCAAATATGCTCTATGCATTAACTGCAGAGCTTGTGTATATTTACACACTAATTCATTGATGCTTCAAACATCACAAGTACTCTTGGTACTTATAATTATACTCCATGCACTGCTAAAATGCAGAGTTTGTATCCTCTTGTCCATTATTGGTTGACTTTTGTCATGGCCAAATATTTCAAGTCAACTTCATCCACTTCAAGTGGTAAATGGAAATCATATATGATTTCAAGCGCTTTTCCAATTAAAGTATCATCAACAATAAGATCATGATATTAATCTCAAATTAGGTACCTTAGCTTCTACAAGAGCTTTATGCCTCTTCAAGGGCTATTTGTTTTCCAACATTGGCTTTGATCTAATGTTGATGATATCACTTCTTTTCTCATAAATTATGAGAATATGTCATATCTTGTGTTCTCAATTTGGGACTTTAAATTGCACAAGATTTGGATGCTTTCTAAATCTTCTTCTAGAAGATCATAATATTTGAACAAGCAATCCTTACATGCTACTAGCATGCTTTCAAACCAAATACTCATTAGTCAATTAGACTTCAGTCTATAATGGAACTTCTAACTTTACACCAGTATAGCTGGATGTAAATGAGATAAAAATAAAGTTCACGTCATGCAATATGGTCTATCTCCCCCTCATGACGTGAAACTCATGACCGTAATAACTTCACGATTTATACTTCCGGCATAAAAAAAAATCCAAGCAGACATTAAAGCCATGTCATGCAATTTATCTCTCTATGAGATATGATATGTCACAGTTCCAATTTTCATATTCTCATAAACTCTAGTCACTACTACCATGCGACGAGTTATTATTCATTGAGAAATATGTCGTGATTCTGACTTCCTTCAAGGAAGTTTAATGAGATAATTTGGTCGTTCTCTCTGGGGAACGCAAGAGGTAGAAATAATCCCCAAAAAATAATCCTTGTGGGATTAGTATCAATTAATAAAATCTCTCAAAATTGAATCATAATATCCTCCATCAAGCATAAATGCTTCTATGAATATTTAGAATCACATGCTAAAGTTCTCAAAAGAATCTCCGCGGAGGGAGGATAGCAAGTTTCATACTCTTCGGGAGGCTTCATACAATATTTAGATATTTCTAAATGTATGATTTATAATATTCAAACCACTGCAGGGGTTGATTGATATAGCTCAATCTCTTTTAGAGATTTTCAATGACTATTAATATCCATAACCATAACTTAGTCCATTATCTTGTAGACAATTTGGACCCTATAACATTCACTTCTGGGAATGTGGATCAATTTTGATTGGACGTTTTGAGAGACTATATGCCCTTAAAAAAATATTCATCATAATAGCAATATAACATCAAAACCACTTCAGGGGCTTGATTGTTATTTGAATATTTTCTTGCGAATTGATACAAAACACAACGCATCAACTAGGCGTTGGTTTGGCGATCTAACAGATCAAGCCACAGTCGTTCCCTCAAAATGATATCTTCGTACAGAATGCCCTTTTTCTCCAAATTATTTAAAATTTAATTCATGGTGTCATAGCTCTAAAGCTGATAAGCAAGTAGAAGCTTCTCAAATAACACAATAGATAAAGCTCCAGAACGCAAAAAAAATTCATAGGGGATGCTGCTTTGCAATTATTGATGCATTTATTTTCTCCCCCTTTTTTTATGCAGTCTTCCTCTTCCGGAGAAATCATAAAGATGCACTTCAATATAAGACAATGGACGTGCATATTATTGCAACTAAGTCCATGGCTGAACCGATATTGTGATACCATAGATTGGTTCACTTCAGAGAATGCGTCACTATTTTCTTTAAAACAAATGTTGTAGAGCGGGCATTTGCTCATGGAGATGCTCTACATTGCACTTCTCATGTGACCAACTTACCATAGTGTTGATCATTAAATCTCGCATTACTCTACATGAGTTTTCATTTGATAAAATGCTATAACTCTTGGGCATAACATGTATTTCACAACTTCTGGCATGAAATACCGCATATAACAATATCAAATGCTTTAAGCATCTCTTATTCAATGACTGTATACTCAAATCATGGAAAGACCATAATTAAAAATCCGCTTCAAAGAGGATGATTCATCTTTACGATAATCGAAGCAACAAACTCATATTAATCCATTCATAATCGCTCGAGCCTTTAATATGAGTGGCTTAAGGCAACAGAATGAGTTGTACTTCTGGTACACTGTCAGGATTCTGGCTTTTTCTAGCAGTGTTTATTTTCTCAATTGAACTTCAAGTTCAATGGATCTAAGAAAATAGTCTTTCAACTCTATCAAAATTTTATGACTTCGGGTCATAAAACACCTCATGACTGCATGATATGGGTCATAGAATATATCCAACAATTAATAATGTGGACTAAGAACTTTTTCTGGAGGTTCTTTCTACAAAATAAGGTCTTCTTCCCGACTTTAATCTCTTTTAGATATTTTCACATTCACAACCGTGACCGCCTCTATAGTCACGTGGATTTTGACCGGATATAACAAAGTGATTCGCTTCAGGGAATGCACTGCCATTCACTCATAGGAATGGGGTCGATTTAATCGGTCATGAACAATGGCGATAGTTTAATATGTCATAACTTCAAGTTATTGACAGTGTAACTTTCATGCACAACTTCTGGTGTGAAGTATATCTCTTATACCCGCTAGCAATATCAATTGCTTTTAAACTTGCCATCGTATAGTATACAAGTCTCTTCAGGAGATCTTTGTTTTCTTCCTTTTTTTCTTTAGTTAGCAGAAAAAAATAGGCAATCGAAACTTCTGGTTCGATGAGTGTAGATTCTCTCTTCAAGGAGATCTTTGGACATAACTTTATAACATCATGTTATAAGTATCTTCATGTTTTTCATAACTTCTGGTTACACGCATGTAAATAGCGTATGTCCACTAAATAATAATGGACTAAGAACATCTTCTGGATGCTCTTAAGGGGAATTGATCAATTATTAAATTTGTAGATATCTCTTTAGGAGAGTTGTCATAACTGCAGGTTATGATCAATACATCATGTAATTCGTAACTCCAAGTACGATACAAACTTTATGCCCCTTTGTACAATATAAAAATTGGAATTATAAACCTCTTCTGGAGATTTTACTTTGATCAATAATCCATAAAGATCAAGAGTGTACCCAAAAAAAATATACGTAAAAGTAAAGTGAAAGATAAAGAACAAAATACGACCTCTTCAGGAGGGTGGATCATTATTTGCATTGTAGCAATCTCTGCAGGAAATCACTATTTATAATATTTCATAACTTCAGGTTATGAAAGTCATAACTACGGGTTATGAGTAATTTCATGTAATTTGTTGGCTAGACATGTGTGTCAATAGCCACTACGAAAACTCTTCTGGAGTTTTGTTTTTGATCCATAATAAGTATAAAAAAATGACATGCATAAAACTAAAATAATATGGGCGCTACCTCTTCAGGAGGTTGGAATAAAGTAAAATAAATTAATCGGGGTGCTACCTCTTCAAGAGATTGGAACAAATACAATATTCATTTAACATCTCTTCTGGAGATGTAGCAAAATATGTTATGACTTCAGGTCATAAAATTTTTTTTTGCCGTAACCTCAAGTTACGGTTAGGTAATCATATAGTTCACAACTTCAGGTGTGAATGCATAATTGTATCACTAGTTTGCACCAATATATGTGGTCACGAGTCAAAAACCTCTTCAGGAGGCTTGATAATAACAAGCGTATTACGCATTTCAGATATCTCTTCCGGAGATCTAATATGACTTCAAGTCATGAAAAAATTGCGTAACTACAGGTTACAATCCAAATATCATGTAATTCACAACTTCAGGTGTGAAAAACACAATATGTATGTATAACAATTGTTTTAGGCCTGTTCATGGCTCATAATACATGCCTCTTTCGGAGGCTTGTATGTTCTTCAACAGAAAGAATAATAAATAATACGATATATAACGTAAACTTTGTGAAACAAGCTATAATGGCAGACAATCAAGATTGATAAACTTCAGAAAAAATGTTAATTAATACAATAATAATACCATAACAGTTTGGTAGAGGCCTTCGTGAACTCATATAGTGTGATTAAAGCCGCAGTACCAATACGCTAATCAGAAGCAATACTGTGTCCATGAACAATCTGCAAAGCTATTTGAATATATAGGAATTTGTCTAAAAATCGACAGAGTACTGAAAGAACATCATGTTATTGTTTTGAATAGAAAAACACATACACGACAGTAGCATGTTGGGAGCCATTTTTCTTTGTTTCACATGGGTATTAGTAGTATTAGATTTACCCCCACACACAACCAAATTTTATCTCTCTATTTTGAATAAAAAAATAAAATATTAGTGAAAAACATACACATCAATCCATGTTTGCAGATCCATTGGTTGTCTTTGCATTGTACGAGACGGCAAGTACTACTAGACGGCAAGTAGTAACTAATATATGACGTCAAAGACTAGCAATTTCATTCAATCAAGATCTAAAGAATTGAATAAACAAATAAATAGGCTATGATTTTGGTCTTTGGTCAAAGTAAGGATAGTAATCCAGGTTGTTATCAAACCTAGCTAGACACAAGTTATGTTCTTCACATCTATTACCAGAACACATACGGACAGAGACAGATAGTACCTGATCTTGTCGAAAATTTTCAGATTTACAAGTCCCGTCATACTTCCTGAGGATGAATTTTCTATTGTGTTCCTCATCTCTTAGTGACAACTAGAGAGCGCTATCGTGCTGATAACGTGTTATAGAACGATATTTGAGAGAGACAAAAAATAAAGAGAGAGACAAGATGTAGGGAGAATAATATTGAGATGTGTATTATTCTCCAACCCTAAGCCTCATTATATAGGCATTAGGGTGGGCTAATGGGCTAATAACAATATACAATGGGCTTACAATATGTGGTGGATATTCACCAATAAACTATCCCAATATTTCATAACATTATCTTAATAGTACGACATTATCAAGAGACTAGCAAGTTTGAGTAGTATCTATTTACATGTGAAATCGCCACCTTAAAGTACATACATGAAAAGTTCAGACGTGACTATCCTTTTGTGGCACGGAGGGAGGAGAATTTAGGATTACTTCAAAGATAAGCCACAACATCGGATGTAAAAAATCTCGAACTACTGCATGGTTTCCAAATGTGTTCTCATTATTTGTCATTTGTATGTGTTCATTAGAGACATTTGTAGTTTCATTCCTGAGCATTTGTATTTCATAGTAAAGGGTCATCATAGATAAGCTAACACCGTGTTGTTGCTTGGTTTGATCTTACAAATTGTTGTAGTAAATGAAACTTTTGTCTGATTGCGATGTTACACCTTCACTTTCAGGCATTTAGAGATGTTTGGAAGGTAGCTTGTTCTTTGTCAATGGAAGCAAAAATAGTAATTCCAGCAGGAAACTCTTATATCCTTGGACCTACTGACTTCGGTGGCCCCTGCAGCTCGAAGTTAACATTGAGGGTATGACTTATTTAGCTTTTGTAATAGATCGTTATTTCTGTGTTGCTCAATCGATGTTGGTGCTGTGTAGATTTTAGGTAGTATAATTGCTCCACAAGATCCTAGCATATGGGATGGTTTGAATCCGCAAAAGTGGCTCTATTTCCATAGTGTAAACCACCTGACTGTAGAAGGCAACGGAGTAGTTGATGGAAGGGGACATGAATGGTGGGCCCGGTCTTGCAAGAGGAACACAACCAACGTAAGCTGGCTTTGTATCTGGCAAATTTCTCCATCATATTTTTCTGTCTTAACAATATCGTGAGTTCACTTCTATCATTCTTTTGACAGCCATGTCGACACGCTCCAACGGTTAGTGATGCTTCTTATTGGGGGTTCTTTAAATATTAGTACTTCCACCGGAATCATTGAAGCAGAGACTACAATGCAGGCCTTGACCTTCCATAGATGTGATGATCTGAAAATCAGGAAACTGACTACGGTAAACAGTCAACAAATGCACATTGCTTTTACTAGTTGTGTTCATGTCACAGCGTCCCATCTGAAAGTTATGGCGCCTGGTTCCAGCCCCAACACTGATGGTATCCACATTAGCTCATCTCATCGCGTCGAAGTCAAGGATAGTATCATTGGAACAGGTCAGTTGATGTATAATTTTCTGATCTTTGTGTTTTTATTTTCGGTCATTTATTGAATGCCAGTGAGCCAACATCTGTCCGATTACATGTTATTTTTTGCACAATACTGTTGTCAAATCTTGAAATAGAGCGGCTTTTGCTAAGCAAAAGAACTAGTACATGATTAGGCATGATGTGCAAGTTGCTAGTTATTTATAACTATCATAATGAAAGATGAAGTGATTTGAAGAATTGTTCTTGACTTAGCTAAAGAAGATTTTTTTTAGATCTAGGATTGAGATCAGCAAGCACAATTTTCTTCTATTTTCAATACAGTTAAGTTTGAATTTACCGAGATTCGGACATTTCAAAGCCTACAACTTCTTTATCCGCTCATCATTAGCACCAAAAATCCTTGGAGTTCTCAGTTCTTTCTAATATTTGTGTAATACTTCAGGGGATGACTGCATCTCTATTGTTGGCAACTCTTCAAGTATCCGCATGAAAGATATTACCTGTGGGCCAGGTCATGGCATAAGGTACATATTATGACTAGTAGCTATTTGAAATTTGAAGCTACATGGAACTTCATCTTGAGAAATACCTACCTTTTTCTGCTAGTATTGGAAGCTTGGGAAAATCAAAGGCGCTGGTAGAGGTGCACGACGTGAGACTTGACGGAGCACTGATTTCCGACACTGAAAATGGTGTGAGGATCAAAACATGGCAGGTATATACCTCTGCAATCTGCACTAGTAAGTATTTGTCTGAAAAATTACTGATAGAAATTGTCTGTAATGTTGAACTCATCTCCTTTTCACGGTCATTTGTTATGTTAATGTCAGGGAGGTAGTGGTTATGTCACTAAAGTGGTTTTCCAAGATGTTGTAATGGAGAAGGTGTCGAATCCCATAATTATAGATCAATACTACTGCGATTCCCCATTTCCATGTCATAACCAGGTATGGAACACCATCCAAGCGACTATGGTTAACTTAAGTCAGAACATTAGAAAACTCTTATGACAAGTGTTGATGAAAACGCAGACTAAAGCTGTGAAAGTTGAGGATGTATCTTTCTTGAACATCAGAGGAACATCAGCTACGGAGGAAGCTATAACGTTTGCTTGCAGCGAAGCCTTCCCGTGTGAAAAGTTAAATTTGGAAGACATTGATCTCGTTTCATGCTCTGGTGGGTCCACAAGATCCTTGTGTCGGGGGGAAGCTCACGGCTCGTGGTCCGGTCGGGTATATCCCCCTCCATGCCTCTCATGTGACAAAAGAGACATTGCCCAGAAGAACCTATCAACCTTTGCTCTTCAGCCCATTGTGAATTCAAGTCGACTAAACTTGCTCGTTGCAGTGATGTGAGAAATTGTCTCTCCCAGTGATTGCAAGCAGCCCAATTGTTGTGAGGTGATGATACAGTGTAAATATCAAGGGCGGAGGCAGTGACGGGAAACTACGATGCCACTAATGCACGATATAAAAAAAAAAATAACAAAGCCACTTGTGCGATGTCTTCAAGGGTCCTATTGAATTATCTGTAACATATAGGAGTAATATTATAGTGGGGCAGGTGCCTTACCTTGCCAAAGGCGGACTCTCCACCCCTTGTATGATAGTGATGGATACATATTAAATCGATGTTATGTGAGCTTTAGTTTGTTGGTGTAGCATGGAGCAGCTTGATGTAACTTTGAAGTCTCTTGTACATGTTTACGGGTATTACAAATTGCATCTGGTGTTCCATTGAGGTTTTTCTGGTCCAGATCGTGAGCTAATTAGCCTACCAAGCACAATCTTGATTTTACTTGTCACACGCGTACATTTGCCTTGAAATAACGATAGCTTCTCTTTATCTGAGTATCTTTCAACTTACTAACTTTTCCATACCCGAGAGATGTAACAAAATATTTTGGAATCTGGTGTGCTTGAAGTTAATCTAATCTTGGTAATGGGACTCCCATTCACCCTCGAGTTAATCTAATCTTATACTAAGTGCAAAGGTTCTATTGCATTTGAACCTATTCTTATTTGGTCAATATGCTGGACCTCAACAAAGTGGGAAAAACTCTGTTGTAGCTTTCATGCAATCCAAGGCCAGCCATACCGTGAGGAGAATTGATTTTTCCATTATGAAATCAACCTACGATTCTTTCATTTTTTGTTCACTACAATGATACTCATACATGTTCAGTCACCGTACTATCGGCCTCCACATATCTGAAACAGATTTGAAATTGAAGAATCAATCATTTAAGCTTTAGTTATTCAGACAAGTTTATTCGGAAAACCACAAACTCGTCAAAAAGTTACTGACATAAAATTAACAAGTAGCATAGAATCAAATAAGTTTTGCTTTTTTTTTTGGGACCATAGGTCACATATGTTTATCGACTATCAAAGGAAATATATCACATGACTCCAAAAATCAAATAAATTTATCTTTTCTTGCCCCCTCCAAATGGCTAGAATATATAGCACCTGATGCATGTAGTTGATCCTGAATGTTTGAGAACAAATTTATCAAGCACCAACATCACCGTCGGAGATGCATGTCAAGTGAACCATGAACTTGTTGTGTTTCAGGCATCGAAAGGCGAACCCATGGCCAAAAGTCTCTTTCTGGTCACAAATAAAGCATTGGGGAAGTTCTTCACTGGGTGGGACCAAGTAGACAGGCCATTTGAGAAGATCAAGTTTGTAGCTGCGCTCAAATCGCACATAAGCTTGCCAGATACATCTAGCATGAATAGACTGGTCGCAAGCCTCACAGTGATAAAAATACCTAGGGATTACGTCTTCCTCACAAATCTCACACACATATTCTTCAACGCCTTCAATGGCTGAATATGTTAATGAAAAACCGTGCTCATCATATCTGTGCTTCATTATTCTGGGCAAAAGAGCACAGTACGTGTCGACAGTGAAAGCACAAGCCGTACATTTAAATCCACGGCCAAAAAAAATTTGCTCACATGCATGACACCAAGTAGAGGAATTCAGAAAGGTGCTCTCGAGAACATGTGGATGAGCTTCATGCTTGATGTAGCGAGGTAAGTCAACACCAGTGACCTGCATGGTCAATATTCTGTCATGGAAACTGAAAGTGAACCTACTGTAATCTTTCCCATTGGCAGGCAAGGTTGGCCATATTGTTGAACCTCTTATAAGATCCATAAATGAACGAGTTATATCAATAGCGTTAGAATCGAATTGGTCAGCCAATAGGATCATCGGGTGACGATCACGCTTGGTCCTTTTTCCGTTTGTGATTTTTTCCTCTAGCATCGGTTCACCAGCGAGTGGAAGGTGTACCACATCACTTGCGTCGATGGTAACTTCATCCCCAACCCTGAAATAAAAAACAAAAATATTAACTTATGTTACATTTTCTGCCAAGAAAAGAGAACACACAATCAACACTGGAGCACATCACAAGATTTAATAGATAGAGTATAGAGAAACAAACTAAAACCTTTGGGGATTAGAGCAATCGTGGACATGTGTCAAATATCTGCATCGGTTGCAATGGTAAGCCCATCTATGATCTTTCAAGGCTTTCATGCAGATTCGACAGTATACAACCGCTCCAGAGTACTTTTCAGGGATAGAATAGACGAGTTCAAGGTCATGCTCATGAGAAGATATATTTTTTACCTTTGGTAGTGCAGCGCATTGCACGTGTACCCAAAACTTGCAAAAAGTGCATTGGTAAGAGTTGTCTTCAGTATCTCTATCGCAAGCATGACAATTGTACGGTGCCTTTGCACGTGAAAGGAACAAAGGGTGCTTGTGAAAGATTCTGTCAATCTTCTTTGTCCTTAGAGCACATTCGATATCTAAATTATAGTTGCATGGGGAGCAATGATAGACGAAGCCTTCTTTGCATTTCTCGTCGCATACATCGCAAGCCACATTTAGCCTTGCGCGGAGTTTGAGAGGGCCCTTTGGGTGCAACTCGTGTTTAATTTGCGTGGGCAGGCGTGCACATAGTTTATGCAGGTGATACTTGTTGCAGTGTATACATGTGTAATATGGAACGGATGAGATCTTCTGTCTACAACAATGGCAGTACTCTTCTGCTACAGAATGATCACCCTCTCGTTCTTCTTGAAAAAAGGTCAGTGGATGGTGATGGTCAAAATGTTGGAGATCGGCTTTCCTGAAACATACAGAATCATATGAGGTTGCGGTTGTGTTCTATCAAGTAGATTGAGTAATTTTCATCATTTGGTTTGCTTAAAAACATATCCCCGTACGTATGAATGAGTGGCCGTGATAGGCTTATAATAGAAATTAATCAAGGATTGTACATTTTTTTTTGTCAAAAAGGGATTGCACATTAGTACTCCATTTTATGTATGTAGATGATGGGCAATACTACTATTATTCTGATATCCAATGAATATGATTGTACGCCTACACATTAGTCCTCCATTTTGAGGAGTAGAAGTATCTCAGAACTAGCTAGCGTATGCGTACTACTAGTAATAATTCGTTAAAAGAAGGAAACTTTCTTTCAAAAAAAAAAAAGTTAAAAGAAGGAAACTTACTAACCTGATGGTACTAGTCAAGCAATCATCATTAGCTGCTGCGTGAATGAAGTAATCCTCACATCCCCTTTCGAGACATTTGTAAGCCCATTGGGTGCTCCGATCTATCTCTTCCTGGCAAATCTTACAGACCTTGGAGCTAGGGTAGTCAAAGTCCAGGTACAATTGGTGACGATGAGAAGGAGTGTCGAAAATTTGAGGTACATTTGTACATTTAGGATGTACATTGAAATTGCAGTAATTGCATCTGTAGCAGGACAATGTAGGTGTTAGAATAAGACTGCAAACAGAACAGAGTAAATCATTAGCTGCAACCTCTAGAGAGAAGTGAGGTTGAACTGGATGTTGATGAAATGAGTGTTTAGCTTCGTTTGGTGTTCTCATCGCACATCTGATGTCTACTCCATCATCACAATCGGAACAGATGTACCCGAAGCGGTACCAATCCTGAAAGCAATCAGAACAAAACGGAGGATCCAGAGATCTACTCCATGACCACAGGCGTGTCTTAAGTTGTAGGACGCGTCCGTCACATGAGCTGTGCTCCCGTAGGATGGTGGTGGGCAAATGAGCACAAGCATGGTGGAGACAGAAGAAAGGGCAGTGTCCTTCACAGCGGTAGTATGGAACCCCTGAACTGATCTTCTCTGTACATCCATAGCAACGAAGAGAGGATCTGTACTCAGACTTGCTCATCTCCTCTTCATCTTCTATTTCAACCAATGTCAGCGGATGCTTATGGCTGAAATGCTCAATCATCTTCTTCATCTTTTGCTGCTGCTGGTGGTTCGCCATCGTCTCTCTCTTGCTGCTTCTATTTCTGATGAATGAAAGTTCAAGATCTCAGAAGTGTTTGACTTTGTGTAGTCTGTAAGATTGATCTTTGTATTCGACAACACTGGCCTGTAGCTGATCTTTTAAATGTTAAGCTGAGTAATATAATTAGCAACTACAACTATATTTATGTAGTAGAACCCGGCACAAGGGTGCCTTTCCAGGGCTAACAAAAGCCAAGACTTGTTCTTCCAAATATTGGATCATGTGAAGCCTTTTCAAAATCTCTAGACATAGTTGAGGTTTCGGGCAAATTAACTACGACAAAAGACTCAGGGTTCTTTATCTATGCACTATACAAAAAAGTCAGACAGCATGACAATTAATTAAAATAATAACAGCATTTCCAGCTAAATTGCCTATATTTCTGTAATTTAATTTGTAAGCTTATCATAATTTTATAATAGTGCTCTTCTATTTGACAAACTTTATCTCAATGAATGGTTTTTGGGAAAATGAAACTGATCCAATCTACCATACATGTGTTCCATGAAAGTATCCCTTCACGAATCTCGTAGAAGTAAATGTTAAGCTCCTCTCTTCAAAATAGTACTGGCATAAAATCACTATTAATTAATACTAAAATAATATATGACTCAACATAAGGGTCCCTTTCCTTTTTTTAGGAAAATACGAACCTCATTAAATCTCGTTACGAGAAACCATGTCATTAAAACTATAATATTGTGGTCAAACACGGACTATACCCAACCAAACCATAGCTTCAGACAAATTCAAACCAACCCCAGCATAACAGTGCGCTACCTTGTTTGTTGAACGTGACCTCCACCTAACTTTAACCTCCTATAGCAAAAGTCAATTGACAAAAAAAATACCACTAGCTAATTTATATTACTACTATTATTTTAATAGTAAAAGTAGTAGTAAATGTTAAGAGATCACTCGCGAATCATGAGGGAAATGTGAAGGCAGCGCGTGCAGGGCCGATCTTCGATCCATTATCGAGCAAGACCGCGGAGGCCACACGATTCGGGAAGGGCTTCAACTGGCTGCGGATTTGCATCTTAAACGGTAAGGCTTCAACATGGAGAACGTCTCATGGAGGACCTCTTCGCCACGGGAGTTATTCTTAGTGACTGTAATGTTCTTATGCACAGAATAGATGCTAGTTGTTGTTGGTGTCCTAGGAACGCCAGCGAAGTAGCCCACACTTTAGCCCAAAAATGCTTTACTATCTAGATCGATGTGTAATTGGATAGATTCAGCCCCAGAGTGAGCATTATCATGTATTGGTGTCGATAAGGCTCTTTGGGCCTCGGAGTAATGAAAGTTTTCTTTCAAAGAAAAGTGTTAAGGGATCACTGGACGATTCGGTTAGTCCATCAGGTACTTAATGTGAAGGACCTATTCGAGGATGCAATTAGGCTGTCTTTTCAGGATCTTAAAAATATTGGTAAATGATATTTGATAATTTTTATTTTGATGTTAAGCTCCTCTCTCCAAATTAAAAATAAATAAAATAATATCAAGAAATATTGAAATAAAATACAATTTGGCAAAAGGGTGCCTTCCCAAGGCTAACAAAAGCAAAATCAAATAACAATGGCTTAGTTTGGCAAAGATAGATTATTAGGTAGATTATTGAATTAGTGGTTGAGATGAAGTCTTTTTATCTCTCTCTCCTCATCTCAACCACACATTCAATAATCTATCTAATAATCTATCTTTCCCAAACTCGGCCAATAATACCACAACTATTTCACACTACACAATTTTGAATGTCTCAAGACAAATAGTTGATGGTCGATTAATAGTACGATAAAAACGATAAAATATAATTTGGCCGAAGGGTACCTTTCTAGGGCTAACAAAAGTCAACTGAACACTAGCTATGTTCTATTACAATTACTTTGCTAGTTAAGGAGTTATTGTAGGATGTGATTAGTCCATCCTTCCAGGGTCTCCAGACAAATAGTTGATGTTTGATTTTTCTTTAATGGTAAGCTCCTACTCCCAACTTGTACTAGTATAAAATAAAGGCTTAATTATTGCATACCCCAGTATACGATAATTGATTGCAATCCCCTCTTCTAAATGAGTTCATTGCAATCTCCATTTGCATTAATACTATCTTATTAAAACAGGAATTTTTTTCATCCGTAACTATAACTGTGAGGAGGACAAAACTGTCAATTCTAAATATAATATAATTACCAAAAAAAAAAGGCAAAAGAAGAAAGAATAAAAAAGAAGAAGATAAGGTGAGGAGAAAACGACTACTCATTCTCTCTCTCTCGATGAAGCACATAACCCAGATCCTAGAAGAATTGCCCGAGGAAGAAACTCCGACGGAGAAAAAAGTTCATGTCCAAGACAGACCAATCCCTCAAAGCTACCTCCAATGATGAAAATCGCGAATCCACCCCATTACCACATGTTCTTCAATCCATCCTCTCATCTTCTTCTCTGATTTCATGTTTCGATTTCGATTTCAACCCCACCCCGAACCCACCCCTATCCTCTCTTTCATCCCCTTCTTCTCCCTCTACGCCTCATTCTCTTCCGCCTCAAACCAATTTGTCTCTCTGCCATCCGCAGCAAGAAGGCTTCCCGAAGCACTGTTAGACTAACTTGGACCCCACATAACTTCTTAAATATTACAGGACTACCATATTACACCAGCAATGAAAAGTCTTTCCAAAGCACTCTACTACTATTTTATTCCAAAATATTTCATACAGTCATATGGTAATTCATTTAATACAATTTTTTTATGAGTTTCTAAACTATTTTTTAAAAAAATATTAATTTTTTCATCATACATAATAGAAAAAATGGGTGAACTTGTCTTTTTCAAACAAGATGGGTGAAAGTGTCTTTACATAAATTTTGAGGGGGTGAAAGTGTCTTTTTACAATTTATACCACATACACCGACTCACAATTACTATAAAAAATACATTATACTGGATGAGAGAATGAGGGATACACAAAAATAGGGTATACATCCTCCAACTCAAGCAGAAATCAGAGGAATGGCGAGCTTGGCAAAGGGCTTCGGAAGATCGGAGGGAAGCACGATCAGCCTGCTCCAAGCCCCGACCCCACCCCAATCCCTCCTCATAGGCATGGTAATCTCCTTAATCAAGCTTCACGGCTCTCAGAGGACCCTCTGCTGCGGATGGTCTTAGATATTGAAGTATATAGGACTGAAATGAAATTAGGTGTAAAGTAGATGGTCTTAAGGAGATATCAGTGATGTAGTTTCTGTTATACAGTTAGTGGATGGTACTTCCTCTGTTTCTTCTCTTTCTTCCACTATTGAGTTTTACCACTATTCATCGGGTCGCTTTGATTCGATGATTTGATCAGCAATACGATGCAATTTTTTGGTAAATTTTCGTAGTGTTGTACAGGAAACTTCACTTTACAACACTATGAAAAATTACTGAAAAAATGCATCGTTTTGCTATCGAAATCACCGGGTCAAAGTGACATAGCTACGGATGAAAAAGTCAAAACTGGAAGAAAGAGAAGAAACAGACCAAGTATATCTATTGTACATGTACTATCATTACAGATAGATTGAATGAATTAGATCCTCATCTACTTCTTCAGTTCTCATCCTCTTTCTTCTCTGTTTTCTCCTTTACTTGATTTGTTCTCATGGTATCAGAGAAACCGATCGGTGTGCCTACCTCCTGAATACTCCATATGTTTCTTCTCCGGCGACGGTGTCTTCTGTTCCGGCCAATTTACAATTCTTCATCTCCAATTTTCACCATTTGATTCCGATAACTACATTGTTTGGCGTCTCCTGTGTGAAAGCGCTCTCGCAGTCAGGTCCTTGTTCGATCGCATGCTTACGCAGTCTCCACCGCCGTGGGAAACCGTCGATTCTTCAGGTAATCGGATTTAGAATCTTCCTTTTCACCAATGGACTGTTGAGGATTGTTATATTCGCAGTTGTTTACTGGAAACTCTTAGTTCGTCTGTTCTTGTGCACATTAAGTCTATTCTATCTGCGTTTGATCTTTGGTCGTATCTTGAATCGAAGTATACTCGTCTGAGTGCTTCTGATATATACAATCTGAGGTCTAGTTTACATAATTTGAAGAAATTTCCATCTCAATATGTTAAGGACTACCTAATTTTGATCAAGAATGTCACTGCTCAGCTTGCTCTTGCTGGATCTCCCGTTGATAAGGCCGGTATTGTGCTCTATCCTCTTCAAGGTTTACCTGCTGATTTTAGTATTATTAAACATGTTATTCGGAATTTACCTCTCACTCTTGATGTTGAAGAATCTCTTGATCGTATTGTTGCTGAATATGTTCATTTGGAACTTGAACACAAGCATTTGTTATCTTCTGGTGAATCTCCTGTTTCTGTTGCGTTGGCTGCTCAACATCAGCTTCCCTCTTCTTATTCTGCGCCCAAGGGTAATTGGAGTCACAAGAAGCAGTATGGAAATTCCTATAATCAGTCTAAGTACTCTTCTGGTAGTTATGTCGAGCAGTCTAATGGCCAATCCTCTTCTGATAATGGTGCAAGGTTCAAAGGAAAGCATTATGTTACATGTCAGATTTGTACGAAAGATGGTCACACTACACTTAGTTGTTGGCACAAATTCAAGGAGAATTACCAACATAATGCTTTTCTTTCTGGTGCTGGTGGTTCTACTTCACCTTGGGTGTTTGATTCCGGTGCGACTGAGCATCTCACCAACATACCTGCTACTTTGAATAACTTTCATCCACATTCTTCTACTAATATTTATTTGGGTTATGGCTCTTTCACTCAATCCGCACACAAAGGGGATGGTCTTCTTCCTACACCTAATTGTACCCTCCTCCTCAACAATATGCTTCATGTGCCTTCTTTATCTCATACACTTATCTCGGTTCAAAAATTGGCTCATGATAATAATTGTCAAGTTATTTTTTACTCTCATTCTGTTGTGGTTCAGGACAAAACCACTTTGGACATCTTGTATAAGGGTCCGTTTTCTAATGGACTCTACAGCTATGTGCCTCCTCATCTTGTCTCTACTTCTCCTGTGTCTTTAAATGCAAATGTTTCTACTTGGCATGAAAGACTAAGCCACCCATCCTATGATATAACTAGAGCTCTTGTCCACAAGCACAAGAATTCTATAATATCTTTTCCTCTCCGATCATTGTTCTTCTTGTGCTATTGCTAAATCCAAGAAATCACCCTTTACAGTCAAGAGACCACAATCTTTTGCTGTTGGTGTATTGCTACACATGGATGTGTGGGGACTCTGTTCTACTGTGTCTTCTTCAGGTCACATATATTATTTGCTTATTGTCGATGATTTTTCAAGATATTATTGGCTTTATCGACTGGTTGCCAAGTTAGAAGTTGTTTCAATTGTGCAAGGGTTTCTTCACAAGCTAGGAGTTAAATTTTCCACGAAGGTGTTAGCTATCCGAACATATGGCGGGGGAGAGTTTGTGAACTCTTATTTTCTGCAACTTCTTCTTCTTAAAGGCATTCAGCACCATCAAACGTATCCCTATACTCCAAAGCACATGGAGTGGTCGAAAGGAAAAATCGACATATTGCAAAAACAATGAGAGCTCTTATAACTCATGCCTCAGTGCCTCATTGTTATTGGACCGATGCTGCTCTTTCTACAGTGTATCTTATAAACAGAATACCCTTGTCGGTTTTGGCTTTTGTCTTACCTTACGAAGTTCTTCATAACACAGCCCCAGATTACTCCAATCTTAAAGTATTTGGGTGCTTTTGTTATCCTTGGACAAGGCCATACACCAAGAGTAAACTAGAGCCTAGAGTTGTTAATGTAGTTCAGAAGTGCGAACATGCACAATCTGATGCTACAACGGTGCACAATACACCTTAGAGGGAACTCTAAAACAAGAACAGTTTATGGAGCTGAAGCTTAGAACAAACTGGAGTGGGAAACAAAGAAACTCATGGTTTCTAGGGTTAAAGCCCAATAGAACTCCAAATTCTTTTACTTACCAGGTTTGATACAAAATTCAACTATCTAAAACATAATATCATAGCCCTATTTATAGAGAAACTACTAATTGCTTCTCTAATGTAACAAAAGACATAAACCTTAAACTACCTTACCTCTAGGCTAAGTAAGACCTTCTTCAAGGCTAAGTAATAAGCTAAAGAGCTACAAAAGCTGCAGCCTAAAGGCTGTAGATAAAAATCTGCAGTAGGAGGGACCCACTAACATGCAATTTCTGCTATTAGGTCTGTAGGGATCAAGTTGCTAAAAGAGAACCAGCAAATCCTATAAGTTGTGTTAGGATCACCCTGCATCATACTCCTTTTGTTAGAGAAAATTCGACCTCGAATTTTGCCGTGACAAACGATTCCTTCAATCTCTGGATTTTTCCACCTCTGGATGTTGGTATACCTTGACTAATCTGTCACAACCTTTATAAACTCAAACTCAGCTTGGGGCTTCCTCTGTACTTCATGTTTATGACTTTCAGTCACAAATGATCCAGAAAAGTATGAATACCTATCTCTATTAGACAAATGCCCCATTGGAGATTCTAACAGGAAAGGATCCAAATAGTATGTTAAGGGTTTCATTGAGTGCCCAATGGAACTCTTGACACTCTCACATTTGGAAATTTCCCCTTCCTTAATAGACCTGAATTTTGGGTCAGTGTGCTCATCAAACAGATTATGAGAACACTTATGCATGACCTCACTGGGAAATGGAAGGGTTCCAGAAGAGGAACATTCCTCAAAATCCTCCACGAGCAAGCTTCCATCACCTCCTGCGTACTCGTTGTACATAGGAAGAGTTTCCCAATCTACCGAGCAATCTTCAAGTGCAATTATGTCCATGTTTTCATAACAAGCATCATGGAACAGGTCTTCGATGTACTCATCATTGTGGACAGCCTCTTGACTACCTTCCGGTATGTCAACAGGTTCGCCATTGCCTTTGGGAACTTCCCTAGAGGCTCTAACTCTTCTCCGTCGCTGAAGTGCTTGCACCGCTCGTGAAAGATCTTCAATCTTCCTTCGCATCTCAGCCAACTCTTCATGTTCTTCTTGATTTCCTCTTTCACCGTGACCTCCACCACGAATAGCCATGGTAATTAGATTGGTGTTTCAAGCTCTGATACCACTTAATGTAGTTCAGAAGTGCGAACATGCACAATCTGATGCTAGAACGGTGCAAAGTACACCTTAGAGGGAACTCTAAAACAAGAACAGTTTATGGAGCTGAAGCTTAGAACAAACTTAAGTGGAAAACAAAGAAACTCATGGTTTCTAGGGTTAAAACCCAATAGAACTCCAAGTTCTTTTACCTTACCAGGTTTGATACAAAATTCAACTATCTAAAACATAATACTATATCCCTATTTATAGAGAAACTACTATCTGCTTCTCTAATGTAACAAAAGGCATAAACCTTAAACTACCTTACCTCTAGGCTAATTAAGACCTTCCTTCATAAGTAATAAGCTAAAGAGCTACACAAGATGCAACTTAAAGGCTGTAGATAAAATCCGCAGTAGGAGGGACCCACTAACATGCAATTTCTGCTATTAGGTCTGTAGGGATCAAGTTGCTAAAAGAGAACCAGCGAATCCTATAAGCTATGTTAGGATCACCCTGCAGCAGCTGTTGCTTGTGTTTTTCTTGGATACCACTTTCCCACTGGTTATAAATGTGTAGAACCTCTCACAGGAAGGATTTTCTTATCAAGACATGTGACTTTTCAAGAGTCCTTGTTCCCTTTTGCTAGCACAACTGTTTCACATTCAGAGGTACCTCATACCTATATTACATCTTTTTCTCCCTCTTGTAGCTGTACTTTTACTAAAGCACAATGTATCTTCTTCTCTACCTGCTGGTTCTTCATATGTGTCTACTGGTCCTACTGGGATGTCTCCTCATGCTGCTGTTTCTTCTGAGTTGTCACTTTTCCCTGTGGATCCTACTGTTTCTCCACCTGCTATGGCAGCTAGCTCTTCTCCTGGATCTAGCATAGCTTCAGAATCTAATACCTCTTCTATTTCAACTAATGTGCATCATATGGTTACAAGGGCTAAAGCTGGTATTTCTAAACCAAAAATTCCATTAAGTCTTTTGCCTTTCCTTCTGCAGACAATGAGCCACATAATGTCAAACAAGCATTGGCTGATCCCAAATGGTACCAGGCTATGTGTGAAAAGTTTCAAGCTTTACAAACTCAACATACTTGATCTTTGACACCTTTACCTCATGAAAAAAATTTGGTGAGCTGTAAATGGGTGTTCAAGGTGAAAAGAAATGCTGATGGTAGTGTCTCAAGGTAAAAAGCTCGTAGCTAGAAGTTTCAGTCAACAATAGGGTATTGACTATCAAGAAACCTTTAGTACAGTGGTTAAACAACTCACTCTACGCCTTGTTCTGAGTTTGGCTTGCTTCTTTAACTGGGACTTGAAACAACTTGATGTCAATAATGCCTTTCTTCACGGCCCTCTCTCTGAATCATTGTATATGATGCAGCCTCCAGGTTTTGAAGATAAGCATCATCCAAATGCAGTTTATCACTTACACAAGGCTTTATATGGTTTGAAGCAAGTACCACGGGCTTGGTACCTATTACTTCATGATTTTCTTACTCAGCAAGGGTTTTCTACTTCTCCTACAGATTCTTCTTTCTTTTACCGGCACAATCATGGTTTGGTTAGTATTTTGCTTGTTTATGTTGATGATCTCATCCTTACCGGCAGTGACAAGCTGTTCTTTTCTTCTCTTGTTGCACTTATGGCTCAGACTTTTTCTATCAAGGATTTAGGTCCTCTTGCGTATTTTCTGGGAATGTCCTTCACCAAGAATGATAATGGGTTTTTCTTGTCTCAAAGTAAGTATGCCTCAAAGTAAGTATGCTAAAGACATCTTACACAAGTCTGGGTTCGATGGTTGCAAGCTTGTTTCTACACCAGTAGCTCTCAAGATGAATGCCACTTGTGATACTACCTTGTTGCCTGATCCTTCCGTTATTGAAGTCTTGTTGGCTCTCTTCAATATCTCACTTCTACACGACCTTATCTCACATTTGTCTTGAATCATGCTTGTCAAAAGATGCATCCTTTCTTGTTGGCTCTCTTGTTAAAGGAACAGTTGATTTTGGCCTGATTTTCAAGAAAGGATCTCTTAATCTGGTTGGCTTTTCAAATTCTGATTGAGTAGGCGATTTGTCCGATCGGAAGTCTGTTTCTGGATCGTGTTTGTACTTGGGTCTGAATTTGATTTCATGGTCATCTCAGAAACAGAATACTGTCTCCAAATCTTTACTGAGGCAGAATATCGAGCACTCTCTTCTACTTGTTCGGATTTGATTCGTTGAAGATTCTTCTTACAGAACTCCGTCTTCCTCTCTCCTCTCCTCATGTGTTGTACTGTGATAATGAGGCCGCCTTAAGCCTTGCTATTAATTCAGTTCTTCGTAGTAAAACCAAGCATATGGAGCTTGATTGTTACTTTGTGCGTGATACAGTTTAAAAAGGGGAACTTTTGTTGGATTATGTTCCCTCTGCTTCTCAGGCTGATTTCTTTACCAAGTCTCTTACCATTTCAAGATTCCAGGGCTTACGATATGGTTTTAGGTGTTGTTATCTCTCTTGCTGATATGTAAGCTTCTGGTGCTTCCCCACCTTCAGCTTGAGGAGGGATATTGAAGTATATAGGACTGAAATGAAATTAGGTGTAAAGTAGATGGTCTTAAAGATATATCAGTGATGTAGTTTCTGTTATACGGTTAGTGCATAGTATATCTACTGTATATGTGCTATCATTACAAATAGATTGAATGAATCGAAATCCTTGTCTTCTTCTTCAGATCTCAACCTCTTTTATGCTCTTCAATTGGACGACAGAGAGATTGGTGGAGGTTGCTCGTAGTTGGTCCTGGGATTTCAAGGGAATCGGTGTTGGTGTGAGGGGTGTTGGTTGGAGAGGTACTTGGGTCGCTGGAATTCACGGCTAACCGGCCATGGTGGTGGTGTTCTGGGTAATTGGTTCTTTGCCGGAATCTGGTTTGTTGTGGAGTTATGGCGGTGATGGCTGAGATAGGGCTTAGACTCATAGTATTCTTATTAATACGAAATTGACATTTTTTCCCTTCCAGAATAGGACATACATGTCAACTAACAGAATATTCTGTAACAGGATGAACATAATAATTTTTCCAGCTTCAATAATCCAATATAATTGCAAATAGGAGTTGCAACAAGCTCAATTTAGAATGGGGGATTGCAATCAGGCAATTATGGTATATTGGGGGCATGCAATCAGAAATTATGCCTAATTTCTATTTATAATTGTTTCATTCTTGTTCACCTCCCAATTGTTCGTGTTAGCAAATGGATACTAGCTAAGTGGCAGAGAATTGGACGCCCCTGCATGATGTCTCGGGTTCAAGCCCGGCGAAAATATATGTATAGTTTCTTCTAAAAATAAATGTTTCGTGTTGAAAAGGAAATTTAAAAAACTCACGTGCAAAGCAGGTACTCCTTACTAGTAAAAATGAAAAGTATTACATCCCTCTTGCGGATAGGATACAGTCTCTGCTCCACTGGCGGACCTCAAGGGGGGAAAGTAGGGGCCGCTGCCTCCACAAGCTTTTCAAAAATGCATATCCCTCCCTTTGAGTTTTTGGTAGTATTGCAATTTCACTACATATTTCACAACAGCTTGTGTCTCTTTGCCCTGATCATTGGGCAACACTTCTCTGCTTCCACCAACTTTCCCAAATCAAACAGCACATCAGCAACCCATATATAAGACCCACTACCATCTCCACCAAGTCATTCAAAAGCTCGATTTTCAATTCTCTCTCTCTCTCTCTCTCACCCCCCTCACGTCAATCACTCATTCCAATAATTTGAAATGTCATAATCACACAATCTCACCATCCAACAAGGCTAATGTTACGCCCCTAGATTGTAGCCCTGATGATGGTTCGCTAGGCGTGCACGTTGGTCTAGCAAAACGAACCAAGGAGTAACGACGTGCAAGATGGAAAGATAACGTGGTGGAGATGGCTTTGGCTTCGTGCCTTAGCCTTGCCTTGGCTTGGTGCCTTGGCTTGGTGCCTTGGCTTAGAGATGTGACGTGACCTTGGCTCCGTGCCTTGGTCATGTTGCCTTTGGTGGAGAGATGGGGGTGACTCAGTGCCATGCCCCAGGTCTGGTCCAGTGCTGGCTCAAGCTTGGCTCAGGTTCTGGTTCGGTGGTGGCTCAGGTTCTACTCCCGGTGTCCTCAGGCTCTGGCTCAGTGTCGTCCCAGTGCCAACACATATTCTGGCTCAGTGCCGTCCCAGGTCCGGTTCCAGCAACGCCCAGGGTCTGACCCAGTGCCAGTGATGCAGTCTAGTCTGTGGCAGTTATCAGCGGTTACTTCCTGCAAATTAGTTATTTGTTAGGTAGTTATTTCTGTCTTTTAACCGCCATCTTGTGGCTGGATATCATTGTAATAATTTCATCTGAATGCCATTGTTAGAGGACGAATTTAGAGAGAGAAAAACAGAGAAAAAATTGAACGGATTCGTGATGTACTAAGTGAAATTCAAGGGATAGTGTAGATTTGTTCAACTATTGTACCTTTGTCCCTTACAATCATCGCTACTAACGGTCCATTTAACGGAGCAAAGGATGAATCAAGTTAGAATCTGAAATTGCTAACCTTGGCGCCGTACCGTGTAGAATTTTCAGTACGAAAATCTTGCCCGGTAACAACTGGTATCAGAGCTCAAAGTAGCGAAAGATGACGTCCATAAACGCAGAGATTCTTGAACGGTTGGCTCGTATTGAGACAGTGTTTGGTCCCTTGGAGGATGGTGTGAACATCAATCTGATTCAGGAGAATGCAGATTTGAAGTCGGAATTCAGTCCCTACGTGCAGCGAATGCAACCCTGGCAACGGACATGGAGAACCTTTGTGCAGAGTATGCCGGTACAGTCCAAACCGTGCATAAAATTATGCGAGAGGCACGAGGTGGTGAAAGCCGACGTGGGTCTGCTTCGGCAAGTCGTGGGAACGCAACATGGGACAAAATGGGTCAGGATGAGTCGAAAGATTCCTAAACCGCAACCGTTCAATGGTGCACGAAGCGCCAAGGACGTTGAGAATTTTCTGTGGGACTTGGAGGAGTACTTCTCGGCAGCGAAGATTTCGGATGACGAGATGGAGGCAATGGCAGCGAGGTATTTGGCAAGTGATGCCAAACTTTGGTGGCGAACGCGGGTTTCCGAGGACTCGATCGCAGGGCGGTCACAGATTGAAACTTGGGACAGTTTCAAGGTGGAATTAAAGTCCCAATTTCTGCCCGGAAATGCGTCGCGCCAAGCGAGAGAAGCGATGAAAAGTCTCAAGCAGACGGGGTATGTTAAGGACTACGTGAAGGAGTTTTGTGCGCTCTTGTTGAACGTGCAAAACAGGTCGGAGGATGACAAGTTGTTCAACTTCGAATCCGGGTTGAAGTCGTGGGCGCAACAAGAATTGCAGCGTTAAAATGTTGCTGACTTGAAGGGTGCAATCAAGGCAGCGGAGGCCTTAGTCGACAACTATGTTGACAAGACGGAATCGGATGCAGCCATGTCCAAGTCCAAGAAGGGGAAAGGCGACAAGGAGGACGCCTAATCCCAGGGCGCGGGCAAGAAGGCTGATGGTGGACAGAGATGGAAAGGGAAGCAACCCGAAGGCTCTTCTAAATTCAGTGGTGGTGGCCCTATGAAATGTTACATTTGTGAAGGTCCACACTTGGCGCGATATTGCCCAAAGAAGGAGAAACGGAATGCTCTCATGGTGGGAGATGCAGAAACGGGAAACGGGCAAAAGGAAGCGGAAAATTCAGACCTTATATTGCTTAACACGCTTGTAAGTCTGAATAAAGTTGAGTTTTTGAATACTCTAACCGAGGATGTGGGTTTGGTGCGAAAGAAATTTATGCAGGTGACTCTGACAGTCAATGAGAAGGAAGTGATTGCGATGGTTGACACGGGTGCCACGCACACGATGGTGTCTTCCAAGGTGGTGCATAAACTTGACTTGCGAACAAGCAAGTGTTATCATCTTCTCAAGATGCCAAATGCCACTGCACAATCCGTCCAAGGAATGTGTTATGATGTGCCGATGAGGATTGGCACACTCTCAAGAAAAATTAACATGTTGGCGATTCCCTTGGACGACTTTGATATGATCCTTGGAATCGATTTCTTCAGGAAGACGCGGTCTTGTCCAATGCCGCACTTGAATGGTTTGATGATGACACACCAAAACAGCCCCTGTTTTGTGCCGTGTGTTGGGGTAGATTCTGCTCCAAATCCGAAATTGGAGACGGTCTCAGCCATGACAGTTGAGAAGCGAGAGAAGGCAGTCCCGGTGGCATACTTAGCCGCTTTGGCCGCGGAGAAATCTGGTGCAGGTTTGAAGCAGTAGATTTGTTGGAGTCCAAAGGTGGAATGTGGTAAAATCTAGGCAGCGAGACGTGTGAAGGAAATTTCGACGAGGACGTCGAATTCAGGTGGTGTGGGTGGTATGTTACGCCCCTAGATTGTTGCCTCGATGATGGTTCGCTAGGCGTGCACGTTGGTCTAGCAAAACGAACCAAGGAGTGCAAGACGGAAAGATAACGTGGTGGAGATTGCTTTGGCTTCGTGCCATAGCCTTGCCTTGGCTTGGTGCCTTGGCTTAGAGATGTGATCTAACCTTGGCTCCGTGCCTTGGTCCTGTTGCCTTTGGTGGAGAGATGGGGTCGGCTCAGTGCCATGCCCCAGGTCTGGTTTAGTGCTGGCTCAAGCTTTGCTCTGGTTCTGGTTCGGTGGTGGCTAGGTTCTGGTCCCGGTGTCCTCAGGCTCTGGCTCAGTGCCAACCCAGGCTCTGACTCAGTGTCGTCCCAGTGCCAACACAGATTCTGGCTCAGTGCCGTGCCAGGTCCGGTTCAAGCAATGCCCATGGTCTGACCCAGTGCCAGTGATGCAGTCTAGTCCTTACCGACGGTTACTTCCTGCAGATTAGTTATTTGTCAGGTAGTTATTTCAGTCTTCTAACTGCCATCTTGTGGCTGGATAACATTGTAATAATTGGCATCTGAGCCATTGTTAGAGGACGAATTTAGAGAGAGAAAAACAGAGAAGAACTTGTACGGATTCGTGATGTACTAAGTGAAATTCAAGGGAATAAAACATAATGCAAATTCGTTCAACTATTGTGCATTTGTCCCTTACAATCATCGCTACTAACAGTCCATTTAACGGAGTAAAGGCTGACCAAGTTAGAATATGAAATTGCTAACCTTGGCGTCGTACCGTGTAGAATTTTCAGTACGAAAATCTAACCCGGTAACAGCTAACATGGTGATATGCTTAAATGACAGTGAACATAAATGAAAAGCCAGTATTACCAATAAGAGTGTAGGCTATGTTTCAACTTCATTTGAGACTCTTCTCGCAAAAACTTCATTTGAGACAAATAAAGAACCAGTTGTGTGTATATGAACTGGTGCTGATGAGCTGCTGCTTCTTTCTAGCACATGTTATAAGTTAGTAAAAATGTTGGAGAATTGACCAGTAACCACAAGTCCACAACTTAATGTTATATTCGATTAAGGAAGAGATCATATGCAAATGTTGCAATACATCATGGTAAAAAGTGCTTCAGAGAGAGGAATTAATCTTATATATGCAGAGCTTTATACCCTCACAAAAAGTAACAAAAGAAGAAGGAAAAAGAAAAAGAAGGGAGTTTTTATTATAGCAGCAAATGGAGTTGAAGATAGTGAAGTCTGATAATAGTTTCCTTCACCTCCAGCGGTGGTATTTGTTGTTTAAGTATTAGTAGTGGACGGAGGAAGAATTCTTCAGCACAGAGCTGATGCACCATGATACCTTATTCAAGCTGCTGTCTAACTGATCACGGATTTGATTGATCTGGGTTACATGAGATGGAAACAAATACTCACTCGCGTAGCCAAAAGCAGCAAGTGTATGGTGAATTTGCGTCTAATGAGCCGGTCCGATTCCCTGCTACAATCCTAGCGGAACTGCCCAAGTATTAATTCTTTTTCTTTGTTCCAACTAAAGGGCCCTCACTCTCCATCATCATTCACAAAGCAGCAGCGCAAACTCGCTTGAAATTAGTCTGATGGAAATGCTTTTTAAAATAACTTCTTCCTCTTTTTAGCTAGTATGTCCCTATCCTGAACCAATATTGCTGCCGTCTTGACATTTCCTTTCATTTGATGGACTATCAGCATACAAAACGTCTTTCCAATGTTCCCATCTCCTACTTCCCTGGAAAACTCACCTTAGTAGCTTTACAGAGAAGGAGACTCTCATTGCCTTACTCAAGGACAACCGGAAGCAATCTCTCTAGGAAAAAGGGATGCTCGGAAAACACTTCTTTCCAGGATTTGAAACCCTATTTCCAGAAAAAAACATCTCAAAAGTTTTATCTTCCTTTGAGTCATGAATTATGACAGTACCATTTGGTTATTTGGAAGAAAGTTGAACAACATCAATTTAAGCAAAACGGAGTCCAGGTTGAAGAATTTCAACCTTCAATATGGGACACAATCAGAAGATCCCCTTTGGGGAAACAGGGTAAAGATTCATTTACAGATTTACAATTTAATTACCCTATTAGTTCAAGGATTGCTTTTATGAATAGCCATGTCGACAATTCAGAGCTTATTTGTGTAAAATAACACAAATTATTCCATACTACTTGATATCTTATCATTTCAATTACAACTTACAAACAGAATGAATGGTAGTGAAGAGGAAACATACCTAGACTAAAGCTCCTGACTTCAGCAGCTTCAAAAATGGGAATGAATGTCATTCCCACCCACAATCTTACAACAAGCTTCAATCTGACATTATTAGAGATCCAAACTAGCCGTTCCTTTCTCCTGCAACAAAAGAAGTAGTAGTACAAGATATGAAGACCTAACAAGGGGAAAAAAAGAGAGAAGTCAGTTACTTCATATTCACTGCCTGTAAAAGTAGACACGCCCAAGAACCAAAATCACAAACCCATCACGAATTGAAACAAAAAGGGTTCTGTTTGTTTCGTTGAAGGGTCGGCGAGAGAGGACTTACCCCTCGATGGCGTCGTCTTGTTACAGTCAACCGAGTTCTTTGAAAAGAATGTCTCTGAGTTTCGGTTCTTCTTCTGGTCATGGTTCTCAGTATGTTGTACGGTTCGATTTGCGAGTTTTTGAACTCAGATGCGTCATGCGAGAGACATCTGCATCGACCATCTAGTAGATTTGTCTTTTCTTGTTACTTATATGTGAACCAACCCCTATCCAAAACTCTTGAGCATGAAAGATCTTGCCGGCGTGCTAGGCATGGCGATATCGACCCGACCCGACCCGAATTTACATGAATTTTTAGAGTATTTGGGCCGACTCAAAAGTGACACAAGAATAAACGGGTCGGGTGATCAACCGAAAACAACCCGTTTCAACCAGCCTAACATCACTGCCACCCCAAACTTTTTTCTCTATTACAATTTTCAGTTTTTGTCAAAACTTTTCATCTATGCCCCTTCTGAAAATTGTAATGGCATAAAGTAAATGCAACTATGATTGTTGTTTTTGGTGTGTCCAAACGGGGCACCAACCTGGTCGGGCTGAAAACCCGCGGGTAGAGGATAGGTCGGGTTTGTGTTGAGGGCGAAGGGGGCGGGCTGGGTCATGTTTTTTGAATGGCAAGTTGGGCCAAAAACACCCGGCTCATATGTCATATTGTGAAAATATCATACATTGCTATCTTTTTTTTGGCATAAATGGAGCACAGAGGGAGTAGAATTCAGGATTGCTTCAAAGGCCTGAGTGTAGGGGCATATAAGCAATCCTTATATGCCCCTCCACTCTGTTAGAATCCATGGGGTTCCACCTCAAAACCAATTGGCAATGAGGGGAGTAACCCAGGACACTTATTAATTCATATTCTTCTTCTTGAATGTCCGATGTGGGACTTCTCAACACGCCCCCTCACGTGTGGCATACTTTGGCCTACACGTGGATCTTTTTTGTCTGCGGGTGGCGGTGAGCACGTGGGCTGTTAGACCATTCACGTGTGCGAGCGGAGGCTCTGATACCATGTAAGAATCCATGGGGTTTGTAAGAATCCATGGGGTTCCACCTCAAAACCAATTGGCAATGAGGGGAGTAGCCCAGGAGACTATTAATTAAGTTTCTTCTTCTTGAATGTCCGATGTGGGACTTCTCAACACGCCCCCTCACGTGTGGCATTCTTTGGCCTACACGTGGATCTTTTGTCTGCGGGTGGCGGTGAGCACGTGGGTTGTTAGACCATTCACGTGTGTGAGCCGTGGCTCTGATACCATGTTAGAATCCATGGGGTTCCACCTCAAAACCAATTGGCAATGAGGGGAGTAACCCAGGACACTTATTAATTCATATTCTTCTTCTTGAATGTCCGATGTGGGACTTCTCAACACACTCAGGACACCACCACACGATACGAACTCGACGTGAATTTAGAGTATTTGGGTCGAACATATAAGCAATCCTTATATATTCGAACCAGGAAGTCGAACCAGCGGAGCAATACTAGGATGTGACGGAAATTTATAATTCCAGCTTGGCATTTATGTATTTTCTTTATACCCCCACAAAAAGAAACAAAAGAAGGAGAAACAAAGAGGGGGTTATTATTAAAGCAGCCTATGAAGTTCAAGTTAGTGAAGTCTGAAAATAGTTTCCTTCACCTCCAAAGGTAGTCTTTGTTGTTTCAGGAGGAATTATACAGCACAGAGCTGAGGCACCATGCTACCTTCTTCAAGCTGCTGTCAACTGATTACGAGTTTTGATTAATCGGGGTTACATGAGAGTGAAACAGATACTCACGTAGCCAAAAGCAGCAAGTTTATGGTGTGTTTGCATCTAATGAGCCATTCCAATTCCCTGCTACAATCCCAGCAGAACTGCCCAAGTATTTCTTTATTCCAACTAAAGGGCCCCTCATTCTCCATCATTATTCATAAAGCAGCAGCGTAGAATCGCTTGAAATTTGTCTGATGGATATGCTTTAAAAAATAACTTCTTCCTTAAGTTCATGTTCTTCTAGCTAGTTTCTCCCTATCCTGAACCAACATTACTGCTGTCTTGACCTTTCCTTTCATTTTCCGGACTATCAGCATACAAAATGTCTTTCCAATGTTCCAATCTCCTACTTCCCTGGAAAACTCACCTTAGTAGCTCTACACAAGTAATCTCTCTAGGAAGAAGGGATGCTCAGAAACCACTACTTTCCAGGATTTGAAACCACTATTAGTTCCTGATAAAAAAACCTATCAGGATCCTAAACTTTAATATTTCTTTCAGGCATGAATTATGACAGTATCATTTGGTTATTTGGAAGAAAGTTGAACAAAATCAATGTAAGCAAAACGGAGTCCAGGTTGAAGAATTTCAGACTTCAATAGGGACACAATCAGAAGATTCCCTTCGGGGAAACAGGCTCAAGATTCATTACAGATTTTACAGTTAAATACCCTATTAGTTCAAGGATTACTTTGATGAGTAGCCATGTCTACAATTCAGAGCACATCGTTTAAAATAACACAAATAATTCCCTACTTGATATCTTATCTTCCTCTTGCATCATTTCAATTATAACTTACAAACAGAATGAATTTGAGTGAAGAGGAATCATTCCTGGACTAAAGCTCCGACTTCAGCAGCTTCATAAATGGGAAGGAATGTCATTCTTACCCACAACCATACAACAAGCTTCACTCACTCTAACATTATTAGAGATCCAAACTAGCCGTTCCTTCACCTGCAACAAAAGAAGTAGTAGAAGTTATAAAGACCTAACAAGGGGGGGAAAAGAGAAGTCCAGTTAATTCAAAGTCACTGCCTGCAAAAGTACAGGCACGCCCAAGAACCAAAATCACAAACCCATCAAAAAGGAAGCGATCTTTCATGCTTTCATTGGAGAACAGAGAAGGAGTTCGTAACTACCAATTAGATGTGAAAAGAAAGGGTGTGTCTAGTGTGCGTCCGGGGGCTGTCATGCAATTTTTTTTGCGGTGGGCCCCCCCCACTACCGGACAAAAAACACGGAAAATCATGAGGTGGTGACCGGTTCTAGCAGGTCACCACTCCCCGTGGATAAAAACGCGCAGATTTGGATAAAAATGCAAAGAAACTGATTCAGAATTTATCCAGAATTCACATCAGTGGATAAAAACGCAAGGAAACGGATAACACAGTAAATGATCAGACAAAAAGGGTCAAATAACGGATAAAAATGTCAAGGTACTTAACTAAAACATTCACACAGTTAATGTAATCCCTAGAATAAATCAGTCCAGACATTCCCAACACGTCTTGAAGAGTTTTGGTCACCCATTCCCTCGGACCAGTTGTATTCGCAGTTGGAAATCATAGTTTGTTGCGACGCTTGCGATTGAGATTGGCCGACATCTTGACCGGAAACACTAACTGGAGGATTCGGGCATGTAGTTCGATTGTGTCCGTATTCTTGGCAACTCCCGCACTTCTTTCGAACATTTTTGGAGCTCCCTTTTGGTTTTGTATCACCTTTGGATGGAGGCATTACGTGGGCGTACTCTTGTGAGTTGACATTAACCACGGGCTCTTCATCATTTTCTTGCTTCAAAATAATGTCCTTGAGACCCCGTATCATCAAGTCAACATGTTTTTGCCAATAGTCCTAAGTCTCTTGTGATGTTCCACCCATGTCACTAATCATCTCCATTCGTCCCTTCATGCAACCCCAACGAAATGCCTGGGTTTTTTGAATCGTCACACCGTCTTATTTTTGGCTCCTGCATGGCTGGATCATTCTTGTAGAAGTCACTATCCGTCTTCTGCCATCGTTTCGATAACAAGTTTTCCGGAATGAATTGAACTCCTTTATGAAAGAGCACAAAAATAATGTGGCCACAAACCATATGTGATGACTCAAACCTCTTGCAGGAACAGTAGAGCATGGTATTATCACGTTGACAGAAAACGGTGTGCTGCCAGGAAAAAGATCAAAGCTTTCAGATATTTTATTTGACAGGTTAGATAGAAGTTATGAACATATAGATAAGAATGAAAGTACTGGAAAGAACTGTGTTGTAAAATAAGGACATCAGATATTTCAATTGACAAACTAGATTGATACCTAAATATTACAGATAACAGTTTAAAGCAGTCATAAGAGATAGTGTATCATGTGAACTTACTAGAGATGCCCTTTCCTTCTCCCTTGTGACATAGATTGCATCCATGTCATATTCAGGTATTTCTTCAACACCAATAGCTTTGTATTGACTTGCCTTCCTGGCTTGCTCCCTGAACTTCGCAAACACAACCCTAGTGTAGAACATGGCCGCATGCTCTTCAAGTAGCTTAAATTGGTTTGTTAGAACAGGAAGTGATTGGTCAGAAGTACAATGTTGGCCTCGCTCGTTCTCACGAAGCTTCTCGATACCCCGCATGATTCCCTTAATAAGATCGAGGAGATTGTTCTTGCAGTTCAAATATTGTTTGAAAAATTTGTTGATACTCTCACACCTTTGTGTAGTTGTCTGACCGGCGAAAAAAAATTCCTTGAGAAAAGCCTCTGCCCATAAGTTGCGCGTCATGTAGGCACCCGTTACCCACCGCTTGTTCGCAATACCCCACTTGTCTACCATGTATTGCCAATCATCGTTCCATTGGTTAACATCGGATCTCTTGTTCAAGCATTTTCGAAAGTCCTTCATAAATTCTGACCCCAACTTTAGGGTTCCTTCGGCATTGCGACATAGATGCCATGCACACAAATGATGCTTTGCTAGTGGAAGAACTTCCGCAATAGCGGCTTTCATTGCCAAGTCTCCATCGGTTATGACCGATATGGGTACCTTGTTATCCATTGCTTCTAGGAAGCAATTTAATACCCATTTGTACGATTCCGTGGTCTCATCTTGTAGAACTGCAACTGCGAAAACGCACGTCTGAAAGTGATTGTTAACACCGGAGAGTATGACAAGAGGCTTTAGGTACATGTTGGTTTTGTAGGTGGAGTCAAGCACCAAAACATCTCCAAACCTTACATAATCTCGTTTGCATCTCTCGTCACGCCAGAAAATGCTTTGTAACTGTTGATTTTCACCCAACTGGAAACTGAAAAACAAAGATATTTGTTTCAGGATTCTGGATAGTATTTATAAGCACATAGACAATTATTGTAAACCAACATGAAACAGTATAGTAATTTGATAAACCAGATAGAAATCTAAGGCATATAGAACAGAACGACAAACAATTGGACAGTATTTCAAACAATACCTTTTGAATACACCCCGGTGGGTATGCTCAAGGGTGTCAATGTATTGCAAGGCCAGCTGCCCATCTCCAGAGTTAGAGTAAGCCTTTCTCAATGACTGTAACTTGTTGTACAGGTCTTTGACAGTGTAACCAACTTTGGCGTAACCACCGGCTTGTGAGACCATTAATTGGAATACTTCACAAGTTCTTATACCCACTTCCCTTAGTGAAATAACGTGTTCCAAATCATGTTGACTGACCTTCCTATGACACCTAAGCTTGTGTGTTACTTTGGGGTCCGCTAGGGGATGCGAGTGCTCAGAAGTGACTTGCTTAACACGAAACTGTTCGTTCGGGGTAGATCGAGCAATACGAATTCGTGCTGGACAGTCACATCTAGTGTCATTCTTATGCTCTCTCTTCCTGTCAAGCCTTAAGTAGCACTTCTTTAATCGATGGCCTTGTCGGGCACATACGAAGATTCTTGACTTGATTTTTTGTCCGTATTTGTCGAAACACCTACGGTTATCCCTCCGAATGCCGAATCCATTTACAAATGCATACAAAAGGTACCAATCGTACGCCTCTTCTTCGCTATTGAACCTCTTCTCCATGATTTGTTCTTCAGAGAGTGATCCCTCTGAAACAAGAAGCACATTTATAAGTAACTAGTGCACTACATCATACTCCTAATAAAAAACATCCAATAATATATCTTACCGTTCACTATATCATTATCGTGTATGACATTGGAGAAATCTGCATCATCATCAGTGGGATCAAACTTCCTCTTAGGAGATGCATTCACCTCTGTTTCCAGGTTGTTTGAAATACCATCTGGACAGTTGCCACAATTTTCTGGAAGGTATGAGCTATTATCTGCAGGAACATGTAACCCAAACACAACACTATTTTCCTCTATTGTTTTGGAGGAGAATGCAGAGAGTTGTAGTTCAAAATGAGAGTTGTTTGTTCAGTTCAAACTGATAATGCAGAAAGCAAAGAGTTGGATTATTATCACTGGAAATTACATTAGCATTGGAAACAACATAAATCTTTAATGTTGCGGCTCAAGGCCTAATAGTTATCATTAGCACGCCCAAATTAATGCTCTCCAGTAAATAATGAAGAAGAAATACATATTAAACATTGAATTCTGTTCTGACAGACATTGTGACCCTCTGGATAGAAACACAAAACAGATAGAAGGCAAATTAAGCGTATTAGACATTTTAACCCTAAACCCTAAACCCGAAACCCTTCTGGATAAAAATGTAAAACATACAAATCCGATAGCTGTCTCGGATAAAAATACAAAGCAACTAGATTGGGGGTATAATTGTCTTTCTCCATGACATGTCTCGTCTGCTGCAAAAAGTAACTGCCCCCTATTAACGGCTAGTGAAACCACCACCATTGATGGCAGTTGGGTTCCCAATTCAGTCATCATCTCAACTTGTCAATTCAATTCAAATTTGATTTCAATCTCTCACATCAAACTCTCAAACTCTCTCTTCATCTTCTGCAACCACCACATACCTCTCTCTCTCATCCAAACTCTCATCTTCTCTACTTCATCTTCTGCAATTTCATGGATCCCATTGATGAATCCGTTTCTCCTTCGAAAATCACGATGGATGTTTGTGATGAAGTGAACAAGTCGATTACAATGGATGTTGAAGAAAGTGGGCATGTCTCTGAAACTACAGAGGTTCCTCCGGCGACCACCGAAGCCCAAAATGAAGAGGAAATCGATGCAACTCCGGAGACCTCCATACCGGAGAGTAAAGATGAAAACACAGATCTAACTGCAAATCCACCAGTAAATACTTCAAGCGCTGTAGAAACTGAAGAAACCCAAGAGACAATCGGAGTACCAGATAACAACAAAGAGCAGGAAGACATCATCCAAGGCGGGGAAGAAACTGAAGAGACTCAAAAACCAGTGGATCAAATTGATGAAACTCAGGACACAACCGGTGCACTAGCCACAGGTATTCCAACTTCTGAACTTGCTTTGTGTGTTTTTGATGGATTGAAACCCACCGGTGACCATTTACCGCCGAATTTAGGGTCTGGAGAAGGTGGGAATGTAGGGGATGGAGAAGGTGAGAATGTGGAGAGACCACAGAAAGTTCACAAGGAAAACCCTACCCCAGCCCCAAAATCCCAAACTGAAACCGAAGAAGGTAGCCGGAAAAGCCCTAGACTGAAGAGAAGGCTGGACTTCAACAAAGAACAAGTCATACCAAAGAGGAAACAGAGAAAGCAATCAAAACCAACCAGGGTAATAATACAACAGAAAGAAACCAAGAAAACAGTGAAGAAGAGGAAGGAAAGAGACCCAAGCCCACATGAGGATATTGACCACACTGAATAGGTGTCTCTGGAACTGTACATGTGAGTTATTTCATATCCGTTCAAAGTTTCTGTCTGAAAATTATGAAATATTGTCTATAACTTTTATAATTCTATCCATCATATGTATCCTGTTTGGTTGGTCCAATTGTGCATACTGTAGATCTATAATATTCTCAGAGCATACTAAAAATTTTACCTTTCTATCCATCATTTGTATGCTGTTTGGTTGGTCCAATTGTGCATACTGTAGCTCTATAATATTCTCAGAGAATACTACATATTTTACATTTCTATCCATCATATGTATCCTTCAAACAATTCATCGTCTGTTTTAAACTGTGTTCTATGAGTTTTACTAGGAAGTTGTTTGTGCAGCCAAAGTAGGAAACACAATTATAAACTGAGGAAGGATGGACAGCCGAACAAGAGTCAAATAAATTCAATGATTCGGGAATGGAATGTAATGGATGAGTATGCAAAGCAAGAATGGGTGGAAGAGGCTCAAAGAAAGATGCAAGAGGATGCAGAATCCTCTGAGACAGAAAGTGGTGATGACTACAGGGTGGAACCAAGATCCACTTTAAAACAAAAAGGAACATGAGGATGCTGAGTACAATGAGGCAATAGCACCACCACAAGAAGCAGCACCACAAAAAGAAACAGCGCCACAACAAGAATCATCTACTGGAACTACTAGAGCATTCATCCGGTTTCGGTGAGTTTCACTTCTATCCACAACCTAGATTGTTTTAAGTTATGTGCTTTAAGTTGTTATCTGATATGTATACAGTCCAATCTGCTATTTTATGGCTTTGTTTATTATTGATATTACTGAGCCTTGACAGTTTGATTTGAATGTATTAGATTTCTATCTGAATTACAGACATATCTTTCTATCTCTGAACTTGTTTTAAACTGGCTTGAAGGATGGAGAGGATTGACTACTATAAGAATGTTGAGGGTATTGATTCCATTACAAAAGACATCACAGACAAGATAAGGGAAGACTGGTTTTCCATGACTGAGGACCAAAGGGACATATACATTAAAGAAGCAGCTCAGGAGAGGAGGAGAAGAGAAATTTTAGAGGAACAAGGTGTCCTACAGGCAAAGCCAAAGAGGGTTTCAAAAAAGGCAAGAGTGGTAGAAAGGTTGAAGGAAAGGGAAGTTGTGGAAAAATCAGGACATAAAAAGAAGGGTGGGAAAAAAGAGAGGTGGAAGAGTTACATGTCCCTTCCAAAGATTCGCGATCTCTACCATGGAATGACTGATGAGCAGAAGGAATGGATTGAGAAGATAGGACTGGGGGATTAAGGCATTTGGACATTTTCTATACACCTGAACCTTTCAATGCTTTCATATACGATGTCTATGACCCTGCCACACAATCTATCTCTGCCCATGGTCGGGAGTACAGAATCACAGATGAGACAGTTGGCTGGTTGTTTGGGGTGAGTACCACAGGGGAAATTCTTGAACAAAAGGAATCCGATGTGATTTCGAAGAAATTGGCCCGTGAGCTTGACCTCACTAAGGCATGCACAAATGTCACTGATTACTTTCCCTGGTTCCTGAAAAAAGAGAATAAGATACTAAGTGATGAGTGGAAGAGGAGGGAAGTGGTGTTCATTTTGGCATGTTTTGGGATGCCCAACACAAGACTAGGAGTTAGAAACACACTGGTTCAGTATGTCATGGATCTGGAGAGGCTAGAAAATGTTAACTGGGCAGGTACTTGGCTCCAGTTCCTTAAAGCTCAGCACACTCCGGTTAAATTGAAGGAGGCAATCCGAAGGGCTGGTTGCTTGTTGATACCAATGGTAACTGTCCATTTTACTTGTCTATCTCTCTGTTTATAATATCTATCCAAATGTATAACAAATCTTTTTTGTATGTGCAGATGGTGTATTTGGAGAAGTTCGTTCCAAAGCACCACAAACACCCTAAAGGATGTGAAGATGTAGAGACAAGGCCTAGACTGATGCTATGGGACACTGACAACCTGAATTCCAGATGGAAATTTGTACAAAAGTACATGAATACAGTAAGACCTGTTACTATATCAATCTACTCTATGTGGTTTACATTTATATCAGCCAATACATATCTGATATCCCTGTTTTTTGAACAATGCAGCTGGAGTTGCTTCCACTCCCACACAACAAAGATGATTTCAAACCTGATTTCAGCAAAAGAGAGCAGTGGGATGAGGTCATGTTAATGGTCAATGAACAAATAGGAAGCGTTGTCGAACAGGTCGTGCAGAGGGTACTAGAGAAGAGGTTGGGTAAACAAATGCAGTACCCTACAGAGGAGGAAGAAGAACACGAAGAGGAGGAACAACAAAATGATGGAAATTCAAGAGAGGGCAGACAACAAGAATCCGAGGGCAACGCCGAAATTGACCCAAAAGAGCCACAACAGCACAGTACTGTAGATACCACATCTACAAGTCCATTCAAAGCAGTAGAAGTTTCAGAAGAGAATACTTCAATGGTTTGCAACAATTTCATAAGTTATATGTCTATCACTTTGATGTGTCATACTGTCATGTTTTGATTTCTATCCATATGTTTCTTATTGCAGGCAGCATCCAACAAGCTTCCACCCAAGTCTCCAATACAAGTATCTTCAACTCCCACCATGCCCTGTCATGCGTCATCAAGGGTTTTCCCACCCATCAGGCCTGATCATGGATCACCTAAGGTGCCAGCTCCTCCCATCGGAAAGAATACTGTCAGTCCATTGAACAGAGGAGGGAGAGGGAGAGGGAGAGGAAGAGGAAGAGGAGGGGAGAGGGAGACGGTAAAGGGCCCAAAGAGAACCTCGGAGAGAGTAAGGATGCAGGGCACGTTTGATGTTGTGCTGCCAATCATGTCGGAAGTAGAAGACTGCTGGTTGCATTTCTACATGAGCCGTCAGGCTGTTGAGGGCATGAATGAGAATCCGGAACTAAGGACTCAATTTCAATACTGAGTACCCTTTCCCTACATAAAAATGTTTGTGATTGATCAATCTTATTGTTTATTTATAAATGGAATGGCTCCTTGTTGATTAAATGGTACGTACCCTTTCTCTACAGTAACCTCATTGTTGATATAAATGGAATGGCTAGTATAGCCAAGGATTATTCATGGCAGCTGGAGGCTCCTACCTTCTTAGGAGATACGGTAAATGAATAAATAATCTTTACTTTATGTTCTATTTTCAAAATGAATGTTATGTTGTAAAATTAGAACATTAACACAACTGTTTGATTGTTTTAAAATTTTATCCAAACGTGTATCCATTCAATCTGCAGATGCTCGACTGCATGTCCCACATCCTCCACCTCCAAGAGAAATTTAGGAATGATGAGGAGAAGAAGATCTGGTTCTTTCGATGCTTGTATGCTGTAAGTAATTAAAACATTGGAATCATTGCACTTAATTTCGTCGTTGATTGATCAATACTACATTTCTTTAAAGCGGTTATTTTCATGCACAGCCATTGGGTCAGAAGAATGCAAATGGTGGGATAAATCCGTTGTTCATGGGGGACATGAACTCGATGTCTATGGTAAGCGTTACGTCCTAGTCCTCCAAGTGTCAATAAGAAGGGCATTTTTGACTTGGTTTGTTCTTTGGCTTATGTACAGGTTTCTATTCCCCTCAACATCCACGAAACGCATTACTTTCTCATGGTGTTGCACTTTATTGAGAAAAAAGTGTACATCCTTGATCCGATGTCGAGGTACATTTACCTACCGGATGCCATTCGTGAGAAGCTTGGACGAATGCACACAAATTTCAGCATATCCCTGCCATAATATAGAGTTGTTCATGACATCAGAAAGTGGGAGATGGTTTGGACAAAGCCTGACATTCCAAGGCAATATAACAAGTAATGTCTTCATACTAATGTTTCATTCTAGCTTGTTTAAATTTTTATCCAATTGTTCTGTAATACTATTTACTTTCCTTTTTCCAGCTATGATTGTGGAGCACACGTGTGCTTCTACATGGCAAATCTGAGGGAGCTGGTCCCAGAACCTGTTCGGAGGATAAAGATTAATGAAAAATACATAAGAATCTGGCTCGCCAATGAAATTGGCCGTTCCGAGTTCAACGACCTCCGACGGGACCTTCTTGATGCTGTGGACAAATTCAAATATGAGGAAAACAATGAGGACTTATTTGCCAGAAAGTACATGGACATACCTACGGTCTATTCAGCCTTTAGGAATCGTTACTTTTGAGTAGTCCATCACTAGGAGAAATATGTGATTTTGTGTTGTTTTGAAGACAATTTAACTTATGTCTGTTTGTTTGAAAATGTTGACAATGAGGGTGGTGAATCTTTCTGTGGATGTAATAGTTGTGTGGTTGTGGTTCCAAAACTCTACTTTTTTTCATGTCAACTACATTGCATGCTACCTATTAATAAATCAGGTCTGTATGTATTGGATTTTTATCTGCATTTTTCGTTTATGTCTGTTTGTTTGACATAAACAAAGTCTGTATGTTTTGGATTTTTATCTACATTCTACCTGTTTATGTCTGTTTGTTTGGCAATATTGACAATGAGGGTGGTGACTCTTTCTGTGGCTGTAATAGTTGTGTGGTTGTGGTTTCAAAACCATGAACTTAACTATTTTTGTTCATGTGAACTACATTACGTTCTACCTGTTCATAAATACTGTCTTTATGTTTTGGATTTCTATCTACATTTTGGTCAAATCTGTTTCCCACTCGTGACCACATTCACTGATTCCTTTACTTTTTTAATCAGCATATACTTTGGTATCAGTGTAGTCAAACCTGTATTTATGAACCCTTTACTCCACATTTATGTCCAACAACAAACCACCCTTCCCTTCTCCTACTTATACACCCAACCACTCTTGCACAAGCACATCTGCCATTTAACTCCTGCTCTCCACCATCTTCTCCTCCTCCAAATATCCCCAAATTCTCATCACCACCATGTCACATAACTCATTCAACTCCTCCTCTAACCCATACCGTCGTAACCCCGAGTATGGACCAAGGTATTGTAACTGCGGAAGGATACGAGTGATGAGAAGAGCTGGTCCTAACACAAAGAACTCAGGTCGAGATTTCTACCGGTGCCCACTGCCTCAGGGGTCTCAATGTAGTTACTTTGTATGGGCGGACGAAGAACCTCCATGCTTTTGCGAGGAGACAATGCAATGATGGTCCAGAATTATTGAAACAACAAGACGAATGAGGTCTGAAAATCAAGAAATGCTAAAGAGACAAAGGATATCGCACACATGCATCATCGTTCTTGCATTTGCGTTACTTTTCGCAATGATTGTTATTTTATTTAAGTGAAACGACAGTTTCACGGTGTGCTTCTGTCCACTTTTATGTTTCACAAGTCATGTATCTTCCTTTTAAACGTTCAGTGCTTGCAAATCTGCTGTAATAGCCTAGTTGTAGAGCGTTGTTTGCGTTTCTATCTGGTGTGTTTAAGTTTTATCCGATTCAATTCATTTTTGTCCACTTTTAATTATTTCTATCTGTAGTTTTATCTCCATCTTTACAGTTTTATCCATTTCTTTACATTTCTATCCAAATTTCTGATGGCGGCGCCCTGGGGTCCATTTTTTTGTCTTTTAGTGGGTAAAACCGTAATTACCGGCAAAAACCGGCTGGGCCGGTTTCTTCCGCGTGGGGCCAGGACGTACATTAGCCTCCGCGGAAAAGAAACGCAGTTGGGGGTTCTGTTTTTATCGGCGAGAGACAACTTACCCATCGATGTTGAGAGATGGCCTCGTCTTGTTGCAGTCAACAGAGTTATTCGAAAAGAATAATAATCCCTGGGTTTCGGGTCTTCTTCCGGTCATGGTTTTCTCTCTGTTTTGGGGATCGATTTTCGAGTTTTTTGAACTCAGATGTGAGAGAGATGTCCTGCATCAACGATTTGCTTTTTTTGGTTATTTAGATTTCAACCAATCCCTGGATTCCTATTGGCTAAACTCTTGAGCATCCAGCATGACAATATCCGACCCCACCAGACGACACAACACGACCCGAGATCGACATGAATTTAGACTACTTGGGTCGACCCAAAAATGACACAAAAATAAATGGATCGGTTAGTTTCAATCCGAAAAACAACCAGTTTTAACCAGCCTAACACCACAAATATCCCTCTTTGTCAGTGTTAGTTCATCTCTCTCAAAAACACATAGGTATAATCCTAATGATATCATAGTCAACACTACACAAATTTGGAGTAGCACCGCGAACCCTTGGTGGTATACGAAGAGGAATATTGTGTATCTTTATCAGGATATATGGCTTCATGATGCACGATGTTCTCCAAAAGCATAACATATGGCCTAGCTACGAAGTAGCTAACGTCGTAGCACATCAAAGAAAAGGAGCGTCGAGGGCCTTTGGTTTTTTGCCAACGCCAGGCGCGAGGACAAATATAATTCGTCTTGACATTATGCGCGTTCCAGGACCCATCTATGAGGTACCTTGACAGCCAGAAGCAGAGAAAGTCGCACAGTGTGTAATGAGAGCCTCTTCCTTCAAAAGAAGTTGGCGTGTCCAGAATTTTCTTCTCAATTTCTTAGCAGTCTTTTGCTTTGCAAAGTCGCGATAGAAATAGGTTATCCACCTTCGACCACATATTTTTCGCGCCCGTTGTAACCAGCAAGTGCTTCTCCGAAGGTTTGGTCGAGGTCCATCTCGTGGTCGTCTTTTTCACCTCCCTATGCACTCCTTCATTTGTTCGAAGAGTGAAATCTCAACGTCAGAGTCCAAAGGGGCCAAAGGGTCCTTTTGTCCCATGCAAGGAAGCTCTAGCAGCATTTCACTATCCTTAAGGGTAGGACCAGCTACGAAGGTCGAGAACTGAAAGCTGTGAGTTTTCTTCGAATACCTCAAAAATAGGGTCATCAACATGTCATTATCGAGCCTGACACTCGACCCTTTAGTCGCACGGACGACATGGTATATTCCGGCACGAGTGAGTTCGGATTCATAATGTTCGAGGATGTAGACCGTCCACTCCTCCATCCAAACCAGCTTCTCCGTTAAAGTTTGATGGAGAGTATCAGTGAAGGGGTATAACCCATCTTCAAGACCCTGCTGATTCACGTCACTGATGTTGACGAGATCCCAGTCATCTCTCTCAGGTTCAGGTATCAATTGCAGAACATCTTTCACCGGGGATGCTTTAAGCTTCGTTTTCCTGACAGTATCCAAATAGAAATCTTCCCCACCCAAATACGGGGCCTTGCACCACAGATCCTTGGGGACTTCTGGTAAATCGATTGCTTCTTTCAAAGAATTAGTACGAGCCATCTCTATGGGATACATAACACAAGAAAATAAGCACCAAAGATAAACCAAAATTTGACTGCATGCCTAATTGATTTGAATTTTCAAATATGAGGATTGCGCTATTAAAGGATGAGATCTACTAACCGTGTTGCTGTCTAAGCGTTTGAAGTCTTTGGTTGATGGTGACAAACAATTGATTGAAACCTTGAATCTCTTGTGGAAGAGTTTGCTCTCTGATCATAAGCTTCGCCGATAACAATGGTGTAAAAAGTTCTAACTGTTGGAGTGGAAGGGTTTATATAGAGTCTTTTGAAGACCCTGACCTTTCAAATCTTTTTGAATCATTCACTACCTCGGTAATCGGGGGAATAATGTGGATATCGTTCGCAATTCATGCCCACGCCCAATTAAAGGCTATACGACGTTACAGAGACCTAGGAAATGATGGCTGCTTCTGGGGGCTAGGGTTTCTGAGTTTGATTTGAATTAATTTGAAAATCGGCGTGAAAGCCACGCACGACTGGTTTTGCGCGGTTATACAGCAACGCACGTGTTATACGCGCAAAAGGGGGCTAATGTAGATAGTGCATCCCAGATAGATTTATTAATCCACGTGGCAGCCATCCAGGAGGTTCGATGGTACTCCATTACTACACTATCATTGTCTTTATATTCGCACTTATCTATGTGGGGGCTGTGAGACAAGGTCGCCCTCGATACTAATCGCGTGGGAGTTGTAGGGTTCAAGTTGCCTGCAGGCTAGAGTAAGGCATGTCGCACGCGAACAGCAGCCGCACTTGCGTGCGACCCTTGTCAATTGTCTGAGAGATTTGATGATCACATGTCCTATATACGAGGACGACCGTTTGAACGGTCCTTATATATACGAACGATTGTGTAACGTGCCCTATATATATGTATGGACGAACGTTCCGTTACGAGGAGGATATCTAGTCGGCATATGCGGACGCATTAACCCCGCATAACGGTAACTCCTATGCCCTATATATAGAGGCGTTGACCTTCCATGGCACCTCTCGGATCTTTCGCTAATCATCATATTGTCTCTCTCTCAGGCAATTAGCGAGAGCTTACTCTTCCCCTACCCGTACTCTCAATCTCTCTGTGCTCTGTTCTTGTTCTTGTCTGTTGCAGGTGTACACTGAGATCTTCCCGAGAAGGATCTCTTGTCCACAACATGTCAATATCATAGCAAGTATAAATTGACACATGTCATTTTTTGGTGCAACCTGAGCACTTTTATGCTTCTTCAGTTTAAATTTAATAGACTTCAGATTTGTTCCTTCATTTTTCACTTTGTGAAAAAAAAATTAATCTATTTAATATTTTTGGTATTCTATAGTAATTATTATTTCGTAAAATTTGTTTAAAATTAATAAGAAACTGGAAAAATAAAGAAAATATGTCATATATTTTAAAAATTAATTAAAAAAAAATGAAAAATGACATTAACATTTTATTACATAAATCATTTTGGTTTTTCTGCACAGTTTCCCTTTGTAAATTGATTTTTCATTCCTTCAATTCATTTCACTTCCCCTTCTAATTTTCAAGCTCTCCTTTTTAAATCAGTAAATTTTCATATTTATACCTCCATTAGTTATTTTTATAAAGGTTTTTTAATGTATATATTATTTTCTATATTGTCTTGTAATTTTGATTTGATAGATTTTTTGTTCAAATTAGTAAATTAATCTGGAAAGACAAGAAAAGCTATCATATCTTTCAAACATAACTGACGGAAAACAAAGAGGAAAACTTATTTGACTTTTTTTTTCCCATTTTTGAAGTTTTTCCTCCACAATATCCCCTTACCATTTGAGGCTTTCCCTTCTCCATTTGCAAGATATTCAATTTATATATTGTAAAACATTGTATTAGTACTTTCATTATTTATTTTTTTAATCTATAAACTATTTTATGTATTCATTAGCAATTACTATTTGATGAAATTTGGATTAAAATTATATGAATCTGTAGAAATATAAAAACGTATAAATTATTTTTTTAGAACACAAATGTATAATTTCTATTAAACACTAGTTGACCGAAAAAAAGAAATACAATTTCAGCTTTCTATTATGTATCATGGATTAAAATTATATGTTATTTTTCCTCCACATTCGTCCCAGATCATAAATGTTAATTCAACTAAGATTAAAATCCAAATAGAAAGTCTTTCATTCGAAACGAAAAAATATTAAAACACAATAAATATCCAATTGATTTTATATAAATTTTACTTTGTCCATCATCCCCTAGTTAAAGAATCTATACATAGGTTGTTAGAATATTCTCAAAAAAAAAAATCCATATAATACAGAGTCCCGCGCAAAGCGCGAGGTATCGCCTAGTTTACATAATAGTCTTTCTTCGGAAAAACAAGAGTAATAATGCGGATATGAACACAAACAATTATTTAACTATCAACAAACATAGTCGAGGCTCGATCGTGACCCGATCATGCTTCTTCGGAGTTCGAATCTGTTTGATCTGGGCTCGATCTTGCAAGATCAAACCTCGACTATGCTGATCGGGCTTTTGAGCCAAATATATGTGCTCTCGAGTTACTCATTCTGAAACCCCGATCAGCATAGGCGAGGCTCGGTCTTGCAAGATCAAGACCCGATCATTCTGGATCTTGCAAGACCGGGACCCCGATCATGCTTCTTTGGAGTCCGATTTTGTTTGATCTAGGCTCGATCTTGCGAGATCGAGTCTCGACTATGCTGATCGGGCTTTTGAGCAAAAAAATTGTGCTCTCGGGTTACTCATTCCAAAAAAATCTAAAAATCTCCAAATTTCAATGTTTTTTGACATCCAAGCCATTCAAAAACATACGTAAAAAAATCTAAAACATCGATAACATCAAAACTCGTCCAAATGCATAAACCAACCATCAAAATCATCTGTAACATCAAAATTATCCGTAACATAAAATACCAACCATTAATAACATCCATAAACCAAATTATTAATCATCCATAAAAAAAACATAATAAACATCCATAACATAGTCTTTAATTCTCATCTTATTCTTCATTGGTGTCATTTCCATCTTTGTACTCCTCGAAACCAAAAGACCACAGCTTCACGGCATACGATCTTGCCCTCTCGTAGATATTATCTACGATCTTCTCCATAATATTATGTGAGTACATATCCGCAATCAAGAACTCAAGCACACATATGACAAAAATACATGAGTGATGGATGTTTACACATGGGGTGATTGCGTGGAAATGAATGGTACTACAACTCTGTTAACTCGCCTTGACCGGTAGCCTCCTCATTCATATTCTTGATGCACTCCGGGAAATATTTCATAATTCCTTCATACGGGGACCCATTAGTACCTTCCGCGACAGGACTCGGATCGTAGACAACAAACATTCTATTGACGAGATCCGGTAAAACAAATACTAGAGTTGTGTAATACCCAGCTTAGTAATATGTGGTACCCAGCTTGGTAAAACAAATACTAGAGTTGTGTAATACCCAGCTTAGTAATACGAGATCCGGTAAAACAAACATACTTGGAAGGGAAAGTAATATGTGGTCACTTGTGTAATACCCAGCATTTTTAGCTAAGGGTTATTTGGTAATTCGGTAAAACAAATATTAGAGTTTAAAAAAAATGATAATATTACAATTTCAAACTTACTCTTGACTTGTTTTCTTATTTTTCTAAGAGTGCATTTTTTTATATTTAAAGACATAATAGTTTATTTTGAGTTATTTGGTAATTTTATTCTAATGTAAAATTTATCTTTTTTTTGTATTACATGGGAATTGGAAATTTCATTTTTACCCCTCTTGCTTGTGTAATTTTATACTTATCATCAATTTCTAATATTTTGCATCTCAATCCTCTTTTGCTTGATATTCCATTTCTACCCAACTAACTAGTTGGGAGATTTATAGTTTCTCTCCAAGACCCTTCCCACTAACTTGGTCAACTCACATTACCATATGGTTTCCTCATTATCATGAGGCTAAATATATACATATCCCCATCATTTAGTTTTTTTTATCTCCATCCACCCCATCACTCTTTATCTATCTCTCTCAATTTTTCACATACTTTTCTCCTCAAGAACACAGAATGGGGCTTTCTTATCTCTCATCAAACTCCATTCTCGGATTTGGGGGTTGACCCTCACAAAACAACCCCAAAACTTCATTTTTCACCTTCCAAATGATGAAAAACTTGAGCCCAAGGCCATAGTTACCCTCTGGGGAGTTATTTTCTTCATACTCTTCAAGAATTCAAGCTCTCTAGACTCTAATGTAAGCATCAAATTCTTCTTCTTATTCATCTACTCTACTCATCATGTTGATAGTTCATGCTCATCATAGAAAATTACTTGATCATTGTTTGCAAGTGTGTTTTGGGTCTTGAATTGTAACTTTTGAGCATGAATTCCTCAAATCTCTCACATGATTCTTCCAATCCTTGATGTGAATCTCTTATTTCATGTCTAAATGGTTGTATCTAGGTATATATCAAGTTATGTTTAGTTTCATGTACCATAGAATTGATTTGATTATGTTTTGAGTGTTCTAGGTAAAATTGCATGTTGTTACAATCTGACCAGTTTGTCAAAAATGTAGATTATCTCCAAATTTTGTCTCTTTAAAATTTTCAACTCTTTCATATTTTCAAAACTAGACTGAGAGATGGTCATTTTGAGGAAAAAAACAATTGCATGGCCTTCGTGGTTAGGGAGATGAGCTCATTCAAAGTTGCATGTTTTCTGAAACTCTATTTCTGTAACAATTTTGTCGTTATTGTAAAAACCCACTTTTTAGAAATTTTTTGAACCTCATCTTTCTTGTGTTGTAACTAGACACATTGATGATTAATTATGGATAAGATGAGCATCATTTATATTCTCCAAGTGGTAATAATCACGTTTCAAAGTTGAAAGTTTCTGCCAAATACTTTTCTGCACAACATTGTTTGTTTATTTTCTAAGTTGAGTTTTATGATAGCTATGCATGCTTGTATTAATTTTTCTGAAATTAGACACATATAGGTTCATCATAAATTAATTTCATAATTTTAGGAGATACTTTGATATGGTAAATTTGCCTCTAAATTTTGAGCTTGTAGTTTCACATTTTAGAAAACTTGAGTTTTTGGAACTTCCAAGTATTATCTTTAACTTATTTGTGATATTGAACATCAATATATGTCCATTAGTTACATTTAGAATCATGTGCATGTGGATCATGTATTTGACTCGTGAGTATACCACTTGAGAAAACGTGTTAATTAGGATTATTGAGATGGACTTAGTATCCGACCTAGACAAACATCCATGCATTCGTTACTAGGAAGTAGCATCATTGTGACTAGATACTTGTAAATTGTAGGCGAAGAATTCGTAGACATAGGATACTTCAACTATCTGTGAAGATTGTGAATCGCTATCTCGGTGTAAGGTGAGATTACATGCTTAACCTCGTGTGCCTTGCTTCCTTCGTGTCAAAACATGATTTTATGTCTTGTCTGAAAAATGTATTAGAGAGTTGCATGCTTAGTCTTGTGTGCCTAGCTTCATTCGTGTCGAAATTTGATTTTATAACTTGTCTCAAATGTGTTTTGTGATTCACATGCTTCAGTCGAGTTTGTTTACGTTTCGAAATAATATCTTTGAAACTGTCACGTGAAAATAATAGATCGTTAATAACGTAAAGTGGAATATGTCACGTACCGGAATCTGTTACTATTTGGTAGATTCTTCGTCGACCATTATTATTTGAAAAACCCTTTGTTGGCATTGGCTCTTCGCATTGTTGGCTAGAGTCCCATCTAGTTCTCACCCTTCCGGCCTTTTGCTTCTTAAGGGGGTGTTGCAACACTTAAGGTCTAGAATGGTGTTTGGGAGGTCCTTTGTTGAAAATTACTATTTGGTAGGTCATTTGTTGACCATTATCCGGTTACTGTGCATAATAATTGGCTCCTATTATTCTATATTTGGAAAGTAGCACTTGTGAAGGATTTAAATGAAAATGTTCGAAGCTTTGGAATATTGCTACTAGTAAACTGGTTAACATTGTTGTTTATGACGCTGAAAACATTGGGAGAAGAAGACCCAAGCTGATGTTGAAGCCCAAAATTGAAACTTAGCCCATATGTGGTTTGTAGTCCAACGGTAGAGGCTAGCCCGAAGTGGTTTGAGGAGAGCCCAAACTGATTTGAAGGGAGCCCATTGGGAGTGTAAACCCTAGCTCCCGTTCATGCTTGCTAGTACTGGGCTGAGAGGTAGGTGGTGGACGCTGCTGGTGTTGGTGGCGCCAGAGATGCCTGGAACTGAGGCGGTGGGTGTGGATCAGGTGGTGGTCGTGGCGGAGTGGCCGTGATCTGGAGCGATTGGATTGCAGCAGTGAAGGCTTGAACGGCGGTGGCGATGACAGGGGATTCGGGTGGTGTCCACGGTGGTTTTGGAGGCGGAATTGGCGAGGGAAACGCTGTGGCTTGTAGGGCACGGTGGGAGCCGTGAATGCGACGTCGAATGGGGACGATATTTGCGCCGGTGACGGTGAGGCCGGTGGTTTCAAATCTGGGTGGTTGTAGTTCGCCTTCTGCAGAGCCGTCGAAGGATCCGGTGGTTTGGGTTGAATTGGCGGATCGGAACAACGTGACTTCACCGGTGATTTGGACGGAGAAGAAAGGTCGAGCGGCTTCGCAGGTTCAGGATGGACGGGCTGCTTCGCTTGAGCCGGGGAAGAAGGCCGGAGCAGGAGCGCTGGCGTCGGTGGCGGCGTTGGTTTCGTCGAAACCTGCTCGGATTGGAGGCTGAACTTGGCTTGGTCTTCGAGTTCCCCGCTGTTGTTCGGTGACGCGGCTTTGGCAGTGTCGCATTTGTGACTCATAGAAGCTACTTACACCACGGCTGTTGCCATGGGAGTTGCCGAGATTTCAGAGGTGTCTTACGGTGGTTCCTTCGCTTGCAGGTTGTTGATTGGCGGCGATTGTAGCAGCGTCAGGCGTGCTTTGAGGGCGGCGAACTGACCTTCAAACGCATCGAATTTGTTCTCTAGAACTCCGATTCGCGTCTCTAGTAGCTTATCAAGCATATGTGTTGTGAATTCTTTGAGCGTTTGGCGGAGTTCGTCAATCGCATATTTGTTCGACATGGTTTCACCAGCTTAATGGTGAAATCAATGAAAGCACCACATTGATACAACCAGTATCATGAAGCTGTTTGGAGAAGCTTCAATCTCCCAAGTATTGCTACGGATTGAATAAACTAGAACTAAAATTACAAAATAACTGAAATAAATCAAAAAGACAATTTTTATTTCTTGTAAATAATCCTAACCTTACAGTGTTTAAATAGAAAAACAATAACCCTAGCTAGACTACTTGACGTAACAGGCTTGGGCCACTCTACCAAGTAATTAAATAACTAATTAGTAAAATAAAATAAATAATTAATGACTAATTAAATAAATAAACTATTAATTATGTAATTAACGATAATAATAATATTAGTTATATTGTTGATCCGGATCGTAGGATTGACCCGTATCATAAACACCATAGTCCAAAACTCCAAAAATACTAACATAAAATCATTTGTGTACTTTCTTGTCCGTAGAAGTAGAAAATATTCCAAATCAAACTTCCCAGTACTTTAGTTTCACTCAATCATAGTTAAACGTAAATATGAACGGTCTCGTGTATTCGATAAATCGGTACAAATAATTATCGTTTTACTTGTGACGTTGTGCACATGCGATAGTACATGGTTTAGCGCACTCACTAATAAGATTTATTCACCCTATGGAATTAGTTCTTAGACACGGGCCACCACTATTTTGGGAAACTATAAATCCAAACCTATATTTTGGGCTAATTAAAATAAATTAAAGATGACACAATGGTGTATTTCAATATAGGTTCCATACGATCTTTGGGTTCCTATATTGGGGATTCGAACTTCAATTGATAGAAAAAGAACATCAAGAGTACAACCATGCAAACGATAAATTACCTACTACAAAAAAAAAACAAGATTCAAGCCAAACCAGAAACATCCGTCCTCAAACATAACACCACATTATAAAGTACCAAGTTTTTAATTTAAAGAAAGGCAAAGCAACAAAAGATGAACAAAGAACCCACCACACTCAAGTCGATTTAACTTTTCTGTTTCCAGATTTCTCTTCCAAGAATTTAAAAAGGGCCTCTGCATTTGGATCCACCTTCTTACCATCAACTTGAATGAAACTATCAACCTGACATCAGCATCAAACCTCCTCTGTAGGTCGTAACAGTTGTATTGAAGATTGTCAGTGGTGCTTCTTATTGGAATGAAAGTGGTAAAGAACAACAAGAAGAAAAGACCGATTGACAGCAACGAATGGCATAATTGTCCAGATAATGGTTTTAGTTGGGTACCCCGCCCGCGAACCTTAACGGAGTGGGGCTAGGTGACAAACTAGGTATAAGTCTGTCTATATAAGGAGACAACCTCCTACACATTATTATAAGAGATATGAGAGACATAATAATAATACACTACTGTAGAGATCATGTGCTGATCATAATACAGTAAACCCTAGACTCTCTCTCTAACTAGCCTCCATTGGTGGAACTTGGTGTGGATCAGAGTTTTCGTCCTAGTGATTCGAGCCAGACTGTGGGAACAAGGCGGGCACGTGAAAGCAAGCATCCTACGATCATCCGCTGTGCTTAGGAGCTAAGAAAGACAAGGTAAACACATGAATCTTCCGCTATAATTCATGTTGTAGATCTGTATGTGATAGATCATGTTCGTCCTTCAAAAATGAGGTTGTGTTGTTGGTGGTTTTTGATTTGTAGGCCTTTATGGTTGTTTCAAAGATTTTTGGTGGTGCTCAATTCAATTTCCTGAATTATGATTTAATGTAGGTAGAAAATGAATTGAATTCGGGTTGTTGGTGGGTTTGATTTGTATGCCGTGACTGTTGTATTGAAGATTGTTGGTGATGCTTGGTGTTGGAATGGTAGGACTGAAGAACAACAAGAAGAAAATATCGATTTAGAGCAATGAAGGGCAAAGTCGTCCAAAAAATGGTTTTAGTTTGGTACCCCCACCAACTAACTAACGGACCTTAACGGAGGAGGCGTAAGTAAGTGAAAATTGTGGTCTCTGAAGGGTGTAAATGGAGATTTGCTGACATAAGGGGGGTGTAAATGAAGATGTATCATTATTAAAGGAGTGAAAGTGAAAGTTCTCAAGTGTATGAAAGTGGAAAGCACGACACTTTATCACTCTCCTTCTTGTCCCACAACCCCAGAAAACATCACCGTTGGTGTATCGCCATTTGTGACTTACAGAGACAATAATGATTGAGCTGAGCTCTCCCACTGTTTCAAATCGCTTGCCCTTCAATCTCATTCTAGTTTACACCATAGTTATAGCTACTATTTCGATCTCAAATCTCAGTGAAGTAGAAGCTGGGTTTGAATTCCATCCTCTGATAGTCTGATAAAGCTACCACATTCCTGGAATTCCAGATCACCGTCGGCTGGAGTTCTCAACGTGAATGATTACGGTGCCATAGGGGATGGCATCCATGACGACACACAGGTACTACTACTCAATTACTCAAACATCGGCTTCATTGTTTTTCCAGTGATTAATCTAGTGATTAATCTCAAACTTCTTCGCACCAATTTTTGTGGGTTTGTTCCAGGTTTGTAATTTTCTATTTTTATTACTAGTTTGAAGAAGAATTTCCTGATGAATACAATAGTATATACTTGGCGTGTGCCTGCAACTTTCCTTTTGAAGGAAATGCAAATCCTTTGAATTATGTGGTGTAATTGAAGTTGCTACTCTTGTGGTGTTATCTTTTTTTTGGTAAACAAAGGAGGCAAAACGCCTAAAACACAGACCTAATACATCCTACACCAGAAAGATCAAAATCTAACAAGCTAGAACAATACACCAGAGGAGAAAACATAAAGTGTTTCTCAAAATCCATAAAATGACAATTCTGGGCTAGACAGTTAGCCACCCCATTTCCTTCTCTCCAGATATGAGCAATTCCTCCATTAACTCTAGCAAGCAAATCTCTAATTAAACTTACCATTCCTCCCAAAGAAGCATCCACACCAGAATCCGAGACACAGCATCAGCAGAATCAAATTCCACCATGCAATCATGTTGATCCAGTTCTTTCACAATTGAGAGTCCAATCAAAATAGCCCATAACTCACCTTGGAGCACAGAAGTAGGCACCAAAACCTGTTGTAACCCCCAGAGCCATTCACCCTGGTGATTTATGCAGACAATTCCAATTCTAGTAGAATCATTAGTAGCCACTGCACAATCCACATTTATTTTAATCTTACCAGAGGGGGGAACCAACCATTTAACCACCACAGGAGCCATTTTCAGCTTCTTCAAATCAAACTGTAACCCCTGCATCACTCTCATGGCTTGCCCATACAGAAAGTCCTCAACATTCTCCGGCATAATGATCTCAGACTCATGCATATTCAAATTATGCCACAGCCAGATCTGAGAAGAGGTGACCAAAAACAGAAGTTGCCAATCTATATCAGCCTTTTTACCCCAATTTTCACATAAATTGAAATCCACCCAATCAATTAGATCAAAGTTACAGAAGCTCTGCCAATGATCATCATGAACAATTAACTTCCAGACCCTAAGAGCCAAATCACAATCTCTCACTGCATGCAAGGAAGATTCACACACACCACCACAAAGGAGAGAAGCAGCCCTTGCAATAATGCCTCTTCTGGCTTTAAGCTGCTGAGTTAACAACCTGTCATGTCTAAGTAACCATATAAATGGTTTCCATCTTTGATACCCCTTTATTTTCCAGATTCTAGACCACTTCTTATCACATGAAGGTCTAGAATTTTTTGCAACAATATCAGTATAAGCAGAGGACACTGTCAACTTACCTTTATTATGAAGCCACACCACCTCATCCTTCTCAGCTGTATCCCCAGTGACTGCAACTAATTGTAACAGCTCTAATATAGGTTTGGGTAACTTTTAATCAAACCTACAACACTCCCACCCAGTCTCACTGCTCCAGTAGCTATCTACAGTTGACAACAACTCCTCCTCTGACACATCAGCCATTGCCACATCAATTAACCTGAACTGACCCAGCCAATTATCAATCCAAAACAGAGTGCTCTTACCATTTTTGACATTAATACCAATACTCTTAGAAACAGCCAACATGCTCTTATGAATCTGCTTCCACACTCTTGAATAATAGGGCTTAGTTTGAACATCACCCTCTCTTATAGGAGGTGGACCATACTTCTGGACCAGCTCCCTAGCCCACACAGAAGACTGATTCTTGAGAATTTTCCAACCACTTTTAGCTAATAAGGCCTGGTTAAAAGACCTCAAATCTCTCAAACCCAAACCACCCCTATATTTAGGAAGGATAGAAGTCTCCCAACTGATCAAAGGCATTTTAGCTCTATCAACAGAACCACCCCAGAGAAATCTCTTACACACTCTGTCAATTTCCTCAATCACTGAAATAGGCAATAACACAGATTGCATTGCATAAGCTGGAAGAGCTTGTAAAATAGAATTTATAAGAGTAATTCTTCCTGCCAATGACAATTGAATAGCCTTCCAACAAGAGAGTCTCTGCATGACTCTATCAACCAGAAATCTAAACTTGGCAGCTCCAAATTTAGAATGAATCAGAGGCATACCTAAATGCATGCCTAAATCATCAGTTAGAGAGATACCCAACACACTACTAAGCTCTCTTGCAAGACTTTTAGAAACTGTAGAACTCACAAACAACTTAGATATATCCAGACTTACAAACTGACCTGCCACCTCACAGAAGTCATCCAACACCTTCTTCATAACTCTAACCTGTTTCTTAGTAGCTTCACCAAACAACAGTAAGCCATCCGCAAAAAATACATGAGTAAGAGCTAACCCACTTTTAGAAAGCTTGATTCCCTTCCACTTACCTTGATCCACAGCTACCTGAATCTTCTGAGCAAGAACTTCCATAGTTAACAAAAACAGGTAAGGAGAAATGGGGTCTCCTTGCCTTAACTCTCTTTGAAGAGAAAACTCAACTAATTGCTCCCCATTCCAAATAATCCTCATAGAAGAGGGAGTGACATAATCCATAATAAGAGACTTAATATTGCAAGGAATTCTAATAGAAGAGAGAACAGAATCCAAAAAACTCCACTTAACCTTATCATAAGCTTTTGCTAGATCTATTTTTATAGCAATCCCTCCTTTCTTACCTTTACCAGTCCTCAAACAATGGCACACCTCCTGAGCTAGAATAATGTTCTCACTAGCCATTCTTCCAGGGAGAAAGCTGAACTGAAGAGGATGAATAATTCTCTGTAAAATGGCTCTCAATCTTTGAGTGATTAGTTTAGTAATGATCTTTAGAGATACATTACATAAACTAATATGTCTGTAATGACTAAAAGAAGAAGGAGCCTCCACTTTAGGAATTAAAGCTATAAGAGTACCATTGATGTCTTCAGGAAGTTTACCAGAAGTACAAGCTCTTTGAACCATGTCAACCACAGCTCCTCCCACCTGGGACCAGAAGTGCTGATAAAACCCTGGAGGAATGCCATCTGGACCGGGAATTTTGTAAGTCCCCATAGAGAACACCACAGCTTTTACCTCTTGAGCAGTTACTGGAGCAGCCAAACAAGCCCTCTCAGCTGCAGTTAATACACCCCCAGACCACGAAAGAGCAGCAACATGCAGGTCAGAAGCAACACTATACAGCTGTCTGAAGTGAGAGGTGACTTCAATCTTCAATCTATCCACATTATCACACCAAGAACCATCACTAAGTTTAATCATAGAGACCTTATTTCTTCTCCTTCTAGCAATTGTGGAAGAATGAAAAAACTTAGTGTTCTTGTCACCCAACAAGAGTTTATCCATCTTGACTTTTGAAACCAATACAACTCCTCCTACATCAGCACAGTATTAAGCTGATTCTGCAGCTCAAGCTCCAACTTTACCAAAAACTTATTCTCCTTCCAAGCCACCACTCTTTGAATGCCCAGCAGTCTTGCCTTCAACCTCCTTTTCCTAGAAAAGATATTCCCAAACTCCTTCAAGTTCCATTCTCTAACATCCCTAACAAACCCCTCAATATTGGCTGGAGCACAAGAAACCTCAGACCAGTGAAGCTGCACAAGAGTACTAAAACTGTCTTCAAGAAACCAGCTAGCCTCCATTCTAAAAGGTTTCAAAGAAGCACTAGGCAAAGGAAGACCTTGAGTGTCAATCACCAATGGATGATGATCTGAATTCAACCTAGTAACATGTCTCACCAAGGCTTCAGGGAAGAGTAATCTCCAATTAGCATTGCAAACAGCTCTATCAATCCTCTGCCTGATAGTCCTTCCCTGAAACTGTGAGTTTGACCAAGTAAACCTTGGCCCATCAAACCCCATATCCATAAGCTTACATTCATTGAAACAATATAGCATTTGATTACAATGCCTTTGGCTAATAGGTCTCCCACCCCTCTTCTCAGCAGCAGAACCCACCTGATTGAAATCACTAGCAATCATCCAAGGTAGGGAATGATTTCTAGCTAGAGAAGCTAGGTAACTCAATAAGTCCTCCCTCTCTAAAGGGACAGGGCTAGCATAGACACCATTAAACAACCACTCCTGTTTATTTTTCCTTCTCACAAGCCCAGAAATGGCTTGAGTAGAAGAAGAAACAATTTCTACCTTCATAACAGAGCTATCCCAAAGAAACCAAATTCCACCACTGAAACCCTGGGCTTCCACACAATGTACAGAATTTAAACGACATCTACTGCAGATTTTACTCAAATGAGAACTGGGAACCCTAGGTTCCACCAAAGCCAGCAAATCATCTGAAGAAGAATGACAGAGATCTAAAACAGATCTTACCGTATCACGATTACCCACCCCTCTGCAGTTCCATACTGCAATCTTCATGGACTTACTACGAGGGGTTGAATCGAACAGTCGATCCAGCAGACTTGTTGGAGATAAACCCCTGCTCCTGGCCACATCTTGTAGCGCCTGAATTACCACCCTCATTCGCAGAGGTGTAGTCACATCCATCTCCCAATCCCGTGCCGGAAGTACCCAGGGAAGACCGACCTCCAAATTGAACTGAACCAAATCCAGCCATTAATCCACCATTACCAGAGTCGGAGGCAGCCACTCGTAACTTAGCAGAATCTCGACGCCCTTGAACTGCAGATTGACCCTTCAGAATTGAGCCATATTCAGCCGACGAAGACCCCGCCTGAAAACTCTTAATCACCGGAAAGGAATTGAAGTCCAATTTCGCCAAAGGAACACGAGACTTCCCGTGATTAGGGTTTACACCCCCTTTCTTCTGATTTGCTGAAGCTTTGACCCCACCCCCGCCACGTGGCCATTTATTATTGGTCCCCGTAGCACGAGACGAATCACCAGTCTCATTCAAACCACCCGTAATGGAAAAAGCTCCTCTACTACGCAGAGGACCATCCCCTCCAATCTCATCCGTTGAAAGAACGTTAAACCGTGATCCCAGATCCGAAATAAACGGATTAGAATTCTGATTCTCTACAACAGGCGTACCACCCGGCTTCCCTAATCTCTCGCCACGTGGACGGCTGATCATATTCGTCTTCCTCCTAGCAGCAATCATCCAGGAGCCGAAATACGCCTCCGGTGCCGGAGATTTATCAGCAACCACTTTCTCCGACATCTCCCCAGAATCACCAGCCGCTGGAGTACCCTCCTCCGTGCTCATCGACACTTCCGGAGTTAAACGAGGGCAATTTTCCCTCCGATGGCCATACGTCCCATACTCAAAACAGATCTGGTGGAGACCTTCATACTCCACCAAAATCTTCTTCCCATTCACCCAAATAGCTGGAGTCAGGCTCTTCTGCAAATCCACTTCCACACAAACCCTCACAAATTGACCACGAGCAGTGGCGAGGGTCGTCCGATCAACCTTCAAAGTCTTACCAAACAGATCACCGATCCCCATTAGAGTGTCTTCATAAAAGTATTCAACAGAAATTCCCCTCAATCGGAGCCAAACAGGAGTCACCTTCGTTGACTGAACAAAAGGATCAAAGTGAGGGATCCAAGTTTGAACAGTAAGGTAATTGCCTTGAATCATCCATGGTCCATTAAGCAATACATGTTCATAGTCCTCCTTCAGGTAGAATCTCATACAGTAGAAACCGTTAGCAATATCAATGAGTTAAAAACCCTTACCGAGTTTCCACTGAGCCGTCAATCTCGCCTGAAGAACACCGAAACTCGGATCCTTCCCTAAAACTTTGATGATCAAAGCCTTACTCCAAGGCCGATGGAGTTTTCAGAGAGATGCACCGTCGATACGAACATGGATCTTACCGTCCGTAGTGATTTCTGATCGGAAACCGACCTCTGCCATAGATGCCGGCGAGATCTCTTCCGCCTCCATATACAGCTTCGGCGAGGCTTTGAGAAGAACATCATTGAACTGACGATTTCCTGAGACCGACTCGTCCTCATCAGAGAGTGAGGAACCGGCGACAAACCTACGTTTGAAATTCGCCTGATTCCGGCGAAGTGCCGGAGAAGTTTCCTCCATCGTAGTTACCGGCGGAAAAAACGGAGGCGGTTGGAGGAGGGAGGTGGGAGAATTTTTCTCAACTTCCATCACTACTCTTGTGGTGTTATCTTAATGCTACAAGATTATCAATAGATTAGCAAGTTTTGTATCTCTATAGCTGAAATCGCCACCTTAAAATACGTGAAAATATGTCTGACGCCACCATCTTTTTTCGGCACCATCTTTGTTAAACTCTTAGCACGGCACAGATGGAAAATCTGGAACAACTATATGGTTTCCGAATGTCTTCCACATTACTTGTCTTTTGTCTTTGTCATTTGTCTGTGTTCATTACAGACATTTGTAGTTTCATTCAGCAGAATTTGTATTTCCTAGTAAAGGGTCATCATAGATAAGCTAACACCGTGTTGTTTCTTGGTTTGAACTTACAAATTGTTTTAGTAAATGAAACTTTTGTCTGATTGCGATGTTACACCTTCACTTTCAGGCATTTAGAGATGTTTGAAAGTTAGCTTGTTCTTTCTCACAAGAAGCAAAAATAGTAATTCTGGCAGGAAACTCCTATATCCTTGGACCTACTTACTCCGGCGGCCCCTGCAGCTCGAAGTTGAAATTGAGGGTATGGCTCATTTAGCTTTTGTAGCAGATCCTGTTTCTGTGTTTGCTCAATCCATGTTGGTGCTGTGTAGGTTTTAGGTTGTATCATTGCCCCCCAAGATCCTAGCATCTGGGATGGTTTGAATCCCCAAAAGTGGCTCTATTTCCATAGTTTTAACCACTTGACTGTAGAAGGCAACGTAGTAGTTGATGGAAGGGGACATGAATGGTGGGCTCGTTCTTGGAAAAGGAACACAACCCACGTAAGCCGGCGAATTTCTCCCTCATCTTTTGCTACCTCAACAATATCGTGAGTTCACTTCTAGCATTCTTTTGACAGCCATGCCGACATGCTCCAACGGTTAGTGATGCTTCTTATTGGCCGTTCTTTAAATAATAGTACTTCCACCCGAATAATTGAAGCGGAGACTACAATGCAGGCTTTGACCTTCCATAGATGTGATGATCTGAAAATCAGGAAACTGACTACGGTAAATAATCAGCAAATGCACATTGCTTTCACCAGTTGTGTTCATGTCACAGCGTCTCATCTGAAAGTCATGGCGCCTGGTTCTAGCCCCAACACTGATGGTATCCACATCAGCTCATCTCATCACGTTGAAGTCAAGGATAGTATCATTGGAACAGGTCAGTTGATGCATGTTCTTTTATGATCTTTGTGTATTGTTTTTGGACATCTGTTGATGACTTGGAGTTTCAGCTGGTCTGTCCAACTGAAACAAAGCTGGTGTGTGCGTTCAAACGCAGGGAAGAAAATCAAGAACTTGAAGTCAGTCAACAGTCAAAGGATGCGTCCAGACGCAGAGGAGGTGCGTTCATACGCAGCTCTGCGTTCAGAAGCAGGCATGCTGCGTTCAGACTCAGGAGACGATTTCCAGAATCTTCCCAGGGCGGTTTAGAAAGGGCAGAACAGGAATTTCAGGCATCAATTTTGGAAACTGTGGCAGTATAAATAAGAGGCGTCTCAGCACCGAAAAATCATCATTCAAGTATACAATTTACCAAGTCAGAACAGAAGTGCACGGCAGAGCAGGAGCACGGAAGTAGTCTACGCTCTCAAAAATAACTCATTTGATCTATCTTCTCTTTATTATATAATTTTGTTTCTCAATAATGTATGCTAGCTAAACTCTTTACCTAGGTTCTCGGTGAACCTAGGGTTTATGAATTCAGTGACCTAGTTTTTTTTACTATCAGATTCATGACTGGTTTTTAGTCTTAATACAGTAGAGGTTTGTTTATTATTCTGTCTTCAGTTTTTACTTTATGCATGAATGGCCTGATCACCCAGGAGTGCTACAGACAGGATCTGGTGCGCGAGAGTGGCTAGTGAGAGTTAGGAAGAGAAGACAGTATTTAGTACCCTGCCTTGATGGACCGAGAGGTGAAGAGATTCAGGGGATTAGCCTAAAAGTATTAGACCAACTGCTTGACGCTTAGGGGGAGACTGAGAGGAGAACCTGTAACCCTAGTAGCCTGAGAACAAACCTGCAGATCTAGGTGGACCGAGAGAACCCAAAAATTTGAAGGGGAGTGACAGGTGCATGAGACCGAGATGAGATTGCATAACAGGTATGCTTACATAAACAAAACCGTTGTGTGTTTATGAAATCAAGATAAACTGTAAAAGCAGGATAGTAACCATTGGGGATCCTGAAGCCTAGACTCTTAATTCATCAGTTTGAAAATATGCTTAGAAAATTTACACAAAAAAATAGAGACTTTATTTACTGTTCTTTATTTACAGCACCTTAGCTTAATAATCACAACCACAAACCATTCCTCCCTTTTACAGCCTTGCTATTAATTCTATTATTCACAGTAAAATTTAAAACTGTTCTTGTGGGTTTGATACTTGAGTCGAAAAATACTCTACTTTATTACTTGATCGTATACTTGCAAAAATAAAGCTAAGAATTGCCGTTCAATAGGTCACATATGTTTATCGACTATCAACCGAAAAATAGCTCATGATCACAACTATCAAATAAAATCCTTTTCATATTTTCCTTTAAATTGCCAAAATATGTAGCACCTAATCCGTGTGGTTGATCATGAATGTTTGAGAAGAAACTTAGCAAATACGAACATCACCCTCGGAGATGCATGTCAAGTGAACCAGGAACTTGTTTCTTCTGAAGCTTCGAAAGGCAAACCCATGGCCAAACGTCTCTTTTTGGTTACAAATAACGCATTGGGGAAGTTTTTCGCTGGGTGGAACCAAAAAGACAGGATATTTGTGAAGATCAAGTGTGTAGCTGGGCTCAAATTGAACATAAGCTTGCCAGATACATCTAGCATGAATAGACTGGTCGCAAGCCTCACAGTGATAAAAATACTTGGGGATTACGTCTTCCTCGCAGATCTCACACACATATTCTTCAACGCCTTCAATGGCTGAATATGTTAACAAAAAACCGTGCTCATCATATCTGTGCTTGATTATTCTGGGCAAGAGAGCACAATATGTGTCGATAGTGAAAGCACAAGCGGTACATTCAAAGCCGCGGCCGAAATAGTATTCCTCACATGCATGACACCAAGTAGAGGAATTTAGAAAGGTGCTCTTGAGAACATGTGGATGAGCTTCATGCTTGATGTAGCGAGGTAAGTCAACACTAGTGACCTGCATGGTCAGTATACTGTCATGGAAACTGAAAGTGAACCTACTATAATCTTTCCCATTGGCGTGTAAGGTTGGCCATATTGTTGAACCTCTTATAAGATCCATAAATGAACGAGTTATATCAATAGCATTAGAATCGAATTGGTCTGCAAATAGGATCATTTGGTGACGATGATGCTTGGTCATTTTTCCATTTGTGACTTTTTCCTCTAGCATCGGTTCACCAGCGAGTGGAAGGTGTACCACATCACTTGCGTCGATGGTAACTCCATCCCCAACCCTGAAATAGAAAAAAAAAATATTTAATTTATGTTACATTTTCTGCCAAGAAAAGAGAACACAATTAAAACCAACACTGGAGCACATCAAAAGATTTAATAGATAGACTGATAGATGATAGAGAAAAAAAAATAAAACCTTTGGGGATTAGAGCAATCGTGGACATGTGTCAAGTATCTGCATAGGTTGCAATAGTAAGCCCATCTATGGTCTTTCAAGGCTTTCGTGCAAATTCGACAGTATACAACCGCTCCAGAGAACTTTTTAGGTATAGTATAGATGAGTTCAAGGTCGTGCTCATGAGAAGATATCTTTTTGACCGTTGGTAGTGAAGCGCACTGCTCGTGTACCCAAAACTTGCAAGAAGTGCATTGGTAAGAGTTACCTTCAGTATCTCTATCGCAAGCATGACAATTGTACGGTGCCTTTGCAGGCGAAAGGAACAAAGGGTGATTGTGAAAGATTTTGTTAATCTTCTGTGTCCTTAGAGCACATTCGATATCTAGATCAAAGTTGCATTCAGAGCAATGATAGACGAAGCCTTCTTTGCATTTCTCGCGGCATACATCACAAAGCACATGTAGCCTTGCGAGGAGTTTGAGAGGGCACTTTGGGTGCGATGGGTGTTCAATTTCCATGGGCAGGTTTGCACATAGTTGATGCAGATGATACTTGTTGCAGTGTATACATGTGTAGTATGGAACGGATGAGATCTTCTGTCTACAACAATGGCAATCTTCTGCTACAGATCCGTCTTGTTCTTCTTCAAACAAGGCCAGTGGATGGTGATGGTCAAAATGTTGGAGATCGGCTTTCCTGAAATGTACAGAATCATATTTGAGGTTGCGGTTGTGTTCTATGAAGTAAATTGAATAATTTGCCTCATTTAGTTTGCTTAACAACATATCCCCGTACGTACGAATGAGTGGCCGTGGGCGGCACATAGGCTTATAATAGACAATTAATCAAGGATTGCACATCATACACGGAGAAGCAATAGTATCAATTCTGATGTTGTTATATGCATGTAGATGATAGGCAATACTACTATTGTTCTGCTATCCAATGAATATGATTGTATGCGTACACATTAGTACTCCATTTTGAGGAGTAGAATCTAGTACATCTCAGAAGTAGCTAGCGTATGAATACTACTAGTAATTGGTGAAATCCAGAAACCCTTACATGAAGAACCCTAGATTTGCAGATGAAGAAGAAGAAGAAGAGGGAAAGAAAAACGTTGCAGAAATGAAAACAAATTTCTGTTTCTATTAATTGATGAAAGAGAAGAAAAGCAACGTACATATATATAGTAGACCAATCAGGTATAGTTTTGCCACAGCAGCAAAACGACACCGTACTCATAAGGGTACTATTGCAAATACAAAATAATAGCTGATAAAAGCCAACGGCTGAGATTAGAAGAGGAGGAACATCTAACGGTAACTGCTGCAAGATGATTCATGTCATCAATTTGGCAGCAATTACAGTTTAGTCCAATCTCTACTAACTTCAAATGAACTATATGAATTATATCTGGCTAATACGCCCCCTCAAGTTGAAGGAGGCTCACAGAGGACCTTCAACTTGCGCAGGAGGTGAAGAAAAAGAGGATAAGCCAGAGGTTTTGTAAGGATATCAGCAATCTGGTCTTCACTAGGCAAATGCTGCAACTGAAGTTCAGCACTTTGCACCATATCTCTGACAGTGTGACAATCGAGCTCCACATGCTTGGTCTTCTCATGACAAATGGGGTTATGTGCAATCTGGATAGCTGAAGTGCTGTCAGAGTAAAAGATAGGAATACCTGAGGACAAGTAATGCAGCTCCTGAAGTAAAGATTTAAGCCATTTCACCTCACAGACCAAATGTGCTAGACTTCTATATTCAGCCTCAGCTGAACTTCTAGCCACCACTCTCTGCTTCTTACACTTCCAAGAGATAAGAGAATCCCCCAAAAAGACCATGTAACCAGAAGTAGACCTTCTAGTGTCAAGACAGCCACCCCAATCAGCATCAGCAAAACCAGTAATACAAGAGTTCTGATTCACAGAAAAAAGTAGTCCATAACCACTAGTAGACTTCAAATACCTCAAAATGTGATGTGCTGCAGCTAAATGGTCAGTAGTAGGTTGTGAGACAAACTGGCTGAGTTTGTGAACTGAAAAAGTGATATCTGGCCTAGAATTGCACAGATACAGAAGTTTACCAATAAGTCTTCTGTAACTAGCAGCAGCATCCATATTAAGAGGATCACCAACCATTTGACTGAGCTTACATCCAGGTACCATAGGGGTGTTAGCTGATTTACAATCACTGTATCCTGTGATAGCAAGAATTTCCAAGAGAAATTTGTGTTGACACAAGAAATACCCAGAAGCAAGATGATGAACTTCAAAACCTATAAAGTAAGCAATATCACCCAAATCTTTGAGCTTGAATTCCACATTAAGAGATGTCTTGAAAGCTTGTAACTCTGCTGTATTAGTTCCTGCTAGGAGTATATCATCCACATAAACTAAAAGAACCATGATACTATCTGAATGTTTTCTGACAAAAAGGGTATAGTCTAACTTGCATTGCTGAAAACCCATAAGTAAGAGCTGAGTGGTGAACTTCATGAACCACTGTCTTGAAGCCTGTTTAAGACCATACAAAGACTTCTGCAGTTTACAAACCAAAACACCATGATTTGACTGAGATATGCCAGTTTGTGGTGAATACCCATCTGGAATCTTCATATAGACTTCTTCATGCAAATCACCATGTAAGAAAGCATTATTAATGTCTAACTGAAGAACTGACCAACCTTGCTGTGCAGCTATGGCAAGCAAAACTCTAAATGTAACTAACTTTGCAACAGGAGAGAAGGTTTCAAAGTAGTCTAATCCCTCAGTTTGTGTGTAGCCTTTAGCTACCAGTCTGGCCTTGTACCTCTCAATAGTTCCATCAGCTTTATATTTGATCTTGTACACCCATTTGCAACCCACTGCTGTATGACCTGGGGGAAGAGAAGTAATGATCCAGGTATTGTTATCTTCCAAAGCTTGGAGCTCTAGCTGCATTGCCTGAACCCATTCTGCACTCTTAGAAGCTTGAAGAAAGGTAGTGGGTTCTATTTGAGAATAAACATCTGTGTTTTTGGCAGTGCTAGCTGCTGAGTGAGCTCTAGACTTAGGAGGTTGAAGAACAAAATCATTGAGATGAGAAGGCAATCTAGTAGATCTAGTACTATGTCTGATAGGCACAGGGTGTGTGAGAGCTTCTCTGTATGTTCTTTGTCTATTATGAGAGGTACTAGAATCAACATTGTTGATGGGAGCTGAAGTGGAAATAGAGTGTGAATTGGGAGAAGAAGAGGAAGTTTCAATTTCTGCAATTGGCATTGGCAAGCTCCAAGTGTCAAACATACCACCTTCTTTAGCAGCACCATGAGAGAAAGGAAATATGTCTTCATGAAATGTGACATTTCTAGACACAATAAATGTCTGAGAAGCCAAATCATATATTTTATACCCCTTCATGCCAAACACATATCCAATAAAAACACCTTTAACTGCTCTGGGATCAAATTTAGTTCTGCCTTGTACCAATGTGGATGCATAACATAAACACCCAAACACCTTGAAGCTTGCATAATCAGGAGGAACTTTATGTAGAAGCTCAAATGGGGATTTATCAAAAGTTTTGGGAGAGGGTAATCTATTTATGAGAAAAGCAGCTGTGAGAATGCAATCACCCCAAAACCTAATAGGTATATTTGACTGAAATCTAAGAGCTCTAGCCACATTTAATAAGTGCTGATGTTTTCTCTCTACCACAGAATTCTGTTCTGGTGTTTCCACACAACTCAATTCATGAATAATGCCATTCTCAGTAAAGAAATCATGCAAAGCCAGCTCAGGTGCATTATCTGATCTGATTTTCTTAATCTGAGAGTTGTATTGAGTAGCAACCATTTTATAAAAGTTGGGAATAAGAGTATCCACCTCAGACTTGTGTTTCATTAAGTAGACCCATGTAACTCTTGTTGCATCATCTACAAGAGTGAGGAAAAATCTATGTCCAGAGTAAGTGGCTGCTTTATATGGACCCCATGTGTCACAGTGAATCAAATAAAAAGGAGTAGAGGACATGTGTCCATGACTTATAAATGGCTTCTTCTTTTGCTTTGCTAAAGGACAGACTTCACAATGAAAATGTGAAGAAAGTGAAGTACCTTTCAAATATTTGGACATCAAAGCACCTTTGTGAATTGAAGGATGACCCAGCCTTTGATGCCAAAGTGATGCAGAACCCCCTTCTGGAGTGATGTTGGCACCTTGATGAACAATTCCAGCTGTAACTTTGCAAACATCCAACAAATATAGACCTCCATGTTTGTAACCTGTAGCAAGAGTCACCCCATCCTTCTGAATTATGCATCTATCATCTTTGCACAAACAACTGCATCCCTGAGTATTTGTGAGTTGAGATATAGAGATGAGATTAAACTGAAATGTGGGTACACATAACACATTGTGCAGAACTAAACCATTATCTAGCTTCACTAAACCACAATGTGTGACCTTCACTGATTGTCCATCAGGCAAATGAACCAAGGTATCAACCACTCTGACATCAGATAGTAAGTGGAGATGAGCACACATATGATCAGTGGCTCCACTATCAAGAATCCAAGAATGAGGAAGAACATGATCTTTGGACACAAAACTCTGAAGTGAATATGTACTGAGTACTCCTCCCATAAAGTGTCCTGTATCAAAATTAACCCCTGAAGGATGATGATGTAGTGGTGAATCCATAGAACTTGTAGAATAAGGAGAGACTGACCCCACCTCACTAGTGACTGCACTAGACTTAGAACTCAAATGTGAACTCAGGAGAGACACTAATTGCTGGCATTGATTATCTGTGAGAGTGATACCTTTCCCATGACTGTCTGGTGTGTGAAATGACTTAACTGCAGGTGGTGGAGAGGAGACTCTATTAGGTGCAGTGCTGGTAGAGCCTTGTATTGCTGAATGAGCTTTTGCATTTGTGAATTTAAAATCTGGTGGAAAGCCATGTAATCTGTAGCACTTAGCTTTGACATGTCCCTCATGACCACAATGATGACAAATTAACTTTCCACCTGGACCTCTACCACCATAAATTGGAGCTCCTTGCTTGTTTAGAGGCTTTTGATGAGAATTAGATGAAACTCCATGTTGTACATACATAGCCATATTGTGAGAAGTTGGTGTAGGAACCTTGAGTTGCATCTGTCTCTCTTGCTGAATAACTTTTGAGAAAACCACATTAAGTGAAGGTAAAGGCTCAGTCAATAACAATTGATCCCTAACTGGCATATACTGATCATTCAAGCCCATGAGAAATTGCATCACTCTCTCTTCTTCTTGACTTTGTTTCATCCTTCCTAAAATGCCACATTGACATTGATCACAAACACAAGTAGGAAGAGGCTTATAATTGCTTAACTCATTCCAAAGAGTCTTCAACTTGGTAAAGTAAACAGTGATAGACATATCTGCTTGTTTTAATTGAGAAATAGCCATAGAGATTTGAAAAATTCTAGGCAAATTGCCCTGAGAAAATCTCTCCAAGAGATCCATCCAGACTTCCCTAGAGCTGGATCTACCAACAACACTACATGCTATATCCTTTGAGATTGAATTAAACAACCAAGACATAATCATCCGGTCACATCTCCTCCAAACAGAATACAGTTCAGATCCTACAGCAGGTGTTGCAATTGTTCCATTAACAAATTCAAGCTTATTTTTAGCTTCTAATGCTACTGTCATAGCCATATGCCAAGAATAAAAATTCTCACCAGTCAAAATCTGAGATACCAGAACATTACCAGGACTATCGCCATGATGCAGATAGAACGGAGACTGCGGATCAATAGCCGCCAAAGAACCACTAGAAACAGCCGGAGAATCGCCGTGAACAGACATCTTCAAACCAAAAACCTAGATACCAGATCTGAAATTACTCGATTCTGAAATACAATCAGAACTCGAGACACAACGCGAGAGTGAACTTCTTCTTCAGCCAACCTGGCTCTGATACCATGTTGAAATCCAGAAACCCTTACATGAAGAACCCTAGATTTGCAGATGAAGAAGAAGAAGAAGAAGAGGGAAAGAAAAACGTTGCAGAAATGAAAACAAATTTCTGTTTCTATTAATTGATGAAAGAGAAGAAAAGCAACGTACATATATATAGTAGACCAATCAGGTATAGTTTTGCCACAGCAGCAAAACGACACCGTACTCATAAGGGTACTATTGCAAATACAAAATAATAGCTGATAAAAGCCAACGGCTGAGATTAGAAGAGGAGGAACATCTAACGGTAACTGCTGCAAGATGATTCATGTCATCACTTTGGCAGCAATTACAGTTTAGTCCAATCTCTACTAACTTCAAATGAACTATATGAATTATATCTGGCTAATAGTAATTAGTTAAAAGAAGGAAACTAATGTAACTAACCTGATGGTACTAGTCAAGCAATCATCATTAGCTGCTGCGTGAATGTAGTAATCACATTCCCTTTCGACACATAGGTAAGTCCATTGGGTGTTCCGATCTATCTCTTCCTGGCAAATCTTGCAGACCTTGGAGCCAGGGTAGTCAAAGTCGAGGTACAATTGGTGAGGATGAGAAGCAGTGTTGAAAATTCGAGGTACATTTGTGCAATCAGGATGTACATTGAAATTGCAGTAATTGCATCTGTAGCAGTATAATTTGGGCTTGAAGATACCTGCAGGTGGTATAATATAACTGCAAACAGAACAAATTACATCATCGTCATCAGGCTCACATGTAGAGGTGTGAGGGTAAACAGGATGTTGATGAAAAGAGTGTTTAGCTTCGTTTAGTCCTCTCGTTGCACATCCCACGTCTAATTTAAATCCGCAATCGGAACACATGTACCCGAAGCAGTACAAATACTCAAAGCAACCATAACAAAATGGACGACCCGAAGTGATACTCCATTTCTTAAGTTGTAGGACTTCCTTAGCACAGTGTTGGCGGTATTGGTGCTCCCGCACGAAGGTGGTGGGCAAATGAGCACAAGCATGGTGGAGACAGAAGAAAGGGCAATATTCTTCACAACGGTAGTACGGAACTCCTGATCTGATCTTCTCTGTACATCCATAGCAACGAAGAAAAGATCTGTACTCAGACTTATTCATCTCCTCTTCATCTTCTGTTTCAACCAATGTCAGCGGATGCTTATGGCTGAAATGGTCCATCTTCTTCATCATCTTATGCTGCTGCTCTTGGTTCGCCATCGTCTCTCTCTCTGCTGCTGCTGTTTCTGGTGAATGAAAGTTCAGATCTGAGAAATGTTTGATTTTGTGTTGTCTGTAAGATTGATCTTTGTATTCGACAACGCTGGCCTCTAGCGGATCTTTTAAATGCTCAGCTGAGTAATATAAAAAGCATCACCTACTATATTAGTATGTAGTAGAACCCCGCACAAGGGTGCCTTTCCAAGGCTAACAAAAGCCAAGAGTTGATCTTCCGAATATTGCATCATGTGATTAGTCCGCCTTTTCAGGATCTCTAGACATAGTTGAGGTTTCTGGCAAATTAACTACGACAAAAGACTTAGGGTTATTTATCTATTATGCACTATACAAAAAAGTCAGACAGCACGACTATTAATTAAAATGATAACAGCATTTCCAACTAAATTGCCTATATTTCTGTAATTTTTTTTTTTGAGAAATTGTTTTTGTCATCAACTGGGTTTGAAACCGGGACCTCATGCAGGGGCTTCCAACGCTCTACCACTTGAGCTACCACCCTAGCTGCTATATTTCTGTAATTTAATTTGTAAGCTTATCACAATTTTATAATAGTGCTCTTCTATTTGACAAACTTTATCTCAATGAATGGTTTTTGGGCTAATGAAACTGATCCAAACTACCATACATGTTAAAAACTTTATGATATTTCAAAATTGATTAGACTGGAATGTAAGATGATCTGTGTTTTATGAAAGTATCCTTTCAGAATCTCTTGGAAGTAAATGCTAAGCGCCTCTCTCCAAAATGGCCGGCTGGATGATCGGCTACAGTTGGTGGGGGTATTGTTAGACGGTGATGCCGCCGATTGGTTTCGGTATCGCCAAAATAATTTCTCTTTTTGCAAGTTAGCAAGTTTTTCTTGACGAGGTCAAACTTTGCTTTGATAACAATATTTATCATGATTATTTTGAGGAGTTGTCAAAGTTGCACCAGAAAACTACAGTTCTTGATTTTCAGACCGAGTTTGAGAAATTGATGAACAGAATTAGAGCTATACCCCGCAGTTGATATCTATTTTTGCTTCCGGTCTCCAACCACCATTGAGCAGCGAGTTGGGGTTACGCAAGCCTCAATCCTTAGCTGAAGTTTTTTCGCTCCGCCGTGAGTTAGAGGCGATCCAAATGCCTTCCACATCACTTAGCCCTCTCACACCACCAGGACGTCGCCTGACTCCTGCCGAGTGCCAAAGAACGGTTCGCGAATGGGTTGTGCTTCCGTTGTGGTCAAAAATATGTCAAGGGGCTTACATGCAATGGCAAGTACCTGTATATGGCCTCTGACGACCACGATCACTATGACATACTTCGCATTGAGGACAATGCGATTGTCAACAGGGGGAGTTGATACGAGCACGTATCTACCAGAGGACAGGACTACCGAGACAGCCCTGCGTCGTGAGGAACGGACCCGTCCTCCGCCAAAATATCTGAACGACTACATGCCTAAGTAGTCACTAGTTAGGACATTACTTATATTATTTTTATTAGTAGGGGTGAGTTATTGCACTTTCTCATTGTTTAGGGGTCTTGAGAGTATTTAATAAAACTTTTAGTATTTATAGGTGTTAGGTTCAGCTTTTATTTTCATGAGATAATAGGAATTGTTTATTTCAGTTTATTTCATTTTTATTTCGTATTCTTAGTTTTTCGTAGCCTCACGAACTACTGGTAGAGATTCGTAGGCTGTCAAGCTACTGGTTGTATCAACCAACTAAATAACGGACCTAAACGGAGGGGGCGTAAGTGACTGATAGTTGGGCTCTCTGAAGGGGTGTAAGTGGAGATTTCCAGACATGAGTGGGGTGTAAATGAAGATGGTACCATAATTAAGAGGGTGAAAGTAAAATCTACACGAGAACAAGATAAAAATATGAGGATGTAATAGTTGAAGGACAGGATTAAAATTTGTCTACAAGTCTATGAAAGTGGAAAGCACAACACTTTATCACTCTCCTTCAGTCCTTGTCCCACACACTTAGAGCCTGTTTGGTATCCGTTTAAAAACAAAAAAAACAGAGAAAAAAAAATATGCTGAAAAAATACGTTTAAAAACATAATTATAAAACTATTTGACATGTGTTTAAAATTACTGTTTAAAATCAAAAACACATTTGACAAAACTATTAAATTTCAGAATTAATTTACTCTAACATCATTTTGTATCTACAACAACATATAGTTGTTATTTTATGATTTTATCAAAAGTAATAACGTGTTTATCACTAAAAGTACAAAAAACATCAAAAAAACACTTCAAATGGTGTCTTTAAAAACGCTGTTTTTTTCCTCTGTTTTTGTTTTTAAACACCACCTTTTTTGCCTCTCCCAAATGTGTTTTTGTGAAACACTCTGTTTTTAATCAACATTGATTAAAAACAGAGTTCCCAAACAAGCACTTAATCCCCAACCCCCCACACCGTCTGTCCATCGCCATTTGTAATTTACGGAGACAATGATCGAGCTGAGCTCTCCCACTGTTTCTAATCGCTTACCCTTCAATGTCATTCTAGTTATAGCTACTTTGATCTCGAATCTCACTGAAGTAGAAGGTGGGTTTGAATTCCATCCTCCTCTGTTAAAGTTACCACTTTCCTGGAATTCCAGATCACCGACGGCTGGAGTTCTCAACGTGAACGATTACGGTGCCATAGGGGATGGCATCCACGACGACACACAGGTACTATCCAATTACTCAACTTCGCACCAATATTTGTGGGTTTGTTCCAAGATTGTATCTTGTTTTGACGACAATTGTTCAAAATTGAGAAAGATCAGTAGTGTAATTTAGTGTTTTTTTAAGGGTGAAAGAGAATTTCCTATTGAATATATATATACTTGCCGTGTGCCTGCAACTTTCCTTTTGGAGGAATTGAAAATCCCTTTCTTGATTTGGTCTACAGGGAAGGCACTTCTTTGGTGCAAAAGGGTAAAAGACAAAAACCACCCCTTGAGTATGGGTGATATACAAAAACACCCCTAGTGTTCGGGAATATACGAAAATCATCCTGTTAATGTCGGACGTTAGACAAATACCACCATTCTTTTACAATCAGTTAGTATAGGGGTGTAATATGACATTTTTTATGACTATTTTGCCCCTAGTTGTACTTTTGTATTTATTGTGGTTTATGTTGTTGGTGTTCTTCATCACCACCACATTAACCACCAACACTCCACAAGAAACACCAACACCAACACCACCAGACACAACAACACCACCAGAAACACAACAACCACCACAAATAAACCCAGAGAAAAAGTTGCCAACTTTTTATACTTCAACCCCAAAAGTCTCCTCCGTCACTAAGAGGATCATCATCACCACATTCTTCAACATCACCACCACAGCCACCACAACACCTTCTCTTCCATCATTTCAAACCCACCATCTCATACCTATCGGATCTCAATTTCTCCATTTAAAAGAACCAATCTGTCAATCCTCAAATAACTAAGACAGACAAATTTACAGATTTTCGAACCCACCATTTCAAACCCACCATCACAGTCCACCACCACCAGTTGACGATCAGACAGGGTAGACATTTCAAAATCAAATCTTCACATCTGGAAAAAAATCAAAGAACCCACTCAATTCGAGAAGAAAACCGGAGAAAACGGGATCTGAGAGAGAGAGAGAGAGAGAGAGAGAGAGAGAGAGAGAGAGAGAGAAACCTCACCAGATCGAAGGCGGAGCCATCTCCGCCCTGTTCAACGCCTACTGCCACCGTCGGGGCGGAGGAGAGAGAGCTCTGTTTGAGCCAGATCCGAATTCGAATCGACCTTCACTAGCTCCACCGTCGACGGCGTCCGATTGCACCGGCAAATCCGTGCGCTCGCCGTGCACTTCTTCCACCGGCAAATCCGTCGATTTAAGCCGCCTACCCGTCGATTTAATCGCCTCTTCCGACGGGGAGAGAGAGAGAGAGGGATGGGTGAGAGGCCGTCGATGGTGGTGGAGGCAGAGAGAGAAAGAGAGGGGGATGGGTGAGAGGCCGTCGATGGTGGTGGAGGCAGAGAGAGAAAGAGAGGGGGATGGGTGAGAGGTCGTCGATGGTGGTGGAGGCAGAGAGAGAGGGGGGGATGGGTGGGAGGGCCTCAACGGTGGTGGAGGCAGAGAGAGAGAGAGGAGGAAGGAGAAAGGAGGCGGTTAGGTTAAAGTGGGGGAGAAAGTAGAAAAAACATGTATTTATAGTGTGGCATTTTTTGCCAAAATGATGGTAAATATGTCTTCTTACCCTTCTGTTAGTGTGCCGTTAGTGACAGGGGTGGTCTTCGTATATCCCCGAACACGAGGGGTTTTTTGTATATACCCCATACTCGAGATTAGCAAGTTTGAGTAGTATCTATTCATAGGTGAAATTGTCACAGTAAGACTTGATTATCTTTCTCGGGCACGGAGGGAGTAGAATTTAGGAGTAATTGCAACCTTAATCGCCTTAATTAAACTCTAAAACCACAAGGCATCGGATGGAAAATCTCGAACTACTGAATGGTTTCCCAATGTCTTCCCATTACTTGTCTTCTGTCTTTCTCATTTGTCTGTGTTCATTAGAGACATTTGTAGTTTCATTCAAGAGCATTTGTATTTCCTAGTAAAGGGTCATCATAGATAAGCTAACACCGTGTTGTTTCTTGGTTTGAACTTACAAATTGTTGTAGTAAATGAAACTCTTGTCTGATTGCAATGTTACCCTTTCACTTTCAGGCATTTAGAGATGTTTGGAAGGTAGCTTGTTCTTTCTCAAAGGAAGCAAAAATAGTAATTCCGGCAGGAAACTCTTATATCCTTGGACCTACTGACTTCGGTGGCCCCTGCAGCTCGAAGTTGACATTGACGGTATGACTCATTTAGCTTTGTATTAGATCGTGTTTCTGTGTTGCTCAATTGATGTTGGTGCTGTTTAGATTTTAGGTAGTATAATTGCTCCCCAAGTTCCTAGCATATGGGATGGTTTGAATCCGCAAAAGTGGCTCTATTTCCATAGTGTAAACCACCTGACTGTAGAAGGCAACGGAGTAGTTGATGGAAGGGGACATGAATGGTGGGCCCGGTCTTGCAAGAGGAACACAACCAACGTAAGCTGTCTTTGTCTCTTTAGCTCTGGCAAATTTCTCCATCATATTTTGCTGTCTTAACAATATCGTGAGTTCACTTCTAGCATTCTTTTGACAGCCATGTCGACACGCTCCAACGGTTAGTGATGCTTCTTATTGGGGGTTCTTTAATATTAGTACTTCCACCGGAATCACTGAAGCATAGACTACAATGCAGGACTTGACCTTCCATAGATGTGATGATCTGAAAATCAGGAAACTGACTACGGTAAACAGTCAACAAATGCACATTGCTTTTACTAGTTGTGTTCATGTCACAGCGTCCCATCTGAAAGTTATGGCGCCTGGTTCCAGCCCCAACACTGATGGTATGCACATTAGCTCATCTCATCGCGTCGAAGTCAAGGATAGTATCATTGGAACAAGTCAATTGATGAATGTGTTGAATATGAATTGAAGTCAAAGGCGGCAAAAGTCAAAGGCGGCTAAGAGATTAAGGAAACAAATTGGGGCGGCAATCTATGGCAGTTTCTAGGTTGTTTCCTTATTTGTTCTATAGTCGTTTTGGAATATCTTGGGCACTAAGTTGGTCATATATGTCTATATAAGGGACCTAGGTTGTGCCTAAACATTGTGGGTTGTCACTATGGCCTTTTGGCCATAGTGTGGGTTGTATTCGTGGTGTTTCTCTCTAATAAAACGGGGTTTTCGGGTCGTGGAGGTAGCCAGCATCGTGCTAGTGAACCACGTTATATCGGGTGCGTTCTTGTGTTCTCGTTTCGTTTATTATCATCGTTCTCTAAGCTCTGCCCGGATCATTACAAGCTGGTATCAGAGCTTGGTCAGGGGAATCGCTAGATTTAACAAACTAGTATCAGAGCCTGGTTCAGCGTTCCAAGGGGAGCTCAGAGCTTGGGTCGCGGTGTTCCAAGATCAAGGTGGAGCTATAGGGCTAGGGTGTCACATTCCGTGAGATTCATAGCTACGGTTTCACGATCAAGGTGGAGCACGCGTTTGGGGGTTACGAATCTGGAAAAGGAGCTGCAGAGAAGATGACCGGGGGATGACCAAGATTGACAAGTTCAGGGGGAGAAACAGCTTCAGCTTATGGCATATCACGCTTTGTTGAAGCAGCAAGGCCTGTGGTTGCGATTGGCGGAAGTCCAGGAGGGGGTAGATACAACCACCACAGTGAGTTTGAGTCTCAGCAAAAGGGAAGCGGCAGTGGGCTGCGTATGGGGGTTCAGACAGTCAGAGTTCCGGCGCGATGATGGTGGCTAAGGGAAGCTACAGTGACGTCTATTCAAACGGTAGAGAAAAGAGACACCGGTGGACGAAGGATGAACTCAGGATCTGCAGGTTTGGCTGCAGGTGGAGAGTACTTCGGAGGATGGTCTAGTTCTCTAGGCCCTGTTGGGGGGCAAGGGTGAATCCGTGCTCTTGACAAGGAGGCGGATTTGGCATGGGGGAGTCTCTGACGAGGTACACGGCACGTGTGAGACGTGCAAGGGGGCGCGTATGAGGCGCGCAAGGGGGCGATATTGCAGGAATTTGGTCGGAATTGGAGCAATCTCTCAAAACGTTGCAGGAATTCGGTGGGAATTGGAGCAATGTGTTGGGGGGTTTGTTGTAGGGACTCGGTGGGAATCGGAACAACAAACAAACTTGTTGTAGGAACTCGGTGGGAGTCGGAACAACAAACGATTTTGTTGTAGGGACTCGGTGGGAGTTGGAACAACAAGAGGAGGATTCAATTGCAGGAACTCGGCCGTAGTTGGAGCATCGATAAGGGTTCGATTGCAGGAACTAGACGGGGGTTGGAGCATTGCTGGGGGCACTCGTTGTAGGATCTTGGCGAAGATGAAACAACTTGTCAATTTGGGGCTATTGGAGAGAAGCATCGGTTCATGTTCGGGTTGCTGAGATGATTCAAGTCAAGGTGGAGATTTGTTGAATATGAATTGATGTCAAAGGCGGCTAAGAGATTTAGGAAACAAATTGGGGCAGCAAACTATGACAGTTTCTGGGTTGTTTCCTTATTTATTCTATAGTCGTTTTGGAATGTCTTGGGCACTAAGTTGGTCCTATATGTCTATATAAGGGACTTAGGTTTTGCCTAAACATTGTGGGTTGTCACTATGGCCATGTGGTTGTATTTGTGGTGTTTCTCTCTAATAAAACGGGATTTTCGGGTCGTGGAAGTAGCTAGCATCGTGCTAGTGAACCACGTTATATCGGGTGTGTTCTTGTGTTCTTGTTTCGTCTATTATCATCGTTCTCTAAGCTTGGTCAGGGGAATCGCTAGTTTTAACAGTATGATTTTCAGATCTTTGTGTTTTTTATTTTCGATCATTTTATTGCATGCCAGTGAGCCAACATCTGTCCAATTACATGTTATTTTTTGCACAATACTGTTGTCAAATCTTGAAATAGAGCGGCTTTTGCTAAGCAAAAGAACTAGTACTTGATTAGGCATGATGTGCAAGTTGCTAGTTATTTATAACTATCATAATAAAAGATGAAGTGATTTGAAGAATTGTTCTTGACTTAGCTAAAGAAGATTTTCTTTTAGATCTAGAATTGAGATCAGCAAGCACAATTTTTTTCAATTTTCAATACAGTTAAGTTTGAATTTACCAATATTTGGACATTTCAAAGCGTACAACTTCTTTTCCGCTCATCATTAGCACCAAAAATCCTTGGAGTTCTCAGTTCTTTCTAATATTTGTGTAATACTTCAGGGGATGACTTGCATCTCTATTGTTGGCAACTCTTCAAGTATCCGCATGAAAGATATTACCTGTGGGCCAGGTCATGGCATAAGGTACATATACCTATGACTAGTAGCTATTTGAAATTTGAAGCTACATGGAACTTCATCTTGAGAAATACCGACCTTTTCTGCTAGTATTGGAAGCTTGGGAAAATCAAAGGCGCTTGTAGAGGTGCACGACGTGAGACTTGACGGAGCACTGATTTCCGACACTGAAAATGGTGTGAGGATCAAAACATGGCAGTTATATACCTCTGCACTCTGCACTAGTAAGTATTTGTCTGAAAAATTACTGATAGAAATTGTATGTAATGTCGAACTCATCTCCTTTTCACGGTCATTTGTTATGTTAATGTCAGGGAGGTAAGGGTTATTTTCACTAAAGTGGTTTTCCAAGATGTTGTAATGGAGAAGGTGTCGCATCCCATAATTATAGATCAATACTACTGCGATTCCCCATTTCCATGTCATAACCAGGTATGGAGCACCATCCAAGCGACTATGGTTAACTTAAGTCAGAACATTAGAAAACTCTTATGACAAGTGTTGATGAAAACGCAGACTAAAGCTGTGAAAGTTGAGGATGTATCTTTCTTGAACATCAGAGGAACATCAGCTACGGAGGAAGCTATAACGTTTGCTTGCAGCGAAGCCATCCCATGTGAAAAGTTGCATTTGGAAGACATTGATCTTGTTTCATGCTCTGGTGGGTCCACAAGATCCTTGTGTCGGGAAGCTCACGGCTCATGGTCCGGTCGGGTATATCCCCCTCCATGCCTCTCATGTGGCAAAACCGACATTGCCCAGAAGAACCTATCAACCTTTGCTCTTCAGCCCATTGTGAATTCAAGTCGACTAAACTTGCTCGTTGCAGTGATGTGAGAAATTGTCTCTCCCAGTGATTGCAAGCAGCCCAATTGTTGTGAGGTGATGAAACAGTGTAAATATCAGGGGCGGAGGCAGTAACTGGATACTACGATGCCACTAATGCACGATATAAAAAAAAAAAAAAAAAAAAAAAAAAAAAAAAAAAAAAAGATAACAAAGCCACTTGTGCAATGTCTTCAAGGGTCCTATTGAATTATCTGTTACATATAGGAGTAATATTATAGTTTTCAGATATTTCAAGCGGGGCAGGTGCCTTACCTTGCCAAAGGCTGACTCTCCACCCCTTGTATGATAATGATGGATACATATTATTTCGATGTTATGTGAGCTTTAGTTTGTTGGTGTAGCATGGAGCAGCTTGATGTAACTTTGAAGTCTCTTGTACATGTTTACGGGTATTACAAATTGTATCTGGTGTTCCATTGAGGTTTTTCTGGTCCAGATGGTGAGCTAATTATGTAAGAAAAATATTTTAAATTAGTTATTTGGGCTACCAATAATTGTCTTTCAGTTTTATAAAACGGGTTGAAAGTGGTTCAAGTAATTCACCGGTACGATCCCAATACTTTTGTGATCCTGTGTTTGGGCCATGGTGCATCTTAGTGTTATTATTAGTGTGGTATGAAGGTGTGGGTTGTTTGGTCATTGGGCTCCTTGATAGGAGGGCCCAATGACTGTTTATGATTATTAGGCCCGGTCCCCTCTCCTCTCCCAAAAAACCCTAGCTGGTTCTTATAAATAAGATCAGTTGAGGGATTGTTAGCCCTATCGAAAAACAACAACAGTGTGAGTAGGAGGGGAAGATCCGGTGCTCTAGCTTTTCTGATCAGAGGAGATTTGACAACTACAGACATGGCTGGATTAAGCGGTATGTTCTTGTGATAACTGTAATATTATTATGGTGTTTTAATTTCTTGTATGAGATCAAAATTACTCTAACAATTGGTATCAGAGCAACATACTATTGGAATTAAAACCCTAACAAGACAGCTCACGCTTTGATTCGCTGTTTAGTTCAAAACTTGTTCTCGGATTGACGCCGGTTATTTATTTTTCTTGTGTTCATTGAGTTCGCATGTGAAGTAGTACAATATACTAGTAAACTGCGAACACCCACTGTGATTTGGTGGTTTCAATCATTGAAACACTTTCAGTTGATTTGTTTGTCTCTTCCCTTTATTTAATATTCTAAGTGTTCCAATGACATCTTGTTTCTACTGATGGTGTAAAGACTTGATAACTGATTCATCCTTATGGTAGTATAATTTTAGATGTTTTTGATATCTAGAAATTATTATTTTATTCAAAACATGGATTCATAATGAAAAGGTGTATGTTTGAAAAGCACCAGTAATTGTTAATTTCACTTGCCGAATGCTGCCGTGGGACTGTACTGTTGGACCTCTATGTATTATTATAATTATTACTTATTTCTTTTCTTTGTGAAGATGGATTGATTTAATTACCCATGAAAGATTCAGACTTCTGTACATGATATGGACGTCTTCTTTAATTATCCAAGTTTTTTTTTTTATTTTTTACAGTTTTTTTTTTTGTTTAAAGACATTAACAGAATAATTGAGACACATGTAGTGGGTATTTGTTATTATTTTGTCCCACCTGGATATTATAAATTTGTACATATGATACTACCAAAGTAGTTCATGTGTATAGATTTATTATATTTCAATAAGGATCCTGGGAAGCTCCTCTAAAATTTACATATTTAATTACCTACCCAAAGGGGGTCGATTAAATGTGTCAATTAAAGAGGTAGTGTGAGTCATTAGTAAGGGGATTCAATTGTGATTCAAGCGAAAGTTATTTTCCCAAAAGAATTTAGCTTTTCAGAGGAATTGTACTTACTAATTGACTTGTTTGTGATCCTAGATGTATCTAATATATTCTACCCAAAGGTGTTTATATGATGATGCATTTTATGATCATGTGAGAATATTGCTTGTTTTTTATTTTGCATATTCATAAGAATACCCACAAATTGTTGTTGACTTTAAAACTGAATCAAATTCTTATTACAGCTGTTAGCAATATTGCTGTGAATAATTAGATTTGCGCAATTGAGACTCTCTCTGCTAGTAACTTTAAGAGGTGGAAACGTGATGTTGAGTTAGCCGTGGGACTTGCTGATTTAGACATTGCACTGGTTGACGATGAGCCCGCTAAGCTGACTAACACTAGTACTGCTGAACAGAAGGCATATTATCAGAAGTGGGAGAGAGCTAATAGGCTTAGTATTATGATTATGAAGAAGTCCATATCGGAGAGCTTTCAGAGTGTGGTTCCGAATGAGACAAATGCAAACCTAGGGAAGGAGAAGATCGCATCTTCGTAGGAAATGGAGTTAGCGTTCCGATAGTCTTCATTGGTAGCGTTAGGTTGTTTTTTGAGTCCAAATCTAGCATTGTGTTAGAAAACGTTGCTTATGTACCATCAATAAGACGGAATTTGATTTCCGTGTCAAAACTCGATGTCTCTGGTTACACGTTCACTTTTGGCAATAATAAGTTTGAGTTATTTTTGAAGTCATCTCTTGTTGGTAATGGATTCTTGTGTGATGGATTGTATCGTTTGAATCTTTCACCTACTCCTTTCTCCTTGAACGTCGAGTGTAGTGGTACCAAAAGACCTTTAAGTAAAGACAAATCTCATGCTCTTTGGCATAGGAGACTTGCTCACATTTCTAATGAGAGAGTTCAGAGATTGGTTAAGGAAAATATTCTTCCTGATCTTGAACAAGATGGAGGTGGACCTTGTGTCGATTGCATAAGAGGCAAGATGACTAAAACAAGGAAGCTTGGGTCCACCCGTAGTACGAACCTTTTAGAGATAATCCCCACTGATATTTATGGGCCATTCTCTTCAACTTTGTGTGGGAAAAAGTATTTCATCACCTTCATTGATGATTATTCTCGTTATGGGTTTGTTTATCTGATTCAACATAAGTCAGAGTCTTTGGAGAAATTCAAAATTTTCAAGACCTATGTTGAAAAACAAACTGGAAAGGCGATTAAAATTGTTAGGTCTGACCGTGGGGGTGAGTATTATGGAAAGCACGGTGATGTTGGCCAACACAAGGGACCTTTTGCCGAATTCTTAGAGAACTGTGGAATTGGTTCCCAATACACTATGCCTGGTACCCCTGAACAAAATGGTGTGGCTGAGCGTCGTAATCGCACTCTAGATGAGATGATGAGGTGTATGTTGAGCTTATCCAAATTACCTGAATCTCTTTGGGGTGAAGCCATTCTCACTGCCATGTATATCCTAAACCGAGTACCCTCAAAATCTGTTCCTAAAACACCCTTTGAGTTGTGGACTGGAAGAAAACCTAGCTTGAACCACTTTCGTGTATGGGGGTGCCCTGCTGAAGTTAAACTCTATAATCCTGCTGAATCCAAGTTGGGTCCTAGAACCACTCGCTGCTATTTCGTAGGGTACCCGGAGGGGTCTAAGGGGTATCGTTTCTATCGTCCTGGTTATGGGACAAGAATTGTTGAATCTGGTAATGCAAAATTATTTGAAGACAATGTTGGTGATTATGCTTCCCCTACTACCCAGTCTAAAGTTTTCAATGATGGACCAGCTTTTGTTCCGTTGCCTATTGTGATAGAAAAATCAAGTGCTCCAACTTTAGAGACAATAGATGGAGTGATGAATGCCCCGGTTGTCTCTGTTGAATTGCCACCGCAAGGTGAGAATGTTCAACAAGATCCACCCCCCGTGCGTAGATCTGAAAGGGTAAGGAGACCTACAACTTCTGAGGATTTTGTTTATCTTGGAGAGCATGATATAGTTGATCCCATAAGTTACAACGATGCCATTATTAGTGTACAGGCTGATAAGTGGATTGAAGCAATGAAGGAGGAAATGAACTCAATGTCTAATAATGAGGTATGGGAATTAGTTGAGCTTCCTCAGGGTTCTAAAGCCATTGGGTGTAAATGGATTTTCAAGAGAAAGAAAGATTCCAAGGGGAGTGTTGAGAGGTTTAAAGCTAGACTTGTGGCAAAGGGTTTTACTCAAAGAGAGGGTGTGGATTACACTGAAACCTTTTCCCCTGTTTCCTCAAAGGATGCTTTTCGCACTATCATGGCATTAACTGCACATTTTGACTTAGAAATTCACCAAATGGATGTGAAAACAGTCTTCTTGAATGGTGATCTGTATGAGGAGGTGTATATGAAGCAAACAGAGGGGTTTGTGTCAACTGGAACTGAAAATTTAGTCTGCAGGTTAAAGAAGTCTATTTATGGCCTTAAACAAGCCTCAAGGCAATGGTACTTAAAGTTTCACCAGGTAATGGTATCTCTTGGTTTCATTGAGAATACTGTTGATTCTTGCATATATCTCAAGATCAGTGGGAGCAAGTTTATTTTCTTGATTTTATATGTGGATGACATATTGCTTGCCAGTAGCGATTTGGGATTATTGTATGAAGTCAAGAAAATGTTGTCTGATAGCTTTGACATGAAAGACCTTGGCGAGGCATCTTTTGTGTTGGGAATTGAAATTAAGAGAGATCGACGTAGGAAACTTTTGGGGTTATCTCAGAGAGCTTACATTGATCGCGTCCTCACGAGATTTGGCATGAAGAATTGTAAACCTGGTATTGCACCTATTTGCAAAGGGGATAAACTCAATAACACCCAATGTCCACTAGATGATATTCAGAGACAGTCTATGGAATCTGTCCCTTATGCAAGTGCTGTTGGTAGTCTTATGTATGCAGCTGTTTGCACTAGACCTGATATAGCTTATGCTACTAGTGTGTTGGGTAGATATTCTTCTAATCCAGGTCATGATCACTGGGTTGGAGCCAAGAAAGTTCTGAGGTATTTGCAGAAGACCAAGGGTTACATGCTTGTTTATAAGAATGTTGATCCTCTTGAGATTGTTGGTTACACCGATGCGGATTTTGCTGGTTGTTCTGATGATAGAAAATCCACCACTGGGTACATATTCATGCTGGCAGGTGGAGCGGTGTCGTGGAAAAGCTCTAAGCAATCTCTTATAGCATCTTCCACTATGGAGGCAGAGATTGTGGCATGTTTTGATGGTGGAGCACATGCTACATGGCTAATGAATTTCATTGCATGGCTAAATATTTTCAACTCCATATCTAAGCCTATGAAGATGTACTGTGACAATATGGCTGCATTGTTCTTCTCCAAGAATAACAAAAACTCGGGAGGGTCTAGGTTTATAGACATAAAGTATTTCAAGGTTAGAGAATGGGTTGAAAAGGGGGAAGTATTCTATGAGCACATTGGTACCTCAGACATGTTAGCTGATCCACTTACCAAAGGGCTGAGGCCTGTAGAGTTTGCTAAACATGTTGAGCGTATGAGCATAGTTGATTCTTTGAATGTGTTTGGTTCGTGGGAGTCTATGTAACTCTTTATTACAGACCCTGTGAAGATATTGATTGGTGACTTTTATCAATTTATTCCCATTTTGACTTGCCTAATGTGAATTTTATATCATTATTGCAAGTTGTGCTCCTTTTGCATTGAGTTTGTGCAGGTTAAACTGTCTCGAGATGAAGAGATTGCTTCGTTTGAAGCGTTGATGGATCCATGGTAACTAGTGTCTTGATTAAAGACATGAGTGTTTTGGTATAAAAGCATGGTGTCTCGGTTTAGAGATATGTTAGCTTCCTTCTTTGGAAGTGTGATGGGATATATTCCTGTTAGTGACATTCACAGTCATGTAGGACCTGATGTAGAATTTGCATGGTATACTATTGGATCACATGTGCACATATTCTACAATGCACTTTACCACACTTTGGGGTCTATGTTGGCAACATGTTGGAATTTGTAATTGTGGAAGGTCTTATGTTGATAAATAACATAATTGCCGCCATAGTTCGATTTTAATATGACTGTTGAACGAGATCTTGTGCTAAGAAGAAGTTTGCTTGAACCATGTTTATGGCCATTCAGTTGTTCAACCCGAGAGTCGTTTTATAAAAAACAAATGCTTTTTTAAATCCACAATTATTGTTGCCCAAGTGGGAGAATGTAAGAAAAATATTTTAAACTAGTTATTTGGGCTACCAATAATTGTCTTTCAGTTTTATAAAACGGGTTGAAAGTGGTTCAAGTAATTCACCGGTACGAGCCCAATACTTTTGTGATCCTGTGTTTGGGCCAGGGTGCATCTTAGTGTTATTATTAGTGTGGTATGAAGGTGTGGGTTGTTTGGTCATTGGGCTCCTTGATAGGAGGGCCCAATGACTGTTTATGATTATTAGGCCCGGTCCCCTCTCCTCTCCCAAAAAACCCTAGCTGATTCTTATAAATAAGATCAGTTGAGGGATTGTTAGCCCTATCGAAAAACAACAACAGTGTGAGTAGGAGGGGAAGATCCGGTTCTCTAGCTTTTCTGATCAGAGGAGATTTGACAACTACAGACATGGCTGGATCAAGCGGTATGTTCTTGTGATAACTGTAATATTATTATGGTGTTTTAATTTCTTGTATGAGATCAAAATTACTCTAACACCTTGACAACTAGTGGCCGGAACTAGTGGCCGTTGACAACACCTTGAAGGCAGATCATTCGCCGACCATGGGCACGCTATCACCGCCGAAGTCACTGCTCCAGCAACACCAGCAGCAGCTAGCTCCTAATCCGCAGCAACCTCAAATGGTCGATTCGATTTCACTTCCCAAGCCAATCCAGCCGACGCCGCACCCACCACCGGCCCTCCTTCCGTCGTCGAACCCCTCGCCTATCCCGCCGCAGCATCCAACCAGCCACCACAGCCCGACGAAGGTGCCTCCGCGACCTCCAGATCCGCCGTCACCACCAACTGCAGAGGAGTTCGCCGGGAACTATGGCCTCCAAGGCTTTCCGACCGACCACCATCCGGCCAAGAAACAACAAGAACCAGAACCCCAACACCCTACGATGGTACGAGTTCCTTCTGCTCCATCCACCGCCAATCAGCCGGACCCGAAGCCACCACCACCAGATCCGAAACCCACCACAGCCGATGCACTGCTCCGGTCGTCTTCCCCGACACCGGCGAAACCAATCCAGCCATCCTCTCTCCCGACCCAACAGCCAACAAAACCTCCGACCCGCGAAACCCGATACCCGAACCTCCCAACCGCCAATCCAAACCAGGCCAAAGCCTCAGATTACTCCACCAACCTCCGTCCGCTCACGCCGCCGCCATCTCCGGCGCCATCTCCACCGGTCCCCTGCAGCTACGGACAGCCACCTGACCCGGGTATACACCCACACCCGAAACCTTCATCAACTAGGGTTGAAGATGGGCTGACTTACTCAAGTGGGAACTATTTTGGGCGTTCTTCTCCTCCAACAGATCTACAAGCCCAAAAGGGGTTCAACTCTCATTTGTATACTGGGCCTCAATATGAAGCCTATTCAGTTGGAGATTATCTTGGGCCAGATTCCTCAGGTGGGTATTATTCAAGAGTTGATCCCAATTACAATTACAATTACAATTTTGAGTACAAGTCAAAAGGTCACCCCAATTCAGATTATTTTGGGCCACAAGTTCGCAACAGACGCTACAACAACTACTACGACGACGACCCATTATCGTACGAAGAAGCGCACTTTCGGCCTCCTGACCTGCCAATTTCTAAAACGCGCGACACTCACCGCCGTCGGTCAAACGCCGCGATCCGCCTTGAGGACAAGGCGATTTTCAACCGCGGGGGAGTTGATACGGGTCAAGCGTATCGTAGAAGTCAAAACTATTATTATGATTATTAGTATTGTTTAATAATTGTTTATTTAGAGTTAATTAGTTATTTAAGTTAATTATTTAGTTAAATAATGATCGGGCCTTGTCAAGCCCGTACAAGTCTAGGGTTAGGGTTTAGTATTTCTATTTAAACAAGTTGTAGTCCTCTATTATTTTTATCAGATGAATTGAAAAGAAAAGATTACTTCGTTTGATCAAACCCTGGTTTGTTAGGAAAAGTGCCGTAGGCTCAGCTACGTGGTAGTTTTTGACGATTTTCACAAAATCGTGACAACCCGTTACCTTTACGGTAACATACGCCTACTCATTAGTCCTCCATTTTGAGGAGTAGAAGTATCTTAGAACTAGCTAGCGTATGCGTACTACTAGTAATAATTCGTTAAAAGAAGGAAACTTTCTTTAAAAAAAAGAGTTAAAAGAAGGAAACTTACTAACCTGATGGTACTAATCAAGCAATCATCATTAGCTGCTGCGTGAATGTAGTAATCCTCACATCCCCTTTCGAGACATTGGTAAGCCCATTGGGTGCTCCGATCTATCTCTTCCTGGCAAATCTTACAGACCTTGGAGCTAGGGTAGTCACAGTCCAGGTACAATTGGTGACGATGAGAACGAGTGTCGAAAATTTGAGGTACATTTGTACATTCAGGATGTACATTGAAATTGCAGTAATTGCATCTGTAGGATGTACGTGTTAGAATAAGACTGCAAACAGAACAACATAGTAAATCATTAGCTGCAACCTCTAGAGAGAAGTGAGGTTGAACTGGATGTTGATAAAATGAGTGTTTAGCTTCGTTTGGTGTTCTCATCGCACATCTGATGTCTACTCCTTCAACAAAATCAGAACAGATGTACCCGAAGCGGTACCAATCCTGACAGCAATCAGAACAAAACGGAGGATCTGGAGATCTACTCCATGACCACAGGCGTGTCTTAAGTTGTAGGACGTTTCCGCCACAGTCGTGCTCCCGCAGGATGGTGGTGGGCAAATGAGCACAAGCATGATGGAGACAGAAGAAAGGGCAGTGTCCTTCACAACGGTAGTACGGACCCCTGAACTGGTCTTCTCGGTACATCCATAGCAACGAAGAGGTGATCTGTACTCAGACTTGCTCATCTCCTCTTCATCTTCTATTTCAACCAATGTCAGCGGATGCTTATGGCTGAAATGCTCAATCTTCTTCTTCATCTTTTGCTGCTGTTGGTGGTGCGCCATCGTCTCTCTCTTGCTGCTTCTATTTCTAATGAATGAAAGTTCAAATCTCAGAAGTGTTTGACTTTGTGTAGTCTGTAAGATTGATCTTTGTGTTCGACAACACTGGCCTTTAGCTGATCTTTTAAATGTTAAGCTGAGTATCCTCAGTTCGAGGACAATACTGGGTCTAACGAGAGCGAGGGAATTAGGGAAGCTACAGATAAAGGGGAAGAAGTTGAGACCCATCCAGACGAAGTGATAAGGGACGAAACGGGACAGGAAAGAGAAACTGCAAACTCCATGGGAAACCAACCACAGCCAACGTCAACTGACCATACAGAGAATGCGATCGGGGCCAAGAAAGACAAAGTGGCTGCAATGATTAGCTCCTTCGAGACAAACCAGAATTCCCCTGGAGTTGGTATTCCGGAGATCAATATCCCCAAACCTGCTCAGCGTACAAACTGGAAGGATGCGGCAAGACAGGGGGCCAAGAAGGCAGCGGAGAAAGCCCCACAGTCCCCCAAGCGCAAGGTTGGTTTTAATTTCAACTTTAGCCCTCCCCCAGTACACGAGGAAAGCTCGAGAGGTGCTTTTAAAAGCAGGGCTATTAATCTGGAGAAGAAGCTGATTCATGCAACAACCACAAAAAACAATGCGGATGAAAGCTCCCCAAACAAAACCAATGCACAAACGGCGGCGCCTGTTAACCAGGGCCGCCGAGCACAATGAGTATCCTTAGTTGGAACGTACGAGGGTTGGGGAAACCTCGTGCGGTCCGTGCACTTAAGGAGCAGGTGAGGCTCCTTTCCCCAAAGATTGTTTTCTTGATGGAGACAAAGCTCACCAAATCGGAGATGGAGAAAGTTAGAAACAAGATCGGGTATGCAAATGGGATCTTTCGGGAAGCCAACGAGAGGAGAGGAGGTCTAGCACTTCTTTGGGATACCAAAGTTAAAATTAGCCTCTTTAAATTCTCAGATTTCCATATAGATGCTGATGTAGAGGAAGAAGATGGATTTGTTTGGAAGATGACGAGATTCTATGGAGACCCGGTAAAGGAACAGAGACACAATTCATGGGATCTCTTGAGGAGGATTGCCCCAACAGCCGGTAGCGCCTGGTGTGTTTGCGGAGACTTTAACGCTATTAGCAGTTTCGCAGAGAAGGAAGGAGGAAGGTATGACGACTACTCTCAGTTAAATGCCTTTAATGATGTATTACAAGAGTTGGATTTGCTTGATCTAGGGTTTACCGGACCCATGTTCACTTGGTCAAACAACCAAGAGGAGGAAACTAATGTGAAAGAAAGGTTGGATAGGGTGGTCGCGAATGTAGAGTGGCTGGACAGATTTCGGGGTGCCCGGGTTACTCACCACGTCGGAATGCGATCGGACCACAAGCCCATTCTCCTAGAATGGGAACCAAAACAACGACCGCAAAGAAGGAGATTCCACTATGAAAATATGTGGAATACCCATGGGGAGTTTAAACAGTTTGTGACTACCAGTTGGCAAGGGGACAGCAATTGTGATCTCGCACGGAAACTAGCCAAGATGGCGGCGAACTGTCAAAGATGGAGCAAAAAAGTATTTGGGTCAGTGAAGAATCAAATCAAGTCTCTTAGAGAAAGAAAGGAGGCACTGGAGAGATCGGCGGAAACAAGGAAGGTAATTGAGGAATTGAAGTTAATTTCGAATGATTATGATAATTTGCTCTATAAAGAAGAGTTGATGTGGAAACAAAGGGCGCGAACGGAATGGCTACAACAAGGGGACAAAAACACAAAATTCTTCCATAGAAGGGATACGATCTGGCGTGCTAGAAATTGCTTTAATGGGATTGAAAAAGAAGATGGGATGTGGACAAAAGACGACAAGGAGATCACTGCTTGTCTCGAACGGCACTTTCAGGGGCTGTTCACGACTCAAAACCCTACGAATGAGGAAATCTACAACTTTCTGCAATGCTCGCAGGAAACAATTTCGGTAGAAGATTACGATCTACTAGAACAACAATACACAGTGGAAGAAATACGGGAGGCCCTATTCCAAATGAGTCCTGACAAAGCCCCTGGCAAAGATGGCTTTACAGAAGGCTTCTACCAGCGACATTGGAGTACAGTAGGAGAAGAAACTACCAATGCTTGCTTACAGATCCTAAACGAAGGTACTGAGTTTGGAGTTTTCAACAACACCATCATAACTCTTATCCCAAAAACAAAGCAGCCTCGTAAGCCAACGGACTTTAGACCAATTAGTCTTTGTTCGGTGGTCTATAAGATTGCCGCCAAGGCCGTGGCAAACAGACTTAAGAAGGTGTTGGGTAGTATTATCAGTGAAAACCAAAGTGCTTTCGTTCCGGGGCGCTCAATAACTAATAATATTATCACAGCCTTTGAGGTCATTCATACGATTAAGACGAGGAAAAAAGGCAAGGTTGGTGCCATGGCTCTAAAAGTCGATATGGCAAAGGCGTACGATAGGGTTGAATGGGAGTTTTTGATTGGAACGCTAAACCAGCTGGGATTTGGACCCAAATTTATCAATCTCGTCTACAGGTGCATCTCCACCGTATCATATGAGTTCATCAGGAATGGTGCAGTGGTAGGAAAAGTTGTCCCAGAAAGGGGAATTAGGCAGGGATGCCCCTTATCCCCCTACCTATTCGTTATTTGTAGCGAGATGTTATCTAGAGCTGTCACGGCAGCAGTGATTGACGGAAGAATCAAGGCCGTGGCAGCGTCTAGGGGAGGACCAGTGGTCTCCCACCTATTTTTTGCTGACGATTCTATGTTTTTTCTACAGGCAAAGGAAGAAGAAATTATACAATTACAACAAATTTTCCAATTATACGAGAAAGCTTCGGGCCAAGCGGTGAATGCAGCCAAGTCCTCGGTTGTTTTTTCGCCAAATTTACCAGAAGCTGTGAAGGATGAGATCCGTGCTGTTTGCGGGGTGCCTGAGACTGAAAAACACGATCAATACTTGGGTCTACCGACAACAATTGGAAGACAAAAATCAGTCACCTTTGCATACATTATCGACAGAGTAATCAGCCGTCTAAAAGGGTGGAAAGAAAAAGCGTTGTCAATTGGAGGTAAAGAAATTCTAATAAAAGCAGTTGCATATGCAGTACCCAGCTACGCCATGGCCTGTTTTAAGCTACCGGACGGGATCTGCAAGAAGATCGAAGCAAAAATCCGACAATTTTGGTGGAGGAGAGACCAGCAAAACAAAGGCATAAATTGGGTAAAGTGGCGTAAGGTACAAGACCCAATAGAAGATGGGGGTGTTGGATTTAGGGACTTCAAAATCTTCAATCAGGCTATGTTAGCCAAACAAGCTTGGAGAATACAAGGAAATAGTGACTCTCTAATGAGTAGAGTGATCAAAGCCAAGTATTTTGCGAACAAAAGTTTTTGGGAGGATGAAGAAGGTTACTCACCGACCTACGTGTGGAGAAGTATTATCCATGGCCGAAAACTGCTGGAAGGGGGGATGAGATGGCAACTCGGAGACGGAAACTCGATACTGATGACGGACCCATGGCTGGCAAGAGAGACGACCTACAAGATTATGAGCAGAAATAGTCAATTGCAGGGGAAAGCTGTTGCTGAGTTTATTGATAAAGAAAACTGCTCCTGGAATAAAGAAAAACTCCAACAGTACCTGAATGAGTTTGATGTCGATGAAATTTGTGGTATGAAAATCCCCAACCCTCCAACTGCAGATAGGCTCAGGTGGCACTATACAGCAGATGGAGTATACACAGTGAAGTCAGGGTATGCAGCAGCCTACGAGATTCAAAGAAGAATAGAGGTGAGAGCTCGTCGAAAAAACAGTCATGTTACAAAAAGCTGTGGAAGTTAAAGATGGAGAGGAAGATCACTCACCTCATCTGGAGAATCATCAACGAAGCAATCCCAGTGGCAACTGAGTTGAGGAGAAGAGGAGTCAACGCCCAGATCGACTGCACTAGCTGCACAAATGGTATTGAAACAACCAACCATCCCTTCTTGGAGTGCCCAGTGGCCAGATCTGTTTGGAACACAGTCATGGGACATCAGTTCTTAGAGAAAAAACCAAAAAACATCACAGAATTCATCTCACAACAGATCACACAAGGGGAAGAGGATGATACTGTGTATGTGTGTGTGGTGATTTGGTGTCTGTGGTATTTCAGGAACCATAAACTCTTCTCCAATCCACTGTATACGGTTGAAATGGTACTAGATCTAATCAACAAAAAATGTGAAGACCAGAAGGCAAGAAAGGAAATGGGACTTAGCTCGCAGACTCCTCCACAAAAGATAACTGCTGAAATATGGATTAACTTTGATGGAGGATGGAACCCTAGAGATCGATCGGCAACGTCAGGAGTCGTGGTGAGAAACAACGAAGGGGATTGTCTTGAAGCAATTGCGAAGAAACTTGGGAAGCTTGATAGTGCTAAAGAAGCTGAAGGCATGGCGTGTTTGGAAGCTCTCCTCAGATGCAAAAATTACAGTGATAAGGAGGTGGTAGTCGCCGGCGATGCGAAGGTGTTGATGGAGGAACTAGAGAGAGGAAGGTACGAGAAAGGGGCGAACCAGCTGAGTGGCCTCCGAGAGATTATGGAACGGTTGGTTTTCCAAGTCAAAGATAGAGATAAGATTCATCTAATGGCGTGCGGAAGAAAAGCCAACCACGTGGCACAAATGCTAGCAGAGCACGCGGCGACAGGTCCCGAGGAGAGTAAATGGGATATGACCATACCGATGTGGTTAATGAATTTATGTAAACGAGACATCGAATTTGTAAACGCCTGCCTTTGATCTTTTATGATATATTCCACTTCTCAAAAAAAAAATGTTAAGCTGAGTAATATAAAATTAGCAACTACAACTATATTTATGTAGTAGAACCCGGCACAAGGGGTGCCTTTCCAGTATTAAGGAATGATCTCCTTATCTTTTCAATATTTGAATGATCTCCTTTTCATTTGAATATTGTATAGTTATTTGTTATGATCTTTAGAATATTGTATAGTTATTAGTCAAGATCTTTAGAATATTGTGTAGTATCATTTTGATTAGCTACCATATCTTATCTCTTAGTGTACTATATATTTGTAATCTCCTCTTGTAAATGATTATGCAAAATACAATCTTTCTTCATTCATTCTATATGGTATCAGACTTTTGATCCTCAAAAACACCATCAAAACTACCATGTCCTCTCTCCCCAAAACCCACAAATTCCACTCCGCCAACCCCCCTCCTCCACGCTCTAACGTCAATCTCGCGGCCCGTCCGACATCAAAACCACAAACCCATACCTCCCAACTAAACCCGGCTCCTAACCCTTCCTCTTGGCTACTTGATAGTGGCGCTTCCCACCACGTCACAAAGAACCTTGCAAATTTATTCCTTCATACCCCCTATGACGGAACCGAGGAGCTCATCATTGGCGATGGTAAGGGTCTTCCTATTACTCATTTTGGCACTTGTTCTTTTTCATCTCTCTCATTAAACAATATACTTGTTGTTCCCTCTATCTCTAAAAACATCATCTCTATTTCCCAACTTTGTCGTGATAACAATATCTCCGTCTCTTTTTTATCTAACTCTTTTCTTTTGAAAGACCTTTCAACGGGGACAATCCTATTTCAAGGGAACCCTAATCATGGAGTCTATGAGCTCCAACGTGTCACCTCTTCCGCCTTCACAACCACACCCAATACCACCACTATTCTTGATCAGTGGGCACCCCTATCCATCCTCACACTTCCCCCTCTCCTAACTCATCCCGACCCCCCCCCCCCCCGCACACACCCCCTCAACCACACCTCAACCTCCATCATCCCTACAGTCTCTAAACGCCACCCCTTCCCCCTCATTACCGACACCGCCAATGCCACACCCTCCTTCTCCGCCACCTCCCGCACCACAACCCCCTCCCGCACCGCAACCTCCTCAACCCACCTCCCAAATAGTCACTCGTCTCAAACATGGCATCACCAAACCTATATCCAAACTCAACCTCAATGTCGAAGTCCATGACACCACCCTTCCCAAAAACATCACACAAGCACTAAAAAGCCCTATATGGAGAAAAGCCATGGAAACTGAGGTTCATGCTCTACAGAAAAACAACACATGGTCTATTGTTCCCCCTCTTCCTTCCCAAAATGTCGTGGGCTGCAAATGGGTCTTTCGCATCAAAAGAGATAAGGATGGCACCATCACTCAACACAAAGCTCGTCTGGTTGCGAAAGGCTTCACCCAACGAGTTGGCATTGACTATGGAGAAACCTTTAGTCCCGTAATCAAACCCACCACCGTCCGACTTGTTCTCTATTTAGCCGTAGCCCATGGCTGGCCTCTTCGCCAGCTTGATATCAATAATGCCTTCCTTCAAGGCACTCTCACCGATGATGTCTACACCGCTCAACCACCCGGATTCTTAGACACCAAATTCCCTACCTTCGTCTGTAAACTAAACAAAGCCCTCTACGGCTTGAAACAAGCCCCTCGAGCGTGGTACACCGAGCTACGCCATTACCTACTTCAACTCGGCTTCCGCAATTCTATCTCTGACTCATCTCTCTTCATTCGCTCCACCAATGGTGTCACCACGTATCTCCTCGTCTACGTTGACGACATCATACTTAACTCAAACCACCCGTCTACTCTTGACACTCTTATCAGCACCTTAGCTTCTCGGTTCTCTCTCAAAGACCTCGGCAATCTCTCATTCTTCTTGGGTGTTGAAGTTCAACCTCACCCAAATGGCCTATTTCTAAGTCAAACACGTTACATCAATGACATCCTCGCCAAAGCAAACATGGAGCAATCCAAGCCAACTCCCACCCCCCTTTCCGTTCACCCACCTCTCACCTCTCACGGTACCCCCCTCCCTGACCCAACCCAATACCGCACCCTCATTGGTAGCCTCCAATACCTAAGCCTCACTCGTCCCGATGTTGCCTTCACCGTCAACAAACTCGCCCAATACATGCAGCGTCCCACCACCACCCACATGCAATATCTCAATCGCCTACTGCGATACCTTAACGGCACCACCACACTGGGCCTCATGATTCACAAAAATAACCCTCTCAACCTTCATGCCTTTTCTGACGCCGACTGGGCTCGTGACATGGAAGATGTCATCTCCACCACGGCCTACATTGTTTATCTCGGCACAACTCCCATATCTTGGTGCTCCAAGAAGCAAAAGACACGAGCACGGTCCTCCACCGAAGCTGAATACAGAGCAGTGGCCGCCGCATCTGCAGAATTGCTATGGGTTCAAAATCTTCTATATGAACTTCATCATCCCTTATCCCACACTCCGGTCATCTACTGCGACAATGCCGGCGCTACCTATGTAAGTGCTAATCCGGTTTTCCACTCCCGGATGAAACATCTCGCACTTGACTATAACTTCGTTCGAGAAAATGTACAAGCCGGCAAGCTCCGCGTATCCTATATCTCGGCCAACGATCAACTTGCTGATGCTCTAACGAAGCCCCTACCCCGGATTCCGTTCTCTACACTCATTAACAAAATCGGACTTACATAAGTACAGTCCGTATTGAGGGGGCGTATTAAGGAATGATCTCCTTATCTTTTCAATATTTGAATGATCTCCTTTTCATTTGAATATTGTATAGTTATTTGTTATGATCTTTAGAATATTGTATAGTTATTAGTCAAGATCTTTAGAATATTGTGTAGTATCATTTTGATTAGCTACCATATCTTATCTCTTAGTGTACTATATATTTGTAATCTCCTCTTGTAAATGATTATGCAAAATACAATCTTTCTTCATTCATTCTATATCCAGGGCTAACAAAAGCCAAGACTTGATCTTCCAAATATTGGATCAGGCGAAGCCTTTTCAAAATCTCTAGACATAATTGAGGTTTTAACTACGACAAAAGACTCGAGGTTCTTTATCTATGTATACAAAAAAGTCAGACAACATGACAATTAATTAAAATTAGGCGGTACCCCCGCGCTAAAGCGCGGGTTTGCAAAGAAAAAATGTTATTCTAATATAGTAGCACACTCTATTTCTTACAAACAAAATATATTTTTATTCTACCTCAGGAAATATGTATGATAAATTTCATTGCTCCTAATTAACTACACTCATGTTCATGGACGGATCCAAACATTTATGGTACTGGTGGTTAAGTATTTGTATCAAATTTAAAGGAGGATTTTGTGGTCAACTAAAAAATGTTACAGCTTAAATACTATTTCAAAAGAGTAAAAGTTTAAGTGTTTAGCAGCGAAACGTTTATAAGTGGAATTAGGTTGATTACATTATAAAATAGGGTGCTGATAATTACAGCACAACAATTTATAATTACAGCACAATTTTCTACCACATGACCTTTTTACCCCTACATAGTAATCCTAATCCTCTATATTCACTATATTTACTTCTCTGTTCTCATTACTTCTCTGTACTTGTAAGACTAAAACTTCTTCATCTTGGAAATCCAGATTGTGGCACGACCGCATCCATCCGTCTGAAAGCCACACCAATCAATGCCAAACTGAAATGAATCCTAAATCCTCTTCTCTGTCCATAAAATACTCAACTTCCCTCTGGTTTGTTCATATCAAAACAAAACCAGCAACCCCCACAAATCAAAGCAGTTAAATCGTCTCCAAGTAGCGAACAATCTGGGGACTCTACATGCTCCCCGTCATAACATAATTAAGACCGCTGAAGCAAAGAATGGAAGAAACATATAGCTGTGAATCCCTAACATCTGGACAGGGTCAGAGGGCTTAGGAGGAAAAACACCCATGAGTGGAACAGTCGATTGATGTAGAAAGCAGCAATTACAAAAATCCCGATTCTCGAGTACATTTTTTCCCATAATCAGACGCAACCATGGTTATACAGCAAATCAAAATCGAGAAGAAAATTAGTAGAGGAAGAGGATGGTCGCGGTCTTCTCTCCTCTTTCGTTCTGAGGTGTGTTTGTTTATAATCGATTTCTTTGCTTGCAGATCTAGAGAGAGGTAGAGAGCGAGAGACAGTGAGGGGGGAGAAAGAGACGGGCAGAGAGATGCAACTGACGAGAGAAGAAGACTCTCTCGCCTTGCAGATTGATTGAGAAAAAAAGAGACGCAGGAATGTAAAGAGGGTGAAGAGAAGGAACCCTATAAAATAATTAAACAGGGGTAAAAAAGTGAATTAACATATAATTGTGCTGTAACTAAAAAAAATTGTACTGTAATTATCAGCACCCATAAAATATAGGGTAAACTATAAATTTTAAGAATGACCACAATAAAGGAATTACATCAATGGGGACTATGATGAAAGCGATGCGGTAGCTAACATAAGTAAATCTAAAATATATAGGGTGATATATTAAAAGCAAAAATTATGAATTCCCCCCTTTGGATCCACCTTGTTGAACAAATTTCTAACATTTTTTTTCATGTTCTCTAAAGCATGTTATATTTTTTGTGTAATTTCTCCGTATCAACTTTCAAGTTGAATTGGTTATGAAAATTTGTGTTGATAATAGTGAGCAACATCTACAACCCTCAGTTGCTAATTCATCACTTTTGCATGTCATTTAGTTCTATGAAGTAGGAAAAAAATTAGAAATTTGGCCGTCAAAGATAGCTATGATTGCAATAGTTAATCATGGAATGTAATACATAAATTAATTTTAGCTCTTAAAGTATATATGTGATAGTTAACTTATAACTTTGCAATGATCACCATACGACGCCAGTTGAAATCTAGAGTTCTTGATCTTCATGAGAGACTTATCAATACATTTTTTTTTAATCTAGTTTCAACAAAGAAAATTTTAAGTTCTTTTTTCGTTTTTCGATGTGCAGCTAAACTATAACCTCTGATAAGTCAAATAAGGAACATAAATTTGAATTTTTTTTATATTTAAATGACTTTACCATAGTAGAAAATCTGAAATTTAAAGAGAAACACACATGTTGAAATGTTACTTCAAAATTAGCTCTGTAGAAAGTTCACAGGTACCCAAACATCATTAATTCAAGAAAGCTTGATTCAATTTCTCAAGGCTCTGTTCGTCGAAAGAAAAAAAAATGACATATGAAACATACACAGTAAGTTTTTCAGACTGATCTTGTTAAAGGTAACACATCATTCTCTACTGTACTAAAATGAAGTGTTCCATGACTCTTTATTACCCTGATTATGGAATTGATGAAACATATGTATGGCTTTTTGCATCTTTTCGATTCTTTTTTACATCATCCGATTATTTCATTTTAACAATTTCTCATGTTTTCATAAATTAATTGTGTCAAGTAGATTTTTGAGAAACATTTTCTATGTTTTCACCAAATGGTAAAATTGCATACAGATTCTTTTTAGAAGAAGACCAATTATATAGGACTCCATTTCTTGTTCAAGTCAATTTGTTTCTTTAAAGCATTTTATTTTGTTTTGATAAAATAACATTGTTAAGTATTTTTTTCAGGATAGATTTTATTCGAATTATTGTAACTGCGAAGATCCTGTAGTGTCTTCGTATATTTTTCTATTTTGACCACTTAATTCTAGAAGTTTTCGTTTACTTTTATAAATAACCATCTCTAGTACATTTTGTGCCCTTTTCTTCAAAATACGAAAGTATTTTTTGTACGAAAGATTTTAACAGGAATTCACTAACTCTGGTCATTGGTTTGCCTTTGTTTCTATATAGTATACAGTATAATCATGTCTAATGTATTTTGTCAGGAACAGTCTTTTAAGGATTTCACTAAAACTAATAATTGTGTATTTAGAAGAAGACCAACTTGGATGGTTTGTTCTCCATAGAATTTTCAAAAAATCTATTATGATGTATATTTGTGTCAATAAAGAAAGTATCGTACCGCTTGTCCATGAAATATTCATCGTTTCACAATATCTAGTAGACTCAACTAATGATAAGATATTAAAGATAAAGTTCACCAACCATAATATTAGCTCTTAGGAATTTTACCGATGAGGTGTAGGAATGTGTTAATTCCGTATACGCAATTTGTTATTAGTATCCAACAGAAGACAATTATGTTTTTTTATTGAGAAATTCTTTTTGTGGTCAACCAAGTTTGAACCCGGGACCTCATGCAGGGGCTTCCACGCTCTACCACTTGACCTAACATCCTAGCTGCAAGTCAATTATGCTTTCGAGTTTATCAGTTTACATTAATCAAATGTACATAAAATACGATTTCCCTCTAGGAGCTTTATCCATAGAGAAGAACGAAATCATGAAACATTGCACATACTTTATATATTCGAGAAAAAGATTTGCAGTTACCACCTATATATTCGAGGATAGCTGCACAGACTTTGACATGAAACAGCGCAGTTAGTCGTTTTTTTCAAAAATATCAAAATTCTTCAGCAGTATGTTCGTCACGGAATGCCGCCAACACTGTATGGATAGACGTCAACAACATAGTTGGTGATCTATATAGCCGCTCCTACTTCCATATTCGAACTGCAAATTTGTTTCACAAAAAAGAAGGTATCAGTGTGTTTCACATACTTTCCATAAGTATAACGCATTGTTATCGCATCAAAAGGAATCAGTGTGTTGTACAACGGTCTAAAAAATACCTCTATTGACTGTTCAATGCCCCTAGGTGGAACAAATTTCAAAGTCACCAGATTTGGTGATTGCCAAAAGAAGCTGTTCACTAACTCGGGAGAAATGTTTCTCCTATGTATGCGAATGTGGCCTTTATGTTTTCGAGTTTATCAATTTATATTAATCAAATGTACATAAATTAGGATTTCCCTCTAGGATCTTTATCCACGGAGAAGAACGAAATCATTTTTTTAAGAAATCATGTATTGTAAGGAAGAAAATAAAAGAGAACATTGAATTGTCAACTATACCTTTATTTTTGCAATTTTTACAACATCTCGTCTGTCAAGCATTGCTAGATGGAACAGCCCACTTAAAGATGTGATTGACAAATATCCGTCTGGAATGGAAGTGAATAGTGAGAACATTCAAGGTTAGTGAGGAATTGCGATTCCATTTCCAAGAATACGAAAAACCAACAGACAAAAGAGAGAGAGAGAGAGACGCAATTACCATGGTAGCATTCGAATTTACAAAAATGAACAGAATAATTCTAAATACATGCCAAATAACTCACTGAGAGACAACAATAAACCTCAAAAAAAGAGTAACCATCATACATGGTGACATAGCAGAAACTTTCTACGTTGATGTAGAAAACACGCTCTATCAAGATAACTTTATTTTTTCATGGCAAAGTGGACTCTTCAAATTTCAACTGTGGTATTGGAAGCTTTTCTCCTTTCCTTACAGACAATGTGATTTATTTTCTAATTAATGTGATGATAATTATCTTCTCATTACAAATCATAAGTTAGTGGGTCATGTATTTATGTCGTGGTTTATGGTCGTAACTGGTGCACCAAACGTGGCTATTAAGTCAGCAATAGTAGGAGTCAATTTTATTTATTTACTAGTGGATTTCCCGTGCCCGAGGGCACTATCCCTACCAAAAAAAATTAAAAAAATGATAAGAAGCAGGATTAAAATATGCATCCACACATATATTTTCTGAAATATCAACTCTTGCAAGAGAGAAAAATGACGAATGTTGGTTTACTCAACCATTACAAAAATGGGGGAAGTTAAAAATGTGTGTAGGAAGTTGGGAGAAGTTACAAAAGTGGTGGGTGGTAGGTAAGATCTAAAGGCAGGGGTTGCTTTAATCTAACGGCTGAAAAAAAGTCAACCGTTCTATTTTATAGAATAGACTAGAGTATTACCCGTGCCCGAGGGCACTATCCCTAAATTGGATAGTTTTTTAATTTAGATGTGCTTTTTTAAATGAATTTAGAGGTGTTATTCAAAAATTATATTTACAAATGTGGTGAAAAAAGAAATTAAAAAAAATAACTTCCAAGTTAAGGGTGTAATTGAGAAAAACCTCTCTCCTATTAGTTATGGATGTCCAATGAGAGTGGATAGTTAAGGATGTCCAAAGAGAGTGGGTAGTTAGAGATGTAATAAGTATGTGAGATCTAATGGTGGGGATGAGATTGATGTAATCTAACGGCTGAAAATTCAAAAGTTTGTTAAACCATGCTATTTTATATAATAGATTTATTTGCAGAGAGAGTCTTGGTTTTTGATTCCATGTTCTTGATGTTTGCAAGAATTGTAACTCCATTACAGAAATAAAAATCTAGATTATGTAATCCCCATTAGCACACAAATATTTTACTTGCACACCCGAAGTAAATTGTGTAACAGCCACTACCAATTTATGGGTTCGGATGTTTTTGGTTAGCTTATAAAATTGAAAAACCATTTGCATATATTATGTAATTTTTTATACGCCTATATTATGTAATTAATGATAAATATCAGTTTTAGAAATTGTTATCAATGCATGTAATTAGGAGTTTAATTTGTGATGACTAAGGTGCCACTATGGCACATTTAGTTCACTAAACATACAAATGGATGAATATTATTGGTTGGTTGTCAAATGTATATCACACATGTCTTTGTCTAAACGAATTTAGAAAGCCAAATGGCAAGTTGTGGTTGATTCTCGGCACTCTCCTGCTTATATATATATATATATATATATATATATATATATATATATATATATATATATATATATATATATATATATATATATATATATAACAGCATTTTCAGCTAACTAGCCTATATTTCTCTAATTTAATTTGTAAGCTTATCACAATTTTATAATAGTGCTCTTCTATTTGACAAGCTTTATCTCAATGAATGGTTTTTGGGAAAATGAAACTGATCCAATCTACCATACATGTGTTCCATGAAAGTATCCCATCACGAATCTCCTAGAAGTACTCCCTCTGTTCCTCCAGTTCCTTCACAAAAACTGGAGGCACAGAAATTAAGAAACCCCCAAAAAGTCTATATTACCCCTCGTCCTTTCAATAATTCCACCACTGAGCAACTTCACTAATTCCACAAAGTCACATGAACATCAAGAAAATGTGATGAACATCAAGAACACATCCAATATCACAAACAAAAATCAACAGTTTCTGAATCACAGATTCAAACAACTAATCTAAACAAAATCAACATCAACAAAAGTGTGCTCTTTCAAGTATCCTCTTGAATTCAAACAGAAAGTGTCTACTTCCAACAAATTCATCTTCTGTAAATTGAAGATGAAGAAGAAAAACAAAATAGAAGAAGAATCGGCCCGGGAAGAACACCAGAACTGGACCGCCATCGCAACCGCCACTGTTCGGAGCAAAAGCCTGCATATAAAGGGACGGATCTGAGAGTGGTGAGGACAGATCTGAGAGAGAAGAGTGGGAGAGAAAGAAACATGAAATGAAGAAGAAACAAGTACCAGACGTGGTCGTCTGTTTCCACCGCTCGTCGGTTTCGCCAGAAGCCACCATCGCCTCCACCGTTCGAAGTAGATCGACTATTTCCTGGCGTTCAAGAAGCCCTCTCGACTCCGATCTGTCTCCGTCGAAGGCAAACCATCGTGGTTCTCTCTCTCTTGTCCAAAGGCAGAAAGTAATCTCCCTCCATTCCTCTCTTCGTCGATCTGCTCTCGATCTCCGTCGTCGATTTGCTCTTCATCTTCCTTTCTCTCTCTCTGTCCGTGTGTGTGTGGCTGAGGAGTGAAGAGCAGATTAGGTTTTGAAGAACAAGAGAATGGGAGGGGGTAGGGTTAGTATATTTGGGCTGGGTGAATTATCAGTGGGCTTGATGAATTTGTATAATTGGGCTTAATTAATCAGATTTGTTTAGTAATCTGATTAGTTAAGTTCAATTATAAAGTGATTTGTGTTTTTTAATTAAGGGTATGATGGTATTTTGGGTGAGTATAAGTTTCCTTTTTTGGAAAGATTGAAGAAACTGGAGGAACGCCCAAATAGGAAAGTTTGAAGAAACTGGAGGAACGGAGGGAGTAAATGTTAAGCTCCTCGGTTCAAAATAGTACTAGCATAAAATCACTATTAATTAATACTAAAATAAAATATGACTCAACATAAGGGTCCCTTTCCTTTTTTTAGGAAAATAGGAACCTCATTAAATCTCGTTATGAGAAACCATATCATTAAAACTATAATATTGTGGTCAAACACGGACTATACCCAACCAAACCATAGTTTCAGACAAATTCAAACCAACCCCAGCATAACAGTGTGCTACCTTGTTTGTTGAACGTGACCTCCACCTAACTTTAACCTCCTATAGCAAAAGTCAATTGACAAAAAAATACCACTAGCTAATTTATATTACTATTAATTTAGTAGTAAAAGTAGTAGTAAATGTTAAGAGATCACTCGCGAATCATGAGGGAAATGTGAAGGCAGCGCGTGCAGGGCCGATCTTCGATCCATTATCGAGCAAGACTGCGGAGGCCACAACGATTCGGGAAGGGCTTCAACTGGCTGCGGATTTGCATCTTAAACACCTATGGGTGGAGAATGATAAGGCTGGCCTAACGGCAAGGCTTCAACATGGAGAACGTCTCATGGAGGACCTCTTCACCACGGGAGTTATTCTTAGTGACTGTAATGTTCTTATGCACATAATAGACGCTAGTTGTTGTTGGTGTCCTAGGAACGCCAGCAAAGTAGCCCACACTTTAGCCCAAAATGCTTTACTATCTAGATCGATGTGTAATTGAATAGATTCAGCCCCAGAGTGAGCATTATCATGCATGTATTGGTGTCGATAAGGCTCTTTGGGCCTCGGAGTAATGAGAGTTTTCTTAAAAAAAAGTGTTAAGGGATCACTGGACGATTCGGTTAGTCCATCAGGTACTTAATGTCAAGGAGCTATTTGAGGATGCAATTAGCCTGTCTTTTCAGGATCTTAAAAATATAGGTAAATGATATTTGATTCTTTTTATTTTGATGTTAAGCTCCTCTCTCCAAATTAAAAATAAATAAAATTATATCAAGAAATATCTATATATATATATATATATAAAAGCAGGAAAGTGCCGAGCTTCATCCTCAGCATGCCATGTGTAACCAACAAGTTATTGCAGGAAAGTCATTTGTAGATCTATGTGGACAATGCACAATTTCAAACCAATAAGAAGACGCCAAATCTAATTTTTAAATATACTTGCTAAGTAATTGCTCGCGTTGAGTATTAGTCATCAATTCTTTGAATGAATAATATTTCAGTTACTATTGGGAATTTCTTTTGAATGAATAATATTTTAGTTACTATTAGGACTCGCTTTCAATACTCCCATGTTCCTGTATATTTAATCAATTAATGTCATTCATTTTCTCGGTATTTAATTATTGGTGAAGAAACTGAAATACGTTTATTTAGGTATATTACTAAAATTGCATTAACTAGCTCAGCCATTTTATCTTCCCTTTCCTTTACAAGAACCAGTGAAAATATACATGTACATAACTGATTGTTACCAAAATCAATGATATTGTCCAAAGGGAAATATACAGAAATGACCCTAAAACATCAATGTGTGTGCAGTCATATGATCGGGACATGGATCAATGAGTCCAAATTACATTTGAATACTTTTATAAGGAAGTATCAGTTAAGTTCTTTCACCAATTTATCATTTTTTTGTTTGATTTTCCAGTGGTGTCATAAATCAATTTTCGTTCATATGATTTCGTTCTTAAAAGGTCTCGAGCTTCATGTTCTTTAATTTGATTTATTTGTACGTAGAGTTAAAATCTTTTTCTTTAACAAATCAATTGTTTATATTTCTTTGCTAACGGTAAGCTATATTTCCTTACTTCTGGTACTCATATTTCAGATTTGGAAATCTATAAGTTACTGTACTGTAAACATGATCCTTTGGCATGGTAGGAAGAAAGCACAATTACAAATTGCACCTGTGTAGCTCAGGTAAGTTGAGTAATGGATCTAAAACATTAATGTCTGTGTAGACACCGGGTCACGCTCCGGAGATCTATTGGTCGAGATTATAAATGTATGGAATTTATCTTTGAGTTTCTTTCGCCAATTCATTCAGAATTTGTACTTTGTTGTGTCCATTTGCAGGTGTGCGGCGTAGTATATTAATTTTTTACAACTATTTAATGGCTCTTCAAACCTCAAAAGGCTTCCTAAAAAAGCACCTCTAAAGCCTTATCCCCTTTATGCAATTTAGTGTTCAAAATTTTATCCTTAACAACCAATTGTTCATATTCCCCTGTTGCTGCTTGGGTTTGCTAACTTTCCCTATCGTTTGGTAAATCGTTTTCCAAAACCGAATTCAATAAATTACTGTTATCATAGTCTTTTGGCATGGTAGGGAGAAAGCAAATCCACTAAATGCACTGGCACGAAGTAAGACTTTCACTCAGGGCAATGGGATTCCCAATTCTCAATCTTTATATATAAAATGTTCATCTAACTTCCTAAATTGTGTTGAAAACAATCAACTTGAGATAAACCAATATGTTTCTATTATGTCTTTTTGCTGTTTCGATTACGTATTATTCTACTTCGAATTATGAACGAACTTTATTTGGATTCACGAGCTTAAATGAATCCTTATAACTTGGAACTATTTCAATTGAGAGTGTTTGGAATCATAGTTTGACATTACGAAAAGCTTAGGTCTCACATGTGTTGCTAACGATAAAAAAGTGTAGCGTTAACACTCCTATCATTTTCAATTTTGTTTAAAGAACTTATGAAACTGAGAAATATAAAGATCTATGAACCATGTTAAACCACTCCGCGTCTCGTTCATACCGATAGTTGAGGTGAAAATCATTTTTATTTTTAACTACATCATTTTTATGTGGCCACGTGTACGGGAGATGCTCTAATGCACATGACACTGGTGGTTGAGGTGACTATCATTTTCAGGACATCAATAATAGGTGGCCGTGTTTTTATTTTCGAAATAGTGGATCTCTTTGTTCCTTACTTCAGTCGTGAAGTATGCCTTCGTTTCTCCCTTATAGATTTTACTTTCTTCCTTACTTTAGTCTGAAGTTGCTTTAATTCACCCTTTATAGATTTTAATGATATAATTCAAGTTCTTATGTCACTGTACCCTCATGTGAAAAACGTTTGTCAAATATGATCTTTCGCTTAAATCTCACATTCAATTTGAAGAAACCTTATACAGCCCAAACATGGAACTTCCCGCCTCAACCCTATTATTTAGTATTCAGATGATCATTAGTGCTTGCTACAACATGATTGAAGTACCGCTCAAAAAAAATACAACATGCTCGAAGTTTATGATTCATTCGCATAAATCTTGATCAGGTTAATAAGAATACATATACAATCTCAATACATATATGTAATGTCTTAGTAACCAAACTAAGATTGGTATGGACATAAACAAGTAAAGCGAATTGATTTTCAATATTATATATTTTATTATATCGAGAACCTGTAAACAATCTGTAGGGAAGTGTAACAAAAACATTACCAATTAGGATATTTATCTATCAATAATAAAACTTGACAAAATTTCTGAACTTCAGAATTAGATAAGGGAAGAGATAAAATATTCGGTACACAAAGTTGTTAAAGGTTACACAATTGCATCATATATTGACCAAACCATTGTTGATTGCATCACACTATAAAATAAACAGACAATGTTGAAATTCCCTCTTCATATTAAAGTGATTCACTGATAAATTGCCACTTCCATTTCAAAAGGCTGGAGCAACATTGTATCATTGCATTTATATAGACAAGGATGAAACGATCACTACCCGAACAGCATATAATCGAGCAAAGTCAAATGTTAGATTTAACTGAACACAGTAGCCACTCTTAATTTATTAAAGTTGTATTACTTGGTCAAATATATATGTCAGTTGTAAGTTGCGAATCATCTTTTCTTGTGTCAACTAAGGAGTTTTAATTGTTACATTACCATATATACATACACTTATTGTTAATGAAAATGTCCAAACTATTAGTAGATTTTATCATTAAGGACACTCTAACAATCAAGTTTACCATTTGTGCTACAGCTTTATTTTCTTCTTCTTCTATATGTTTGAATGTGTATTTTTTTTATGCAAGTTAAGATCGATTAAAAATTATTAATGACACATTCCAAAATACTATCGTCATTCCCCCACACAAATATATGCTTATGCACAAGAAATCTAATTAATTTCTTTAGAGGCGTACAACAAAGCCTGCGCTACGCGCGGGGTAACGTCTAGTTGAAATAAAATACAATTCGGCAAAAGGGTGCCCTTCCAAGGCTAACAAAAGCAAAATCAAATAACAATAATACCACTAACTATTTCACACTACACAATTTTGAATGTCTCAAGACAAATAGTTGGTGGTCGATTAATCTCAAGTAGTACGATAAAAACGATAAATATAATTTGGCCGAAAAGTACCTTTCTAGGGCTAACAAAAGTCAACTGAACTTTTACTATCATAAAATAAAGGTTTAATTACTAATTGTATACCCCCAGTATACGATAACTGATTGCAATCCCCTCTTCTAAATGAGTTCATTGTAATCTCCATTTGCATTAGTACTAACTTATTAAAACATGAATTTTTTTCATCCGTAACTCTAACTGTGGAGGACAAAACTGTCAATTCTAAATATAATATAATTACCAAAAAAAGAAGGCAAAAGAAGAATAAAAAAAGAAGATAAGGTGAGGAGAAAACGACTACTCATTTTCTCTCTCTCTCTCGATGAAGCACATAACCCAGATCCTAGAAGAATTGCCCGAGGAAGAAACTTCGACGGAGAAAAAAGTTCACGTCCAAGACAGACCAATCCCTCAAAGCTACCTCCAATGATGAGAATCGCGAATCCACCCCATTACCACATGTTCTTCAATCCATCCTCTCATCTTCTTCTCTGATTTCATGTTTCGATTTCGATTTCAACCCCACCCCGAACCCACCCTATCCTCTCTTTCATCCCCTTCTTCTCCCTCTACGCCTCATTCCCTTCCGCCTCAAACCAATTCGTCTTTCTGCCATCCACAGCAAGAAGGCTTCCCGAAGCACCGTTAGACTAACTCGGAACCCACATAACTTCTTAAATATTACAGGACTACCATATTACAACAGCAATGAAAAGTCTTCCAAAGCACTCTACTACTATTATATTCCAAAATGTTTCATACAGTCATATGATAATTCATTTAATACAATTTTTTATGAGTTTCGAAACTATTTTTAATAAATATTAATTTTTTGATCATACATAATAGACAAAATGGGTGAACTCGTCTTTTTCAAACAACATGGCTGAAAGTGTCTTTACATAAAACTTGAGGGGGTGAAAGTGTCTTTTTACAATTTATACCACATACACCGACTCACAATTACTATAAAAATACATTATACAGGATGAGAGAATGAGGGATACACAAAAATAGGGTATACGTCCTCCAACTCAAGCAGAAATCAAAGGAATGGCGATCTTGGCAAAGGGCTTCGGAAGATCGGAGGGAAGCACGATCAGCCTGCTCCAAGCCCCGATCCCACCCCAATCCCTCCTCATGGGAAGGGTAATCTCCTTAATCAAGCTCCAGGGCTCTCCGAGGACCCTCTGCGGATGGTCTTAGATATTGAAGTATATAGGACGGAAATGAAATTAGATGTAAAGTAGATAGTCTTAAGGAGATATCAGTGATGTAGTTTCTGTTACAGTTAGTGGATGGTATATCTATTGTACATGTACTATCATTAGAGATAGATTGAATGAATCGAATCCTCATCTTCTTCTTCAGTTCTCATCCTCTTTCTTCTCTGGTCCTCCTTTACTTGATTTGTTCTCATGGTATCAGAGCCACCGATCGGTGTGCCTACCTCATGAATACTCCAATTGTTTCTTCTCTGGCGACGGTGTCTTCTGTTCTGGCCAATTTACAATTCTTCATCTCCAATTTTCACCATCTGATTCCGAAAAAGCTCGATCTGCACAACTACATTGTTTGGCGCCTCCAGTGTGAAAGCGCTCTCACGGCCAGTTCCTTGTTCGATCGCTTGCTTATGCAATCTCCACCGCCGCGTGAAACCGTCGATTTTTCAGGTAATCGGATTCAGAATCCTCTTTTCCATCAATGGACTGTTGAGGATTGTTATATTCACAGTTGTTTACTAGCAACTCTTAGTTCGTCTGTTCTTATGCACATTAAGTCTATTGTATATGCGTTTGATCTTTGGTCGTATCTTGAATCGAAGTATACTCGTCTGAGTGCTTCTAATATCTACAATCTGAGGTCTAGTTTGCATAATTTGAAGAAACTGCCATCTCAATGTGTTAAGGACTACCTAATTTTGATCAAGAATGTCACTGCTCCGCTTGCTCTACCTGGATCTCCTGTTGATAAGGCCGATATTGTGTTCTATGCTCTTCAAGGTTTACCTGCTGATTTTAGTATCATTAAACCTATTATTCGGAATTTACCTCTCACTCTTGATGTTGAAGAATCTCTTGATCGTATTGTTGCTGAATCTGTTCATTTGGAACTTGAACACAAGCATTTGTTATCTTCTTGTGAATCTCATGTTTCTGTTGCGTTGGCTGCTCAACAACAGTTTCCCTCTTCTTATTCCGTGCCTAAGGGTAACTGGAGTCACAAGAAGCAGTATGAAAATTCCTATAATCAGTCTAAGTACTCTTCTGGTGGTTATTTCAAGCAGTCTAATGGTCAATCCTCTTCTCATAATGGTGCAAGGTTCAAAGGAAAGTGATGCAGGGTGATCCAAAGACAACCTACTGGGTTTATTGGTTCTCTATTAAGAGCTTGCTCCCCATAGAGCTAATAGCAAGAACTGGCATGTTAGTGAGCTTTCTTAACTGTGAAGTACACTAGTGGGTCCCTCCTACTGCAGCTTTTATTTACAGTCTTTAGGCTGCAGCTTTTGTAGCTCTTTAGCTTATTACTTAGCCTTGAAGAAAGGTCTTACTTAGCCTAGAGGTAAGATAGTTTAAGGTTATATATGTCTTTAGTTACATAAGGGAAGCAACTAGTAGTTTCTCTATAAATAGGGTTATTGTATAATGTTTTAGGAGTTGAATTTTGTATCAAACCTTGTAAGGTAAAAGAACCTAGAGTTCTATTGGGTTTTAACCCTAGAAACCGAGAGTTTCTTTATTTCCCACTTCAGTTTATTCTATATTTCAGCTCCATAAACTAATCTAGTTTTAGATTCTCTCTAAGGTCTACTTTGCACCGTTGTAGCATCAGATTGTGCAGGGTCGCACTTCTGAACTACATTAGAAAGCCTTCTGTTACATGTCAGAATTTGTACGAAAGATGGTGACACTGCACTTAGTTGTTGGCACAGATTCAAGGAGAAATACCAACCTAAGGCTTTTCTTTCTCGTGCGGGTGGTTCTACTTCACCTTGGGTGTTTGATTCTGGTGCGACTGAGCATCTCACCAACACACCTGCTACTTTTAATAACTTTCATCCACATTATTCTACTAATATTGCTTTGGCTGATGGATCTGTCACTCAATCAGCACACAAAGGGGATGGTCTTCTTCCTACACCTAATGGTACCCTCCTCCTCAACAATATGCTTCATGTTCCTTCTTTATCTCATACACTTATCTCTGTTCAAAAATTGGCTCATGATAATAATTGTCAAGTTATTTTTTACTCTCATTCTGCTGTGGTTTAGGAAAAAAACCACTTTAGACATCTTGTATAAGGGTCTGTTGTCTAATGGACTCTACAACTATGTGCCTCCTCATCTTGTCTCTACTTTTCCTGTGGCTTTAAATGCATATGTTTCTCCTTGGCATGAAAGACTAGGCCACCCATCCTACGATATAGCTAGAGCTATTGTCCACAAGCACAAGAATTCTATAATATATTTTCCTCTTTTTGATCATTGTTCTACTTGTGCTATTGCCAAATCCAAGAAATTACCCTTTCCAGTCAAAGAGACCACAATCTCCTGCTGTTGGTGTATTGCTACACATGGATGTGTGGGGACCCTGTTCTACTGTGTCTTCTTGAGGTCACATATATTATTTGCTTATTGTCGACGATTTTTCAAGGTATTCTTGTCTTTATCCACTGGTTGCCAAGCCAGAAGTTGTTTTCAATTGTGCAAGGGTTTCTTCACAAGCTAGAAGTTCAATTTTTCACGAAGGTGTTAGCTATCCGAACAGATGGCGGGGGAGATTTTGTGAACTCTTCTTTTCAACAGCTTCTTCTTAAAGGCATGTAGCACCATCAAACTTGTCCCTATACTCCAAAGCACAATGGATTGGTCGAAAGGAAACATCGACATATTGTAGAAACAATGAGAGCTCTTCTAACTCTTGCCTCAATGCCTCTTTGTTATTGGACCGATGCTGCTCTTACTACAGTGTATCTTATAAACAGAATGCCTTTGTCGTTTTTGGCTTTTGTCTCACCTTATGAAGTTCTTCATAACACAGCCCCAAATTACTCCAATCTGAAAGTATTTGGGTGCTTATGTTATCCTTGGACAAGGCCATACACCAAGAGTAAACTAGAGCCTAGAGTTGTTGCTTGTGTTTTTCTTGGATACCACTTTTCCAATGGTTATAAATGTGTGGACCCTCTCACAGGAAGGATTTTCTTATCAAGACATGTGACTTTTCAAGAGCTTGTTCCCTTTTGCTAGCACAGCTGTTTCACATTCAGAGGTACCTCATACTTGTAGTACATCTTTTTCTCTCTCTTCTAGCAGTACTTTTGCTACACCCCACAATGTATCTTCTTCTCTACCTGCTGGTTCTTCATCTGTGTCTACTGGTCCTACTTGGATGTCTCCTCATGCTGCTGTTTCTTCTAAGTTGTCACTTTCCCCTGTGGATCCTACTGTTTCTCAACCTACTATGGCAGCTAGCTCTTCTTCTAGATCTAGCTTAGCTTCAGCATCTAGTACCCCTTCTATTTCAACTAATGTGCATCATATGGTTTCAAGGGCTAAAGCTGGTATTTGCAAACCAAAAATCCCATTAAGTCTTTTGGCCTTTCCTTCTGCGGACAATGAGCCACATAATGTCAAACAAGCCTTGGCTGATCCCAAATGGTACCAGGCTATGTGTGAACAGTTTCAAGCTTTACAAACTCAACATACTTGGTCTTTGACACCTTTATCCCCTGACAAAAATTTGGTGAGCTGTAAATGGGTGTTCAAGGTGAAAAGAAATGCTGATGGTAGTGTCTCAAGGTACAAAGCTCGGCTTGTAGCTAGAGGTTTCAATCAACAAGAGGGTATTGACTATCAAGAAATCTTTAGTCCAGTGGTTAAACAACCCACTTCACGCCTTGTTCTGAGTTTGGCTTGCTTCTTTAACTAGGACTTGAGACAATTTGATGTCAACAATGCCTTTCTTCATGGCCCTCTCTTCGAATCATTGTATATGATGCAGCCTCCGAGTTTTGAAGATAAGCATCATCAAAATGCAGTTTTTCACTTACACAAGGCTTTATATGGTTTGAAGCAAGCACCACGGGCTTGGTACCTATTACTTCATGATTTTCTTACTCAGCAAGGGTTTTCTACTTCTCCTACAAATTATTCTTTCTTTTACCGGCACATTCAAGGTTTGGTTAGTATTTTGCTTGTGTATGTGGATGATCTCATCCTTACCGGCAGTGACAAGCTGTTCATTTCTTCTCTTGTTACTCTTATGGCTCAGACTTTTTCTATCAAGGATTTAGGTCCTCTTGCGTATTTTCTGGGAATGTCCTTCACCAAGCATGATAATGGGTTTTTCTTGTCTCGAAGTAAGTATGCTAAAGACATCTTACACAAGTCTGGGTTCAATGATTGCAAGCCTGTTTCTACACCAGTAGCTCTCAAGATGAATGCCACTTGTGATATTACCTTGTTGCCTGATCCTTCCGTTTATAGAAGTCTTGTTGGCTCTCTTCAATATCTCACTTCTACACGACGTGATCTCACATTTTCCGTGAATCATGCTTGTCAAAAGATGCATGCTCCAACGGTTTCTGATCTTCAATCTCTTCACAGAGTTCTGCGGTATGTTAAAGGAACGGTTGATTTTGGTCTGGTTTTCAAGAAAGGCTCTCTTGATCAGGTTGGCTTTTCAAATTCTCATTGGGCAGACGATCTGTCCGGTCGGTGGTCGGGAGTCTGTTTCTGGATCGTGTTTGTACTTGGGTCCGAATTTGATTTCATGGTCATCTTAGAAACATAATACTGTCTCCAAATCTTTATTGAGGCAGAATATCGAGCACTCTCTTCTACTTGTTCGGATTTGATTTCGTTGAAGATTCTTCTTACAGAACTTCGTCTTCCTCTCTCCTCTCCTCACGTGTTGTACTGTGATAATGAGGCCGTCTTCAGCCTTGCTATTATTTCAGTTCTTCACAGTAAAACCAAGCATATGGAGCTTGATTGTTACTTTGTGCGTGATAAGGTTCAAAAGGGGGAACTTTTGTTGGATTATGTTCCTCAGGCTGATTTCTTTACCAAGTCTCTTACCATTTCCTGATTCTAGGGCTTACGATCTGGTTTTAGGTGTTCTTACCTCTCTTCCTGATATGCAAGCTTCTGGTGCTGCACCACCTTCAGCTTGAGGAGGGATATTGAAGTATATAGGACTGAAATGAAATTAGGTGTAAAATAGATGGTCTTAAGGAGATATCAGTGATGTAGTTTCTATTATACGGTTAGTGGATGGTAAATCTACTGTATATGTACTATCATTACAAATAGATTGAATGAATCGAATCCTCATCTTCTTCTTCAGATCTCATCCTCTTTCTTCTCTGTTATCTCCTTTACTTGATTTTTTCTCATTAGAGGGCGACAACTCTGGGTTTGTGAACTCAATGCTGGAAATCACTGTCGGCATCGGTTGGAGTAGACAACTTTGAAGCAGAGGGGGCAGTGGTGGAAGCTACGGGTGAAGGGGCTGGGTTGCTGGATTTAATGGCGATGGGTGTGGGTATTTGATTTGGTGTATTGTGGTGCTTGTTGACGAGATTGAGTAATTTTGTTGTTTTATTAATTTTGATCATAGAACATTATTATGGGTTTTATGCTCTTCAATTGGAGGGAAAAGAGATTGGCGGAGGTTGTTCGTAGTTGGTCCTGGGATTTCAAGGGAATCGGTGTTGGTGTGAAGGGTGTTGGTTGAAGAGGTAATTGGGTCGTTGGAATTCACGGCTGACCGGCCATGGTGGTGGTGTTCTGGGTAATTGGTTCTTTTCCGGGATCTGGGTTTGCTGTGAAGTATATGGCGGTGATGGCTAGGGCTTAGACTGATAGTATTCTTATTAATACGAAATTAACATTTTTGCCCTGCCATAATAGAACATACATGTCAACTAACGGAATATTCTGTAACAGGATGAACGGAATAATTTTTTCAGCTTCAATAATCCAATATAATTGCAAATAGGAGTTGCAATAAGCTCAATTTAGAATGGGGGATTGCAATCAGGCAATTATGGTATACTGGGGGCATGCAATCAGCAATTAAGCCTAATTTCTATTTATAATTGTTTCATTCTTGTTCACCTCCCAATTGTTCGTGTTAGCAAATGGATACTAGCTAAATGGTAGAGCATTTGACGCCCCTGCATGATGTCTCGGTTTCAAGCCCGACAAAAATAGATGTATATTTTCTTCTAAAAATTAATGTTTCGTGCTGAAAAGGAAATTAAAAAAACTCACGTGCAAAGTAGGTACTCCTTACTAGTAAAAATGAAAAGTATTACATCCCTCCTGCGGATAGGATACAGCCTCTGCTCCACTGGCGGACCTCAAGGAGTGAAAGTAGGGGCCGTTACCTCCACAAGCTTTTCAAAATGCATATCCCTCCCTTTGAGTTTTTGGTAGTATTGCAATTTCACTACATATTTCACAACAGCTTGTGTCTCTTTGCCACGATCTTTGGGCATCACTTCTCTGCTTCCATCAACTTTCCCAAATCAAACAGCACATCAACAACCCATATATGAGACCTAGTCATTCAAAAGCTCAATTTACAATTTACTCTCTCTATCTCTCCCCTCAAGTCAATCACTCATTCCGATAATTTGAAATCTCATAATCACATAATATCACCATCCAACAAGGCTAATGTTACACCCCTTGATTGTTGCCCTGATGTTGGTTGACACGATTCAACCGCAAATGTACGGCTGTCGCGTGTAGTAATATCCGGTAATCCGGGTTTGTCGAACCCAAGGGACTTTTCGTGAATCAATTAGTATTCTTAACTTTATGTGGGCAAGCAATATAGATTTTATTTCTAAACTAAATAATTGAAAAGACAAAACGAGTATTTAAATTTCAAGATTTAATATGGGAGAAACAACCAGGACACCTCGTTTGGGGGGATTGCTAGGATTCTCTTGTTGACGTCGTTCTACGATTTGTGGAACACAAACGAATTTTACTTTGCTAACCGAGCAATACTAACTCACCGAGTTACCAAGTGAGCATCCTATGTCTAGGTTAAATTAGAACCGAGTTACCAAGTTCTAGCTATCCCTAAACATGCATTAACGATGAATTCTACTCTAACGATCTCAATTCTTGCTTTCACTAAGAATGAGTGATTGTTTGCTTTTCCGGGTTTAAAAATTACCGAGTTACCAAATAATTTCAAACTAAGTTCCAGCTAACAAGACGTCTCCAATTAACTAGATAGAATGAAGATCACAAAACAATCATAGCAAACGTAAACTCATCATTTAGGTTTATCAAAACATGAATCTCAATCCATAATACACATAATCAATATGAAAACCCTAACCCCCAAACTTAGGTCCTGATTCAAGAAGTTTAGCTACTCATAGTTGGGAATACAACGAAAAATTTCAAAGTATTCATCAAAAACAAGAGATATATATATAGAGTTTAGAGAGATCAAACGATGAATACTTGATCCGGCGACGAATCCGAGCTCTCCAATGTCTTGGGAGCTGTCTCCTCACTTTCTCCAGCAGCCTCCCCTTCCTTCCAGGTCTGAGAAGATGTTTTTTAAGGCCTGGACACGATTTTTAATGTATTTTTTCCGAATTTGCAATTCAGCCCCTCTAGTTTGCAATTCTCGGACAGATTTCATATGCTGATCTTGCACGGGCCTTTTCGCCCTCATCCGGACTTCGTTTTGGGCTTATCTTATATCGTTGGAAATCCCTGGATGTCTACTTTCTAATGGCGTAGGCCTTGATCCAAAATTGTATACGTAACTCCAGATACATCCAGAAGAGTGCACACTGGTCTTGTGAAACTTTACCAGCTTTTCTTCGTTTTTGTGTCAACTTCTCCGGACCATATCTTTCTCGTCCAAACTTTGATTGAGCTCTGTGACCTACCGTTGGAAAGATCTTTGAGTCTACTTTCATTTGGCACCAGTCTCACTATAGCATGTTTTGTAGAACTCAAGATATCATCAAAATAGTGAAGGATGGTCACTTTTGCTCCTCTAACTTTGCTTCTCTTGCGTACTCTTTGACTTCCGAAGCTCGTTTCTTCTCTCTAATTGTCTCCTCATGCAATGTTCCTGTAAATCACAACACGAACACTACCGCAAAGATCAAATGTGATAAAATCATACAAATAATAAGTAAAACTATTCAAGAAACGACCGAATTGTACGTTTAAGCTCACAAACATCCAAAATATATTTTTGGCAAAATTGCACCAGAGGTACCCATAGTTTCAACTTTCCGTGGATTTAGTACCCATACTTTAAAACCATGCAGTCACGGTACTAAACTTTCTAAAACCATGCACTGCAGGTACCTACTAGTAACGCCGTTACATTTAGTGGATGGAAGATATTAAACTTAGGGGTTTTTTCGTCTTTTGCACACATAAGAACAACTAGAAAGGTTTTACCAAAAAAACTATAAAGAAAAAAGAAGAAATAGGTCTCAAAGAAAGAACAGTGAGTAAATTTTCACCAAATCTGTACCCTCACCCTCACCCTCACCCTCACCCTCACCCTCATCCATTCAAGTCAAAGTTTACTCTCATTCACCACCTCTTTTGTTTGCCGAAGCTTCATGTCGGCAAAGAAACTTCCCCAAACCAAAATCAAATCAATTTTCCAACTTTTTTTCTCTTCAATCAAAACACATAGTTGGGAAAGTCGAAATCTTGCCAGCGATTTCAACCTTCAATTGATATTCTGAAACATGGGTGTGAAAGAATTCGTCGAAGGAGTCATCGCTTCGATCATCGCGGGCTGTTCGACCCACCTGCTTGATCTAATCAAGGTCCGAATGCAACTCCAGGGCGAAAAACCACCCCGCAAAACCCGCTCGGGCCGTTCTCCGGCCGGCCCTCGCCTTCCACCCGACGGCAACCGGGTGGATCCTGATGCCGTCATCGACCCCGGTGCCCAAGATCGGCCCCGTCACTGTCGGGATCCGGATCGTGCAGCAGGAAGGCGTCGCCGCCCTCTTCTCCGGCGTCTCTGCCACCGTTCTCCGCCATACGCTCTCCACAACATGGATGGGCCTCTACGACATGATGAAGACCACAACAATGGACGGAAATCGGAATCATCCGTTCAAGTCTAAGACTTGATTGATTTTGGTGAGGTCGAGGGAGAGATTTGATGGATTTAGAATCAATCTTAAAATTTAGACCCTAAAATTTGCTCCAAACACCTTCCTTCTTCCTGGATCCATCTCCCCGTTTCTTTTTCTTTTATATAGTTGTTCTTATGTGCTAATAAGACGAAAAGGCCCCTCATTTTAATATTTTCCATCCACTAAATGTAACAGAGTTATTAGTGGGTACCTGCAGTGCATGGTTTTAGAAAGTTTGGTACCGTGACTGCATGGTTTTAAAGTATGGGTACTAAACCTACGGAAAGTTGAAACTATGGGTACCTCTGATGCAATTTTGCCTATATTTTTCTTCTCAAATAAGCCCGGAATTCATCACTTTGCACCGAAACACACACAAATAACAATGTAGAATGTACGTAGGATAACTCTTACTAAGGAGTTATCATTGGTCTAGCAAAATGAACCAATGAGTAACGACGTGCAAGACCGAAAGATAACGCGGTGGAGATGGCTTTGGCTTCGTGCCTTAGCCTTGCCTTGGCATGGTGCCTTGGCTTAGAGATGTGATCTGACCTTGGCTCCGTGCCTTGGTCCTGTTGCCTTTAGTGGAGAGATGGGGGCGACTCAGTGCCATGCCCCAGGTCTGGTTCAGTGCTGGCTCAAGCTTGGCTTAGGTTCTGGTTTGGTGGTGGCTCAGGTTCTGGTCCCGGTGTCCTCAGGCTCTGGCTCAGTGCCAACCCAGGCTCTGGCTTAGTGCCGTCCCAGTGCCAACACATATTTTGGCTCAATGCCGTCCCAGGTCCAGTTCCAGCAGCACCCAGGGTCTGACCCAGTGCCAGTGATGCAGTCTAGTCTGTGGCGGTTACCGGCGGTTACTTCCTGCAAATTAGTTATTTGTTAGGTAGTTATTTCTGTCTTTTAACCGCCATCTTGTGGCTGGATATCATTGTAATAATTGGAATCTGAATGCCATTGTTAGAGGACGAATTTAGAGAGAGAGAAACAGAGAAAAACTTGAACGGATTCGTGATGTACTAAGTGAAATTCAAGGGATAGTGTAGATTCGTTCAACTATTGTGCATTTGTCCCTTTCAATCATCGCTACTAACGGTCCATTTAACGGAGCAAAGGCTGAACCAAGTTAGAATCTAAAATTGCTAACCTTGGCGTCGTACCGTGTAGAATTTTCAGTACGAAAATCTGGCCCGGTAACAACTGGTATCAGAGCCCAAAGTAGCAAAAGATGACGTCCAGAAACGCAGAGATTCTTAAACGGTTGGCTCGCATTGAGGCAGAGTTTGGTCCTTTGGAGGATGGTGTGAACATCAATCTGATTCAGGAGAATGCAGATTTGAAGTCGGAAATTCAGTCCCTACGTGCAGCGAATGCAACGGACATAGAGAACCTTTGTGCAGAGTATGCCGGTACATTCCAAACCGTGCAGAAATGGCGCGAGAGGCACAAGGTGGTGAAAGCCGACGTGGGTCTGCTTCGGCAAGTCGTGGAACGCAACATGGGACAGAACGGGTCAGGATGAGTCGAAAGATTCCTGAACCGCAACCGTTCAAATGTGCACGAAGCGCCAAGGACGTTGAGAATTTACTGTGGGACTTGGAGGAGTACTTCTCGGCAGCGAAGATTTCGGATGACGAGAAGGAGGCAATGGCAGCGAGTTATTTGGCAAGTGATGCCAAACTTTGGTGGCGAACGCGGGTTTCCGAGGACTCGATCGCAGGGCGATCACAGATTGAAACTTGGGACAATTTCAAGATGGAAATAAAGTCCCAATTTCTGCCCGGAAATGCGTCGCGCCAAGCGAGAGAAGCGATGAAAAGTCTCAAGCAGACGAGAACTTTTAAGGACTACGTGAAGGAGTTTTGTGCGCTCTTGTTGAACGTGCAAAACATGTCGGAGGATGACAAGTTATTCAACTTTGAATCCGGGTTGAAGTCTTGGGCGCAACATGAATTGCGGCGACAAAATGTTGCTGACTTGAAGGGTGCAATCAAGGCAGCGCAGGCCTTAGTCGACAACTATGTTGACAAGACGGCATCGGATGCAGCCATGTCCAAGTCGAAGAAAGGGAAAGGCGACAAGGAGGACGCCCAATCCCAGGGCGCGGGCAAGAAGGCTGATGGTGGACAGAGATGGAAAGGGAAGCAGCCCGAAGGCTCTTCCAAATTCAGTGGTGGTGGCCCTATGAAATGTTACATTCGTGAAGGTCCACACTTGGCGCGATGTTTCCCAAAGAAGGAGAAACTGAATGCTCTCATGGTGGGAGATGCAGAAACGGGAAACGGGCAAAAAGAAGCGGAGAATTCAGACCTTATATTGCTTAAAACGCTTGTAAGTCTGAATAAAGTTGAGTTTTTGAATACTCTAACCGAGGATGTGGGTTTGGTGCGACAGTAATTTATGCAGGTGGCTCTGACAGTCAATGGGAAGGAAGTGATTGCGATGGTTGACACGGGTGCCACGCACACGGTGGTGTCTTCCAAGGTGGTGCAGAAACTTGGCTTGCAAACAAGCAAGTGTTCTCATCTTCTCAAGATGCCAAATGTCACTGCACAATCTGTTCAAGGAATGTGTTATGATGTGCCGATGAGGATTCGCACGCTCTCGGAAAAATCAACATGTTGGCGATTCCCTTGGACGACTTTGATATGATCCTTGGAATCGACTTCTTGAGGAAGACGCGGTCTTGTCCAATGCCGCACTTGAATGGTTTGATGATGACACACCAAAACAGCCCCTGTTTTGTGCTGTGTGTTGGGGTCGATTCTGCTTCAAATCCGAAATTGGAGACGGTCTCAGTCATGACGGTTGAGAAGCGAGAGAAGGCAGTCCCGGTGGCATACTTAGCCGCTGTGGCCGTGGAGAAATCTGGTGCAGGTTTGAAGCAGCAGATTTGTTGGAGTCCAAAGGTGGAACGTGGTAAAATCTCGGCAGCGAGACGTGTGAAGGAAAGTTCGACGAGGACGTCGAATTCAGGTGGTGTGGGTGGTATGTTACGCCCATAGATTGTTGTCTCGATGATGGTTCGCTAGGCGTGCAAGTTGGTCTAGCAAAACGAGCCAAGGAGTAACTACGTGCAAGACGGAAAGATAACGTGGTGGAGATGGTTTTCGCTTCGTGCCATAGCCTTGGCTTGGCTTAGAGATGTGATATAACCTTGGCTCCGTGCCTTGGTCCTGTTGCCTTTGGTGGAGAGATGGGGGCGGCTCAGTGCCATGCCCAGGTCTGGTTCAGTGCTGGCACGAGCTTGGCTCTGGTTATCGTTCGGTGGTGGCGCAGGTTCTGGTCTCGGTGTCCTCAGGCTCTGGCTCAGTGCCAACCCAGGCTCTGGCTCAGTGCCAACCCAGTGCCAACACAGATTCTGGCTCAGTGCCGTCCTAGGTCCGATTCCAGCAGCGCCCAGGGTCTGACCCAGTGCCAGTGATGCAGTCTAGTCCTTACTGGCGGTTACTTCCTCCAAATTAGTTATTTGTCAGATAGTTATTTCAGTCTTTTAACCACTATCTTGTGGCTGGAATCATTGTAATAATTGGCATCTGAGCCATTGTTAGAGGACGAATTTAGAGAGAGAAAAACAGAGAAAAACTTGAACGAATTCGTGATGTACTGAGTGAAATTCAAGGGAATAAAACATAGTGCAGATTCGTTCAACTATTGTGCATTTGTCCCTTACAATCATCGCTACTAACAGTCCATTTAACGGAGTAAAGGCTGAACCAAGTTAGAATCTGAAATTGCTAACCTTGGCGTCGTACCGTGTAGAATTTTCAGTACGAAAATCTAACCCGGTAACAGCTAACATGGTGATATGCTTAAATGACAGTGAACATAAATGAAAAGCCAGTAAAGAACCAGTTGTGAGTATATGAACTGGTGCTGATGAGCTGCTGCTTCTTTCTAGCACATGTTATAAGTTAGTAAAAATGTTGGAGAATTGACCAGTAACCACAAGTCCACAACTTAGTGTTATATTCGATTAAGGAAGAGATCATATGCAAATGTTGCAATACATCATGGTAAAAAGTGCTTCAGAGAGAGGAATTAATCTTATATATGCAGAGCTTTATACCCTCACAAAAAGTAACAAAAGAAGAAGAAAAAAGAAAAAGAAGGGAGTTTTTATTATGGCAGCAAATGGAGTTGAAGATAGTGAAGTCTGATAATAGTTTCCTTCACCTCCAGCGGTGGTATTTGTTGTTTAAGTATTAGTAGTGGACGGAGGAAGAATTCTTCAGCACAGAGCTGATGCACCATGATACCTTATTCAAGCTGCTGTCTAAGTGAATACGAATTTGATTAATAGGGGTTACATGAGAAGGAAACAAATACTCACTCGCGTAGCCAAAAGCAGCAAGTGTATGGTGAATTTGCGTCTAATGAGCCGGTCCAATTCCCTGCTACAATCCTAGCGGAACTGCCCAAGTATTAATTCTTTTTCTTTGTTCCAACTAAAGGGCCCTCACTCTCCAATCATCATTCACAAAGCAGCAGCGCAAACTCGCTTGAAATTAGTCTGATGGAAATGCTTTTTAAAATAACTTCTTCCTCTTTTTAGCTAGTATCTCCCTATCCTGAACCAACATTGCTGCCGTCTTGACATTTCCTTTCATTTGATGGACTATCAGCATACAAAATGTCTTTCCAATGTTCCCATCTCCTACTTCCCTGGAAAACTCACCTTAGTAGCTTTACAGAGAAGGAGACTCTCATTCCCTTACTCAAGGACAACCGGAAGCAATCTCTCTAGGAAAAAAGGATGTTCGGAAAACACTTCTTTCCAGGATTTGAAACCCTATTTCCAGAAAAAAAACATCTCGAAATTTCTATCTTCCTTTGAGTCATGAATTATGACAGTACCATTTGGTTATTTGGAAGAAAGTTGAACAACATCAATTTAAGCAAAACCGAGTCCAGGTTGAAGAATTTCAAACTTCAATAGGGACACAATCCGAAGATCCCCTTTGGGGAAACGGGGTAAAGATTCATTTACAGATTTACAATTTAATTACCCTATTAGTTCAAGGATTGCTTTTATGAATAGCCATGTTGACAATTCAGAGCATATTTGTGTAAAATAACACAAAATATTCCCTACTTGATATCTTATCTTCCTCTAGCATCATTTAAATTACAACTTACAAACAGAATGAGAATGAATGCTAGTGAAGAGGAATCATACCTAGGCTAAAGCTCCCACTTCAGCAGCTTCATAAATGGGAAGGAATGTCATTCCTACCCAGGGGCGGAGCCAACCCGCGGCACGGGTAGGCACGTGCCCTACCCAAAACTTCAAAAAACTGCAATTTACCCTATAATGTATAAATAATTTAAATTGTGCCGTACCCAAAATTAGAATAGTGCCATAGGTATTTTGAATACCTTGCTAGAGTGCCCTAGTGTTTCGAATTCCTGGCTCCACCCCTGTTCCTACCCACAATCTTGCAACAAGCTTCACTCACTCCGACATTATTAGAGATCCAAACTAGCCGTTCCATTCTCCTGCAACAAAAGAAGTAGTAGAAGATATGAAGACCTAACTAGGGAAAGAAAACCCAGTTAATTTAGAATTATTCTAATTCAAATTCACTGCCTGCAAAAGTACAGACACGCCCAAGAACCAAAATCACAAACCCGTCACGAATTGAAACAAAAAAGAAAACGATCTTTAATGCTTTGATTGGAGAACAGAGAAGGAGTTCAGTTGGGGTTCGGTGAAGGGTCGGCGAGAGAGAACTTACCCATCGATGTGAGAGATGGTCTCGTCTTGTTGCGGTCAACAGAGTTCTTCGAAAAGAATAATTTCTGGGTTTCGGGTCTTCTTCCGGTCATGGTTTTCTCTCTGTTGTGGGAATCGATATGCGAATATTTGAACTCAGATGTGAGAGAGACATGTTCTGCATCGACGATCTAGCAGATTTGAACTCATATGCGAATATTTGAACTCAGATGGAATAAATTGGTGTTTAAACCGGCTACGAACTTGGTCTTTACAATCTACCCGACATTGACTAAAAAATACTTATTGACCTCGTTTGAGGTTAACAAATGTAATTAATTAAAAATAATAACAGTTTTATAAAATTAATCATTTTATTAAAAAAAAATCAGATCTTTGTTCTTATCTTTTTGAGAAATCTGTCTCTCTCTCATCTACAACTTTTCTTTTTTCTTCATCTGCTTCCATGGCTTCTTCCTTTCCTTCTCTGCAATTGCTTCGTCGTCTTCATCGGTTTCCATGGTCGCTACGGCCTCCGGCAAATCTATTTCCCTCTCTCCACTCGCATCGTAATGACTTTCTCCTCCAATTTCATGGTAAAACTCTTTGTTAAGACCTTTGATTCAAAAATTGTGGACTGATACTAGTTAGATCTAGGAGTGAGACGAGTTAACTCAATCTGGATGAAATTGAGATGATTCAGACAAACCAAATCGTCCAAGACGAAGCAAGTTGTGGCGAACCAACTCATCCTAGACGAACTAGGTCGTCGCTGACGAACTAGGTCGTCGCTGACGAACTAGGTCGTCGCTGACGATTTGGTTCGTCTGGGTTTGTCTATTTTTAAAAATAACAGATAGTATATTAAATATTTACATTGATAAAGACACAGTAGCCTTAGTGGTGGAGTTGGTTACTTGGTTGCTTATCACATAAGAGGTTGTGAGTTCAATTCTTACTAGAAGTAGTTTTTTTTCCTAATTTTTTTATTATTGATAAATATTTTTAAGCGATTATATTTGTATTTTTTCTCACCCCCTTCAAACAACATATGCTAAAGTACATGTACCAAATGAAGAGACAAACAAAAGATGTTAAGTATATCTACCAATCGAAGAAAAATGTAACAATTTTTTTTTTCTTTAATAGAAAATTGTCTATATCTACAATTTTAATTAATAAAAAAATATGCATATGTGATGTTGTTGATGTTCTCATTTAAGTAAATTTACAAGACATATTTATTAAAATATACATTATGTATATTGTGTGTGTGTGTGTACACACACTTATATGTATATATATATATATATATATATATATATATATATATTTATATATATATATATATATATATTAAAAAATGCAGTAAATTCGGAACGGATTGTCATTCCATCCGAATCTCAAATCGTTCTGTCCCACAAGAGAAAAACGCTACGGCGCCCGGAACGGAATTACAATTATGTCTTCCCTTACCATAATTAGTATTACCTACTTGATGACAAAGTATTTCGATTGATTTTATTAGTGAAGGTTGATAGTTCGGTCGAGTAGTGAGTCACAATTGATGGTCTATTTTGCCTAATTAGTTGTTCGATTGAGTTTATTGGTGAAGAACGATAGTTCGATTTGATAAATTACTAGTTCGATTGAGTTTATTAGTGAAGATCGATGGTTTGATTGAGTGGTGAATCACAATTGATAGTCCTACTTGATCACAAAGTATTTCGGTTGAGTTTATTAGTGAAGATTGATAGTCCGGTTGAATAGTGAGTCACAATTGATAGTCTATTTTACCTAAGTGGTTGTTCGATTGAGTTTATTAGTGAAGAACGATAGTTAGATTTGATCAATTACTAGTTCGATTAAGTTTATAAGTGAAGATTGATGGTTCGATTGAGTGGTGAATCATAATTGACTGTCCTACTTGATGACAAAGTATTTCGATTGAGTTTATTAGTGAAGATTGATAGTCCGGTCGAGTAGTGAGTCACAATTGATAGTTTATTTTGCCTAATTAGTTGTTCGATTGAGTTTATTAGTGAAGAACGATAGTTCGATTTGATCAATTACTAGTTCGATTGAGTTTATTAGTGAAGATCGATGGTATGATTCAGTGGTGAATCACAATTGATAGTCCTACTTGATCACAAAGTATTTCGATTGAGTTCAATAGTGAAGATTGATAGTCCGGTTGAGTAGTGAGTCACAATTGAGAGTCTATTTTCCCTAATTGGTTGTTCGATTGAGTTTATTAGTGAAGAACGATAGTTCGATTTGATCAATTACTAGTTCGACTGAGTTTATAAGTGAAGGTCGATGGTTAGATTGAGTGGTGAATCACAATTGATAGTCCTACTTGATCACAAAGTATTTCGATTTAGTTTATTAGTGAAGATTGATAGTCCGGTTGAGTAGTGAGTCACAATTGATAGTCTATTTTGCCTAATTAGTTGTTCGATTGAGTTTATTAGTGAAGAACGATAGTTTGATTTGATCAATACTAGTTCGATTGAGTTTATTAGTGAAGATCGATGGTTTGATTGAGTGGTGAATCACAATTGATAGTCCTACTTGATCACAAAGTATTTCGATTGAGTTTATTAGTGAAGATTGATAGTCGGTTGAGTAGTGAGTCACAATTGATAGTCTATTTTGCCTAATTGGTTGTTCGATTAAGTTTATTAGTGAAGATTGATAGTCCGGTTGAGTAGTGAGTCACAATTGATAGTCTATTTTGCCTAATTAGTTGTTCGATTGAGTTTATTAGTGAAGAACGATAGTTTGATTTGATCAATACTAGTTCAATTGAGTTTATTAGTGAAGATCGATGGTTTGATTGAGTGGTGGATCACAATTGATAGTCCTACTTGATCACATAGTATTTCGATTGAGTTTATTAGTGAATATTGATAGTCGGTTGAGTAGTGAGTCACAATTGATAGTCTATTTTGCCTAATTAGTTGTTCGATTGAGTTTATTAGTGAAGAACGATAGTTTGATTTGATCAATACTAGTTCAATTGAGTTTATTAGTGAAGATCGATGGTTTGATTGAGTGGTGAATCACAATTGATAGTCCTACTTGATCACAAAGTATTTCGATTGAGTTTATTAGTGAAGATTGATAGTCGGTTGAGTAGTGAGTCACAATTGATAGTCTATTTTGCCTAATTGGTTGTTCGATTAAGTTTATTAGTGAAGAACGATAGTTCGATAGTTCAATTTGATCAATTACTAGTTGGATTGAGTTTATTAGTGAAGATCGATGGTTTGATTGAGTGGTGAATTACAATTGATTGTCCTACTTGATGACAAGGTATTTCGATTGAGTTTATTAGTGAAGATTGATAGTCCGGTTGAGTAGTGAGTCACAATTGATAGTCTATTTTGCCTAACTGGTTGTTTGATTGAGTTTATTAGTGAAGAACAGTAGTTTGATTTGATCAATTAGTAATTCGATTGAGTTTATTAGTGAAGATCGATGGTTTGATTGAGTGTTGAATCACAATTATAGTCCTACTTGATCACAAAGTATTTCGATTGAGGTTTAAGGTTTACACCTAACATTATTGAATAACATATTTTAATGATTTTAGGGTTTACACTTACGGTTTAGGGTTTAGCGTTTTGAGTTTCATGATTTTAGGGTTTAGGGTTTAGGGTTTAGGATGCCAGAAGAGTAATTATTTAAAAAAAATTGTGTAAAGAATAAAAATGACAAACCCAGACGACCCTGTTTGACCAACCCAGACGACCCTGTTTGACCAACACAGACGACCCTGTTTGACCAACCCAGACGACCCTAATTGACAAACCCAGACGACCCTAATTGATAAACCCAGACGACCCTGTTTGACCAACCCAGACGACCCTAACTGACAAACCCAGACGACCCTAACTGACAAACCCAGACGAATGAGATCGTCTGTTTTTAATTTGCATGTGAGGAGGGTAGCCTTGTAATTTAACAATTTTTTTCTTTAACACTTGGGACCACTTGCCTGTTAAGAACTTTGTTAGCAATCAATTACATAGCCGGGTAGATTGGAAAGACCAAGTTCAGCCAAAGGTATAAAGCAAAGACATGTTCAGGGAAAGGCATATACCAAAAATCCCCACTCAGATGTGAGAGATATGCGAATATTTGAACCAACTCCTGTATTCCTATTGGCTAACTCTTGAGCATCCGCATGAAAGATCTTGCCTGCGGGCTTGGCAGGGTTTGGATCCTCTACAGTCCAAATATCCTCCAGCCATGCAGTCTCATGATCCTCACCGTCCAAATATATCAGTGGTCATGATATTGAAACCTTGTAAACAAGACATTGCTCCTGCCACATACAAATGTTTCTCTTCTTCTTCTTCATTTGTATTGACTTCGCTTCTGCAATTCCGTAGCAAAAACCATCGATCTCTCTCTACTGAAACCCAACAACTATCTCTTCCCTAGCTGAGTCAAACTCTCTCGTCCCCTTCCTTCCACATATAGCTCTCATTAACTCTGTATCAAACCTCAAAAGCGAAACGAGACGAAATAGATCAAACGATGGTGTTCTTATACAAAACGATTGCATTATCTGACAACACGATCCAATTATACAATCAGTCTATACTGATCGATTTTTTAATATAGTACTACCTCTGTTTCGCCTGTTTCAGCCTACTTCACTTTTTGTCACTATTCACTTGGTTACTTTCATCCGGTGATTTGATTAGTAAACGAGAGTAAGTCGGTTTGTTTTTTGAGGGATTAAGAGCGGGCGTCGATGCAGAGAGAACGGCGTTGCAGAGGACGGAAGGGGATGAGACTTGAGAGACGGATAGATTCAATGTGAGCAGTAGCATAGTTCTAATGATGTTGTCTTACCATCTCAGCCATTCGAATATTTGGGCGGTCCAGATCTTATGACTGGAGGGACTGGACGAAAAGTTGGACATGAGGGGATCCAAATGACAATATCGGACATGAATTTACAGTGCTTGGGTCGACCTGAAAGTGACACAAGAATAAACGGGTCAAGTTAGTGTCAATCTGAAAAATAACCAGTTTCAATCAGCGTAACACCACAACATCCCTCTTTGTCTTTGTCAGTGTTAGTTCTCTCAGAAAAACACACAGGCATAATCCTCATGATATCCTAGTCAACACTGCACAAACCGGACACGAAGGTAGCGGCTTTTGATCGAAACGAACCCGCCACGGATCAGAAATGATTCGACCCAAAAGTGACGTGAAATAAACGGGTTGAGTGGGGTCGAGCTGTTTATGACCCAATGGGTTGACCCGAACCAGGCCTTTCGATAACCAAATGTTTACACAAATAAAGTGAAAGCTTATAATGATATCCCTCCCTATTCTATCTTAAGTTTCATAACCCTTAGATCCCCTTCTAAGTTGCGCTGAGAGTTAACACAAACATTCATAGTAATTACATTCCCGGAAAATATCAGCGAAATTTCCCTCTTTAGCAATCAGCAGCAGAGTGATAATTGAAAAGAAAGAGGCCGGCCAGATACCAATGTCAATGTGGTCACCTTTTAACCAGTATTTGGATCGATCATCTCTTTTCAAAGACATTTCTTATATATTCTGCTAATCCATTTCAGACTCTCTGTAATGCCACCCGCACAAACTGTCTTTAGTTATGAACCACCCAGCAGCTTCAATATTTGATTGACTGCAAAGTAAGCTCATAGGTAAGAACCTAGCATAATCATCACTTCCATATTGCCGCTCATGGCCCTTGAGAACGTACAATCATCCACAAATAACTGGGAACCTCCAATTTTAAGCGCAATAATCTATTTTTTCTTCTATTTTTGTTATGGACGCCCATCACCAACTAAACGGATGCCCTTGGGAATTCATCTTGACAGGCCATCATGAAATCAGCCAAGGATTCTTTCATTATTCGCTTACTATATACTTAATACACATGCATATTCCCTCACGGCATTATCACTCTATACATATCTGAAACAGAAATGAAGATGAAGGATCAATGATTCAAGCATTAATTATTCAAACAAGTCTATTACAAAAAAACTGCCAACTCATCAAAAAAATGACTGGCATAAAAATCACAAGCAGCTTTGAATGCTAGTGCTTCCCCAACCAGACTAAACATATGGGATTTGCCAAATGTCACATATATGTATCTTGCTATCAAAGGAAATATGGCACAGGATCATATACAGTAAGTTTCTTTTCTTTTTCCTTCTAAATGGCCAGAATAGCACCTGATCCATGCGGCTGATCCTTAACGTTTGAGAAGAAACTTAGTGAGGATGAACTTCATCCTCGGAGATGCATGTCATGTGAACCACAAACTTGCTATTTTTGAGGCTTTGAAAGGCAAACCCGTGGCCAAACGTGTCTTTCTGGTCACAAATAACGCATTGCGAAAGGTCTTCACTGGGTGGAACCAAAACACAAATCCGAAAACCAAGATCAAGTCTGTAGCGGGGCAGAAACCAAACATAAGCTTTCCAGATGCATCTAGCATGAATAGACTGGTCGCAAGCCACACAGTGATAGAAATACTTAGGGATTACATCTTCCTCGCAAATCTCACACACATATTCTTCGACTCCTTCAATTGCTGAATATGTTAATGAAAAACCGTGTGCATCATCTCTGTGCTAAATTATTGTGGGAAGGAGAGCACAATATGTGTCGATAGTGAAAGCACAAGTGGTGCATTTAAATCCTCGTCCAAAAAAGGATTGCTCACATGCATGACACCAAGTGGAAGGATTTAGATAGGTGCTATCGAGAACATGAGGGTGAGCTTCATGTTTAATGTAGCGAGGTAAGTCACCACTACTGATCTGCATGGTCAATCTGTTGTTATAGAAACTGAATGTGAACCCACTGTAATCTTTTCCATTGACACGGAAGGTTGGCCATGTTGCTGAACCACGTATAAGATTCATGAAGGAAGTTAAGATATCAATAGAGCTAGATTTCAACTGGTCTGCAAGTAGGATCATCGGGTGGCGATGATGCTTCATCATTCTTCCATTTGTGAGTGTTTCATCTAATATGGGTTCACCAGCAAGTGGAAGGTAGACCACATCACATGCATTGATGGTAACACCATCCCCTTCCCTGAAAGAAAATAATGCTAACTTATGTTTCATGTTCTTAGAAGAAAAAGAACAAAACACCAAAGGATAAGAAAAGATGTTGGTCCATTGGTATAGAACCTATTTCTATGTTGTTGTTGCCATGGCTGAATGTAATTGATGTCCGTGGTCTTGTGAAATGTGTGGATCGTAGCTTGTAAATGCCTGCGGGTAGTCCTGAGAAACGACCAAGGCGGGGTAGTCCTCGGCCTTTACATCCTTCTGCTACCGTTCGCAACCCATTCGTGGGGGAGCAGCTAGCACGCAGTACTGGATTGCCGGCAGGGGTCGCTACTTCTGCTCCAGCTCGGCAGCCGGCGGGTAGACCTCGAGGGGGCAATGCCACTACCAGGTCTTCTACATGCAATGCAGAGATAAGGAACAAACACGGGTGGTCCATTGGCACAACCAGTTGATGTTGGGTCATCTACGAAGCAACTGGAGATTCACCGGCCAAAGGATATATCGAAAAGATCGTTGACTGAACATGTTTTCTCCTGCAGATTAATCCAGCGACTATCTACCCCCTTTAACCGGTTCATTTCTTCACGCTCTACTCTCTCCATATCGACTCATTAACTTGCCATGGAAAATCAATATCTTATATTTTAACCGGTTCATTTCTTCACCCTCTACTCTCTCCATATCGATTCATTAACTTGTCATGCAAAATCAGTATCTTATATTTTTGTTAATCATTTAATTTGTACTCCTTCCAGACATTGCAAGAGGAATTTTCTAAGTCTAGAAGCCAGCTCTATCACAGTCTTCATGGCCAGTATTTGAAGATGAAGAAGAAGATTGTCATCCATATACAGGTTTGTTAGTTTAATAGTTTGAAAGAATGACAATTTTGTAGTACTTACTTCGTAGTATTGTTGTAATTTGCCCCCCTGAAGTAATGTTACACCTGCTATCAGAGAATGATGGGATAAGACGTTTGGTGTTACAATAATTTACCAATAAGTGGTTACCCTCAAAAAAAAAAAAATTACCAATAAGTGGCTAAGATATTCTTTCTTCTTTAAAATTTCGGGATCCGTAACCAGATTGACCTCCCGTGTTTTCTTTATCCTTTCATTATTATGTTTTTGTTTGTCTGGAACACTCGAGGCTTGCATCAAATTTTATGCATATATATGGGTTCCCTAGCCTTTCAAGGTTAGACTATTTTGTAGGCATACTATGGGCACTCTGGACAAGGTTTTTTCCCGAGTTTTATCCTTAGAACGGCTTTATGCAAATAACATACTTCAATCGTGTCCTCAAAATATTCTAACATCGTACTTGATGAACGACAATTAGAGGTGTAGCAGTATTGTAGTCAATAGTACGATTCTGATTGTTAACCAATTTGAACTTGGGTCACATGAAATTGTCTTAGTAGTTTAACTACTACTTAACCTGAATCACTTCACCACAATTCTTTTCGTAAAGTTATTGTGTTGTTTGAAATATTGTACTACAAATTTTTCTGGACTAAGTTTCCCTCCATCCTTGAGAGTTCTGTTTCTTACTACTTAAATCATTTGCCCAGTATAAACGAATCAAATTAATTCACTTGAAGTGTGTATTCGTAGTCATGCAAGCTCTTATCTTTTCCCAAATTTGCGTCAGGCTATTTCACTTATTTTTTACTATAACCTCTTTTTATTACTTTGGATTTCTTCAACATAAGTAAATGTTTTAAAATAAATATCTGATTACATGAGAAAAGGGCACGATCTGAAAGTTGCAAACATATCCCTATCTTCAGAGGATATAACCTGAACACTCACCTCCATACACCTACCCATAACGCATTCACAAAATCAACAAACCGGTTAAAACTTGCTCATGTCGTATGCACTGTACAAAATAAAAATGATCAAGTTAAATGTACACTTAAATCACTCGACTGGCTATGCGCACAAATACCTATGGGTAAGAGGAAGCTAAAATATTTGTAACATACTTTATGGAGGAACACTAAACATTTTTTTTACAAAATGATGATGATATTAAACTATAGAGATACTAGGAAATAACCCGTGCCCGTAGGGCACTACACTCAAAATACTACATCAGGTAAACAATACTCAAAACATTTCAATAACAACATCAACAATTTTATTAAATATTTGGTGAGCACAATGGAATTTCCACATAGTGGCATTAATCATAATGGTTTATTCTACTTTTTCTTTCAAAATATTTTCACCGCTCACTTAATAAAATAACATGATACATGACTTCTTATTTAAACTCTTAAATTCTCATTGTGTTTGTTGTTGTTGATAATGAGAACCGATTTACGAAAAGGTTAAAGTACTATAACAAATGAAAAATGTGCATGTGAAATGACCATGGAACTGGGAGTTTACATTCGTCAACGAAGATTCCTACGGACGACAATTGATGAGGTAAAACCCGAAAATTTTAATAATATTCACTGTGCAACTGAACTCAAGATAAGCTGTTTGCGAATAATTCAATGGATGGGGTGTTATTTGCAATGAAGAATAGAAAAATGAAGATTATACAATTAAACTCAAGATAACCCTTTTGTGATAACCATGGTTCGGATCCCACAAAAAACAGTCAACCTATACATATTTTACTTTTAAATTTTATTAGCCAAAGCCCCCGGATTAAATTGTGTTTTACCAGCGCTTTCTTGAACCCCGACAATAAAACAATCATTTACCAGTGGCATGGTCTCCAACAAATGAGGTGAATCTATAGCGGCGCCTATGTCACCTGCCGAAATAAACTAAAGTATAGCGCGCGGCTGACATCAACCCGCCAGGATAGAAGGCTTATAGCAGCCTGATTCATAATCCACAACTAATGTCAATCGTTGGAGCCTCCAAGAGAACCCAAATTTCTTGCAGTGTCAACGTTGATCCTTAGGATAGAGGAAATGGGTTCCAGAGATGAAGATATCCAATCAACCCAATAGAATAAACATATGCAAGAAAACTTATAAAAAAAAGGGTGTCAAAAGAAAGAGAGAGGTACCCGTAAGGATGTACAGTGAATATATCAAGATCAAGGTAACATAACCGAGTAAGGAGACTATATATACTATATATTTAACATTAAAATATGCATCCTTTCATATTGAAATTAAATGTGATTGAAAATTGATTTTCAAAATATTCTAATTAATTGTCATATTTATGAAAAGCTCTTCACATTTCCTTTTGCAAATTTTTCATCAAACATAGAGGCAATCAGGGAGGCATTGGTGGAGGAAAAAATTAGTAAGATTTTAAAATTTCCTCGTACTTCTTTTGAAATAGAAATGTAGAGGCAATCAGGGAGGCATTGGTGGAGGAAACAATGGGTAAGATTTCAAAATTTCCGCGTACTTCTTTTGAAATGGAAATGTCCGCATACTAGAAATGATTTGGAACAACAATATGAATAAATTTTAAATCTACCAATTCCCTCTAATTATTCATATTTCCTTGTATAGCTTGCGGAGAGTAAGATTATTAGCAATCGATTACTATTACAAATAGCAATAATTTTTAATGATTTTCCTGTTAGTTGTAATTGTACATATCATTGGTCCATGTTTTTCATTCTAATGGTTGATATTTCCATATATTTCCCTTTAAGTGAGCATTCTTCCTTTTTAAGATAACAATTAATTCCCCAACCATTGTGAAAATTTCCTTTTGAAGAAAAAATTAATTTTTTAGCAGTTTACATTCCATTTGAAGGTAATGGCAATATTGTGAATTAGTATACAAATATGGTTATTTATAAAATATATCAAAAGACAAAGAGCGGTCGAGATTGAAAGTTGAGAAAATCAACGATAAAGATTGCACCGTTGAAAACGTTTTGACGGGAAACACCGTTCTATTTTAGAACCCAAATTTCTTGCAGTGTCAACGTTGATCCTTAGGATAGAGGAAATGGGTTCCAGAGATGAAGGTATCCAATCTACCCAATAGAATAAACATATGCAAGAAAACTTATAAAAAAAGGGTGTCAAAAGAAAGAGAGAGGTAGCTGTAAGGATGTACATGAATATATCATGATCAAGGTCATATAACCGAGTAAGGAGACTATATATACTATATATTTAACATTAAAATATGCATCATTTCATATTGAAATTAAATGTGATTGACAATTGATTTTCAAAATATTTTATAATTAATTGTCATATTTATGAAAAGCTAGTCACATTTCCTTTTGCAAATTTTTCATCAAGCATAGAGGCAATCAGGGAGGCATTGGTGGAGGAAAAAATTGGTAAGATTTTAAAATTTCCTCGTACTTCTTTTGAAATGGAAATGTCCGCATACTTGAAATGATTTTGAACAACAATATGAATAAATTTTAAATCTACCAATTCCCTCTAATTATTCATATTTCCTTGTATAGCTTGCGGAGAGTAAGATTATTAGCAATCGATTACTATTACAAATAGCAATAATTATTAATGATTTTCCTGTTCGTTGTAATTGTACATATCATTGGTTCATGTTTTTCATTCTAATGGTTGATATTTCCATATATTTCCCTTTAAGTGAGCATTCTTCCTTTTTAATATAACAATTAATTCCCCAACCATTGTGCAAATTTCCTTTTGAAGAAAAATTAATTTTTTAGCGGTTTATATTCCATTTGAAGGTAATGGCAATATTGTGAATTAGTATACAAATATGGTTATTTATAAAATATATCAAAAGACAAAGAGCGTTCGAGATTGAAAGTTGAGAAAATCAACGATAAAGATTGCGCCGTTGAAAACGTTTTGGCGGGAAACACCGTTCTATTTTATTATATAGATGTATAAAATATCTAACTTGCTTTGATGTACATGTTTGCATTCCCTATCTTGACTTCTGCGACAAATGATAATTTGGCACAATTCTAACTGATTGCTATTTGTTAATTAGCGCCGTTACGAAGATTTGAAATTCTATTCACACATGTGATAGACCTAAAGGAAACAAGAAAATATGTTTGAAAAGGAAAATGGGGTAATTTTTATCCTCATTAGAAGGCGTAAAACATTGATTTCTTCACAGAAAGGAAAATGTGCAACCTAATCATAATATGCTGATTTCTTGAGTAAATTTAATTTTGAGATACATGCCCAAACTCTGAAAGACCTTAAAATAGAAAAATAAGAATGTTGTTAATTTGTGATTCTAACAACTTCATTATGCATTAATTATATAACTTTTCAAATGTGCTAGATCATAAAAGAAATAGAGTGGTAATAAAAGAAAGAACTCTTGACATGCAGAGATCCAACCAAGCCAACTTGGACAGAACACTTCATGGCTGAAATCCAATACAATTTTCAACATAGTGATATGCAATACAGCAATAGCAATCTCTCATAACAATTTTTTGGTCCATGTGACGTTTAATCTATTTTGAGGACACATTCTGACCTCTATTCTGATAAAGTTAATTTCCGGCATCCTCAAAATATAAGTGTCGTGGCATTCTCCCCGTATTTTGAAAATTTATTTATAAATTGTAATAAAACACTCTTCAAACTTAACTTACAATGTGATTTAATAGAATGACATCGTAGAACACGATGGTGCCTTTAAATTGCAAACTACTCATGAATCAACTGCCAAAAATATAATGCAAATCTTCAGAAAAATAAAAAGGTCCGCGCATAGCGCGGGAAATCGACTAGTAGTATTTGGATAAGAATGACTGGGCGTAAAGGGAATAGAGACTTGAGCTAATCTCTTATTGTTTTCGCGCATTAAGCTTAGGAATACGTTTATTTGCGAATATGATGGCAGGTCATAGTTTAGTAAAGATTTTAAGTGGGTTCGCTTGGACTATGTTATGTATGAATGATCTTTTCTATTTTATAGGAGATCTTGGTCCTTTATTTATAGTTCTTGCATTAACCGGGCTGGAATTAGGTGTAGCCATATTACAAGCTTATGTTTTTACGATCTTAATATGTATCTACTTGAATGATGCTATCAATCTCCATTAACAAAGAAAGGAAGTCCGCAGGATCAGTATTCATTTCTAATTGAACAAAGGCGAGGGGGCGAAGACCGTAACATTCAGATTTTTTTTATTAGAAGATATTCCTTGAGGGGCAGGTCGATAAGCCCATTATAAGGGCATGTTTGGTAGCAGTTGAAAATCTCAATAATCAGCTGAAAATAGTCTGAAAAAAATTAAACTTAATTGAGAATCACAATCTGTTTGGTATGAGCTAAAATTATATATCACTAACTTAATTCAAATAATTGAGTACACCTATTTATAAATGAACTGTGATCAAGCTAATGTAAAAAAATCAAAATTAAATCATAGATTTTCAGCTGCATGATCCCCAGTTTTGAAGATTCTACAATTGCACAAAGATTATTTTAATCTGCAGATTATTAGATTAAAATTTGCAGACATAACAAACACAGTTGTAAAAAAGAGGTTGGATTAAAATTGACGATACTAAACAGACACTAAGTAGATAATCAAAGGTTTACATCATACAATAAAGGAAGAATACAATTTTTGTTGACTACCATATGTACCAAGTTAAAGATGGAAACGAACCTGATGGTACTAGTCAAGCAGTCATCATTAGCTGCTGCATGAACGCAGTACTCACAGTTATAACACCGCACACATTTGTAAGCCCATTGTGTGGTCAGTTCGATATCTTCCTGGCAAATCTTACAGATCTTGGACCCAGGGTAGTCAACGTCCAGTTCAACAAGTGGGGGTTAGGGGTGCGATTTCGGTTCAACCGAACCGGAACCGAACCGACTGAAGCCGGAACCGGTCGGTTTCGGTTCGGTTCAGCGGTTCGAAGGCCGTGTTCGGTTCGGTTGAACCGGAACCGGTATTTATGATTCGCTAGAACCGAACCCGAACCGGTAACCGGAACCGGATCCCTCACCCGGTTCGGTTTCGGTTCGGTTCGGTTCAGGAACCGGCCGAATACTTTTTTTTTTGTGTTGATATTTTAGTTGTTGTAGTTAGTGCCTAGTTGTAGTATTAATTAATAAGTATTAATTAACAAAGTTAGGGTTAGGGTTCATTAATAAAATTAGGGTTAGGGTTAGGGACTTAGGGTTTAGGGAATGTTATTAATTAATACTATATTGTTTTAATGTACAAATGTAATGTATTTAAACTTGACAAAAATTGATAAATATTTTAAAAAATCATCCAAACTTGACAAATAAGTGGAAAAAACCAAGTAAACTTTTATTATTGATTAAAAGTTAAAACATCAAATGTTAGAAAAAATTGCATCACTATAGTTTAAGTACATCCCAACTAGGTTGGCACCTACTTAACTAACAATCATTTGCATTTTTTCTAACTTACATACAAACTTATTGAAATTAACAAAAATACCCAATAATAGTCTTCATTTTTCAACCCCTCGTCTTTGGCAATTGGTCTACATCTAGGGGAGTGTCCGGGTCTATTCCCAATTCTTGGTAAAGTTCGGTGACCATCACGTCCAAAGGGTGTAGGTTTTGTGTGCGTTTGTTGGCGTCGCTCCAATCCTTCGAGCATATGAGTACCTCCAATATCTCCGAGGTTAGGCACGATCTTTTCTCCGACAAAACTCGTTTACCTGCACTAAAAGTAGATTCGGAAGGGACTGTAGAAGCGGGAGGGGTTAGTAAATCACGTGCCATTTTAGAAACAATTGGATAAGTTCTTTCATAATTTTTCCACCAATCAAGTATATCAAAATTTTCTATGTCTTTCTCCGACACATTTATGAAATAATGTTGGTTGAGAAACAACGTTAATTCCGAGACGCAACTAGTCCCGGTGGGTGTGGCTTGTGTAGTCTTAAATAAAGAACCAATAGCGTACTTACTCTTACCCTTGCCCTTACCCTTCGGATCGCTCGACGATTTTTGAGAACCACCACTAACACCAAATTTAGCAAGATATTTATTGTACATAACATTAAGTTCTTGTTTAACTTGTTAAATAGTTGGTGATATCACTACGGGTCTATATGGGGTAGTCATGTTTTCCGAAGGGTACAAAAACCGGTCACTGCACTGGACCGTTTGCCCAAACGGTACAAAGAACGGCTATATTTTTCAAATTTTCGACCGTTACATTCGGTCCAGCAACGGTTCTCGGGTCGGTTCCGGCCCGGTTCCGGTTCCGGTTATACCGGTTCCGGTTCCGGGTCGGTTCCCGGTTCCGCAAAAACATAAAACCGAACCGGAACCGAACCTCCCACGGATCCGGTTCGGTCCGGGTAGTCGGGTCTTCGGTTCGGTTCCGGGTATTTTGTTTCGGTTGAAAATCTATCCGGTTCGGTTCGGTTCTCGGGTGAACCGAACCGAATTCGCACCTCTAGGGGAGATGAGCACGAGACTAGAGCTCCAGAGGTACATGTGTACATTCAGGATGTACCATGAAGTTGCCATAATTGCACTTGTAATAGATACACAAGTTCAATATTTCAATCGATCGTCTTATCATCTTGGTGCAAACAGAACAAAGTAAATCATCTGTCTCTGGAGAGAAGTAAGGTTGAACTGGATGTTGATGAAATGTGTGTTTAGCTTCGTTTGGTCTTTTCGTTGCACATCTGATGTCTAGTCCAACTTCGCAAAAGGAACAGATGTATGCAAAGCGGTACCACTCTTGACCGCAATAATAACAAGATTCAGTGTTTTGATGAAGTCGTTCCTTGAGCTCTAGGTAATCCTTACAGCCGTTGAAATTGTGCGGTCGCTTGATGGTGGATCACTTTGACCCGGTGATGGGGATAGCTAAATGATGCAATTTCTTGATAATTTTTCATAGTGTTGTAGAGTAAAAGTTGTTCTATAATATGGTGATAAAAATATCAAGAAATCGTATCGTTTCAATCCAAATCACATGGTCAAATTGACTCAGATACGAGTCCAAAAGTCAAATAATGGGGAAGAGAAGAATCAGAGTGGTACTAAACAAACTTTGCTTTCTCATACAACAAGACACTCACAAACAAGAGAAACTCATGCTAGGGTAACCTAAATTATGCACATTCTCAACATAGGAGGTGGCATTTCCTTTCACAAAAACAATCAAGCCCTATAATTACAAAATTGACCCAATCACAATGCAGATAACTAGAGAAGCTTATAATGTAATACCTTTGGAGGGTCCTTTGACAGCAACATGAATCCTCTGTTCCACATTGCTCATCCACGACACACAAGACTCACATCCACAGTCAGACCACCGATTCTTCACCAACCCATCTCGAGTTTTCTCCAAACCATCAAACTTCTTGCCGAATCGTAGAAAACCCAATTCTCTGAACACGTTCCTCCTCCCGTACAAGCTCTCAGAAACCCCAATTTCAATCTCTCCTCCCCTGTTTGGAAGTAACAGGGACTGGCCTTTCCTTCGAAGAATTCATCGACGAATCTGAAGAAGACGGAGAGGATGGAGTTGAGGAGGTCGAGGAAGAGGAAGACGGCGAGGCTGGCGGCGGAGGGGATGGCTTGGAGGGATTTTCTTGGAAAATTTTGTCAGATGATATCATTCTTGAACTTTTTATTTAAATATCTGGATCTCGACAATTGGAATAATTACGAAGCTGCTAGCATCACTAGATGGTATGACCACGTGCAACGCACGTGTTCTTAACTAGTTTTAAATCCAAATGAATGGAACCTTTGTAAATTAAAGGAATAAGGGGTACTCATGAAAGATTTTTTTGACCGTATTTTGTGTCCTTAGAGCACATTCGACATCTGGAAAGAGATCCATGACTAAGAAATACCTCTGTGATACACGCCGTTGAATTTTCTCCTAATTTTCCAATCGTTCAGGTCAGAATATTGGTGCCGACCTCACCCGCAAAAAATTCTGTTTAATTTCTTTCCTTTTTTATTTTCATTTACTTCCAAACCAATATGAGTGTTCCCCCATTTTATTTTCTTTTCCATTTCATTGTCCTTCACCTTTCCTAGTTTCAAACTGACAATTAAAATTAATTTTCTTCCCAATGACCCGTATAAGGATCAGAAAGATCTCGGTAAGTAATGTTAGTGTTCTTTATATTCCTCTCAATCGACACATTTAAATCCAAATGTCCGCTCTTTTAAATCCAAATGCCTCTGGAACTAATCTAACTAGCATTCTTAATCAGAGGCCACATATTATCTAGTGGACACAATCTTGTTTTCGTGGTCTCATAATGTTGGATATAGTTGAAGCTCATGGGCTAAACTGTGAATGAGCAAAATTGTCGTGTTGAGATGACGATTTTTCGGCTATAGTTTCGGTGGAGAAACGGTGTTAATTAATTAAACACACGCGCGCGCACCGCTTTGTAGCGGGTCTGGGTCGTGGGTCGACCCAGATGTAATATGGTGTTTTAATCAATTAAAACACATGTGTTTTAATTCTCCTGGAGAAACTACCGTGCCCTATTGAACGTGAGAAGAGGGCAAGGACGTGGGTTTGTGGCTTCATCCACGTTGTCTTCCTCCTCTCTATAAGAACGGATTCGTTCTCAACTCAACGCACAGAGACTTGCTCTATCTCTCAATCCCGTTGCTCTCTCTCACTCAATCTGTTCTCATCCGTTGTTTCGTCCGGGCAATCAAGGGTTCGTGCTACACCAGTTGATTGCGACAAGAGGAGTCCTGGGAGGCGATTGTTCCGATCAAAACCGATAGCACCGGGGAGCAAAACGCTTTAAGGAAAGCGTTCGTCAACGCGATCCTCTTCATCAATCTGTTCTTCAGTATCGTTGGTGACAGGTTCTTGATTTATTGTTGTTTACTGTTTTTGCAGATTATATTTCATAACAATCTTAAAGCGTCTTGACTGTTTTGAAATATTAATCTGCATCCAAGTTTCTAACAGTTGTTGTCTATTTTTGATTGATGGATTCTCTGTTCTATAAGGTCTGAATTTCGTTCAGCATGTTTGTCCAGGTTAATTGGTTATTTTTAACCTCAATCTTGCTTGTTTAGATCATATTATTCTGTTTGTTAGAAACCTGTGTTAAATTGCTTCAAGTTTATTCTGTACCTTTCCTGGTGTCTCTGTCAATTCTTCATAAGCTTTCTTGTGTTGTTTTGACTGTTTTGACTTATGTACATATCATCACCTGCTTGACATAGGTGGTTACTTTTAAATCTTTCTGTATGTTTAGTAACTTATCAACTAGTAGTTTATAGTTGAAGCTTTGTTTTGTTCATGTCTCTTTTGGATATTTAAGCTTGTGAGTTGTTCTGGTCTTGTACAAGTTTGTCCTAAGTAGCAGTTGTGGTTTCTGTTAGTTCAGTAGTAGCCTCAATTCATTAAGTTCTGGATTGTTTTACTTCTAGTTAATTGTTTAACTTAATTGTCTGTTTACTCGTGTGAATGTTACTGAAACTGCAATCTGGGAATTTGTAACTTGTTTTCTGTATGTTTTCTGAACTTTCTGGCCCAGTACATCTTCTCAGTGTGTTCTAATGTTTGCAAAATCTCATTGTTCAGTTTAATATACTGTTGTAGCCTTGTAGGTTTGTGACAAATTTCCTGAACATTTAATACCACTATAGTTTCATGCTTGTCTGGTCTCCTGTAGTCCTATTGGTATCAAGTTGAATTGGTTTCCAATTTATTTAAGTTCACTTGTTAGTTAAATTTTGTCCTCTCATGCTGGTTCTAAACTAGTACTGCTAGTTGATTTTCTATTGCAACTTTCTTTCTTCATGATTAACTTCTTTTTTGAATTATCTGGTTAACATGCTCTGTAGGTGGTTCATCTTATAAACTAATCAAGTTATGTTACCATCAGTTTGATACCCTTCCTATTGTTAGTGTAATATGTTATCATACTAGTTTCCCGCCTTAGTATTATTTTACTTGTTGCACATGTAATCTGCTTCAAGTCAGCAGATTGTTTATTTCTATATGTTCCTTGCTTCAGTTTATTTAATAACCGTGCCTTAGACAGTTTTGACTATCATCGCGCAACTTCCGAGCAAGGCTCAAAAATTTAGTTGCGATCCTTATCGTATTATACTAGCTTGTATCTAGTTTACGAGAATATCGTTTCTCGTCTCTTATCCTTCTCTTATTTTGGTGACAGTTCGAGATGTCTTCGGGAATTGATACTCCTTTGATTCCGGGCACCCAAGAGGCTAGTTTCTCGTTGACTGAGAGTATCCCGGCATTTGTTGCCTCGAGTGGATCTCAAACCATGGGCTCTACTACCTTGGCTGGTACATCATTTGTTGGTGTGTCAAGCGGTTCTCAGGGGCTGACTCCGAGTCTCTCAGAGGGATTCTCTGGTGTAAGTCTGCCGTCATCCGTCGGGGTCTCCTCCGCCTTCGGATTTGCGCCAAGTTCGTTTGGAATGCGTGCACCTGCACCTGGTTTGATGACCTCAAACAGGCTTGGAGCTCAATCTGCTGTAGCGGGATTCAGTCAGGTCTACAGTACTAGTGATCAAGTCACACCATTTGTTGGTAACCCGATAATGGGATCGGGTCAAGGGCGTCCAGGTTTCGTCGAGAAGCCTGAGAAATTCGCCGGTAAGGACTTCAAGTTGTGGCAACAGAAGATGAAGTTCTACTTGACCACACTGTACTTGGATAGGTTCTTGAAAGAATCCAAGCCCGCGTTATCAGAGGATGCTGATTTTCAGCAAGTTGCGGCTGTAGATGCTTGGAAGCAGTCTGACTACCTGTGTCGCAACTTCATCATGAACAGCTTGGAGGATGCACTCTATAGTGTATATGCTCACATAGAGACGTCCAAGGATCTCTGGGAGGCACTGGACAAGAAGTACAGAGTCGAGGATGGTGGACACCAGCAGTTCATCGCAACAAGGTTCCTCCATTATCAGATGGTGGACAATAAATCTGTGATGGAGCAGGTTCATGAACTCCAAGTCTTGCTGCATGAGATGCATCAAGAGGGCTTGACCATGAGTGAATCATTCAAAGTGGCATGCATCCGGGATAAGTTGCCGGCTTCTTGGAGTGGGTTCAAGGAACACATCTTGTACAAGAAGAGACCACTGACACTTGATGCACTCATCCAGAGGATTCGCATCAAGGAGGATACTCTTAAGGATCAGAACACTCTCTACAGAGAGACCCATGGGAAAGCGAAGGCTCATGTGGTGGAGGACATCTCTTATCGTCGGAAGGCCTCTAAAGGGGGAAGTTCCAATGCACCCAAGAAGCATGATGGGAAACTGTCGGCTAAGGGAGGAATTGGGAAGAAGTTCCCAGGAAAATGCTATAACTGCAAAGCAAAAGGTCACCGCTCAGTGGACTGTCCCAAGAAAGGGAAGGCTGTAAATGGTGGCAAGAAGAATCAGGCTAACTTGTCTGAGGTGGACGACCTAGTCCACGATGTCGGGGACATGAACCTCTCAGCTGTGGTCTCCGAGGTGAATCTTGTTGGCAGCAATCCGAGGGAGTGGTGGATTGACACCGGAGCTACTCGCCATGTTTGCTGTGATAAACGGATGTTCACCGAGTATGAGGAAGCCAATGATGGAGAAATTATCTTCATGGGCAATTCCGCGACTGCCAAAGTTAGTGGCAAGGGAAAGGTTGTGTTAAAGCTGACTTCGGGACGTCCGTTGACCCTCAACAATGTACTCCATGTACCTGATATCCGCAAGAACTTAGTGTCTGGAACTCTTCTCACAAAGAATGGGTTTAGACTTGTCTTTGAGTCGGAGAGGTTCACTTTGATCAAAAGTGGGGTGTATGTTGGTAGGGGGTATCTTAGTGGGGGGTTGTTCAAAATGAATGTTGCAACTGTGTACCCTCCCAATGTTAATGAAAAAGCTTCTACTTCTACTTACTTGATTGAGTCTTCTAGCATTTGGCATGGTAGATTGGGCCACGTAAATTTCAATTCAATTCGGAAATTGATGCAAATTGGTCATCTACCTAAATCGAAAATAGACTCAACTCACAAGTGTGAAGCCTGTGTAGAAGCTAAATTAACTAAACAACCTTTCCACAATGTCACTAGAAGTACCACTCCTCTTGAGTTGATACATTCGGATCTTTGTGATTTGAAAGTTGTTCAAACAAGATCGGGGTATAAGTACTTTGTCACTTTTATAGATGATTGCACTAAGTATGGCTATGTATATCTGTTACGAAGTAAGGATGAAGCCATAAGTGCATTCATGAACTATAAAAGTGAGGTTGAAAATCAACTTGGAAAGAATATTAAGTCAATAAGGAGTGACAGGGGTGGTGAATATGAATCACCATTTGAACAAGTGTGTTCAGAAAATGGGATTGTTCACCAAACAACGGCTCCTTATTCGCCACAACAAAATGGTGTTGCTGAGCGAAAGAATAGGACGCTGAAGGAAATGATGAATGCTATGCTCCTAAGTTCTGGGTTGCCCCAGAACATGTGGGGGGAAGCAATCTTATCTGCGAACCACATTCTAAATAGAATTCCTCGAAAGAAGATTGATAAGACTCCATATGAGTTATGGAAAGGGCATCCGCCTACTTATAAATTCTTTCGAGTGTGGGGGTGTCTTGCAAAGGTATTGGTACCACCTCCGAAAAAGGTTCGCATAGGACCAAAAACAGTTGACTGTGTGTTCATTGGATATGCGCATGACAGTAGTGCGTATCGGTTTTTGGTTCACAAGTCAGATATTCCTGACATACATGAGAACACTGTAATGGAAGCTAGAACTGCTTCATTCTTTGAAGATGTGTTTCCATGTAAGGAAAGGGAATCGGAGTACTCTTCCAAAAGGGTACGTGATCCACAAATTGAGGAAACTCCTAGAGAGGACGAACCTCGACGTGGGAAAAGGGCTAGAATTGCTAGAACGTTTGGTCCTGATTTCATAACCCTGGTGATGGATGATGAACCAAAGACGTATAAGCAAGCGGTCTCTAGTCCTGAAGCTCCTTATTGGAAGGAAGCAATTAATAGTGAAATTGATTCCATTATGCAAAACCACACTTGGGAAGTGGTGGATCTTCCCCCTGGTTGTAAACCACTTGGGTGCAAGTGGATTTTCAAGAGGAAGTTGAAAGCTGATGGATCAATTGATAAGTACAAAGCTCGGCTGGTGGCTAAAGGTTTCAAGCAACATGAAGGGATCGACTTCTTCGATACCTATTCGCCGGTGACACGAATAACCTCAATACGAGTATTAATAGCTATAGCGGCTTTGTTTGACCTCGAGATTCACCAAATGGACGTTAAAACAGCGTTCTTGAATGGTGAACTGAACGAGGAAATCTATATGGAACAACCCGAAGGGTTTGTCGTCCCAGGACAAGAGGCCAAAGTTTGTCGACTTGTTAAATCCTTGTATGGATTAAAACAAGCTCCGAAACAATGGCATGAGAAATTTGATAGAACCATGATGTCAGGGGGTTTTAACATCAATGAGTGTGATAAATGTGTCTACATTAAGAACATTCATGAAGGCTATGTAGTAGTCTGTTTGTATGTCGATGACTTGCTTATTTTGGGAAGCAATAAGAAGATCGTTGACGATACAAAGAAGATGTTAGCAAAGAACTTTGACATGAAAGACATGGGTCTAGCTGATGTGATTTTAGGAATTAAGATTTCTAAAACACAAGAAGGGTATGCTTTATCTCAATCACACTATATTGAGAAAGTTCTCAATAAGTTTGATAAAGATAAAGGAAAACCGGTAAAAACTCCAGTTGATGTAAGTCTGCATCTTACCAAAAATACTGGAGATGGGATCAACCAACTAGAGTATGCTCAAGTAGTTGGTAGCCTATTGTACATTACGAATTGTACAAGACCAGATATTGCTCAGGCAGTTAGCAAGCTAAGCCGGTTTACGAGCAATCCTGGTGTAGACCAGTGGAAGGCAGCGGTAAGGGTTCTGAAATATTTAAGATATTCTCAGAATCTTGGATTACACTATACCAAATACCCAGCAGTATTAGAAGGTTATAGTGATGCCAACTGGATTTCTGACACGAAGGACTCGAAATCCACAAGTGGATACGTATTCATGCTCGGTGGAGCAGCAGTTTCGTGGAAATCTACAAAGCAAACGTGCCTAGCAAGGTCTACGATGGAATCTGAGTTCATTGCGTTGGACAAGGCAGGTGAAGAAGCTGAATGGCTTCGTCACTTTCTCGAGGACTTGCCTATGTGGCCGAAACCGGTACCTCCAATTTGCATACACTGCGATAGTCAGTCTGCAATTGGACGAGCACAAAATGCCATGTATAATGGAAAGTCTAGACATATACGTCGTAGACACAATACTGTTAGACAGTTGCTCTCGAACGGTATAATATCGATCGATTACGTTAAGTCTAAAGAGAACCTAGCGGATCCGCTGACTAAAGGACTACCGAGAGAGCAAGTCTGGACTTTAGCGAAAGGAATGGGCCTGAAGCCTCTTGAAAAATCCGTCATAGTGGCAAACCCTACCTAAGTGACTGGAGATCCCAAGAATTAGGTTCAAAGGGACAACCTAACTATGTACGGATAGGGATACATCACGATCATCGAAAAGTTTCTTTCCTGGCCCTTCCTTTGGCTTGATAATGTGATGTCTTGCATTGTATCGAGGATGAGTTAAACTCTTAATGAACTCTGGTATAGCAAGGTACCGATAGAGTTCACCTATATGAGTGGAGCTGGGGCCGGCTCTATGAGAATTGATAGGCTGAATTCTCTATAGCACTCATGAAACCGGGAAACGTGTCTCAATGGCCAAATGAGCACATTCACGAGGACGGAATGACTAGAAGTCCTAATTGCGTGAGCACTGTCGACTTGGTGTGCACCATTGGCAAGCAGTTCAAGGCTTTTGGCACACTAGTGAGCCAGCACATCCTGCAGTGTGTCACTAAGAGAAGGTTCAAGGTTTATGACCACCTATCTTTATGTGATTAGCTTCAGGACAGGTTATGTGAGGCTGAGATTGTTGAATGGCCAATTTGGTCATTCATGTGGGGGATTGTTGGATATAGTTGAAGCTCATGGGCTAAACTGTGAATGAGCAAAATTGTCGTGTTGAGATGACGATTTTTCGGCTATAGTTTCGGTGGAGAAACGGTGTTAATTAATTAAACACACGCGCGCGCACCGCTTTGTAGCGGGTCTGGGTCGTGGGTCGACCCAGATGTAATATGGTGTTTTAATCAATTAAAACACATGTGTTTTAATTCTCCTGGAGAAACTACCGTGCCCTATTGAACGTGAGAAGAGGGCAAGGACGTGGGTTTGTGGCTTCATCCACGTTGTCTTCCTCCTCTCTATAAGAACGGATTCGTTCTCAACTCAACGCACAGAGACTTGCTCTATCTCTCAATCCCGTTGCTCTCTCTCACTCAATCTGTTCTCATCCGTTGTTTCGTCCGGGCAATCAAGGGTTCGTGCTACACCAGTTGATTGCGACAAGAGGAGTCCTGGGAGGCGATTGTTCCGATCAAAACCGATAGCACCGGGGAGCAAAACGCTTTAAGGAAAGCGTTCGTCAACGCGATCCTCTTCATCAATCTGTTCTTCAGTATCGTTGGTGACAGGTTCTTGATTTATTGTTGTTTACTGTTTTTGCAGATTATATTTCATAACACATAAGGTCTAATCAAGCTGTTAGTACACAGCCACGAAGTAGGATTTTGCCAACGGTCCTTTCATTATCCGTTTACTATAATGCTCATACATATTCAGCGGCAATACTATCACTCTCAAAATATCTGAAACAAAGTCCTAAGTGAAGAATCAATGATTCAAGCCTTAAATATTCAAACAAGTCTATCACGAAAACTGCAAACTCGTCAAAAAAGACTGACATAAAATTGATAAGTAGCTTAGAATGCATCTGCTTCCCCACTAGACTAGAAATAAGAGGTCACATATGTTTATCGACTATCAAAGGAAATATATCACAGGACTCCAAAAACTCAAATAAATTTATCTTTTGCCCCCTCTAAATGGCCATAATATATTGCACCTGGTCCTGAATGTTTGAGAAGAAACTTAGTAAATACGAACATCACCCTCGGAGATGCATGTCAAGTGAACCATGAACTTGTCTTGCCTGAAGCATTGAAAGGCAAACCCATGGCCAAAAGTCTCTTTCTGGTCACAAATAACGCATTGGGGAAGATATTCACTGGGTGGAACCAAGTAGACAGGCCAATCGAGAAGATCAAGTCTGTAGCGGCGCTCAAATGGAACATAAGCTTGCCAGATACATCTAGCATGAATAGACTGGTCGCAAGCCACACAATGATAGAAATACTTCGGCATTACATCTCGCTCGCATATCTCGCACACATATTCTTCGACGCCCTCAATGGCTGAGTATGTTAACGAAAAACCGTGCTCATCATATCTGTGCTTGATTATTCTGGGCAAAAGAGCACAGTACGTGTCGACAGCGAAAGAACAAGTCGTACATTTATATCCACGGCCAAAAAACATTTCCTCACATGCATGACACCAAATAGAGGAATTCAGAAAGGTGCTCTCGAGAACATGTGGATGAGCTTCATGCTTGATGTAGCGAGGCAAGTCAACAGCAGTGACCTGAATGGTCAATATTCTGTCATGGAAACTGAAAGTGAACCTACTGTAATCTTTCCCATTGGCGTGTAAGGTTGGCCATGTTGTTGAACCTCTTATAACATCCATAAATGAACGAGTTACATCAATAGCGTTAGAATCGAATTGGTCTGCGAAGAGGATCATCGAATGACGATGATGCTGTTACGCCTAGTATAATGGATGGTGGAAGAAAACAGGACTTGAGGCACGATGATCGTTTTCTTTAAGGGATAAATCGCCCCCACTATGCTGCCGGGTTCTGGCGATTCCCCTCCAGGATACAACAAGTCGCGTCGGTTCTACAGCCAGCAATCTGCAGAAGTTCTCTAGAATTCTCTGTGAAACTGTGTTTGAAACTGATACAAATTCTGCTGTTGTTTGGCTTATTTATAGTTCACGAAAGTGCATGGATGAAAGGGTGTGTTTGTTCATAACAGTTGTGACTGTTTATAACAACACAACCCTTCACCAGCCGAAAATAACCGCCATAACTACCAGCAAAATATAAAACGGGAAAAAACAGTTATTGGTTAAACTAACTCACGCCACACGCGCAACGTCGCCAAAGTGCCTAAGTGCGCCTACAAAAGCGCCACTAAAGCGCCACATTGCGCCTTGCGCGCGCGCGCGCGCGTGTGCGAGTTGTAGAGGATAACCACTCTATATATTAACTCACTTTAATAGCATTAATGTGTTTCCATATATAAAGTGAACAATAACTATAGTTTCCAAGATGTGGGACAAAATACTCTTAGCTTTTTACAAGCTATTTACAACAATCCCCCACTTAGCTTGTAAATTCCAGTTCAATCGTGACAGATTTATGCATACAAGAAGGTGTCTCTCGACTTAAACCCCAATTAGTGTAAATACTTCAAATTTCTAATAAAGTATTTGGTGTCCGCAGATTAAACCAAAACTCTAGAATTAGAAGCGGAAGTATCACACACATAAATCTATCCAGTTCCGGTGAGTAATTCACATTATGTTAGCACCTTAAGCAATGTGCTCGATCCTGGATTCATAAACATTTACAAAAGTAAACCTTTAAAACTTTTGTTAGAAGCGGCTAAACTTCTCATGTTTATATAGGTGAAGTTTCATCTTCTTGGTATCTATGTTACCTCGAAGATATGAACTTCATTAAGAGTCTTAACTCACCCTCGTAAATATTACACTGATCATCCTAGAATGGGTACGTAAATTATCAGTGTTTTCCCGATCATAATGCAACTTGTTTTTACCCATTAAACCTTGTTTAGCAATTAAGCATAAGGTTGGGTTCCCGCTACATGTGATCGTAAGGTTTTAATCCCATTCCACTAGATGTTTTCCTTACTAAGTCTCTGCAAAGACCCTTAGTAAACGGATCAGCCAAGTTTTCGCTTGACCGAACATAAACTATGGTAATAATACCATCACAGATTAACTGTCTTACATATTCATGTCGGAAGCTAATATGTCTAGATTTTCCATTATAAACTTTATTATATGCTCTAGACATTGTAGCTTGACTATCGCAAAACAAAGAAATAGATGGCATCGGTTGTGGCCACAACTTTATATCTAATAGCAGATTTCTCAGCCATTCTGCTTCTTTGCCTGCAGCCGCTAAGGCAATAAATTCTGACTCCATCGTTGAATGAGAGATACATGTCTGTTTCTTGGAACCCCAAGAGACTGCTCCTCCTCCAATCATAAAGATCCAGCCAGAAGTTGCCTTATTGTCACCCGCGCCAGTTATCCAACTAGCGTCTGTGTAACCCTCTAATACCGCTGGGAACTTATTATAAAATAATCCCAAGTTGGAAGTCCGTTTGAGATAACCGAGAATTCTACCAACAGCTTTCCAATGCATGGCACTAGGATTACTTGTGTATCTTGCGAGTTTACAAACTGCGAAGGAAATATCAGGTCGAGTGCAATGCATTGCATACATCAAACTCCCAATAACACTAGCATACTCTAATTGAGCAACCGCTCTTCCATCATTTTCAGTCAATTTTACCGAAGAATCATAAGGTGAGTTAGCTTCTTTAAATCCTAAATGTTTGAATTTAAGAAGCAACTTCTCTATGTAATGAGATTGACATAAAGCGTAACCCCCACTATGTTTCTTCACTTTGACACCTAAGATAGTATCAACCTCATTAAGATCCTTCATCTTAAATTGGGAGGTCAAATACTTCTTAGTTTCCGAAATCCCTTCCATGTTAGTCCCAAAAATAAGCATATCGTCCACATATAGACAAATAATAACACCATAACGATCCGTAAATTTCGAATATATGCATTTGTCTGCATGGTTATGCTTAAATCCATGGGATAAAATAACGGCATCGAACTTTTCATGCCATTGTTTCGGTGCCTGCTTTAACCCATACAAGGACTTAACAAGTTTGCAAACCTTCTTTTCGTTATTTGGCATCACGAATCCTTCCGGTTGTTCCATATACACTTCTTCATCTAATTCACCATTTAGGAAGGCGGTTTTAACATCCATTTGGTGTACATGCAAATTAAAAATGGAGGCAAGTGCCATCAACACTCTAATGGATGTTATTCTAGCCACGGGTGCATAGGTATCGAAATAATCAATACCCCCTTTCTGCTTGAAACCTTTTGCTACCAATCTAGCTTTAAAGGTTTGTAGTGACCCATCCGAATTATACTTCCTTCTAAACACCCATTTGCAACCAATTGGTTTTGATCCTGGAGGTAAATCGACTAATGTCCAAGTATTGTTTGATAATATCGAGTCCATTTCGTCGTTTATAGCCTCTTTCCAAAAACCTGAATCTCTAGAAGCCATAGCTTCAGCGAATGTTTTTGGATCATCTTCCGTATCGAGTGCAATAGGAATTTTATTCAGGACAATTTCTCTATCTCCTTCCATAAGAAAGACAAGAGAATCAGGTGAGACAAAATCAGGGCCCAATCCTTTTTCCTTCCGTGCCCTTTGACTTCTCCGAGGAGGTTCAATATCATCGGAAGCCTTTCTCTTATTTCCAAGAGATAGGTCAGGATTCATTGTTGGAGTAGGTTTTGACGAGTCGGAATCATCGATAGATTTATTTTCAATAAATTCTACGTCCCTTGATTCCACTATCACATTGGATTCTAAATCCAATAACCTATATGCCTTTGAGTTTTCGGCATATCCAACAAACACGCTCTTGAGAGCTCTTGGCCCTAATTTTGTTCTCTTAGGGTCTGTAACGCGATAAAATGCCATGCATCCCCATACCCTAAGGTACTTCAAGTTTGGTTTTCTGCCTTTCCATACTTCGTATGGTGAAACTTTTGATTTCCGTGAAGGAATTCTATTATGCAAATAACAGGCGGTAAGTAACGCTTCACCCCACAAAGAGGATTTTAATTTTGCGTTCAAGAGCATAGAATTGGCCATATCCACTAGCGTCCTATTCTTCCTCTCAGCCAAACCATTTTGTTGTGGCGTGTATGGTGCACTAGTTTGATGTACAATACCATGCTCTTCACAAAACGCTGAAAATTCATGAGGAAAATATTCACCACCTCTATCGCTACGAAGAGTTTTAATTTTCCTTTCCATGAGATTCTCAACTTCAGCCTTATAACACTTAAATTTGTCAAAGGCCTCATCCTTAGTTTTCATCAAATAAACATAGGTATATCTAGAACAATCATCAATAAATGTTATAAAATACCTATTACCACCTCTAGTAACTATGCCATTTAATTCACAAATATCAGAATGCACAAGTTCTAGAAGTTGGGATTTTCTTTCTACACTTGGGAAAGATTTCTTAGTCATTTTCGCTTGTATGCAAATTTCACATTTAGAGTCGTGATTACTAGTGCAAGATATCAAACCATCTTTTCGCATGAATTTCAACGATCTAAAATTTAAATGCGCCAAACGAGAATGCCATAAAGAAATAGAGTCAATCATGTAGATAGAACTGGCATTTATTTCATTAATAGATAACTTAAACATCCCATTACAAGCATAGCCCTTTCCAACAAACATGCCAGCCTTAGATAAAATTACATTGTCAGCCTCAATCACAGCCTTAAAGCCGTTCTTACAAAGAAGATTAGCCGACACCAAATTCTTCTTGATTTCAGGAACATAGAGAACATTCTGTAGGGTCAACTTCTTCCCGGAAGTGAATTGGATTTGAATATTTCCCTTTCCGAGAACCTTGGCTGCATTGTGATTTCCCATAAGAACTTCACGTTCGTTGGGAGTCTCTTCATAATGCACAAAAAGCGACCTGTTGTTACAAACATGGACAGTAGCACCGGAGTCATACCACCAATCATAAGAAGCATCTTCAGACGCCATGTTCAACTCCATAATCATGCCAATATGCATGTCGGAAACCATGGCGACTAATTCAGAAACTGAACTCTCAATGACATTAGCCTGTTTGGAATTTCCGTTAGACTTGTCTTTGGAATTCCCATTCTGAACCTTAGGCTTGTTGCATTCCTTTTTGATGTGTCCCTTCTTGCCGCAATTGTAACATTTCATATTCTTCTTGTTCTTCTTGGTAGCACCGTTTGGATTGGAACCGGTTTCATCGAACTTCCTTTTCTTTCCCGCTCTACCTTGGTCATCCACGAAGTTCACTTTAGAACTAGAAGGACCCGCCAGGTTTCTTTTCCGGATTTGAGTCTCTTCTTCGATTCGGAGATGTTTCTGAAGTTGTTCAAGGTTGAAGTCTTCTGTTGTGTGAAGAAGTTCCTTCATGTATTTATGCCAACTTTCAGGAAGTTTGGCAATAATACCCCCCACTAACAACTCATCAGGAACAACAATCTTGAGATCTCGAAGTTTATTAGCGAGGATTTGGAATTCGTAAACCTGATCGAGAATGGGAGAACTATCATCCATAGTAAAATCAAAAAATTTCTTAATAAGAAACTTATCTGATCCTTGCTTTTCAGCCTTGTATTTGTTCTCCAACGTCTTCCAGATTTTGCTTGGTGACTTCTCTGATGTGAATAGATCGTATAAACGATCCGACAGTGTGTTGAGAATGTGTCCTCTGCAAACCAGTTCGTCCTCCTCCCTCTTCGTTCGCTGCGCCTTTAATTCGTCAGTGTCGTCGTCCTTTGGTTCTGGTATTGGCTGCAAATTTTCGTCCAGAACGTATGCCACCTTCAATGCAGTGAGTAGAAACATCAACTTGTCTTGCCAACGGGTGAAATTGGTGCCATCAAACCGGTCCAGTTTGACGAAGTCTTGATTCATCATCTTGAAAGTTGCAGTCTTTCCTCCACTCTCCATTGTTGTACGATTTATCCCTTAAAATTGTTACGCCTAGTATAATGGATGGTGGAAGAAAACAGGACTTGAGGCACGATGATCGTTTTCTTTAAGGGATAAATCGCCCCCACTATGCTGCCGGGTTCTGGCGATTCCCCTCCAGGATACAACAAGTCGCGTCGGTTCTACAGCCAGCAATCTGCAGAAGTTCTCTAGAATTCTCTGTGAAACTGTGTTTGAAACTGATACAAATTCTGCTGTTGTTTGGCTTATTTATAGTTCACGAAAGTGCATGGATGAAAGGGTGTGTTTGTTCATAACAGTTGTGACTGTTTATAACAACACAACCCTTCACCAGCCGAAAATAACCGCCATAACTACCAGCAAAATATAAAACGGGAAAAAACAGTTATTGGTTAAACTAACTCACGCCACACGCGCAACGTCGCCAAAGTGCCTAAGTGCGCCTACAAAAGCGCCACTAAAGCGCCACATTGCGCCTTGCGCGCGCGCGCGCGCGTGTGCGAGTTGTAGAGGATAACCACTCTATATATTAACTCACTTTAATAGCATTAATGTGTTTCCATATATAAAGTGAACAATAACTATAGTTTCCAAGATGTGGGACAAAATACTCTTAGCTTTTTACAAGCTATTTACAACAGATGCTTGGTCATTTTTCCATTTGTGACTTTTTCCTCTAGCAGCGGTTCACCAGCGAGTGGAAGGTGTTCCACATCACTTGCGTTGATGGTAACACCATCCCCAACCCTGAAATAGAAGGGAAAAAAACATTTACTTATGTTACATTTTCTGCGAAGAAAAGATGACACAAAACCAACACTTTGAGCATATCAAAAGATTTCATATATAAAGTATAGAGAAACAAAATAAAACCTTTGGGGATTAGAGCAATCGTGGACATGTGTCAAGTATCTGCATAGGTTGCAATGGTAAGTCCATCTATGGTCTTTCAATGCTTTCGTGCAGATTCGACAGTATACAACCGCTTCATAGTACTTTTCAGGGATAGAATAGATGAGTTCAAGGTCGTGCTCATGAGAAGATACCTGTTTTACCGTTGGTAATGAAGCGCACTGCTCGTGTACCCAAAACGTGCAAGAAGTGCATTGGTAAGAGATACCTTCAGTGTCTCTATCGCAAGCATGACAATTGTACGGTGCCTTTGCAGGTGAAAGGAACAAAGGGTGCTTGTGAAAGATTTTGTCAATCTTCTGTGTCCTTAGAGAACATTCTATATCTATATCAAAGTTGCATCTGGAGCAATGATAGACGAAGCCTTCTGGGCAGTTCTCGCCACATACATCACAAGACACATGTAGCCTTGCGAGGAGTTTGAGAGGGCACTTTGGGTGCGACGGGTGTTCAATTTCCATGGGCAGATTTGCACATAGTTGATGCAGATGATACTTGTTGCAGTGTATACATGTGTAGTATGGAACGGATGAGATCTTCTGTCTACAACAATGGCAGTCTTCTGCGACAGAATGATCACCGTCATGTTCTTCTTTAATCAAGGCCAGTGGATGGTCATGGTCAAAATGTTGGAGATCGGCTTTCCTGAAACGTACAGAGTCATATTTCAGGTTGCGGTTGTTTCTATGAAGTAAACTAGGCGAGAACTCGTGCAAAGCGCGGGGCTATGTGAACATATGAATCTTATTTTTACAATGTAATAATCTAATTTAGAAAAGCAAAATGTCAATTTCCAAAAAAAAAAAAAGTTAATGATCACATTTTTTAGAAATGTATTTTTAAAATTCAATTTACAGTAAATCTCATACACTTCCTCAAACAACTTATACATTTATTTAAATAAATTTACACTTGCATGATAATCTCTACTATATAAAAGTTTGAAGAGTTCCTAACCCAAAATGGTTCCTAACCTAAAATACCCAAAATACCCTTACTAAACAGCTCAATTGCCGAAAATACCCCTCGGCAAGTCACGTCCTTCTGTGACTCCAAACCCTGCAACACTTCACCAAACGGTGCCTTTGTATTTCATCCTCCAATCGACACAACCCTACGAGATGCTTTTCTTCCTCCTCCGACCCTGCAGCGAAGATTAAGAATCTCCCCAAACCCTTGATATTTGAACCGTTGCTAAGCCCTGCTGGTTCCATTGCCGACTAAATCAAGCACATGGATATGTTTCCAGTTGACACCTCTAGGGCATGTATGCAAGTTCTAGGCTCCGATCCAATCGAACTGTCGGCCTACTACAAGCTTTGGGCGTTCGGAAGGTACACTCCGTCTACTTCTCGGTCTAGGAGATACGTATTGCAGTATTGCAGGGTTTGGAGTCACAGAAGGACGTGACTTGCTGAGGGTTCCTTCGATGGTGGCAAGGGCTGCTTTGTTGAGCATCTGTGATGCACAGGCTGCAAGTGAAGAACAACTACGAACCTCTGCCAATAGTTGGTCAAGGACAAAGACATAGGGCCCGTCGCCTTCGCATTTGACTGACTCTGTATGTCCGTCGCTCTCTTCTCTTTTCTCTGCTATGTTCTCCTGCACTCAGCCTCTGCCACTCTCGGTCTGTGTATGTATATTTTCTCTCTCACTTTACCTCTCTGAATTGTCATTCTATAACATATATTGCGGCTCCTCTGTTTTGTCATCCATCTCATCCAGAGCTTATTTGAGATTTTATTGGCATCAATCTATTCTATAATTTCAGTATCATAATATCATATGTGCAGACGTAAAATCGGATTACTGGATTACCTCTGTGAAGTTGTAAGTATGAACCAATTATGTGCTAATTTATTTCGTTGGTCAATTCTTCACACTAACAACTGGTATGCTGTTTTATATGCATTAGATATTGCAACCTAAAAATGTACTAATTATTGATTAATTCCTTAATATTTGATGCAAAATGGTAGGTATTGTCCTATGAAAGCCTTAAAATAGCAAACACGACATTTGATAAACTTTATACCCTGGTTCCCTGCTCATTCTTTAGCCTCAAAATAGACTACTATTTAAATGTTTAGAATTAAAACCCCATAAAGATTGCCTCTTATTTCACACACTACACTATTTACATGTTCCAACTTTCTGCGTTTATGCTTTATGTAGAACCCTCAATTGCCTCTTACAGTCTCCAAAAGACTAATGTTAATTTAGTAGTCACATCAGAAAAGATGAAAAACTTAGTTGGATATGTCCGCTACGGAGGTGTCTTCTTAGAGATAGGAGGATGTCACTAAATTTGCAATGTAATTTGTAGAAATTAAGAAAGGATATACTTGATTATGAAGAATCAATGATTTGTAGGTTTACTACCAGATGGTACTGATGAAGTGTAGTACAGTGTTGATTTTGTGTTTGAGGCATGTAATATGAATATTATATATGTTAAAGAAATCGTGCACCCAAGTATTAAGAAAAAGCTCGTGACAACGATGACCAGTATACCAGTCTGCCTTACTAATATTTCTTGGAAAGATAGATAGGTGAAGCAAGGGTTCAGGACTTTGCTTTCTTCCAAAACACCTCACAAAGAGTTGTTATGAAATTAATTGAATTAATATATTTTTGAAGTGACAAGCAACAACTATGAGAAAGGAATGTGGGATTATGAAGAATCTACCAAGAGACTATTCAATGACTGGGAGATTAAATTTATTTATTAGATGGATTACTAACCCGGTTAGGTGTCGAATAAATGAAATGTTAAAAGGAGAACATAGATCGTAATATCACTGGATATTTATATGTACGAGCCAACTGGTAGCTATTCTAGCTATTGGAATAATGTCTTCAAGAGTCCTGAAGAATCTTTGTCGTGTGGAGGATGGTGAAACAGAAGGAAATCTACTTGAGCAATCCTTGTAAAGACATGACATTGGAATATCTTGGCATGTAGGCCTAATTAGCCTCACCGAGGCATTAGTTGTTCTTAGGATTTCAAATTGGTATATTATCCGCACTCTAAAGCACCTTGTTTTCTTAAGAAAATGGGGGATTCTGAAAGTTGACTCACTCTCTCTTCTGATCTTCTTTCTTTATTGTCTGAGTAACTATTTGGCGCACATGTAGCTGGACTGTGTTCAACAATCTCAAAAGAAAAGGTTTGGTTATTCCCCATTGTCTAGAAATTAAAACTATTCGAATGGAAGGAGAGTGAATGCACAACTCTACTAGCATAGGAATTGACTTATTTTGACATCCATCTTTTGGTGCAGTGAATTCATTCACTAAGATGGTGATTTATGTTTCATTTTACACGTGTCTTACAGAAACATCATTCAATACATCCGGGAATCATCGTTGTCGGAGCAGTAGTTTCAGAAGTTTTTGGTAGCTACCAATGCAGAAGGCATATCTTCTTGGCATTCTAGGGTAAGGAACCCTCGCAAGAGTAGACTGATGTAGAAGGGTATTTATGTCAGGAATAACTCCGTGAATTGTGTAAGGTAGTGAGGGCACTCTTTTAATACTTTGGGTAGGAGGATCTTCTTCAAGAAAATTGTAGTTCTGACTTCTTAGCATTAGTATCATTTTGGTGTTGGTTCTTAATATTGTTGCAATGGTTCACAAATTGTTTTTTGTGATTGCTGACTGGTTGATAGACAAGATTATTATTTGTGAAGTTCTAATCCTTGCAACTTTAGTATTGACACAACAATTTCATTTATGGTTATGTACTTGATGTATTGTGCAATGACCTTACACCACGTGCAACGCACGTGCCCCCTACTAGTAATTGAAATGACATAAAGCCAAATAAAGTTTGTTATAGTATTTACATTATTTACAATTACCATCATTTTTTATGGTATAATACTCCAATTTTCTTCAAGAACAAAACAAACTGAATTGAACTTGTAACACCGTTTTTGAGAAATAGACTTTTACAATTTGATTTCAGTAAATATTATACATTGTCTTAGAGAAAGTAAATAAATATTTTTAATGTATGGCAAGCTTAATATTTTGGAACTCATGTTATCAAATGTACTTATTAATTGTGTTAATAAATATTACTCATACAAATAAGAGCTATTGACAATATGAGGGAGGTTATGTGATGACTAATATGCCATGCTGCACATTGATGTGAAGGAAGTTACACTTGTCATAACACCATTGGTTAGAGAATCCTAATTAGCATGGCACATGTCTTCACCATTAAAGAGTTCAAATAAACATGACACATGTCTTTACCATGGTATACTTTTATGCTTTTATAAATAATAGGCTTAATTACTTAATCAATACCCCTACTATACCTAAACTAACACAATGCAACAAAGCTTATCGCATCCCCCGTTTGTAACAAAACCTACTTATTGAAACCGGTAAAAAAAATCCGTCACACTTAACCAAATAGTTGACTATCATGTCCTTTCATTAAACAATAAAATTGTCAATCTATTTCATGTATGAACACCAAGAATTAACATCACCGTAACCAATCAACCACCACCATCATTGCCATCAATCCCAAAATCCGATACCATAATCCCATATTCCGGCCACCTCAACAACAAATGCTCTCATACAAGCTGGCACCCTTTTAATTTCAATTCAAGTGACCTAAAAATTCATTGGAATATTTATCATCTTTAGTCATAAGAATAACAAATCTAAATCAATGTGTTTTATTTATTGAGTTTATTGCGATATTGTAATATAATCTAAAATAATATTAAAAAGATAAGTTGATTAGATAAAACGGTTTATAACTTTTCTACATCGAATAATATACTTTAATAGTAAATTCCATCATAAAGAGTGTCATTACAATATAAAAATGAATAATTATTGCTATGCGTTACAAAAATAAAGAGCACTTTTAAAAACAATAATGACGAAGTAATACATAAATATTTGTCCATTTCTCATTGGTTGTTTTTTTAGTAAATAGACACGTAAGATTACAAATGTCGTACTCATGACAATTATTTATAGACAAATGGCAGAACGTAGTTTCACCTCGGGACTTTTCTATTTTTATATTATATATATGATATGATATATATAGTGTATAAGATAAGATATAGATATAGATTAGTTATAAGAAGGAAACTAACTGACCTGCTGGTACTAGTCAAGCAATCATCAGTAGCTGCTGCGTGAATGTAGTAATCCTCGCATCCCCTTTCGAGACATTCGTAAGCCCATTGGGTGCTCCGATCTATCTCTTCCTGGCAAATCTTACAGACCTCGGAGCCAGGGTATTCAAAAGCCAGGTCCAATTGGTGACGATGAGAAGGAGTGTTGAAATATTGAGGTACATCCGTACAATCAGGATGTACAATGAAATTGCAGTAATTGCATCTATAGCAGACCAATGGGGGCTCGTTGATAATAAGACTGCAAACAGAACAAAGTAAATCATCACCTGACCACTCTATAGAGATGTGAGGGTAAACTGGATGTTGATGAAATGAGTGTTTAGCTTCGTTTGGTCCTCTAGTTGCACATCTTATGTCCACTCCCTGTCCACAATCGGAACAGACGTACCCAAAGCCGTACCACGCCTCAAAGCAATCATCACAATATGGAGGACCCGAAGTGGTACTCCATGACCCGATGTGTTTCATAAGTTGTCGGACTTCCCCGTCACAGCTGCTGTATGTGTCTACCCGCCGGATGGTGGTGGGCAAATGAGCACAAGCATGGTGGAGACAGAAGAAAGGGCAGTGTCCTTCACAACGGTAGTACGGAACCCCTGATCTGATCTTCTCTTTACATCCATAGCAGCGAAGATAGGATCTGTACTCAGACTTGCTCTCCTCTTCATCTTCTATTTCAACCAATGTCAGTGGATGCTTATGGCTGAAATGAGCCATCTTCTTCGTCATCTTTTGCTGCTCTTGCTGCAGGTGGTTTGCCATCGCCTCTCTCTGCTTCTGGTTCTGATCAATGGAAGTTCAAGATCTCAGAAATGTTTGACTTTGTGTAGTCTGTAAGATTGATCTTTGTATTTGACAACACTGGCCTTTAGCTGATCTTTTAAATGTTAAGCTGAGTAATATAAAATTAGCAACTACAACTATATTTATGTAGTAGAACCCGACACAAGGGGTGCCTTTCCAGGGCTAACAAAAGACAATACTTGATCTTCCAAATATTGGATCATGCGAAGCCTTTTCAAAATCTTTAGACAGTCAACAAAAGACTCAGGGTTCTTTATCTATGCACTATACAAAAAAGTCAGACAGCATGACAATCAATTAAAATAATAACAGCATTTCCAGCTAAATTGCCTATATTTCTGTACTTCAATTTGTAAGCTTATCACAATTTTATAATAGTGCTCTTTTATTTGACAAACTTTATCTCAATGAACGGTTTGTGGGAAAATGAAACTGATCCAATCTACCATACATGTGTTCCATGAAAGTATCCCTTCACGAATCTCGTAGAAGTAAATGTTAAGCTCCTCTCTTCAAAATGGTACTAGCATAAAATCACTATTAATTAATACTAAAATAAAATTAGGGTCCTTTCCTTTCTTTAGGAAAATACGAACCTCATTAAATCTCGTTACGAGAAACCATATCATTAAAACTATAATAGTGTGGTCAAACACGGACTATACCCAACCAAACCATAGTTTCAGACAAATTCAAACCAACCCCAGCATAACAGTGTGCTACCTTGTTTGTTGAACGTGACCTCCACCTAACTTTAACCTCCTATAGCAAAAGTCAATTGACAAAAAAATACCACTAGCTAATTTATATTACTATTATTTTAGTAGTAAAAGTAGTAGTAAATGTTAAGAGATCACTCGCGCGAATCATGAGGGAAATGTGAAGGCAGCGCGTGCAGGGCCGATCTTCGATCCATTATCGAGCAAGACTGCGGAGGCCACAACGATTCGGAAAGGGCTTCAACTGGCTGCGGATTTGCATCTTATGACAGAGCAATTAGGGTTAGTGAGAGAGAAGAGGAAGATGAAATGAAACGATGAAGAACTGCTGTATATTGATTGATTCATGAACGAATACAAAGGGTCAGTTATATACACTGAACCAAAGATATGACCGTTGGATTGTAATCCAATGGTAGGAAATAAACACCATCTAACCCTAATTGCTGTTGGGCCAAATACAACCCATAAAAGGAATTGGGCTTGATAAACAGAGGCCCGAAACATAAAGAAACAAGCCCAAAGTAAAGAGAGAAGGCCTTGAACCATAATGTGAAGCCCAAACTATATTCAGCTGCTATTACCCCCTCTTAAAGTAATGGCGGAAGTGCCGACATTATTTTAGACTTGAGCGCATGAAATTGAGGAGCTGGAAGGGCCTTGGTGAAGAAATATGCCAAATGACCTGTAGAAGAGACAAAAGAAACTATAAGTTCTTTTGTTTAGAGTCTTTTCACGCACGTAGTGGTAATCAATTTCGATGTGTTTTGTACGTGCGTGAAAGAGGGGATTTGCAGAAAGAGCTAAGGCAGATTGGTTATCAGTCCAGAGGTGAGGAGTATGAGAAATTTGAATACGTAAATCAAAGAACAACAATTTAAACCAAGACAAATCAGCAGCTGCAGTGTCTAAGGCCATGTATTCTGCTTCGGTTGATGAACGGGCCACTGTGGCCTGTTTCTTGGAGGCCCAGTGGACTGGATTGGGCCCAAGTAGAACTAGGAGGCCCATTGTGCTACGACGATCCGTTGGGTTACCAGCCCAATCGGCGTCGGAATAAATGTTAATAGGCAAAGAATTAGCAGAATAATGTAAGCCATGAGATTTGATGCCATTCAAATATCGTAAAATACGTTTCGCACCGCTAAGATGTAAATCAGTAGGTTTGTGCATGAATTGGCACAAATGATTCACCGCGAAGGCAATATCAGGTCGGGTGAACGTTAAATATTGTAAACCACCCAATAACTGTCTGTAGACAGTAGGTTCTTGCAATAATGTGCCTTGTGTGAGGTGGTATTTTACTCCAGAAGCCAAAGGGGTAGAACAAGGCTTGGAGTGAGACATGTTGAACTTGGCAATAAGGTCAGTAGTGTATTTTCTTGAGTGATACTAATACCAGCTTTAGTACGAGAAATTTGGAGGCCTAAAAAATAGGTAAGAGGCCCCAAATTTGTCATTTGAAATTCCTTGTTGAGTAAAGAAACAAGAGTTGTAATATAAGAGTTGTCATTACCCGTAACAATTATGTCGTCAACATAGAGGAGTAAAATAGTTAAACGGTTATTGTGATGTCGAAGAAAAAGAGAAGAATCTGAATGAGCTGTTTTAAAGTCAAGTGACAAAAAATAAACAGTGAAGCGTTCAAACCAGCCCTAGGGGCTTGTTTTAAACCGTAGATTGACTTGTGAAGAAGACACACATGTTTGGGAAATTTTGGATCAACAAACCCAGCAGGTTGCTTCATGTATACAGTTTCACGAAGGAAACCATGAAGGAAAGCATTTTTTACATCTAATTGCTGCAAAGGCCAAGAAAAGTGGGCGGCTAATGCCAAAATAGTACGTATTCATGCATGTTTAACAACTGGACTAAACGTTTCATCGTAGTCTAACCCTTGGGTTTGGTGAAATCCTTTAGCCACAAGACGGGCTTTGTGGCGGGGGACAGTACCATTAGGGTTATACTTAGTTTTGAAGACCCATTTGTTCCCAATGACATTGGTGTTTGGTGGTAAGGGTACCAAAGACCATGTCTGCTGCTGTTTGAGGCTTAAAAATTCCGCAGTCATTGCTTTGAGCCACTGAGGTGATTTAGAAGCCTCAGAAAAAGTGAGAGGATCACTGAGTGCAGTGGGTGAAGTGACTGTAAAACCAACATGAAGGGAGAAGAAGAAGTAGTAGTGTAAAAGAGCTGCTTTTTCTTACTAATGCCAGACTTGCTACGAGTCTTCATATGATGAGATGGAAGGGGTGGGGGGTTTGTCATCACTGGGCTCGGAGAATTTGCGAAGCCTGAACTGGAACTTGGTGTCTGCTGTCCAGAAGCTACTGGGGGCGCAGTAGTGCTGGGATCAGCAAGAGCATCAGAAACAACAGGCTGCAGCTCTCTGTCATTGCCCTCAGAAAGGCCAGGAGAATGCACATATATGGGAGGTGCATCACTTTGGCAAGCAGGTGTAGTATCTGTAATGGGATCCTCAAATTGTTGCATATATATGGGAGGTGCAACGCTATGAGGATCAAATGGAACAGTACTGGGAGAAGCTCCTGCATTCATAGAAGTAGTAGAAGAATCAGTAGAGTCTGAAGTAGGAGAGTGTGCATAAGGAAAAGTAAACTCATAAAAAATAACGTCACGACTAATAAAGAATTTGTGTGCAGTACGATCAAAACATAAGTAACCCTTATAACCATCAGCATAACCAAGGAAGACACATTTTTTGGTTTTAGGATCCAATTTAGAAGACATGTAAGGTCTCAAATATGGGTAGCATAAACAACCAAAAACTTTGAGATGAGAGTAGTCAGGTTTAGATTTAAACAACAATTCAAAGGGTGATTTGTGTGAAGTGTTAGAACTAGGCAGTCTGTTAATTAAATAAGTTGGAGTTGCTATTGCATGATACCAGAAAATTTTAGGAAGAGAAGCATTATGAAGTAATGTAACTGCAGTTTCAGTAATATGACGGTGTTTCCTCTCAGCAACCCCATTCTGTTGGGGTGTATGAGGACATGATTTTTGTTGAATGATTCCACTATCACTTAAGACTTGTTGAAAAAGAAAAGATGTAAATTCACCACCACCATCAGTTCTGATAATCTTAATAAAAGAGTTAAGTAGTTTCTCAATAAACAACTTGAATTTGATAAAAACATTAGTAACTTCAGATTTATGTTTGAGAGGAAAAAACCAGGTAAAATCTTGAAGCATCATCAATGAATAGAACATAATATCTATAAATTAAAAGAAAGAGTAGAGGCAGGACCCCAAACATCACTGTGTAACATATGAAGAGGAGTAGTAACAACTGTTTTTGATAATTTATAAGGTAATCTATGCATTTTCCCAGCTAAACATGCATCACAGAGAGAACTAGAAGCAGAAACAGAACAGGAACCAGAACAATTCAAACATTTAGACAAAACAGAGTTTGTTGGGTGGCCTAAACGAGAATGCCACAAAGGAAATTTAACACGTTGACCCAAGTTGGCTTGAGGACCAGTCTTGATTGACATGGAGGACAAGGGGTAGACACCATTTTTACTTTGACCCTGATAAAGAGTTCGACCCGTATCCATAGCCGAAATATAAAAGGAGTTTTGATCAAAAATAAATCTAACATTATTATCACGACACATTTGATTCACATAAATTAAGTTGACAGAAAGTTGAGGAACATGAAGTGTATTATTTAAACGAAAAGAGTGAGAAGAGGTAGTTAGTAAAGCAGTACCAGAATTTTGAATTGGTAGCGAATAGCCGTTACCAACCGTAACATGATCATGACCAGAAATAGGGTTCAGAGAGAGAGAGGTTGGCCAAGTCTGCAGTCATATGATTAGAAGCGCCAGTATCCGTAAGCCATACCTCAGAAGATTGATTTGCAGTAGATGTAGCAGCAAGGGCAGCAAGATGCTCAGGGGGTGTCTACCCTGATAGGCATAGTTCATACGATGGTAGAAATCAAGAGCAGAGTGATAATCGTTGCCACAAATTTGGCAGTTAACAGGCGTTGAACGACCCGAACCACCAGACCGGCCTCACTGATAACCCGCACCGTATCTACTAGATCTGCCACCACGACCCGAACCATATCCTTGTCCGGACCCGGATCCATTTTCACCTCCATAACCGGATCCGGATCCGAACTTCGTACCATACCCGGTTGAAGACCCAGACCCACTGTAACCGGATCGACCGCCCCTGGAATGGTCAAACCGTGCGCCCCCACGTTGACCAGACCGGCCACTGCCTCGGTAGTTGTTAGGGAAACGACCGCCGCGGCCGCCGCCGCGGTTGGCGAAGAAAGCGGTGGGGGAAGGATGATCGACCAACGGAACCTGGGATAGGAGCATCTGTTCTTCAGCTCGTAAGAGGACGTGAAGGTCTTCAAAGGTGACCGGTGTAGAGTTGATGCGAAGAGAGGAACAGAACGGGTTGTATTCCACCGGAAGACCGTTGAGGGTGTACAACAACATATCCTCATCATCAATGGCGACAGAGGACACAACAAGCTTGCTTCTGAGGGTAGAGAGGCGTTGCATGTATAGATCTATGGAATCAGTACCCTTCTTGATGTTCTGAAGCTCCGATTTGAGTTGGAGGACATTAGATCTGGTTAAAGAACCATAGCGGCGCTCTAGGGTTTCCCACGCAGATTGAGCGTAGGAGGCACCAAAGACCAGAGTTAACGCCTCGGTGGAAAGGGTGGCGTTGACGATGGTAAGAACGGCTTGATCTGTCAAGATCCAGGTGTGGAAGGCCGGATTTGGTGTCGGAGTGAGAGATCCATCAACATCAGAAAGAAACTCAGACGGACAAGCGATTGAACCGTCTAAATACCCAAACAAGCCATGGGTTTTGAAGATGGAGGAGATTTGATGCCTCCAAAGCACAAAATTGCTCGAATCGAGCTTAAAATGTAATAGATTGAGTATATTAGACAAAAGATAAAGCGGCGGTGCCGGTGAAGACACGCCGGAGGTAGGAGATTGCATCGTGTCACAGCTCTGATACCATGACAGAGCAATTAGGGTTAGTGAGAGAGAAGAGGAAGATGAAATGAAAGGATGAAGAATTGCTGTATATTGATTGATTCATGAACGAATACAAAGGGTCAGTTATATACACTGAACCAAAGATATGACCGCTGGATTGTAATCCAACGGTAGGAATATACACCATCTAACCCTAATTGCTGTTGGGCCAAATACAACCCAGAAAAGGAATTGGGCTTGATAAACAGAGGCCCGAAACATACAGAAACAAGCCCAAAGTAAAGAGAGAAGGCCTTGAACCATAATGTGAAGCCCAAACTATATTCAGCTGCTATTATCTTAAACACCTATGGGTGGAGAATGATAAGGCTGGCCTAACGGTAAGGCTTCAACATGGAGAACGTCTCATGGAGGACCTCTTCACCACGGGAGTTATTCTTAGTGACTGTAATGTTCTTATGCACAGAATAGACGCTAGTTGTTGTTGGTGTCCTAGGAACGCCAGCAAAGTAGCACACACTTTAGGCCAAAATGCTTTACTATCTAGATCAATGTGTAATTGGATAGATTCAGCCGCAGAGTGAGCATTATCATGTATTGGTGTCGATAAGGCTCTTTGGGCCTCGGAGTAATGAGAGTTTTCTTTCAAAAAAAAAAAAAAGTGTTAAGGGATCACTGGACGATTCGGTTAGTCCATCAGGTACTTAATGTCAAGGAGCTATTTGAGGATGCAATTAGCCTGTCTTTTCAGGATCTTAAAAATATTGGTAAATGATATTTGATTCTTTTTATTTTGATGTTAAGCTCCTCTCTCCAAATTAAAAATAAATAAAATAATATCAAGAAATATTGAAATAAAATACAATTCGGCACAAGGGTGCCCTTCCAAGGCTAACAAAAGCAAAATCAAATAACAATAATACCACTAACTATTTCACACTACACAATTTTGAATGTCTCAAGACAAATAGTTGGTGGTCGATTAATCTCAAGTAGTACGATAAAAACGATAAAATATAATTTGGCCGAAAAGTACCTTTCTAGGGCTAACAAAAGTCAACTGAACACTAGCTATGTTCTATAATAATTACTTTGCTAGTTAAAGAAGTTATTGGAGGATGTGATTAGTCCATCTTTCCAGGGTCATCAGACAAATAGTTGATGTTTGATTTTTCTTTAATGGTAAGCTCCTACTTCTAACTTGTACTAGCATAAAATAAAGGTCTAATTACTAATTGTATACCCCCAGTATACTATAACTGATTGCAATCCCGTCTTCTAAATGAGTTCATTGTAATCTCTATTTGCATTAATACTAACTTATTGAAACATGAATTTTTTTCATCCATAACTCTAACTGTGAGGAGAACAAAACTGTCAATTCTAAATATAATATAATTACCACAAAAAAGAAGGCAAAAGAAGAAAGAATAAAAAATAAGAAGATAAGGTGAGGAGAAAATGACTACTCATTCTCTCTCTCTCGATGAAGCACATAACCCAGATCCTAGAAGAATTGCCCGAGGAAGAAACTTGGACGGAGAAAAAAGTTCATGTCCAAGACAGACCAATCCCTCAAAGCTACCTCCAATGATGAAAATCGCGAATCCACCCCATTACCACATGTTCTTCAATCCATCCTCTCATCTTTTTCTCTGATTTCATGTTTCGATTTCGATTTCAACCCCACCCCGAACCCACCCCTATCCTCTCTTTCATCCCCCTCTTCTCCCTCTACGCCTCATTCCCTTCCGCCTCAAACCAATTCGTCTTTCTGCCATCCGCAGCAAGAAGGCTTCCCAAAGCACCGTTAGACTAACTTGGAACCCACATAACTTCTTAAATATTACAGGACTACCATATTACAACAGCAATGAAAAGTCTTCCAAAGCACTCTACTACTATTATATTCCAAAATATTTCATACAGTCATGATAATTCATTTAATACAATTTTTTTATGAGTTTCTAAACTATTTTTAATAAATATTATTTTTTCATCATACATAATAGACAAAATGGGTGAACTTAGTCTTTTTCAAACAAGATGGGTGAAAGTGTCTTTACATAAAGCTTGAGGGGGTGAAAGTGTCTTTTTACAATTTATACCACATACACCGACTCACAATTACTATAAAAAATACATTATACTGGATGAGAGAATGAATGATACACACGTCCTCCAACTCAAGCAGAAATCAGAGGAATGGGGCGAATCTTGGCAAAGGGCTTCGGAAGATCGAAGGGAAGCACGATCAGCCTACTCCAAGCCCCGATCCCACCCCAACAAGGGCGGAGTTGTATACGTGCGTGCCCCCCCCCCCCCCCCCCCCCCCCCAACTTTCCCAGAAACACTAGGCTACCCGTATATTTTAATTTGTCAATATCTAATATATATGTGTGCCCCCCTTACATGACATAGTTAATACTTTGGCCCAATGGATAAGTTTTTCGTTCGCAAAACATAAGAGTCGGGTTCGATTCCCGGCAAGAGCTCCACTTTTGGACAAAAAGAAGAATGACATCGTGTAATAAAAGCACTTGCCCCATTATGTTCGAAGGGATACTTCAGTCTAGCGGTTAGAAATTTGGTTTGAATATATTTTGGACAAAAAGAAGCATGACATCGTGTAATAAAAGCACTTGCCCCATTATGTTCGAAGTGATATTTTAGTCTAGCGGTTAGAAATTTGGTTTGAATATATGTTTTGAGTTCGATTCTTGGCACGATCAAAATTTTTGGACCAAAAAAAAACACCACTTATTTAATATACATAATTACCCTTTTAATTTTCATTATTACAAAAAAAATCATTGCAGTTATTACACTAATATATTTTTTTATTCATTAAAAATCTATACTCTCTCCTTATAAAAAAAAATGGTGCCCCCCATCACCAAAATCCTGGCTCCGCCACTGCACCCCAATCCCTCCTCATGGGCAGGGTAATCTCCTTAATCAAGCTCCAGGGCTCTCCGAGGACCCTCTGCTGCGGATGGTCTTAGATATTGAAGTATATAGGACTGAAATGAAATTAGGTGTAAAGTAGATGGTCTTAAGGAAATATCAGTGATGTAGTTTCTGTTATACAGTTAGTGGATGGTTTATCTATTGTACATGTACTATCATTACAGATAGATTGACTGAATCGAATCCTCATCTTCTTCTTCAGTTCTCATCCTCTTTCTTCTCTGTTCTCTTCCTTTACCTGATTTGTTCTCATGGTATCTGAGCCACCGATCGGTGTGCCTACCTCATGAATACTCCAATTGTTTCTTCTCCGGCGACGGTGTCTTCTGTTCCGGCCAATTTACAGTGCTTCATCTCTAATTTTCACCATCTGATTCCAATAAAGCTCGATCTGCACAACTACATTGTTTGGTGCCTCCAGTGTGAAAGCGCTCTCACAGCCAGTTCCTTGTTCGATCGCTTGCTTATGCAGTCTCCACCGCCGCATGAAACCGTCGATTCTTCAGGTAATCGGATACATAATCCTCTTTTTCCATCAATGGACTGTTGAGGATTGTTATATTCACAGTTGTTTACTGGCAACTCTTAGTTCGTGTGTTCTTGTGCACGTTAAGTCTATTGTATCTGCGTTTGATCTTTGGTTGTATCTTGAATCGAAGTACACTCATCTGAGTGCTTCTGATATCTACTATATGAGGTCTTGTTTGCATAATTTGAAGAAATTGCCATCTCAATGTGTTAAGGACTACCTAATTTTGATCAAGAATGTCACTGCTCCGCTTGCTCTTGCTGGATCTCCTGTTGATAAGGCCGATATTGTGTTCTATGCTCTTCAAGGTTTACATGCTGATTTTAGTATCATTAAACCTGTTATTCGGAATTTACCTCTCACTCTTGATGTTGAAGAATATCTTGATCGTATTGTTGCTGAATCTGTTCATTTGGAACTTGAACACAAGCATTTGTTATCTTCTGGTGAATCTCCTGTTTCTGTTGCGTTGGCTGCTCAACATCAGTTTCCCTCTTCTTATTCTGCGCCTAAGGGTAACTGGAGTCACAAGAAGCAGTATGGAAATTCCTATACTCAGTCTAAGTACTCTTTTGGTGGTTATGTCAAGCAGTCTAATGGTTAATCCTCTTCTGATAATGGTACAAGGTTCAAAGGAAAGCCTTCTGTTACATGTTAGATTTTGTACGAAAGATGGTCACACTGCACTTAGTTGTTGGCACAGATTAAAGGAGAAATACCAACACACCTGCTACTTTTAATAACTTTCATCCACATTATTCTACTAATATTGCTTTGACTGATGGATCTGTCACTCAATCAGCACACAAAGGGGATGGTCTTCTTCCTACACCTAATGGTACCCTCCTCCTCAACAATATGCTTCATGTGCCTTCTTTATCTCATACACTTATCTCTGTTCAAAAATTGGCTCATGATAATAATTGTGAAGTTATTTTTTACTCTCATTCTGCTGTGGTTCAGGACAAAACCACTTTGGACATCTTGTATAAGGGTCTGTTGTCTAATGGACTCTACAACTATGTGCCTCCTCATCTTGTCTCTACTTCTCCTGTGGCTTTAAATGCATCTGTGTTCTCCTTGGCATGAAAGACTAGGCCATCCATCCTATGATTTAGCTAGAGCTATTGTCCACAAGCACAAGAATTCTATAATATATTTTCCTCTTTCTGATCATTGTTCTTCTTGTGCTATTGCCAAATCCAAGAAATTACCCTTTCCAATCAAGAGACCACAGTCTACTGCTGTTGGAGTATTGCTACACATGGATGTGTGGGGACCCTGTTCTACTGTGTCTTCTTCAGGTCACAGATATTATTTGCTTATTGTCGATGATTTTTCAAGATATTCTTGACTCTATCCACTGGTTGCCAAGCCAGAAGTTGTTTCAATTGTGCAAGGGTTTCTTCACAGGCTAGAAGTTCAATTTTCCACGACGCTGTTAGCTATCCGAACAGATGGCGGGGGAGAGTTTGTGAACTCTTCTTTTTTGCAGCTTCTTCTTCTTAAAGGCATTCAGCACCATCAAACGTGTCCCTATACTCCAAAGCACAATGGAGTGGTCGAAAGGAAAAATTGACATATTGTAGAAACAATGAGAGCTCTTCTAACTCATGCCTCAGTGCCTCATTGTTATTGGACCGATGCTGCTCTTACTACAGTGTATCTTATAAACGTAATGCCCTTGTCGTTTTTGGCTTTTTTCTCACCTTATGAAGTTCTTCATAACACAGCCCTAGATTACTCCAATCTGAAAGTATTTGGGTGCTTATTTTATCCTTGGACAAGGCCATACACCAAGAGTAAACTAGAGCCTAGAGTTGTTGCTTGTGTTTTTTCTTGGATACCACTTTTCCACTGGTTATAAATGTGTGGACCCTCTCATAGGAAGGATTTTCTTATCAAGACATGTGACTTTTCAAGGGTCCTTGTTCCCTTTTGCTAGCACAGCTGTTTCACATTCAGAGGTACCTCATACTTGTAGTACATCTTTTTCTCCCTCTTCTAGCAGTACTTTTGCTACACCCCACAATGTATCTTCTTCTCTACCTGTTGGTTCTTCATCTGTGTCTACTGGTCCTACTGGGATGTCTCCTCATGCTGCTATTTCTTCAAAGTTGTCACTTTCCCCTGTGGATCCTACTGTTTCTTCACTTACTATGGCAGCTAGCTCTTCTTCTAGATCTAGCTTAGCTTCACCATCTAGTACCTCTTCTATTGCAACTAATCATTGTATATGATGCAGTCTCCGAGTTTTGAAGAATCATGATTTTCTTACTCAGAAAGGGTTTTCTACTTCTCCTACAGATTCTTCTTTCTTTTACCGGCACATTCATGGTTTGGTTAGTATTTTGCTTGTGTATGTGGATGATCTCATCCTTACCGGCAGTGACAAGCTGTTCATTTCTCCTCTTGTTACTCTTATGGATCAGAATTTTTCTATCAAGGATTTATGTCCTCTTGCGTATTTTCTGGGAATGTCCTTCACCAAGCTTGATAATGGGTTTTTCTTGTCTGAAAGTAAGTATGCTAAAGACATCTTACACAAGTCTGGGTTCGATGATTGCAAGCCTGTTTCTACACCAGTAGCTCTCAAGATGAATGCCACTTGTGATACTACCTTGTTGCCTGATCCTTCCGTTTATAGAAGTCTTGTTGGCTCTCTTCAATATCTCACTTATACACGACGTGATCTCACATTTGTCGTGAATCATGCTTGTCAAAAGATGCATGCTCCAACGGTTTCTGATCTTCAATCTCTTCACAGAATTTTGTGGTATGTTAAAGGAACGGTTGATTTTGGTCTGGTTTTCAAGAAAGGCTCTCTTAATCAGGTTGGCTTTTCAAATTCTGATTGGGCAGGCGATCTGTCCGGTCGGGAGTCTTTTTCTGGATCGTGTTTGTACTTGGGTCCGAATTTGATTTCATGGTCATCTTAGAAACAGAATACTGTCTCCAAATATTTATTGAGGCATATCGAGCACTCTCTTCTACTTGTTCGGATTTGATTTCGCTGAAGATTCTTCTTGCAGAACTTCGTCTTCCTCTCTCCTTTCCTCATGTGTTGTACTGTGATAATGAGGCCGCCGTAAGCCTTGCTAATAATTCATTTCTTCACAGTAAACCAAGCGTATGGAGCTTGATTGTTACTTTGTGCGTGATAAGGTTCAAAAAGGGGAACTTTGGTTGGATTATGTTCCCTCTGCTTCTCAGGCTGATTTCTTTACCAAGTCTCTTACCATTTCCAGATTCTAGGGCTTACGATATGGTTTTAGGTGTTCTTACCTCTCTTGCTGATATGCAAGCTTCTGGTGCTTCCACACCTTCAGCTTGAGGAGGGATATTGAAGTATATAGGACTGAAATGAAATTAGGTGTAAAGTAGATGGTCTTAAGGAGATATCGGTGATGTAGTTTCTGTTATACGGTTAGTGGATGGTAAATCTACTGTATATACTATCATTACAAATAGATTGAATGAATCGAATCCTCATATTCTTCTTCAGATCTCATCCTCTTTCTTCTCTGTTTTCTCCTTTCTCATTAGAGGGCGGCAACTCTGGGTTTGTGAACTCAATGCTGGAAATCACGGTGGGCACCGGTTGGAGCAGACAACTTTGAAGCATAAGGGGCAGTGGTGGAAGCTACGAGTGAAGGGGTTGGGTTGCTGGATTTAATGGCGATGGGTGTGGGTCTAGTGATTGTTTCGAACAGAAGACGAGTTGGGGAGAGTTTTGGGGCCACAAAAGGGTATTAAATTTGGTGTATTGTGGTGCTTGTTCACGAGAATGAGTAATTTTGTTGTTTTATTAATTTCGATCATAGAACATTATTATGGGTGTTATGCTCTTTAATTGGAGGGCAGAGAGATTGGCGGAGGTTGTTTGTAGTTGGTCCTGGGATTTCAAGGGAATCGGTGTTGGTGTGAAGGGTATTGGTTGGAGAGGTAATTGGGTCCTGCGGATAGGATACAGCCTCTGCTCCACTGGCGGACCTCAAGGGGCAAAGTAGGGCCATTGCCTCCACAAGCTTTTCAAAAATGCATATCCCTCCCTTTTAAGTTTTTGATAGTATTGCAATTTCACTATATATTTCACAACAGTTTGTGTCTCTTAGCCACGATTTTCGGGCAACACTTCTCTGCTTCCACCACCTTTCCCAAATCAAACATCACAGCAGCAACCCGGGCCATATTGCTCATAAGCGGTAAATAGGAAAAGCATTGCAACAAAGCACACGGTGCATAACCCGTTGCAACAAAGCACCAACATAGGTAACTAACTCAGTTATGGATGAAAGTACAGAAATACCCTTATGTGGCTACCCCTCTTTTAACTTGAAGTACCAAAATACCCTCGGTTAGTTACCCTTCCGGCTAGAATTGAAGAGCCCGAGAATCGACCTAGTGGAGTCGGCCGTCGACTTCTCTACATCGACAGCAGACCTGAACCAGTCGATAGTCGACATGCACGGTCGACATGCCGGAATTGCCTGTCGACCTAGTCACGTCGACATTCGACTTAGGTAGATCGACGGTTGACTTCTCTTGGTCGATTGTCTACCTGTCTAGGTCAACCGTCGATATGGGTAGGTCGTCCGTCGACCTATATAGGTCGACACAATTGAATCATCCTTAAAATTGATTTTTTTGACCTAGGACCCTAACTATGTTTGATTTTCTCTAATTTCAGACTTGTCTATAATCATGCTATGGGGAATGGAGATGTATACGTACGTTGGACAAAACAAAACACTATGGTGCCAAAAGGGTTTTGCCATCGGTGTCGGTATAAGTTACGACAGGCTAATCCGGGAGATTATGGGGCGGTTTCATTCGATGCTGCAATGAAAAGAGCTCGGTACATATGGAATGGAGATGTGATGATGGCATGTATATACGTTGCACAAAACAAAAGACTATGGTGCCAAAAGGGTTTTTCCATCCGTGTCGGTATAAGTTACGTTGAGAGACTGTCCGAATCTCAAACCGTATTGAAGGTAATGGTTTGATTTGTTTGTAAGACTAATGGTGACGTTGTATGGATGTTTGATATGTTTGTAAGACTATGGATTGATGTTTTATTTGTTTGTTTCACGATTTCGTTACGTTTTGGTCATTCTTTCGACTTAGGGTTTAGGGTTTAGGGTTTAGGGTTTAGGGTTTAGACGTCGACCATGGACGTGTAGACGTCGACCGTCGATATGTTGTAGTCGAAAAAAACTGTAAAATTATGCCCAACCGGGCCAACCGCCTCCAACACCACGGTTTGGGCCAACCGCCTCCAAAACCACGGTTTGGCCCATACATATATATACATATATTGTATATATAAACCTTACTGCATGCGAACCGTGGTCCTGTCCTCAGTCTCTTCTCCAACGGCAAGCACACAAACTCGTCTCTTCTCCAACGCAAGCACACAAACTCGTCTCTTCTCCAACGCAAGCACACAAACTCGATATGGTTAATCCCCAACGGCAGGTATGTAATATTACAATATGCATGCTTTGTGATCGATGAATGTTGATGTACGTTAGCCTCTGTTACTGCCTCACAACTCGCTGGAGTTCGAACCATATCTAGGGTTTCTTAGTGACTCAGTTTTAGGGTAGAAACAGTGAATATGCAAGCTCATGAATGAGGCGAAACAGTGAATATGCAAGCTCACGAATGAGGCTACACGGTAGAAACAGTGGCTGTGGTGCCGGTGCTTTCTGAATGTTTTTATTCAACAACCCTCCCTCACAACTCACTGTTCCTACCGTGATTTCTGAACTTTTTTGACCCAGTTAGTATATTTAGGGTTCGAACCATATCTAGGGTTTCTTAGTGACTCAGTTTTTGAGGGTTCAAACCAAATTTAGGATTCAAATAATAATTTTTTGACCCAGTTAGTATATTGAGTGAGGGTTTGCATGTTGTTTTTGCATGTTGTTTTTCCTTCACACGTTCAGAACATTATATACCCTTCTCTATATTTTGTTCTTTGTAGGTGATGGCGGCAATAATGGAAACATATGCGGAAGAAAGTCGTAGAGTGGAATTCAACATAATGAAAGCCCGTCGCGAAAGAAAGAAGCGCCCTATCGTAACTTGGACGAACACGGACATGGCTGAAGTATGTAACGTCATAGATGATAGAGATGATAAGAAGATAAACAAGAAGAAAAAGAAGAAGAAGGGAAAGAACAACACGGTTGCAGCCAAGCAGGAGACGGATGAAGTTCAATTGGTTGAAGCCAAGCAGCAGACCGATGAAGTTCAATTGGTTGAAGCCAAGCAGGACCGAGACAAGCAGGAGACGGACGAAGTTCAATTGGTTGAAGCCAAGCAGGAGACGGATGAAGTTCAATTGGTTGAAGCCAAGCTGCAGACCGATGAAGTTCAATTGGTTGACCGAGACAAGAAGCTATTTTCATGTAATCGGGGTTACGATTTTGATTTGTCTGAGTGGATAGCATATAAAATAGATCACAGTAGTCGCACGTACAAAAACAAGCTGTCTGCACATACTAGAGGAATGATTAGAGCAATTCTCGGTGAATACGTACAATGCAGTGCAGACTGGGACGAACAACTGCAACGAGCACTAAAGAACTCTGAAAACTTCATCTTCAAGCGCCAAAAGGGCAGCTGGGACGTCCGTCATGATCCTCACGTAGAAAAAGAAATTGACTTTGCATGTACAATATTGGCAGTAAACCGAAGACTGACGATGCTTCTTCCATGGAGGGTCCGAAGCCAACGACAGGGTTGGTCCATACCATCTTCAAGCATATTCTGAAGGGTGAAACCTATCCGGCTGACGTACAAGATTTGCACGACACTCTGAGCCACAACGATTCTGACCGGGTTAGGAAATATCTGCCAATTTGCGTTGACCACTCGTCTATGTGGTCTGGGGAGGAGAGGATGGAAAAAGTGTTACGAGTGTGCAGAGAATACCAAGCACAGAAGTATAAGCCCCCTAGTAATGGACAGGCTAGCTGGGAAGATTGCATGAAGAAGACCAACCCCCTTGCAGGCACTACAAGTCATGCAACAACGGACTGGAGAGACCTAATCCCTCCAGGTAAGGCACCCCATGGCCACCGCCTCTATCGCGTACTGTGCCACAAGAGTTTACGGAAGAAACGGAAACCGATATTTTCGCAGTGGACCAAGGGCTATGATGACACCACCGTGTCCTTTTACTTGTTCGTTAGGAACGCGTATGAACATCTTCGGAAGCCCTGCGACAACTACCTTAATCTCCCAGATGAAAAGGACTGGCTCGACGGGGAGTACATTGAGAGTCAAATCATTGGTTTGTTCCCACGTTATATGGTGGATCTGATGGCCAATGCGTACGTTATGAATTTACCGTTTTCTAAGGTATGTTTCCCTCACCTCACCGATACGTACATACGTGCTATATTTATAAATTCATTAAACTAATATATACATGTATCTATCTTGTTTTGTTGGTGCATGCAGTAACCGCCCGTGGAAGGAGTACGTGCAGCTAGCTAGCATATGATCGGCGAAGGATGAATTATAATAGTTTCTTTTTAGAGTTCATAGTTATTAATTAGTTGTTTTATTGCTGGATTCTTAAAGTTCATGAATTTGTTGGTCTTGGATTCTTTAATTTAATGAATTTATCGTTTTCTAAGGTATTGTCTGGGTGCTTTAATTTCAAAGACAGCAGGGACAGAAAGCAACAATTTCTGACTGTTTAGTCGACTTCCACAGGTCGATCGTCGACAGCCAAGATAGGGTTACACAGAGAACATGGACAGAGGGCATTATTTTTTGCCTTTTTTGTCGACATCCAGCTGTCGACAGTCGACAGTTCGTTGTCAAAAACCCAGAATTTTGTTCAATTTCATACCAATTTTGGTGTTTGTTCTTCGATTTCATACCAATTTTGGTGTTTGTTCTTCAATTTCATACCAATTTCATAGAAATAGTTTCAAAAAAAGTATCAATTTTAAACAAACTTCTGGGTTCTTCGCCGGAGACGAAGAAATCTGGGTTCTTCGCCGGAGACGAAGAAGACGGGCCTGTGAAGAAGAAGAGAACGATCTTGGCTATCTTGCCTGTGAAGAAGAAGAAGACACGACGAAGGTTGTCTGGGTTCGTCACTGTGTTTAACAGAAGGGGGAAGAGAGAGAGAAGTTTTTCTTTTTTTTGGATTTTTGTTAAGTAAATCAAGATTTTCGGAGAATTAAGTAGTATAATTACACTTATTACCCTTAAACACCAACTCCTTAATTGTTGGTGCTTCTCGGCAGTGGAAATGTTTTCCACTGCCTTCTGGCCAATTCTTTCGACAGCAACCCATATATAAGACCCACTACCTTCTCCACCAAGTCATTCAAAAGCTCAATTTATAATTTACTCTCTCTCTCTCTCTCTCTCTCTCTCTCTCTCTCTCTCTCTCCCTACGTCAATCACTCATTCCAGGTGCGTGTATATGAACTGGTGCTGATGTGTTGCCGCTTCTTTCTAGCACATGTTATAAGTTAGTAAAAATGTTGGAGAACTAACCAGTAACCACAACTTAGTGTTATATTCGATTAAGGAAGAGATCATATGCAAATGTTGCAATACATCATGGTTAAAAGTGCTTCAGAGAGAGGAATTAATCTTATATATGCTGTGCTTTATACCCTCACAAAAAGAAACAACAGACGAAGAAAAAAAAGGAGGAAGTTTTTATTATGGCAGCAAATGGAGTTGAAGATAGTGAAGTCTGATAATAGTTTCCTTCACCTCCAGCGGGGGTATTTGTAGTTTAAGTATTAGTAGTGGACGGAGGAGGAATTCTTCAGCACAGAGCTGATGCACCATGATACCTTATTCAAGCTGCTGTCTAACTGATCACGAATTTGATTAATAGGGGTTACATGAGAAGGAAACAAATACTCACTCGCGTAACCAAAAGCAGCAAGTGTATGGTGAATTTGCGTCTAATGAGCCGGTCCGATTCCCTGCTACAATCCTAGCGGAACTGCCCAAGTATTAATTCTTTTTCTTTGTTCCAACTAAAGGGCCCTCACTCTCCATCATCATTCACAAAGCAGCAGCGCAAACTCGCTTGAAATTAGTCTGATGGAAATGCTTTTTAAAATAACTTCTTCCTCTTTTTAGCTAGTATCTCCCTATCCTGAACCAATATTGCTGCCGTCTTGACATTTCCTTTCATTTGATGGACTATCAGCATACGAAACGTCTTTCCAATGTTCCCATCTCCTACTTCCCTGGAAAACTCACCTTAGTAGCTTTACAGAGAAGGAGACTCTCATTCCCTTACTCAAGGACAACCGGAAGCAATCTCTCTAGGAAGAAGGGATGCGCAGAAAATACTTCTTTCCAGGATTTGAAACCCTATTTCCAGAAAGTTGAGGCATGAATTGTGACAGTATCACTACTTGGTTATTTGGAAGAAGGTTGGAACAACATCGATTTAAGCAAAAAAAGAGTTCAGGTTGAAGAATTTCAAACTTCAATAGGGACAGAATCAGAAGATTCCCTTTGGGGAAACAGGTTCAAGATTACAGTTAAATACTCGATTAGTTCAAGGATTAATAGCCACGTCTACGAGTCAGAGCATATCGTGTAAAATAACACAAATTATTTCCTCAAAAAAGAAAAATAACACAAATTATTCCATACTACTTGATATCTTGTCATTTCAATTACAACTTACAAACAGAATGAGCGGTAGTAAAGAGGAAACATACCTAGACTAAAGCTCCTGACTTCAGCAGCTTCAAAAATGGGAAGGAATGTCATTTTCACCCACAATCTTACAACAAGCTTCAATCTGACATTATTAGAGGTCCAAACTAGCTGTTCCTTTCTCCTGCAACAAAAGAAGTAGGAGTACAAGATATGAAGACCTAACAAGGGGAAAAAAAGAGAGAAGTCAGTTACTTCATATTCACTGCCTGCAAAAGTAGACACGCCCAAGAACCAAAATCACAAACCCATCACGAATTGAAACAAAAAGGGTTCTGTTTGTTCCGTTGAAGGGTCGGCGAGAGAGAACTTACCCCTCGATGGCGTCGTCTTGTTACAGTCAACCGAGTTCTTTGAAAAGAATGTCTCTGAGTTTCGGGTCTTCTTCTGGTCATGGTTCTCAGTATGTTGTAGGGTTCGATTTGCGAGTTTTTGAACTCAGATGCGTCATGCGAGAGACATCTGCATCGACCATCTAGTAGATTTGCCTTTTCTTGTTACGTACTACCTCTGTTTCGCCTGTTTCAGCCTACTTCACTTTTTGTCACTATTCACTGGGTTACTTTCATCCGATGATTTGATTAGCAAAACGATACAAGAATTTGGTAATTTTTGCATGGTGTTATAGAGGAAAGTTTAATCTAAAATACCATGAAAAAATTGTTAAAAAATTACATGATTTTGGTACCCAAATCACCAAGTCAAAGTGACTAAATTACGGGTTAAAAAGTCAAACGCAGACGAAACAGGCGAAACGGAGGTAGTATATGTGAACCAACCCCTATTCGAAACTCTTGAGCATGAAAGATCTTGCCAGCGGGCTAGGCATGGCGATACCGACCCGACCCGAATTTACATGAATTTTTAGAGTATTTGGGCCGACTCAAAAAGTGACACAAGAATAAACGGGTCGGGTGGTCAACCGAAAACAACCCGTTTCAACCAGCCTAACATCACTGCCACCCCAGACTTTTTTCTCTATTACAATTTTCAGTTTTTGTCAAAACTTTTCATCTATGCCCTTCCTGAAAATTGTAATGGCATAAAGTAAATGCAACTACGGTTGTTGTTTTTGGTGTGTCCAAACGGGGCACCAACCTGGTCGGGCTGAAAACCCGCGGGTAGAGGCTAACGGGGATAAGACGGGTTTGTGTTGAGGGCAAAGGGGGCGAAGGGGTCATGTTTTTTGGATGGCACGTTGGGCCAAAAACTCCCGGCTCATATGTCATATTGTGAAAATGTCATACATGACTATCTTTTTTTTGTGTGGCATAAATGGAGCACATAGGGAGTAGAATTCGGGATTGCTTCAAAGGCCTGAGTGGAGGGGCATATAAGTCCTTATATGCCCCTCCACTCAGGACACCACCACACAATACGAACTCGACGTGAATTTAGAGTATTTGGGTCGAACATATAAGCAATCCTTATATATTCGAATCAGGAAGTCGAACCAGCGGAGCAATACTAGGATGTGACGGAAATTTATAATTCCAGCTTGGCATTTATGTATTTTCTTTATACCCTCACAAAAAGAAACAAAAGAAGGAGAAACAAAGAGGGAGTTATTATTAAAGCAGCCTATGAAATTCAAGTTAGTGAAGTCTGAAAATAGTTTCCTTCACCTCCAAAGGTAGTTTTTGTTGTTTCAGGAGAAACTATACAGCACAGCAAGTTTATAGTGATTTTGCATCTAATGAGCTGTTCCAATTCCCTACAACAATCCTGCCCAAAAATTAATGTTCCAAGTTCCAACTAAAGGGCCCCTCATTCTCCATCTATATGTACAAAGCAGCGCAAAACGTCTTTCCTATGTTCCCATCTCCTACTTCCCTGGAAAACTCATGTTAGCAGATTTACTGGATCCTTCATCTTGATTCTCTTTCACACATCATCCCATCTACAGAGAATAGGAGAATGTCATTCCCTTACACAAGGACAACCTGAAGCAATCTCTCTAGGAAAAAGGGATGCTCGGAAAACACTTCTTTCCAGGATTTGAACCCTATTATTTCCAGAACAAAAACATCTCAAAACTTTAATCTTCCTTTGAGTCATGAATTATGACAGTGCCATTTGGTTATTTGGAAGAAAGTTGAACAACATCAATTTAAGCAAAACGGAGTCCAGGTTGAAGAACTTCAAACTTCAATATGGGACACAATCAGAAGATCCCCTTTGGGGAAACAGGGTAAAGACTCATTTACAGATTTACAATTTAATTACCCTATTAGTTCAAGGATTGCATTTATGAATAGCCATGTCAAAAATTCAGAGCTTATTTGTGTAAAATAACAGAAATTATTCCATACTACTTGATATCTTATCATTTCAATTACAACTTGCAAACAGAATGAATGGTAGACTGGTAGTGAAGAGGAAACATACCTAGACTAAAGCTCCTGACTTCAACAGCTTCATAAATGGGAAGGAATGTCATTCCCACCCACAATCTTACAAAAAGCTTCACTCACTCTGACATTATTAGAGATCCAAACTAGCCGGCCGTTCCTTTCACCTGCAACAAAAGAATTAGAAGTAGAAGATATCAAGACCTTACAAGGGGTAAAAAAAGAGAAGTCCAGTTAATCCAAATTCACTGCCTGCAAAAGTACAGGCCCGCCCAAGAACCAAAATCACAAACCCATCACGAATTGAAAAGAAAACCATCTTTGACTGGAGAACAGAGAAGGAGTTCGTAACTACCGATGGGTTCAGAACAGAGTACAGTAGGCGAGAGAGAACTTACCCCTCGATGCGAGAGATGGAGCCGTCTTGTTGCAGTCAACGGAGTTCCTTCCAAAAGAATAATCTCTGGGTTTCGGGTCTTCTTCGGGTCATGGTTTTCTCTCTGTTGTGGGGGGATCGATTTTCGAGTTTTTGAACTCAGATGTGAGAGAGAAGACATGTTGTTCTGCATCGACGATCTAGCATATTTGCTCTTTCTGGTTAAGATTTGAGCATCCGCATGAAAGTTATTGCCTGCGGGCTAGGCATGACAATATCGGACCAGACCTAAATTTAATAAGCTTCAGTTGCCCTTGGAAGCATATTATCAACAAATATCTAGAAATATAACCATGATATTCACTTAGAATGACGTTGAATTTTCAGTTAAGTGGTTAACAATTATTAAGTCCATTATAGATCCAGGAGGTTCTTTAACATTAGAAAAGCTTTTAATTCATATAAAAAAAAAACCATTGCGCAATAGCAAAAGATGACTGATAAAACACTCAGTAGGTCTATCTAAACCACCTATTAAACTTGTTTTGTGAGAATGAAAGAACCATGAAAAAATCTAAGAATGTTTAGAAAATTTGCGAGATCCGTGGGAGGATAGATATAATGCTAACCGTAAAATTCTTTTGTACTTGTTAAAACTTGTCTTTGAGCTATTAAGTTGTCCATCGTTTACATGGCTTTCGAGCAAGCTAGTTTTGCAGTTTTTGTCACCTTTGCTCTATTGTTTGTATTTTGAAGCAGATAGATATAATGCTAACCATAAAATTTGAAGCGGAGAGTTATGGAGGAAAAAGGAGTTGGAAAGTTCACATTAGACTTGCTACCCGGGGATTGGTTCATTCTTTGAGGTGATTAGATGTTGGTTATATTAGATACAGAAGAATTATAGATGATACATCCCAGGAAAATAGGGCTTGACCTAAATTGAAACTATGGAAGGATTGGTAGTTAAGTCGAGACATTTTCTCACCTCCCTCTCCGAACTGTTCGCCTCGTATTGTGTTTTTCTCGTTTTGTCCGTCTATGCACTCAAATTAATGGCCTTCTAGAAATGTAAGTATTGCTTTGAGTTAATATGTTTGTAAAGGCATTCATTGAGCCAGATTTTATGGCTTTATCCTTCACCCTGAAATTGAGAGTTTAGGGAATATCGGGAATATATTTGCTTCTAATTTCAACTCCGTAACTCATTCAACTATATGAAATTATATCAACAAATGATTTTCTCTTCTTTGAACCAAATTCAGAATATAGCCAAACAAATAAATCTTGAACTCATTCAGACAACCAAACACATAACTCTCAGAAGTGGTTGAAGAAATACTTTTGCCCCCTGAATATCGAAATCCAAAGACGCGGACTATACTCCAATTTCTGAGCTGCAAAATAACACAATCAACGGCCGTAATCAAAGATTCACATCAGTTAGTTCAAAAGTACAAAATACAAATAATTGGTTACCTTTCTACACACCGGTGCTTAAAAGTGGCCGAAATTGAAGAGTGAAACAGACTGCGGCCTTGCCCTTGCTCTTTTCATGGGGAATCAGCAAGGGAAAGGGGCTCTATAGTTCGTCACTTTTGTGCTCTACATTCCTCAATGGGATTTTTTTTTTTTGTATGCCAGAGATATACTGATAGTTGCTGATGAATTCAAGTGCAAAAAAAACATACTGTGAGACGTCGTTCCGAAGTGTAAATCACACACTGGGAGGCGTCGATTGAAAGCGCCCATTCATCTGCTTCCTTTTCCATCCCTAGCCGTTATTTTTTTCACTCAGCGAAGAGTGAAAACCTGCAAAAAGAGAACCGACAGAGACAGAAAGGAGTGATGGAGAGAGAGAGAGATCTGTTTCATTGTTCCTTCTCCCGTTTCTACTCCAGTTTCTACTCTCCCATTTGTTTCATCTTCTACAATTTCTTCGATCGATGGCTGCATGGAGAGAGCCTTTGGGAACACAGTGAGAGAGGACGAAGGGTTTACTGATGGGCGAAAGAAGGAACTTTGACGGAGTGACAATAGACCGGTTCAACTTTTGGCATATTTAGTGAATTTTGAATATAGATTAGTTGTATTTGCAACACCCACCCCATTACATGGCAATGAAATTCATGTGGAAATATTTGATTCGTCCATAGAAGCCACATGAATTCAAATGGCATAAAGAGAGTGAGTTTTTGTTTACCTCCTAGCTTTTATATTTAAACTATAAGCCACATATGCAACGACGTACTTTGGGGGTTCTAACATCGCAGAATTGAAATTTGACTATTTTGACACAATCAGATACCGCGTTCACATCCTGTGATGCTGCCTTTGAGTTATGTATTAATGTTTGTTTTCTTTGGATATGTTTGGACAAAGCTTTTGGATAGGTCACCTTGGGGTCCAAGTAACCGTGCTTCATATAAATGTACCCCAAAAAAACTATCAGACTTCAAGGTGTATGAGGTTGACACATGATTTTGAAACAGAAATATACCAACACTCTTAGATATCTCATCCACCTAACTCTTAAGAAATCTAACCCCAATGATCTTTTTACTTTGAATTGGCAAAGAGCATAGTATAAGGAAACATGTAGAAGTCTGATCCTGAAAGACACGTCCATGCGGGTGCATTTGATGCATTTCGGACCTTCCTTGGCCTACAGTTTAAGCATAATTCATGTATCCATAATGTTTGACTCTTTACTAACATAAACAAAGTTAAATCCAAGCATCTTATATAAATAATAGTGATTGACAAATCGATTGGAGAGTGGATCATAACGCGGCTTTGTTCTATCAACGTGTAATCGGTCACGAAGGAGGGCTCTATTATTTCTCTTGGAGTAGGCTTCTTTTTTCGATGGAAAAGAGTTCAATACCGAATGAGGGATTGAAAAAAACTATCAGACTTCAAGGTGTATGAGGTTGACACATGATTTTGAAACAGAAATATACCAACACTCTTAGATATCTCATCCACCTAACTCTTAAGAAATCTCACCCCAATGATCTTTTTACTATGAATTGGAAAAGAGCATAGTATAAGGAAACATGTAGAAGTCTGATCCTGAAAGACACGTCCATGCGTGTGCATTTGATGCATTTCGGACCTTCCTTGGCCTACAGTTTAAGCATAATTCATGTATCCATAATGTTTGACTCTTTACTAACATAAACAAAGTTAAATCCAAGCATCTTAAATAAATAATAGTGATTGACAAATCGACTGGAGAGTGGATCATAACGCGGCTTTGTTCTATTCATCCGGAATCGACGAATGATAGGGGCTCTATCGTTTGTGTAGCTACTTTGAGTATTACATTACGATTAGGAATATTAATTAACATTGCTAAGATTTTAGTCTACCAGGATTCAACTAACAAATCAAAATAACAAAAACAGACAACTTCATCCTACGAAGAAAAGATCAAACACAACAAACATATGTTAAACAAATAGAGGATTCAATTAAGACATTTAGTCAAATACGTGGGATGTGAACACAATTACTTTGTATGGAAAATTAGATCAGAATATGATACTCAAAGCTTAGTCGAGTAGACGTTGGAGCATTTACATGGACAATACAGAAGAGTAGGACCAATATGGACTTTTTTTTCTATCTTCCTCTTTGTGGGATAAAAAACGGATTCGGGTCCCAAATATGGTGGTTTTGCCATTTAGTCGAAGAATGGGTGTGTAATGCTATTACTTTCTCGAATTTCACACTCATGGCATATGAATAGAAAATTATAAGAAAATAGTCAATTTTTTAGACTCTGACCTTTTATCTTACAAAACAAAGGAATCAATTAACTTATACGTTTGATCGGAGAATGGGTGTTAATGCTGTTGCCTTTCTGGATTTGGCACTGGGGTCATGGGCGAATATGAATGGACAATCATGAAGAATTAGCAAAATTTCAGGTCTCTCCATTTCATCTCACAATTGGGGATTCATGCAATTAGCGTTTGTAATATTTGAATACTGACAGAGTTTCAATATATATTTTATATTTTTTTTTTCTGTCTTTTCCAGCATCATGCCGTCAAGTAATGTATGTCTTTATAACATCATGCTTCAAATTACATAATCAACATTTGAATTTACGTATACTTGGATGATTTGTTATCTTCTCCAGTAGAAGTTCAATTCTTAATTATCTCGTACCTATGTATTAAGTTAGTAAACGATATACCCAATGATTTTTTATTGAATTTATTTCTACACCTAATTTGTAGAAACTATTAACTAAACAAACTGAGGAAAACAAACAAATGACTCTGGAACTCTTTTAATTTTAAGCTATTAGATCAAGAAACACTTTTTTCTTAAGAAATTTAAATTTTGAAATTGGGACTATTTGAATCTTTGAATTGGCACTTGATGAGGGCTCTATCAATTTTCGGGCAATTGTATGAGAATCCAACTTCCAGAGCAACATGTTCGAAAAACACATGCTGTAATCAAGAATTACATAATGGAAAACATAGCAACATGTGATTTTAACAGCCACCAAAAAGCAGCATACAATTTCATGACACGAACATAGACATAGGAATGGATAAGAATTGAGGGATTGAGAAAATAGTTGGTTACCTTTCTCGATTACACACCGGAGCGAAACTGAAGAGCAGGTAGATTGTTTGTTGTTCTATCAACGTGTAATCGGTCACGAAGGAGGGCTCTATTATTTCTCTTGGAGTAGGCTTCTTTTTTCGATGGAAAAGAGTTCAATACCGAATTGGAGGCGCATACTCGAAGCGCGGATTCATCTTTTTGTCCATTTCTTCCATCGATGAGAGTCTCCAGGGAGGACAGGGAGAGAGGACTAATGGTTAACAGACGGGAGAGAAGAGGAAGTGATGGAGAAATGGGAACTGTTCTTCTACCGTTCCTCCAATTAATTGCATTTTTAATCACTAATAAATAGTAGTAATAATTTGCGTATTCAAGTGCCAGAGTTACACAACTGTTACACTTGAAACCCAACAAATTACATGGCATTTATAATCCACGTGTAAAGCTTTGATTTGTCCAACTGTAAGTACAAATGGCATATGGAGAATGAGTTTTAGCTCACCTCCTAGCTTTTATATATTATATAGATTTGGGCCGACTCGATAGTGATACAAGAAGAAACGGGTCGGGTTGGTATTAACCGATAATAACCCGTTTCAACCTGCCTAACAATTCAAGGGCGGAGCCTAGAAGGGGCACGGGGGCAAGTGCCCCTCCCTAACTTTCCCGGAAACGCTAGGGTGCCCCTATTTTTTAGCGGGATTTTTGCCGGCACGTATCCGCAACATACCAGAATCGAGTCGACATGAAATAAACAGGTTGAGCTGGGCCGACCCGTTTATGACCCGACTGGTTGACCCGAATTTACGGGCCTACTACGGGCCAGGTAATGGCACAAAGTAAATGCAACTATGTTTTGTCGTTTGTGGTGTGTCCAAACGGGGCACCAGCCTGGTCGGGCTGGAAAACCCCCGGGTAAAGGTTAACGGGGATAGATCGGGTGTGTGTTGAGGGCGAAGGTGGCGGGGTCATGTTTTTTGGAAGGCGGGATGGGTCAAAATCTCCCGGGTCACTACAATATGTGAAAATGTCATACGTGACTATTTTTTTGTTTTTGGCACAGAGGGAATAGAATTTAGGATTGCTTCAAAGGCCTGAGTGGAGTAACTAACTTAGTCGCCATTATTAAACTCTCAAACAACAAGGCATCAGAAGGAAAATCTCGAACTACTCTTTGGTTGATTCGAGAGCCGTTGTTGTTCCATTCAAGAGCATTTGTATTGCCCAGTAAAGGGTCATCATAGATATGCAAACACGGTGTTTCTTTCTTTAATTTACAAATTGTTTTAGTAAATGGAACTCCTATATGCTTGAACCTACTGACTTCGGTGGCCCCTGCAGCTCGAAGTTCACATTGAGGGTACGACTCATTGAGAAACGAAGGTCGGCTTTGTTGTGCATATTACTGTTGTCAAATTGGGAAAATAGAGAAGGATTTTCTAAGGAAAATAACTAAAATGCTTATTTATAACTTTGATAATTTTGAGAGATGAAGTGATATGAGATATGTGTTTGCTTAACTTGGCTAAAGAAGAAATTATGTTGTAACTTGTAAGTCTAGGGTTGGGGAGATCAACAAGCACAATTTCTTCTATTTTCAATACAATGAAGCATGTACATTAGCTCTTTATGTTTATTATCTGCCCATTTTAGAACAAAAAATCCATGGAATTCTTCAGTTCTTCTATTTTTGTATAATACTTCAGGGGAGGACTGCATCTCTCTTGTTGGCAACTCTTCGAGTATCCCCATGAAAGATATTACCTGCAGGCCAGGTCATGGCATAAGGTTAATACACCTATGGGCTATGAGTTCATCAGTGGTTAGTTGAACTTCGAAGCCATGTTGAACTTCAGCTTGAGAAATACCAACCTTTTCTGCTAGTATTGGAAGCTTGGGGAAGTCAAAGGCGCTGGTAGAAGTGCACTATGTGAGACTTGACGGAAGTCTGATTTCAAACACTGAAAATGGTGCGAGGATCAAAAAATGGCAATTGTTGATGAAAACGCAGACTGAAGCTGTGAAAGTTGAGGATGTATTTTTCTTGAACATTAGAGGAACATCAGCCACGGAGGAAGCTATACTTTTTGTTTGCAGTGAAGCCATCCCTTGCGAAAAGTTACATTTGGAAGACATTGATCTAGCAAAACAGACATTGCTCAGAAGATGCTATCAACCTTCAGCCCATTGTAAATTCAAATCGACTAAACTTGTTCGTTGCAGTGATGTGAGAAATTGTCTCTGCCAGTGATTGCAGGCACATTGTGGTGAGGGGAGGACACACTGTAATATCAAGAGCGGAGCCAGGAACTGGAAACTAGCAGACCACTACTTCACGATATAAAAAATAACCAGGGAACGTGTGCAATGTTTTCAAGGGTACTATTGAATTAGTTTTCAGAAATTTCCAGTGGGGCATTATTGTATAGAGGTCGCTCAAAGACGACGTGGTGTTATATAGGACTAAGGAATAATATTCGCTTTATGGAGCTCTGTGGTGGTTTCTAACTGGAGATGCTTGATGTAACTTTGAAGTCTCTGGTACATGTTTCTTGGTATTGCAAATAACATCTGGTGTTCCATTGAGGTTTTTCCGGTCCAGATCGTGAGCCTATTAGCGTATCAAGCACACTCTTGGTTTGTAAGTGAAGCACAATTCACCTTAAATTAATATAACTTCTCTCTATCTGAGTTTAACTTTTCAACCAATGGATGAAACAGAATATTGTGAAATTTGGTGTGCTTGAAGTTTAATACTCATTAATAATAATCCATTTTATTTTGCCAAAATGCCAAAACAATGTGATGTTAAATCACACATAGCCGTGCCTTATGGATATCAAAGAATGAGTGACACTGATAGAAGTGATATTTACAAAAAAAACTAAAATACAATTATGGATGACAGAGAATGAGTGGCACTGATAGAATTGCTACTTACAAAAAATCTAAAATACAACAGAACCGACAGGCTCGTGAAGATTGCTAGAATGTTATAAGAAAATCTGAATCTCTTCAATCAGCATGATATCTGAATACTACTAGATGTTACTGATCTTTTGCATCCAGGATTCAGGAAAAGAATGGAATGTTGCAATTGAACAGCAGAAACTGTTGTTATGTGCTCATCTGATTTCAACCAGGATTTTTCAGTTTGATAATGATTTGCTTGGAGTTGCAATTAGGGTAACAAGTTAGCTGATACCCTACTTAGGGCACCCATTTGGAAGAGGCAGGTGCAGGTTCTGTATGATCCGTGTCGTAAAAATGCAGGCTTGCAGCCTGATGCGTCAATCTTGATACAAATTCATCAAAAACCGCAAGCTCGTTAAAAAGAAATGACTGACATTAAATTGAAGAATGAATTATTCAAGCGTTAATTATTCAAACAAGTCTATTACGAAAACCACAAACTCGTCCAGAAATGACTGACACAAAATTAACAAGTAGCATAGAATCAAACAAGTTCTCTTTTCTTTGACCGTAGGTCATATATGTTTATCTACTCTCAAAGGAAAAATAGCACATGAGCACAACAATCACAAAATATTTCTTTCTTTTTTACTTCTAAATGGCCAGAATACATAGCACCCGATCCATGTGGCTGATCATGTTTGAGAAGAAACTTAGCAGGTATGAACATCATCCTCAGAGATGCATGTCAGGTGAACCATAAAATCGTCGTCTCGAAAGGCAAACCCATGGCCAAACGTCTCTTTCTGGTCACAAATTTTGCATTGAGGAAGGTCTTCACTGAGTGGAACTAGGTATATACGGTAACGGTAAAGACCAAATATGTAGAGGGGATCAAATTTGACATAAGCTTGCCAGATACATCTAGCATGAATAGACTGGTCACAACTCACACAATGATAGAAATACTTGGGGATCACGTCTTCCTCACAAAGCTCACACACATATTCTTCGACACCTTCAATTGCTGAATATGTCAATGAAAACCCGTGTTTATCATATCTGTGCTTGATTATTCTGGGCAAGAGAGCACAATATGGATCGATAGTAAAAGCACAAATGGTACATTTAAATCCTCGCCCAAAAAAGTTTTGCTCACATGCATGGCACCAAGTAGAGGAGTTCATGAAGGTGCTCTCGAGAACATGAGGATGAGCTTCATGCTTGATGTAATGAGGCAAGTTAAGACCAGTGACTTGCATGGTCAATATCCTATTATGGAAATTGAAAGTGAACCCACTATAATCTTTTCCATCAACTTGGAGGGTCGGCCATGTTGCTGAACCGCGTATAAGATTTTTCAAGCAAGGATTTATATCAATAGCGTTAGATTCAAATTGGTCTGCAAATAGGATCATCGGGTGGCGATGATGCTTAGTTGTTTCTCCATTTGTGAGTTTTTCCTCTAGTATTGGCTCACCAGCATATGGGAGGTGGATCACATCAGATGCATTGATGGTAACTCCATCCCCTTCCCTGAAATAGGACAACGATATTAAATAAGTTTGGTTTTCTTATAACAGAATACCAACACTGCAGCACAAGAGAAGATTTAATAGATACCACTATGTCTCATGTCTTGCTCCCAATTTTAACTTTTACCACTATTCACTGAGTTACTCTGATCCGGTGATTTAGAAAGCAAAATGATGCAATTTTTTGGTAATATTTTAATGGTGTTTTAGAGTAAAAGTTGCTCTATAACATGGTGAAAAAATAGTCAAAAGGTTGCATTGTTTTGCGATCTAATTCACCCGGTCAAAGTGACCAAAATATAAGTCAAAAAGTCAAGATGCGGAGAAAAAGGAGAGACAAAGTGGTAGAGAAAAGGGAAACAAAGAACCTGTGGGGACCAGAGCAATCATGGATATGTGTTAAGTATCTGCATAGGTTGCAATAGTAAGCCCATCTATGGTCTTTCAAAGCTATGGTGCAGATTCGACAATATACAACCACTCCGGAAAATTTTTCAGGGATAGTATAAATGAGTTCAAGGTCGTGCTCGTGCCCGTGCTTATGAGAAGATGTTTCTTTTAACGTTGGTAGTGAAGCGCATTGTTGGTGTACCCAAAACTTGCAAGAATTGCATTGGTAAGAGCTACCTTCAGTATCTCTAACGCAAGCATGACAACTGAAGGGTCCCTTTGTAAACGAAAGGAACAAAGGGTGCTCGTGAAAGATTTTGAGCGTCTTTTGTGTCCGTAGAGCACACTCGACATCTAAATTAAACTTGCATGGGGAGCAATGATAGGCGAAGCCATTGCATTGTTCGTGGCATACATCACAATCCACATTTACCCCTGTGAGGAGTTTGAGAGGGCACTTTGGGTGCAACTGGTGTTCAATTTCCATGGGCAGGTGTGCACATAGTTTATGCAGGTGATAGCTCTTGCAGTGTGTACATGTGTAGTATGGAACCGATGAGATCTTCTGTCTACAACATTGGCAGTCTTGTGCTATAGAATGATCACCGTCACGAGGAGGAGCTTCTTGTTCTTCTTCAACCAAGGCCAGTGGATGGTCATGGTCAAAATGTCGAAGGTCGCTTTTCCTGAATTAAACAGAATCACATTCTATCATATTGCTATGCTAATTATCATTTATTACCGTATATGTAAGAATGACTGGGCGTAAAGGGTACATAGTTAGGCTCTAATAGCTAGCCAATCACATCATAGCAAGAATATTCAACTATGTTAAAGAATGAAGCGAACTAACCTGATGGTACTAGTCAAGCAACCGTCATTAGCTGCGTGAATGTAGTATTCACAGCCCCTTTCACGACATTCGTAAGCCCATTGTGTGCTCCGATCTATATCTTCTTGGCAGATCTTACAGATCTTGGAGCCTTGGTAGGCATAGTCCAGCCACAATTCGTGAGGATGAGAAGGAGATTTGAACTCCGGAGGTACATTTGTACATTCAGGATGTACATTGAAACTGCAATAACTGCATTTGTAATACAACCATCTGCAGTAGTTGCCTTTAGCTGCTGGTACAATAAGGTTGCACACAGAACACAGTAAATCATCATCGGGAGGAAGAGAGCCGGAAGGGTGAACTGGATGTTGATGAAATGAGTGTTTCATTTCGTTTGGTCTTTCCATTGCACATCTGACGTCTACTCCTTTTTTGCATTTGAAACAGACGTATGCGAATCGGTACCATTTCGCAAAGCAGCACCAACAAATTGGCATGAGCCCAGGGAGGAGGTGTTCATTGAGTTGTAGGACATCGTCACCTTTACAGCTAGGATTGTGCCATCGCTTGATGGTGGTTGGGAGATGAGCACAAGCATGGTGGAGACAGAAGAAAGGGCAATCTTCTTCACAGCGGTAGTACGGAACTCCTGATCCGATCTTCTCCGTACATCCATAGCAACGAAGAAAGGATCTGTTGGAGTACCCAGACTGGCCCTCATCTTCTTCTTGGATCAAAGTCAACAGATGCTTATGACTGAAATGCTTCATCTTCTTCTTCTTCATCATCTTCTTCTTCTTCTCATGCTGCTGCTGGTTTGCCATCTTCTCTGTCTCTCTGTGCTGGCTGCTGTTTCTGATCAATGAAAGTTGAAGATCTCAGAAATGTTTGACTGTGTGTGTATGTAAGATTGATCTCTGTATCCGACAACACTGGCCTCTTTTGCGGATCTTTTAAACTTTAAGATTGGCAACCACTACTAGCAAAATACAAAATACTATATTGTAGTACAACCCCAAACAAGGGTGTCTTTTCAGGGATAACAAAAGCCAAATACTTGTTTTTCAGAATCTTGTATCATGCCATACACGATGTTTTGGGATGATTAACCAAGAGAAACGACACTCGGTTCATTGTTTATGCACTATACAGAAAGTCAGAAAGCTCCAACAACCATATTAAAACAATAACACCATTTCTAGCTATGATTACATTTGCTAACTGTTGAGCAGGCCTTGGATTGAAAAGTCAATGACGGTTTGGTTTTGGAATTATTGGAGTAGTGATGTCATCATAGGTCAAAAGTTGCTATGATTCAAAAGAGGCCACAAAGTTGTTTCCTAATCTCTTTTGAAAATATTTGGTGGGCAGTGGGTTATTTCCTAATGACGTGAGGTTTCTTTTGTCCAGAGCACTATATAAAGGATCATAGGGGTCACTAGCTATGCATGCAATACAAGTTGTAATTGTTCCTCTTAAATGAATAAAGAGTGCTTTTCCGCCGTGGAGATAGTTAGCAAATATTTTGCTGTCGAACCATGTAAAATACTCGTGTTCTTCTTTATTCGTTCATTGTTCGTGAGGTGGTTTGTCATAACAAACTGGTACCAGAGCCAAGGTTGACGGTGTTTCAAGATCAAGATCAAGGCGGAGCAAAGCTAGGGCTTCACAACTTGGTGAAATCAAAGCTAGGGTTTTGCGATCTAGGTGGAGCACGCGACTAGGGTTCAAGATCCACCAAGAACGATGTCTGAATCGATGTTGAAGATCGACAGGTTCACAGGAGGGAACAGCTTCAGTCTGTGGAATATAAATATGGAGGCTTTGCTCAAATCGCAAGGCTTGTGGGCACCTTTGACCGCGGACAAGGGAGACATGAATGTTGCATCAGCGGAGTTCAAGACAATGGAGGAGAAGGCACACTCAAACATTATGTTGTGCTTATCGGATGACGTGATCATCGAGGTCGCAGATCAGAAGGAAGCAGCGAAGCTCTGGCACAAGTTGGAGGTTCTCTACATGACGAAGAGTCTCACTAGCAAGTTGATGCTAAAGCAAAGGCTCTTCACTTTGCGGATGCTCGAAGGTACAGCTCTCAAAAAACATCTTGATCAATTGAACACAATTTTCCTTGATTTGCGTAATATAGGCGTGAAGGTGGGTGATGAGGATGCTGCACTATTGTTGTTGATCTCGTTACCTGGATCGTATGAGAACTTCGTGCAGTCATTCATTGTGAACAAGGATGACTTATCTCTAGAGGAGTTCATATCGGCACTCCATGCTAGAGAGTTGTGCCATAAGGGTGCAGGCACAGGTACAGAGGACCATGCTTCCGGACTGATGGCGACGGGGGTAAGCAAGAAGGGTAAGAAGAACAAGAAAAAGCAGTTTTCTCGTTCTAAGTTGCCCAAGGATGTTTGTGTTTGGTGCAAGGAAAAGGGGCATTGGAATAGAGATTGCCCGAAACGAGGACAACAGGGGCAGAACGGATCCGTAACCGTAGTAGAACAAGGAAACTCGTCCGAGGATGATTATGTTCTAATGGCGGATGTTGTCACGCACTCTCAGGATGCGTGGGTCCTTGATTCTGGAGCTTCTTATCATATTCGCTCTAACAAGGAGCTAGTCTCGACGTACAACCAAACGGATGGAGAGTCTGTCTACATGGCAAACGGAGCCGTCTGTAAGGTGATTGGGAGCGTCTTAGTTAGATTGAAGACGAATGAAGGGAAGTTATGTACTTTAGAGCAAGTCAGGCATGTACCACTTATTAAGAAGAATCTGATCTTCTTGAGTCTACTCGACAGCAAGGGATACAGTTTCAAAGGTGAAGGTGGAGATCTATAAGTCTGCAAGGGTTCTAAGGTGATTCTCAGGGGAGTCAAGAATGGGACTTTGTACATGTTGCAAGGTTCGACGATCACAGGTTCTGCTGGAGTTGTCTCAGCCGGGATTAAGGAAGCTGATCTAACTAAGTTGTGGCATAAGAGGCTTGGTCATATGAGTGAACGTGGAATGCAGGAACTTCACAAGAAGGGATATCTCACCGGGCATGCGCCCAAGAGCCTAGGGTTTTTTGAGCATTGCGTCTATGGGAAGCTACAGCGTAGCAAGTTCCCTAAGGCGGTTCATAGAACGAAAGATACTCTCGATTATATCCATTCGGATTGCTGGGGTCCATCTCGAGTCGAGGCGATTGGCGGGTATAGGTATTTTCTGAGCATCATAGACGATTACTCCAGGATGACTTGGATATTCGTGATGAAGCACAAGAGTGAAGCCTTCACAAGATTCAAGGAGTGGAAAACGCTAGTAGAGAATCAGGTGGGAAAGAAGGTGAAGAGGCTGCGCACGGACAACGACTTAGAGTTTTGTTCATCAGAGTTTGATGGATTCTGCAAGGATCGGGGAATAGCACGCCATCGAACCGTTCGACACACACCGCATCAGAACGGTGTAGCCGAGAGAATGAATCAGACACTTTTGGAGAAAGCAAGGTGCATGCTTCCGAATGCAGGTCTTTCTAGAGGTTTCTGGGGAGAGGCAGTTTCCATGGCAAGCTATCTCATAAATCGCAGCCCGCACACATGAATAGGATGCAAGATTCCTGTGGAAGTATGGTCCGGTAGAGCAGTGGATTACTCGGATTTGAGAGTTTTTGGTTGTGTTGCCTATTATCACGTTGTTGATGGCAAACTAGAACCAAGAGCTAAGAAGGGAGTATTCATGGGATTCAGAACATGTGTGAAGCGATACAAGATATGGGCAGACAACAAGATTATACTTAGCAGAAGTGTAGTCTTTTATGAGACTCATATGTTGAAGAACTCCGTGGAGGTGCAGCTTGGGGATGCAGAGAAGAAGGTGGAGGGAGAGTCGTATCCTACTGATCCTAAGGATTCCGAAATCCCTACACCACCACCGGAAGCCGAAGAGGAAGAAGGAGAAGAGTCTGATAGTGAAGATGCGTCTCTACTAGAGGAACCGAATCATCAGAGTATTGCGATGGGAAGACAAAGAAGAGTCATCAAGCCTCCGGCGAGATACAGAGTATTGCGGTGGGAAGACAAAGAAGAGTCATCAAGCCTTCGGCGAGATACAGAGATGATGGTATGGTGGGATATGCATTACAGGTAGCAGAAGAGGTAGAGGACGAGCCATCCTCCTACAAGGCTGCTATATCTAGTTATGAGTCAGCACAATGGATTGCCGTAATGGAGGAGGAGATGGAGTCTCTTTGCAAGAACTCGACTTGGGAGCTTATTAAACTGCCTGCGGGAAGGAAGTTAGTCAATTGCAAGTGGGTTTTCAGAAGAAATGAAGGAACTGCATCTGGAGAGGGAATCAAGTATAAGGCAAGGCTAGTTGCAAGAAGGTTCAGTCAGAAAGAGTGTAACACCCAAAATGACCAAGCCGGAGGCCCGTGGTGTCACTCCGTACCCGAGAATGAACCAGGATACAAGGAGATCTAAACGTGGTTCTCAAGCAAAACATCCATAAAGTATTTTAAACAAAACATTATTACAATTCAATTATTTGTGCCTCAAACCCGGGAATAAAATAACTAGTGTATTAAAATAAACAAAAGAGTTTTATCTTATTGAAATGAAATGACTAATTAACTTGGTGATGAATCGCGTCCCCTTCTAAGCCACATACTCACCATCTAGACCTGTGGTGCAGAAATAAAAAGAAACACCACAGTACAAAATCAGCATATAAATACTGGCAAGCAAACACCCAAGCATGTAAAATGATGATGAGACGAGTTATAAAAACAGTAACCAATTTTATGAGTAGGAATTCATTTCAAACACAGCGGAAGTAAAGTTTGAATCTTGTAAGAAAAGCATGTGAGTTCCCAATTCCATAATATTTCCAAATCAATTCATTATCCATTACGGGAAAATCCAAAACCACATTTTAATTCCTTTTCCATTAATATGATCCAAATCAAAACCATCTTATTAATTTGTTGTGACGGGGGAAAACCAACCATCTCGCAAGCTTCCAAGACCTTAAGTGTCGACACCCCCCAAAGACTCTAGCGGCCAGAGGAGTGAGTACAGGGAGCTATCCGGGGCATTGCAACCGAATTAAATAAAAATAAATTGAACGGAACGAGATCAACACGCCCAATGCCAATAGTAACCAATAATAAAGGTACCCGCACAACTCTTCCACTTCACGTTATCGTCCATTATTATAATCTTGGTGATATTTTCAAGAAAAGCATTTGGCAAGTAAAAACAGATATTTGAATGGCACGTAACACATAAATTTATTTTGAGACGTAAAGTAATAAAATCATTCGACACGAAGGGAGTTAGGCACTCTAGGTCTGGCATGTTTACTCACCTCAATTGCAAATCAACTACGACGACTCAATCGTAGTACTCAACGTACCCGTCGTCTGTGAACTCGCCGCCTACAAGTTAACAATACTCTAATCAAATTACAATAATTTAATAATACTAGTGACAACTATACTACATGCATATGACGCTCAACGGTTTAGGGTTCTAACACCAACCTAACATTACCAAGTAACCCGATACTGACGTGGTTAGGACGATTGGTTCTAAGTCAACAACACAACTTTACAAGCCGGTTCAAGTTTAGCATCCCCTAGACTATTTAATTTTAAACAAGGAGATTACTAATTAACTAGGTTCACATTATACTAGTCACAACTCACAAATCCTCTCAAAAACATGCACTTAGGTTCAAGACCACAAAATGAGTGTTAAAACTCCCAAAATCCAGCTAATTTCCATGTCTAGACACTATTCAATAAACCCACAAGCATTAGTGACAATTATAGCAACTTTTGGCGACTAAAAACAGTCCTGTAGCGACAAATTCTAACCTTTTAGCGACCGGAAAAATTGTATATCAACTCTAGATCATCAAATTAAGTGCCTAACGGTCTCGATTTCAACTCAAATTCGAATACCTGGCGATTACATCTCGCCTTACCAACCCAACACATCAAACAAGTGATAAATTCTAGTTAATCCTATTGTTTCAACTTGTTTTTACCTACTACACAAACTAGGGTTTATGGGTGTGATATGATCATGAAAGATTATGATGAAACATGAAGAATAACATGATAATGATCCAAAATAAAGAGTGATTACAATATGAAATTAAAGAACAACTTGCTACTTACGTGAACGTGAGAGGTTTGAGAGATTAAGTAGCGGAGATGAGGGCGAAAATGGTGATTAAGGCTGCCGGAAAAGAATCAAGAGAAAAGAGAGATCAAGATTTGAAGGAGAAGAAGAAAAAGCCAAAGAAAAAGAAGAAGAAGAAGAAGAAGAAGAAGAAGAAGAAGACATGGACGGGGAAGGAGGAGAAGAAGAAAAGAGAGAGAGAGAGAGATTACCTGACGGAGAGAGAGAGGGACGGCGGCGGCGGTGGCTGAAGTCGCTGCTGCTGCTTTGCTTCGGGCAGAGAGAGGGCAGATAGAGTGAGAGGGTTCGGGAGAGTGAGAGAGAGACGTGAGAGATAGAGATATAGAGAGATAGAGAGTTTGATGAGAATTGGAAAAAAATCAAACTCAGTAGGGAAGAAACCCAATTGAATAGGAAACTTCACGTATGAAGAGAATTGGGTCAAACTATGTTACCAATCTGTGGGAAAAGACACTTTCCCACCACAAAGTTAGGTAAAAAGACAACTACCTCCCCCCTAATATCATTAAGGCACTAAAACTTTTGATTAAAATCACAAAGACCCCCAAACTCTAGCAACCTTTAATAAGTAACTCCTAACATTGAAATTTAACACCCTCGCATCAAATAATATCACAAAATACACAAAATACCCATAGTCACAAAATGGGGTATTTCAAAGAGGGAGTTGACTACAACGACATCTTCTCACCGGTGGTCAGACATACTTCTATCCGGGTGCTACTAGCAATGGTGGCATACCACGACCTAGAGCTTGAGCAATTGGATGTCAAAACAGCTTTTCTACATGGATAGTTGGAAGAGGAGTTATACATGAGCCAACCGGAAGGGTTCCAAGTTCCCGGAAGAGAGAACCACATCTGCAAGCTGAAGAGATCTCTCTACGGACTTAAGCAGTCGTCGAGGCAATGGTACAAGAGGTTTGACAGCTTCATGTTGAAGATTGGTTACCACAAGTGCGAGTATGATTGATGCGTGTATCACAAAGAGTTGCATAGTGGATCACGTATTTACCTAACTCTATATGTGGATGATATTTTGATTGCAACTCGAAATATCAAGGACATTAGAGAACTAAAGAGGTCCCTTAGCGCGGAATTCGAGATGAAAGATCTGGGAGCTGCTCGGAAGATATTAGGAGTTGTGATCTATAGAGACATGAATAAGAAGAATTTTTTCTTGCCACAACAGGGATTCATTAAGAAGGTCTTGGCGAGATTCGCGATGTTATCTCCTAAAGCTATAGATACTCATATGGCAACTAACAGCAAGCTAGGAATGTACACCGTTCAGGCCGAGGAGGAGAAGGAGTACATGTCCAATGTTCCATATGCTAGCGCAGTTGGAAGTCTCATGTATGCTATGGTCCGCACTCGATTGGACATAGCATTTGCAGTTAGTGTGGCTAGTCATTTTTTGGCTCATCCGAGTAAGGACCATTGGCAGGCGGTGAAGCGCATATTCAGGTACCTTAAGGGTACGTCAAACATTGCCCTATGTTATGGGGCTAGTGAAAACGTCTTGGTAGCTGGTTTCTCGGATGCAGACTATACATGGGATATTGATAGTAGAAGATCAATGACAGGCTATGTATTATCTCTAGGAGCATCTGTTGTGAGTTGGAAGGCAACGCCACAGTCGATGATGACTTTGTCCACCACGGAGGAGGAGTACATGGCTCTAACGGAAGCAGCGAAGGAGGAAATTTGGCTTAAGGGAATGGTCAATGATCTAGGGCTACATCAAGATCAGGCGATAGTCTACTGTGACAGCTTGAGTGCGATTTGCTTGACTAAGGACCAGGTTCATCATGAAAGGACAAAGCATATCGACGTTAGGTATCATTTTCTGAGAAATGAGAGGAGGATCAAGATGAAGAAGGTGGGAACAGCTGACAACCCTGCAGATATGTTCACGAAACCGGTTCCGGAGAGCAAGTTCCAGCATTGTCTGGAATTGCTCAACATCTTGAGCCAGTGAGGCCCTTAGGGGCATGTCGGACCCGGTGGGGGTCCAGTGAGTCTCTGTGACGAGAGACAATCGGGTACGGAGAAGACGTAGCTTTATTTACGAGAAGAGGAGCAACTGCTGTCGACGAGACAATTCAAGGCAAGGTGGAGATTTGTTGAGCATGCCTTGGATTGAAAAGTCAATGACGGTTTGGTTTTGGAATTATCGGAGTAGTGATGCCATCATAGGTCAAAGGTTGCTATGAGTCAAAATAGACCACAAAGTTGTTTCCTAATCTCTTTTGAAAACCTTTGGTGGGCAGTGAGTTATTTCCTAATGACGTGAGGTTTCTTTTGTTCAGAGCACTATATAAAGGATCATAGGGGTCACTAGCTATGCATGCAATACAAGTTGTAATTGTTCCTCTTAAGTGAATAAGGAGTGCTTTTCCGCCGTGGAGATAGTTAATAAATATTTTGCTGTCGAACCATGTAAAATACTCGTGTTCTTCTTTATTCGTTCATTGTTCGTGAGGTGGTTTGTCACAACAAATTGGTATCAGAGCCAAGGTTGACGGTGTTTCAAGATCAAGATCAAGGCGGAGCAAAGCTAGGGCTTCACAACTTGGTGAAATCAAAGCTAGGGTTTTGCGATCTAGGTGGAGCACGCGACTAGGGTTCAAGATCCACCAAGAACGATGTCCGGATCGATGTTGAAGATCGACAGGTTCACAGGAGGGAACAACTTCAGTCTGTGGAAGATAAATATGGAGGCTTTGCTCAAATCGCAAGGGTTGAGGGCACCTTTGACCGCGGACAAGGGAGGCATGAATGTTGCATCAGCGGAGTTCAAGGCAATGGAGGAGAAGGCACATTCAAACATTATGTTGTGCTTATCGGATGACGTGATCATCGAGGTCGCAGATCAGAATGAAGCAGCGAAGCTCTGGCTCAAGTTGGAGAGTCTCTACATGATGAAGAGTCTCACTAGCAAGTTGATGCTAAAGCAAAGGCTCTTCACTTTGCGGATGCTCGAAGGTACAGCTCTCAAAGACCATCTTGATCAATTGAACAAAATTTTCCTTGATTTGCGTAATATTGGCATGAAGGTGGGTGATGAGGATGCCACACTATTGTTGTTGATCTCGTTACCTCCATCGTATGAGAACTTCGTGCAGTCATTCATTGTGAACAAGGATGACTTATCTCTAGAGGAGTTCAGATCGACACTCCATGCTAGAGAGTTGCGCCATAAGGGTGCAGGCATAGGTACAGAGGACTATGCTTCCGGACTGATGGCGACGGGGGTAAGCAAGAAGGGTAAGAAGAACAAGAAAAATAAATTTTCTCGTTCTAAGTTTCCCAAGGATGTTTGTGCTTGGTGCAAGGAAAATGGCAATTGGAAGAGAGATTGCCCGAAACGAGGACAACAGGGCATAATGAATCCGCAGCCGTAGTAGAACAAGGTAACTTGTCCGAGGATGATTATGTTATAATGGCGGAGGGATGCCTTCCATTATAATCAAAAGACAGTTGACTGACAAAATAATAATACTACTAATTATTTTATAGTACTACTATTATTTTAGTAGAAGTATTTATGGGACGAAGTCAGTCAATCTTCTAATGATCTCTACACATTTGGGATGACAACGGGTCGGATTTGGATCGGATCTACTTATATTCATATACATATCCAAATAAGAAGAGGAGATATAGATCCGCATCTAGACCCGTTCCAATCTTGATTTCATAATTCATATCTTATCCATTTTAAAATGGATCGGATTCGGACTTGATCACTCGAATCTCAGATAGGACCTGGTCAAATTGCCTTCCCTACTTTTTTTTTCGATAAATGAGAAATTTATAAAGGCCCCTAAGGGGGGAGAGGAGAAATTACATCAATCTCTGTTGAAACTAACTCTGCTAACCAACTGGGAAAATTATTAACCCATTCCAGATTTTCATCTATACCTCCCTGTACTAAGCTAACTTGTGAGCTAAGATGTTCTTTTCCCTTCTGGAAAAACAAACAGAAGCATGGCCTATCTTCCTTATCTCTGAACTCGCCCAGCTAATCTCATCTTCCACCTATGTTAAATCTGTAGGAGTGCAACCGTTGTTTCTACGGTTGAATTAATCAAAACCTTCGAGTCGCCTTCAAAGTAGCAATGGGTGAAACCCAATTTGATGCCGAATTGAATCAAGGCGAGGGATCAAACGCAGCAGAACAACGAAAAGAAAGGCACAAACCAGTAGAGAGACTCTAGGGTTCGAAGAAAATATCTATTGACCAAAAACTGCTCAATTCTGCCCACAAGCCGGGCATATATAGCTGAAATCATAAAATATGCCAAAAATGGCAAAATCCCGAAATTGGCCCAACAATTTGGCCTTATTGAAAGAAACACGTACGTGAAAGTTTGACCCAAAACGGTGTCAAACTGAGGTCCTAATAAGCAATGGAAATGTTACCAAAAATAGTAAAAAATAACTAAAAACGCCCGTTTGATGGGTCAAACAGTGGAATTTGGGGATGAAGATGGACCCCGATGGAGCGTAGCTCGATCGAGACACTGTGCGTCTCGTCGAGAGCTTTCCGAATTGGGGTGGCTCGCGTCATTCTAATACCCGTAGCCAAAGTTATGGCCCAAACAGTGCGGCGACACCAAAAGCTGCAATTTCTTCCGTCCCTTGCGCTTATCTTCCATCTCATGGTAGAGAAGCGCCAAATTAGTCGAATCTGACAGTTCAGCTTCATCCGGATCGTCTGCTCCTGCATCAGTCTCCCCGGGTGGGAAAGAACTCGTCCTCGAGTTCACCGCAATGTCTTCAGAATCCACAAAGCAAGGAGTGAGATGCTTCACATTGAACACGTCTGAGGTCTTCAGGTGACTGGGAAGCCTCAACCTGTAAGCATTATCATTGATCTTCTGCACGATCTCACAAGGCCCAATCTTCCAATCCTTGAGCTTATTCTACTCGCCAACAGGGAAACGATCACGAGTCAATACAGCCCATACAAAATCACCAACATCAAATAGTACCTGACGACGATGCTTGTCCACTCGAGCCTTGTATTTGCTGTTGTTCTCTTCAATCTTGTTCTTCACCTGGTCATGAATACCCCTCAAGTGATCTGCCATCTCCTCAGCCTTAGGATGAACGCGTCCCACGCGCGGAATTGGAGCCAAATCCAGCACCCCTGTCGGGTTCTGACCATAAACAATCTGGAAAGGACTCATTCCCGTAGTTCTGTTCACTGACCTGTTATACGCAAACTCCGCCTGAGCAAGCGCCAAATCCCACTGCTTGGGCTTGGAACCTGCCAAACACCTGAGAAGATTCCCTAAACTGCGATTCACCACCTCCGTCTGCCCGTCGGTCTGCCGGTGATACGCACTGCTGAAGTTCAACTGAGTGCCCAACTTCTCCCAGAGGCTCTTCCAGAATTGACTCATGAACTTCGTGTCACGATCCGAGGTGATGGACCGTGGTACTCCATGCAGCTTCACAATTTCTCTAAAGTAGAGGTGGGCTATCCGCACTGCATCCATTGTCTTCCTACATGGTACAAAATGTGCCATTTTGGAAAACCTGTCAACAACAACAAGGACAGAATCCACTGCTCTCTGGGTGCGGGGTAAGCCGAGAACAAAATCCATACTGACATCAAACCATGGCGCCTCAGGGACAGGTAAAGGAGTGTAAAGACCTGCATTCGTGAGAACTCCTTTCGATCGCTGACACACATAGCAACGGTCCACATAGTGCGCCACGTCAGCACTCAATTTTGGCCAATAAAAATCAGCAGATACAAGAACAAGCGTCTTGTCTCGGCCAAAGTGCCCTTCCTGGTGAAGCTCCCTGATAATCTGCTGCCGCAAAGAACAATCTGGAACGCACAAACGCCGTCCCTGAAAAAGATAACCAAAATGCAAAACAAAATCATGACGTTGACCAGAAATTACCTCAGCAACGATCTTCCCAAAGGACGGGTCTGCCTCATACATATCTGCAAATGCTTCAAATCCAGGAACCTGGTTGCTCATGGAGGTGAGAAGCAAATTACGTCTACTCAAAGCATCGGCTACCCGGTTCAAACTTCCTTCCTGGTGCCTCAATGCAAAAGTGAATTCCTGCAAATAGGCCACCCACTTGGCATGCCGCCGACTCAACTTGTGCTGCCCATTGATGTACTTCAAAGCCTCATGATCTGTATACAAAACGAACTCCTTCTGCACTAGGTAATGACGCCAGTGCTTCAACGTCTGAACAATGGCAAAGAACTCCAAATCATAAGTCGAGTAATTCTTTCTGGCCCCGGATAGCTTCTCACTGAAGAACGCAATCGGACGCCCTGACTGACTCAGAACACCGCCAATGCCCAAACCTGAGGCATCACAGTTAACCTCGAACATCTTGTCAAAATCAGGTAGTGCCAGAACTGGTGCCTTTGTCATCATCTTCTTGACCCGGTTGAAACTGGCCTCTGCTTCATCCGTCCACTTGAAATCACGCCCTTTCAGACACTCAGTGATGGGGGCCACCAAAGTGCTGAAATTTCTGATGAACCTGCGATAGAAAGAAGCCAACCCATGGAAACTGCGCACATCGTGCAGTGTCTTAGGCCTGGGCCAGTCCACAATTGCCTCAATCTTCGAAGGATCTGCATGCACACCATCAGTAGACACAATGAAACCCAGAAATTGCACAGAAGTAGTGAAAAAGAAACACTTCTTCCTGTTAATGAACAAACTCTCCGCCTTCAATGCTTCAAAGACAGCTTGCAAATGATCAAAGTGAACAGCCCATGTGGGACTGTAAATAAGAATGTCATCGAAATAAACGACAACAAACTTCCCCATGAAAGGCCTCAAAACCTGATGCATAAACCGCATGAAGGTGCTAGGTGCGTTGGAGAGACCGAAAGGCATCACCATCCACTCGTACAACCCATGCTGTGTCTTGAACGCGGTCTTCCACTCGTCCCCCTGCTTGATCCGAATCTGATGGTATCCACTCTTGAGGTCAATCTTTGAGAAGACCTGAGAGCCGGACAGTTGATCTAGCATATCATCAAGCCGCGGAATGGGAAACCTGTACTTCACAGTGATCCGATTGATGGCTCTGCTGTCTACACACATGCGCCATGAACCATCCTTCTTTGGAACTAGCAGAGCGGGCACTGCGCAAGGACTCATACTCTCTCTGATGTAACCCCTCTCAAGTAATTCAACTACCTGCCTCTGTAACTTTTCTGCTTCCTTTGGACTGAGACGATAGGCAGGTCTGTTTGGCAGACTAGAACCTGGAACTAGGTCTATCTGATGCTGGATACCTCTCATTGGTGGCAAACCAGGAGGGAGGTCTTCTGGCATCAAGTAGGAGAACTCATCCAAAACCTGCTGCACCTCAGGGGGTAATTCAAATTCCTCATTACTGGCACTATTATTAGAAGGGATCAACGCATAAACAAACTTTTCCCGCTGAATCTCCCCCAAGAACTGGGATCGAGAAAGAAGGTTAGCCGGCGCGGTTGGAGCCGGAGTGGAACCCTCCCGTCGCGGAGCTAGTACGATTTTCTTCCCCTTCATCACAAACGAATGGGTATTCTTGTACCCATCATGGAACACACGTCTATCATACTGCCACGGACGACCCAACAAAACATGACATGCATCCATCTTCACCACGTCACACCAATGACTATCATGATACTTATTACCAATTGAAAAAGAAACAAGACATCTTTTATCAACTGTTACCTCGGAACCTCGGATCAACCATGACAGCTTGTAAGGCGCAGGATGCTGCTCCGTCTTCAGCTGCAATTTCTTGACAGCTTCTTCAGAGACTATGTTGTCGCAACTGCCGCCGTCTACGATCATCTTGCAAACCTTCTTCCCAATTGTGCAGGTAGTGTGAAAGATATTGGTCCTCAACCAATCATCCTCCGAGTCACCCTTGGGAGTTAGCAAGTTTTTACGGACGACCAGATTCTCATGACCATCCCCGTAAAGCACATCTTCATCTCCGTAGTCATCATATACGGGGTCTCCCTGGTGTGCACAAGAGATTCCGGCGGGGAGACCTCCGTGTGCACCGTGTGTAGTGGATCAAGGATCGCACAGGAAGAGTGGGGTTGTGTGTAGGGAGAGAGTAAGTCAGTAGCAATGTCTGAGAGAGAGACAGAGGTTTGGCAGAGCTTCCGCGTATGGCAAGTGTGTTCTCCTTTGTATGGAAAGGTTGACGATCTATATATACTGGAGAACGTGACCGTTGTAGTGTGGTTAATGCGCCCATTAATGGCGGCTTAATTAGCTTAACCATAACGGCACGTTCGTCCGAATATATAGGGACCGTTAGAGCACGTGGTGCGCGAATACCGGAACCGTTACGAGGTTGACCGGGTTTGACCGGATTGACCGGGTTTATGGAGCTCGTGCCATAAATCTCTCAAAACAGTTACTAAAGGTCGCGCGCGGGCTTGGCTCGCACGCGACAGGGCTTACTCTAGCCTCCAAACCACAAAGTCCCTACAAGTCCCGTGCAGTAGTATGCGAGGGCTCTGTCTCGCAGCCCCCACATGGATCAGCTCGGCTGGTGATCCAGTGTGTATGGAGCACAATATGGTGTGCTGGATGGCTGCCACGTGGCCAAGATCTGTCATGTCAGAAAGCAGTATCTACATTAGCCCCCTTTCTGCGCGTGAAGGCTCATAGCCGTATAGACTTCCATGCGCGGAAACCAACATACGCGTCTCCGCCACGCACCAATTCAAATACGGGTAGATTCAGCCCCCGTGCATGTCATTATGACCTAAAACCCCTAGAGTCGTGCCGTCTGACCTTTAGGGTTTTAGGCGTGACGTCAGCTTGTCCTGTGATTGCGCGATTCGGTGGTGACGGTTGCGATTCGACTATCGAAAGGACGCAACCCTTCATTGTTTTGGATAAATACCTTGTATCCCCAATTATTGCAAAGCAATACTTCTTTCTCTTAAAGTGAATGGTACCCGGAGATCTTCGAGAGCGGATCCAGATAATCAATCACCAGTTCACTGCAAATCGTATTCTTCAATTGTGCATATCCAAGCAGGCTTCAAGAAAACAAGGTTGGCCTCGTTTACTTTTGATTTAAGATACCAGTGTTTGCCTTGAACTGCGTTGAATCTGTAAACCCATGAAATTTGTGAAGAGGCTTTGATCTTTGAACCTGCTTCGTTTTAATCTTTCAACAATATTGGATCTTGCAACTCCCCAATTTCTGAAATCGATACCGGAACTGTTCGTATTCCTTTGCATAGATCTTGAATTCCAAAATTCAAACTGAAGTGTGGTATTTCTCCCCCCTTTTTTTTCTTGCTCTTCCACAGGAATGGCCAAGACAAGAGTAACCAGACCCGTGAAGGAAGATGAAGAGATACCCGACCTTCCGCAGGCCTTGTGGCGAAAAGCCCCCTTTTTAGGCGGCAAAGATTTCTACCATGCGAGGGTAAAGGCGAAGAGGATGCCTGATCCTGTTCCAGTTGAGCGATTGCTGACGCTGACTCGCCCAGTTAACTCAGCCTTGCTCGAGTTGGTTGGTTCCGAGGATGTAGTTCGATTGGGGATCGAGAACGGGCACTTCCCATATACTGCGATTTCTACTCAGGTGTTCGTCCAAAAATTGGACTATATGGATGAGTGGATTGACCACGTGTTGGATCATCACGCCGAGACTCTTAATGAAGCCGGCGTATACTTTGCTATCCGTGCTATGAAGGGTGCTGCCGTGAAGTTGGATCAGTCCATGCTTCTAGACCTTCTGTCCCGTTACTCGCCTGCGACTCATACGTTCCATTTTGCTGAGTTCGAGGCTGCCCCGACACTCGAGGACGTTCAAATGCTGTACGAGCTTTCCCCCATGGGCGAGGTGGACCCTCTGAGTCCCTTGAGGACATCTGCGGAGATTGCCTTGTACACGCAGATGGAGGAATGCCTAGCAGAGGTGAAGAAAATCTCCACTCGGTGGACTACTACGAAGCCTCTTCCGAACTGGCAGTTGGTCGATACGTCTGCGAAGAATACCTGGAACAAATGGTTGCAGTACTTCTTTCGAGATTATGCGAACAGCAGCATTACTAAGAAACTCCTGAGTGAAGATCCAGAGGCCGAGAATTACGTAGAGGGCAAGGGTTATCACTTGACCCTTTGTGCTTTTCTCTGTGCCTGGCTGTCGAGGTACTTGATTGATGGTCACCCCCATGACGGAGTCTTCTACCATGTGTTGCCACTTGCTGTGAGGCTCGCTCTTGGCCAGAGGGTCGCACTCGGACCCTTGGTCCTGGGCACGCTGTACTATAGGCTTGATCAGCTGGTTCTGGCTATGAGGGAGTCGCGTGGCCGCCTCGATGTGCTGACTTTCGTCAATATTTCCTTTTTGACAATGTGGGTGTTCGAGCGCTGGCCGTCTTATGCTCCAACTGCTCTCCAACTTGATAAGTGGTGTCCCCCAGGCGAGACAGAAGCACGCAACAGCGGAAGAGCTGCGAGATGGTTCGGAACAGGCAACACCAAGTGCGTTTGGAGTTTGATATGCGACAAACGGAAGGAGTTTACTGCCAGGCCCTATGCCACGCGCATTGAGAATGTGCGATGGTTCCCAAAGCTGTACCCCTCTAAAGGTATGGTTTTTTCAGAAGAGCTTCTCTTTGAAGGGAGACCTCATTTCCATGAGCGTTACCGCGAGTTCTTTTGCTGGTGTCTGCGAGGTTCCCTTCCTGCCCTTGCAGAGCATATTCGTGAGCTCGCACCGAGGTATGAAAAGCTTACCGTGGATGTTGACCCCACTCGAGTTTCTCCTCAGTTTGGTTTCGATGCGGTGGCCCCATCAATCTGGCCCCAGTCCATTGTCAGAGGATGCTACAAGCGCTTGCTAACAGAGGAGTGCAAGACGGTTTTCATGAACAACCTTCCTTTTGAGCAGCCTGCGGGAACCCGCGAGGGTGGTTGTTCCCAGAACTGGCTCGCATACTGGGTTGCCCAGCAAACGAGGATTGAGACGGAGTCGGCCGCGCAGCCAGGTAGATCTCCCTTGATCAAAAGGAACTCTTTTCCGTTTCGCCCTACTTGCAGTCTGAGCGAGTCTGAGTATGGTTGTTACTCACTGTGGGATCGGGAGAACCATTTGTGCCCTGATGTCATTCTGAAGGAGCAAGTTGCCGCAATTAAGAAGGGCGATACGCATGTCGTCAGATATAGCAAGGCATTTGCGGAGGTAAGCGATTTCTCCACATGCATTAAGCTTCTTGATTTCCTTATGCTGACATCTTTACTCTGTACGGTTGTAGTGTCATGTGCGGCGATTCGCATCTGGCGATCGCTCCAAGTCGTTGGTCAACGCCATCGTTGCCACCAGGAGAGAAGGGCAGTCGTTCCGGCTATCGTGGAGGATGGAACCTGAGCTCGAAATGAAGATTCGCGCGGTCATGAATGCTTTTGCTGACTCGCTGATAGACAATCCTCCGGCTCCGTCTCCTCCTGGAGATGACCCGTCTCCCCCAGCGACTGCGGTGCCAAGAGTGAAGAGACCTAGGCAAAAGGGAATTACGATTTCTTCCCCTAGGAATGCCCCAGCTTCTCCCCCAGTGAGGTCCCTTTCTATCAAGGACAAAGGCAAAGGTCGCATGCCCAGCAAAGTGCGGAAAGATCTCGCAGTTGAGACCTTTGTTCCATTCAATCAAGAGGAAGAAGAAGAGAGGGGGGAGCCCCAAGCGAGTGATGAAGAAGAAGTAACAGTTGTTTTGCATGAGGAAGAATCAGGAGGTACCTCCGTCGCATTTCTTTTCCCGTTACCGTAACTTCTTTGCACTTCTTTTCTTTAAACCAATTGGGTATTCGCAGATGATGATGATGAAACCATTGGTGGCCTTGTGGCCAAGAGACAAAAGAGAGATGCCCATTCTGGCATTCCAGATGAGCCCATAAGCGAGGACGTTCTTGCTGAGTCCCGGAAGACAGCTGCGGAAGCTGCTGAAAGAAGAAGGCGGCGAGAGGAAGAAGAAGTCAATCTCGCAGTGACTTATAGAGATGTTATTGTGGGTGCGTTAAAGCATGGTGTGTCAAAGGCTGACATTCGCCGTTGGTTAGTAGGCAAATGCAGAGAACCCTCAGGTAACTATTTGAGTGATTCGCTCGTACTAGGCTCTTAGCAACTTAAGGCAGAATCATGACTGGTTTATTCGCATCCCAGGTCACGCTTCTCTTAAAGATTTGCTTAGTGAGGACACACTGATAGGGCATGGTTCCACGTCCTTAGTGTATGATGAGGATACCTAATCCCACCTTCGCGTGGAGGTGCTTTCTCTTAGCTTTAGCAAAGATAGCAAAATAACTTATAACGCAAGTTACCTCATGACATCGCATTTAATGTTGCAGGTTATGCTGAGGAACCTGAGATGGAGCAGAGAAGTCAGCCTTCTGCGTCCTATGTTCCAATTCCGAGCTCCCATACCGAGAAGCCCGTCGCAGCTGCTGACCACACGGGTGAGCCTCGTGAGGACATCATCGAGCTTTCCGACGATGCTGGAGCTGACACTGTGTTGATGGATGAAGATGTCCATGCTAGTGCTGAGGTAGGAAGGACAAGTGCTGCTGATGTTCTCGCATCTGAGAGCGTCCTTCGCCAAGCGACTTCGGCTGTCCCTTCGCCTCCGGCGACGACTGAGCCCGAGGCACCTATTCGTGCGTGGAGCATTTGGGGCTCGCAGGTTGGGAATGCAGTCGCAGCTGGTGCGGCCTACACTCTTCCTCCAGACTACGAGAGATTGGAGCTCGCAGCTGATAGGAGAGCTATGGAGCGAGGACAATCTTCGAACAACCCGGCAGCCCGCATTCCTTCCCTTCATGAGATTCTGGAAGGAACTGGTAAGTAGAGCTTTACTGTTTGCACGTTGCATTATTCGCTCGCGAGTTTTGACATCATAACCTATTTTTGACGTCTCCTCAGGTTTGAAGCAAACCGATGTAGACTGGGTGGTTCGAATGCGTCTGACCTACCCCCGATCATTTGTGAGATCTCTGGAGATCGGGCCTTTTGACAGGAGGCTGTTCCTTACTGAAGCCATTTGGATATTGGAGCAGCTGTCTGCGGCTACACCTGCGACCATTTCGGTCCAGAGTGTTGAATTGCTATGTGGCATGTGCCAAAATCTCGTGACCAAAGTCCAAGGTAGAATGGGCTTCAAGTTTCTCAAGGACAGAGTCACGCTGATTCGCGCAGCCATAACTTTGAAACTCGGTCACCAGAATCTCGCAGCTGAGATGCAGAAGGTGGAGCAGCAGAAGCAAAAGGTTGATGAAGCTCTGAAGCTGTATCATGAGATGAATGCTAGGTGCGAGCTACTGAAGCAAGAAGTGAAACAAGTGGAGAAGCTGAGCGAGCAGTTCGAGCCCCAAGACTCCTTAATCAAGAATTTGCTTTGATTCTCGAATTTTGCAAAAAAAATAGCAAGAAAATGGCCGGAACATTAATGTAATGTCTTGAACATTAATGTAATGCTGCTAGGGTTTCTCCCCTTTTTTTTGTAACAAGAACAATGGATTTTCCCGTTTTGCCCTTTTCCGGGATTTGATTGGATATTTCTGTGCATATCCAATTATGACGTCAGCAATTGATTCTCTGCTTGATTTTTGCGCTAATTTCTCGGCAGATAAGCACGCTTCCGTTGGGAAGTCCATCCGAATCATGACTATCCGTCATTTATTAGGATACGCAACTGAATCGTCGTAGCCTTTAGTAGGGTAATTGATTGTTACCGCTTTTCAAGGCGTAAGTGATTGAACTTACCCTCTTTTTGAATTTTGCTGACTCATCTTAGGCAACCGAAGAGTCTGTACAGGGTCTATATAAACCCTGTCTTTGCTATTTGGGTTCTTCATCCCAAACATGTGCTTTGCCGTGAGTCCTTACGACTGCTGGCTTCAACGCTTGTTTTTCGTTGATTCATGGCAACTTCAAGTTTTGAATCCTGAGTTTGCGCTTTGTGCTATAGAAATAGTTTCCAAGATCCACTTTATGAGGCTTATTGCTCTTTATAACCATCATAAAGAAGATGCAGATAATATCTCATATGTGTTCGAAGAAATTTCTTCGTGTATTATGCGTGCAGGTCATGTTTCCGGCCGCCTCGTGGTGAGGTGCAGCGCCGAAGTGACCGTGCTACCGTCTCGTAATGAACGGCGAAATTCTCCTCCAGCATCCCTGGAGGAGGATTTTTTGCCTCTTCGTTCTTGAACTCAGGGTGCTCGTCAATGCCCTTGTCCAACATGACAAGGAATCCATCACCAGAGGAATGACTGCTTCTCCTGTTTTGCAGAGTAGCATATGTCGAAACAGGAAGCTCCTCCGGCGCCTATCTTGATCAGACAGAGGCTTTTTTCACCCCTTGGGGTCCTGGGCGTATCGTTTCCCAGGTTTCGCGGCTAGGGATGTAGCGAATGACAAGCTGATCTCTTCGTGGCAGCATCCCTTTTGCTACGGATCTTTGGCCGCAGATCTGGGCGTTGCGTAGCCGGTGTTGATACCGGTGGGTTCATCCTTTTCTAGTCGGAATTCCCGTAGTGTGTTTCTGGCTTGTCAGCCATTTTTCGAATGTATTGTAAGCCATGTTGGCTGCGTAGTTAGATTCGAGCTTTTCGCTTGTAAGCTGCTATCTAGACAGATAAATTGTAAGTCATTTGACTCGTAATGATAAATAGCTTTCTGTATTATCTGCTGTCTCTTTACAACAAAATACAATTTCGCATGCGTTTCGGCATATTTCGCCTTGCATAATGCTATGTAATTGTTTCGCATCTGCGATATATTGATTCGCGGGTGTTTCGCTGGATCGTTCGAGATCGTATCTTCGCAGCTGTGCCATCCCGGCAGATTGGGCTTGTTGGTTGGCCATTGCGGATCATTTAAGATCATTTTCACAACGTTGCTATCGTAGTAGATAGTCTTTAGCAGATCAATTAAGATCGTTAAGTGGTGCGAATTGCTATCATGGCAGATAGGCTTTATTAGAGAATCGATTGAGATCATTTCTCACATAAACTGCTATCGCAACAGATAGACTCTTAGAAGATCTAATAAGATCATTTTGCGCATGCGTTGCCATCGTAACAGATGGGCTTGGACGATCAACTAAAATCGCTTTGCATATAAGTTGCTATCGTAACAGATAGGCTTAGATGATTAACTAAAATCACTTTGCATATAAGTTGCTATCGTAGCAGATAGGCTTGGGTGATCAATTAAGATCGCATTTAGACAGGTTGCTATCGTAAGAGATAGGCTTAGATGATCAATTAAGATCGCATTGCATAGGCTGCTATCGTAAGAGATAGGCTTAGATGATCACTTAAGATCGCATTTGCATTAGCTGCTATCGTGAGAGATAGGCTTAGATGATCACTTAAGATCGCATTGCATTGGCTGCTATCGTAAGAGATAGGCTTAGATGATCACTTAAGATCGCGTTTGCATTGGCTGCTATCGTGAGAGATAGGCTTAGATGATCACTTAAGATCGCATTGCATTGGCTGCTATCGTAAGAGATAGGCTTAGATGATCACTTAAGATCGCGTTTGCATTGGCTGCTATCGTGAGAGATAGGCTTAGATGATCACTTAAGATCGCATTTGCATTGATTGCTATTGCGGCGGATAAACCATTGTTAAAAGTAATAACAAACTGAATAGAGCAACATAAACAGCTAGAAATGTGAACTTCTCATATGGGAGAATTCTTTCATTACAACGCTCTCATATGGGAGAGATGAGATTACAATCCTCTCATATGGGAGAGGAGATTGCGTAAATCGTAGCCACATGAGACATTAAACAACGTTATCATAGAACGTATGAAATGAGAGAAGTCAGGGATAGTACTTCTTGATCCAGCGCATGTTGACTGAACTCGGAGTTGAGGTTGTGCTGTGCAACCTTCGTATGCTGCAGTAGCCACTATCGAAGACTTCTGTGACTTCGAAGGGTCCTTCCCAATTAGCTGCGAACTTTGGGTGAGTTGCTTCTCGCATACAGTGATCAGATGCGCGCAAGACCAAGTCTCCGACTGCGAAATCCCTTCGCTGGACTGTCTTGTTGTAGGCGCGAGCGATTCTTTCCTGGTACCGCTTGTTAGTCCTTTTGGCTTGTTCTCGCTTTTCTTCCAGCAAGACTAAGTCATGATCGCGTTGATTTTCATAGAGTGCATGGAAGGCCAACCTTGCCGAATTGACTCTAACCTCCGCAGGTACTACAGCTTCGGCCCCATAACACAGTAGAAATGGCGAGGCCCCTGTGGGTGTCCTTGGAGAAGTTCTGTAGGCCCACAGAGCTATGCTTAGAGAGTCGGCCCACTTCTTGTGGTCATCTGCGACCATCTTGCTCAATATTCTCAACAGCGTCTTGTTAGTCGCTTCGGCTTGTCCGTTTCCCTTTGGGTAATAAGGGGTAGAACATATCTGCCTGATATTGTACTCCGCTAATTTCGCAGCTACCTGGCGATTAACAAAAGGAGTACCGTTATCTGAAAGAATGGTGTTTGGGATTCCGAACCTGCATACGATGCTTTCTTGGATAAAGTTGACCACAGCCAGCGCATTTGCCGTCTTTAGTGGTATTGCTTCCACCCACTTGGTGAACAGCTCAGTTGCGGTGAGAATGAAATGATTCCCGTGCGACGTCGGTCGGATGGGACCGATGAAGTCCAGAGCCCATGTGTGAAATGGCCATGGCGCCCTAGTGCATGTAGATCCACAGCAGGAGCGTGCACTAGGTTCCCTTTGAATTGGCATTCCTGGCAGCGTCGCACTTTGGTACGGCAATCGACCTCCATCGTGGGCCTGAAATATCCGATTGAGAGGAGCTGTCTGCATAATTTCGCACCTCCTTGATGTTCCACCTGATGAGAAAGGTCCATGACTTCTTGTGCTTCTCTGTCGTCTAGACATCGCAGCAAGTTGCCCTCGTGGCCTCTTAGCCAAAGTAGGTTTTCCTGTACCACATATCGAGACGCTTTCCTTTTCAATTTTTCGGCTTCCTTTCTCGATTCGGGCACGGTGCCCTGGGTGAGGAAATCGAACAGTGGCTTCCTCCAGTCCGTGTCGTCATCGATTAAGGCGACGAGTAGAGAATCTTTGATTAGTGCGCAACTTTCGCACTTCCCTTGTATCAGGGCTGCAGCTGTCGACATGTCTGGCCAATGAATGCCATATCTCTGAGCCTTTCTGTAGATTGACACCTCGCTTTCTCCGCAAGCGTGTTGGTGAATCTTTTCTAACAGCTGTTGTCCCTCTTGCTCGGAGACACATCGCATGAGTATTCCCCCAGGACCCTTGTAGTAAAGGGTGTTGTCGTGGATGCAGTATCCTTTTGTGAGTGCCCAGCTTTCGTTGCTGGTGCCCTTCGCAATAGCTTGCAAGATTGGTTTTCGCCAGTCTGCGTCATCCATGTGTTCGTCGTCGCACGCATCTTCTGTCAATGCCGACGATGTTCGCACTTCGATGGAAATCCTTGCGGGGCACTTGTCTATGCTGACCTTAGACCCCAGAGTTGCTAAGGCGTCTGCGTGCCTGTTGTCTGCTCGGGGCTTGTGCTCGTACTTCACATCGCAGAATTGTTGCATCAGCTTCTGTACTACGGTGCGATAAGACATGAGGTTGATCTCCTTCAAACCATATTCGCCCGAGGCTTGCTTAACAATCAGCTTGGAATCTCCCATGACTGTTAGGTTGCTTACTTCCAGAGCTTTCGCCGCACGGAGCCCCACAATGAGAGCCTCGTATTCCGCTTCGTTGTTTGTGACTGCGAAGTTGAGCTTTGCGGACATCTGTATGACTTCCCCATCTGGCTTTGTCAAGACTATCCCAATGCCTCCGCCTTTCCGGGTTGACGAACCGTCGAAGTGGAGAGTCCAATAGGGCACGTCGATTGCGTAGATCTCAGGGCCTTCGAGCTCTTCTTCGATCACGGGCTCATGGCTGTTATCGGGGAACTGTGCCAACAGATCTGCTACCGCTTGCGACTTGATCGCTCGTGGTCGCACACATGTGATATCGTATTGGGAAATGGTCATGTACCATTTCGCCAGTCTTCCTCCCGGAGTAGTGTGAGTTAGCAAGTATCTTATGGGGTCTCTCTTGGTGACCACTACTACTTTGTGTGATGCAAAATAGTGCTTCAACTTTTCTATCACAAAGAATAAGGCAAGGCAATGACGTTCGATGTCTGTGTACCTCGATTCAGCAGGCTGCACGATGCGGGAGATGTAGTAGTTAGGCCTCTCTTGGCCTTCATACTCTTGAGCCAAGAGCGCTCCTATAGATCTCCTTGTAGATGTCAGGTATAGCAGAAGCGGTGATCCCAGTTGAGGCGCGATCATTATCTTTGAGGACGTAAGCAAATCCTTCAGCTTTTCGAATGCGGTTTCGTGCTCCGGAGCCCAGTTGTACGCGGCGTCCTTCTTGAGGAGAGTGCTGAAACAGCATGTGATTTCGGCAATTGCTGGGATGAACCTCCGCAGATAGGATAGCTTTCCTAAAAATGTCTTCAATGCACTCTGATCATGGGGCGGCGTCATGCCAGTGATAGCTGATACTTTTGCGGGGTCGGGCTCTATCCCTTGGCGATGAACCACACATCCCAAGAATTTCCCTGATGTTACCCCGAACGCGCATTTCATGGGATTCATCTTCAGTTGAAAGCGCCTGCATCTATTGAACACTTTTCGCAGATCTGCGAGGTGGTCTGCTTCGTGCTTGGACTTAACCACCAGGTCATCCACGTAGAATTCCACCTCTTTGTGCATCATGTCGTGAAATAGAGCCATCATGGCTCGCTGATAGGTCGCGCCCGCGTTCTTAAGGCCGAACGGCATCACCGTGTAGTTGAATACCCCTACAGGAGTGATGAATGCAGTTTTCTGCGCATCTTCGGGATCCATCTTGATTTGATTGTACCCGCTGAAACCGTCCATGAAACTGAACATGCGATGGCCTGCTGTTGAATCGATGAGCAAATCGATGTTGGGCAGTGGAAAATCGTCCTTAGGGCAGAAGCGGTTGAGATCTCGGAAGTCCACGCAGATGCGGAGCTGTCCGTTCTTCTTCACCACTGGCACGATGTTGGCCAGCCATGTGGGATGATGATTCGGCTCTATGAACTTGGCATCTAGGAGTTTGACAATCTCCTGCTTGATCTTGACGTTAAGCTCCGGCCTGAAGCTCCTCGTGCTCTGCTTGACCGGTTTAGACCCGGGGATGATGTCTAAACGGTGCATGGTGATGCTTGTATCCAGACCTGGCATTTCATCATACTCCCATGCGAACACATCCTTGTATTCAGTTAGGAGCTGTAGCAGCCCTTGTTCTTCTTCGCTTGTGAGATCCGCGCTCAGGAAGACTGGCCTTTTCTTTTCCTCGTTCGGGCTGAGGAACACTTCCTTTAGCTCTTGCTTTTGCGGTCTTGGCCTGTCTTCCATGCATTCAGGCGCTTCTTTGAGTTTCTCGTCTGGAGTGCCTTGTGTTGGCTCTTCTGTCAGCGCAATTTGCTCGATTTGATTGATTTGCCCAGGGATATCCCCATGCCCGCGTGAGGACATCCCCGCGCACCTTCATATGCGGCAGCATTTCTTCCCATTGGCGTAGAAGCTCTCTATCTCCTTTCCCTCGGGGTCATGCTTTGCGATCCTCTTCAGAGTGTACACGTTCTTTCGATGATATGTGATACGCGGCGCCTCTTCGCGTGTAGGCGGCTTTTCCTTGTCATCTTCCCTCGTCACCATTACCCCTGCAGGCGATTGGTCCTTGATGTCCTCCCAGAGAGGCAAAGGAGTAGGGTTGAATGGTCCGGGTGTTTGCTCATCTGCCATTTCAGTGAACCATACCGCCTCACTGAGGTGTGCTTCGTCCAAGTTGAACGGGTTTGTTGAAGCCGGTATCTCGACTATTCTGTCGTTCCAGATGGCTTTCATAACCTGGTGAGCCGTCGAAGGGACTGCGTCGAAGCGATGAATCCAGGCTCGACCTACAATCATGTGGTATGTGGTGTTCGCGTCTATGACATAGAACTTTGCTGAGCACTTGATTTTGCCAATCTGAACGCCCAGGCGGATCCATCCGATTGTCATTCTAGAGTCGCTTCCGAATCCCACCAGCGGAGATGGACGTCTGACTACCTTATGTTCGGGAATCCCTGCTAGCCTCAGTGTGTGGAGTGGAACGACGTTGACCGCAGCTCCTCCATCGACGAACGCTCGTTTGAACTCGACGCCATTGATGATGGCAGTCACGTACAGAGGTCTCTGGTGACTCGCATCCGTCTTTTTGTCGCTGGCAGAAAAGGTCATAATCTTTTCCATAGAGCGGGATGCCCTGATGACTTTCCCGTTGGAGACTACAAGGTCCTCCTCGTAGTCCTCTGCTATTCTCAAAATCGCTTTTGTCATATCAGTTTGGCACTTCTCGGAGAAATTCATTTCATCGAAGAATTTGTTGAAGCCATGCGACCCTTTCATGCGGTCGGCACGTTCATCTTCTGTGTCCATGCTATAGTCTTCGTCTTCATGGACCTCGGCAACGATGGGCAGGCCATCCTCTGCGACTTCTTCCAAGTCGACGATCGAGATCATAGCGACCTCTTTGCCCTTCGAGCCCGGTTCCGCATGCGCGGGAAGCGGGTTGTTGCGCACGTCCTTCCGGTGGTCGCTGACGATGAGCTCGCCGTTCTTCATCTTCTGATCGAACGCGAACCTGAGTTTCTTGCACTCGGCGGTGGGATGCATGACCTTGCCGTGGTACTCACACCACTTAGGGTCCCTCACCATCTCCTTGGAGGGTGTTTTCTCGAGCGGTGGCAGGACGCCGTCCTTGCGCCACTGTCTGCAGAGGTCACTTGCTTCCTCTACCGAGCATGGCAGAGGCGGTGCATCGAAGTTCGCAACCTTCGCTTGTTTCTGGGGCGAAACTGTATTGACCTCAGCTTCGCGTCCCCGCTTGTAGCTAAACCTTCCGATCTTGTAAGTGGTGCCGCTCGCAGGTCGCTCTGGAGCGCTATTCTTTTTCTGTCTCTCGACTATGGGCTCGATGTTCTTCGTGCATTCGATTAGCTTTGAAAACATAGGTGTTTGCAGATTGATGAGCATACCTTTGTATTCATCTCGCATGCATTGCAGGCATATCTCTACGAGACGGCTTTCGGGCATTGGATCTTTGCACTCCAAGGATTTCGCCCTGAATTTCTTAATGAAGGTGATTCCGTCCTCTTCGCGCTTCTGGTACATCCGCGGGAGATGGATCATCGTCACCTTTTCTTCCATCTGGAAGAATTTGGTATAGAACTTCTGGACCATGTCGTCCCAAGTCTTCACGGATCCGGCCTCCAATGTTCGGTACCATTTGTATGCTACGTTCCCAAGAGATTTTGGGAACTCTCGCATCAGCAGTTTAGGATCAGCTCCGTATGGACCCATGACATCAATGAAACGCATGACATGCTCGTGAGCGTTTCCGTTGACATCCTCGAACTTATCCCATTTAGGAGCCTTGTACCCCGCCGGGTTAGGCATGAGATAGATCTCTCGTGGAATGGGTGGATCGTTGTCTAACTTCGGGATAATGGTATCCGCGAATGACTGATGAGCCAGGATAGTGTCCACGCGTTTCTGCAAAGACGTCATGCATTCTGGAATGCTCCCCTCGGTAGTTGACGGAGGGGTTTCCGTAGGTGGTGGTGACACATACGCCGCCGGAGGATTGGGAGCATATTGACTACCCGCATTTCCCCAGATCATCGTTGGGGGAGGCAAAGGGTACTGCAGAGTTGGGTTGGACGCCAAAGCCGACGTTTGAAGAGCGTGAGCAGCAGGAGGCAGCATCTGTGCCGTTGATCCTTGAACCGAAGGCAGCTGTGTAGCTGACGGTGGAGTCTGCAGATGAGGGTTGGGAGGTGTGGCTGACACTCCCACTCCTGGAGCGGTAGGGGTTCCTCCTCCCTGAGGGATAGCGGTGGCTGGTGGAGGATTCGGCGCAAGGGTGCCCAGAACGGCCAAGATTTGTTCTAATTGCGCAGATTGAGCCTTGAGAGCTTTCGCCTGACTTTGGACAGTGGCATCCAAAGACTCTAACGTCGGTGCCTCGCCGGGGGTCGTTGGAGTACGGCGGGTCTCGTCTCCCGAGGGAGTTTCGGTGGAAGGCGATCGGTTACCGACATCATCCTCCTGAGACATGGTTGCTTTTGTTGGTAAGTTCACGTCGGGTTCACCAAAATGTGCACAAGAGATTCCGGCGGGGAGACCTCCGTGTGCACCGTGTGTAGTGGATCAAGGATCGCACAGGAAGAGTGGGGTTGTGTGTAGGGAGAGAGTAAGTCAGTAGCAATGTCTGAGAGAGAGACAGAGGTTTGGCAGAGCTTCCGCGTATGGCAAGTGTGTTCTCCTTTGTATGGAAAGGTTGACGATCTATATATACTGGAGAACGTGACCGTTGTAGTGTGGTTAATGCGCCCATTAATGGCGGCTTAATTAGCTTAACCATAACGGCACGTTCGTCCGAATATATAGGGACCGTTAGAGCACGTGGTGCGCGAATACCGGAACCGTTACGAGGTTGACCGGGTTTGACCGGATTGACCGGGTTTATGGAGCTCGTGCCATAAATCTCTCAAAACAGTTACTAAAGGTCGCGCGCGGGCTTGGCTCGCACGCGACAGGGCTTACTCTAGCCTCCAAACCACAAAGTCCCTACAAGTCCCGTGCAGTGGTATGCGAGGGCTCTGTCTCGCAGCCCCCACATGGATCAGCTCGGCTGGTGATCCAGTGTGTATGGAGCACAATATGGTGTGCTGGATGGCTGCCACGTGGCCAAGATCTGTCATGTCAGAAAGCAGTATCTACACCTGGTACTCCGCTTCTTCGACCTCGTCCGTAGTACCCTCTTCGATGAATAAACTCTTCGGCTTTTGCAAAATCGGCTTCTTGCACTCTGTCGCCCTGTGTCCTGGCTCGCCACACTTGTAGCACTTGAAGCCGCTACTCGATGCACCATGTGCTGCCTGGGTGGCTGGTCGGGACTCCTGAGATCGAGTCGATCGATTGGTCTGATCGGCCCTCGATGCAGGTTCTCTGCTCTGTTGCTTCTCCACAGTAAGAGCCCTCTGGTAAACTTCTGAAACCGTCCAGAAAGTCTACAGACATAGAACATCCTGCAGTGATTGTCGCAAACCTGACAAGTACCGTGCTACTAGCTGCTCTTCTGTTTCGGATAGGTCGTTGCGGGCGATCAACTGGTAGAACTCCTCAGTGTAATCTTCCACCGATTTAACACCCTGCCTCAGCGTGTGGAGACGCTAATATAGGGTTTGGGTGTAGCCGAAGGGAAGGAAGTGAGCCTTCATCTTCTTCTTCATCTTTTCCCATTCAGCAATCTTCGGTTTTCCCTGCTTCTCACGAGAACGTCGCAACTGCTCCCACCATGCTGAAGCTCTGCCCTTGAGCTTGATTGCGACCAACTTCACCTTCTCACGTTCAGAAACTTCCTTGTACTCAAAGATCCGATCCACCTCGTTCAGCCAATCGATGAATCCATCGGCCTGAAGGGTACCGGAATAACTAGGGATCTCGACCTTGAAGCCTAGACCGCTGCGATGATCGTCACGACCACGGTACCCCCGAACTCGTGGTTCGCGATGGTACGGGTTTTCGAGTGACGTCTCTGAGTCGTCGTCTGAGTCTTCCTGATCATCCAGATCTTGCGCCGCCAGGCGCCGTGTCAGCTCTTCGATCCGCTGCTGCTGAACCTGGTTCTGTCGCTGCAGATCTTCTATCCTCATCACGTCTTCGAGGTTACGTTCTCTCTGGGGGGCATCTTCAGCAACCTGCTGCCCACGTCCACGAGCACGTCCACGAGGCATCGTCGATGATGATCTTCCTCCCAAGTTGAACTTGCTCTGATACCAACCTGACGCCGAATTGAATCAAGGCGAGGGATCAAACGCAGCAGAACAACGAAAAGAAAGGCACAAACCAGTAGAGAGACTCTAGGGTTCGAAGAAAATATCTATTGACCAAAAACTGCTCAATTCTGCCCACAAGCCGGGCATATATAGCTGAAATCATAAAATATGCCAAAAATGGCAAAATCCCGAAATTGGCCCAACAGTTTGGCCTTATTGAAAGAAACACGTACGTGAAAGTTTGACCCAAAACGGTGTCAAACTGAGGTCCTAATAAGCAATGGAAATGTTACCAAAAATAGTAAAAAATAACTAAAAACGCCCGTTTGATGGGTCAAACAGTGGAATTTGGGGATGAAGATGGACCCCGATGGAGCGTAGCTCGATCGGGACACTGTGCGTCTCGTCGAGAGCTTTCCGAATTGGGGTGGCTCGCGTCATTCTGATACCCGTAGCCAAAGTTATGGCCCAAACAGTGCGGCGACACCAAAAGCTGCAATTTCTTCCGTCCCTTGCGCTTATCTTCCATCTCATGGTAGAGAAGCGCCAAATTAGTCGAATCTGACAGTTCAGCTTCATCCGGATCGTCTGCTCCTGCATCACAATTTCAGAGTAAGCCCAACAGCTGCGTTTAGGGCCCTAGGTTCCGATACATTTGCCGAATCTGCCGTTCCGGTAGCGAAAGTTCCAGCTACTACCAAGCTACCGTTGTGATTTCTCGCGACCATGCATGCGTTTGATTCTCCTGACTGGTGATTCCAGGAGCCATCAAAGTTTAGCTTTATCCATGAGTTGTCCGGTTTCGTCCACCTATGCTCTGATCTGTTGTTCGAGGTGTCTTCTCTCTCTTCTCGTACTATGTTAAATTCTTCTACTCTATCGATTATGTTTGTTTCCATTTCACTTGTTGAACTCCTCTTGTCGTTGAAAATGCAATTGTTTCTCTCTAGCCAAACGATGTACAACGCAATGAAAATAATCTAGTCTTCCTCCTTTTTCCTCGTGGCTAGCTGAAGTTGAATCCAATCTCCAATTTTCAATCCCAGTTTATTAAAGTTAGGACCAAGAAGTGCTTCCCAGACTTTTTGTAGCTCGATGGCATTGCATCAAAGCATGCTCAGTGTTTTCAACCGTGCTTCCACAATACTTGCAACTGGGATCAACTCTAATTCCTCTTAGCATCAAGTTCTTTTTTGTAGGGATAGCATTCTGCAAAACTCGCCAAACAAAATGGTTAACTTTCTTGGGGACTCTAATAGCTCAAAGGGCCTGGAACAAACCTGTTTGTGAGCAGAGCCCATCGAGTTGGAATTTGTGTCCTCCATCGTAACTGCCACCCTATAGCCCGAACGAACCAAGTAGATTCATGAATCTTCGAACATCCAAATTTTCTTATCTGGGACTGTGATGACTGGAAGCTTTATCCTTAGAACTGCTGCTATGTCAACGCTCCAGAGGGTATTGTTTATTGCTTGAGCATTCCATCTATTTTCGCCGTTGAACATCAATTGACTAACCTTCTGGACAGAGTTTGCTGGTAGTCTTGTGATCAGTTTCGCGGACGGGTTGGCAAGAACCCAGGCATCTGTCAGATTAATACTCTTGCCATTCCCTATCTTCCATCTTAGCCCATTTTGTAAAGTTCTTCTACCCGCATGGATCCTTCGCCAAATAGCCGAGGGTGAATGCCCCAGATATGCAGACATAAAACCGGAGTTTGGGAAGTACTTAGCTTTAAGAACTCGGCTAGTGAGTGAATTACCTTGATGAATAAGTCTCCAAGCTCGTTTGGCTAGCAGCGCGAGATTAAAAAAATTCATGTCTCTAAACTGCAACCCTCCTTGATCTCTCGGCCGTTGACCTCGATCCCATGCAATCCAATGAATTCCACGGTCACTATTTGATTTGATCCACCCAAATCTTCGAATGATCATCTCCTTCTTCTCACAGACTCCATCAGGTAGCTTAAAGCAAGACATAACATACGTAGGAAGAGCTTGAGAAACTGCTTTTATCATAACTTCCTTTCCTGCTGTAGACAGATTCCTCTCCTTCCAACCTTTTAGCTTGTTATCTAATCTCTCCATTAGCTTGTTCCATGTAACCTTCCTATTTGTCCCCATAGTGGTTGGAAGCCCAAGGTACTGATCGATCTGGTTTGCCTCCTGAATGCCTCCAAGCTGCAAAATCCCATCCATGTTTTGCTAATAAGTATTTGTCTGTAAAATTACTTAAAGAACATGGCAGGTATATACCTCTGCAGTCTGCACTAATAAGTATTTGTCTGTAAAATTACTGATAAAATTTGAGGAGCATGCTGAACTCATGGCCTTTTCATGGTCATTTGTTATGTTATTGTCAGGGAGGTAGTGGTTACTGTCACTAAAGTGATTTTCCAAAATGTTGTAATGGAGAAGTTCTCGAATCCCATAATTATAGATCAATACTACTGCGATTCCCCAGTCCCATGTCATAACCAGGTATGGAACACCATCCAATTGACTATGGTTAACTTAAGTCAGAATATTAGAAAACTCTTATACCAAGTGTTGACGAAAACGCAGACAAAAGCTGTGAAAGTTGAGGATGCATCTTTCTTGAACATTAGAGGAACTTCAGCTACGGAGGAAGCTATAACTTTTGCTTGCAGCGAAGCCATCCCATGTGAAAAGTTACATTTGGAAGACATTGATCTTGTTTCATGCTCTGGTGGGTCCACAAGATCGCATGACGGGAAGCTCGCGGCTCGTGGTCTGGTCGGGTATATCCCCCTCCATGCCTCTCATGTAACAAAACTGATATTGCCCAGAAGAAGCTATCAACCTTTGTTCTTCAGCCCATTGTAAATTCAAGTCAATTGAACTTGCTTGTTGCAGTGATGTGAGAAATTGTTTCTTCCAGTGATTTCAGGCAGCCCAATAGTTGCAAGGTGATGATACAGTGTAAATATCAGGGGCCGAGGCAAGAATTGGAAACTACCAGGGCACTAATTCATGATACAAAAGAAATAAGAAAGCCACTTGTGCAATGTTTGCCAAGGGTACTATTGAATTATTTGTAATATATAGGTGTAATATTAGAGCCTTACCTTGCTAAAGGATGACTCCGCCCCTTGTATGATAGTGATGGATACATACTATATCGAATCATTGTTGCATAAAGGTCACTCAAGCATGGTGTGGTGTTATATACCACTCCGTCCCAGCTCTTTCTACCCAAATTGACTTTTTGACTCGTATCTGGGTCACTTTGACCGGGTGATTTAGATAGCAAAATAATGTAATTTTTTGATATTTTTTTCACCGTATTATAGAGAAACTTTTATTCTACAATACCATGAAAAAATTATCGAAAAACTGCATCGGTTTGCTATTCAAATCAACGGGTCAACGTGACCAAGTGAATAGTGGCAAAAGTCAATTTGGGTCGAAAGAGCTGGGACGGAGTGGTAGGACTATATGTGAATGATATTTGCTTTGTGGGGTTTTGTAGTTTTTCGGGTAGATTGTGTGCACTTTAGTTGGTTTAGCTGGAGTTGCTTGATGTTGCTTTGAAGTCTCTTGTACATGTTTCCGGGTATCACAAATACCGTCTGGGGTGCCGTTGTGGTTTTTCTGATCCAGATAGGGAGATTATTAGCGCACCACGCACAATCTTGTTTTATGTGTCACACACAATTCGCCTTAAATAATGGTAGCTTCTCTTTTCCTGTCAAGTTGCTAACTTTTCCGAACCCCGAGAGAAATTTGATGTCTCCTTGGAGTTTAAACTCTTTTTTTTGATGAAAGAGATATATATAAAAACCAGCAGAAAACAATTACAAAAGAGCACAATCCATGGATTGAGCAAGCAAAATTTCCCCAGGAAGCTCAGACAATTTTAAGCTTCCTGATATTCTAGCAGTTCTAAACCATTTAGCTGTCTCATGAGCCACACTATTACTACTTCTAGGGCTAAAGACAAAGCTAAAACAGGAATCAAAATTTGGTAGATTCTTCAAACCCAGTAACCTGTTATTCCACTTCCAATGAGCTTGACCCTTGTTGAAGGCTTTTATCACCATTTCTGCATCAGATTCAATAATAACTTTAGCACCCTCTTCTGCCTTGTCAAGCATTTTGATAATTGCCATTTCTACAGCCATGAATTCAGCTTCTTCAGCAGATAGGTCTTCATCTTTATCACCCTCCACAAACAGGATTTCACCTAAGTGATTTCTTCCAACAATACCATATCCCACCAAGCTTTTTTTGATGCTTGCATCACAGGTCATTTTTACATTTGGTGCAGTTGGGGGTGACCATGAAACTGCATGAGACTTCTCTAAAGTCCCCAAACTTGGGTTTGAAAAAGCAGCATTTAGATATTCCTCATAGCTACTCATAATCTCAGCTCTGATGATGTTCATGGGTTTGAAAATCTTCTTAGCCCATCTCTCATTTCTCACTTGCCATATCTTAACCAGTATTAGGGCTGCCAGAAGCTGCATATTTATATCACATGACTCTTCCATTTCCTGGTTGTTGAATAAGAACTTAAACCATTCTTTGACTATCTGAAACTGGATATTTTTAGTTCTTAGCCCCAGACAACTGAACCACAAAGCTCTAGAGAAGCTGCACTTAAAGAAAAGGTGTATCTCATTTTATGCACAGTTCCAACAGAAACAGCAAGTCTCATCCATCTCAGCAATCCTAATTTTCAGGTTAGTTTTGGTGGGAAGTGCTTGAGCTAAAATTCTCCATAAGTGCATTTTCATTCTCTGATGCAACTTTAATTTCCATATCTTGCTCCATATATTCATCTCATTGTCCTCTCCTCCTTTTTGTGCCTTGTTACTCATAAACTTGTAGAAAGACTTCATAGTAACTTTACCATCTCTTGTGTAAGCCCATAGCCACTTATCTTCCAACTCTGTAATTGGGATTTTGATCTTTAAAATCTCCCTGACCTCTTCTTCCTGCATCCATAATTCCATCAAAGGTTTATTCCAGACTCTTTCATCCCTACATATAAGATCACTTACCATTTTTGGCCCAAATGTGATGTCATCAGGAGGCTTAGGTTTGGCATTTTCCAGGTTAGGAACCCAAGGGTCTTGCCATATACTAATCTTCCTACCATCTCCCACATTCCAAAATACATGATCTTTAAATAAATCTCTACAAGTTAACATACCTTTCCAAAAATAAGAGTCTCCATTCCTCTTCTCCACATTCTGAAAATCTAAAATTTTGCAGTATTTGTTAAGAAGTAACTTTACCCATAACTTTTCTTCTTTGTTCCAAAGCTGCCATGCCAATTTTGATAGCATAGCCAAATTTTGCTTTTTTGCTTCTTTGAATCCTAAGCCTCCATCTTTATTACTTCTGCACATATAATCCCAACAATTATAATAAATTGGTTTCTTCCCTGTCTTTCCAGCACCCCACCAAAACTCAGCACTTCTAGCATTGAACCAGTTGTTGATGTTATCAGGGAGTTTGAAAACTGACATTAGGTAGTTTGGAATATTTGGGAGAGCTACATTCAAAAGCACTTTCCTACCAGCATGAGCTAGAAGATTCCTTTTCCACCCAGCAGCTGTGTTGCTGTATGTTTCCAGAGAGCTCTTAAAAGAAACAATCTTGAAGCTTTGATGAACATTGGCAATCCCAAATAAATTGCTTCTTTAGAACCACTTTTCAGTTGCATTATCTCTTTGATCCTCCTCTTTACCTCCTGCTTTGTGTTTTTACTAAAGAATACACTTGACTTCAATTTATTCATCCTTTGACCAGAGATATCTTCATAAAATTGCAGAGCTAAGTCAATATAATAAGCTTCTTCAGGATCAGCTCTTGTCATAATTAATAAATCATCAGCAAAGCAAAGATGATTGATGGCAGGGCTATTCCTGGATAACTTGATTCCTTTGATCCACTTCTCATTTGCCACAAAATTCAAAATTCTAGATAGCATCTCAGCACACAAAATAAACAGGGTAGGGGACATGGGGTCACCCTGTCTAATGCCTCTAGATGCATTAACAGTACCATAAACACCACCATTGAGTAGAACAGAATAATTAACTATTGTAATGCATGTCATAATTCTATCAATCAACAGGGGAGGGAAACCATACCACACTAGCATCTGTTTAATAAAGCTCCACTCCAATATGTCATATGCCTTTTCCACATCATACTTGATCACCATGAGACCACCTTTGCCTGTCTTCCTCTTGAGTGTATGTAGCACCTCATGGAGTAAAATCAAATTGTCTTGTATGTGTCTCCCTGGAACAAAGGCTGCTTGGCTTGGATTAATGATATCTTGGAGGAAAGGCTTCAATCTCTCACAGATGATTTTAGCTATCACTTTATATGGGATGTTGCATAGACTAATAGGTCTAAATTGACCTACTTTGTGTGCAGATATAGTTTTGGGTATGAGGGCAATTATAGCATCATTTACACCTTTTGGCATCACCCCATTTCTGAAAAAATCCTTTACCAACTCACATGTGTCGTGACCAATAATACTCCAATATTTCTTGTAGAATAAAGCTGAGAAACCATCAGGACCTGGTGCCTTGTAGCTTCCCATTGCACACAGTTTCAAATATAGTGTCATCACTAGGAATTGCATATAACTCATCCCACTTTGATGCATCCACTACATTGGGGACCATGTCTACCGACCATTCAGGAATGCTAGGAGAATTTGTAGTGAATAATGTTTTGAAATAATCACAGAAGGCATTACCTATCTCAGATTTGGAGTTAACCCAAGATCCATCTTCTAATTGTAGAGCTTCAATCCTGTTTCTCTTCCCTCTAACAGCTGCACACACATGGAAGAATTTTGTGTTGGAGTCTCCTTCTCTGAGCCATTGTATTCTAGATTTTTGTTTTAAGTTGATCTCCTTTCTGTTAAGTAGTTCTTGAACCCAGTTTTTGACATCCTTTTCCAGCTGCACATCTAGTACCTCTTTACTCTGCACTTCTATAAGTGTGTTGTAGGCTTGCTTCAGTTGAGTTTCAAAGTTTCCAAATGAGACTCTATTCCACTTTGAAAGGGCCATTCTGGTTTTCTTCTGCTTCTTTATCCATTTGTCCTCCATAATATAGCAATTCTGAGAATTCCAAGCATCAGAAATTACATTTTGACAATTGGGGTCTCTGATCCACATGTTCTCAAACCTGAAAGGCTTGTTAACTCTTTCAACATTATAGCAATTATCCAAGATTATTGGGACATGGTCAGATGTAGCAGCAGTTCTATGAAAAACAGTAGCATTGGGGAAATTTAATGTCCATTCCACATAAGCAAATGCTCTATCTAGTCTCTGTCTTATGGTTCTCCCAGGTTGCCACCCATTAGACCATGTGAATTTAGCACCAACAAATCCTAGATCAATCAAACCCATTCTAGAGATCCAATTGTGAAGTCCTTTGTCAGAGGGACTCTGCACCAATCTCCCCCCTTTCTTATCTTTCTGACTGCTCACATCATTGAAATCCCCAATAATCACAAAAGGCATTTCACAAGATTGAGTTATGAAATGGATTTGTTCCCACATTTGTTCTCTCAAAACACTAGAGCAAGGGGCATAAATGCAGATTAGAATCCAATGGGGTAGTTCCCCTTTTTCATACATTATAGATGTGATCATATTATCATTGCTATAAATAACTTCACACCTTCCTTCCTCATTCCAGGCAAGACACAAGCCACCAGACTTGCCTTTAGGTTCCACACCAAAACAATAATCAAATCCATTAAACTCTAGTCTTTTTTTTTTTGTATTTTTCCAGAGCTATTTTTGTTTCAGAAATAAACATCCACTGGATATTCTCCAGCTTTATTAAGGACTTAAGCTGTTGAATTGCAGAGGCATGTCCTAACCCTCTGCAATTCCAGCACATATCTCTCATGGACCAGTTGGGGGCATGGTCAGGCCCGCCTCCTCAGCCATAGATGTCTTAGTCTCCTCCTTTTTCCTTTGATTCCTTTCTTTGCTTCGAAAAATTCCATATGGTCCCCTTGTTATCATTCTTCTTTATGGCAGCATTTTCATTGTTGTAAAGCTCTCACCAGTTTCCTTGTCCACGTTTGGTATCTCAATTATTTCCATCTCTTCTCTTTGTTTCATCTCCTCCCCACAAAACTTGGTCTTTTTCTTCAACTTCCTATCTTCAGGGAGCTCTATTTTCTGAAACTCCCTTTTAAGTTGGACCTTTGTTCGGAAATCTTCTGCAATGAACTTATTAATCACCATCCGCCTTGTTTCTGCTTTGAACGCCTCCATGTCCAGTTCATTTGATTGTCCATCCGTCTGAAGCCTCCTATGACTGTCTTCCTCCAATCGATTTTCTTCATCTTCAACGTTTTCTGCTCCTTCTTCATCAATTTCCCAGATTCGTGCCCTAGCCTTTGAGTTCGTTCCCAATTCGTCAGACGGTGCCGTTCTACTCATATCTACCTGTTGGTCAGAGCATTGACTTAAGGCCTTTTCAATCAGGCTCATTGGGCCTCCTTTATGTGAATGTAGGAGATCCAGACTTATAGGGCTTGGGCTTTCATTGAAAGAAATATTTTAATTGATAACACTGGGCCTATTATAATCTGGCCCAAATCTTTTCTCAGGCCCATTTATATTTCCATCATCTTCCACGCTCATGTCCCTTTGCTCCTGTGCAACCCTAATCTTCTGAAATTGGTTCTTATCCGTTGTTGGTTCATCCAGCTCATTGTGTCGTACGTAGATAGTACCAATACGTGCACGTTTCTCGTCAATTGCTGATATTTTTTCCTCAGGTACGGAGGGTATTGGCAATTTCGTCGCATCTTCCTTTGCCAGCTGTAACTTTCCTTTGTTGCATACCACGCGTTGTCCTAGATTGTCCTTTGGTCACGCACCACCTCTTTCCCTTTTTCCGATTGCAACCCTCCGCTTTGATGTTCTCCGGTCAGGGTTATGCTAGATCTTTCTTCCATCCTTCTGCTACCAAATCCCCACCGTTTTCCATCTTTTGCTCGTAGGTGTTGTCCATATCCAGCATTGAGACCCTTCTCCTGTGAGAGATGTTTGCATTCCACCATTTCATGCCCAATACGCCCGCATCGGAAGCAAAAATTCATAAGCTTCTCATACTGAAACACAATCGAGCTTGAAGATCCATCTTTCAATTGTAAACAGAACCCTCTCTCCAGGGGTTTAGAGGTATCCACCGTGACTCTTGTTCTCATGAGGGACATAAGAATCTCTTCTTCATTCTTTTCATTGATAGCGTCGATTCCAACAATTGTTCCTATCACTTTTCCTATCTTTTTGGCGTTCTTGACAACCAGTTTTTCCAGAGGTAGTCGATGAACTTGAACCCAGAAATCACAATTCTTAAAACAGAGCTTTTCTGGGTTTGTTTCTTGCTGGAATTTTCTCATCACCATAATATTGTTCTGGACAGTCCAAGGGGTTCCTTCCCAAACCCTAGCACAATATTCATCGCATTCAAATACGAAAATAAAGAGATTCTCACCTCTAGCAGTGACGGTGAAGCTTGCTTTGATTTTCCATATGGCTTTGAAAATTGATTCAATCGTCTGCTGCCTAATCTCTCTTTTTGTGAGTACTTTCCCATAAAGGCATCGTTTACTAAGTGAATCGAGTGCTCCTTCTCCATCTTCCAGGAGCAGAGTTGTAGAGATCTCAGATTCATCCATTTTTCACGGGATTTCTGAGTTCAGAAAAAGAATAATAAAAGAAGGTAGATAAGAGTGGAAAAGATGAGAGAAGGGGACGAATATTGTGATTGATGTAGAATAAACTGAGAAAACAGAACTTTTCCGGCGAGTGGATCTCGCCGATAAAGAAACCTGAAAGGTATAATAGCTAGAAGACAAGAGTTTGGAGAGAAAACCTCTCACTACTCTCTCTCTAGATTTGACATGTCCTTGGAGTTTAAACTCACTACTAATAATCAGCTTTTGTCTTGACGGATAGAGAGAAGCTATGACCCTGTGACCCTCAACTTCCAGATATCTCTCCACCGAGTAATTATTGCTTGCTCCAAGAGCAAATATAACATAGTGCTCTAATCAATACATAACTGGACACGTCAAGAACATGTAGGAAATCCACTTTCTTTTGTCTGCCACTAATTCTCTTTCTTCCTGACGTGTCATGTGCTGTATAGTAAGAGCAAAATTCACGTAATTTGTTCTAGAGCAAACAAAAATTTCTCCTCTCCACCATAGCTCTGTATCCACTGCACACAAATTATCAGAAATTCCCAACTGGAGAAGATTTCATCTGCATGCTTGAAAACCGTACATGGTACTAGATTTTGAAGCGAGAAACAAAAATTAAGAATTCTGGTGTCCCTGTGCAACAGCAAACATGCTCAGAAATAGGGGTGCAACTTGGGCGGGTTGAACCCGACCAACCCGAGCCCAACCCGAACTTAAATAAGGCCCGGACACATAGATTTTGTAATTTGGACGGGCTTAGACAGCAATTATCAGCCTGAATTGCAATTAGGGTCGGGCTTGGGCACAAATATCAAACGACGGGCTAACCCGAATTGCCCGATTTGCATGACAGCTGCGTATAAAAATTATATTTTGAAAAAATTATGTAGCATATGTAACATGAATATGCTACTTTTCTTTCAAGTATTAGTGATGTTTTTAATAATTGTTTTGTTCTCCAACAAGTTGATTTGTTTTTTCGAGAACAATTAATTATTCTCTTGTATTTTTAAGAAGATATTAAGTTTAGTGTACTAGCCCGAATTCAACCCGAACCCGAATTGATTTACACGAATTTGCACTCGGACGGGTTGACAATGATTCTAACTTGGGTCGGTTTGGGCTTGGGCAGCCACGACAGAACTCGGGCTCGGGCTTGGACAGGGGTGCCAACCCGTCCAGCCCGCCCGAGTTGCAGTCCTACTCAGAAAGGAGCTGAGAAAAAACAAGAATTTAATTATGTGTCATTTGTCTGAATTCCCGAAGGTAAGAAAGTAACAGTTGATACCCCAAATGTTTACATTATAAGAATATAAACAAAATCTCCACTTTACTGTTCAGCCATAGTACTATCACACTCCACAAATCTGAAACAAACTTAAAATGAATAAAAAAACTATTCCAGCATTAATGAAAACAAGTTTGGAATTATGACCGACATAAAATTGACGAGTAGCTTAGAATGCAACTGCTACCCCCACAAGACTAGAAATGAGCTTCGACCACAGGTCACATATGTTTATCAACTATCAAAGGAAATATAGCACACGGGCCACATAATCAAATAAGTTTCATCTTCTTTTTCCCTCTATGTTGTAAAATGGCCAGTATAGCACCTAATCCATGTGGGTAACCCTGGATGTTTGAGAAGAAACTTAGAAAGGATGAATATCATCCTCGGATATGCATGTCAGGGGAACCATAAAGTTGCTACTGTATACGCTTTGAAATGCAAACCCGTGGCCAAACGTCTCTTTCTGGTGACAAATAATGCATTGGGGAAGGTCTACACTGGGTGGAACCACGAAGACAGGCCAACGACCAATATCATATCTATAGCGGGCCTGAAATCCAACATAAGCTTGCCAGATACATCTAGCATGGATAGACTGGTTGCAACTCACACAGTGATAGAAATACCTAGGGGTTACATCTTCTTCACAAATTTCACACACATATTCTTCGACACCTTCAACTGCTGAATATGTCAATGAAAAACCATGTTCATCATATCTGTGCTTGATAATTTTGGGCAAGAGAGCACAATACGTGTCCTAACATCTTATTTATGCATTAGGTAAATCTTTTTTTTTTTTTTTTTGCAACAAAATGTCCTAACATCGCTAAGTAAGTGAATATATGAAACATGGCAAAAAAAAAAAAAAAAAAAAAAAAAAAAAAAAAACAAACAAACAAAAAAAAAAAAAAAACAAATTTGAAACCATGCGCATCGATTTTATCTAGCATTCGTTGTGCTAACTTGTGAACCATTCCAAACTCCTTATGTGAGCTTTCAAGATGCGGCAGAAATTAACATTCTCCATATAATAATCACACGCTTTCCAACCTGCATCAGAATATTTTCACAAACAGTTTTTAGATAAATCACATTAATCCAGCCCGCTAATCCTGCCCACTTCAGGCCCCAAAAGGATAGCTTCCACTTCCATCACAGCCTTGATAGCTGATTTGGCATTTGACTTTTACTCAAGATATGTAAGCAGCGGTACGCACTGAATACATTGCTGCCCCCAAGCCATTCATTTTCTGATTTTAAAAGATTCTCAAATATTATCCCACAATTAGGCCTTCTTGAACGAAACAAAATCAGTATGAGCTAGACTTGGGACCGTAGCCGGATAAAAAAATGGCCCCTGAAAGTATTTATGCTCTTCCAATTTTGTCGGTACACGGCCATGAACATCAACATCCTACTCGATTCATTAGCCCTGCGGAAATTAAAAATCCAACGCAAGAGCCAACCTCACAATTTGATGTCATCTGAACCTTCCAGGGGAAAGGAAAAGGTTGAGGCAAACCAAATCTTCTGTACCAGAACCAGAATGTAATTCAGAGAAATATGCTTTAAAGTCAACTCTGACAATCTTGTTGTCATACTGAACATGTGGCACCTTATATCCTCAAGTCATTTTTGCAAGAGGTCCCAACAGGCAATACACCACTCAAACAATGCTGAATAAAAAATACATATCTTTTCTGGCCCATGTAATTTACTTTTCATACCTTCAAAGACTATCCTTTTTTAAATTCAGTATGCCTTGTTCAAACTTCATTTACCATCCCTTTGAAGAATGTAGCATTTGCCGGAACTTCTAAAATGTTTATGAAAACTCATAAGAAAAGTAATAGAAACTATTTTACCCATATAAGTTGAGTCACTGAACATTATAGTTATTCAGAATTACCATCTTGAAATGTAATAAAAGCAGCCCCTTTAAAACAAGGGTTGTCTGGAATACAACAATCAGTGTAGAAGGATATCAACCTTCTATTTCCCACTTTTCATGTAACCCCTTGATGACCATATCCTGACTGTGCAACACACACACACACACACACACACACACACACACTTCAGGCCTATGAACAACCTTTTTCTCTTTCACATTCACGATATCATTTGTTGGAAATACTTGGGCACCGTAACATTATGGATTGGTGAGTGAGTTGAGTAATCATTCTCCAACGTGTTTTTAACTAAGAGAGCTATATTAGAATCTTCAAAATTCCTTAGACACCTTCCATCTTTGCTAAGAATACGTTACCCTCTTTTACATGTGATATGCCTTTTCCTTCCCCCATTCAGCAACCAGAATCGCAGAATCAACTTATCCAGATTTTTACAAAGCGAGACAGCTGGAAACTAGATCGAAGATAAGTATTACAAAGGTAGAACAACTAAGACTAATTGTCATAAGTCCGTTTACCAGCTCACATAGAGACCCTCCATCCGTTAAATTTTCATCGAATTTGGTTACAATGTTATAAAAAAAATCACCCTTACAACATCCACAACCAAAGGGAAACCCAAATATGTGTCATCAAGAATTTTGTACTTTGTTTGATCACCTCTGTTTGGATTAAAAATCATATACGATGTCTCAGATTAAGATCATTGTCTAGCCACTGTACTGAAACTCGTGAAGACGCAGTTGAAAAGAACCAGTAGGTTCAAGGTGTTATAAAGGGAAACAAATGTGCTGGGCGCAATTGCCAGTGTCACATAAGTTCGATGTTGATTGAATAAGGCTACGACATAAATAACAAACAATATGCCATCCTCAACTTACTTGTCTCCCTTATAATCCTAGAACTTGACTTTCATTGTCATGCCCAACTTATTGTTCCCTCAATGCATCTACTAAAGTAAAGCAAATGATGTCTTGCAGAACCAGTTAATTATTCGAGAATAGCGTATATAGGTCATACCTTTACCAAACAACTGAGAAGGAAACCAACCTCTGGCTCACAGAAGAAAAAAAAAACCTACATAGATGACTGAATTGGGAAATCATGATTTGGCTTTGAGTAACAAACCAGATAGAGGGAAGAGTGCTAACGGTAACTACACGAGTTTTCAGTTAAACTGAATGAAGCAGATATTGATTGTGGCGTAGTGATTCATTTATAGAACATGAATTTTGCTTATAAGTTTTAACAGAGTAGTCAAGCTTCCTCTGTCAAGTTGTAAGAAATCTTCCCCAAAAATGAGTAATTTTAATGATAAATAGTAGAACTGCAGAACCCATTCATTGGTATACACAAGACAGAACTAAAACTTGTAACAAATAAAACAGAACACTACAATTTCCTAACTCCTTTGTTAGGTGATATGGGAAATGAATCGTCTCTAAGGCTTCGTTTGGTGTTTTAGTGCTGTTTGGTTGGATGTAAAATGTTTTCCTGTAAATTTTTTTCCCTTAAATGATGTAAAATGATTTACACATTTCAAATCCGTAAGCCATTTTCGGAGAGTGGAGGAGCACAACTCATACTAACACCTCCACCACCACTCACTACAACAATTCTGACCTGTGCCGACCATTTTCTTATCGACAAGCAATTCTGTGTCGACAGTTATATGATTTATCTACTGAATTTGTGTTTGTCGATATAACTTGTCAATACTGTCAACTTTTACAAATTTCAGGTTAAAAAATTGTCAACAATTGGATGCGCTAAATTTTCCCGCTCCCGATAATAAAATAGGTGACAAACATAATATCTAATGACTCACAAATTCGTCAAAAAATCAAAACACATTATTTTGGAGGGTAATGATAAATTATTCCCGCACTTCTAAAATGTTGGAGGGAATCAGAATAAACAATTAAACAAAACATTAACTCTCTCACACACATCACTCTCAACCCCCGTCTCTCAAAATCCCTCTGAAACCCTCTCTCATCACTCTCCCGTCTGTCTCAAACTCTCTCAATCTCAATCTCAATCTCAATCTCAACCGAAATCTCTCTCAAAATCGCGTGATTCTCTCTGAAAATCCTTCGATTAATCCCCTTCATCACTCTCAATCTCTTTATCTTCTCCATCGGGCGATCCCCTTCATCAGTTTGTGAACGTGACAGTCTGGGTTTCTTGTGGGTCGATCCTCTTCATCAGGTATGATCTTCTCTCACTATTTCCTCTTCTTTTCCTTTCATTGTGTGTTCAATTTCATCTGGTTGATGAACTAGGGTTTCCTAGATGAGATCAACACAGTTTGAATGGGGGAAATCGGGGGTTTTGCAGATTTAGGTTAATTTTGCGGATTTATGTTAATTACGAAGTGACTGCGCACATATTTGACCCAATTTTCAGATTGCATGTTCAGTTTATTTTAGTTCATGAACTAGGGTTTTATGCTATTTCTTAAAAATTGGGGCTTTTATGTTTGTATTGGAGATTGGACTGATCATTTTATTTTCTGAATGATTTGGTTTGTGTTTGTTCAGGTTGCTGAGGTTTTTTGATGAGAAGCTCATTGCCCTGGACCCGATAAAGGTTCGTAGTTAGACTTGTACTTGTTTTGATACATGTTTCGTGGAAAAATTTGCGGCTTTTGCTGTGTTGGTTATGATATTTGTCAAAGTAAACTGACAAATTTTGGACTGAAACTGCTCATATATGTAAAGGGTTTAATTTGTGATATTGTCAAAGTGAACAATTAAACCGAATAGTCATAGCTGCATATACAACATTCTGCATAGTTGTATTGGTGTTGACGTTGTTATTTTATTGTTGATTCCGTTGGTTGCACAAATAAACTGAATACTCACTGCGCATCGGCCTTGGCAAAGTGTTATCGTTGTAGCTGTTTTTGTGTCTTTGTTAGACATTTGGAAAATCATAGGCCTCCTCTTGTCTGAAGCGGATCGTGTTGCCTTTCAGCTTGTTGTATTAAATGTGCATGTGATACGTTTGTATTTGCGAGTTTATTTTTTCTGCGGTCCACTTCTGAAGTTGGGAAACTAGCGCGAGGATACTGAGATTTCTTTAATCTTTTTGTGATACTTGAAAGAGGAGTTCTATATTTGACTGTATTTGGTAATTGATTGTTAGTAAATTTTTCAATATTGCTTCGATTTGTGGATCTTAAGCTGTGTTATGGTTCAGCCTGTTATGAACGTTATATCACGTGTTTTGGTTCGTCATTACTTAATTACAGTTCACGTTTGCCTCTTTTTAATACTCATTGGCCGTAGAGTATCTGTTTGTTATGCTAATTTGGTCGCAGTTGAGTTTGTTTCCTTACGACATTCTGTTGTATCCACAATGTGTAATTACTGTATTCAGATTTAATTGAGAGTATAAACAATGTTTTCTGCTGTATTTCGATTGTACTTGTCTTTGTTAACTCTGTCGTTGAACTGCAATTAATGGATAAGTACTAATCGTCATGTAATACGGTTTGTCAGGTTATAGATATAGTTGAGCACAAGGAAGCTATTACTAGTGGATTTGGTGAAAGATCTTAATTAACAGGTGCTTATAAGGTTATTTGTCTCTTCATCTCGCATCAAAGGTAATTTTTCTCACCTACTCGCGGAAAAGTATGCGTTATTTTATACTGGTTTGTGCATTTTTTACAATGCTGTTTCATAGCTTCATAATCCTAATCTGTTGTAGTAATTGATGACTCTGTATTGTACATTTTTGTGTTAATTTGCTTAACACCAACTGTCGTATAAAAACTTACGACGTATAAACTGCATATAGGTATTCATGGATCGAAGTTGGATTGGTTTAAATGATAAATGGTGTCAGGAATATGTTGATGGAGTGTCTGATTTCATTTCTGTTGCGAGTCGGCACACTGATGAAAGGAATAGAATACGTTGTTCGTGTTCTAGCTGCAATAATGTTTACTATTTACCGGTTAACGTTGTAAGAGGACATTTGCATGCAAATGGTATGCTTGTAGATTACAGAAAGTGGGTTTTTCATGGGGAAGATTACGGTTTACGTACGGTTGATGTGATTGATTCGATGGATGTTGTAGACGACATTCCTGAGACACGTCTTGACCTTGAGGGTTGATAGGGAACTTACAAGAGGGACTGCTTACTGGTAATCATGGGGATGCTATATCATCCGATGAACCAAATGCAGAAATCGGGGAGGGTGACAAATTTGTTAAGTTGTTAAGCGATGCTCAATGTGAGGCTTATCCGGGTTGTCAAAACTTCTCTAAGCTGTCCCTTATAATAAGGTTGCTACATATCAAAACGTTATGTAAATGGAGTAATAAATCGGTGAACATGGCATTCGATTTGATTAGAGAGTTAGTGCCTTCCGGTCACACTCTACCAAAATCCTTTTATGAAGTTAAAACTGTCTTACGAGAACTTGGTCTTGGCTATGTTAACATCCATGCATGTCCAAACAATTGCGCTTTGTATTGGAAAGAAAATGAAAAGTTGGATCACTGTCCCAATCCCGATTGTATGGAACCTAGATGGAAGGAAAGTAAGAATAAAAATGGAAGGAGAATTCCTCGAAAGGTTCTTAGGTATTTTCCTCTGAAACCCAGGCTTCAGAAACTATTCATGTCAAAAACTGTTGCCAAGGATATGCGATGGCACAAGGAGCAGCGTGTCCAAGACAGCAAAGTCATTGGACACCCTGCTGATGCTAAGCAATGGCAAGATTTTGACAAAGAACATGAATGGTTTGCTGCAGATCCTCGTAATATTCGATTGGGATTAGCCAGTGATGGATTTAACCCTTTCAGTAATATGAGTAGCACATATAGTATGTGGCCTGTAGCTCTTATTGTTCACAATGTGGGTCCTACGCAAGTTATGAAAGATCCATTTATTATGATGTCGTTATTAATTCCTGGCCCTAAATCACCGGGAAATGACATCGATGTTTACTTGCGTCCATTAATTGATGATCTCAAAGAGTTTTGGGAACATGGGGTTGAAACTTATGATGCTTATTCCGGTGAAACATTTAAGCTGCATGCTGCACTCATGTGGACAATTAACGACTTCCCTGCATATGGTATGTTGTCCGGATGGAGTACAAAAGGGAAACTAGCGTGTCCTCCGTGTAACAAAGAAACTCATCATATAAGATTAAAGTACAGTAAGAAACAGGCATATGGGTCATCGTCGGTTCTTACCACTCAATCATCCTTGGCGTCGCAATAAAATATTTAATGGCAAATATGAGCATAAACCAAAGCCGAAGGAGTTATCGGGGGATGATGTTCTTGATCAGTTGAAGTTACTTCCTGCACATTTAAAGTTCGGAAAGACTTTAAATAAGAAGGGAAAGATTTCAACTAGTAAGAAGAGAAAGCGAAGTGAGCCCGAATTAAACTGGACCAAAAAAAGTATATTTTTTGAATTAAGTTATTGGCGGTCACATCAACTCAGACATAACTTGGATGTCATGCACGTAGAGAAAAATGTTTGTGAGAGCGTGGTTGGTACTTTGATGAATATTGACGGTAAAACGAAAGATCATCTTAATTCGCGTCTGGATTTGGAGGATCTGCGTATTAGGAAAGATCTACAGGTACAACCGGATGGTGTTATTCCTCCAGCACCCTATAGTCTGGATGCTGCTGGAAGGAAAAACATGTGTGAATGGTTAAAATCGATTAGATTTCCTGACGGCTATGCTTCGAATATATCTCGTTGTGTCAGTAGCAACGATAACAAGATAATTGGCATGAAAAGCCATGATTATCATGTACTGTTACAACGGTTGCTCCCCCTTGCTATACGTGGGAACTTGAGCAAACAAGTTTGCGAAGCATTAACTGAACTTAGTATGTTCTTTAAAGAGCTGTCTTCTAGAACTTTGATGGTCGAGTGCTTGGAGAGATTAGAAAGGGATATTGTGGTCATACTTTGTAAGTTGGAGTTGATATTTCCTCCTTCTTTCTGGGATGTTATGATTCACTTGCCAATCCACCTTCCTCGAGAGGCAATGTATGGGGGTCCAGTTCAATATCGCTGGATGTATCCCATTGAAAGGTAAATTTTATTGATAGGTTTGCGGTTTTTAAATTTTATAATCTGCCATCAACTTCATTTATGATTCTCGTATGTATCTTTACCTGAACAGATTCCTTTACACACTCAAACAATATGTTAGAAATAAAGCTCGACCCGAAGGTTCAATTGCCGAGGCCTACATCGACAATGAATGTCTAAATTTTTGTTCGATGTATCTCCACGGTGTTGAAACAAGATATAATCGGGAAGATAGAAACCAGGAAGCAGTTAATTACAGGAAAGGAAATACACTGTCTGTATTTTCTCGTCCTGCTCGGCCTTTGAATGCCTTGCAAAATGAAATGATGTCACCTGCAGAATATGATCAAGTCAGGTGGTTTGTTTTACACAACTGCGAAGAAATTGATCCGTATTTAGAGTAAGTCTTTTTTCGGTACTTATATTCGTTTGTGAAAACATCAATCTATTGTTAAAAAAAAATCAATCTATTGTTCAAAAAATTGACAATTGAATGTGGTCACTGTAAGCATCGTGAAGAAATCGAGTTCAGCGACTCCACTAATGTGGAGCAAAGACATGAGAATGAGTTTGCTGGCTGGTTTAAGAAGCTTGTAAGACATCTTGCCTAATACCAATCGTTATTGTATGTTGGAATTTGTAGTGAATAGGTTCTGAAATGTTTTCTCCTTTACCCAGATGGTTCAAAAGCGCATAGACAAGTCTGCAGAGGCAACTGATGACTTGTATTCGCTTGCATGTGGTCCTGATAAACGCATTAACCGGTACACGGGATGTGTTGTTAATGGAATGAGGTTCCACACTGCTGCACGCGATGAAAATCGCGTGACACGGAACTCTGGAGTTCTTGTCCAAGCCGACCATAAGGGCAAAGAAATAGATTTTTATGGTGTTTTAACAGATATCATTGAGCTTAGTTATTTGGGTGGGAATCGTGTTTTTATCTTCAAGTGCAATTGGTTTAATACAGGAGACCCGAAGACAGGGATTAAGAAAGATAAGTACTTCACAAGCGTTAACATAAGTCGTTCATGGTAAAAAAAAGGATCCTTATATACTAGCGTCGCAGGCTCAACAAGTATTCTATGTCCCTGATGTTATTCTCGATAAAAACTACAGGATAGTTCAAAAAATACAACCTAGAAATTTGCATGACATACCAGAACTTGCAGAAGAAACAAGTAACCATCAGGGCAAAGACTTTTATGTTGATGATGCATATCAGCAACCATTTAATGCTGGAATTAATGATATGTTTGAAGTTGATGATGAAGTTGACATTAATGAAACCGTTGACGAAGATACAACAGACGATGACTATGAAAGTGACGAAGAACAGAGTTCTGGTGACGACGATTACCAAAGTTCGGGCGACTGCAGCGATGGTAGTCACCGATATGATGATGGTGATGCTGACGATGACGACGACGACGAAGATACAGATTTGGGAGATGACAATTAATTTGATTTTTCATATATACTTGCCCTAGACTTCTCATGCTGAATTAATAATTTATTCGTCTTAGCTAGTTCATCATTTCTTTCATGATTAAAACATTCATGTCGTTATCTCAGTTTATTTCATACATTTGTCATGGGGTTTGTGTTGATTTTGGAACTGCATACATATTTATACTTTGAGATGAATAATACTTTAACGTTGCTTGGACTGTTTGTACCCTTTTTATTTGTACTTGACTCTAGGCTATGGAGACGTTTGGAAAGGTACGTCGGTCGCTCCGGTTAACTCCATCCAAGTCCACCAACGGCATAAGTGGACTGGTTACTGCTCAAAAGAAGATTAAGGTGGAGGTAAGGCTCATAATATTATAGCGTAAACATTTTTTCGAGACTCCTTTGTTTTATTTATTTTGATAATCGTGTTTTTTTAGTTGTTTAACTTGCAGTTAAGTACAACAGTTGTATTAAATTTTTGCGGTGTCGTCACTTATGTCTCTATTTTCCTGTACACAGAATGCAGCCCGGGCCAGTGGTACAAGGAAATGTTCTACAGTCACCAGTACCAGGTCACCGACTAGTATCCGACAGGAGCCATCGAATCCCACTGACAGCGGAGTGTTGGGAGACAACATCATAGACTGCAACGCCAAGGGTATAAATTTCTAATTTCGTCGTTCACATTTCATTTCTTCAATACTTGTAACTCTTAACGTAAGTTGTTGAGATTAAATTTTGCATTATTCTGTAGGGTCTACGGGTGCACAATTGCAGAAAAAAAGTAACAACTCCGTTCGACTCCCACAAGGATGGTTGGCTGCAAATGCCGATAAGCTTGGTATTGTTCTCTTTAGTCCCTCATTTCTAATTAGACACATTCAGTTATGCTTGTTCGTCGATTCCTACTCTGATTTGCATTATGTTTACGCAGGATTGTCCTCCGGGAAAAACCAAAATAACAAGAAAAAGGCGCACAAGTCAGTTACCTCTCAAACCCAGCCGACAACCATGGGAATGGAGCCCGACAATGCAGCTGTGACTCAGGGTGGCCCCGTTTCCCAATCAGCAAGTCAGTGCGTATCCACAAGAAGTACACCAATTACGACAAAAACCAGTGTTGCAGTGGAACATGTTCTGAACCAGTCAAGTACTACTGTCGGAATGACACAAAAAAACCAGGTTGATAATGATGTTGTGGTACGTAGCTATTTAAGTTAGACGTAACAGAGCTATTCAAAGTGAATTTGAACTGTCTGTGCTTATGTTTGTGTGTGTACACTGCATACAGAACATAGAATCTCAAAGCCGTATAAGGAGATCCCCTAGATTGACTCCCAATAGGAATATCACCACTCAAACAATTCAAGACCCTACTTCTGACCGAAGGGAACAGCGTAATCTGAATTCAACCGGTACCGTGGGAGTGGCAGACGGAAATGTAACTGAATGTAATGAGGTAGCAACAGAAGCAGTTTAATCGTGATGGTTCATGTTTTAATAACTTGTGTATGTTTATGATGTCACCAATTGCGCTTTACGTGATGGCACAGGATGTTCGCAAAAGGAAAGCTGTTCGACTCTCACCTCGTAGCCTGATTACTAGACTAGCTGCAACAGATGTGGTTGTTGATCCTGTCATACAAGAAAGAACCTCTGTGGAGCATAATTCAGTCAACCCCGGTAAAAAAATCACTTCATGTACCTGTAGACAATTCCTTGTGATTTAAAGCCACCGCGCTTTAAAATTAATTATTTGTACTTATTGTAATTAATGCAGGATGACAAACCAGGAAAAAGGCGCGGAAGAACTCTGTTGCAACTGCGCAAGTTGAAACTGAGGATGTCCATGACAGTGATGCAGTACTATTGGTGATATCTGTAACTAATTTTGGCTTCATTGGCATTCCTTGCACTGTAATTAGCTTGTCAAACTCTGTGATGCAGGTTGCGACACATGATGTAAGCGCAACGGATGTGGTTGCTGATTCTGGTATACGTGAAAGATCCTCCGTGGAGCGTAATGCAGTCAACCCCGGTACAAATATCTCGTACTAAACCTGTAGATAGATCGTTGTGTTAAAAAAGCCATCACAATTTCACTACTTCTAGTTATTGTAATAAATGCAGGATCGCAAAACAGTGGACAGGCTCGGAAGAACGTTGTTGCGAGTGCTCGATTGGAAACTGAAAATGTCCATGACAGTGATGCGGTACTATTGATGATATCTGGGTTTATTTTTTGCTTAATTGGCATTTGTATGCGCTTTAATTATGTTGTGGACCTCTGTGATATCGATGCAGTTTACGGTACATGAGGTTGGGACAGCAGATGTGGTTGCTAATTCTGTTAGACGAGAACAAAGCTATGTGGAGCGCAATGCAGTGAACCCCGGTAAATGAATCGCGTATTATACCTGTACATAAAATCTTGTATTATAAAGACACCACCATTTCAAACTACTTGTAATTGCTGTAATGTATGCAGGATCACAAACCAGGAAAAAGCCTCGGAAGAACTCTGTTGCAACTGCTCAAGTGGAAACGGACAATGTCCATGACAGTGATGCGGCTATATTGATGATATCCATACCTAAGTTGTGCTTAATTTCCAGTCCTTACACATTAATTAACTTGTGCAACTCTGTGATGCAGGTTATGACACATGCTGTTGGTGTAAGAAGATCTCATCGACTCACACCTACTAGGTTGGGGAAAAGAGCAAATCCAGCATCAACTCCCAGGATGAGTGGTCGGACCAACTCAAGGACAGATGTCGAAATGGAAGAGCTAAATCTATCTGACAATGACATAGCTACTGATGTAAGTACCAATACATCGGAGAATATATGTTTCTTCAGTCTCTTTAATTACACTATGTGGCGAACTATCTATAACATAGAGTACTCATGTTGATTTTTTCTTGTAGGATGCGGTGCTTCATGATACACCGAGAAGGTCCATTCGACTGAATTCGACAAGGGAACAATCACCTCCAACTAACGAGGCAAATTCCGAGAGCAACTTCTGTGCTGAATGTATGTAACTTAAGTCGCATATTAAATACATGGAAAAATTCGTTTATTCTTTTCATATTTCATTACCAATTGGATGCTTGTTGTGTAAACATTGCATAAACTATTTGTTGCAGACCCGGAAAGAATTAGATCTCGACGAGGAGTGACTCGTGGACTGAAAGTTAGAAAGACCCTGAAAGATAAAGCTAAGATTCCTGTCAACATTCCTTTGGGGAAGCGCAGACCAGTGGGTGAAGGACATTTAGAGCTAACAGCCGAGGTTGGTGTTGCAGTTCGCATGTACGCGCCCGTTGAAGTACCGTCGTGGAGCGCTATGGATCCTCATCACAAGAAACTAATTTACGACCACCTGCAAGTGAGTTGGGTTATACGCGTTTCATTTTTCTTAAGCGTATGATCAATGAACTCAAATTTCATTTGCTATTCTCTGTCTATTTAGGGGATATTTGAGCTTGATTTCTCGAGGAAACATATTGTGCGTGCTATCAGTTCCATGTGCAGCAGATCATATAGTGACCACATATACAAGCTGCATAAGCATTACAAAACTTTCCGCAGCCCAAGTGAAACAAGGCGTCATCCTTCGCCACTTGTGAACCAGAATGATTGGAATACATTGTGTCTTTACTTTGAGTCTGAAGCCTGTAAGGTAAAACAAATACAAGACTTTGTCGTACACAATTATTCATTTCTTCCAATTTTCTTTTTCCGGAAAATACGTATATTAAATTTTGTTGGCGTCATATGGCAGAAAAAGAGTAGAAGGGGTACTGAGAACAGACGACATGTCAAGAATCTTCATACATCTGGTTCGAAGACTTTTGTACAGCGCTTGCATGAGATAGTAATGCTTTTAACTTCTCTGATTTTTACATTACCATAACTTTAATGCTTAAACTTGTATTCCACTAAGTGTTTCTGTAAGAATCGGCCCCCTTATCTTCATTTACATGTAACACTCATTTACTATCTTGTATAGGAAAACCCGTCACTTATTGACAATTTCAAGACCACTCATTGCAAAAGTGGCACGAGCATCTGGATGTCGCGGGAGGCCCGTAATCTATATGTATGTTATACATTTCCTACGAAATTATTAATGTTTTGCCAGTAATTTAAAACTCAATCAACTGTTTTGAAATTGTTTTGAAATTACAGAATCAAATGATAGAAATGAGGGACAATGATGTGGATGGTGTCCTAACTGAAGAACAGATTACGGAGGAAGTGCTTGGAAAAAGGCGGGGTTTTGTAGCTGGCTACGGAGGCGGCGAGGTACCAAAATCTACTTGGACTTACGAAGATGGGAGGTCTGAATATCTTGCAAGGGCTGAAGAAGCTGAAAAGCTGGCGGAAGCAGAACGAAAAAGGGCAGAAGCTGAGTGTCGACGGGCAGAAGTTGAACGAAGAAGAGCAGAGGCTGCAGAGAAGCGTTCCGAAGCCCTGGAAAAGAGGATGAGCAATGTGGAGGCACTGATACTCAAGACTCTCCCCCTTCCAGAGGAATCTGAATCTGAGCCGGAATATGAGCCCGAATCTGAAGAGGAATTTGCAGAGGAATCTGAGCCGGAGTCCGTGTCGGAATCGGAGTCGGACACTTCAGACAGAGAATGAGGTAAGACACTTGGTACTTAAATTTGTATCTGGATAGAGTCGTAATATTATCGGATTTCTGTTCTTCAGTCATGCTTCGATTGCATTATTGTGGTTAGTTAGGGAGAAGGTTTTTTAAATGCATGCTGTTACTGGCTTGAGCAACCTGCAATTACTCGTCACTTGCCTGGGGTTTTTTTCCATCTCACCTTTACCTAACTTTACTGAAATTAGAAGTTGTAAAAAAGTGTCTGCTGTTTGATCACTATTCACGTGGATTGAGTATGTCGGTAACCTGTCTTCATTTGCCAGTTCCCATTCTTTGTATACGTATCCACTTATTAACAATTTATTAGTTTTGCTCTTTATGCATTTGAGGTTCTAACAAATACTTCCATTGTCGTAGTAATTTGAACATTAAATAGAATTGTAGTACTATGCGTATGACTGGTTTTGAAGTTCACTACGATTCGGTTCCAATTTCCGTCGTTCAAGTAACTGGTGAATGGCAATGGGATTCAGTTTAATTATAGGATTTCAGGCATCTGCACGAGTCTTTAGTCACGGATTTCTAGAGTTTAGAGCTGATTACATTACGTGAAGTTTATTACACTCAGTCTTGGCACAATCTGTTAGGCGAATCTTTAATTTGCTCTGGGTTTGCTGAGAAATTACATTTCATAATGTCAGAAGTGTTTGCTGTGTGTAACTTGCAAAGGCATGTTGCTTTCGACTTAATTCAGCTATCAAACCCAAGTGTTAGAATGTTTTCATCAATTCACAGATGTTGAATCCTTCCCTAATCATAATCAAATTCTGTATTTGTTATACGCAGTCGTAGATTGCTGTTTAAAAAGCCCTTCATGCCGTCCAGAAACTGTTATTTTCAACGGTACCAAATCCTTCTCCATTCTTTGTCCAAATGCTTAAATATGTTTATGAATTTAAATTCTGTCATCAATAGCAGTGTGTTAAGGAATCAAGTGCACAAGTGACTTCATCTATGAATATTTGCTGCAGGGGTTCGTGAATGGATCGAGAAGATTCGAGCTTTTTCGACGACCTGTTCGTGAATGGAGTGTATGTATGGTTCATGCCACGGAGTTTTGGAGCCACTAAGTCTGCTATGTCTTTTATTTCTGTTAACTAGACTACGAACCGGAATCACTTGTGTATTTGTTGAACTCATGTCTATCAGCTCGAATCTGCTTCGACTGAATATTTTGAACTGGGATGTGTGATGTTAAGTTTTATGCTGCTGTTTTGGGCAATCTGTGAATGTTGCTGAATGCAACTACTGTTTATGTTAAGTTTTATGTTAACTGCCTATTTATGGCATCTTGTTTATTTTTGGACACCATGTTTGGATGGTGTTCAAAAGTGTTTTTTTTTTATTAAGTTGTGATAAAGGTGACAAGCACGAATGTCACAAGAAAGATGAAGTGCCGTCAAACTTCTCTTCTACTGACTATTCTGGATGTCATCTATCTAAATAAACATGAAAATGTGTTTGTCGCCAGTTTTAAAGGTGACAAAAACACATAGTCAATAGAAAGAAACTACCGACAGAAACATTTGTCAATGCTTTCTCTTTCTGCAGACAAACATGACGTTTGTCGGCTATCACTCTAATGACGGAGCTATTGTGACTACGGATCGACAAACCAATTTCTGTCGGTAGAATATCTGCCGACAAATTTAAGTTATCTACCGACAAATTTCGCTGTCAACGGAGGCAGTATTTGTTGTAGTGACTACCACCTACCTCCACCATGACCCATCACCGCCACCAACCTTCACCGGTACCCATCACTGCTATTTCCGTCACGGCCCATTGTTTTGGCAAGAGTCAACCAAACACGAGAAAATAGTTACAGGGAAAGCTTTTTCACAAAAAACATTTTAGGCGTAAAATATTTTCCCTTGTAAAACATTTTACTGCGAACCAAACATAGCCGAAGTGCGTGTCATAACAACAGACACTCAGTAGCTAACCAAACAGTTAAGTGTTTAATAATTCAGGCGATTTTCCTTGTAGATGAAAACATATGAAATTTCCGTGAAGGTCAATTTGATAAATGAGAATCACAATCCCCCATTGTCATATGGACCACTGATGTTATTGAAATTGGAAAAAGTTGGTGATAATCCATGGAGGTTTCAAACATTGATTATGCGATATAGTTAGGAAACTAATAGAAGTAAGAGAACAAAGAGCAATGAAGTGCCTTGGGAAAACTTGAATTGTATCCCTTGATGTTCGGGACCTGTGGAACACGCGCACTTGAGATAATGGCATGATTTCTTTTAGTTTGTTTGTAACAGAATACATATATGTAATCTGGGTCGACCAATCCTACTTCTTGAAGGATGTGTGATGCTCTGAGCCAACCTACTTTTTTCGCAAATTGCATTGCGTTTACGCAAACCCTAAATGCATAAATTTAGTAAAAAAGTGGTATGTGTGAAGTAAAACGGCAAAGATGAGCATAGTGTTTGATTCAAATATTGCATGATTGATATGCTAGTAACTTGAGGAACTAATGGAATCAAAATTCTACATCCTGACACAGCAGAAGCGGACATACCTTGTGCAATGATGCAAGAAAGCGTTGGGAGATAATAAAGCGAGGATGCAACAACTACCTGTGGTAATGACAGTTGTTGTTCAAATTCTCCCAGGGGTGCTACAACAGCGATGTGACTGTACGGAAAATGATGCAATAGCAGTGACGCAAAATCGATCTCGGCCCCGCAGTGATGCAACAGGTAGGAGAAGAAAGCACGGGCAGAATAAACGGCGCGATTTCTCCTGATGCAACAGTGGATAATTTTGCAGGTTCCGTGTTCTGATTTATCGATTGTCACTCGATGGCGTTTGGTAATCGCCGCTTCTGCTGGGCATGGACAAATAGATTCGGACTTTGCCTCTGCATAGGTCAACGATTGGGTGTAAATCCCAGGCGAGAGGAAGAGTCACGACGGATGGAAAGAATGCTATTAGGTAGTTTTGTTCTGGGGTATTTTAGTCAATTCAAAAGGATTAAGAACACCAAAAGGTTATGAACAACACTACAAACTTTTAAGTAGTATAGAGATAGAGATTATTGAAGCAATATGTGTGGAATTTCTTACCGAAAAAGTAATGGGAGTTGACGATTTTGTGAAAATCGACAAAACTGACCACGTAGCTTATAGCATACGGCGCTATTCTAACAATCTATTGGTTGACCGAATAAAGATTTCTCAATAATCAATTCATTCGATGACCATAAACTGAAGAGTACAAGTGTTTAAATAGACGAAACAAACCTAACCCTAGACAGTTCGACCTAACGGGCTCGGCCCAATCTTCTAACTAATTAAATAAATAAATAGCTAATAAATAATACTAAATAACAATTAAATAAATAATTAATAATAATACTCATCCGTATACTCTGGCTCATCACGGTACCGCGGTGTCGTGCGTCTTCCCGTATCAACTCCCCCGCGGTTGAAAATCGCCTTGTCCTCAAGGCGGATCGCGGCGTTTGACCGACTGCGATAAGCGTTGCGTGTCTTGTAACTTGGCGGGTGAGGAGGCCAAAAGCGATAATTTGTGTACGCGAATGGGTCGTCGTCGTAATAGTAGCTGTAGTAGCTTGTCTTGCGTCTTGGTGTCCCAAAATAATCTTGATTGGGATAGCATTTGGATTTGGACTTGGGGTAATAATCTGGTATGTAATTGGACTCAAAACTGTAGTTGGGTTGAAGTGGAGAAGTAGACCCATGAGTTGAGTACTGTGGCAGGCCTGTTGAGGATGAAATAGGCCCAAAGTCATCAAGTAGCCCAAATTGAGTTGGAGCCCTAGATTGTTGCTGCTGAGGCTGGTACGGGTCTGGAGGCTCGTCCGCGCCGTGGAGGTGGCGGGTGGAGTTGCTGTGGAAGGCGGTGGTGGCTGGGGATCGTCGAGTCAGGGGCGATTGCGCCGGAGATGGAGAGACCGGTGGGGGGTTCGAATGGTCGCGAGGGATGTCTGGGGGTTCGCGCGGCGGATCTGGGTGTGATAGCTGCTGGAGCGCCGTCACTGGGTTTTATCCGGCGGCTTCGGCGGCGTCGGAGGTTCGACTGTGCTGGGCACGTGGTGGATGGGTAGCTTCATGGCGGAGTTCGCGCCATGGGAAGGGTTCTGAGCCTCCCAATTTGCGACAGCGGCTTGAAGGCGAATCTGGCAGGTCCCCAAGGCCACAAGCCGTGTTTCGACAATGGCCAAGGCGCCGTCCTGCTACTGTTGTTGGTCCTGCGAAGGAGGCGGCAATCGACCTTTAAGAGCAGCGACGGAGACTTGAATCGCCGCCTGGGTTTCCTCAATTGTGGTAATCCGGCGTTCAATCTCTTCGAGGGCCTGTGGTGTACCAGTTGGAGCTTCAATAGCGGCGACGGGGCTGGTCTCCAAAGCCGCTAGTCGTGCTTCGATAGAGGTTAGGTCCGTCTGCTGGTGTCGGGCTTCTAGGGCGGCGATCCGATCGCCCAAACTGGTTTGCAGGTCGCGGATTGCGGCCAGCAATTTTGCGCCAAGATCTTCCGAAATATCTGAGTTCGTCATGGCAACAACACCAAGTGAATGATGTAGATCTCCAAGTGAGACTCTGATTCGTGGGTTGGAAAGAGCTACTGGGTTGTTTTGATGCAAAGGGAGAAATAAAGAATTAAAGGGTTTGTTTTTGGTGGATTCAGAGGTGGCTTCGTGGGTTTGATGTACTGGAGGTGTACGGAGGTAAAAGGCGAGAAAAAAAAAAACAAGCTGCTTGGTTGCGGCTATGGTGTTGATGGTTTTTGTTTTGGTTTTGTGTGCGGGTAGCGAACGGCGCAGGGCTGAGGTCCTGTCCGCCGAGATCAATGAAAGCACCAATTTCTTACCGAAAAAGTAACGGGAGTTGACGATTTTGTGAAAATCGACAAAAGTGACCACGTAGCTTATAGCCTACGGCGCTATTCTAACAATATACTGGTTGACCGAATAAAGATTTCTCAATAATCAATTCATTCGATGACCATAAACTGAAGAGTACAAGTGTTTAAATAGACGAAACAAACCTAACCCTAGACAGTTCGACCTAACGGGCTCGGCCCAATCTTCTAACTAATTAAATAAATAAACAGCTAATAAATAATACTAAATAACAATTAAATAAATAATTAATAATAATACTAATCCGTATACTCTGGCTCATCACGGTACCGCGGTGTCGTGCGTCTTCCCGTACCATATTCTAACTTCATTACAATCCAACCTTCTTGAAAGCCAGCTTTTTCCCAATTTACTGATCAAAAACAACTCTGGAAGATGAACCACATTGAGTCAAAGCCAATTCATCTCTTCTGACAAAAAAACTTATCGTTTTTACAATGAATATCAAATTCTATTTCATCATCATGTTGTCTGTAAAATAAATAGGAGATAGAGATGAGAACCACTCCCGAAAAAAACCCCATGAAAAACGAGTTCTATGAGCTCTTACTGCCTGTTAATGATATGGGGTAATAGCAAAACTTATCTTGGGTAATAGCAAATCCATTGAACCATCATTAACTGCCAATGATATTTCAGAGATTACAAACACCAAAGGGTCTAAACTGTACATAACTGCCAATGATAGTTCAGAGATTACAAACACCAAAGGGTCTAAACTGTACAAGCATAAACTAAAATTATTATCTGTGATAGCTTGCTGATACGGGTGGGGAGCTAGAAGAACCCAGTTCGGGTAATGAGGATGAAGACCCGGATTACGAACCGGGTGTGATTGAAGACGAACCCAACATACGTCGCAAACGTAATGTGGGTCAGCTGGGTTATTTAAAGGATTATGTTTAGTAGTTATTTATTTCGTTAGCAGACTTTATTTAAATTGTTTTGGGTTATTTGAACGATGTTGGATTATTTATTTTCACCTGGGGTTTCTATACGGTTCTTTACCTGGGTTAGGGTTAGGGTCGAACCGTCAGGGTTAGAGGTCATATAAAAGGGGTGTAAAATTTCTTTTGAATTATCAATCAAAAGAATTTTGCCCTAATTGTTTTTTTTTCTCTCGTTTCTACTACTCACGGACGAGCAGCGCTTCTCAGGGAAGAACCAAGCTACCCGACGGGTAACATTAGTGCTTTCATTGCCTTCTTCGGACGGACTGTTTTTCGCGGCGATCTTCGCTCCGCCTCCTCCACCTTCGCTAGTTCATCTTCACTCCACAGCCTCACCTTCGCCGGCCATCAATTGCAGAGAAGGAGGGACAACCGCCCAGCACTCCGATCTTGTCACAAGCTGACATCGCCGCCGCCATTCAATCTCTGCGCCAGGACCTGATTTCACGCGACATACAGTGGCAGGCCGATCTCTCGGCTCGGGACAAACGCGTGGAGACAGAGTTCGCGACACTCTAGGATACAGTACGGATGTAACACCCCCAAATGGCCCAAGCCGGAGACCCGGGGATGTCACTCCGTACCCAAGAGGAGCCCGGATACAAGGAGATTTTATAACATGGTTCGCAAGCACAAAACATCCACAATAATAATTAAATCCAACTGAAAATATTGCATTATTAAAAATCAACATCCTAGCCACAAACCGGCATAACAACTAAAGTGTTTAAATTACTAAAGAACTCAATTCAAATGAAATACTACTACTATTATTCCATGCGATGCGCGTCCCCTTCTACGCCAGATAACCATCTTCTTAACCTGTGGTGCGGAATCAAAAAGAAACACCACAGTACAAAATCATCATGAATTACTGGTAAATAAACATCCAAACATGTAAAACGATGATGGGATAGTTATAAAAAAATGACTCATTTGTAAGTAAGAGTTTTTCGCAACCACAGCGGTGATAAAGTTGACTCTTGTATAAAACATAAGAGTTCCTACTTCTATAATATTTCCAACCAATTTCCATAATCATTAGGAAAAATCCAAAATCCATCGTTAACTTCTTTCCGTTAACGAAACCAAAAATCCATTATTAATTCGTTGTGACGGGGGAAACCAAACCATCTCGCAAGTATCCAAGACCTTAAGTGTCGACACCCTCGAAAGAATCTAGCGTCCAGAGGAGTGAGTACAGGGAGCTATCCGGGACTTGCATCCGGATTTAATAAAAATAAATTGAAACGGAAGACCGAGATCAAACCGTCCAATGCCAATGGTGATATTTCCAAGAAAATCATTTATCAAGTAGAAATCACATATTGCATGTCACATCACATAAACACATTTTGAGACGTAAAGAAATACAATAATTCGTTTTGACACGAAAGAGATGAGCACAACTTGACTTGGCATATTATCTTACCTCAAAGCAAATTCCAACTATAGCAACTCAACCAATGTACTCTACGTACTCGTCGTCGACGAATTCGTTACCTACACGTAACAATATTCTAATCAAACAATTATTCTAGCAATATACTTGCTATACTAATAACATGCATATGATAGTCAATGGTTTACGTCTCTAACACGAACCTAACATCTCACTCAAATCATACTTCAAAATAAGACCCAAAGCTTTGTTTCAAAATCCCCTAACCTAAAGCATACATAACCTATCATAACTCCACCAAATCTATTACTCCAGTTTCCCAAATAGATCATGGTCTAAAACCAGTTCCATTAGATTCAAAACGTTCGAAATAATAAGTTTAGCCTCAAACGGATCTTAATTTCGATTCCTGAATCAAAAGTTACACTAATTTCAAGTTTCCAACTTCATTCAAAATATCAATACAGGAATTGTCAATCTTCATGAAACTTTTCCCCCAAGCATCTAGTTCATCCTATATTCATACTAAACCTAATATAACTTGATTCCCACATTCAAATCAGATTGTTATCCACCTATTATGATCATTCCAACACCCAAATCATTCAATCAAACTTCTCTTCCAAACTAGGGTTTCTTTCCAACACCCAAGAGCATGCCCTAAAACTTGATTATCAATCCTACAAATCCATGAAAAATGATCCTAACAATAACAAACTGAAATTTAAAGATTACATGCAACATACATGAATCATGAACAAGTGATCACAAGAATAAGAGATCAACAAGAGAAAAGAAAAGAAGAAACAAAACAACTCAAACCCGCCGCCCATGGAGGCGGACGGAGAGAGGGAGAAAAGAAAGAGAGAAAGAAAAAGAGAAAGAAAGAAAAGAGAAAAAGAGAGAGAGAGAGAGAGAGAGAGAGAGAGAGAGAGAGATAATACCTTTCCGGAAAAGAGAGAGACGGCGGCGGCGGGGTGGCTGCCGTCGGGTAGAGGGACGAGAGAGAGTGAGAGAGACGGGTAGAGAGTGAGGGAGACGTGAGAGAGACAAGGGATAGATGGACCTCATTTTTTGTTTTCTTGGCCACCAAGCATTAGTCCTCCTCCAAGAGCAACCTACAAAATAATCAAGAGCAAAATAACTACAACTAATATTTACAAAGGTGATACTTTTGGTGAACACTAGTTAGTATAGGTTGGGTCCATAAGAGAAATGGACTCAACCTTGGCCTCAAAATTTTCAACATATGGTTTCAATCTTTGGCCACTCACCTTAAAACTTTCCCCACTTTTGGGGTTCAAAATTTCAATGGTCCCATAAGGGAATACATGCTTCACAATATATGGACCATTCCATTTTGATTTCAACTTTCCTCCAAAGAGTTTCATCCTTGAGTTAAAGAGAAGAACTTTTTGATTAGGCTCAAAAGACTTAGGAACAATATGTTTGTCATGATAAGCCTTTGTCCTTGCCTTAGAGATCCTAGTGTTCTCATAAGCCTCATTTCTAAGCTCCTCTAACTCATTCAAGTTTAACTTCCTTTCTTCCCCCGCTTTTGCAAGATCAAAATTCAAGAATTTGATGGCCCAATAGGCCTTGTGCTCTAACTCCACCGGAAGATGGCATGCCTTACCATACACTAGTCTATATGGAGACACACTAATGGGAGTCTTGTAAGCGGTACGGTAAGCCCAAAGAGCATCAACCAACCTCAAAGACCAATCTTTGCGATTTGGGTTTACCGTTTCTCCAAAATTCTTTTAATTTCCCTATTATAAACTTCCACTTGCCCACTAGTTTGTGGGTGGTATGGTGTGCCAACTTTATGAAAAATTCCATACTTTTTCATGAGGCTCTCAAAAGGCCTATTGCAAAAATGTGTCCCTTCATCGCTAATGATAGCCCGGGGCATGCCAAAACGAGATAAAATGTGGTGTTGAAAAAACTTAATCACAACTCTATGATCATTGGTTTTTGAGGGTATAGCTTCAACCCACATTGACACATAATCCACCGCCAAGAGTATATATAGGTTGCCAAAGGATGATGGAAATGGACCCACGAAGTCAATACCCCAACAATCAAATATTTCAATAATTAAAATGGGGTTTAAGGGCATCATATTTCTTTTCCCAATATTTCCTCCCATCCTTTGGCACCTATCACATGATTTGCAAAAATAAAATGCATCACTAAAAAGAGTAGGCCAATATAAACCACTTTGCAAAATCTTGGCGGCGGTTTTTCTAGCCGAAAAATGGCCCCCACAAGCATACTCATGGCAAAATGAAATAACACTATGAAACTCTTCATTTGGGATGCACCTTCTAATAATTTGATCCGGGCAATATTTAAACAAGTTAGGGTCATCCCAAAAGAAATTCCGGCATTCTCTCACAAATCTCAACTTCTCTTGCCCTTTTAAATTTTCCGGAAAAATTCCACAAGCAAGATAATTAGCAATATCAGCAAGCCAAGGAACATTTAAAAGGGCAAAGAGATGTTCATCCGAAAAAGTTTCAAGAATAGGAAAGGAGATTTTTGGCTTAGGAATGTCAATCATAGACAAGTGATCCGCCACAACATTTTCCACACCTCGTTTATCCTTGATTTCAATATCAAACTCTTGAAGCAAAAATACCCAACGGATTAAACGAGGTTTGTAATCTTTCTTTGTGAAAATGTATTTCAAGGCGGCATGGTCGGTGTAGACAAGCACTTTTGAACCAAGCAAGTATGGCCTAAATTTTTCAATAGCAAACACCATGGCCAAAAGCTCTTTTTCCGTAGTGGAATAATTTAATTGAGCATCATTCAAAGTTCTACTTGCATAATAGACATGTGGTTTCTTATCTTCACCTCTTTGACCCAAAACGGCACCAACCACATGGTCACTAGCATCACACATGATTTCAAAAGGAAGAGTCCATTTGGGTGGTTGCATGATAGGGGCCGTTACCAATAAACTCTTCAACTTTTCAAAGGCCTCTTGGCATGCACTAGACCACTCAAATGAATTTTCCTTTTGAAGGAGATTGCTCAAGGGCTTAGCAAGTGAGCTAAAGTCCTTGATAAATCTCCTATAAAATCCCGCATGACCTAGGAAAGATCTAACATCCTTAACACATTTAGGAAGTGGAAGATTAGAAATCACATCTACTTTATCCTTGTCTACACCAATACCATGAGAGGAAATAACATGACCCAAAATAATTCCTTGCCTAAACATAAAGTGACATTTTTCCCAATTCAAAACTAAATTCTTTTCTTCACATCTTCTCAAAAACATCTCAAGATTTCCAAGACAAGTATCAAATGAGTTCCCATGCACCGAAAAATCATCCATAAAAACTTCCATGCATTTTTCTACCATGTCCGAAAATATGCTTAACATGCAACGTTGAAAAGTAGCCGGGGCATTACACAAACCAAAAGGCATCCTCCTATAGGCAAATGTTCCAAATGGACAAGTGAAAGTGGTTTTCTCTTGGTCCATTGGATCTATGGCAATTTGATTATAACCCGAGTAGCAATCTAAAAAATAATAAAAATCATGCCCCGCTAACCTTTCTAACATTTGATCTATGAATGGAAGGGGAAAGTGATCCTTCCTAGTGACGGCATTTAATTTCCTATAATCAATGCACATCCGCCACTTAGTAGGAACTCTAGTGGTCACAAGTTCACCCTTCTCATTTTCAACAACGGTGACCCCCGACTTTTTAGGGACCACTTGGGTAGGACTTACCCATTTACTATCCGAGATGGGGTAAATCATACCCGCATCCAACAAATTGAGCACCTCGGCTCTCACAACTTCTTGCATGTGAGGGTTTAACCTCCTTTGAGGCTCCCTTGAAGTTTTGACATTTTCCTCTAAATGAATTCTATGGGTGCAAATGGAAGGACTAATGCCTCTAATATCCTCAATGGACCATCCTATGGCACCCTTGTAATCCTTCAAAACTTCAAGCAACCTCTTTTCTTTCCCAACATCAAGGGAAGATGAGATGATAATAGGATAAGTATCATTAACCCCAAGAAATGCATATTTCAAATCTAAAGGAAGGGGTTTCAACTCACAAATTGGTGGAACCCTCACAATGGGAGGTATCACCTCACTTCCATGCAACTCACTATCAACACTTGAATGCTCATAAGTCAACTCAATGACTTGGTCAAGTTGGCCAAAGAGTCTTTCCCCTTCATCAAAATCAAATTCTTCTTCCATAAGAAGAGATGAAAGGGGAGTGTTATCATCATACAAAAATTGCAATTCTTCTAAAGTAAGCTCACTTGAATCATGGGAACATGTAGCTAGAGTATAAACATTTTCAACACATGATTCTACCCAACTCACTTCACACACATCATCATCATCTTGTGAGCTTGGGTGAATACATGCATTAAAAATATTAAGCTCTAACGTCATGTTCCCAAATGTAATATTCATCATACCACTTCTACAAGTTATTATTGCATTAGAAGTAGCAACAAATGGTCTTCCTAAAATAATAGGAATGGATGATGTGCCACTAGCCAAAGGGGAGGTGTCTAAAACTATAAAATCCACCGGATAATAACATTGGTTCACTTGAACCAAGACATCCTCAATGATACCTCTAGGGACTCTAGTGGACCTATCCGCCAATTGTAGAGTCACTCTTGTGGGTTTCAACTCACCCAACCCCAACTTCACATACACCGAGTATGGAAGGAGGTTTACACTTGCACCCAAATCTAATAAAGAATTATGAATTTTATGATCTCCAATGGTGCAAGTAATAGTAGGTGAACCCGGATATTTATACTTGGGAGGGAGATTATTCTGGAGAATTGAACTCACTTGCTCGGTGAGAAAAGCCTTCTTTCTCACTTGAAGAGTTCTCTTGAAAGTGCAAAGATCCTTGAGAAACTTGGCATAAGCCGGAATTTTCTTGATAGCATACAAGAGAGGGATGTTTATCTTGACATTTTGGAATGTCTCAAGGATATCTTGGTTGCTAGCTTTCTTAGTAGAGGCTAAAAGTCTTTGGGGAAATGGTGGAGGAACCTTAATTTCCTCACTTTCTTCCACTACTTAATTTGCCTTTTTATGGCATTTGTTTTGTAAGTAGGGAAAAATTTCTTAAGGAACTCTTTCTCTAACTCTTCCCATGTGCCTATGGTCCTAGGTCTCAAGGAGTGAAGCTATGCCGTTGCTTTGTCCTTTAAAGAGAAAGGAAACAATCTAAGCCTTATGGTGTTACTAGAGACACCATTGCAACTAACCGTTGAGGAAATATCATTGAAATTCTTAAGATGAGAGTAACCACTCTCGGACTCTAGGCCATGAAACTTGGGAAGAAGTTGAATTGTGCCTGGTTTGACATCAAATTTTCTTTCATTTAATGGAAACACAAAGCAAGATGGTGAACTTTGTCGAGATGGATTCATCAAATCTCTTAGTGAGCGAAATGGCATCATCTCATTGTTGCTACTATGCCCATCCTCTCCATCCATGATTTCAAAGCTATTAAGAGAGCTAGAATCGTTGGATTGGGCTAAACTACTACTACCACTAGTAGAAGTATTTTCACTAAAGGGATTTCTACCCCCTCACTACAACAAATTCGGCCTCCGTTGACAGAAAAAATTGTCGCTAGAAAGGCCAAATATGTCGGTAGAAATTCTACCGACAAATAATTTTTTGACGGAAAATGGTCACTACAAGTCGGTCGTTAGTATTAAGACCGACAAATCTCAATTACGTCGGCAGAAAAAAAAAAAAAAAAAAAAAAAAAAAAAAAAAAAAAGCGACAAAATTTTTTGTCGACAGTTTAAATCTAACAACAAATTGTTTTTGTCTCTAGTTTAACTACCGACAAGTAATTTTGGTAGTTTATGTTCATAGGTGACAAATTTTGTTTGTCACTAGTACACATGCTTTCTCACTTTTACATCTTCCTGGCGACATACATGTTTGTCGCCTGAATCACGACGAAATAAAAAAAAATTATAGAGATTTTTACATATATGCAGATCTGAAAGTCAAGATCAACCATATATGCACCCAAAATATAAACATAATCAAACATTTATATGCACCACTGTGCTGAAATCTAAGAACAACCCTTCAACAGTTGGTTTTTTTAACAAGTCTGCATCCTTAGTGACCGTCCAGTACGGTCACTCTAATTCAACAGTCGTACCAAGGAAAACAGTACTACTAAGTTAATTTACAAAACACTTAGTTTGCTGATTGTTTCAAAGTTCAAAAAGTTCATAAAGCTCAAATTTTGCTAAATGTTTCTACGACGTGTTATACGATCGAACTGCATGTCCAGAATCACCGGCAAGTGGGTCCTTCGATGCCCTGAAGCTGTGCAATGCAACCGACGCTAAAACCTGCAAACAATGAAATAAATAATCATAAACTTGTGGCTGTATGGTTTAACACCAGTGAATATCGGCTACGATACACATCAACAGCCTGCCTAGTTAGGTATGTACTCATGCTGTCGTTGAATATATGTTTTCACACATTGGACTTACAATTAGTGCATACGGCATATAGGGCAGCCAATGTACAAGTACAGTTTCATGTTAGAATACCTCCTTAAATATGCAGATATCATACAGTACGTTGAACTAATTTCGGCACAAAATGTGTTGAATACAAAAAACAAAATGGTGGCTAGCACGACTAACATTCTGGAAAGAGAACTCTTTCAAAATTTGCCTAGCAACCTAAGTTCATGTCAAATAAAGACCTGAAATACAGTTTCAGGTTGGTACCGTTTTCTGCGAATAGAGCACAATATGCATATGCATGATGTCAGACATCATACTTGTCAAAAAACAACATTATTAAGTATTGTGGAATTGAAGCAGACTAGAACACTTATTTGAAAAGAAGCTATCTTCAATACGTAGTCGAAGAGACTTTAATTCCGACGTAATAAAAAAAATTCGTAGAGACTTCAGCCATTGCAAAATTAACAAAGCTAGAAATGGTGTGCTAGCATGGCTGACTCGTCGTACACATTCTCGAAGAGGAAGGCTTTTCAAATTGCCTAGAAACCTAAGATTAGGTCCTACAGTGGACGCATTCAATTGCAAGCCACAATCTACAGAACTGTGTAGCCCATTCGCATCCAGCAGCCATCTTAATTACCGTATTCAGTAGTGAATTTGGTAAAAGTACAGGCAATACAGGATACTGTAATCGAATTTATTAAAAGTAGGAAATCTCTTACGTATTAAGTACAGGCACTACACGAAACTGGAATCGAATTTCTTAATAGCAAATGTGTTGTCTAAACTCAATTTCTTACGTACTAAAGGTACACTGTTGTCTAAACTCGAATCAAATTTATTACAAGTAGTCAATTAACAGCAAATCTTTTGTCTAATAATTTATACATTACAAGTCCAGTCGTTACAGCATGCTTGTTTCGTAACTGGTGAGGTTATGCATATACGTATATTATGTATATAAGCATATTGAAGTAATAACATGAAAGCATTCACGTCATGTAACGTATAAACATGTCATGTGTATATATATGGAAAAGAAGTGCACGCATTCATTATTTATCTTACCTCATTGACTTTCTGAACCGAAAGATTCGGACCCCTCCTGGGATTCCCTCTCAGATTCCTCCTCTGCATCTGATTCATAATCCTCTTGAAGTTGCACGCCCTTCAAAATCAATTTCTCGACATTGGATATCCTCTTCTCGAGGGCCTCATTACGCCTTTCTGCAGCCACTGCCCTTCGTCGTTCAGCTTCAGCTCTTCTTCAATATGCACTTGCCTTCTTTTCTGCTGCTTCAGCCCTTGCTAGCGATTCAGACACACCGTCATCGTAAGTCCCTGCAGTCTTTGGGACCTCACCTCCACCATAGCCAGCAACAACACCCGGCCTTCTTCCAAGTACCGCCTCCACAATCTCTTCTTCAGTTAGGTCATGATCCACGTCGTTGTCTCTCATTTCTTTCATTTGATTCTGTCATTTTACAACATTTCATTAAGGTTCATATATAGGTTTGGAAAATAACATGTTTTCGTAAGAAATCAATACCAAACTTACATATTTTTGCAAGGCTTCATGCGACAGCCAGACAGATGTGCCACTTTTGCAATGCGTGATCTTGTAGTTTTCAATGAGTGAGGGTTCTTCCTACAAATTTATTTTCACTGACTGTCACACGTATACGTGAATGCGTATTATAAACGGATGAGATCAAGTTAAACACATTACCATCTCGTGCAGGCGCTGGACAAATGTCTTCGAACCGGAACTGTGCAGATTCTTAACATGCTCTCGGTTGGTAGTACCTCTTCTACTCTTAACCTGTGAATATATCGTAAAAAAATTGTGAAAGGAACTCCATAACATAGAACATACATAAATTCAAGACCATCTATTATATCGGTTTTACCTTGCAGGGCTCGGACTGAAAGTACGAACACAAAATCTCCCAATCACTTTGGGTTACAAGCGGGGATGGATGACGCCTTGCTTCAGTATGGCTTTGGAAACTCTTGTAATGTCTATGCAGCTTGTATCTGTAGTCGCTGTATGCTCTTCTGCACATGGAATTAATGGCACGAACAATCTGCTTCTTTGAAAAATCCAGATTAAACATCCCCTAAACGATAAAATGCAGAGAGTCAGTTAAAACATGCGCATTTCAATTACTAATTCACTTTTCAAGTTAAATCCAACAACTGAGAGAGAACTAACAAATAAAGACATGGCAAATCCTTATAAACGTAAATAAACATGAACCATGCAATAGCTGCACTCACAAGTAGGTGATCGAAGATGGGTTTCCTGTGATGATCCTCCATTTTCTTCCATGACGGACTTCTAGCCTGTGCATGCATGCGTACAACAACACCAACCTCAGCCGTGAGCTCCAAACGGCCATCACCCACTGGTCTCCGCTTCCCCAGGGGAATGTACACATCGATCTTACCTCCATTTTTTTTTTGTCTTACTTCTGATACTTAGCCCACGCGTCACTCCTCTTCCAGTCCTAGTTTTTTGGGGAGCTACGTACGAGAGAAGAATTAATACATTACGAAAAGCATCAAATTTCAAGTAAATAAAAATATTAATAACTCGTATGCAACCGTATTTAAGAATCAACATAACTTCTACGATACATACATTCGGCAGCCACGTTCTCAACTGATAACTCCCTCTTAGGAGTTATTTTTATACTTCCATAATACTTTTAATAGGCTTATTTCACATGATTTATATGTTATATGTGCGTTAATATGTGGAATTGATGATTTATAAGCCTAAGAGTGAAAAGTTGTGTTTCTAGCTTATTTGTGCAAGTTTTCTCTCATATTTGCTATGATAATTGCACGGGGTGTTTAGTGTTGTGTATCTCAGGTAAAAGAGGTGCAATTGAGCTTATGAGATGCTTGGATATGCTTGGAATGGAGCTAGATGAAGAGGAGAAAAGGAGATGCACAAACGAAGAAAAGTTGGAAAGTCACACAGGACCAGCCTGCACTCTTTTCGATGCCCAGGAAAATCTACAAAGAATTTTGAAGCAAGGCTTGCGGCATTGGAAAGTAGACATCCGTAGCTTTCCAACGGTATATGGTAGGCCCGAAGACGAGTCCGTATGAGGGAGGTACAGCCCGCGCGCAAAATCAGCAAATAATTCTGTCCGGGAATTACAAAGTAGAGGGGCTGAAGTGCAATTTCGACCAAATAACATAAAAAAATCGTGCACAGCTGGTAAAAAACGGGCAGAGAAGACCTAATAGGAGATTATTCACGTAAGGGAGCCATTGGAGAGCACCTAGGAGCTTGGGGATTGCACGGATTAGCCAAAGCTTTGGCGATTTCATCGTTTGATTCTTCTCTTACCCTCTCTTTATCATTCTATGGAGAATAGTTGTGATTTTAGCATAACAATGAGTAGCTAATTTCTTTGCTAGGCTCTATGGAGAGCCTAGGGTTATGACTTAGACTTATTTTCCGGATTTTGTTGATTGATTCATGCGTTTGATCCAATTAACGTTTATTATTCTTCATCTTGTATTGTGAATCCGTAAGCTAAGGCTATTGACACGTTTTAGTGATGAATGGAACGACCATGTTAGATGAAGACGATGAACTAGATGAATTCATAGCTTAATGTTACAAACTAATTGATTAGAAGTCATGATCTAGGCTTAATTCTTAGCAACAAGGGAGTCGCGAACCGGAGTTGTTAGTGAACTAGGTGGGTGCTCGACAGAGACTTAACCCGGTTACGAATAAGATCATGTTTTTATTCCCGAATCATTGAGACCGATAGGTGAGATGAATAGGAGTAGTCATGTGTGGGTAGATTCGGTTGAACTAGTTAGGTGAGTGAATCGGTGGACCGACAGGACCCGGTGAACGAAGTTGACTAGCCAGCTAGAACGTAATGGTAGATGGAGGTGGACCGACAGGACCCAAAGTAAACTGTTACGTAAAATTACATGAGATCGACAGAAGATTGTAAGTGCTATTACCCGGCATAATCAGTTAGTGAGTAATGTGTTTCAATACAAATTCCGGAACTGTCTAAAGACCCTAGGTGATTCATAGATCGCCTAGTTTTCTCCATACTTTGATTAAATTCTCTTAATTGAAAAATATAAAAATATTGTCTCTACATTCATTTTATTTAGTCGCTTGTTTGTGGGCGACGAACATTCAAAATCAAACCACTTCTTACCGGTTACTTAGGTATCTTCTAATTGATTCTTAATTAGCTAATAATCGTCTATTTCCCTTGGGTTCGATACTCGGAGTCGTAAAATACTCCACTTACTACTTGACCGTGCACTTGCGTAATACGCGTTAGTAATCCGCGTCAAGTTTTTGGCGCCGTTGCCGGGGAATTAAATGGTTTATTAGTTTACTTAAAAATTAATTTAGGATACTTCTTTTAATTTATTTTTGTTACTTTCTGTTTACCTCACGGGTGTGCTAGTGTTGTTTTCTCAGGTAGCGATGGCGGAAGGCCAAGGATAGATTAGCCTCACCACAGAGCAGCTACAAGCTTTGGTGGCTGAAGCTGTAGAGAAAGCATTGGCAGCAACATTTATACCGCGCCCGACCTCAATGCCATATAATCGATCAGGGAAAGCAATAATCCAGGCATTTGAGGCGGATCTTAAAGGAAGGGAGCCAGCAATTGTGGTGCCACCAATTCAGGCAGAAACCTTCTGTCTCAAGCTGCGCACAATTCAATTTGCTCAGGATCAGTGCACTTTTGTTGGGACAGACGAGGAAGACCCACATGCATTCATTGGGAGATTTCAGAGCCACTGTGGGCTAATTCGATATAGTGGGGTCACATCTGAAGCGCTTAAACTGATGCTCTTTCCTCATTGTCTCAAGGGAGCTGCTATGGATTGGCTGGACTCTATGCCATCCTGTTCAATCAAATCGTGGGAAGAGTGTGTCACACTGTTCATGAGTAAGTTTTATCCTATCTCACGTGTGATTCAGCTTCAGAATGAGATCTGGACGTTCAGGCAAAAGCAGGATGAATCACTTGTCAAAGCATGGCATCGCTTCAATCATTTGCTACGTAGATGTCCCAACCATGGTATTGACAAGCGACAGTTAATCCAGGTCTTCTATGATTCACTTGGACATCCCAATAGAGACAAGATGGATATAGAAGCTGGGGGAAACTTCTTATTTAACTGTGATCATGAAGGGGCATATGCATTGATGAGATGCTTGGTTCAGCAAGAAGAGAGCATGGATTACCAGTACAGGCACATGGAACTGGTAAGAGATGAAAAGATGGCTTATAACACTGTTCAGGTGAATGCGGTAGAGGTAGTGCATGAAGCAAATGTTTCAGAGATGCATCAGCAGCAGCGAGTACCACCATTAGAGTTGACCGATATGACAGGGATAATAAAGACGATGGCTCAGCACATGACAGACATGTCCACACAGGTCAGCTCTGTAGCAATTGCACTTCAAGTTGCTCAAGCAGAAATAAAAGATCTAAAGGAACAACTTGAACAAAGGGCACTGGGTAGCATTGTTGACACATCAGAGGGACAGGGTCAAGCCATCACCACTCGAAGTGGTATTGCACTTACAGATCCTCCATATCCGAGTCATGCCAGAGCGGAAGCCTCAAAGGCGAAGGAACATGAAGTCTTCGATTATGAGAAGACACCTGTCATGATCCCCCAATCAAAGGGCATGACTCCACCAGACGAGGAGGAGCGTACTCAGGTACCACTTTCATCTTCTCCTTCTTCTTCAGAACTTCCATACCCATTACGTACTAGGAAGAAGAAGGATGATTCTGAGGAATACAAGCGCTTTTTGAATGTCTTCTCTAAACTGCATATCAATATCCCGTTGATTGAGGCACTTCATAAGATGCCTAAGTATGCTCGATTTATTAAAGATGCAGTTCTTGGAAAGAAAGGGGTGGATGAATTTCAGAGAGTAAACTTAAATGAACAGGTTAGTTCATGTGTTTTGCATGGGTTACCTAAGAAAAAGAAGGATCCAGGTAGCTTTGTCATTGAGGCTACATTGGGTGATTCCTACACTGGAAGAGCTCTCTGTGATCTGGGAGCGAGCGTGAATTTGATGCCGTTGTCGGTATTCAAAAAGTTAGGTGTGGGGGAGCCCCCGAAAACCTGGATAACACTCCAATTTGCAGACAAGTCATCCAAGAAAGCATGTGGGATGGTTAAAGATGTGCTAGTGAGGGTCGGAAGTCTGATCATTCCGGATGATTTTGTTATATTGGATATGCCAGTAGGTGATGTTCCGCTAATTCTGGGTAGGCCATTCTTGGCAACTGGTCGTACTCTCATTGACGTAGAGAATGGAGAACTAATTATGAGGGTACACGATGACATGGAGACTTTTCGGGTCTTCAAACCGTCACCCCAGTGTTCATGGGAGTATCAACCAGGTGTGCCATTTGCTGTACAAGTGAAGCGCCAAATCCCAGAGTTGTCGCAAGGGGATCCACCTGATTACTGGGAAAGAAATAAGCCATCAGCGGTGCACGCACATGAAGCAGTGCTTCAAATCCAACACCGAAAAGCTAAGATGGAAGCGGCACAATGTGCCAGACCACCCTCGTGAGGTGGCAGAGGTAACTGGGGTCGGGCCGTCGACCGTAAATTACAAGGCGCTTGTTGGGAGGCAACCCAACGTATTTTTATGTTTTAGTGTAGAGAGTGTTTTTAAATACTGTCGTGTGCGTTTTTAATACCGTTTTGTTATATGAGGGGTGAGAGAGTGAGGATCTTATATTTGAATTGAGTCGTGCAGGCATACAGGTTGGAGACGCGGTCCGGACTCCCCTTCTTGATGCGTGAAAAGAGGAAACGCAGAAAAACCGAGAAAGCGACATAATGATCACGAAATTTGAGGTTAGGAATTCTGAAGTTTACTCCAGAAAATTTGAAGTCACTATTGCGAAATCAGAACGTGCGCGAAACGAGCTTTCCGACGGTATGTAATATGCGTGCATCGGAGTCCGGAGACGTAATCTAGAAGACAAACGAAAAAAAAAAAAAAAAAAAAAAAATCTGGAGTCAGGGGTGTTCGCACGAACACCCTCTGTGTTCGCACGAACACCAGCCCCCCCAAAAACCCTCTGCTGGATATTAAGAACAGGAAAAAGTGTTCTTGTGAACACTGTTCAGGGGCAAAATGGGGCTTTCAACGTATTTTTGAGGGTAAAAAAGGTACTTCGGGGTCAATTTTGTTATGCATCGGGCTTCCTCTTCACCTTCAAACTCAAAACATTCAGAACTCTTCCAACTCTCTGCAAGTCGATCGAAGCACATACTCAGGGATTCTCCGGTGATTACCAGGCTCCTCGTCGTGTTTCAGGCCGCCTCTCACTCCGGCAACCTCCCTCTGTCACTCCGGCGACCCTAGCAGATTCCAACCTCTCTCTCCCCGTCGGGTTCAATCCCCAAAAGACCACCAACACCACCGTTCCTAACTTCCGGCGGTGTCGCGGTGGTTTTCAGGCCGCCTCTCAACTCCGGCGGATTCCCTCTCTCAATCTGACGAAACCGCAGCCCCACCCTCTTCTCCAATCGAACCCAGTAAACCCCCGAATCTCAATCGACCAGCAGCAATCACCACCGCGACCAACAACCCACTCTCTGTCCGATCGAGAGAACCACCGCTTCTCCACCTCCTTTCACCAGTCACTGAACCTAGACATCACCGCTCCGTCCCCAATCGGTTTCTCTCTCTCTCGCACCGTCCTACCAGAGACCCACAGCCACCACACCGAAATCACCAGCCCTCAATCTCTCTCTCTGTCTCTGCTTCGAATTGAAAACCCAAACCCAGAACTCTATCTCTCTGTGATTCCCCCTTCTCCTTCGTCCATGGCGAGACCAAAACCCGATCAAGAACCCAGCAACAATCAGAAACAGACAAAGAAACTCACAACAGGTCGCAGAGAAGACCAGAATAGAGAAGGAAACAATCCTTAGTTCGCTGATTTTGTGGCTGGGGCAAAGTGAAATAACAAAGAGGTTTGAGAGGAGAAGGCAGTGAAGTAGGGAAGTGAATTGGGTTTGGCCATGGTGATGGGCATTGGTTATTTTGTGTAAATGGTGGTTAATAATTTGTTGTGTTTCATGACAGTGGGTTGTTTTAGGAATTGGTTATGGTGTTGGGTGTTAGGACTGCTAGGTTTGTGAAGGTGTTGAGGTGGATTAAGGGGAATGATTTAGAGGTTGGTATAGCTGGCAGTGGTGATTTGAGGTTTAAGGGGAAGGCTACTAATGGAGCTATTGTGCCAATTGTCAAGACACTTAAAGGAAATACTGTGCCAATTGTGTTACGACAATTTCTTCTTTGCTCTTTGCTTTAACATGAGGAGTTTGTGACTTGGACTGATTCGCAGTGGCGATTTCCTAGAGCCAAAACATGTCAATTGCGGGCTGTCATTTCAAGATAAAAGTTTGGCTTGTGGGGACTATAAAGACTTTGACGAAGACATCGACCCCGGTGCGCTACGGCGCACTTGACCGTTCTAGGAGCTCACATCACGAGCTCGGGGATTCTTCGTTCCTTCTTTTTCGTCAGCAGCAACTGATCAATCGACCCCGGTGTGTTCCGCACACTCGACCGCAAGGGAGCTTGCATTGATGCGCACAATGTTTGCTTGGGGATTGTTCTTGCTACCTCAGTCACCACCTATCGGATTTCGTCCCCGACCTTGTGTCGGTTGTGAACACTCTTTTCTCTCTCTTTATTTATCGTTTAGGCACATCGTACTTGCTCTAGGATTTTATTTCGATAACTTGGTCACGGTGCATAGTCGCCGCTGGAATTAGCTGTTAGAATTCTAGGGAATACTTGAGTACTTGCTTAATTCGGTATACACAACTTGTCACGTGCACGTAGCTTGAATTATCTCTAAATTTGTTGTAGCTACCTTCTTGTGCCGTGACTTTGACTCCGAGTAGAACCACCGCCCCTCGCATTTGAATGCTGAGTCTTCTTGGTTAATCTCTAAATTCGTTGAGGACAACGAAGCGCTCAAGTGTGGGGGGAGTTTTAGTCTTGACTAGCCAGTCAGTGTTTGCATCGCCATGTCTGCTTATAGTTTGTTCGTGTCGTATTGTGTCTATTTATGTGGTCCGTGTCGTGATATTGTGATAGTGTATCGTATTGTGATATGTTAGTCGTGTAGTGTATATACTTGTTTGTGTTTGTGTTTAATATTGCAGGTTTTGTTATTTGAGTCTACCTACCCTATCGAATGTCTTGTGTAGTTTCGTTCGTGTCGGCTTGCATGTAGTGTAGGAACTCTATGGAAAAAAATCCAAAAAAAAAATAATAAAAAAAAACAAGAATTTTGAGAAAAGGGCAATCGAAAGAGGCTCAAATTTGATAAATCGCGAAGTGTGAGGATTTTAGGCGTAGAACATGATTTGCGACCGAGGGTGACGACGTGAGTCCCCCTTAGTAGGTATAGAGAGACTTTCTTTACGGGAGTGCCTACCTATTTCTAACACGTACATGATTTTCAAACTCAAAGTGTGTGCCTATTTTCTTACAAGAGCTGAGCTAGGTGTGAGCTAAACAAGCCGAACATCCATGTGTACGTCTTAGGTAGTCGCCAACCCGCCTCGTAGTGGCACACGAAACAGCTGTGCGAGGTCGTGTATTAGAGCACTCACTGCTTTTAGAACTCACCTTGTAGGACCATTAGACGCCCCAATTTGAACCTTGGATTCTTTGCTAGCCTTCGGACCTAGGGTGACGATTCTTGGCCTTCATCACAAATTGATTAGAATCACCACTTTAGTGCGTCACGAGGGGGTTGTGTAGTTGAGGGGGTTCGATGAGGGAGTGATTATACAATTCGTTGAGTTCTACATCTCGCTTGCACTTCATTGATTATCTACGAGGGGATGCGAGGGTGAGTGAGTAGGCTTGCGCACTTCGGTGTGGCGGTGATCCATGCCATTACATCATGGACACAGTTGTGGAGAGCCGTGAGTGCGTGAATCTAATACGCACGGAATTGGGTTGGGAGAACTTAATTGGTGGATCGTGCTAGGTAGCGGTTTTGATTACGTTGGTGTAGGAGGATCGGTTGGATTAGGCACGAGATACATTCATCTTCGGGACTACTTGAGAGGGGATATGGTGACATTCGAGTGTGGGGGTGTCGACTTTTGACTTCGGACATTGAGAGTGAGCTTGCGACGACTCCACTCCCACACATGTATTTCATTGATTTTTCGGCTTGGACTTGACATGAACTTTGATTGAGTTAGGAGGAGATGATATTTTTATGTGATATTCATTCATCGATTTACGTGTTTCCTTCTCCTAGCATATTTGATTCGTATTTGAAGACCACTCGGATATTATTGTTGCATTTTGATGATATTTTGAGAGAATTGTGAAAGAAAAAAAAAGAAAAAAAAAAGAAAGAAAAAAAATAGAAAATAAAAAAAAAATGAGAGAAGAAGAAAAAGGAGAGATGAAATAAAGTTGAGTTGGAATTGAATTGAAACGAGTGGTGGAGCTACTTTGACGACGACGGTTCACATTTCATGCACGACGAACGACGATGGCCACGGAGATCACTAGTGTACCGGGGTTTGAGGGAATTGAGGGCCGGAGGTGGTGAGCTTCGGGTTTTGGTTTCTATCATTGTGGTGAGGGTGTGTGAGATGTGGGATTTGATGTGAGAATGTGACGCTTAGGACTTGATTTCGACGAGATTATCTATATGTCCCTAAGCCTCATCATGTGAAAACCGTTAGCGGATTAGGAGCTCGGACCTTGGATGTGGCTTTGCCTAGCGTAGTCTCTTATTTCGTGGCACACGTGAAGAGGTAGCGTACTCTTGTACTTAGTAAAGTTAGGCTTTCTATACTAACTAGGGGAGAGTCTCGTTGTCGAGTTTAGTTTCAACTCATGCTTTGTTCCTAGGATTCTCATCACTTCATGATAATCGATTTAAGCCAATGGAGATTGCCCGATCTCAACCAAAAAGATAAAAAGTCTGTTTTGTGTATATATGTGTTTGTGTAGGATCGAGTCGTAGTTTGCATTTGCATCATATTGTTGCATTGTCGAGTCTTGTGTCGTTTGCGTCTTGAGTCGGCTAGTAAATAGTGGTTTTACTCGGGACGAGCAAAAGGTAAGTGTGGGGGTATTTGATAACTCCCTCTTAGGAGTTATTTTTATACTTCCATAATACTTTTAATAGGCTTATTTCACATGATTTATATGTTATATGTGCGTTAATATGTGGAATTGATGATTTATAAGCCTAAGAGTGAAAAGTTGTGTTTCTAGCTTATTTGTGCAAGTTTTCTCTCATATTTGCTATGATAATTGCACGGGGTGTTTAGTGTTGTGTATCTCAGGTAAAAGAGGTGCAATTGAGCTTATGAGATGCTTGGATATGCTTGGAATGGAGCTAGATGAAGAGGAGAAAAGGAGATGCACAAACGAAGAAAAGTTGGAAAGTCACACAGGACCAGCCTGCACTCTTTTCGATGCCCAGGAAAATCTACAAAGAATTTTGAAGCAAGGCTTGCGGCATTGGAAATAGACATCCGTAGCTTTCCAACGGTATATGGTAGGCCTGAAGACGAGTCCGTATGAGGGAGATACAGCCCGCGCGCAAAATCAGCAAATAATTCTGTCCGGGAATTACAAAGTAGAGGGGCTGAAGTGCAATTTCGACCAAATAACATAAAAAATCGTGCACAGCTGGTAAAAAACGGGCAGAGAAGACCTAATAGGAGATTATTCACGTAAGGGAGCCATTGGAGAGCACCTAGGAGCTTGGGGATTGCACGCATTAGCCAAAGCTTTGGCGATTTCATCGTTTGATTCTTCTCTTACCCTCTCTTTATCATTCTATGGAGAATACTTGTGATTTTAGCATAACAATGAGTAGCTAATTTCTTTGCTAGGCTCTATGGAGAGCCTAGGGTTATGACTTAGACTTATTTTCCGGATTTTGTTGATTGATTCATGCGTTTGATCCAATTAACGTTTATTATTCTTCATCTTGTATTGTGAATTCGTAAGCTAAGGCTATTGACACGTTTTAGTGATGAATGGAACGACCATGTTAGATGAAGACGATGAACTAGTTGAATTCATAGCTTAATGTTACAAACTAATTGATTAGAAGTCATGATCTAGGCTTAATTCTTAGCAACAAGGGAGTCGCGAACCGGAGTTGTTAGTGAACTAGGTGGGTGCTCGACAGAGACTTAACCCGGTTACGAATAAGATCATGTTTTTATTCCCGAATCATTGAGACCGATAGGTGAGATGAATAGGAGTAGTCATGTGTGGGTAGATTCGGTTGAACTAGTTAGGTGAGTGAATCGGTGGACCGACAGGACCCGGTGAACGAAGTTGACTAGCCAGCTAGAACGTAATGGTAGATGGAGGTGGACCGACAGGACCCAAAGTAAACTGTTACGTAAAATTACATGAGATCGACAGAAGATTGTAAGTGCTATTACCCGGCATAATCAGTTAGTGAGTAATGTGTTTCAATACAAATTCCGGAACTGTCTAAAGACCCTAGGTGATTCATAGATCGCCTAGTTTTCTCCATACTTTGATTAAATTCTCTTAATTGAAAAATACAAAAATATTGTCTCTACATTCATTTTATTTAGTCGCTTGTTTGTGGGCGACGAACATTCAAAATCAAACCACTTCTTACCGGTTACTTAGGTATCTTCTAATTGATTCTTAATTAGCTAATAATCGTCTATTTCCCTTGGGTTCGATACTCGGAGTCGTAAAATACTCCACTTACTACTTGACCGTGCACTTGCGTAATACGCGTTAGTAATCCGCGTCATCAGCATGTCCCGCATCAGTTGGTGGTGTTCGTTCCACTGTTCAGGATTTCAGACGACGCGACCTTCTCGACGAACCACAAGGCACCACATTCTACGATAAAACGTTAAATAAGACACAACCAAACAGTAGCTCACTGTTGAAAAGAAATACGTTAAACTACTACTTACATCACCAGCAATCTCTTCGTCTGACGGATCTAACCCTTCCATTTCAGCATCTCTGGTGGATTTGTTCCGAGCAGTTGTCCTGGGGTTTGATGCTGCATGTTTTCTCTTCAGCAAACTCCTAGGCGTCGATCGGTTCGATCTTCTTACAACATCCTGTCTCGTAACATGCACGACATTCTACCATAAATTACACACATTACCCGTTTCTATGTTAAGTTAAAAATTAAAAAAATAGTACTGCTACTTACAGCAGGATCCATGTCATCGTCAGAACGAATCGAGTCGACTTCAGTATTTGTACCATTGTTGTTCCTTGCAGTCGTCCTGGAATTTGACGACGTTTTTTTCCTGGTCAGCCTAGTAGGTGTTAACCGATGGGACCTTCTTTCAGGAACAACCCCTGTCGTAACCTGCGTCACAGTTTAAACAAAATTGCACAATAAAAAGTTAAGGAATGGACAAATAGTTTCTAGATGATTTTTAAGAAAAAAAAGGTTATATTTATACTTACATCAGGATCTACGTCATCCAAAGACAGATCCCACACTTCCCTTTCCACATCTGTTGTGGAGTTGTTACGAGGATTCGTCCTGGGATTCGACGCCGCTGCTGTTTTGTACACGTTCTTGTTTGGTCTTAATCGATGCGATCTTCTGATGCCAACATCCCTTCTCGTACCTTGCAGCGCATATTCATACAGAAGCGAGCAACTACAAATTTTGCCAAGTATGTTGAACAATAAATATTTCAGAAGCCGTATGAAAATTACCTCGTCGCTGACATGGACATTTTCCTCTTCCATTTGAAGACTTGTAACCTTGTTCTTCCGAGCCTTCTTCCTGGTTTGTGATGTTATGTCTGGTTCCTGGGAGTTTCTTCTACGAACTCTGCCCTTGGCACGTTGAGCTGCAGCTAGTCTCGCATCCAACAGTTCAGGTGGTGGCCGAAAGAATTCCTTCATGGCAAATACAGGACATTTGTACCATTGTTAAGGAATGAAATAGGATTGAATGCAGTAACAACATATGCATACGACAATAAAATCTTGAAAATTACCTCATCGATGTCATCATCGACGTTTTCCTCTTCCATTTGAACAGTGCTTGTAACGGTTTTCTTCCGAGATTTTTCGATGGAGTGTGTTCCCGCATTTTCTTTCTCCAGGGAGTTTCTGCTGTGAACTATGCTGTCACCACCCAACTCCGCAGGTACTGTAGGTGTCAGTCTCTGAGGTGTTGGTCGTATGGACTCGTCTACTGCAACATCCTGTGGCATAACCTACGTCACATTTGGAACAAAGTGTTACACGTTTTAGCGTACAAATCAGCCAAAGTTTGAAAGCACTTGCAACTACCTGGCTACTTTCGGGTTCATTTTCCTCTAACCCTCCAATTTCATGAGTCGCATCTTCCCTTGTGTCAGTAGTGTTAGCCCTGTCGGTTCTCAATCTAGGGGATCTTCTTATGCGCCTTTGGGAGTCAGTTACCTGTATGCGATATACACATATAGGATGTGATGTTATGAAAACTGTATGGGACGGTCGTTTACATTTAACTTCAAAAAGCAACGTACCTCAGTGTCCACCAGTACTTCGTCTGTCCTTCCAACATTATTGGAGGTCTTTGTCCTCGTCGGAGTCGACATTGTAGCTTGTGACTGCTGGTCATCCAAGCAGACATCATTACCAGCTGCATCTCCAGAAGGATGGTCAGTTGGAACAGTTCTAACCACATTTTCCTTCTTTTGGCCCTTCTTTGCAGTGGACATTCCTGCGTGCACGCGGTCAATATAAATTACGAAACCATTATATATACGTTCTGAAAAGATCGAATTTGATTACGAAGTAGACCCATATTACCTTTATTGGCAGCCAACCATCCGGGGGGCAGTGACACTGCAGATTTCTTATTTGTTGTTGAAACAGCTCTCGGATTCTGGGAATTGCCAGGCTTTTTCTGCATTACAGATCGCGGCGATACTACACCGCAATAAATAAGGCAATCATAAGCATTTAGACTACAGTGTAAGAACAATTATATCAAAAATACCAATAAATACAAAATTTTGAAAAGTCATACTGATTTCATTGCGCTTGTTGCTGGTGACTGCCTCCAAAACAGTGGCACTTGGGACAGATTGCGCCTCCTGGATATTACGTGCTGCTCCACTAGGCGTGCGTCGAGGGGACTTTCTTGCGCTGGTACGAGGGCCTGCATTCTGAGAACATGAACATACAAAATTAAGTCATCGCAGTTCAACATACGTAAATGCTTAATTACATTGTTTTGCTTAAATGCAGAACCCTTACCTCCACCGTAATTTCCTTTTCAGGATCTTGGAGTCCACGTACGCAGCTCGTAGATTTCGAAGGAGTTAACCAGAGCGAGCGTCTGACCTTTGCATATGTTTCCATGGCCTGCAGTAATCTACAAATTCAAGTGTAACAAAATGCTATGCGAAATTAATTTCGGGTAAGAATGCATACAGACAATAACGTTTCATTCATCCACAAATTGAAAAAACTAATTAATACCCCAAATAACTGGAATCCAAGTAGCTAAAAAAAATAATACCCAAAAAAAGAGAAATCCAAATAACCAAATACTAGTCAACAATAATTATAGAAATGCAGTTATGTGAACTCCCCCAAATCTGTATCGTAATCGTCGTCGTCATCGCCATCATCATCATCACCTATGTGAGTACCGTCGCTGCTGTAGTCCTCACCACCGCCGTCATCACTGTCGTCGTCGTAATCGGCGGCGTCATCGTCGTCATTCATATCTTCTTCTCCCTCACTTAGTAAAAAATTATCTTCAGGATCAAATTCAGTGACAGGACTCTTACCAGTCGAAAACGATTGTTGATATGCATCGGTCTCTATGTCACGATAACTTGTTTCTTCTTCGGTTTAAGAAATGTTGTACCAATTTCTAGGTTGAATCTTCTGAACTATTCTGTAGTTCTTACCTAGAATAACATCTGGGACATAGAACACTTGTTGAGCCTGCGACGCAAGTATATAAGGTTCCCCTTTATATCAAGTACGACTAACGTTCACGCTAGTGAAGTACTTATCTTTCCTAACTCCTGTCTTCGTATCTCCTGTATTAAACCAATTACACTTAAAAATAAGAACACGATACCCTCCTACATATGTCAGCTCAATGATATCAGTTAAAACACCATAGAAATCAATTTCGGTTCCTTCATGATCTGCTCGCACCAAAACTCCAGAGTTCTGAGTCACTCGTCGTTCGTCACGTGCATTTGTGTGAAATCTCATGCCATTAATAACACATCCCGTATACCGTTTAATATGTCTATCAGGCCCACAAGCAAGCGAGTAAAGGTCATCAGTTGCCTCTACAGACATGTCAATTCACTTTTTAACCATCTGATCAAACATATATATAAACGTTTCAGAACGTATTCAATATAAATTATATATTACAAAATGACAATCTATGTAACAAGATCTCTTACAAGATTCTTAAACCAATCAGCAAACTCAAGCTGATGTGTTTTCTCGACATTCGAAGACTCCCGCAACTCAATTTCCTCAAGATGCTTACTGCGCCCATATGCATGTCAACAGTATTTAAACATTTGACTAAATTATTGACCAAGGTACATCAAGTTTTCCTAACAAAAATACTTACTTCATATATGTATCGATCTCTTCGCAGTTGTGTAAAACAAACCATCGAACAATCTCATATTCCGAAGATGTCAGCCTTTCAACCTGTGAGGCACTCAAAGGCCGAACAGGACGAGAAAATATAGACAAGCTACTAATTCGACTGATATTAACTCCTTCATGGTTTCTGTCCGCACGATTATATCTTGTTTCAACGCCGTCAAGATACATCGAACAGAAATTTAAACATTCATTGTCGATGTATGCTTCGGAAATTGAACCTTCAGGTCGAGCCTTATTTCTCACATATTGCTTTAGCGTATATAGAAATCTGTTTACACAACATATATATGAATGATAAATTTGTTGAGGGATGACATAATGCAAAACCTCATAAATTACGAAAGGCCTAACCTTTCAATGGGATACATCCAGCGATATTGAACTGGTCCTCCATACATTACCTCTCGAGGAAGGTGGACTGGCAGGTGCATCATAACGTCAAAGAACGATGGAGGAAAAATCAACTCCAATTTACAGAGTATCAAAACGATATCCCTTTCTAATCCCTCCAAGCACTCAACCGTCAAAGTTCGCGAAGACAGTTCTTTGAAGAACATACTAAGGTCAGTTAATGCATCACAAATTTGTTTTCTCAAGTTCCCACGTATAGCAAGTGGCAGCAGCCGTTGTAACAGTACATGATAATCATGGATTTTCATGCCAATTATCTTGTTATCATTGCTGCTCACACAACGAGATATATTTGACGCGTAACCGTCAGGGAATTTAATATTTTTTAACCATTCACAAATATTTTTCCTTCCACCGACATCTAGACAGTAGGGTGCATGGGGAATGACATCCCCATCACCCTCTTTGCGTACATGCAACTCTTTCATAATACCCAGTTCTGCCAAATCTTTACGTGAGTTTTCAGTATCTTTTGTTTTCCCATCAATACTCATCAAAGTCCCAAGCACACTCTCACAAACATTTTTCTCTACATGCATGACATCCAAGTTATGTCTGATCTTAAGTGTTTTCCAATAGCTCAATTCGAAAGAAATACTTTTTTTCCTCCAGTTTAATTCTTTGTCGGGCCGTTTTCTCTTCTTGTTAGTTAAAGTCTTTCCAAACTTCAAATCTGAAGGAAGTGACTTTAACTGATCAAGAACATCATCTCCAGATAACTCCTTCGGCTTATGTTTAGGCTCAAATTCACCATTAAATTTTTTATTCCGTCGCCATGGATGATTGAGTGGTAAGAACCGACGATGACCCATGTAAACCTGTTTCTTACTATGCTTCAATCTTATATGGTGAGTTTCCTTGTTGCACGGTGGACACGCTAATTTCCCTTTGGTACTCCATCCGGACAACATACCATATGCAGGGAAATCATTTATTGTCCACAATAGTGCAGCATGCAACATAAATCTTTCACCAGAATAAGCATCGTACTGCCCCTCCAGCGTTCTTTCAACGCTACCCCTCTCTCTCCGTCTTCTTCAATCCAATTATACCCCTATTTTTACGCTGCTGGTTGTAGTAGTTGCAGAGCTTCAAATCATCGAATTGCAGAAGAAATAAAGAAGAGAGCAAAGATGTCGTGGCAAGCATACGTAGACGATCACTTGATGTGCGAAATCGAGGGCAACTACCTCTCCTCCGCCGCCATCATCGGCCACGACGGCAGCGTCTGGGCTCAGAGTGCTACCTTCCCTGAGTTTAAGCCTGAAGAGATCCAAGCAATTATGAACGACTTTGAAGAACCCGGATCCCTAGCTCCAACTGGTTTATTCCTTGGTGGGACGAAGTATATGGTGATCCAAGGTGAACCCAATGCTGTTATAAGAGGAAAGAAGGGCCCTGGTGGTGTTACAGTCAAGAAAACTAATCAAGCTTTGATAATCGGAATATACAACAAACCCACAACTCCTGGCCAGTGCAACATCATTGTGGAAAGGCTGGGCGATTATCTCATCGAACAGGGTCTCTAAATTGTCCCCCAATCCCTCCCTCTGTGCACAAAGATGATTTGTGAGCTTTATATTGGATCAAGTTATGATCTACCTAACCGTCTTAATGTTTGCATGTTTCTAATGATATTTAGAATGGTTTGGCTATTTTCTCCTCTAGAAGTGAAACTTAATCGTACTTTGTTCTTGGGAGTGTAATGGCTTTGTGAATTATGCGATTCAGCTTCAGTGTGTATTATTGTTGAGATTTGCGCAATTGAATCTTCCTCTATTATCTATAGTTCACTGACTTGAAGCCAGAATAAGCATCGTACGTTTCTATACCTTCTTCCCACAAGTCTTTCAAGTCATCAATTAATGGAAGGAAGAAAACATCAATATCATTTCCCGGTGAATGCGGCCCTGGTATTAATAGGGGCATAATAATAAACGGGTCTTTCATAACCTGTGTAGCCCCGACATTGTATATAACAAGCATTACAGGCCACATACTATACGTGCTACTCATATTACTGAAAGGATTAAAATCATCACTGGCTAATCCCAATCTAATATTACGAGGATCTTTAGCAAACCATTCATGTTCTTTGTCAAAATCTTGCCATTGCTTAGCATCAGCCGGGTGCGCAATGACATTGTTGTCATGCACACGCATATCCTTGTGCCAACGCATATCCTTGGCAATGTTTTTAGACATGAACAATTTTTGAAGCCTGGGTTTCACAGGGAAGTATCTAAGAACCTTCCGAGGAATTTTCTTCCCATTGCGACATTCCTTCCACCTAGATTTCCTACAGTCAGAATTGGGACAGCGATCCAAATTCTCATTTTCCTTCCAATACAGAGCACAATTGTTTGGACATGCATGGATACTGACATAACCAAGCCCAAGTTCACGTAAAATGTTTTTAGCTTCATAAAACGACTTTGGTACAGTGTGACCTGGCGGCAGTAACTCTCTAAGAATCTAATACCATGTTCACCGATTTATTACTCCATTTACAAAGCGTCTTAATATGCAGCAACCTTATTATTAGTGACAGCTTAGAGAACTTCCCACACCCTGGGTATGCCTCACATTGTGCATCGCTTAACAGCTTAGCAATTGTATCACCCTCCCCGTTTTTTAAATGTGTTTCATCGGATGATATATCATCCCCAACATTACCAGCAAACCTACCCTCTTGTAAGTCCCCTATCAAGCCCTCCACGTCAACGCGTGTCTCAGGTATGTCATCTACACAGTCACCGGACACATTCACGGCAACCTCACCTAATCCGTAACCCTCCCCATGAAATACCCAATTCACATAGCCTTCAAGCATCCCATTCTGATGCAGATGTTCTCTTACATCAGTAAGAGATCTGAAGGTTACGTTAACACACCTACAACATGGACAACGTATCCTATTCCTTCAATCAGCATGACGACTCGCAAACTTAATGAAGTTTGAAACACCATTAACATATTCGTCACACCATTTATCATTCAACCCAATCCAACTTCGATCTATCACTACCTACACGTCATATATATATAACTATCAATACTTTTATTAAAAAATAAACAAAAATAACAGAAACAGTTATGTCACCTTTAACAAAGTTGACAGTTGAACAAACGCATGATTTTCAAACAAGACAAGAACGAGTTACAAGACTATGCAGTACATTATCCGTAACTGCTTCATAACAAAGTCATGATTTTCAATTCATAACATTCTGTAAACACTGACACGTAAATAAAACACTACACTAAAGCAGCAACAAACAAGCACGTATCGGTTCGTACTCATACAACTACAGTACATGAAACAAGACAACCGCGTATCAGATGCTTAATTACGTAAAGTTATCGATAGCAGCAATGTAGATACGAAACAATATTAACAGTAAATACTTAGAAGATGAAATACCATGTCAATTTTTACAGGACACAGACAGATGAAACGAAAACAAGTCACATGCGAAAATAAGAAATGCAGATAGAATAATAATAAATGTTAAGTAACATACTAACAGAGTGGAGGGCCAAAATTTAGAACGAGAAGAGGCAGCCAAGTACGTAACAGTCCGACAAACTTCAATCGCCTCAAGCTTTACAGTCACCACCTGCAAAAATTACTTCAACTGCTCAGAGCTGACAATAAAGACATACTGTAATATTAACCGCAATAAGACTCTGTAACAAAAAACACGTAATGATTTGCACAACAGGTAATCCTATATGCAGTGCACCAAACATAAATACTTGTAGGTATGCGTCTATTAGCTTGTGCTATATGCAGAAGAGGTAATCCTATATGAACAATTGAAATGTTTAATTATCTGTGTATATTCTGAGTTTGATCATAATAGTTTCACACTTAATTTAATCATTCCAATTCACTGTAGTATCAACTTCAAGTTCACATAAGTACTTCTACGTATGCGTCAATCACCTTGTCCTTTTTCTTTTTATGCTTTGAGATCTCGTTAAGTTTGGACTAGTTTTAGGCAACAATGATTTTGTATGTCCTGCGTTTCATTCATGAATCTATCAATTGCTACATGACTTTAGATTGATTGATAGTGAGTACTACAGTGCTTTTCTGATTTCTGTTTACATGGAAAAATTGAACTGTTTAAAGACATGTGTATATCACTATATATGCCGAGGAAGCCGATAACTCACTGTTTCAGGTTGCTAAGTAAATCAGGACATGTTTACGCAAATACGATACACATTCTGGAAACAATAACCATAAACAAGGGAGAATATAGCATAACCTTTCAGACCAATCAAAGCTGGAATGTAACCACACATTCAATCAGCAAAAAATAATACATACATGACAGCAAACTCTAGAACATGAACATACAGGACAGAAGAAATTTAAAGAGGCCAAACCCTGGAACAGAAATTACCCATCTGCAGAAACCCTAGAACATGAACACATACATGTCTGAATAAATTGTAAGACGACTAACCCTAGAACATGAACCAATCCGCAGAAAACCCTAGAACTTTCAATGGAAGACCAAATCACACACACATACGTCTCATAAATCACTAGAAGATGGAAGAAGACAACATAATCAGACACATCAACCGGAACAACACAGAATCGAACATGCAAATCAACACACAGATGGAACAAGACAAGAAATTGAAAGATGCCATCAGAGAGATGGAACAAGAACATCAAACGGAAGAAGAAGAAGAAGATGAAATAGTCGATTACAGAGAGATCAAAGAAGAAGAAGATGAAAGAGTCCCATACCTGAAATCGATTGAAGAGGCGTTCACAGCAACTCCGGCGAAGATTAAAGAGGCCTTCACAGATCTACGGCGAATATTGTTGAAGGATTCGATCGATTGAGAGACTGGAAGGATCGATTCGATCGATTGAGGGTGAGAGAGACTTCTGAGAGAGACGGAATTGGGAGAGTCGTGAGAATGTGAGAGAGGGTGAGAGACTTCTGAATAACCTCGTAAAACGCGTGGGGGGGATTAAATTTTTATTCCCTCCTTACAATTTGGGAGTGCGGGAAACATGAATAATTTACCCTCCAAATTTTTAAAGCATGAGTTGACAAAAAAAATGTCACTATGTAAGTAGATGTCAAAATCAGATAAATATTCACAATATATTGACCACATTATTGGGAATGATAAAATAATAACTAAAAGGTCGACAAAAAATATCATGTGCATCGACAAATTCTGATATTGTCGATTAATCGCGTAACCATCGACATAAAACCGTCTGTCGACAAAAAAACTGTCAACAAATGTCATATTTGTTGTAGTGCATACTCGCACTTGTGATAACCAACCTTCAACATGAAGCTGTCAAACTTCTTGTACCATTTCCTCGGTGACTGCTTAAGTCCGTAGAGAGATTTCTTCAGCTTGCACACGTAGTTCTCTCTTCCGGGAACTTGGAAGCCCTCCGGTTGGCTCATGTATATTTCCTCCTTCAACTCTCCGTGCAGGAAAGCTGTCTTGACATCCAATTGCTCAAGCTCTAGGTCGTGGTGTGCCACCATTGCTAGTAGCACCCGGATAGAAGTATGTTTGACCACCGGTGAGAAGATCTCGTTGTAGTCAACTCCCTCTTTCTGACTGAACCCTCATGCAACTAGCCTTGTCTTATACTTGACGCCCTCTCCAGATGTAGTTCCTTCCTTTCTTCAGAAAACCCACTTGCAGCTGACTATATTCCTTCCTGCTGGCAATTTAACAAGCTCCCAAGTCGAGTTCTTGATAAGAGACTCCATCTTCTCCCATTCGCGGCAATCCACTGTGCTGACTCAGAACTAGATATAGCGGCCTTGTAGGAGGATGGCTCGTCCACTACCTCTTCCGCTACATGTAATGCATATCCCACCATACCGTCATCTCTGTATCTCGCTGGAGGCTTTATGACTCTCCTTGGTCTTCCTTCATCAATACTTTGATGAACTGGTTCCTCTGGTGTAGACGCATTCTCACTATCTGACTCTTCTGCTTCTTCCTCTTCAGCTTCCGGCTGCGGTGTAAAGATTTCGGAATCCTTAGGATCAATAGGATCCGACTCTCCCTCCACCTTCTTCTTTGCATCCCCAAGCTCCACCTCCACGGAGTTTTTCAACATATGAGACTCATCAAAGACTACACTTCTGCTAAGTATAATCTTGTTGTCTTCCCATATCTTGTATCCCTTCACACCTGTTCCGAAACCCATGAATACTCCCTTCTTAGCTCTTGGTTCTAGTTTTCCATCATCAACGTGATAATAGGCAACACAACCAAATACTCTCAAATCCGAGTAATCCACTGCATTACCGGTCCAGACTTCCATAGGAATCTTGCATCCTATAACTGTGTGTGGGCTCCGATTTATGAGATAGCATGCCATGGAAACTGCCTCTCCCCAGAAACCTCTAGAAAGACCTGCATTCGAAAGCATGCACCTTGCTTTCGCCAAAAGTGTCTGATTCATTCTCTCGGCTACACCGTTCTGCTGCGGTGTGTGCCGAACGGTGCGATGGCGTGCTATTACCTGATCCTTGCAGAATCCATCAAACTCTGATGAACAAAACTCTAAGCCCTTGTCCGTGTGCAGCCTCTTGACCTTCTTTCCCACCTGATTCTCTACTAGTGTCTTCCACTCCTTGAATCTTGCGAAGGCTTCACTCTTGTGCTTCATCACGAATATCCAAGTCATCCTGGAGTAATCGTCTATGATGCTTAGAAAATACCTGTACCCGCCAATCGCCTCGACTCGAGATGGACCCAGCAATCCGAATGGATATAATCAAGGGTACCTTTCGTTCTATGAACAGCCTTAGGGAACTTGCTACGCTGTAGCTTCCCATACACGCAGTGCTCACAAAACCCTAGGCTCTTGGGCGCATGCCCGGTGAGATAGCCTTTCTTGTGAAGTTCCTGCATTCCACGTTCACTCATATGACCGAGCCTCATATGCCACAGCTTAGTTAGATCATCTTCCTTAATCTCGGCTGAGACAACTCCAGCAGAACCTGTGATCGTCGAACCTTGCAACATGTACAAAGTCCCACTCTTGACTCCCCTAAGAATCACCTTATAACCCTTGCAGATTTGTAGATATCCACCTTCACCTTTGAAACTGTATCCCTTGCTGTCGAGTAGACTCAAGGAGATCAGATTCTTCTTAATAAGTGGTACATGTCTGACCTGTTCCGAGGTACATAACTTCCCTTCATTCGTCTTCAATCTAACTGAGCCGCTCCCAATCACCTTACAGATGGCTCCGTTTTCCATGTAGACAGACCCTTCATCCGTTTGGTCGTACGTCGAGAATAGCTCCATGTTAGAGCAAATATGATAGGAAGCTCCGGAATCAAGGAACCACGCATCTTGAGAGTGCGTGACAACATCCGCCATTAGAACGTAATCATCCTCGGACGAGTTACCTTGTTCTGCTACGGCTGCAGATCCATTCTGCCCCTGTCAACCTCGTTTTGGGCAATCTCTCTTCCAGTGCCCATTTTCCTTGCAAAAGGCACAAACATCCTTGGGTAACTTAGAACTTGAGAACTGTTTCTTCTTGTTCTTCTTACCCTTCTTGCTTCCTCCCGTTGCCATCAATCCGAAAGCATGGTCCTCTATACCTGTGCCTGCATCCTGATGGCGCAGTTCCCTAGCATGGAGTGCTGATCTCACCTCCTCTAGGGATAAGTCGTCCTTGTTCACAATGAACGACTTCACGAAGTTCTCATATGATGGAGGTAACGAGATCAATAACAAAAGTGCTGCATCCTCATCCTCCACCTTCTCGCCAATATTACGCAAATCTAGCAGAATTGTGTTCAATTGATCAAGATGGTCCTTGAGAGCCGTACCTTCGAGCATCCGCAGGGTGAAGAGCCTTTGCTTTAGCATCAACTTGCTAATGAGACTCTTCGTCATGTAGAGACTCTCCAACTTGAGCCAGAGCTTCGCTGCTTCCTTCTGATCTGCGATCTCGACGATCACGCACTACAACAAATATGACCTTTGTTGACAGTTTTTTTGTCGACAGACTGTTTTATGTAGCTAGTTGCGCGATTAGTCGACAATATTTGTGTTTGTCGATGCATATGATTTTTTTTGTCGACCTTTTGGTTTTTATTTTATTCTACCCAAAAATGTACTCAATGATTGTAATTATTTATTTAAGTTTGACAACTAATTATATAGTGACATATCCAATTGTCAACTCCTGTCAAAAAAACGAATTAAAAATTGAAGGGTAAACAATTGCTGATTCCCGCACTCCTAAATTCTAAGAGGGAAATTAAAAAATTTAGAAACACTTTAAATCATTAACAAAAAAACACAATTACGAGAAACCCTCTTAAACACTCACACTCACACGACAGCCTCTGGAGAAGCATCTTCTCAATCACGCTCAGTTCTCCTCTCTCGAACCCTTCATCTCTCGATTTCCTCCTCTCGTTGCTGCCCCCTCGCTCCACCTCTCGTTGCCGCCCATCACCGCACTGGCAGCACCCACAGCCATCCTTCTCGTAATCAAGGTTAGCCCTCTTCCCCTCTCTTTCTCCGCAACCAATACCGCCGCCCTATTCAGAGAGCACGACAACTCTCGCCCTTTCTCCCACCAACGCTCCCCGTTGTCTCTCTATCGCTCTGTCAACACCAAAGTCGCGATTTGAGTTTTGAACCGCCTGATTATAGCATCGTCCTGAAGCTCCGACCGACCGACCTTTGGTCTAGGTTAGGGTTTTGTTAAAATCTTTGGGTTGCTTTTGTATGAGATTTGTGAGTCAATAGCGTCCTCCTCTGTATTTGATTGAAAACCCAGGTTAATTGATGTTCGACTCTATTGATTTCAGATTCGTATCCAGAGTTTGTTGATGTTGCGGTCAACGCCGCAAAGAAGGCCACGAAGGTAAAACATGCAACAAATGAACAGGAAGTAGAAATATGCGTAACCTAGAAATAGCAGCAGCCTTTTTCAGTTCAATCCTTGTAACAAAGTCGATGCATCTGTTTAATCCTTTCCTATTAGCTATCCTATGTGTTTTTTCACAATGTGAAACTTTATTTTATACTTGTGACATTACTGGATCATGTTCTGCTGTTGATATTACATGTACACGTGTGTTTATATTTATACATATGTAAATTATGAACCAGTGATTCAACCAATGAATCAGTGGCTAAACCAGCAAACGTATGAACAATTCCTCCTCAAAGATATGGTATCATAGAAGAAAAACTAGAAAACGTGCCGATTAATATCTTTTTTTGCCAGAGAAACATAGAACTTATATAAAGAGGGCAATGCAATTAATAGGGATGGCAACAGATCAGATTTGGATCGGATCTGTCAATAATCCGATCCGATCCGAAAATGATACCTCTTGATCTGAATCCGATCCGAATCCGTTCGGGTCCGGATCGGATTCGGATCGGATCATATAACGGATCACCCAAAAAGTCCGAATCCGATCCATAAGGAAAACGGATCACGGATCACAAGAACGGATCACGAATTGGATCGGGTCGAATTATATATTATTATATAATTATATATATAATATATGATTATATTATAAAATTATAATTGTATTATATAATTATACATATATTATATGTCGTTCGGATCGGATCGGGTCGGATTATCGGATATTTTATGTATATATCAGATCGGGTCGGATCGGATCGGATCATCGGATATATACAGATATGATCCGAATCCGATCCGAAATCCGAACGGATCGCATACTTGTGATCCAAATCCGATCCAAAGGCAAATGGATCGGATTCGGATCGCTCCATTAGGGTCGGATCACCCCGGATCTCGGATCGGAGCGGACCGCATTGCCATCCCTAGCAATTAAAATGATTTAGGCAAACAAATGATGCCTAAGAACTAAGCGAGACTCAAAACCAAAGTCAGAACCAGTTTTGACTTGTACAACCACCTAATTTAGGAGATTATGGATAGAGTATGTTCTGGCTTTGTGTAAGGATACGCAATCTTTTAGCAGGGACCCAGGTAGATGGTGGTTACCAATCTTCTACCCTTTCCACTATTCACCTAACTTAAAGTTCTTACAATAAGGTGTATTAAATCTAAAGGAGCGCAAATAGTAGGGTGAACTCAGTATCACTAGTTTTACTTTGCTGCTTGCAGGCACAACGACTTACCAAGTTGCAAGGGATATTGACCTGTTCTTGAGTGAGGTATTCCAGGATGGGAGGTGTGACGACCGGTTACTCAGAACACATCACATTGCGTCTTGTGATATATATAAAGTAAAGCAAATCGGGAAGACGTCAAGATTGGGTAAATCATTTCTTTACATATCAGCATTCCATATGTTATACTAGTAGAATTTACAAAATTGTGCTATGTTCAAGAGCCGCACCTGAAGGTCTATTCAGTGTACATAAGTTGTTATTTGGGTGGCACAATACTACATCAGTTGTTCTGTAATTCTATGTACAGTTCCTATGCGGCTACCTCTAGTTTTGATAGTTAAATCATTCATTAAAACGTGGATTGATCCCTAGATTTCTGGCATGTGTGCATAGCGTCAGCTGCATTTGGCAAATTTGGTTCAGTAATGATATAAATCTAGTAAAGCGAACAACTTATATAAGATTCTGGTATCAGTATTCAACCTGGTATCTTATATATAATATAAAAGCAGAAAAGTCCCGAGGTGATACCACGTTTCGACATTTGTCATTATTTAAGCATTCACAATATGACATGTGTAATCCTACATGTCTATTTTCTCATAATCAACCAATGAGAAATCGCCATGTACTTATTTATAGAGTTGTCATTATAATTTGAAGGTTACTATTTCATTTTGTAACTCATGAGCAATCAATACTCATTTTAATATTATAATGATAAATTAGCATTGAATAATCATGTTTGATTTTATGACATGAATATAAATTTATTTTACGTATTTGTGCAAAATACATATGATAATAGCATAATAAATTCATAAATCATTTAAAAAGTAGAAACCACATTTATGATTTTTCTGATATAACACATCTGTCGGAATAGAAAAATTATATTTTCATTCTGTGTAATAATATAAATTGTTTTTATGACTTGAGTATTAATACGTTTCAAATATTAGTACAAAATGTATATGATTATAGCATAATTAACGTAAAAACGATTATAGGTACATGATCTTTTGTAGTAAATTTTATTAGTATTTAAAATGATTATTCTTTTGTGAATGTTTGGTTGATGTATATTATATAGTTGAATCTATACAAAATAAATTATGACACCGTATTTACATTAAACGTTAATGCAAATAAAATTATAAGAATTGACTTCACAAAACATATGTTGCATGTATTTGTGCATCTACATGTATGCAAATGACATCACGTGTGTTTTTGAGAAATTTGCCTCACTAATTAGTCCATCATGAGCTCTAAATTTTCATGTTTGGTACATCTCCATTATTATATCTCGAAGCCGACATTCTTCCTTTGGAATGGGAAATTGGGTCAGATGTTTTACAGTTTTTCTTTTATTTGAGGATACAAAATTTTAATTCTTCTAAAAAAGTGTAGACATTAGTAAATGTTGTAGTAATCTTATTTGAAATAATAAGAAAAGTTTGTACACATTCAAATTTGTATAGAATTCTTCTAATAATGCAAATGCCTTATTTTAATGCAGAATTTGTTCATCCTTTTATTCAAACAAAATTGCATGATAAACATATTAGTTCAAGAAGATTGTAATGATATTTTTATATAATAAGCATAATGACTTCTAAAGTTTATATACCTATACTTATTTATATTTATTGAACTTATATTAATATTATTATACATGCTTTACATCATTATAAAATAAATGTAACGTCCACATTATAAGATCTAGCAACTTTAAGAGAAGTTTTTAATATAAAATTAAGCAGGATAAAAATTAAAGAAATTATTTTATGCATCATTTGAATTAGTCGAAGTTTAATTACTAGGTTCTTTTTTAACGTCTAAATCTTAAATCAGGATATAGTACAAAGCCCCGCGCTTTAGCGCGGGGTATCGCCTAGTATATTTTATTTCCGGCAATGTCGTTACTGATTGCTTTGTCTGGGGGTGTTTTGCATTATTGGTTCAGTGACATGATCACTTGTTTACAGAGATGTTTAATCTGAAGCAATCAATAGGAAAGGATAGTGAGGACAACATCGAAAGAATTTTGGACGAGGTTTTTTCAGGTACTAACAACTTATTTATTATTGCATTACGAATAGATTGTAACATCCACTGAGCTTAAAGCATATTAGGTGCTTATTATGGTTTGTAATTTGTGAATTCAGTTGAACAATTCATGGAAGAGTTATGTTCAAGAGGTGGAGGAACATTCTTGGTTGTCTGCAGACCAAGGCCGTTTGGCTATCAGCTTTTCAATGTCGAAACTGGAAGGCGTACTTACCGGCTGGAGGAGAGACCGCAGTCCGTTGCAGTTGCCATAGATTCCAGTGGTTGGGTGCTAAGACGTGAAGGGACACAGTGGTGGCTGAAGAATGTTGTGACTAGTCAAATTTTTGAGTTGCCAAGATTGGCCAACATCCCCCAGAATGCTAAGGGAGCATTTGCTGTACTTGATGGTCGGTTTGACATGGTGTTAGCCTTTCTGGGTCATATTCATGTTCACATCTTCTACCACCGTGCCGGCACACCTAGTTGGGAGTATATATCCCACCTCATGTTTGGGATGATTGATGATAATCAAGAAGTGCAAGCTGTGCTCGTGCACGACCACAAGATCCACATATTCTTCCGACGTCTTGTCTACTTGTTTTACTACCAAGAACTTGACAAGATATCTCTACATGAGGAGCGACTAGTCTGGACATTGTGGCAGCATCTTTACTGGGGTATCGAACCAAATCTTCCAATTCTGGATTCTTTGTGGCTGACATCTTTCATCGTCCAAGAGGGAACTCCGTACTTGTTTCTCGTTGACAACAACTTCACCTGCAGATTCTATCTGCTAGACCATAACGCTCGAATTCTTTTTTGCTTACTTGTAGCTATCTTATAGGTTGTTATGGAAAACAATGTGTCCTTTCCTTTGGTTGATGTGCTGGTAAAACTATACTGATGTATTTACTGATGAAGTCATTGCCTGTGCAGGGTGTATGTGGATGCGATAGGTTTGTGAATGGTTCAATTACGGATGTCATTTGTACAATAGTGGAGAAGGATGGATACAGAATCAGAGATAGTATTAAGCAGGTGATTGAATCCCTATTATTCTCATGTTTTATTTGACCCATTACCAACAATATGTTTTCTTTCTTGGTTAGATGAATCCCAAATATGGTGTTACTGATTTTGAACAACAATTCATGCTGCTGACATAGATGAAAGAACATAAGGGTAGGAGTATAGGACTATGGGATATTACAATATTATATGACAAAGTCATTGCTAGAGTAACCAAAAGCAATTGTACTTCTCTATGGCAGAATTGCGATGGAGAGTTAGAGGAATTTTCGAGTAAAAATCGTCATTTTTGTACCAGGTCAGATTGTTGGATTCAATAGCTGATTATTGCACGGAGCTGGACTGCCGAGGGATTGGGAAGAGAGACGCGACAAAGTTCAGCAGCTCTACTCGACAATCCCACATTAAAACAATGTAAAATCAACGGATACATTTTGGAGACCTGAGATATCTCAGAATTTTAGAATTTGATATTTTAAATCTGTTTTAAAATGAAAAGAGAATCATTTATTTTCATTTGAACCACGTGTGTGGGTTGTACCTGCAACTGTTAATTTTGTTTATCTCATCCCAGGTTGAAAGGCTCGAGCCATGGCAGTTGCTATCGTTTATCACCCGAACGCAGCAACTCACTCGATGAGGTATCCCTGTAACTCTCTCTCCCTCTATCCTCTCTCCATCTCCGTAATGTCGCGGGATAATGTAACCCTAGGTTTCAAATCAACTTGATTTGATCTGTACTCTTATATAAGTGGATTAATTAACAAGATTTTGATTAATCAATTACCTATTAACAACCACCAGCCAGTTCAGAAAATTCCCTCCTAGCATAAAGTTGATTAAACACAAATCGTGATTCTCTTTGCTGTGGCAATCTTTCTAAAATTTTTAGGGATAAGGAACTTTAGCACTAGCTATTAGATGTTACTTAATGGTAAAGGAAAACTGGAAAGTTTAATGTGTGCAGAGTGATTTGCTATATTTGGATTCTTAACCTTGAGCTCATTGTGCTTCCATTGGCCGTGAACATCCTTTTCATTTGTACAATTTGCATTATAACATACAGTTTGTTGGTTTGGGATCTTATTATTGTTATTCCCGGATCTTAGATTTTGGGACGGATTATGCAGCGTAATAACAATAATTTGACATGATTCTTTTTTCATTGTTTGCAGGTATTAGCGTCGCTTGCATATGTTCAGGGCATCGAAGGACCCACTGGCCGGTGATTCTGGACAGTTGATGATATAACACTTTGTAGCTGTTTTAATTCTTGGCACTTGATACCTCTAGTTGTAATAGTTTTTGAACTTTGAAACACAAGCTACTTGTTTTGTTAACTTAATACTGCTTTGATTTGTACGACTCTTGAATTAGAGTGACCTACTGGACGGTCACTAACACAGCTAAGGATGCAAACTTGTTTTTATGCAGTATTATTTTTGTTTGTGTGATGTAAAAAATCCCACTGTTGAAGGGTTTTTCTTGGATTTCAGCACAGTTGTGCATCTATATGTTTGAGTATGTTTAGATTTTGGGTGCATATATGGTTGATCTTGGCTTTCAGCACAGATCTGCATATATGTAAAAATTTCCATTATTTTTTTTATTTGGTCATGATACAGGCGACAAACATGTGTGTCGCCAGAAAGATGTAAAAGTGAGAAACATATCTACTGGTGACAAATATTTTTGTCACTTATCTACATAAACTACTAAATTTACTTGTCGGTAGTTGTACTAGCGACAGAAAAGGTCTGTTGTTAGATTTAAACTGTCGACAAAAACTGATGTCGCCTTTTTTTTTCTGCCGACGTAATTGAGATTTGTCGGCTTTAATACTAATGACCGACTTGTAGTGACCATTTTCCGTCAAAAAATTATTTGTCGATAGAATTTCTACCTACATATTTGACCTTTCTAGCGACAATTTTTGCTGTCAACGGAGGCAGAATTTGTTGTAGTGACGTCATCCGATAAGCACAGCATAATCGTTGCGTGTGCCTTCTCCTCCATTGCCTTGAACTCCGCTGATGCAACATTCATGCCTCTCTTGTCCGCGGTCAAAGGTGCCCACAAGCCTTGCGATTTGAGCAAAGCCTCCATCTTTATCTTCCACAGACTGAAGTTGTTCCCTCCTGTGAACCTGTCGATCTTCAACATCGATCCGGACATCGTTCTTGGTGGATCTTGAACTCTAGTCGCGTGCTCCACCTAGATTGCAAAACCCTAGCTTTGATTTCACCAAGTTGTGAAACCCTAGCTTTGCTCCGCCTCGATCTTGATCTTGAAACACCGTCAACCTTGGCTCTGATACCAGTTTGTTATGTCAAACCACCTCACGAACGAAGAACGAATAAAAGAAGAACACGAGTATTTTACGTGGTTCGGTAGCAAAATATTTGCTAACTACCTCCACGGCGGAAAGCACTCTTTATTCACTTAAGAGGAACAATTACAATGTTTTGCATACCTAATAATGTGACTACTAGGTTCTTTATATAGTGCTAGGAAATCCCTAAAGTTTCCAAATCCGATTTGGAAACTCAACAGGTATATCCCCCTCCGTGCCTCTCATGTAGCAAAACAGACATTGCCCAGAAGAAGCTATCAACCTTTGCTCTTCAGCCCATATTAGAGTCAAGTCAGTTAAACTTGCTTGTTGCAGTGATGTGAGAAATTGTCTCTGCCAGTGATTGCAGGCAAGGCCATTTTGTTGGGAGGTGATGATACAGTGTATAGTAGTGATTGATGCATGTTGTTAGCAAGAATCATTGTTGCATAGAGGCTAAAAAGGTTTATCGGTGTAACTTTGAAGTCTCTTGTACATGTTTATCGGTGTTCTGAAGGACATCTGGTTACCAGACACAATATTGGTTCATAGAAAATCTGAATATCTTCAATAAGCACAGCAGATGTTGTTCGTACGTGCTCATCTGATATTTCAACCAGGATTTTTCAGTTTATCAATGCTTTGCTTGGAAGTTGCAATCTACCATCACAAGTTAGCAAAACACCCTGCTTGGAACACCCATTGGAAGAGGCAAGTGCAGGTTCTCTATGATCCTACATGTTTGAGGAACCATCTTGACAACATATCACATCTGTGTTATGAAATGCGGATTAGCCAGCCTGATGCGACAATCTTTATAGGCGGCTGGCCTATTACGATCCAGACATGTGACCTCAACTTCCAGATGTCTCTCCACCATAGCTCCGGAACCTCAGAGGTAAGAACCTGGGCTAGGATCATCATCCCTTGAATATTTGATTGACATCCCAGTAACCGCAGAGGTAAGAACCTGGGCTAGGATCCATCATCCCTTGAAAACATACTATCATCCACATAATTTGTGTTTGATTCCTCACCATAAGCTATTTTACTATACAAGTTGTAAGCTTGAATACCGCAAATAACATATTAGCTTCTTGAAAACCATCTGTGTTAGATGAACTACAATGAGTCAAAGCCTGTTCATCTATTCTGAAATTCGTTTTTACAATGAATTTCAATATCCTAATTCATCATCATGCTGTCTGTAAAATATAAACTGTAGACAGTCGAACTCTTTAGCCATGCATATAGATGAAAACCCACTCGCCAAAAAAGAACAACGAACGAGTTGTATGAGCTCTTGCCCAACCCTTGAGCCATCATTAATTGCCAATAACAGTTCAGAGACTACAAACACCCAAGGGACTCCAAAACCGTTGAGTTCATCAGCAGTAGTGAAGTAATAGTACAGTTCTTCACTCTTGAGTTAATCTATTCTTATTTCGTCAATATAATGGAATGTCCACTAAGTGGGAAGTTCTATTGCAGCCTTCATGCAGTTGAGCCCAATTAAGTAATTATTAGAACAGAGAAATACGGTGGAGAGAAGGGATTTTGCCATCAGGAAATCAGCCAATGTTAGTCCAAAGCTCCATATATCATGAGAAGGGATTTCGATTCTTCCATAATTCATTTATCATACCACTCATACATCTTCTGTCACAGTATCACTCTCCACATATCTCAAAACAGTATTGAAGATGAAGAATCAATGATTTAAGGATTAATCATTGACAAAAATGACATGACATAAAATTGACAAGTAGTTTAGAATGGAACTGCTTCCCCACAAGACTAGAAATACAAGCTTTGACAACAAAATAAGACAAGTTTTCTTTCCTTTTCCACCTCTAAATGTTGTAAAATGGCCAGAATAGCACTTAATCCATGTGGTCGACCCAGGGTGTTTGAGAAGAAACTTAGTAAATATGAACATCATCCTCAGAGATGCACGTCAGGTGAACCATAAAATCGTTGGCTCGAAAGGCAAACCCATGGCCAAACGTCTCTTTCTGGTCACAAATAACGCACTTGGGAAGGGCTTCACTGGGTGGAAACAAGACAGGCCAACGATTAATTTGAAGTCTGTAAATGGGATCAAATTGAACATAAGCTTGCCAGATGCATCTAGCATGTATAGACTGGTCGCAAGCCACACAGTGATAGAAATACTTGGGGATCACATCTTTCTCGCAAATCTCACACACATATTCTTCCACGCCTTCAACTGCTGAATACGTTAATGAAAAACCGTGCTTATCATATCTGTGCTTGATTGATCTGGGCAAGAGACCACAGTACGTGTCGATAGTGAAAGCACAAGTCGTACATTTGAATCCGCGGCCAAAGAAGATTTGTTCACATGCATGACACCAAGTAGAGGAATTCAAAAAATTGCTCTGGAGAACATGAGGATGGGCTTCATGCTTGATGTATTGAGGTAAGTGATCAACACCAGTGACATGCATGGTCAGTATTCTGTTATGGAAAGTGAAAGTGAACCCACTGTAATCTTGACCATCGACGTGGATGGTTGGCCATGTTGCTGAACCTCGTATAAGATTTAAAAAGCAACGAGTTATGTCTATAGTGTTAGATTCAAATTGGTCTGCAAATAGAATCATCGGGTGGCGATAATGCTTGGTTAGTTTTCCATTGGTGAATATTTCCTCTAGTATTGGTTCACCAGCAAGTGGAAGGTGGACCACATCAGAGGCATCGATGGTAACTCCATCCCCTTCCCTGAAATAGAACAATAATATTAACTTATGTTCCATTTTCTAAGAAGAAAGAGAACTAAATACCAACATTACAGCACAAGAGAAGATTTAATAGATGGAGTATATCGAAACAAAAAACCTGTGGGGATTAGAGCAATCATGGACATGAGTCAAGTATCTGCATAGGTTGCAATGGTAAGCCCATCTATGGTGTTTCAAGGCTTTGGTGCAGATTCGACAGTATACAACTACTCCTGAGAACTTTTCAGGGATAGTATAGACGAGTTCAAGGTCGTGGTCGTGCCCGTGGTCATGAGAAGACCTCTCTTTTAATGTTGGTAGTGAAGCGCATTGCTCGTGTACCCAAAATTGGCAAGATGTACATTGGTACGAGCTGTCCTCAGTATCTCTGTCGCAAGCATGACAGGTGAAGGGTGCCTTTGTATGTGAAAGGAACAAGGGGTGCTTGTGAAAGATTTTGTGTGTCCTTTGTGTCCTCAGAGCACATCCGATATCTAAATCAAAGTCGCATGGGGAACAATGATAGGCGAAGCCATTACATTTTTGGTTGCATACATCACAAATCACAGAAAGCCCGGAGAGCAGTTTTAGAGGGCAGTTTGGGTGCAACGGGTGTACAACTTCTGTGGGCAGGTGTGCGCAGAGTTTATGCAGGTGATAGCTGTTGCAGTGTATACATGTATAGTATGGAACAGATGAGATCTTTTGTCTACAACAGTGGCAGTCTTGTGCTATGGAATGATCATCGCTGCGGGTACCACCAAGAGAAGCTTCTTCTTCTTCTACTATAAAGGCCAGTGGATGTTCGTGGTCAAAATGTTGGAGGTCGCCTTTCCTGAAACATACAATTTTGGTGATGCATTTCAAGGATAGACAATATTATTTTTCTATAAAAATGAATCCGTTTTTATATTATATATATACATAACACGTGTGTATTCGGACCATAACAGTTCCGATGAACTAAGCTGGCTTAGGATAATTAGACTCAATGGTTCTATGGTTATTTATACCCATGATCACATCTTCATAACAAACAAAAGGTGTACACGTTCGGCTGGATGTAATTGTTGTACATCTTCGTATTACGATGCGAAGTTTTTCACCAATTTTACAACAATTCAATCGGCTAGAAAGCGGGAATGTAAGTCAATAGGAAACCGTGCCTGAGTGTCAAATGGGTTAAAGCAGGGTTCTGCTCATAGCAGCTTTGGCTTCTTCTAACCAGGCCTTCCGAACTTCTAAAATAGTATCCAATGCTCAATGAAATTCCCATCCAAGGGGACTTGTACCCGCCCGCTCCACAAGACAGCGACCGATAGGGCGAGACCCTATACATATTACTCTATTTTTGAGGAGTAGAATCTAGCATGTATATACGACATACTAATTCTAGCGTATACGTGTATAACTACTAATTCGTTGAAGAATAGAACTAACCTGATGGGACTAGTGAAGCAATGATCATTAGCTGCGTGAATGTAGTAATCCATGTTGAAGTCCTCCTCACACAAAAGACATTTGTAAGCCCATTGTGTGGTCCGATCTATCTCTTCATGGCAAAGCTTACAGATCTTGGAGCCACGGTACTCAAAGTCCAGCACCAATATGTGAGGATGAGAAGGAGATTCAAACCCCAGAGGTACGTCTGTACATTCAGGATGTACAATGAAATCGCAATAATTGCTTCTGTAATGGAAACGGGACATTTCCTCATCATTTTTTTCGATGTCCATCTGTATTGTCGTCCTCGCTACCATCATCGGTTTCGATGTCGCCACTGCCATCACCTGTATCATCATCGTCGCCGCCACCATCTGTGTCGCTGCCATCACCTGTATTGTCATCGTAGCCACCACCATTTGTGTCTCTGCCATCACTTGTATCGTCGTCGCTGCTGGTACTATACATAGGTCTTATGATAAGGCTGCAAACAGAACAAAGTAAATCATCTGCCGCTGGAGAGGAGTAAATGCCGACTGGACGTTCATGAAATGAGTGTTTAGCTTCGGTTGGTTTTCTCATTGCACATCTTATGTCCAATCCTTCTTGGCAAATGGAACAGATGTATGTGAAGCGGTACAAAAAGTCATCGCAATCTGAACACTTTCCACTATCTCTATTGAAGCGTTTCTTGAGTTGTAAGTCCCCGTCACAGAAGCCAAGAAGGTGCTTTCGCTTGATGGTGGTGGGCAGATGTGCACAAGCATGGTGGAGACAGAACAAAGGGCAATATTCTTCACAACGGTAGTACTGAACTGCCGATCCGATCTTCTCTGTACATCCATAGCAACGAAGATCATTGGATCTGTTGGAGTACTCAGACTTGCTCATCTCCTCTTTCTCATCTTCTATTTCGATCAAAGTCAACGGGTGCTTATGGCTGAAATGATCCATCTTCTTCTTCTCCCCCTCCTGCTCTTGGTTCGCCATCTTCTCTCTCCGGCTGCTGTTTGTGATGAAGGGAAGTTGAAAAAGATCTGAAAAATGTGAATGTAAGATGGATCTTTGTATTCCAACTAAATGCTCCAAGGAATCTCAATGCTCACCAACATAGACAGCAACATCATGCATTAATATAAATATTGCCTTTGAAGCGTATAATATTCCTTGCCAAAGAATAAGTTCCCTATTTCCTGTATCAAACACTGACTCCTTATTTTATTTCACTACAAACAAGGGCAGAGCCAGTTCACTTGTGCTTTACCATGGTTTGAAGATTTTAGTTCAATAAGAAACACCCCTAGAAACTTTACCAAACTAGTATTTGAGGAGTGTGTTTGGTTCTTTTGTAATCTAGCGCACCAGGCTCGTCATGTGTATGGTAAATTCTTGAGAAATAATGATATAATGGGTGCGGGGGCGGAGCCATGTGGAGGCAAGGGGCCTGAGTTTTGAAAAATTCCACTCGCAACCCTAATTTTTTAGATTTTTAATGAATTAACCCTTCTTCGCGCTCCTTTGAGTGTCTTCTACTTCAAAGCATCATTCCAACACTCTCATTAAAACCTGTCAATGTTCCTTGCCAGAGAATAAGTTCCCCATTTCCTGTATCAAACAAACACTGACTACTCATTTTATTTCACTACAAACAAGGGCAGAGCCAGTTTACTTGTACCATGGTTTGAAGATTTTAGTTCAATAGGAAACACCCTTATAAACTTTACCAAACTAGTACTACCTCCGTTTCTTCTCTATAGCACCAGTTTGACTTTTTGACTCGTATTTGTGTCACTTTGACCGGATAATTTGGATAGCAAAACAATGCGATTTTTTGATGATTTTTTCACCGTGTTGTAGAGCAACTTTTACTCTACAACAACATGAAAAAATTATCAAAAAATTCAATCGTTTTGCTACCCAAATCATCGGGTCAAAGCGACCCAGTGAATAGTGACAAAAGTCAAACCGGTGTGATAGAGAAGAAACGGAGGTAGTATTTGAGTACTGTGTCTGGTTCTTCTTTAATCTAGCGCTCCAGGCTCGTCACGTGTAAGGTAAATTCTTAACCTGGCTCCCTCTGAATTCATGGCTCTGCCACTGACTCAATTAACTATACCATAGCTGATGCTGCCTTTGGTTGAAAGGTTAATCCAGTGTTAACCTTTAAAAAAAATAATAAAAAAAAAAAAAAACTGACAACAACAGCAACAACCGCCCCCACAAAGTTTCTATTTTGCTAGCACTCTCTATAACCACATGTCTAACAAAGCCAACTAAACATCTTTAGTTTCCTAACCTTCAGACACCCTTCTTAATCTCGCTGACAGTTGACACAAACATTCATGGTATTTATGTTACCAAAAAAATATTAGCGAAATTTCCCTTTTTGGAAATCAGGAAACCAGAGTAAAAATTGACAAGAAACGGGAAGGCCAGATAACAAGGTTGCCACCCACATTGAGCTCAAATATTTGATTGGCAGAGCAATAGCCTCAGAGGTAAGAACCCAATCCAATGCCTCTAAGATACCCCCAACTTTGCTGCTCAAGTCCCTTGAAAACATACTACTATTCATCAAAACAGACCATAGCATACCTGGTGAGATGCCCTTGAGAATTCGTCAAAAGAGGCCATAGGAATACAAGTTTTAAGCCTGAATACCCCGACAGGTGCTGCATTATTAACATTGGTTTCCTGAAATCACACAGCTGAATGAAAAGTTAAGAACATTTGCCAAGAATTTCGTACCAGTCCCAGCATTCAAATCAGAACTTGTTCTCCTTCACACTATTCTTTTGATTATTGGAGCAAAAGATGTGGCATTTTCACTTCATTACAAACGAAACATCCTGAAAACCAGCTTTTCCCGATTTACTGAACAGAATTAACTGTGAGATGAACCACATTGAGTCAAAGCCTATTCATCCCTTCTGATAAAAAAAGCTTTTCCTAACTATTCATACTCGTTTTATATTGAATCTCAAATCCTATTTCATCATCATGCTGTCTGTAAAACAGGAAATAAAGATGAGAACCGCCGTCAAAAGAACCACGAATTGCGAATTCTTTAAGCTGCCTACTATTGTTCTGGGGGTGATAGCGAACATCTGGTGGGTAATAGGAAACCGTCATTAATTGCCAGTGATAAGTTCATATATTACAAATACTAAGATTTTCCCGGAAAGAAAGGGATTTTGCCAACTTATTTTGATTCTTTCATTGTTCGTTTACTATAATACCTGTACATGTTCAGTCACGGTATTATCACTCTCCACATATCTGAAACAGAACTGAAAATGTAGAATGAATGATTCAAGCATTAGATATTCAAACAAGTCCACAAATGTGACTGACATAAAATTGGTAAGTAGTTTCGAATGCAACTGCTTCCCCACTAGACTAGAAATATGAGCTTCGACCAAAGGTCACATATGTTTATCAACTATCAAAAGAAATATAGCACACGGCCACAAAACAATTAAGTTTTTTTTTTTTTTTTTTTTAATGGCCAGAATAGCACCTGATCAATGTGGTCAACCTTGGATGTTTGAGAAGAAACTTAGTAAGAGTGAACATCATCCTCGGAGATGCATGTCAAGTGAGCCATAAAATATCTGCAAAGAATGGCATACCCGTGGCCATACGTCTCACTCTGGTGACAAATAACGCATTGTGGAAGGTATTCAATGGGTGGAACCAAGGTGACAGACTGAAAGCCAAAACCATAACTGTAGCAGGGCTCAAATTGAACATAAGCTTGTCAGATACATCTAGCATGAATAGACTGGTCGCAATGCACACAGTGAAAGAAATACTTGGGTATCACATCTGAAACATAACTGAAATTGAAGAATCAGTCATTCACGCGTTAATTATTCAAACAACTCTATTACGAAAGCTGCAAAATCGTAAAAAGATGACTTGACATAAAATTAACAAGTAGCACATATTCAAATAAGTTTTCTTCTGTGACCATAGGAGACATGTTTATCGACTATCAACGGAAAAATAGCACATGAGCACAACTATCAAATAAGTTCTTTTTCATAGTTCCCTCTAAATGGCCAAAATATGTAGCACCTAATCCGTGTGGTTGATCCTGAATGTTTAAGAAGAAACTTAGCAAGTAAGAACATCACCCTCGGAGATGCATGTCAAGTGAACCATGAACTTGTTTTCTTTGACGCATCGAAAGGCGAACCCATGCCCAAAAGTCTCTTTCTGGTCACAAATAACGCATTGGGGATGTTTTTCACTAGGTGGAACCAAGTGGACAGGCCAATTGAGAAAATCAAGTCTGTACCAGCTCTTAAACCGAACATAAGCTTGCCAGATACATCTAGCATGAATAGACTGGTCGCAAGCCACACAATGATAGAAATACTTTGGCATTACATCTCGCTCGCATATCTCGCACACATATTCTTCGACGCCTTCAATGGCTGAATATGTTAATGAAAAACCGTGCTTATCATATCTGTGCTTCATTATTCTGGGCAAAAGAGTACAGTACGTGTCGACAGTGAAAGCACAAGCCGTACATTTAAATCCACGGCCAAAAAAAAAATTGCTCACATGCATGACACCAAGTAGAGGAATTCAGAAAGGTGCTCTCGAGAACATGTGGATGAGCTTCATGCTTGATGTAGCGAGGTAAGTCAACACTAGTGACCTGCATGGTCAATATGTTGGCATGGAAACTGAAAGTGAACCTACTGTAATCTTTCCCATTCGAGTGTAAAGTTGGACATGTTGTTGAACCTCTTATAAGATCCATAAATGAACGAGTTATATCAATAGCTTTAGAATCGAATTGGTCTGCAAATAGGATCATCGGGTGACGATGATGCTTGGTCATTTTTCCATTTGTGACTTTTTCCTCTAGCATCGGTTCACCAGCGAGTGGAAGGTTTACCACATCACTTGCGTCGATGGTAACTCCATCCCCAACCGTGAAATAGAAGGAAAAAAAATTAACTTATGTTACATTTTCTGCCAAGAAAAGAGAACACAATTAAAACCAACACTGGAGCACATCAAAAGATGTAATAGATAGACTGAGAGTATAGAGAAACAAAATAAAACCTTTGGGGATTAGAGCAATCGTGGACATGTGTCAAGTATCTGCATAGGTTGCAATGGTAAGCCCATCTATGGTCTTTCCAGCCCTTCACGCAAATTCGACAGTATACAACCGGTCCAGAAAACTTTTCAGGTATAGTATAGATGAGTTCAAGGTTGTGCTCATGAGAATATATCTTTTTCACCGTTGGTAGTGAAGCGCACTGCTCATGTACCCAAAACTTGCAAGAAGTGCATTGGTAAGAGTTACCTTCAGTATCTCTATCGCAAGCATGACAACTGTAGGGTCCCTTTGTAGGTAGAAGGAACAGGGGGTGCTTGTGAAAGATTTTGTTCATCTTTTGTGTCCTCAAAGCACATTCGATGTCTAAATGAAATTTGCATGTGTAACAACGATAGGTGAAGCCGTAGCATGTTTCGCCGCATGCATCACAAATCACATAAGATAGCCGTGTGCGGAGTTTGAGAGGGCAACTTGGGTGCAACTGGTGTTCAAGTTGCGCGGGCAGGTGTGCGCAGAGTTTATGCAGGTGATACTTGTTGCAGTGTATGCATGTGTAGTAGTAAACGGATGAGATCTTCTGTCTACAACAATGGCAGTCATTCTCTACGGAGTGATCATTGTCAAGAGGAGCTTCTTCTACCAAGGCCAGTGGATGGTCATGGCCAGGATGTTGGAGGTCACCTTTCCTGAAAGGTACAGAATCATATTTGAGGTTGCGGTTGTGTTCCATGAAGTAAATTGAATAGCTTTCATCATTTGGTTTGCTTAACAATGTATCCCCGTATGTACGAATGAGTGCCCGAGAAGAGCACACAAGCTTATAATAGACAACTAATCTAGGATTGCACGTCATACAGCTGCTAAGCAATAATATCAACTCTGATGTTGTTTTATGTATGAAGTAGATGATAGGCAAAGCTACTACTATTATTCTGCTATTTAACGAATATGATTGTACGCGTACACATTATTAGTACTGCATTTTGAGGAATAGAATCTAGTATCTCAGAACTAGCTTGCGTATGCGTACTACGTAGTACTAGTTATAATTAGTTAAAAGAAGGAAACTAACGTAACTAACCTGATGGTACTAGTCAAGCAATCTTCGTTAGCTGCTGCATGAATGTAGTAATCACATCCCACTTTGACACATTCGTAAGCCCACTGGGTGCTCCGATCAATCTCTTCCTGGCAAATCTTACAGATCTTGGAGCCAGGATAGTCAAAGTCCAGGTGCAATTGGTGACGATGAGAAGGAGTGTTGAAATATAGAGGTACATTTGTACATTCAGGATGTACATTGAAATTGCAGTAATTGCAACTATAGCCAAACAATTCGGGCTTGTTTATAACCACAGGTGTTATAACAATACTGCAAACAGAACAAAGTACATCATCACCTGACTCATCCATAGAGGTGCGAGGGTAAACTGGATGTTGATGAAATGTGTGTTTAGCTTCGTTTCGTCCTCTCGTTCCACATCTCATGTCTACTCCGTGTCCACAATCAGAACAGATGTACCCAAAGCGGTACCAATCCTTAAAGCAATCATCACAATATGGAGGACCCGAAGCGGTACCCCATGACCCAATGCATTTATCTAGCTTTAGGACTTCCCCGTCACAGTCGTCGATTTGGTGCTCCCGCTGGATGGTGGTGGGCAAATGAGCGCAAGAATGGTGGGGACAGAAGAAAGGGCAGTGTCCTTCACAACGGTAGTACGGAACCCCTGATCTGATCTTCTCTGTACATCCATAGCAGCGAAGAGAGGATCTGTACTCAGACTTGCTCACTTCCTCTTCATCTTCTACTTCAACCAATGTCAGCGGATGCTTATGGCTGAAATGCTCAATCTTCTTCTGCTGTTGCTGCTCCTCCTCCTGCTGGTGGTTTGCCATTGTCTCTCACTCTCTTTCTGATGAATGAAAGTTATAGATCTCAGAAAGGTTTTACGGTGTATGGTATGTAAGATTGATCTGTGTATTAAATGTTAAGCTGAGTAATATAAAAATAGTAACTACTAGTAAATTAAAAATACTATTATGCAGTACAACCCGGCACTATACAAAAAAGTCAGAAAGAACGACAATCATATCAAAATAATAACGGCATTTCTAGCTATATTACCTCTGCTCTATAACTACATTTGTTGGAATACCACAATTCTATACTATGGGCTTCCTTATTGACAAATTTCATCACATTGAATGGATTTATGGCATATGATACTGATCCATACATGTTCAGAAACTGTTTATGGTAAAACAAGTTGGAGATCTCAAAATTGTTTTTGACTGTGAATTTTAAAATGATCTATGTCTTCCACGAAAATATCCCTTCACGAATCTTTTAAAAGTAAGTGTTAAGCTCCACTCTCCAAACTATTACTGGTATAGAATTACTATCAAATAGTACGAAAGTAAAATACATTTCGACATAATGGTGCCCTTCTAGAGCCAATAAACAGCCAATTGATAAAATAATTATACCACCAACTATTTTATATTTCTATTGTTTTAGTAGTAGTACTAATACATGTTAAGGTATTGTTGGACGGTTCAGTTAGTCCATCTTTTTAGGATCTCTTCACATGCACTAGTTGATGTTTGATTCTATTTTTTCTTTGTTAATGTTTACCATGGAACTCATAATATACAATTAATATCAAGTACTGGTCACATAAAACACTATTTGGCAAAGCGACGCAGTTGGAGTCTTCCTTCAATCTCCGTCTCGCCCTTCTATATCTTTCTCTCAACGCTTTCCAGCAGCCTCTCCACTCCAAATGGAATTACTAGCAATATACCAGGGGCTTTTGATTGCACAACAAAATAACTTTAAATTCATAATGATATGCACTGACAGTTATATCTCATATAATCTCTTGCAGGGGAATGAGAAAGGATCCTACAAGGATGCACCCATTTTGGACAAAGTAAGGCAGGAAGTGGAAGCTCTAGAAGACTGTATCATAACTAAGGTTCCGCGTAGTGATGTTGCCGTCGCACACCGTTTAGCCAAGCAAGCCTCCGTTTTGACCTAGTAGCGACTCTGTTGTGTTTTGCTATGTATATTTGTCCACAACATGGATGCTTAGTTTGTTGGAATCTATGCTTGGTTGTATAACTTTAGATAGGGATGTGTATGTAGGTTGCCAAGGTGTGCTTTTGTAGTTTCAGTAGTAGCTAGCTCCAGCTCCACTCCTGTCATGAAGGTGTAATCCTTAGCTTCCTTTCTCGCTATATATATATATATAAATCCTTACCTTTTGATTAAAAAAAAAAAAAAAAAAAAAAAAAAAAAAAAAAAAACACTATTTGGCATAAGGGTGCCCTTTTAGGCCTAAGAAATTTAAGTGACAAAATATTAATAATACTAGCTATTTTAAAATAGCAGTAGTTATATAAAAGACACTTTTCATCCCTGTACTTAGGCAAAAGTACACTTTGCAGCCGTGACAGTTGGAAAATTTCCTTTCACACCCTTGTAACATGAAAAAAGTTAGGACACACATGACATAGCAGCCCCTCTATTATGTTTCGTCCGGGTCATGTCCCGCCACCATTTTTTCGACCATTTTACCCCGGGTAAATAGACATTTATACCCTCATTCCATTTAGAGACTTCGGGTTGGAGGGTGATTGAGTAGTTGCGGCAGTGGTGGTGGAGGTGGAGGTGGAGGTGGAGGTGGAGGTGGGTCAAGAAGAAGGTTAATGGTTTTGTCTATCATTACCAAATCACGGTAGTACCGTAGTACTGTAGTTTAATTGTTTCTTTTCTAAGAGTCATTGACGGAAACTTTATCCACAACACACAGAAAGAGCATGTCAGTTAAGTGTAACCATATACAGGACGGGTAAATTATGCGAACTTAGCCCGAACCAGATTTCTCCTATGTAATTTTCCTTGATTTCACCTACTTGTAATTTACCCTTTTATCTTTTACAATGGTTAGCTCCGCTCTCCAAACTAGTACTACCATATAATAAATATCAAGTAGTAATATGGTACTACCTCCGTTTCGTCTGTTTCGTCTGCGTTTGACTTTTTAACCCGTAACTGAGTCACTTTGACTTGGTGATTTGGGTACCAAAACGATGTAATTTTTTAACAATTTTTTCTTGGTATTTGAGAATAAACTTTCACGTGAAATTATGAAATTTTGAGATCATTTTTAAAAGTTGTTAAAAAAAAGCTAAAGACTTTAAGATTGACGGATATATGTTTAATGAAAACATTTTTCATATCTTGAAATGATGTAAAAATATGTAATTTTGATGAAATATATTACATTATCTTACATATATCAAATTATTAAATAATTTTTTTTGATTTTTTTTTTTAATTTTTAGTAAAACTTGTATTTTAATAAAAAATATGAGGTGAAAATAAGGGGTATAAAAGTTTTTTTATAATTTTCCGTCCAAAGTTAACGGAAAGTTAACAGAAGGGTACCTACTTGCTCGAAAATCCAAAGTTTGAGACCTGCGGTGCTCGATTTTGAAATTTGGGTACCTACTTGCTCGTTTTGACAAACTTTGGATACCTCCGGTGCAATTTAGCCTTATTATTTCAATACCAAGTTTTCTAGTCTTCTCTTCTGATCCCTATTTTATGTCAACTGCACGGCTTGTGTCCCTTAGCCACCATCTTTAGGCAGCACTTCTCTGCTTCCACCAACTTTCCCAAATCAAACAGCACATCAGCAAACCATATATAAGACCCACTACCATCTCCACCAAGTCATTCAAATGCTCACGAAACCATTCACTCTCTCTCCCCACGTCAACCACTCATTCAAATAATTTACAATCTCATAATCACATAATTTCACCATTCAACAAAGCTAACATGGTGATATACTCAAATGACATTGATCATAAACGAAAAGCCAGTATTATCAATAACAGTGTAGGCTATGTTTCAACTTCATTTGAGACAAATAAAGAACTTGTCGGGTGTATATGAACTGGTGCTGATGTGCTGCTGCTTCTTTCTAGCACATGTTAGAAGTTTAGTAAAAATGTTGGAGAACTTACCACAGCTTAGTGTCATATTTGATTAAGGAAGAGATTATAAGCAAATGTGCAATACATCATGGTAAAAAGTGCTTCAGAGAGAGGAATCAATCTTAGATATGCAGTGCTTTATGCCTATGAGGGAGAAACAAAGAGGGAGTTTTTATTATAGCATCCTATGAAGTTCAATATAGTGAAGTCTGAAAATATCACCTCGAAAGGTAGTCTTTGTTGTTTCAGGAGGAATTATACAGCACAGAGCTGAGGCACCATGCTACCTTATTCAAGCTGCTGTCCACGAGAGGGAAACAGACACTCACTCACGGAGCCAGAAGCAGCAAGTTTATGGTGAGTTTGCATCTGATGAGCCGTTCCAATTCCCTGCTATAGTCCTAGAGGAACTGCCCAAGTATTTCTTTATTCCAACTAAAGGGCCCCACATTCTCCATCATTATTCACAAAGCAGCAGCGTAAAATCGTTTGAAATATGTCTGCTGGAAATGCTTTATAAAATAACTTCTTCCTCGAGTTCTTGTTCTTTTAGCTAGTTTCTCCCTATCCTGAACCAACAACTTCTGCCGTCTTGAACTTTCCTTTCATTTGCTGGACTTTTAGCATACAAAATGTCTTTCCAATGTTCCCATCTCCTACTTCCCTGGAAAACTCATTTTACCAGCTTTACTGGATCCTTCGTCTTGATCCTCTTTCACACATCATCCCATCTATTCTCTGAGGCTTCCATTCCCTTACACAAGCAATCTCTCTAGGAAGAAGGGATGCTCAGAAAACACTTCTTTCCAGGATTTGAAAAAAAATAAAAAAATAAAAACTCTCAGGATCCTAAACTTTAATCTTTCTTTGAGGCATGAATTATGGCAATATCATTTGGTTATTTGGAAGAAGGTTGAACAACATCAATTTAAGCAAAAAGGAGTTCAGATCAAAGAATTTCAAACTTTTAATAGGGACACAATCAGAAGATCCCCTTTGGGGAAACAGGGTCAAGATTCATTACAGATTTACAGTTAAATACTCTTATTAGTTCAAGGATTACTTTTATGAATAGCCATGTCTAGTCTACAATTCATAGCATATCGTGTAAAATGACACAAATTATTCCCTACTTGATATCTTATCTTCCTCTTGCATCATTTCAATTACAACTTACTATAAACAGAATGAATGCTAGTGAAGAGGAATCATACCTAGACTAAAGCTCCCACGTCAGCAGCTTCATAGATGGGAAGGAATGTCATGCCTACCCACAATCATACAACAAGCCTCACTCCGACACATTATTAACTAGCCGTTCCTTTCACCTGCAACAAGAGAAGTAGTAGAAAATATGAAGACCTAACAAGGGAAAAAAATGAAGTCCAGTTAATTCAAAATCACTGCCTGCAAAAGCCCAAGAACCAAAATCACAAACCCGTCAAAAAGGAAGCGATCTTTAATGCTTTGATTAGAAAACAGAGAAGGAGTTCAGTTGGGGTTCTGTTTGTTTCGGTGAAGGGTCGGCGAGAGAGAACTTACCCATCGATGTGAGAGATGGCCTCGTCTTGTTCAGTCAACAGAGTTCTTCGAAAAGAATAATTCATGGGTCTTCTTCCGGTCATGGTTTTCTCTCTGTCGTGGGGATCGATATGCGAGTTTTTGAACTCAGATGTGTGAGAGACATGTTCTGCATCGACGATCTAGCAGATTTGCTCTTTCTGGTTAATTAGATTCTAATGATATCCTAGTTGACACTGCACAAACCAGACACGAAGGTAGCGGCTTTTGATCGAATCTGACCAGCAACGGGTCTGAAAGACTGAAACGATTCGAAGTAAACGGGTTGAGTGGGGTCGACCCGTTTTACGACCCGATGAGTTGACCCGAATTGCCAGGCCTTGCGATAACCAACTGTTTACACAAAAAAAGTGAAGCTTACAATGATATCCCTCGAGATGATCAATTGATTTGCATCTCAAATCAAGTTAAGATTCACTCACTAAACTTTTATTACCACCTTATATATCTTTCACTGGCAAACACCCTTTTAAGACGTCGACAAAAAGATATTGTTGTTACCAGTTAACATTGGTATTGGAGTAAGAACGACGAAAGCGAAACAAGAATGAGACAGATATTTAACGTGGTTCACTAACGAATTCGTAACGAACCCTCTAGCTAATCCACGGCCAAAATCAGATATTTTATTGAGAAGAGAACCCGATTACAATGCGCGTCGTAGCCGCAACGGCTACGGCGGCGACCCGAAACACCCACCCGAACACCCAGGCACACACACTAGACAAGAGCTCTCAAAATTACCCACTGACTCTCACCGTGACCCTCGGTGTGTGTGTGTTGTGTTCTGAATGTAACCAAAACCAAACATGTGTATATATTCACATGTTAGTGACCGTCCATTACCATAAAACAAAGGATACAAAGGAAACCAATTAATGCCACCGCCCCTGATCATGCAACCTTTGACTTTCTATTCTAATGGTCTTTGATTTTTTTTCTTTTGTTGCCTAAATTGATCCAAGTCAAATTCCTAACAAATCTGCACCTTGACTTGAATCATCTCTGCAACCCGAAACCTGAACCTGATGGTTCTCTTCTCAAACCGACCCGGATGCGTCTCTCAGAAACCCGAAACGAGCACGCTTCCCCCAGACAGACGTTCCGCGGCTGTATGCGAAACCCGAATCGCCAAATCGTTGCTCCAACTACCATGCGTTCCTGCAACGAATGCGCCCGATGTGGTTGCACTTCCAGAAACAGAAACAAGTGCTCCACCCAGAACCAGACTCGAATACATTCACTGAGAAAGCAGGACCGAATGTATTCCAGATGCGCCCAATTGCGCCAGCAGATGCACCGTGACAGAATGCCCAGATGTCATCCAGACCAGATGCACCGATGACGAGTGCCCAAATTGTCATGCCCGATGCGCCCCGTATGCCTCAGATGCGCGAGATGCTCGCCAGAAACAGGTCGCGCCAGATGCGAGCTCAGTGTGTGTCACGGTACACGCTGCAAAACCTGATGCACGCCTGAACAAACTCGTGCATAATGCGCGCCAGAACCAGAATCAGAATCAGATGCGCGTGCCAGAAATCTCACGCGCTAGATGCTCCATGTCGTTGCTCCAACTCCAACGAGTTCCTGCAACGCATGAGCCAGAACCAGATTTAATTCACACGCCATATGCTCCACGCCGGGAGCCTGATTGCGCTTGAACGTCAATCGCCAGAATGACAGGTGCGCGTGAACAGCCAGATTCGCGCCAGTATCGAATTCGTGCAGGATTTGCCAGATCACTTGCATGCCTAATCAGATGCGCGCCAAATTGCTCCGATAGGAGCCCGGATAGCCCCCTGCACAGGGTTTCAGATGGTGGGTGTACCTGCTTCTCTCTCACGAACAGATCGATCTTGATCGCCAAACCAGACATCATTCTTGGCGGAATCTCGAAACTCAACTCCCGATAGCCTGCTCCACCTGAATTGTGAAACCCTAGCTTTGAGTTCCACCAAAACGTGAAACCCTAGCTCTTGGCTCCACCCTGATCTTGGAACCCTAGCTCTGATACTAGTTTGTTAAAACTGGTGATCCCCCTGACTTGGCTCGGATACCAGTTTGTTGTAACAGAACTCCTGTTTCAGAGCTCTGTTACTTTATTATAACCTGGGTATTCGAGCAAGAACGACGAAAGCGAAACAAGAATGAGACAGATATTTAACGTGGTTCACTAACGAATTCGTAACGAACCCTCTAGCTAATTCACGGCCAAAATCAGATATTTTATTGAGAAGAGAACCCGATTACAATGCACGTCGTAGCCGTAACGGCTAGACCCGAAACACCCACCCGAACACCCACGCACACACACACTAGACAAGAGCTCTCAAAATTACCCACTGACTCTCACCGTGACCCTCTGTGTGTGTGTGTTGTGTTCTGAATGTAACCAAAACCAAACATGTGTATATATATACACATGTTAGTGACCGTCCATTACCATAAAACAAAGGAAAGAAAGGAAACCAATTAATGCCACCGCCCCTGACCATGCAACCTTTGACTTTCTATTCTAATGGTCTTTGATTTTTTTCTTTTGTTGCCTAAATTGATCCAAGTCAAATTCCTAACAGATATATATAATAGAAGAGGTGATACACTCTGACAACACCAAAATATCTTACTTAGAACTCCCTATTTCCCGCATCAAACACTAACTCCCTATTATATCTTAAGTTTCATAACCCTTAGATCCCTTTCTAAGTTCCGCTACCAGTTAACATTAAAATTCGTGTTACATTCCGGGAAAAAATCTGCGAAATTTCCGTCTCTAGCAATCAGGAAAGCAGAGTGAAAACTGAAAAGAAAGAGGACGGCCAGATAACAATGTGGTCACCTTTTAACCAGTATTTGGATCGATCATCTCTTTTCAAAGACATTTCTTATATATTCTGCTAATCCTCTTCAGACTCTCTGTAATGCCACCCGCACAACTTGTCTTTAGTATGAACCACCCAGCACTGAGCTTCAATATTTGATTGACAGCAAAGTAATCTCAGAGGTAAGAACCTAGGAAAATTATCACTTCCATATTGCCTCTCAAGGCCCTTGAGAACGTACCATCATCCACAAATAACTGGGAACCTCCAATTTAAAGCCCAATAATCTATTTTTTCTTCTATTTTTGCTATGGACGCCCATCACCAACTAAAAGGATGCCCTTGGGAATTCATCTAGACAGGCCATCATGAAATCAGCCAAGGATTCTTTCATTATTCGCTTACTATGTACTTAATACACATGCATATTCCCTCACGGCATTATCACTATACATATCTGAAACAGAAATGAAGATGAAGGATCAATGATTCAAGCATTAATTATTCAAACAAGTCTATTACAAAAAAAAAACTGCCAACTCATCAAAAAAATGACTGGCATAAAAATCACAAGCAGCTTTGAATGCTAGTGCTTCCCCAACCAGACTAAACATATGGGATTTGACCAAATGTCACATATGTATATCTTGCTATCAAAGGAAATATGGCACAGGATCATATACAGTAAGTTTCTTTTCTTTTTCCTTCTAAATGGCCAGAATAGCACCTGATCCATGTGGCTGATCCTTAACGTTTTAGAAGAAACTTAGTGAGGATGAACTTCATCCTCGGAGATGCATGTCATGTGAACCACAAACTTGCTATTTTTGATGCTTTGAAAGGCAAACCCGTGGCCAAACGTGTCTTTCTGGTCACAAATAACGCATTGCGAAAGGTCTTCACTGGGTGGAACTAAGACGCAAATCCGAAAACCAAGATCAAGTCTGTAGCGGGGCAGAAACCAAACATAAGCTTTCCAGATGCATCTAGCATGAATAGACTGGTCGCAAGCCACACAGTGATAGAAATACTTAGGGATTACATCTTCCTCGCATATCTCACACACATATTCTTCGACTCCTTCAATTGCTGAATATGTTAATGAAAAACCGTGTGCATCATATTTGTGCTTGATTATTCTCGGCAACAGAGCACAATATGCGTCGATAGTGAAAGCACAAGTGGTGCATTTGAATCCTCGGCCAAAAAAAGGATTGCTCACATGCATGACACCAAGTGGAAGGATTTAGAAAGGTGCTCTCGAGAACATGAGGGTGAGCTTCATGCTTAATGTAGCGAGGTAAGTTACCACCAGTGATCTGCATGGTCAATCTGTTGTTGTAGAAACTGAATGTGAGGCCACTGTAATCTTTTCCATTGACATGGAAGGTTGGCCATGTTGCTGAACCACGTATAAGATTCATGAAGGAAGTAAAGATATCACTAGAGCTAGATTTCAACTGGTCTGCAAGTAGGATCATCGGGTGGCGATGATGCTTCATCATTCTTCCATTTGTGAATGTTTCCTCTACTATGGGTTCACCAGCAAGTGGAAGGTAGACCACATCACATGCATTGATGGTAACACCATCCCCTTCCCTGAAACAAAATAATGCTTACTTATGTTCCATGTTCTTAGAAGAAAAAGAACAAAACACCAATCCTAACTTTTCAGAGATTTGATCATAAAAGAATAAAATAAATAAGAGAACAAAAAGATTTGATAGATGAGGATGGAGAAATAAAAAACCTTTGGGGATCAGAGCAATCATGGGCATGCGTCAAGTATCTGCATTGGTTGCAATGGTAAGCCCATCTATGGTCTTTCAAGGCTTTGGTGCATATTCGACAATAGACAACCACTTTGGAGTACTTTTCAGGGATAGTATAGACGAGTTCAAGGTCGTGCTCGTGCTCATATCCCTGCCGATGAGAAGATTTTTCTTTTACTGCTGGTAGTGAAGCGCATTGCTGGTGTACCCAAAACTTGCAAGAAGTGCATTGGTAAGAGCTACCTTCATTATCTCTATCGCAAGCATGGCAACTGTAGGGTCCCTTTGTAGTTGAAAGGAACAAGGGGTGCGTGTGAAAGATTTTGTCAGTCTTTTGTGTCCTTAGAGCACATTCGACATCAAAATCAAAGTCGCATGGAAAACAACCGTAGGTGAAGCCATTGATGCTTTGGATGCATAGATCACAAAACCTATTAAGCGCAGCGTGGAGTTTAAGAGGGCACTTGGGGTGCAACGGGTGTTCAATTTCTATGGGTAGGTGTGCGCAAAGTTGATGGAGGTGATACTTGTTGCAGTGTATACATGTGTAGTATGGAAAGGATGAGATCTTTTGTCTACAACAATGACAGTCGTGTGCTATAGAATGTATTAGAAATAACGGTGTTGGCTCAAAACAAAACGATGTCATTTCACTTTCAGTAGTTTTGTTTTGTAAATCTCTTTCTTTCTTAGTTTAGGAGTAGCCTATATAGAGGCAATTTGTACATCTTTTTCAGTAACAAGAAATCATTTTATCAGTATCTCTTTCTCGCACTCTCTTCGTTCGTGCTCTCTTTCTCTCGTATATGAAATCTAATATGGTATCAGAGCCATGGTTGGAGATCTCTCTTTCTTTCGGATTCATCTCTCTGTGAGTGACGGAGGCGAGGCTAGGGTTGCAGGGACCGTGAAGTGGTTCGACGGCAAGATGGGCTTCGGTGTAGGGAAAGATCTGTTCGTCCATCGGTCGTTGATTCGATATGAGAACTTCAGCGGCATCAGAGAAGACAATCGGTTTGAGTTCTTCATCGGTGCAGGCGATGGCAGCCGTACCAAGGCCGTCGACGTTACCGGACCTCACGGTGTTGCTGTGAATAGTGCTCAATATCACTATGATTTCTTCTACCTGAGTTTATCATCGTCAGATCTGATATCGGGGACTCTCAATTCAGAATCGATCCACAGGATTTCAAAGGTACATGATCAGTACTCTCAATTGAATGATATATCAATTGGTAATCGTGAAATTGAGGAACTAGTTGAGAAGATTGTGAGTGGTTTGTTCTGTTCATTGGCTACACTTGCTGTGATTTGGTATATCTGGTTCAGTGTTTTCACTATTTGTTGATTTTTGGAAGATACTGTGCTTCTACTTTTGTTGGCGTTGGAGAGCTCTGCTATCTCTCAGGTTGCCTTCGGTTCATATCAGTTGGTTGCTGATTTTAGTTTGTTTCCACTGTTTGTGGTTGTTATTGAAGCTTTTGTGCTTCTTCTTTTGATGAGGTTGGAGAGCTCTGCTATCTCTCGATTCGCCTCTTGTTTACATCAGTTTGATGCTGATTTGATTTTGTTTCCACCATTTGTGGATGTTATTGAAGCTTTTGTGCTTCTTCTTTTGATGAGGTTGGAGAGCTCTGCTATCTCTCGGTTCGCCTCTTGTTTACATCAGTTTGATGCTGATTTGATTTTGTTTCCACCATTTGTGGATGTTATTGAAGCTTTTGTGCTTCTTCTTTTGATGAGGTTGGAGAGCTCTGCTATCTCTCATGTCGCCTCTTGTTTGCAGCTATATTGGTTGCTGGTTGTCGTTTATTATGCGTTCTTTTTGTGCTTCTGTTTTGAAGTATTGTCTGGAGGGTGTGGTGATCCCGATTTATGTATCTGTTGCTCTATTCGAGTTGTTTCAATGGAGGTTGATGATTTGGCTGGTTCCGTTATCAAGGATTCTGGGGTTTCTATAGATTTGGTGATGGCATCTATGCGCTACAGGTTATATGGCTTGTATGCGAAGCTCGGCAAGGAGGCCCAAGCTCAGATGAACAAGGAGTTATCAGGATTGAAACTTGTTGTCAATGCTCCAACCAACCCTTCACTTCTTTGTGTAATGGTTGGTGATGAGGTTCAGTTTCTTGGAATGGCTGTTGTCACAATATTGTTTGCTGCCCTGGGTTTCATGTCTCAGGCTTCTTGTGGGACTCTTCTCACATGTATTATATTTTGCTATGTGACCCTTGGAACTGCAGCAGGTTATGTTGTTGTTCGGGGGGCGTTTGGGTGCTGTGACAAAGGATGGGTCTCGGTCTCTTGGAGGGCTGCCTGTTTCTTCCCCATTGCAGGTGGAGAATTCCACTGTTGTGCGATTACAACTTCTGGTGAACTTTACACCTTGGTAGATGGCACATATAAGGTCGGTCTTCTTGGTCATGGTACTGATTTTAGCCATTGGATATCAAGGAGAATATGTGGTCATCTTGATCACCTTCAAGTTTCTTTCCTAACATGTGGTCCACGACATACATCATTGGTTCAACTATTCGTATTTGGGGATGGATCTTTTGGTTTCTTGGGTCATGGAGACTGGAGAAGTGTTTCTTACATAAGAGAAATTGAATCTTTTTCAGGTTTGAAGATGATATATGTGGCAATTGGGGTGTGGCATACTGCAGCTATTGTGGAGGTTCGAAGATCGAAATCGTCGGCAACGATGTTTTTTAGAAAAGCGCAAAAGTCCAGGGCATACTTCAAGCGGTTTCAGGTCAAGTTCAAGCGAAGGAAAGGGGGAAAGACTGATTACCGGACTAGTGTTACTGCTAGTTTTACTGCCTACTGTATTGGCCTTCTCTTAGCTTGTCATGTCTTGAAAATGCTCGAGCTGGATGATAAGTATGAAGGTAATGTTGAGGAAACTGGAGAGGATTACTCAGTTGATCCACCATACACCAGGAGGCCATTACGTGCTCTTCTTGATGTTGGGCTTCTAAGAACAACCACAAGGAATAGAGTAGATGGTGCATTGAAGGGTGCTTTGGATGGTGTGTTGGATATTCCTCATAGTGAGAAAAGGTTTGCTGGGTTCTCAAAAGATTCTATGCAGCTGAATGCTGATTTTCACCACAGGTATGTCTACGGTGGGTATAACTGCATATATGAGGACTTTGGCGGAAGATGAACCAGAGAAAGTGCATACTCAGTTTAGTGAGAACATCAAGAGAGGAATTGATGCCTTATGTGCTATGTTTGATGGTGGTTATCATAAAAAGGATGGCAAGGATATAGAGACTCCAAATATTATATGGGAATTCTTCGATTTGATGATGAGATATATATACCCGGGATTTGTGGATGTCCATTTAGGCATTGCGCAAGAGCTTTTACATGCATCTTATCAATATCTGCTGGAGGGTCTCCAAAATATTTGCGAGTATGCGATTGCACACGATGTCTTTGTGAATAATGGTACACTCATGTTCAAGTTATCAGAGGCTTTCAATGCAAAATCATTACCAAAGGCTTGCCTCCTCTTTATTTTGGAGCACTTCGACGAGTTAAGCCCTATGTCACCATCTAGGTATGACAATATGGAGTTTCATTTCCAGCAATAGCACTCCATCTATGGAGAGTGGCCAGTGCCATTTTCCATTTTACACACTGAGTTTGAATGTCTTCTTGTCTATGTCTTGCTTTATTGGAGTGCTATCCTGATGCAACACACCTGCAGTGAAGTCCAAGTTACATATCTAAAGCTTTTTGTAGTATCCCTGCTTTCCTCTGTGCTTAGCAAGTTGAAGGTGGTATGGAACCCCTTTCAACTTGAGGGGGCGTATTAGAAATAACGGTGTTGGCTCAAAACAAAACGATGTCATTTCACTTTCAGTAGTTTTGTTTTGTAAATCTCTTTCTTTCTTAGTTTAGGAGTAGCCTATATAGAGGCAATTTGTACCTCTTTTTCAGTAACAAGAAATCATTTTATCAGTATCTCTTTCTCGCACTCTCTTCGTTCGTGCTCTCTCTCTCTCGTATATGAAATCTAATAGAATGATCAATGCTGCTGCTAGTACCGTCAACAGGAGAAGGTCTTTCATCTTCTACCAAGGCCAGTGGATGGTGATGGTCAAAATGTTTGAGGTCTCCTTTCCTGCAACATACATAATCATATTTTAGAGGTTGCAGTTCTCTTCCCTCTGGAAGTAAATTGGATCATTTTAATCATATGCTATGTATTTAACATATTCAGGTAAGAAGATTGGGCGTAAAGGGGACACAGGGGGCTATAATAAATAGACAATCAAGGGTGTACATCTACCGAATAAGCTGCTATGGGAAATAAGCTATCCCCAAAATGTGACATGTGGAATAGCTTATCCCCATCTATATAATAAGATATTGTGGAGAATAAGACATCCTCAAAATGTGACATATGGAATATATAGCTTATCCCCACTATGTCCTGATAACTAAATACTTCATAATAACACAATCTCAGCCATTGAAATTTAGAGAATTATAATACTTTTGTTGTGGTTGTTCCCTCGGACACGGGATATGCACTAGTCATACAACAAAGCAAGAAGACTAATTTTGTTGACTATTATGTACCAAGTTAAAGATGGAAACGAACCTGATGGTACTAGTCAAGCAGTCATCATTAGCTGCTGCGTGAACGTAGTAATCACAGTTATAACATCTTACACATTTGTAAGCCCATTGTGTGGTCAGTTCAATCTCTTCCTGGCAAATCTTACAGATCTTGGAGCCAGGGTAATCAACGTCCAGCTTTAATACGTGGGGGAGATGATGAGCACCAGACTGGAGCTCCAGAGGTACAAGTTTACATTCGGGATGTACCATGAAATTGCAATAATTGCACTTGTAATACATACATAAGTCGAATATTTCAATCGATCGTCTTATTATCTTGGTGCAAACAGAACAAATTAAATCATCTGCTTCTGGAGAGAAGTAAGGTTGAACTGGATGTTGATGAAATGTGTGTTTGGCTTCGTTTGGTCTTTTCGTTGCACATCTGATGTCTAGTCCAACTTCGCAAAAGGAACAGACATATGCAAAGCGGTACCATTCTTGACCGCAATAAAAACAAGATTCAGTGTTTTCATGAAGGCGTTCCTTGAGCTCTAGGTAATCCTTACAGCCGTTGAAATTGTGCGGTCGCTTGATGGTGGTGGGAAGATGAGCACAGGCATGGTGGAGACAGAAGAGAGAACAACCTTCTTTGCAGCGGCAGAACGGAACTCCTGATCCGATCTTCTCCGTACATCCGTAGCACCGAAGGAAAGATCTTCTGTTGTACTCATCAGACTTGCTCTCATCTTCTGTTTCGATCAAAGTCAACGGATGCCTATGGCTGAAATGGTCCATCTTCTGCAGTTGCTGCTCCTGGTTCGCCATCGTCTCTTTCTCTCTCCCTCCTGGCTATTTGAACGTAATTTGTTCTTGTATTTTTAGCAGACTGTTCCCAGAAACTGTCCATTTACAATGCTTTTAAATTTAGGGACTTCTCTTTCTCCAAACTACTAGTAGTTGTGTTAGCAATTGGTGCGCCCATGTGGGATGCCCAATGCAATTATCGTAACCTTATGGGGTTAGTTGCACTAATGCACAAACTAGAGGGGGTAGTAGCTAAGGCTCAAACCCTAGGGGTTTATGTGCAAACCTAGGAGAAGTTTTGCCTATATAAAGAGGTAGCCTCCTACACATTATGGTGTGCTATAATGCTAAGGCTAATAGCTATTCCAGAGAATAAAGTTACTCTGTCTAGATTCATACTAGTTGTAGAGAACCCTAGTCTCTCTCCAACTTCATCCAAGGAGGTGGAACGTGGTGTGGAAATCAGTGTTCGTCCTCGAGATTCACACTAGATTGGTGGGAGCAAGATCAAGAAGGAGGCGCGTGAAAGCAAACAACAAACGATCATCCGCTGCATAAAGGAGCTTAGGAAGACAAGGTAAACACATGAATCTTCCGCTATAATTCATGTTGTAGATCTGTATGTGATAGATCCTTCCTGCCCTTCATTGGTATCAGATTAGTGTTTAGCACACTTCCCGAGGCAGTTTGACGACCTTAAACACACTGTTTTGAGCCCAAATTTTTTCTGGAGACTTAGATCATTTTTCCCTACGTTTTGCCATAGGTGGTGAGACCCTAAGTGGTAGGGAGCAATTTTCGATCTTTTTAGTTGATTAGATTATTGCTTATTAATTTCCAGTAATTATTGTTTAATTCCGGAAATTTCCAGAAAATTCCAGTATGTTTATTATATTGTTATACATGCTGTTATGGGTTGAATGGATGTGTTTGGTGCATGGATGTGGCATAGATGTTTTATATTTTGATTTTGGTTTTGGTTTTTGAATATGTAATCAAAATACGGTCTGCGTGTCGTGCCTCTCTATACTCAAGTGTCTTCTCTTCTCATCCACTCGCCTCTATGAGGTTACTTCTTATTAGAAATAAGATAGTTAGTAGAGATTGAAGATTGAAGCTTCAAGAGAGGTGGCCAAACCAAAAGCTATGGCGCAAGGTGCATGGAGCAAATAGACGGAGATGGAGTTCAAGACTTGCTCAAGAAGCACTCTCAATAGTGGGAGTGCACCTTAGGGGCCACATCCATTGCATATTTATTTATGCTTATGCTTGTTTTATGTTATAACTGCGTGTGATTGGATATATATGTGTAACCTCGCATGCTAAAGAACTAAAACAAAAGAGCTCACATGATGACATGATTAAAATTGATAGGAAATCACAAGTGATGAGATTTGATTCCTAGGATATACGCTAGGTTTCGGTGGAGTCCTTGTGAGGAACTATTAAGTTTTAATCGATGTCACATGTTATTTTGGAGCTAAGTAAATGCTAGTGATTAACTTCCACAATGTCTCTATCAATCGTGTCTAAATATAAACTGTAAAGGCTAAATGGTGACAACAACGACATGATAAGCCGTCGTACTATGTAACCATCCGTTGGACATAGGTTGTCAGCCACCTACAAACATGGTCGAACCTGTGATGAATAAGTTTTCACAGCAGCACATAGACATTATCTTTAGGCTCACCAATAGTGGGAGGCAGCAGTCAAGATAATGTCATAGAGCATGCTATGAAAAGGTGGGGAAATGACCTCATCAGCATGTTCTAGACCACTTTTAAAATTGTAGGAAGCCAAAGAAGAATCTTGGATCCATCTTAGCCATTTGCGTACATAAATTCTGAGCATTGGCTCATAATAATCCTGCCTTAACTATGAGTTATGGCTCATGTCATAATATTGAGCACTCGACTTTAAAGTCTGAGATTGATGCCATGTATGATAAGAGAGTTAGGGGTGGTCAGGTAAGCTATCCGATTTGCAATTTGATGCAATCTCTGCCACGTTTCATGAAACGTTATATGACACACTTTGTACGTGTCAGGATGTTTTGGATAAGACCAAACATCAATTTTGTTTTAGGATCTAAGCAAAAAGAGTTTGCTAAGAATACTAGTCCAGCATACTTGGATGTCTAAGCAATATATGATTGCTAAAGGCTGTTGGAGAAGTATGATCATACTTAGTGAAGTATGATAGGCAGATATAGTCCCTAGCCCGGTATTAGGACCAAGGCAACAGGTGGGGCAAGGATAAATGAATTTAAGGGAAATGTTGGTATAAGACCAATATTACCCAAGACTGGCAAACGCAAAAGGGAGATAAGGTGTTTTCCTAAGACAAGAGAAAAGGCCAGACCTGGCACTAACTTCTCGTCTAAGGATCCAAAGGATTATCTTTGAGGGAGTAGCCACCAAAATTTGTTTTGGTCACAGTTTTAACTTTGGATATGGTTATATCATGGTGTTTGCGTTCTTAAGATTCTAGCATGAGTAACGCCTCAGAATTCTTGGATGTCAACTTAAGGGTATGATTTAAGATTCTGATATGTGGCGCGCTAGATTAAGACACACAATAACAGGAAAGGGTGTTCAGGCTAGCTAGGGCAGGCCTTCTTGGATTTTGCCCAAGGTACCCTTACCTGTGTGTGATTCTTGCCGGACATGAAAGGCAAAAACGCAAAATCATCCAGTAGAGCATTAAGGACTACTGAGTCTTTGTATATTATTCATTCTGTTATTGTGTTCCATTATTTTTTAGAGCTAAGACATGGTGCTTACTGTTCCATCACATTCGTAGATGATTGTCCAGGTCTCAACTATGTGTGCTTGGGCCACATAAATCTGAGGCACAAGGGTGCTTCAGACAGGTCTCTACAAAAGGTAGAAAACCGTCTGGATAAAAGGATATGTCCTTGGCCAGAATGAGACTGGAAGTGTCTATCTTAGCCAGAGCTATGTGATGAGAAAAGAAATAGTAAGGCAGTTGGCTATTCCCACGCCTCAGCAGGTGCTGTAGAAAATAAGAGGAATAGGTTACTGTAAGAGATGGTCTGATGTATGATAGAGCGTGCAAAGCACAAGTTCCCTATTTGAAGGTGACACTTTGTTAATCGACTATCAACATACGCAACCATAAGTCCACCAAGTCTGTAGCCACTACACCCTACGAGATGTGGACCAAAAGGCAACCTGAATGAGGTCACCTTAGGCCATGGGGATCGGCAGCTTATGCACTAACTAAATTTCAAGTCAGGAAGAGGTTCGTTGAGAAATAAGTCTCTACGAAACAAAAGTTTCATTGGATGACACCCCATCCCTGAATGATCAACAGGAAATAGTTCCTACGGATCTTCAGGACAGTGGGAGTAACTTGCCTAGTGAACAAGCCCATCATAGATTATGACTATGAGGAGGAACCCTCTTTGCGTAGGAACGTTCTTTGGAGCGTACCCCGTCGATGAATTGACATCGAAAGGAAGACCATAAGGGTCATCACGCAAGACAATGATGAACCTAGGATGTTTGTCCCAGGATCTTTCATCACCTGGCAAGAAGGAATTGGAAGTTAGACCCTAGATGGAAGAAACGCATCTTCATGGAGTAACGTATCTTCTCATGCTATTTGGAGCATCCTAGGGGTTGCGTATTTGAAACGCAATAGCCGATAAGTAGTGTAACATAAATGGATTCACGAGATATATGATTTCTCATAGGAGATGTCCATAATTAAGGGATATGTTCGTAGAGATGATGATCTCCACGAGCATGGAGGAACCGCTGGAAGATACCCTGTACCTTAGTTGATTATGAGGAATTAGTTCCTCAAGGATCCTTCGGACAGTGGGAGTGACTTTCCAAGCAGGGTGCTCCATCCATAATGGATGAAAGCAAATGATGATCCTCCTATGCAAAGGAATTGCTCATAGGAGCATACCCCATCGACTACTTGAGATCGAAGGGATGATCTTAAGGATCACCTTGCATATAAGATAGGATAGAATCCTAGGCCTTATCGTTCCCTAATTATGAAGAATGAATAGTAAGCTTTACAGGATGAATTAGAGTCTATAAAGGGCCAACCGAGTTTAAGGCTAGGTTGGATTTCCAACTGTATGGAAGACTATTGGAGATTAATGGATTTCCAAGGTCAATCAGAGACCGAGACGGAAGCGTGGTAAGGCATATGACTTGCGTAGAAGCGAAGAAGGCTACACTCATTCTGAGAGTAGACATCGACGAGTTTGAGTCGATCCGACGAATTTGCGTTGGTTAAACAAGGTATCCTTCCCAAAGGTTTGGGTGGTAAGGATTACGTTGATTCGCTTGGTAGCATCAATAGTTGTGGATCCATTCTCGATAGACGTGACGACTGAATTTCTCAATGGAGAAATCCTAGGGCTGACTAAGGTCAAATGCACAGAATGTGTGCAACCTAACTAAGTCCATATGGGATCTTAGCTGGTCCTCTGGACAGTGGTATTTCATCAGGGATCGTTTACTATATGTTTACGATAACAAATGGAAACCACTGTGAATTACTCTTACTAGTAGAGAGTTAATAACCACGTCACTTAATACCAATGACACACTATTGACTAGTAGAGCTTAGGGATTGATTGAGTCCCCTAAGGAGTAAATGTACTCCTGTAGCTCAGAACAAGACTTTACGAGCCTAGACATGTGCCCTAAAAGACACCATATAGGAATGACCAGATAACTAGAGTGCCTGATGCAGTATGAGTCTTATATGCACTATGGTGTATACTCAGACCTAGCGAACGCTATGCAATCGGAAGAATTGGATTTCAGGATATTCCAATTTAAGACACAAGATTGTAACCAGGATGCTCCATATGATGGATCACGTGCTATGACTATCGAAGAAGATGCTTCGACTAGTTAGCCACATATGCTAACTAGGGTGGGGACCTAGATGCACTTAGATCCGACTCAGGCTATCGTCCATGCTCGATGATAGACTCGCATGGAACAAATACAATATAAGTGTTGCATGATCGTATTAGACCGCTCCATTGACCATGGAAGCGAAGCACGATTGCCTGTTCTGCCATAGGGCAGAAATGTGTTTAACTGAGAAGGTTTCTTGTAAGCTTATGAGCTATCAACGAACCGATTACCATGAGTAGTGCTAGCACATGGCTGTGACACTGCGGTAAAGACAAACACATAGTCGAGGGTACTATTTCACAAAAGGTGAAATAACTACCTAGAGAGTAATCCTGGAGTGGATCGACTATGGGCCAGGATGTTGGCTCATCCCATTCCTAAACCACTTAAGAATTGTCTTTGTGGATTTCTTTAGAAAATTGGGACTTAATAGTCGATAACTAGCAATATGATTGATGAACACACGAGACATTGATTGACTGGATTTTAATTGGATTTATTTTAAGCAGCATGTTGTTTTTGATACATGTATGATATGTTACATTTCCGGTACTAGCATAGAGCATGTCACGCAGACACTAGGTCGGCTCACTCACACGAGCGACCGCCTTCGCAATATCCTGGATATGTCTGGGTGTGGCGGAAGATGAGACAGAATCCCGATAAGCGCTGAAAGCCTGCGATATGATATGAGATGCCTATCATACGAGCATATGGGCTATGATAAGAGCTAGATGTCTATCAGTAGAGCTAGGAGCCTGTCAGACGGATTCAACTGTCGCATTGGAAGTAAGTTCCAAGTTGAGGTTGGTTATGGCCAATCGAACATGGTTATTACCCTGAATCATGTACAGTCTGTGTAGAGAAAGCCAGATGCGAGAACTGATAATTGTTCACAATAGTGTGACATCGCAGCACTCGGGCTGGGGGCCATAAGGGCTATCGGATAGACATCTGCATAGTGGTCCTTTGCGAGGATAAGACATGCGCTCTGATCAGAGTCTAAACACTATGGCGCATATTCCCCCTTGAATAACGCGCGCTTATGAGTGACCATGAGGTGATGAGTAGAATTAGTCCCTGGGATTCCTCATTGTGTGAGCCTCGTCGATCATATAAAGATGATTGACACTGTATACCCTTTGTACTTACATCTGTGTCATGAGGAGACGGGTCGGTGGTGCTACTTTGGCGTGACACCTTACGGCTATGGATGATTCGGCCTTCCGGACACTGCTGGGAAAGCAGCTGAGCCGAATCTGAGTGACACATGTATGTAAGGAAAGATTCTCGTTGCATCGCTCTTTATTATCTTCATTGGGCCCACCTGCAAGATCTTATGGGATCATGTAGGATATGAAAATATAAAGGAGATGTGGACTCATTGGAGCATGGCCTTCGGGACAAGGCAGGTGCTCATGATCCACGAGATGACAATCGGAGGAATCTGGGGAATACGAGAGTTATGGAGAGCATTATTACTGTTATATGTTTTAAGGGTGCCTTCCTGCGCTGGCTATACGAGTTTGGTATCTGGATCTCCCGAGAGGGTGCCTTCCCATGCTGGCTATACGAGTTTGGTGTACGGATCTCCCGAAATGCAGGTACTCTCACCGGTCACACGCCACGGCCACACAATACTCTTTTGTAGATGATAGAAAGTTGGAGATTGATGGAGACTAGATGGATTGTGCAACCCCACTGTGCGAGTGGGAGATGTTAGCAATTGGTGCGCCCATGTGGGGTGCCCAATGCAATTATCGTAACCTTATGAGGTTAGTTGCACTAATGCACAAACTAGAGGGGTTAGTAGCTAAGGCTCAAAACCTAGGGGTTTATGTGCAAACCTAGGAGAAGTTTTGCCTATATAAAGAGGTAGCCTCCTACACATTATGGTGTGCTATAATGCTAAGGCTAATAGCTATTCCAGAGAATAAAGTTACTCTGTCTAGATTCATACTAGTTGTAGAGAACCCTAGTCTCTCTCCAACTTCATCCAAGGAGGTGGAACGTGGTGTGGAAATCAGTGTTCGTCCTCGAGATTCACACTAGATTGGTGGGAGCAAGATCAAGAAGGAGGCGCGTGAAAGCAAACAACAAACGATCATCCGCTGCATAAAGGAGCTTAGGAAGACAAGGTAAACACATGAATCTTCCGCTATAATTCATGTTGTAGATCTGTATGTGATAGATCCTTCCTGCCCTTCAAGTTGAGTATAAAATTATCAACTAGCTACTATTGTTCTCTTTTCTACCCACTCCATACAGAAAAGTCCGAACGTACGACAATAAATTAAAATAATACTCCATATCGAATCTGTTAGCATACCACCCCACTATTTGACAAATTTCATCTCAGTGAAAGTTTTGTCGGGATGTTAGAGCATCTCCACCAGTTGGCGTTAAAAAATGTAAAATTTATGTGTTAAAAGCTTTGCATTACACTTACATGCATAAAAAATTCTCTCCAGAAATATAATTTAATTTTGGGAGTTAAATAATTAAATTAGGGTACGTATAAGACACTTTGCTCCCTTCACTGTTGAAGAAAAAACACATTACTCCCTGATAAATTAACAATTCATTGGACACCCTTATAAAACTAACAGAGTTAACAGAGACAAATGGTAGGATGAAAAGTCTTTTCTGCCCATCTCTTTCTCTGTATAACAGCAACATTACACCCAGAATAAGCTATCAACCTTTGCTATTTAGCCCATCGTAAATTCAATTCGACTAAACCTGCATGTTGCAGTGGTATGAGAAGCTATCTCTGAAATTGATTGCAAGCAGCCCAATTATTACGAGGTGATGATACACTGGCGGAGCCAGGAACTGGAAACTAGCAGGCCACTAATACACGAATAAAAAATAACCAAGGCGCTTGTGCAATGTTTTGAAGTGTACTATTGTATTATTTGTAACACATGAGTAATATTGTAGTTTCAGATATCTCTACTACTAGAAAGTTTGTAGTGTTCCTAACCTTTGACTGTTCCTAACCTTGGGAAATACCTAAAATACCCCTGCTAAATATACATGATATACTAATCGTTACATCATTCATTCACGACTCTTCGTCTGGCTTTCATACATCGCGCCCTTTGTTCTACCTCAGAGGCAGAGACATCGATTGCGAAACGACTCATCCACACCCATCAGAAAGATACAATGAGAAATCGCAGGCAACGACTCACATGTGGTTGCTCCACACACCCAATCACATGGAATCTGGACATCTACCTTTGCATCTAGAGGAATCACGCATCTTAATCTGCCGGTGATTTCTTCACTCGCTGCTTTACTGTAACATCGCCGGCCAGAGATTGTTTTGAATATGGAAATCATCCACTGTTGCATCACGAGGAATCACATCGTCTGCTATAACATCGCCGGTTCAAGATCGTTTTGAATATGCGAATCATCCACTGTTTCACGAGGAATCGCATCGTCTGCTGTAACATCGCTGGTCTGAGATCGTTTTGAATATGAGAATCATCCCCTGTTGCATCACGAGGAATCGCATCGTCTTGAGTATGCTCTAATCGCCAAACAAATTTATGTACGTACATTCGGCATGTCTGCTTTCATTCAAGTCTCGTATTGATTCCTTTTTTGCGATCGTTTAGTTACAGATGGGCATCAGATATTCTTTTTAGTGGAGAACTTCCTCAGTTTCTGGGAACCCTAAACGAGCTCCGTATCCTGTATGCAGTACTTCGCTTTTCTTGAAGTTTTTGCGCTCTTATTATAATCTACTGTCTTCTCCTTGTGACGAATCATGTTATTAATTTGAATTAAACATTATGTTCAGCCCCAGTTTCTCAATTTACACAGGCAATTTTTACGATATTCATCTACTAAAGCTGCTATCCACCATTTAAAGGAGAAGATGATAAGGCACGTTAGAACCAGACATGTCAACAACAGCTTGACTTAATCTTATTATAAAAGACACTCTTTATGATACTCTTGGTTGGTTTTACCTTACTTGTGATGGGTCAATTGTATGGGTCACTGGGTTAGCCACACGACTTAATCACATAAGACTTAGTACCGAAGCTTAAAGTCTGTTATTTCGATCAAAAGTATTTCAATTATAGTGAAATTGTAGAGATCCTTCATTCGGAGACTATAAAACGGGGATTGATACTCGTTGTACGCCACAGATTGTGACATGGAAGGGTACCTATTGGATAACTCATTTGGAGACAGCGAATGGAGGACTGGAGATTGATACAAATGCATCCTGCTAATGCGAGTGAGAAGTAGAATAGGTGTGGCTCTTTCGGGATTTTCAGTCGGACAAATCCCTCAGCCTGTGATTGCATCAAAGAGTTTGGACCAATTGACAAGGATCAATGGAATGGAGAATTGGTGCAGTAGGAGAACCCTTCTGCTGTGTGGGAACGGCGAGCTTTTGATGGTGCAGAAGTAGAGAACATAGTGGAATGCAAAGACCATTGTTTGAGCCATTTCACTTGCAAAAGGATATGCATTTGTGGTTTGAATCCAGTGAATGATATGGAATGTTGATAGTGTAGATGGCAGCGCTTCTCTGCTGTAGGGCTCCGCTAAGGTGAATCTGCTCAGATTGCTAATGTGTGATGCTGTTTGTGTCCTAACTAGGGGGAAGCTGTATAAACGATAGTGTAAATAAAAGCTTAGCACCTGTAATGCTCTGTACATTCCTCTGTGTATTCTCAAAGAGACATGATACCAGGGACATAGGAAACAACTCAAGCTGGTAACTGAGCTTCTCGTCAGAATATGTTAAGGGAAGAATAATGCAGAAGAGAGTGAAGGAATAGAAAGGCGAGATTAGCTTCCGAGGGGGAAGAAAAGAAATATCAGATTCACTTCTTGGCCAAATATACCTGAAATTTTACGTAGATGTTAGGTTATCCTATTTCTAGCAAATAATTATCATTTGAACCAACTAATTATCATGACTTTCAGGATAAAAACATGCCCCTTACTTCTTCAAGGATATTTTCAAGATGGCAATGTTTTTTACAACCTCTCGAGCAGTTCAAATAATTAGAATCATAGGTTTCTTCCCTTTTGATTTACAGACTTGTAGTTTTCTGTAGCGAACAACGCGACCTCGGGAACAATATAGCAGGAGATTTAAAAACATAATTCTAGAAATACTTATTTAAAAAATTCGTAATTTCAACCACTGAATATGACTAACTATAAGATGAGATGTTGCATTCCCTGTTACTAAAGTAGTTAAAAATCACGTAGAGGAAAGAAAGAGAACTACAAGTTCTCAAAGAACTACCTAAAACGTTAGATTGTTTGCTTCTCTTCTACAAGGCAACTTATAATAACTTACATGTAGGTTCTTTAGTTAACTGGTAAAATTATTAATTTTGTGAAAATATACCCTCAAGGTTGATGGCTGTTTCCTAAGTTTAAAACCTTCTCGTAATAGATGTTTGAAACCTTCTCATACTTCTTCTCGCGCACGCGAAATGGACTTAAAAGAATATTCATTAGCTACTGAAACACTGAAGAAACCTTCTTTCAATTCTATGTCACTCGCATATTGCAGCTCCCTTGGCGAAGCTACTATGATATGCTTCACCTAAGGTATAAATCAACGATCTTGTTTTTAATCCTCTATTTTCTTTTCACTAATTAGTGTTGGGAAATTATCTTGTGAACTTACGAGCTGCTACTTAGGGGAAACATTAAATATTACGAGTATTTTTATAGGACCTGTCGTTGCAGACTTATTCTTCGTGTACTGCTTTCCTAATTTTGCAACATCGTCCAAATATTAACATTATATGTATCCGTATTTTGATAACAATATTGAGATAGATATACTCTTTTTTCGATAACCAAATGGTGAGGACGGGAGCAAAATCTACAAATTTTTCAGCAAGACACCAAGTTGTCGTCGTTCGCTAAACAGTCGAGGAATTTTTGGGAAGGAATTTATCGTGATTACAACTTTTTGAAGCTTCTTCAGACATTATTCACATTTATCTTCACTTTGGTAGATGTTCATGTGTTATATTTATTGAAGTATTAGTATGTTCTCCTAAGAAATATATATATTAGTATGCAAAATAAGGTTAGTTTAGTCATACTTCCAAAGTTATTTGATTTAATATGTTTCATATATTTATTCACTTGAAGATTTCAAGATCGCTTAACAAAAATAATGGGCATCCCACGTGCAACGCACGTGCACCCAACTAGTTACAAGAAGAGCACGTGCCTTACCTTGCCAAAGGCTGATTCACCTCCTTTATGATAGCGATGGATAGATTTAGAAGTCGCCCAAATACGGTGTGGTGTTACATAGGACTACAGGAATGATATACATATCACGGGGTTTTATGGTTTTTAGGCTAGATTGTGTGCGCTATAGTTTGTTGGTGTAGATGGGTATCAACAAATAACATCTGGTGTTCTGTTAAGGTTTATGTGGCCCAGATGGTGAAGAATGGGATGATTGCTGATCTTTCGCCTCCAGGATTCAGAAAAAGAATGGGACGTTGCAATTGATCAGCATTTATGTTGTAAAATGCAGGCTTGCCAGCGTGATGTGCCAATCTTGATAGGCTGACCGTTACGAACTAGATCTGTGTGACCAGTACTTCCAGATATCTGTCCACCATAGCTCTGTAAACAAACATCCGACACAAGATTATCAGAGATTCCCGACTGTTGGAATATTTTATTTTTCATAGTACTTGGTTATAAGCTTACTTGGTACTACTAACAACTACCAGGATTTCGAAGCGACATCCAAATAAAAACTAGATTTCTGTGTCCCTATGCAACTGCAAACAGAAACAAGATCACAGGAGTGTTGAGAAATTCCTTGAGAAATTCCACGAATATGACACTAGCATTAACAGACTCAAAATAAGTCTCACACATGACGAGTACTGAACATTCTGCGTCTTTTTCATTGTCAACTAGAAATTGAATCATATAGTCATATCTCAAACCAAGTTAAGATTTAGTCACTAAAATTTCACTAACACATATTTGTTTCACTGGCAAGCATCTTAAAATGTCAACAAAGTTAGAACAGAAGGAATTGTGTTCGAGGGCAATTTCATTCTTGAACCATGTTGTTGTTATGGTATTCAATGTGAGCGATATAAGTGGGTTCTAGTTGTTGATGAAATCCCTTCTTGTCACAATATACAACTCACTCATCTTGGTCCAATGCCTGTCAATGCTCACCAAATGGAACAATGAAGACCAGATAACAAGGTGGTCACCTCTTACCCAGTATTTGAATCATCCCTTCTGAAAGACATTTCCTATTCTTCTTATCATTTTCAAACTCTCTAGAATTCTACCTGTACTGAGCTCAAATATTTTATTGACCTTAATGAAATAAACTTCCATAGACTGTCATCCCAAAATTTTCACTCAAGGCCCTTGGGAATAATCTATTTGGGAATTCATCAAGCAGGCCAAAGGAAAGCCTACTCTGACACCCTAAAAAAAAAAGAAAAAAAAAAAAGCCTACTCTGACCTGTTGACCAAAAGTGAAAATCTCTAACGGTCTGTTTGGATAACATCGGATTTGGGGGTGGATTTGGATTTGAGGTGATTTCAAATGAAATCTAATGTTTGGATGCATTATAGGGGCTTGGATTTGATTTGGAACAAATCCAACCCCCTAAAGTGTGAATAATTTGAAATTCCAACATATTAGGTGTCATTTCAAATCCCTCGCGTGATGATCACTGGTTTTAAGTTTCAAAAAGCGAATTATTAAGTGTAGGTTTCATGGGAAATGTATAAAAAAATGCCTTTGCTGAGATTCGATCCCTGCTCCTCACACTCTTGCACGCATCAGACTCTTTGGTGTTAACCATTAACCACTGTGCCCATTTCAATTATGTGTTCCCTCTTCACATTATATACTCAACGAAAGATGAAATCCAAATTCTTAACTAGACTACTAATAGCATCCAAACGAAAAAATTCAAATCTTCCGGTATTTTAAATTTTAGAATTTGAAATTTTGAATTTCAATTCCAAATTCAAATCCAAATTATAGTTACCAAACGCAACATAAATGTAATTATTTTACTCTACAAATTGTAAGCCTGAATTCTGCAAAAGGTGCTGCGTCAAAAAACATTGTTTTACTGAAACTATTCAGATCAGAACTTGATCTGTAGTCCCACACTATTCCTTTGATTATCAAAGCAATAAATGTGGAATTTGACTTCAGTACAAACAAAGCTCCCTGGAAACCACTACAACAATCCTATACACCTCTTCTGGAAAAAGCCTTTCCTAAGAATACATACTATTTTTACAATGGATCTCAAATTCCAATTCAACGTCACGTCTGTAAAATAGGCAATAAAGATGATAACCGCCCCCAAAAGAATCAACGAAAAACGAGTTCCATGAGCTCTTGCTACTGCTATTGATCCGGGGTAATAGCTAAACTCTGGTGTCTTATATGAGAAATATTTCTAGTGCTCCAAATGAGCACCACGTGGTGCTCTACAACCAATAAATATGTGACAACCACTAACGTACAGTTTGTATAAGTGGAGCACTGTGATTGGAAGTAGAGCACTACGTGGTGCTCTTTCGGAGCACTAAAAAATGTCTTCTTATATATATGTATCTGGGGTAATAGCTAGCAAACCCATTGAACATAGCCAATGATTGTTCAGAGATTACAAACAGCTAAGGACTCCAATACAAGCACAAACTAGTAAAAAACACTAGCTGTGACAGCTTGTACTCTATTCGGCTTCAACTCGCGAGTTAATCTATTCTTATTTTGTCAATATGCTGGAATCTCAACAAAGTGGGAAAATTCTGTAGCAGCTTTCATATGCAATTGAAGGCCAATTGGGTTGATAGAAACACAGCCATTCATTGAAGAGAAGGCTGCAATCATTAAATCAGGCAACAATTCATTCACTATCTGAAACAGAATTGAGAATGAAGAAAGAATGATTCAAGCGTTAATTATTCACACAAATCCAGAAATATAACTAACATAGAATTGATAAGTAGCTTAGGATGCAACTGCTTCCCCACACAACTAGAAATATGAGATTCGACCACAGATCACATATGTTTATCAACTATCAAAGGTAATATAGCACACAACCACAAAATCAAATAAGTTTTGTTTTCTTTTTTCCCTCTAAACGTTGTAAAATAGCCGGAATAGCACCTGACCCACGTGGTCGACCCTGGATAGTTAAAAAGAAACTTAGCAGGTAAGAATTTCATCCTCGGAGATGCATGTCAGATGGACCATAAAATCGTTGCCTCGAAAGGCAAACCCGTGGCCAAACGTCTCTTTCTGGTCACAAATAATGCATTTGGGAAGGTCTACATTGGGTGGAACCAAGTACACATCCCAACTAGAGCACCATATGTAGCTGGGCTGAAATCCAATATAAGCTTGCCAGATACATCTAGCATGAATAGACTGGTCGCAAAGCTCACAGTGATAGAAATACTTAGGAATCACATCTTCTTCGCAAATCTCACACACATATTCTTCTATGCCTTCAATTGCAGAATATGTTAATGAGAAACCATGTTCATCGTATCTGTGCTTGATTATTCTGGGCAAGAGAGCACAATATGGGTCGATGGTGAAAGCACAAGTGGTACATTTAAATCCGCGACCGAAAAAGAATTGCTCACATTTTTTTTTCTTTCTCAAAAAAAAAAAAAAAAAAAAAAGTAGAGGAATTCAAAAAAGTGCTCTCTAGAACATGTGGGTGAGCTTCATGCTTGACATAACGAGGCAAGTCAACACCAGTGACCTGCATGGTTAATATGCTATCATGGAAATTGAAAGTGAACCCACTGTACTCTTTTCCGTCAACTTGGACGGTCGGCCAAGTTGCCGAACCTCTTATAAGATTTGTAAAGCAAGGAATAAAATCAATAGCGTTAGAATCAATTTCGTCTGCAAATAGGATCATCGGGTGGCGATGGTGCTTGGTCATTTTTCCATTTGTGAGTTTTTCCTCCACTATGGGTTCACCAGCAAACGGGAGGTGGATCACATCACTTTCGTTGATGGTAACTTCAACGTCGTCCCTGAAAGTAGGACAACATTAACTAGTTATGTTTTGTTTCCTTGGAAGAAAGAGAACAAAAAACCAATACTGCAGCACAAGAGAATATTAATAGATGGAGAATAGAGAAACTAAATACCCATGGGGATTAGAGCAATCATGGACATGTGTCATGTATCTGCATAGGTTGCAATGGTAAGCCCATCTATGGTCTCTCAAGGCTTTCATGCAGATTCGACAATATACTACCACTCTGGAGTACTTTTCAGGAATACTAAAGATGAGTTCAAGGTCGTGCTCGTGCTCATGAGAAGATTTATCTTTTACCATTGGTAGTGAAGCGCATTTCATGTGTACCCAAAACTTGCAAGAAGTGCATTGCCAAGAGCTATCTTCAGTATCTCTATCGCAAGCATGACAACGGAAGGGTCCCTTTGTATGTGATTTAAACAAGGGGTGCTCGTGAAAGATTTCATCATTCTTTATTGTCCTCAGAGCACATTCGATATCTATATCAAAGTCGCATGGGGAACAACGATAGGTGAAGCCATTGATTTTTTGGAGGCATAGACTACAAGACACATTTAGCCCTGTGAGGAGTTTGAGATTGCAATTTGGGTGCAACGGGTGTACAAATTCCATAGACAGCTGTCCACAGAGTTTATGAAGGTGATAGCTCTTGCAGTGTTTACATGTGTAGTATGGAACAGATGAGATGCTTTGCTTACAACAATGGCAGTCTTGTGATATAGAATGATCGTCGTGAAGAGGATCTTCTTTTTCTGCAACTAAGGCGAGTGGATGGTCATGATCAAAATGTTGGATGTCACCTTTCCTGAAACGAACAGAATCATATTAGTTCAAGATTGCAGTTCAGTTCTGTCAGTAAATTGACCATTTCCTACAGTAATTGTAAATGATATTTTACAAATAAATACTAGTTGGGGATATAACAAAATCATGAGCTCGAGAAGGAGGAGAGAGATTACTTTTCCTTAATTCGCATTGGTATATGAAAAGGCGAAGATACATAGGTATTTAGGGCTTGGGGGAGCCGTAAATTGAAAAGTGGGGGTATTGAAATAAATGACATGATAAAAGTTAATGGATATGTAATGATCCATGCCCCCAAAGGGGAACAAAAGGCTAGTTAAAGAAGAAGGGCGAGGGAAGGGAACTAACTAACCTGATGGTACTAGTCAAACAATCATCATTAGCTGCTGCGTGAATGTAGTAATCACTTCCATTTTCACTACATCTTACACAATAGTAAGCCCATTGTGTGCTCCGATCAATCTCTTCCTGGCGAATCTTACAGACCTTGGAGCCAGGGTAGTCAAAGTCCAGGTATAATGGGTGACGATGAGAAGGAGATTTGAAAAACAGAGATACCTGTGTGCATGTAGCATGTACAATGAAATTGCAATAATTGCATCTGTAATAAAAATATTCTGATGTTATAAAGCGCCACTCAGGTCTTGCTCTTACACCAAGGCTGCAAACAGAACAAAGCAGATCAACATCTGCCTCCTCTGGACAGCACCAAGGGACAACGGGATGTTGATGAAATGCATGTTTAGCTTCGTTTGGTCTTCTCGTCGCACATCTCATGTCTACCCCGACTGTGCAAACAGAACAGACGTATGCGAAGCGGAACCAATGCTTAGAGCAATACGGACAAGATTCATGGTTTTGATGGAGGCGTTCTTTGAGATGTAGCTCCCCGACACAGCTCTCCAAAGAGTGCCATAGCTTGATGGTGGTGGGCAGATGAGCACAAGCATGGTGGAGACAGAAGAGAGGGCAACCCTCTTCACAACGGTAGTACAGAACTCCTGATTTGATCTTGTCCGTACATTTATAGCAACGGAGAAAGGATCTGTTGGAGGACTCAGACTCTTTCTCATCTTCTTCTATTTCGATCAAAGTCAACGGATGCTTATGGCTGAAATGGTCAATTTTCTTCTTCTCCCGTTGCTGCTCCTCGTTCTCCACCCTCTCTTTCATCTTCTTCTTCACCTGCTGCTGCTCCTGGTTTGCCATCATCTCTCTCTCTCTCTCTCTGGCTGTGTGAACGTAAGATGCTCTCCGTGTTTTTAGCAGAATTTTCACGAATCTGTCCCTTCACAATTCTTTTAAATTTAAGCACTGCTCTTTCTCCAAACTACTCGTACTAATTATAATAAAATTATCAACTGGTAAGGGTTCTTCATCTACCCACTCCATACAGAAAAGTCAGAAAGTAGGACAATTAATTAAAATTATAGTACTCTATAAAATTATCAACTACCACTCCGTCCCTGCCCTTTCTTCCCAATCTGACTTTTGACTCGTATCCGAGTCACTTTGACCTGGGGATTTGGATAGCAAAATAATACGATTTTTTAAAAATTTTTTCACCGTATTATAGAGCAACGTTACTCTACAACACCATGAAAGAATTATCAAAAAATTATATCAGTTTGTTATTCAAATCAGCGGGTCAAAGTGACCCAGTGAATAGTAACAAAAGTCAAATTGAAAAGAAAGAGCAGGAACAGAGTGGTAGTAGTGTTCTTTATCTACGTAACTCCATACAAAAAAGTTGTCAAGAAGTACGATGATTAATAAAAATAATAATACTCTGATCACATCTGTTAGCATACCACCCCACTATTTGACAAAATTCTATCTCAATGAAATAATTTTTGGCATGTGAATAATCGTTCATCAATCTCACCCCAAGAAATAACACTGTAGTCCACTTACCATGTGAAACACCGCCACCATTAAGGGTAGCACCCGCTACGGCCCACCAGCTCAGCCAACACCACACTTGTAGATGACGACGGCAACCTGTACTCCCTTTCAGCATGATCATCAACCCAATTACAACAAGTCGCCTCCCTCCCTATTTACCACAATATTGAAGCCCCAAAGCTTCCCAATTTCACCCTCACCACTGAGATGTTTTGTTGCTCTCCTCTGTTGCGTGTATGGTTTACAAAAAATTGACTTCATGATCCGGTTTAGCTATTAATGAATAATATAAGTACCTACTCTATCATTAAATTGTTGGCATACCTTATTCCTGGTATCAATAATATAAGTGCATCTGTTAGCCTACCTTATTCATGGTATCAATGATGTAAGTACATATGTTAGAATACCTTACTCCTGGTATCAGAAATATATAAGTACTCTGCTACCCAATTCTTACTATCAACAATATTTTAAGGCTTAATTGCTGACCGCATACAGAAAAGTCAGTAAGTACAACAATCGATTAAAATTTTATCTACGCAACTCCACACAGAAAAGTCAGAAAGTACAACAGCCAATAAAATTTAACATCATTTCTAGCGAAATTTGTTACTCTACTCTATTTTAATATCTGTTAGCGTACCACCCCACTATTTTATACTTCTAGTCAGAGCACTCTTAATTTGACAAATTTCACCTCAACGAATGGATTTTTGGCATCTGAAACAGATCCAAATATGAGAAACACCGTCACCCTTACACCTGCTACAACCAACCGGCTCCACCAACTCATGTCTTTTTCATGGCTGTTATCGCACCTCTATTAAATCGACACATCACCTCCACCACAACACTTTACGGAGATGATAACTGCAACCTGGAGTCCTGGACTTACATTCAGCATGATCATCAAGCAAATAACAACAAGTCACTTCCCTCCCTGTTTACCACAATATATTTGAAGCCCCAAAGCTTCCCGATTTCACACTCACCCCTCACCACCGAGATGTTTTGTTGCTCTCTTCTGCCACAAAACCGTAGGATGTGTTCAGTAGCCTACTCTTGTTTTGTGTCTTTTTCTAGTACCTCTGTTGCTTGCCTCTCTGGTTTACAAAAAATGGACTCCATATTCCAGATTAGCTATTCATGAATAATATAAGTACCTACTGTATAATTAAAACTGTTGGTATACATTATTCCTGGTATCAATAATATAAGTGCATCTGTTAGACTACCTTGTTCCTGGTATCAATTATGTAAGTACATCTGTTAGCAAACCTTATTCCTGGTATCAATAATATATAATACTCTGCTGCCCGATTCTTGGTGTCAAAAATATTTTAATTACAGTAAATCTGCAATAAGATGAAGATCAAACCTAAGCAGATGCACAGATAAAAGAGAAATCACACACACACACAAAAATAAAAAATAAAGAAAAATCTACTACTAAGAGCAGAAAATAAGACACCTTATTCCTTCAACCATGGAGGAGACTATTATCAGCCCTCTGCGAGAATAGGTACAGCCATTCCATGCTCGATTGCCATTGCTTAACAAGTGGAGACTTCATTATGCACTCCGCCACGCAGTTCCTACATGATTTTCAGCCACCTAATCTGAAGCCCTCACTGGAGATTGAAAGGGTTTTCCGTTAACGATGATGTTGCCAACAATAATATAAATAACAAAGGAATCTGTGCAAGGAATAATAGTTATAGGTGACTACTGAAGATGCAATTCTTGGGACCATCTGTCAATATGTGCAAGGAATCTCAATGCTCACCAACATAGACAGCAACATCATGCATTAATATAAATACCTTCAACGCGGATAAGCTCTCAGTAATACCTGTCAATGTTCCTTGCCAAAGTATAAGTTCACAATTTTCCGTATCAAACACTGTCTCCTTATTTATTTCACTGTAAACAAGGGCAGAGCCAGTTCCCTTGTACCCTGGTTTGAAGATTTTAGTTCAATAGTGCCCTTGTATACAAATTGCATAGGACACACCCTTAGAAACTTTACCAAACTAATATTTGTGTACTGTGTTTGGGCCTAAATATTCTTGACATAACAGAAACTACAGTATGGAAAATTGGTTTGTAATCTAGGGCTCCAGGCTCATCATGTGTATGGAAAAATTCATGAGAAATAATGATATAATGGGCGTATTTGTATTGACATATTAATAAATAATTCTGGCCTGACTACTCTGAATGCACGGCTCTGCCACTGAGCCAATTCCATAAATGGTGCTCCCTTCAGTTGAGAGGATCATTCAGTATTAACCTAGATACAGATCAAGGTTTTCAGGAATGTGATCCTACGTAGGATTGTAGAGTGCCCCGCAGGATCGAGAATCGTAGGATCGGATCGTAAGATCACACCAAACTATAATTTTATTTTTTTATTTTTACTGTGACTACATAAATGACTTATTTCAAGGTTTTTTAATGTCATAAAATTATTAATATATACCATAAAACATATCATTGGTATAAATAATAGGGTAAAAGACAAAAACCACCCCTCGAGTATGGGGTATATACAAAAAAACCCCTCGTGTTCGGGGATATACAAAGACCACCCTTGTCACTTAACGGTGACTAACGGCAACTGATGGAAGTGTGAAAAGACATATGTATCCCCACCTTCAAGAAAAATTACACTGCTATAAAAACATTTTTTCTCCTCACCCCCCTCATTTCTAACCCTAACAGCCCCTCATATCTTTCTCTCTCTCTACTCCTCCTCTTCCAACCCAGATCTAACAGCACCACCACCATCAAGTCTCTACTCCGGCAAGCTATGAACCCAACCGTGCAAATTTTCAATAAATCCAAAGTCATAACACGGAAGAAACATAAAAGTTTCGTCTCCATTAAAATAATCCCCAAATCTACAAAAGAACACTAGAACAAGCTGTTCTACAAATCGATCTGGTGGAGTGGTCGTCCGGTTCTATCGGCCGTTCGCTTGGAGCTTTTCTGCTGCGTGTGCTGGCAAGAGGCTTCTCAGTGAGTCCAGACCCATCAATCTCTCATTTCCAAGGTGTACTCAGTGACACCAGTGGGAACTACTCACTGGGTTTCCTCCGAGTTGAGAAGACTCAGCTCGCACTCGCCGTCGTCCACGTCCCGTCCTCCGAACCGTTCTGGGTAGCCAACACCACCCGCCTCGCCAGATGGTCCGACCCGACTCGGCTATTCTTCGACGGGAGTCTTATACTGACGGACCCACACTCAAGGGTATTTTGGTCAACAGAGACCGATGGCGATCGGGTCTCGCTATCAAACACCTCCAATCTCCAAATCCACAAAGCTCGGCAGCTCCGATTCGATCCTCTGGGAGAGTTTTGACCCATGTGGGCCGGTCGCATACAGAGAAACCCCAGAACTGATCTGATCCTCATCTGCAAAGGATCCATTGCCACCGGTCAAGCCGACCAGCGACCGATCTTGCGCCGCCATGGGTGCTCAGCCCGAAACATTTTCAGGCGTGTTTTTTGATTTTGCACATAGAGAACATTTGTATGGAGACATTTGGGGAAAAACATAGTTTTTTCTTTTAGCTGACTGATGAACTATATGTACCATCAGTGGGGATTTTTTTTTTTTGAAATGGGGATGAATGTTCGTTAATGGAAAAAAGTTTTTTAACTGATTTCGATATCTATTTGGAGGAAATTGTGTTGTATCTGATTGTATTATTGGTTGTGTTAGATGGTTGTTGTGATGGAGGGTGATGAATTATTTACAGGTGTTGTTGTTATTGTTCTGGTGGTGGAGGTGGTTTGTGGTGGTGGTGGAGGTGGTTTGTGGTGGTGGTTAAGAACACCAAGAAGATGACCAAGAACACTAAGAACAAGAAAAAAAATAAGCAGATAATACAGAGAGGGGCAAAATAGTCATAAAAAAGACAGATTGCACCCCATACTAATTGATAGTAACAGAAGGGTGCTTTTCGTCTAACGTCCATCCACTGACAGGGGTGGTTTTTGTCTTGACAGGGGTGGTCTTTGTATATCCCCGAACACGAGGGGTTTTTTTGTATATACCCCATACTCAAGGGGTGGTTTTTGTCTTTTACCCTAAATAATATCATCATAAGACCATAACATACATAAATTTTTAAAAATTCAATCACAATTGTGGTCTGGGTCACTTTCGTGGACCATTTACAATGAAATTAAACTAGTCGGTCGGGCTATGTTCATATATATATATGTGTGTACATGTATGCGTGAGTTTAAAAGATGATGGGATCGAAAATGTAATGATTTAGAACATGAATTTCACAAAACATTCTAACATTAAAACAATTAACCATATATCGAAGGCAAGTATTGATTACCAAAGATTGTCCCTCGGTATATTAGACCTTCGTTCTGAAAATCAATTATCTAATGTTTATTTGTGCATAAGTATTTTCCCTATCACACAATTTAACTTTGGATGAAAGTTAACAGGAAAACTGTATAAGTAGCTATGACGCCAGTGTTTTGTTTAATCAATTGGTTTATTTTTAGATTAAATTTTAGTTTCCAGAAACTGTTCATATCTTCTTTCATATAGTGCTCCTGAAATATGTTAGAGTTTGAAGGTGTTGTGGAGTTTTAGAATGTTATAGCACTGGAAGCACTATGAGAATATTGTAGTATAATTCCACATGGAAAGTGTTCAATAAATTTTATATATAACCTGTTGTGAAAGATGGGTTTTTTTAGATAATAAAAGATGGGTTTTTTTTGCTAACTATTAGTTAAGAATTTCTTTAAGTTCGAAATAAATAAGAGACATGGTGGAGTTATATAGGAATTAGATAGAGAATATCTGAATTTTATTGTTATGCCTTGGATAAAGGAGTGTGTAATAAAAAAAATATCAAAAGCAGGTCCGAAAAAATAAATCACACTCTGCTTCTCAATAGTTGCGGTGAGAAAATGATCATTGTACAGAAAGAAGGTTAATAAAAATTTACAAAACATATCAACTATTTTGGCATAAAAAAATAACTTTCTACTTGGTCTATTTCGCCTTTTTCTTTCCAGTTAATTTAGAGGTCACCGTGACCAACTAATTTAGCTAACGATGTGGTACGATTTTTTTTATAATATTGTAGTCTATTATAAAAAAGATTAGCACATTTCGTATTATTCTTTAAGTCAACCGAGAAGAAATTAAAGAGGCTTGATATAACACTTTACCAAGCCTGTCAAGCACATTTTTTTTTTTGAGAAACCAAACTGATTTATAAAACCAAACAGGCTCAAAGTACTTCAATTACATCTTTGTCTAAGCATTTAACTAGCCAGCTGGGGAGATCAGTTTCCCATACGCCTTAAAAGCCTAGGGGCACGTGTCTTGCAAGCTGATGTGCCACATTATTGAGCTCTCTTCCCACCAGCCTTATCTCTAGCATCGAAAACTGACCGGCCATCAGTAACGTCTCGTTCATCCTCTCTCTTAGAATTCCTTCATCTTCTCTTCGTTGACCACATCTTGCATCCTCCAAAGCTCCGATCACTTCGCTAGCATCTCCGATCAACACTACCTGTTTATCTCGCCATTTAACACAGCCTTTAAGCGCTTGAAGACACGCATAGAGTTCTGATTGACGTGCACTCTCACATCTGGGAGATTCAACAGCTCCAGCCATGAGACACTCTCCTAGATTAGATCGGAGGACAAATCCTGCCGCGGCTTTGCCTGATCTTGGATCCCAACTTCCGTCAAAATTCAAGAGGAGGGTTTCGGTTTCGTTCATCTTCAAGTTTCGTGGTCTCTGGGCCTCTAAGCTAAGTGCCTCTCCTTTTCTTATTTCCTGATCTTGCACTTTTCGTTGAACTAACGCAGTGATTGAATCGGCCGTAACTGACTTATCTTTGAACCTTCGAGCATTTCTTTCCTGCCAGATAGCCCAGATGGTGATACAGTATTTGGTTAGATCCGTTTCTGTGAGTCGCAAAATATCTGATTGAACTCGTTCTGAGGCTCTTGCTTTACTCTTTGTCAGGAGATGGCTTCCCTCCGTTGAATTCCACACTTGTTCAGCAGATGGACACAAAAAGAAGACGTGCTCGGTGGATTCAGGGGTGTCTTCACATAAGCAGCACTTATCTTCAACCTTTACTCCTCTTCTTCTTAAATTCTCGGTGGTGGGGATGATATTTTTCGCAACTCTCCAGACCAGGTGACTAATCTTTTTCTCAATTTTGAGTTTCCACAGTTTTGTATATGGGCTTAGCTTCGTTTCTGAGCAGTCTCCTATGTCTTCCTGTTGCAGCTTCTCTCTCAAACCGAAGTTGTACCCAGATTTGACCGTGTAAATTCCTGTATCCGTGTAGTGCCACCTGATTTTATCAGCCGTCTGTTGTTGGGGCAGAGGAATTTTCATGACTTCATGGCAATCAATCTCAAAAAGGTACTATCTCATTTTCTGCTGGTTCCAGCTTCGGTTTTCCTGGTCGATAATTTCCTCTACTCTTAGATAGTTAATCATACTGTTCTTGGTGATTAACTTGAATGTTGGTTCACGAGGTAACCATGGGGAGTTCATCAGTGCTGTCTTGCCATCTCCAACCTGCCATCGAACCCCTCTCGCCAGCAGCTTCTTCCCAAATCAAATGCTACGCCACGCAAAACTGGGTGAGCTTCCTTCCTTTGCTTCCCAAAAATCAGTATTCGCAAAATATTTAGCTTTCATCACTGTACTCATTAGGGATAGTGGTTTGCTATGGATCCTCCATGCTTGCTTAGCTAGCATTGCTTTATTGAAAACTTTGAAATCTCTGAAAGCTAGACCACCTTGTTCTCTTGTGTTCTGCATTTTGTTCCATGATAGCCAGTTTATACCTCGGTCTTTTTTGGAGTTGCTCCACCAAAATTGTCTAATTTTACCTTCAATCTTGTTGCATACCCCTTCTGGTAGCTTAAAGCACGACATAGCATAGCTAGGAATTGCATTGGCCACTGCTTTAATTAGTACCTCTTTTCCACCAATAGATAACGCTTTTTCTTTCCAGCCTTTGAGTTTACTATCAACTCTATCAAGTATGTAAGCAAAGGTAGTGTATTTTTGTTTACCTATTGTAGTGGGCAATCCGAGATACTTATCGTGTTTTTCTGTTTCAGGAATACCACACAGTTGCTTGATCTCGTCTTTGCACTCCTCGGGAACATTCGGAGAGAACACAATTGCAGATTTTTCAAAGTTTACCAGCTGACCCGATCCTTTGCAATAGACGTCAAGGATAGATTGTAATGTTGTAACTTCTTGTAATGTTGCCTGTAAAAAGAAAATAGAGTCGTCAGCAAAAAACAAGTGGGAGACCACTGGTCCTCCCCGTGATGCTGTCACTCCTGCAAGACTTCTTCTACATATTGCAGTAGTGATAGCACACGAAAGTGCTTCCGAGCAAAGCACAAACAAATAAGGAGAAAGGGTACATCCTTGGCGAAGTCCTCTTTCGGGAATAACTTTCCCTTCTAGCGTCCCATCCCGAACAAATTCGTACTGGACAGTGGTCACGCATCTCATGATAACAGAAATCAACTTAGGCCCAAAACCAAACCTCGATAGTATTTCTTTAATAAATGTCCACTCCACACGATCATATGCTTTGGACATATCAATTTTTATTGCTAGCGCACCCTTCTTCCCTTTCTTCCTTGTCTTAAGTGTGTGGATAACTTCAAAAGTTGTTAGGATATTATCCGTAATGAGTCTACCCGGCACAAAAGCCGATTGATTTTCAGAGATCAGGTGGTCAAGCACCGTTTTAATTCTGTTTGCCACAACTTTTGCCACAATTTTATAGACAACTGAGCACAAACTAATAGGTCTGTAGTCAACTGGCTTCCTAGGCTGCTTTGTTTTGAGAATTAATGCAATAACAGTGTGATTAAAGCTTCCCACTGCCGCACCTTCATTTAGGATTTCAAGGCAAGTTCTAATCGTTTTTGATAGAACCCTGCTGAAAAACCATCTTTTCCGGGTGCTTTATCCGGATTCATATGAAAGAGTGCTTGAGTTACCTCCTGTGGCGTGAAACTTCTGTCCAACTCAGTAGCTTTGTCTTCGGTAATAGTTTGTCCCTGTAGCACACTTGCTGCTGCGTTTCCTCACTGCTGGGATTACTAGACGTGAACAGATCTCGGAAGTGCCTTTCGAGGCATGTAACCACGCCTGCACGGGTTTGTACCCATCTACCTTCTTCGTCTTCTATTCCAGAGAAGCCATTTCGTGCCCTTCTTATAGATGCTTTTTGGTGAAAAAACCTTGTATTTCGATCTCCATACTTTAACCAATCCGTCCGGGCTCGTTGCGCCCACATGATCTCCTCCTTCCTTAGTAATTCATCATACTGCACTGTTAAGAATCTCAATTCTTCCCGTGCCCTTCTTGTTTGGACTCCGTTTTCCAGTTCTTCCTTCCTAGATCGGATCGCCTTGATCTGGTTTTTAACATTACCAAAAGTACTTTGGTTCCACCTGCGACATGATGTCGCCAGCTGCTGTAGCTTAGTCCGCAGACTATTACCCCCTCCCCGTGCCCATGATTTGGCAACCTCCTCTTCGAATCCTTCGTGGAGATTCCACATCTTCTCATAGTGGAATCTTCGGTTTTTATTTCGTCTGGGCTCCTCCTTGTTCCATTCTAGTACAATCGGTTTGTGGTCCGATCGTAGTCCCGTGGTATGGGTAACTTTTGCCCCTCGAAACTTGTACATCCAGTCAATTGTGGCCACTACTCTATCGAGTCTTGCTTTTATCTGGGTCTCCTCTTCTTGGTTGTTTGACCACGTGAACTCTGGCCCAGAGAATCCGAGGTCAACAAGGCTTAGATCCTGCAGTACTGAGTTAAAGGCTTGCATCTAGCTATATCTTCTTTCACGTCCCCCTTCCTTTTCCATACTCGAACTGATTTCGTTGAAATCCCCACAAATACACCATGGGCGATCACTCATCGGGGCAATCCTTCTCAACAATTCCCATGAGTTGTATCGTTGTTCTCTATCCGGGTCACCATAAAATCCGGTAATTCTCCAAGTAAAGCCGTCTTCCTCTTCTACAGTGGCATCTATGTGATGGATGGATTGTTTGATTAGCTTGACTTTAACTTTGGTATCCCAAAGTAGAGCTAACCCTCCCCTTCTATCTTGAGCCTCTGCGAAAACGCCGTTTGCATACTTCACCTTATCACGAACTTTTTCCATCTCCACTTTGTTGAGCTTAGTCTCCATAAGGAAAACTATATTTGGGGATAGGAGCCTCAGTTGCTCCTTTAGTGCACGGACCGCACGTGGTTTCCGCAACCCACGTACGTTCCAGCTTAATAGACTCATTGCGCTCGGCGGCCCTGATTCTCAGGCGCCGCCGTTGTTGCATCAAGTTTGTTTGCGGAGCTTTCATCCGCGATGTTTTTTGAGGTGACAGCCGAAAGTAGTTTCTTCTCTAGGCTTACTGCTCGGATTTTGTGGCCTCCCTTCGAACTACTATCAGTGCTAGGGGGGGACTGAAATTGAACTGCTCTCCAGCTTTTCTCTTTGGGGACTGTGGGGCCTTGTCTTTGGAGCTCTTCGCGTTTCTAGCTGCGTCCTTCCAATTCTTCCCCGCATTCACCCTCGGTAGCATTGCTGACTGTGTCTTCCCGTTTCCTTTTACCGCGCAATATTGTTAATCATAGCCGCCACTCCATGACCGTCGCCGCTTGTTTTTTCATAGCTCTTCTGGTTGGTTTCTTCTTGGTTCATCATTGAGATAGGTGAACTGTCATCCTGTTCAGCAACATCCCCTTTTTCTCTAGCCTCCCCTCCTGCTACTTTCTCCTTCTTCCCGTCAGCAGTGACTCCCTCCTTTTCAACCTCTGCTTCTTTTTGTCCCTGTTCAGTACTCACTTGTTGTTCACTGCTTTGTTGGCCTTTTGGGGATTCAACTTCCATCTCTTTCCTTACCTCCTCTTCGGGCTTCTGACTTGTCTGGTTAACTGCCTCCCTTCGTGTTGTTGCCGGAATCTTCCTCTTCGGAATCGGCTGAAACAACAGCCATGACCCATAACCTGGGTCACTACCCTCGTCTAGCGACGCTTGCCTGCATGAAAATGCTCCCGATTCATGTGTTACTCTCCCACACCAGCAACATAGTAGAGGGATTCGTTCATACCTAAAATCAATCCACGTCCTCTCTCCTTTCATCCTCACAAACACCCCTCTTCGCAGAGGCTTCGAGCAGGGGATACGGGCTCGAACCCTAATATATGGGGAGATCGGGTCATGATAGATCTTCGGATCTGACTTTAACACCTCTCCTATCGCCTCCACCGCCTTCTCCCCGGACTCCTTTTTGATAAGGTGTATGGGAAGGCTCATAACTTGTATCCACACATCAATGGTGGAGAACTGTATTTGATCAATCTCAGATCCCAGTTCCCATTCATGTAGTAATAGAAACTGCCCTTCAAAATTCCACGGTCCTCCTCCTCTAACCCGGTTCATGCATGCTTTTGTCGGAAAACGGAAAACAAAGGTGTTATCTTTTACCTCGAAGATCTGGATTTTCTCCCCATCAATCCATATTCGTTGAAAGAAGTTGATCATGGCTTCTCCATTCACACTATGGTCGCCTACAAACTGCCCGAGCAGGCAGTTGGTAAACTCTTTTTCTGACTTCTCGCAGTAGTCGTCTTCAAAGACCACCTCCGTCGAAGCTTCCTCCTGTGTGTACTTCCACCCCTGTGTCGTTTCTTCACCTCCCGTCGCCATCAGTTTCACGCTCCGGTGGTTGATTCCTTAACTTCTCCGTGCGGCTTCGCGATCCGAACTCTCTGATCTTGGTTTTGGCTAGGTTTTTGGCTAGGGTTTTCCGTACTCTAGGGTTTTTCTCTCTCTTCGCTCTAGCGAGAGTGTTACAATTATTTTGTTCTATTCTGCCTGTCAAGCACATTAAGAACAAACCCATGGCCAGATCCGTGGGATCCATTGGAAATATTCCTAGTAACTTTCATCATATACAGAATTGGATTGTTTTATTTAGAGTTGTACTTACCTTGTTTCCGTTGAAGCAAGTGCATTGGTTCCTTAATTCAGCTTATCCTAACGGCGCTTTGGCACGGGCACTTTTTTTTTTCGCTCCAGTAAAGCATTTCATTCTGTTGCCAATGCTTCTGAGAAAACTAAAATTATGTGAAATACCAAAAGAACGACATAATTATTATAAATAAGTAGACAAACTAAGACAGACTAACCTGGTATAATGTACAAATGGACTCCTCGCTTCCGAGTGTTCTTGTGGAGCCGTCTTAGTAGTAAGCAACGATCCAATTACTTTCTTTGTATTTCCACGTCAGAAACTATATTTGGGAAAACATTAACAGTTATGATTTATTATATATCAAGGTAGGAAAAAAAATTAGGAAGAAAGCACCTTTCCAAAGTGGAAAGCTTGTACATATTCTCGACAACGTCATTCCATTGCCATCACTTTGAGTCTTTACAGATCTATATTTTGTTGTTGTGGATCGTTTTTTATGGGCGTTGGCTATCATGAGTCTTGAGGAGATCTTAACCTGCAGATTTTGTAAAGAAATCATTAGACAAATTGGGGTTTGGCTATCATGAGCCTTTTAACTATGCTGTATATTGATATTTTCAATTTCAAAATTTCAAGTTCAGTTTTGATACACTCATAGGTACACTGAATCAAAAACTTTAGTTGACCTTGGAAAAAAATAAAAAGAAATGTTCATGTTCTTACTCCATTGTATGTTGTGAAGTTGGAAGGTTAAATATGAATTTACAACTTCATCTGGATACATTGCATGTCCATTGAACTTAAAACTTCATTCATGCTTGCACAAAAAATAAAAAGATTTGAGATTTTTATTCCAATGCAATAATAAATGTTGTACAATCAGCAATCCCACATGTAATTGTGATATGACTTGGCAAAATGTGATTGGCACATAAATGCCAACTTGGGAAAAAAACATGACAAATGTCATTCATATAATGCCTTTCAAAGTCTTACGTGGCGGCAAGATAAGTCATCTAAATATTGTGGGGGCAAAACATAATAAAAGACAACTAAAAGGCAGTATGGGAGAGAATTTTAAGAGCATCACGGCCATTTTAGTAGCTATAGGTACCACCGTTGTAAGAAAAAAAAACTTTGGTGCGCGGTTGCGCGGGGTAGTGCTCTGTCTATAATTTATGTTCACCGTCTTTTTTTTATTAATTGCAATATAATCTCTCGAAACCCACATTATTTTTGTTGTCTTTCAAATTAACTTGTTAACTTCAATCAAATGTTATTATATCATATTGTTCAACTTTTACACATTGAGACAATCACCCAGACTGTTATATGGAAACCAAATTCAATTTTCAAATTACAATGTCACTAAACATAAATTAAATCCTCAAAGAATTGTCAATCTTGTTTAAAAGGCGTGTTGTTTTTCGAGACTAACTCGTCTTTCAACATCTGATAGTCGTTTGATGTGTAGGTTTTAAATTGCATGTATGAGGTAGTACATAAAAGGATTTTAATGAATTATAATTGTTGGTTCGATTATTAGAAGCCCCTGTGTAATTCTTTGACGTAGCTCATCAAATTTGCTCAAAACAAACTTATCAGACACGGAATCTATGTCGGAGATCCCTCTAAGACAACATATTGGCGTTGAAGTATGAGGCAAAAATTCAAATAAATTTTATCAACAAATCCGCAAAAATACCAAGATGGTCACAAAGAAATTGTGAAGTTTTTGAAAACCCTTGCCAATATTGTTAAGAATAGAAAAATAACATAGTTAGCTTATTTTAATTTGGTCTCCAAAATATAGAAAGAACAACTGACATCGCAACCAACTTGGAAAAATAAAAAGGAAAACATACTACCATACAATTGAATTCAAGTTGAAGCTCGCACCCCGGGGGATTGTAGTATATTATAATGTATGCTTGCGAAAGTAAGTTACAACCAAGTAGTAGGAAATCTAAGTTGACAAATCATCCGTCAATGATTTGGAATAATAACCTCAAATACACAGCAACGTACACACCTCCAGAATTATGTAAGAACTTAAAAGAGTGTTAATAATGCTATTATGTTATATGTGCTAACTATTTATTCACATAACTTGTTAGTTGAAAAAATAGTTCAAAAGAATTCTCTCTTTCCAAGCGCATAATGGATGAAACTTCTAGTAAAACCAACTGGTATTTCTGATAAAGAACTGAAAATAAACAGATTTGAATAGAGAACTTTAAACCATTAGTTAGAAATGAAATCCGTTCTTCCTTAATAAGAAGTCAATAATTTACCTTGAATTGTTTGTGTTACCCACCCGGGTAATGATCGGGCACACACACGCACAGAAACACTAAAAATAAAGGAGATAAAAAGGAGAGACTGATTTATTTCTTGATTGATTGACTAAGCTGGGGGATTACAAATACTTAAATAGATAAACTACTGGACCCTAACCCTAACCCTAGACCTAACGGGCCAAGCCCGAATTGTTAAATAACCTAAATACCAATAAATAAATAAATAAATAGCTAAATATGATACGGATACCGTATCAGTTTGTTTATTCCTTGTTGTACCGACCAAAGAACTGATAGTAGGCAAACATTATTCTCTGGAGAAAAACTAATCAAGCTTGTTAGTGAAAACAATTTTTGATAGTAAATAGAGCAAAATCACGTACTCTTTTGTGGCAAGGATGGACATATAAATGAATAGTATGTCTAGAAAATGAATAGGATTTAGTCAACTTAAACTTTTTTTCGCATTATAACATAGGGTGTTGTAGATTCGTTAAAGCCAATACATGTGCAAAATAAGTATATCAATAAAAAAACTATCAGGAAAACTAAATAGGTGCTTTAAACTGACAAAATACGCATGAGCATTCAACAGAAATCTAAATTTGTGTTTGAAGTCAATCCATGGGAGCGCGCTTCTCTGGAGGTTTGATTTCCTTCATTACAAAGTTCCTGCAAGTTGCGAAAAACGGTTGGAAAATGATTAGTGATAAAACAACACTTGCCACAAAAGTTTTAAGTGCTTCATTCATGGGAGTTGTAGATTCGTTAAAGTCAATACATGTGCAAAATAAGTATATCAATTAAGAAAAAAAAACTATCAGGGAAACTAAATAGGTTCTTTAAACTGACAAAATACGCATGAGCATTCAACAAAAATCCAAATATGTGTTTGAAGTCAATCCATGGGAGCGTGCTTCTGTGGAGGTTTGATTTCCTTCATTACAAAGTTCCTGCAAGTTGCGAAAAACGGTCGGAAATTGATTAGTGATAAAACCACACTCGCCACAAAAGGTTTACGTGCTTCATTCATTTACTTCTTGAGATAATGCAACGAAAAGATGTTTGATTTGATGAATCTGAAAAGTACAAAGACGCGACCGTAAAAACATGTTCAGGTTTTACAATGAGATGCTACTCGTACCCCGGAAACACAGCTATGTAATATACCTGAAGAGTGGTTGAACATATCAACAAAATGTTGTTTAGGAAAATGAGTAATCTTTGACAAATGTATGTGAAGTTGTAGGAGTAAGAGAAGTGTTAGTTCATGAACCGGAAGCTTTTTTCCTTCCTTTTTAAGTCAATGCATGAGGGCCAATGTAATCAAGAAATTAATGACTTTCATTGAAAGAAATCACTCATATTCATTGAATCAAAATTTATTAAAATGTATAGTTCAGAAGTTTTAGTTTCCAGTGCATATATAGAAAAACTCACTACTTGACTATTTCTATTCTCAATAAAATAGACAAATAGGAGGATGACATGTCATCAAAATTGACTTGGCAAGACTTGATTGGCATTCACATGCCACATATATGCCACTTGAAAAAATAGTATGACATATGGCATTCATATAGTTATTTTCATATCCTATGTGGCGAAAGGAGAAGGTACTTCCCTTGCTTTTATATATATATAGAAACAAAAAGATGTTTGATTTGTTGAATCTGAAAAGTACAAAGACGCGACCGTAGAAACATGTTCAGGTTTTACAATGAGATGCTACTCGTACCCCGGAAACACAACTATGTAATATACCTGAAGAGGTTGAACATATCAACAAAATGTTGTTTAGGAAAATGAGTAATCTTTGACAAATGTATGTGAAGTTGTAGGAGTAAGTGAAGTGTTAGTTCATGAACCGTAAGTTTTTTTCCTTCCTTTTTAAGTCAATGCATGAGGGCCAATGTAATCAAGAAATTAATGACTTTCATTGAAAGAAATCACTCATATTCATTGAATCAAAATTTATTAAAATGTATAGTTCAGAAGTTTTAGTTTCCAGTGCATATATAGAAAAACTCACTACTTGACTATTTCTATTCTCAATAAAATAGACAAATAGGAGGATGACATGTCATCAAAATTGACTTGGCAAGACTTGATTGGCATTCACATGCCACATATATGCCACTTGGAAAAATAGTATGACATATGGCATTCATATAGTTATTTTCATATCCTATGTGGCGAAAGGAGAAGGTACTTCCCTTACTTTTATATAGATATATATAGATAGATAGATAGATATAGATTATTGGGCATATTTGAACAGCCCAAGTGCTAAAATACTGACCCAAAAATAAAGAGATGTTAAATTATACTTTAGGTTTACTTTTTTTGCTCAGTCCGATTAGAAAGAAAACAAACTACAAGAATCAGTAGCAGTAGGAAAAGCAAGACATAACAACTAACAAACAAAGAAACCAAAGAAAAGAAGAGCCTAAACTAGCACTATCCAAGTCTTAGCAACAGTGGAGTTCCCTATGATTTCTCTGATGAGAATATCTGCAATCTCGTCCGGAGGGTTCTTCAAAGGCACGACCAGATTCTTCTGTTGGCGCCCAAGCTTAGCAAGCCCATCGGCAGCTTCATTGGCATTCCGTGGGACATGGTTGATCTCACATCCACATCCACTGTAGAGACATTTGATCTCTCTTGTCAGATTAGTGTAGATGAAATTCTCCGGGATGTCGTCCGTGATACATTTGATAGCTTCCATGGAATCCGTTTTGATCGAGTCAGGGTAAGATTTCCATTCTTTGCAAAAAGGGTAAGATTTTCATTTTTTTTTTTTTTTTTTGATGAACAAGATTTCCAATTAGGATAAGGTTATGTACGGCCGAGAGACAGAGGAAGAATGGAAGATTTCCAATTATGATAAGGTTATGAACTACCAGGAAGCAAGCAGACAACAACGTATTGTCGAAGACGACTTCGAAGATGAAAACCAGGAGGGTCGCCGACCTTCAAGGAGCGTCGCCGGCGGTCCAGGTAAGCAACTACTTGTAAGTAACTAAAAGGTGGGATTGATGGGAACGACGGGATCGTGCAATTCTATGCGATCCTACGACTTTCGACGCGATCCCAGTCGATTCCCTTAAAAAAACAATCTTCTGAACGATCCAGCACGACGTACACCCCCCTGCTCGTAGAATCGTACGATTCTACGAGTTGGAGCACGATTCTAACAACCTTGATACAGATACAAATATAAAAATCTAGCAACAGCAACAATTGGCCCACAAAGTTTCTATATTGCTAGCACTCTCTATAACCACATGTCTAACAAAGCGTACTAAACATCTTTAGTTTCCTAAACCTTCAGACCCCCTTTGGCACAAACATTCATGGTAAAAAAAAAAAAAAAAAAATAAAAGATCAGGGAAATTTGCCTTTTTGGCAATCAGGAAACCAGAGTGAAAAATTGACAATAAACGATAAAGCCGGATAACAAGGTGGCCACCCACATTAAGCTCAAACATTTGATTGACAGAGCAATAGCCTCAGAGGTATGAACCCAATCCAATGCCTTTAAGATACCCCCCGACTTTGCTTCTCAAGTCCCTTGAAAACATACTACCTCTCAAGTCCCTTGAAAACATACTACGATTCATCAAAACAGGCCATAGGGAACCTGGTGATAAATATCCTTGAGAATTTATTAAAAAAGAGGCCATAGGCTCTGATCATAAGCTATATTACTACACATGTTGTAAGCCTGAATACCACAACAGGTGTTGAAGGGCAGGAAGGATCTAACACATTCAGATCTACAACATGAATTAAAGCGGAATATTCATGTGTTTACCTTGTCTTCCTAAGCTCCTTAATGCAGCGGATGATCGTTGTGTTGCTTGCTTTCACGTGTCTCCTTCTTGATCTTGCTCCCACCAATCTAGTGTGAATCTCGAGGACGAACACTGATTTCCACACCACGTTCCACCTCCTTGGATGAAGTTGGAGAAAGACTAGGGTTCTCTACAACTAGTATGAATCTAGACAGAGTAACTTTATTCTCTGGAATAATCTATGGTCACACCATAATGTGTAGGAGGCTGCCTCCTTATATAGGCAAAACTTCTCCTAGGTTTGCACATAAACCCCTAGGGTTTGAGCCTTAGATACTAACCCCTCTAGGTTGTGCATTAGTGCAACTAACTCCATAAGGTTATGATAATTGCATTGGGCACCCCACATGGGCGCACCAATTGCTAACATCTCCCACTCGCACAGTGGGGTTGCACAATTCATCTAGTCTCCATCAATCTCCAACTTTCTATCATCTACAAAAGAGTATTGTGTGGCCGTGGCGTGTGACCGGTGAGAGTACCTGCATTTCGGGAGATCCGTACACAAAACTCGTATAGCCAGCATGGGAAGGCACCCTCAAAAACATACAACAGTAATAATGCTCTCCGTAACTCTCGTATTCCCCAGATTCCTCCGATTGTCATCTCGTGGATCATGAGCACCTGCCATGTCCCGAAGGCCATGCTCCAATGAGTCCACATCTCCTTTATATTTTCATATCCTGCATGATCCCATAAGATCTTGTAGGTGGGCCCAATGAAAGATAATAAAGAGCGATGCAACGAGAATCTTTCCTTACATACATGTGTCACTCAGATTCGGCTCAGCTGCTTTCCCAGCAATGTCCGGAAGGCCGAATCATCCATAGCCGTAAGGTGTCACGCCAAAGTAACACCACCGACCCGTCTCCTCATGACACAGACGTAAGTACAAAGGGTATACAGTGTCAATCATCCTTATATGATCGACGAGGCTCACACGATGAGGAATCCCAGAGACTAATTCTACTCATCACCTCATGGTCACTCATAAGCGCGCGTTATTCAAGGGGGAATACGCGCCATAGTGTTTAGACTCTGATCAGAGCGCATGTCTTATCCTTGCAAAAGGACCACTATGCAGATGTCTATCCGGTAGCCCTTATGGCCACCAGCCCGAGTGCTGCCATGTCACACTATTGTGATCAATTATCAGCTCTCGCATCTGGCTTCTTCTACACAGACTATACATGATTCGGGGTAATAACCATGTTCGATTGGCCATAACCAACCTCACCTTGGAACTTATTTCCAATGCGACAGTTGAATCCGTCTGACAGGCTCCTAGCTCTACTGATATACATCTAGCTCTTATCATAGGCCATATGCTCGTATGAAGAAGGCATCTCATATCATATCGCAGGCTTTCAGCGCTTATCTGGATTCTGTCTCATCTTCCGCCACACCCAGACATATCCAGGATATTGCGAAGGCGGTTGCTCGTGTGAGTGAGCCAACCTAGTGTCTGCGTGACATGCTCTATGCTAGTACAGTAAATGTAACATATCATACATGTATCAAAACAACATGCTGCTTAAAACAAATCCAATTAAAATCCAGTCAACCAATGTCTCGTGTGCTCATCAATCATATTGCTATTTATCGACAACCAAGTCCCAATTCTCTAAAGAGATCCACAAGGACGACTCTCATGTGGTTTAGGAATGGGATGAGCCAACATCCTGGCCCATAGTCGATCCACTCCAGGATTACTCTCTAGGTAGTTATTTCACCTTTTGTGAAATAGTACCCTTGACTATGTGTTTGTCTTTACCGCAATGTTATAGCCGTATGCTAACACTACTTATGGTAATAGGTTTGTTGATATCTCATAAGCTTACAAGGAACCTCCTCAGTTAAACACATTTCTGCCCTATGGCGGAACAGGCAATCGTGCTTCGCTTCCATGGTCAATGGAGCGGTCCAATACGATCATGCAACACTTATATTGCATTTGTTCCATGCGAGTCTATCATCGAGCATGGGCGATAGCCTGAGTCGGATCCAAGTGCATCTAGGTCCCCACCCTAGTTAGCATATGTGGCTAACTATTCGAAGCATTTTCTTCGATAGTCATAGCACGTGATCCTTCATATAGAGTATCCTGGTTACAATCTTGTGTCTTAAATTGGAATATCCGGAAATCCAATTCTTCCGATTGCATAGCGTTCGCTAGGTCTGAGTATACACCATAGTGCATATAAGACTCATACTGCATCAGGCACTCTGGTCACTTGGTCATTCTTTTATGGTGTTTTTTAGGGCACATGCCTAGGCTCGTAAAGTCTGCGCTGAGCTACAGGAGTACAATTACTCCTTAGGGGACTCGAACAATCCCTAAGCTCCACTAGCCAATAGTGTGTCATCGATATTAAGTGACGAGATCTTCAACTCTCTACTAGTAAGAGTGATACACAGCGGTTTCCATTTGTTATCGTAAACATATAGTAAACGATCCCTGATGAAATACCCCTGTCCAGAGGACTAGCTAAGATCCCATATGAACTTAGTTAGCTTGCACACATTCTGTGCATTTCGACCTTAGTCACCTCTAGGATTTCTCCATTGAGAAATTCAGTCGTCACGTCTATCGAGAATGGATCCACAACTATTGATTCTACCAAGCGAATCAACGTAATCCTTACCACCCAAAGCCTTGGGAAGGATACCTCGTTGAACCAACGCAAATTCGTCGGATCGACTCAAACTCGTCGATGTCTATCCTCAGAATGAGTGTAGACTTATTCGCTTCTACGCAAGTCGTATGCCTTACCACGCTTCCGTCTGGGTCTCTGATTGACCTTGGAAATCCATTAATCTCCAATAGTCTTCCATCCAGTTGGAAATCCAACCTAGCCTTAAACTTGGTTGGCCCTTTATAGACTCTAATTCATCCTGTAAAGCTTACTATTCATTCTTCATAATTAGGGAACGATAAGGCCTAGGATTCTATCCTATCGTATATGCAAGGTGATCCTTAAGATCATCCCTTCGATCTCAAGTAGTCGATGGGGTATGCTCCTATGAGCAATTCCTTTGCATAGGAGGATCATCATTTGCTTTCATCCCTTATGGATGGAGCACCCTGCTTGGAAAGTCACTCCCACTGTCCGAATGACCCTTGAGGAACTAATTCCTCATAATCAACTAAGGAACAGGGTATCTTCCAGCGGTTCCTCCATGCTCGTGGAGATCATCATCTCTACGAACATATCCCTTAATTATGGACATCTCCTATGAGAAATCATATATCTCGTGAACCCATTTATGTTACACTACTTATCGGCTGTTGCGTTTCAAATACGCAACCCCTAGGATGCTCCGAATAGCATGAGAAGATACGTTACTCCATGAAGATACGTTTCTTCCATCTAGGGTCTAACTTCCAATTCCTTATTGTCAGGTGATGAAACATCCTGGGACAAAATCCTAGGTTCATCATTGTCTTGCGTGGTGACCCTTATGGTCTTCCTATCGATGTCAATTCATCGACGGGATATGCTCCAAAGAGCGCTCCTACGCAAAGAGGGTTCCTCCTCATAGTCATAATCTATGATGGGCTTGTTCACTAGGCAAGTTACTCCCACTGTCCTGAAGATCCGTAGGAACTATTTCCTGTTGATCATTCAGGGATGGGGTGTCATCCAGTGAAACCTTTGTTTCGTAGAGACTTATTTCTCAACGAACCTCTTCCTGGCTTGAAATTTAGTTAGCACATAATCTGCCGATCCCCCATGGCCTAAGGTGACCTCATATAGGTTGCCTATTGGTCCATATCTCGTAGGGTGTAGTGGCTACAGACTTGGTGGACTTATGGTTGCGTATGTTGATAGTCGTTTAGCAAAGTGTCTCCTACGAATAGGAAACTTGTACTTTGCTCGCTCTATCATACATCAGACCATTTCTTACAGTAACCTATTCCTCTTATTCTTTACAGCCTTTTGCTGGAGCGTGGGAATAGCCAACTGCCTTACTTCTCTCCATCACATAGCTCTTGCTAAGATAGATACTTCCAGTCTCATTCTGGCCAAGGACATATCCTTTTATCCAGACGGTTGTTCTACCTTTTGTAGAGACCTGTCTGAAGCACCCTTGTGCCTCAAACTTATGTGGCCCAAGCACACATAGTTGAGACGTGGACAATGATCTACGAATGTGATGGAACAGTAAGCACCATGTCTTTAGCTTTAACAATTTAATGGAACACAACAGCAGAATGAATAATATACAAAAGACTCAGTAGTCCTAAATGCTCTACTGGATGATTTTGCGCTTTTGCCTTTCATGTCCGGCAAGAACTACACACAGGTAAGGGTACCTTGGGCAAAATCCAAGCAGGCCTGCCCTAGCTAGCCTGAATATCCTTTCCTGTCAGCGTATGTCTTAATCTAGCGCGCCACATATCAGAATCTTAAGTCATACTCTTAAGTTGACATCCAAGAATTCTGAGGCGTTACTCATGCTAGAATCTTAAGAACGCAAACACCATGATATAACCATATCCAAAGTTAAAACTGTGACCAAAACAAATTTTGGTGGCTACTCCCTCAAAGATAATCCTTTGGATCCTTAGACGAGAAGTTAGTGCCAGGTCTGGCCTTTTCTCTTGTCTTAGGAAAACACCTTATCTCCCTTTTGCGTTTGCCAGTCTTGGGTAATATTGGTCTTATACCAACATTTCCCTTAAATTCATTTATCCTTGCCCCACCTGTTGCCTTGGTCCTAATACCGGGCTAGGGACTATATCTGCCTATCATACTTCACTAAGTATGATCATACTTCTCCAACAGCCTTTAGCAATCATATATTGCTTAGACATCCAAGTATGCTGGACTAGTATTCTTAGCAAACTCTTTTTGCTTAGATCCTAAAACAAAATTGATGTTTGGTCTTATCCAAAACATCCTGACACGTACAAAGTGTGTCATATAACGTTTCATGAAACGTGGCAGAGATTGCATCAAATTGCAAATCGGATAGCTTACCTGACCACCCCTAACTCTCTTATCATACATGGCATCAATCTCAGACTTTAAAGTCGAGTGCTCAATATTATGACATGAGCCATAACTCATAGTTAAGGCAGGATTATTATGAGCCAATGCTCAGAATTTATGTACGCAAATGGCTAAGATGGATCCAAGATTCTTCTTTGGCTTCCTACAATTTTAAAAGTGGTCTAGAACATGCTGATGAGGTCATTTCCCCACCTTTTCATAGCATGCTCTATGACATTATCTTGACTGCTGCCTCCCACTATTGGTGAGCCTAAAGATAATGTCTATGTGCTGCTGTGAAAACTTATTCATCACAGGTTCGACCATGTTTGTAGGTGGCTGACAACCTATGTCCAACGGATGGTTACATAGTACGACGGCTTATCATGTCGTTGTTGTCACCATTTAGCCTTTACAGTTTATATTTAGACACGATTGATAGAGACATTGTGGAAGTTAATCACTAGCATTTACTTAGCTCCAAAATAACATGTGACATCGATTAAAACTTAATAGTTCCTCACAAGGACTCCACCGAAACCTAGCGTATATCCTAGGAATCAAATCTCATCACTTGTGATTTCCTATCAATTTTAATCATGTCATCATGTGAGCTCTTTTGTTTTAGTTCTTTAGCATGCGAGGTTACACATATATATCCAATCACACGCAGTTATAACATAAAACAAGCATAGGCATAAATAAATATGCAATGGATGTGGCCCCTAAGGTGCACTCCCACTATTGAGAGTACTTCTTGAGCAAGTCTTGAACTCCATCTCATGCCATCTCGCCTACTTGAGGACTCCAAGCTTGAGGCTCCATTAGACCGTCTCACCTTGCGCCATAGCTTTTGGTTTGGCCACCTCTCTTGAAGCTTCAATCTTCAATCTCTACTAACTATCTTATTTCTAATAAGAAGTAACCTCATAGAGGCGAGTGGATGAGAAGAGAAGACACTAGAGTATAGAGAGGCACGACTCGCAGGCCGTATTTTGATTACATATTCAAAAATCAAAACCAAAACCAAAATATAAAACATCTATGCCACATCCATGCACCAAACACATCCATTCAACCCACAACAGCATGTATAATAACATAATAAACATACTGGAATTTTCTGGAAATTTCCGGAATTAAGCAATAATTACTGGAAATTAATAAGCAATAATCTAATCAACTAAAAAGATCGAAAATTGCTTCCTACCACTTAGGGTCTCACCACCTATGGCAAAACGTAGGGAAAAATGACCTAAGTCTCCAGAAAAAATTTGGGCTCAAAACAGTGTGTTTAAGGTCGTCAAACTGCCTCGGGAAGTGTGCTAAACACTAATTAATTAATCAGGAAATTACTAAAATTTTCCGTCGCTCCAAAAATTATGAAAAAATATCCACAAAATAGGAAATTCAATCTGGAGTCCCTAGGAAAAAACCGGACGAAAAATGACGGCGGGAGGAGGACGCACGCGCCCACACCCGCCGCCGCGCGTGGGCGCGTCCGCCTCCGCCACGCGCCGACGTCGGGGCCATGTGCCACGTCAGCTGCCACGTCAGCCCGCCACGTCATCGCCACGTCAGCTGACACGTGACTGCCACGTCATCGCCACGTCAGCCACTTGCTGACGTGGCACCGCCACGTCATCTGCCACGTCAGCCCTAGGGCCACGTCAGCAGCCGCCGCCAGCCCTTGGGCGCGTGCGGCGCGTGGCGGCGCGTGGCCGCGCGTGGGGGCGGCGTCGGTGGCGCGTGAAGCCCACGCGCCGCCTTCCCGTGCTCCGTTCGCGACGAAATTAATTTTGTCGTGATCGTCTTTTCGTCCTGATCCCGATTATGTGGTCAAAATCCAATTTTAACAAGTTTTTGAAAAACGTGTTCTACTGATTGGATCTAGCAGTCCAGATTAATACAGTTCCGAAACTTTGAAAAATCATAACTAATTCACCGTAAATCCAAAAAATATAAAATTTATATATCTGAAATCCTCGTGAAAAACCCTACATAACCATATAGGTTTCGTCTACTGGTTATGAAATTTCAGAAACGCGATTTTTAATACAGTATCGGGAACACATATCGAGGCACGAAAAACAAACTAATGGCTCTGATACCAATGAAGGAACATTCAGATCTACAACATGAATTAAAGCGGAATATTCATGTGTTTACCTTGTCTTCCTAAGCTCCTTAATGCAGCGGATGATCGTTGTGTTGCTTGCTTTCACGTGCCTCCTTCTTGATCTTGCTCCCACCAATCTAGTGTGAATCTCGAGGACGAACACTGATTTCCACACCACGTTCCACCTCCTTGGATGAAGTTGGAGAGAGACTAGGGTTCTCTACAACTAGTATGAATCTAGACAGAGTAACTTTATTCTCTGGAATAATCTATGGTCACACCATAATGTGTAGGAGGCTGCCTCCTTATATAGGCAAAACTTCTCCTAGGTTTGCACATAAACCCCTAGGGTTTGAGCCTTAGCTACTAACCCCTCTAGGTTGTGCATTAGTGCAACTGACCCCATAAGGTTATGATAATTGCATTGGGCACCCCACATGGGCGCACCAATTGCTAACAGGTGCTGTGTCAAAAACACTGGATTACTGAAACTACACAGCTCAAATAAAAAAAATTGATCTCCTTCACACTATTCTTTTGACTATTAAGCAATTTACCTTCATTACAAACCAAGCTTCTTGAAAACCAGCTTTTCCCGATTTACTGAACAATATTAACTGCTGTGCAAGATGAACCACATTGAGTCAAAGCCTATCCATCTCTTCTGACAAAAAGCTTTTCATAACTATTCATACTCGTTCACAATGAGTCTCAAATCCTACTTCATCATCATGATGTCTGTAAAACAGGAAATAAAGATGAGAACCGCCCTCAAAAGAACCACTAAAAGCAAGTTCAATGAGCTCTTGCTGCCTGCTATTGATGGGATTTTGCCATGATGAAATCAGCCAACTTACTTTGATTGTTTCATTATTCGTTTACTGTAATACCCGTACATCTTCAGTCACAGTATTATCACTCTCCATATATCTGAAATAGAACTTAAAATGAAGAATGAATTATTCAAGCATTAGATATTCAAACGAGTCCACAAATATGACTCACATTAAATTGATAAGTAACTTAGACTGGAACTGCTTCCCCACTAGACTGGAAATATGAGCTTAGACCTAAGGTCACATATGTTTATCAACTATCAAAGGAAATGTAGCACATGGCCACTAAATCAGTATGTTTTATTTTCTTTTTTTCCCCCTCCAATATGGTAAAATGGCCAGGGAATAGTACCTGATCCATGTGCTTGACCCTCGACGTTTGAGAAGAAACTTAGTAAGAGTAAACATCATCCTGGAGATGCATGAGACATAAAATTTCTGCCAATAGGCAAACCCGATGTTTCTTTTTGGCCACAAATAATGCATTCGGGAAGGCCTTCACTGGGTGGAACCAAGATGACAAGCTGACAACCATAACCATAATTGTAACGGGGCTCAAATCCAACATAAGCTTGCCAGATGCATCTAGCATGAATAGACTGATCACAAGCCGCACAGTGATAGAAATACCTGGGGTCACATCTTCCTCGCAAATATCACACACATATTCTTCAACATCTTCAATTGCTGAATATGTTACTGAAAAATCACGTTCATCATATTTATGCTTGATTATTCTGGGCAAGAGAGCACAATGCGTGTCGATAGTGAAAGCAGAAGCAATACATTTGAATCCGTAGCTGAAAATGGAGTGCTCAGAAGCATGACACCAAGTAGAGGACTTAAAAAAGATGCTCTCTAGAACATGAGGGTGAGCTTCCTGTTTGATATAGCAAGGTAAGTCAATACCAGTGACATGCATGGTAAATATGCTGTGAATCCACTGCAATTTTTTCCATCGACTTGGAAGGTAGGCCACGTTGCTGAATGCTGAACCTCGTATAAGATTTATAAAGCAAGGAGTTATATCTATAGAGTTCGATTCGAATTGGTCAGGAAATAGGGTCGTCGGGTGGTGATGATGCTTGGTCGTTTTTCCATTTGTGAACTTTTCCTCTAGTATTGGTTCACTGGCAAGTGGAAGGTGAACTACATCACTTGGGTTGATGGTATCCGCTTGCCTGAAAGAGAACAACATTAACTTCTGGGGATTACAAAGAGAACACAATACCAATACTGCAGCACAAGAGATGATTTAATAGATAGAGAATAGAGAAACAAAACCTGTGGGGATAAGAGCAATCATGAACATGTGACAAATATCTGCATTGGTTGCAATGGTAAGCCCATCTATGGTGTTTCAAGGTTTTGGTGCAGATTCGTTAGTATACAACCAGTTCGGAATACTTTTCAGGGATAGTATAGACGAGTTCAAGGTTGTGCTCGTGCTCATACCCCTGCTGAAGAAAAGATGTCTCTTTCAACGTTGGTATTGAAGCTCATTGCTCGTGTACCCAAAACTTGCAAGACGTGCATTGGTAAGAGCTGCCTTCAGTATCTCTATCGCAAGCATGACAGTTGAAAGAAGCCTTTGTATCTGAAAGGGACAAGGGGTGATTGTGAAAGATTGTGTCCGTCCTTTGTGTCCTCAGAGCACGTCCGCTATCTAGATTAAAGTCGGATGGGGGACAATGATAGGCGGAGCCATTGCAACCTTGGTCGCATGCATCACAAGTCACATATAGCTCTGTGAGGAGTTTGAGATGGCACTTTGGGTGTACAACTTCCGTGGCAGGTGTGCACATAGTTATGCAGGTGATACTTCTTGCGATGTACACATGTGTAGTAAGGAACGGATGAGATCTTCCGTCTACAACAATGGCAGTCTCCTACAATGGAACGACCACTGCTACTACCCTCAAGAGGAGGAGCTTCTTCTGCTTCAACCAAGGCCAGTGGGTGTTCATGGTCAAAACGTTGGAGGTCGCCTTTCCTGAAAGGTACAGATTCACTTTATCATATATTCAGGAATATAAGAATAGACAATATTCTTAGAGGATAGACAAAAATGCTTGTTAGATATTTTGCTTTAGTTATGCAATTCAGTTAGTTTGTTCTAGTTTTTAATTCAAAGGTTGAATAAATTGTTCCGCTTCTTTAGGAGGAGGTTAGCTTCAAAATAGAAAATCATGGTACTATCCCATGAAGTTAGGAAAAGTTAGTAGTCATGTTTTGGGCTATTTAAGTGTAAGTTCCATGAATTAAATATATGTGGATTTCTTTATGATCTCTCTCCAATAAAAACACCAACAATTGGTATCAGAGCCATCTTCTGAGGGGCCTGGAAAGAGCAACCAAACACCTCAATTCAACACCAGAATGTCGGGCATGGAAGGGAATCCAGTTTCTCCGCAATGGCACCTCGTATTATCAACGAAGAAAGCTATCACATACGTACCGTACGGAAGGAGGCCTGGGAAGCAGCTGAAGAAAACTATGCAGTCGCTCCACTGTCCCTCAAATCTTCCATGAATATCCAACAAGAAGAGGAGTTATTCTAACTCCACTCAAAGCTCATATCTATGACCATACCCATGACCCATGACCCATAACCGTACCCATGCCCATGCCAATGACTCATGCTCCATAAGCAACGCCAAGACTGATGTCTACTTTTAGAACTTTTGACACTAAACCTCCTTGCAGTTTCATTTCGCTGACAGATAGCTACCAACAGTATCTATTTTACCACAAAACCCCCCTGCAGTATCTAATTCTCGGACAACGCGCACCAAATCAGTGACGGCCGTTAACAGCGATACAACTCCGTTGTCCACGTGTACTTGTACGGGGTTAGTTTGGTAAATTCGCGCCCTATTGTTGAGGATATAGATGAGAATGTACATCAAATACCCTTTTTGATAACTACACAACCTAAAAAAGCCTACTCACACTCCACCTTTATACATTACACACTATCAAAACAGTCACGACACAATTCAGAGAGATAGTCGTGAGGGATGGGGGGTGATTAGGGTTTGGGTTTCGGATTATCGATGGTGGGCTGTTGAGAGATCGAGAGGAGACGCAGGTGATAGCCTACAGAAGACGAAAGTCCGTCGCTTCCCCATAGTAGTTGTTCGGTACAGCTTCCCCAAAACAGTCGATTAGGGCTTGTTTGCGTTGGAGGGTCGATCTTCAATCAACTGCAGAATTGTTGTCTTCAGGGTCGCAATCTATGGGTAAGTGTGTCCTTTGGGATTTCTAATACTCAATTGTATTGCATGTTTGTTTAATTGAAAAGTAGGGTTTGGGGATTGGGGAAGACCACAAATTTGGGGGTTTTGTTTTCTCTGCATTGATATTGTTGTGCTTTTGGATTGTAATGGGTTTTGTGGTAATGATAGTTAATTTGGCCTCTGAACATCATCTTCCACCTAATTGTTTAACCCCAGATTCTTGTAATTGTTTAACCCTAGATTGAAGTAATTGTTTATTCTTGTTTAACCCTAATTATTTATTGACCTAATTGTTTAGTCACCTAATTGAGCTAATTGTATAGTGATGTAATTCTTAAAGTATTGTGTATCCTGTTTCTAACTTAGTAGTTTGCAGTTGCTTGGTTTAACCTACATTGTGGTTTTGTCTATTGCAGATGAATATTTCAGTTTGAAAATACACCATGGTGGTGAGTTTGTACAAGATCCCAAGAAAAGGTATGTTGGGGGTAATGTAAGTTGGATGGCCAACTGTCACTGTGATAGATTTTGTATGATGACTCTCAACACAGAAGTTGCTAAGCTTGGCTACAAGGATGCAATGCTATATTGGTATAGAATACCTGGAAGAGAGCTGGATGATGGGTTAAGGGAGCTAGTCACAGAGGAAGATTTGATGGATTTCCTAATCTTCCTAGGACCTGAGAGATCAGAACTGGAGATGTATATTGAGACTATGCCACTGGCTCCTCCAATGCTTGGAGTTGCTCCAGATAATGAAGAAAGCCATAGGGTGGATATTGATGATGATGATTGTGTGGTGGTTGAGCAACAACCAGCTGGGGAGGAATGTAGTGATGAACATGTGGCTGCTGAAGAGGAGAATGAAGATGCTGAAGATGAAAATGAAGATGATGATGATGACAGTTCTTACAAGGAAAGTGATGGAGGTGGAGAGGATGATGACCAACTTTATGAGGAAGAGGTTGATCAAGAGGCTGAATGGGGGGGGTTAAACAGTGTCTACATTGGTGATCATCCATTTGGTGTTAGATCCTTTGAGAATTTAAATTGTGTGGATAGTGATCATGGTCACTCTGTTGGGGAGAATGACCCTGACAAGGATTACTCTAGTGATGAAGATGCAGTGAACTCAAAGATCAGGCACCCTCAATTCAATCCCAAAACTGATATGAAGGTGGTAAAGTTTGTGGAGGGTCTTATGTTCAGCAGTGCCACAGAGTTTAGGGCTGCACTTAGAGATTATGCCATTAAAAATGGGAAACTCATAAGGTGGATTAGAAATGATAGTGACAGGTTGAAAGCTTGTTGCAGTGAGGGGTGTCCATGGGTCATCACTGTGACAACAATGCATGGTGAGAATACATTGCAGGTCAAGAAACTAACTGATGTGCACACTTGCAACAGAGCATACTATAACCCTCTAGCTACTTCTGATTGGATTGCATCCAAGTTCCTGCAAGAGGTAAGAGCACAACCCAAGATTCCTATTAGTGTGTTGAAAAAGAAAGTTCAAAAGAAGTGGAAGGTGTGCCCTGGTGATAGGCAATTGTATAGAGCTAGGACAATTGCAAGAAAGTGGATAGAAGGCTGTGACACAGAGCAATATGGTAGACTTTATGACTACCTAAATGAAGTGATGAGAACCAATCCTGACACTACTGCTCTATTGGTCACAAGGGATATTGAAGGAGATAAGAAAGTGTTTGAAAGGTTGTATTTATGTCTAGGTGGGTTGAAGAGAGGAATGAGAAATGGATGTAGGAATATAATTGGCATGGATGGAGCTCATCTCAGAGGCACTCACACTGGACAAGTATTGGTAGCAATTGGGTTGGATGGTAATAACCAAACATTCCCATTTGCTTATGCAATTGTAGAGACAGAGAACAAATCTGTGTGGAAATGGTTTCTGAAACTTATAAAAGAGGACTTGGTTGTTGAAAACTCTTACCATTGGACATTCTTGACAGACAAACAAAAGGTAACAGTTAGTTGGTTGTTAAATACTGTTTTTTTTTTGTTCATTACTTCCTGCTGTTGTTTTTTTTTGTTAATTACTACCTGTTGTTGTTATTTTTTGTTAATCATTACCTGTTATTGTTTTATGTTTGTTAATTAACTGCTAATTGTTAATTAACTGCTAATTGTTAATTAACTGCTAATTGTTAATTAACTGCTAATTGTTAATTTATTGCTAATTGTTATTAACTGCTAATTGTTAATTTATTGCTAATTATTAGATGTTATTGTTAATAACTGCTACTTATTACCTGTTAATAACTGCTAATTATTATCTCTCATTATTGAAGGGATTGATACCAGCTTTGGAGGAAGAATTCCCCAATGCAGAACACAGGTTCTGTGTATGGCACATGTACTCAAATTTCAGGTAATTACATTCAATAAATTTGAGTCAATAATTTACAGTTAACAAAATGAGATTCTTATCAACTTGCTTTGTTATTTGTAGGGAGAAATACAAGGGGCTCACCTTGAAGGGACTGTTCTACAATGCAGCCAATGCATCTCATCCAACAGAATTCAAGCAAAAGATGCATGAGATTCAGAAAATAGATAAGAAAGCTTACATGTGGCTTCTTGAGAGGAATCCAGAACATTGGTCAAGAGCCTACTACAGGACTGGTCAGAAGAGTGATATCCAGATAAACAACATTTGTGAGTCTTTGAATGGGACCATAAAAGATGCAAGAGAGGAACCAATTTTGTGCTTGTGTGAAAGCATGAGAGAGATGCTGATGAAGAGGACTTGTGTGAGGAGGAATTTAATACCAACATACAATGGTGTTCTTTGTCCCAACATTCAGCAGATAGTGGAGAAGAACAAGCTAGCAGCATGCACCATGATTCCCTCACAAGCATCTGAAGGGTTGTACCAAGTTGATTCAACAGTGTGTAGTGGGAGATGGGAAGTAAATTTGAATGCAAGGACTTGTGGCTGTAGGATGTGGGACTTGACTGGAATTCCATGCTCTCATGCCATAGCTGCCATTTACCACAGAAGAGAGAAGCCTGAGAATTATGTTGATGAGTGCTACACCCTCTCAACATATGCAAAGGTGTATGAGAACATTATATACCCCATAAATGGCCCAGATTTGTGGGAGGTAACCAACTATCCTAGACCACTTCCCCCATTCTACCATCCTCAAGCAGGTAGGCCAAAGGGTGCTAGGAACAAATCTAGAGATGAGCCTTCATCCAACAAGAAGAAGAATGGCAAGAAGAGTGTATTGTGTGGTAATTGTGGAGAGTGGAACCACAATGCTAGGACTTGCAAAAAACCTCCTAATCTTGAGCATGTCAGAAAACATCCCCCAAGGTGGAAGGATAAGGTAATGTGTGGATGGTATTCATGTTGTTGTTATTCCACAAAATCAAAAAACTCATTTTGGTTTTATTCATGATTCTTTTTTGTATAGGCTTCAGCAGATAATGCAAAAAAAGCAGCAAAAGAAGCAGCTGCATCCAAGCCCAAAAATAAAGGAGGTAGACCCAAGAAGAAGACCTCTTTTCAAACTATACCCCCACCCACTCCAGCTGATTCCAACCAAGTGGCAGGTTTGAAAATTATTTCACAAATACATTTATGCACCTCAAATTATTTCACAAACACATTTGACTCTTTTTAATGTTGTAATTAGGTCACAATTCTACTCCTACTAGTGGTTCAAACCCTCATAGATCATCATTCTCATATGCACCCACAGGTAAGTGAATGTGTTTTGTCTTATTGTTAACAGTAGGTGATATGATACTATTGTGTTTTTAACAGGTAGTGTAATGTTTTTTTTTCCAACAGGTTATAGTGGTGACTTAAATGCAAGGACTACATCTACTGCAACACCACAACAACCTGCAGGTGAATTCATTTCCCTTCTAGTACAATTCATTCATTTTTCTGTCTTTGGGTGGTTGAATGATGGATTTCTGTGTTTAGTTAATGGATTTTTTTGTCTTTGGGTGGTTGGATGATGTGGTTACTTAAATGTTGTGTACAGACTTTGTTGGACAGAGCCAAGCCTCAGATGCTGCTACTGCACCAGCTAGGCCACCAAAAGCACCAGCTCCTAGAACAGAAGGTGGAGGTGGAAAGAGGAAAACAAGTTCCAAATTTCAAGCTTCAAAGCAGCCAAGGTGGAGACTGTAGATGATTTGGCTTCTGGTTTTTGGTTTATGTTAATAGATCCAAACTGTTGGTTCTATATTTTGGTTTTTGGCTTTTGTTTTGTGAATAGATCCAGCAATGTGGCTTCTGGAGTTTGGTTTTTGGTTAGGTAAATCCAAACAATGCTATGGTTCATTGTTTTGGCTAATGTTGATGTGAAAAGAACCAAACTGTTGCTTTTGTAGTTTGGTTTTTGGTTAGGTTATTCCAACAATGCTTTGGTTCATTGTTTTTGGCACTTGTTGAACCTAATGTGTTAATGTTGAAAGAAATGCATTGGTTCAATGTTTCCTTTGGCATTTACAGTTTGTAGATGTTTTTGGTTATGGTGTTTCGGATACAAAAAAAATGATGTTATTCATCCAACGACAACGGTATTTTTCATTCAACATTAGTGGTTCTTACAACTCCTACTCCGTCTATTTGACCGTTGGTACAAATGACATATTTCACTTCTTCAAACAAAATGCTAGTAGCGCAACAACTAATGCCAAGACGTACACCAACTTCTGCAGTCGCTTATTCTTATCTTCCATACGCTTCATCTTATCTTCCAAACGCTTCATCTTAGTCTCCATCGTGTTACACCTATTCAATAGTCCCGGAATGATTTCTTTCGACCTTGCGCACATAGGAGGGTCGAACCATGATCCAAAGAATCCACAACCACCACTCTGTAACTGTAAGAAAATAAACCAAAAATTCAGTTTCATGTAGTTTAGAAAACTAAAAAAAAAACAATTGTACACTTACCGAGCCATTACGACACCCCCAAAACCTTCTCCCGGGATTTTCTTTCGTCCACGAAGTTACGAGACAACTTTCAACTCCACAACGGCAAAGTCTAGCATCCATAGAGAGAGAGAGAGAGAGAAGAAAATTTGATTTCATAAGTATAAATAGGCTTCAACCAAACAGCCCCTTATATAGAGGGAGATGGGTGGTGTGCAACGGTCATTTTTTGAACCGTTAGTGACAATTAAGCGGCAAATGACGATTTACCCCCTGTTTAAATGAGGTTAACGTCCATCAGTGAGTGGCTGTTAACGGCCGTCACTGATTTGGTGCGCGTTGTCCGAGAATTAGATACTGCAGGGGGGTTTTGTGGTAAAATAGATACTGTTGGTAGCTATCTGTCAGCGAAATGAAACTGCAAGGAGGTTTAGTGTCAAAAGTTCCTACTTTTATTTTTCTCCAAATAAAATTTTACAGTAGCTAAAGCAAGGAGGAGTGTTAGATATTTTGCTTTAGTTATGCAATTTAGTAAGTTTGTTCTAGCTTGTAATTCAAAGGTTGAATAAGTTGTTCCTATTCTTTAGGAGGAGGTTAGCTTCAAAATAGAAAATCATGGTACCATCCCATGAAGTTAGGAAAAGTTGGTAGTAATGTTTTGGCTATTTAAGTGTAAGTTCCATGAGTTAAATATATGCAGATTTATTTATGATCTCTCTCCAATAAAAACACCAACAATGCTAGCTCTGGGAATATTGCCTTCCTTCTACAAGGAAGCAAGAATGATCAACTATGTAGGATGGTACCAATATTCAACAAACCAAGTACTAATATATTAGTAGATACTTAAAGAAGGGGGAAGGGAACTACCTAATCTAATTGTACTGGTCAAGAACCTTCAATAGCCGTGTGAATGTCGTAACTGTCGAATTATGTACAAGCGTAAGACCATTGTGTGCTCGGGTCTATCTCTTCCTAGCAAGTCTTACATATCTTGGAGTCACGGCATACCATGTATCCCAGGTACATGAATAATGGGTGATCAGGATGAGAAGGAGATACAAATACCAGAGGTACATGTGTGTACATTCAGGATGTTAGATAGTGCCTTGAATAGACTTATAAGGCTTGACAAGGAGTTAGAGACGAAGCGGCCAAACGACGGACCAACGGACGACGAAGGAAGCAGCAGGAACTCACTGCCCATTCGAACGAATGGTATAGGGGGTGGGCCTTCGTGCGAAAAGAAACTGAAAGGTAGTGAAAAGGAATCATTACTTTGACAACAGCTCCCACTTGAGCTTCATAGATAGGAATGTCATTCCTACTCACAATCAAGCTGCAACTAAAATCACAAACCCATCAAAGATTGAAACAAAATAAATTTGATCTTTACAACTACCAATGAGCGAGAAAGGCAAAAGAAATTTGGGGCTTTTTTCTGTATCTGTGATGTGAGAGATGGTATCGTCTTGCAGTCAACGCAGTTCTTCGAATAGATTGATTTCTGGGTTTTCCGGTGACGTTTCTCTCTCAGTTGTGGAGATCGATTTGCGAGTTTGGGACTCGGTGTGAGATAGTTGTCGTTGTTCTCCAAAGACGAAAAGTCTAACAGTTGCATTTTCTGGTTATTTAGATTTTAGACCCCTCTATTTTATGAACTCGTTACGAGCAATATAAGAGGGGTGAGGTTTGACACAAAGACACTTTCACCTCTTCTTGTTTGTAAAGTGACTCTCTCGCCTCTTAACTGTGCCAAAGTTCATGACACTTACACCCCGGTTGTGTCACTCTATGCTCTTAGGCGGAATATTTGTCCCAAAAATTACAATAAAAGATAGAACCCCACTCTCTAACTAATGGTGACACAATTAGAGAGTGTAGTTTTGGACATCGAAGGGTGAGTGTCATTTCCCAAACTGGAATAGTGAAAGTATTTTTCGCATCTAATTTGAGGAAACAGTATGTTTTACCCATAAAAGAGTACTCTCACCTTCACTTAAACCTACTAATGTTTGGAGATCTTCACTTATACCCCTTCTGACTAATATAGACTAACAACATTACAGGGCCGGCCCATCCACTAGCCAGATTAGGTGTTCGCCTAGGGCCCCAAATTTCAAGGGGCCCCGTAGTATTTTTTCAGGAGTAGTGGGTAAGGTTTTATGTCCTCCAATTTTTTTTTACCGGTTAAAAACCCGAACTATTAGTAAAATGCGGGGTATTTACCGCCCTACAACCGAGTAGGTTTTTTTATTCACAGTTATACTTATGTAAAATGGGCATCACTTTCAAGTATCGCCTAGGGCCCATGAAAGTCTAGGGCCGGCCCTGCAACATTACTGAAAAGATAGCCTAAATCAAGAAAAGGTTGGAGAAAAAATGAAAACCATATCGTGATCTATCATTCTGTATTAATCTACCCATTTCTCTTCGCTTGGTTTTGGGGTTCAATTGATATTGTTGAAGCAAAGATGTGGGGACGTGCTGGGCATCGAAAATGAGAGGTTGTTGAGAATAGATATTGAGTCGGCATGCTATGCCACACGCGAATACAAGCGTGACTTTCGATCCACCACTAATTTGCACAGTGGACACAAATAAAAAATTTAGCCAAGCAAAAGTCTAGTTACCCAGTAGTATAGATGATTAACAAAGTAATAATATATAAACTAATTCAGCTAGCACGTATAGCCCAACGATCATCAACGATGCTAAACGATAACTGTAAAGTAAAGCAGTAATGAAACACTTAACAATTATAAGAGATAGACACGACACACCATATTTTTACCGTTAAAACACCTTATGCTGGCGAAATTCCACCTGAGAAGCCCACTATTAAAAACTCCGCATGTTAGCACCAACTAGTGTTAGACCAATATATTGCCAGAAACCGTCCAATACATATATATTGAGTCATCACACAGATAAGCTACTCGCCGCTATACCTTACCTACCAAAGCTTTCCGCAAGAATTGCACCTCTTAAAGTAAGTGGAGAACTAACACACTAGCTCGGTATGTTGAACTTACGACCAAAGCACAAGGAACCACATGGTCGACTTCAATGCTCTTGACCTTTTCACCTGACTCTGCACAAGCGGTCACGCTAGCAGTACAAACTCGGACATCGCAGAAGAGAAACAGTTTGTAGAGTAAACGACTCTATAGGTTAACTTAAGTCATAACATCTTAAAACTCTTATACCGAGTGTTGATGAAAATGCAGACCAAAGCTGTTGTTAGGAATGTTGCCTTGAATCAAAACGGCATGTTTGTGAGGAGGTCAATTTTGTTTTTGGTATTGTTTGGACATGGAAACTTTCCATGTAGTTTTGAGGAGGTGGTTCTTTGCTTTGTGCCCAAGTCACTTTTTGCCACACATGAGTATATAAAGTGGGCTGGCACTAACAACACATACACACACGGGTTTATTAGCTTTGGTAGGTTTGAGAGGCGTGTGTCGGGTGGGTTGTTTCGGGTCGCCGCCGTGGCCTTCGTGGCCACGGCGTGCATTGTAATCGGGTTCTCTTCTCAATAAAATATCTGGTTCTGGCCGTGGATTAGCTAGCGGGTTCGTTACGAATTCGTTAGTGAACCACGTTAAATATCTGTCTCACTCTTGTTTTGCTTTCGTCGTTCCTGCTCGAATACCCAACGTTATAACAAACTGGTAACGGAGCTCTGAAACATGAGTTCTGTTACAGCAAACTAGTATCAGAGCCTGTTCAGGGGATCACTAGTTTTAACAAACTGGTATCAGTGCCAGGTCAGGAGGAACACCAATTTTAACAAACTGGTATCAGAGCCGGGGTTCCAAGATCAGGGTGGAGCCAAGAGCTAGGGTTTCACGTTTTGGTGAAACTCAAAGCTAGGGTTTCGCGATTCAGGTGGAGCAGGCTATCAGGAGTAGGGTTTCGAGATTCCGCCAAGAACGATGTCTGGTTTGGCGATCAAGATCGATCTGTTCGTGAGAGAGAAGCAGGTACACCCACCATCTGAAGTCATGTGCAGGGGGCTATCCGGGCTCCTGTTGGAGCAATCTGGCCACATCTGATTAGGCGTGCAAGGGATCTCGCAAATCCAGCACGCATTCAGTACTGACGCGAATATGGCGGTTCACGCGCATCTGGCGTTCTGGCGATTGACGTTCAGGCGCGATCCGGCTCCTGGTGTGGAGCATCTGGCGTGTGAATTGAATCTGATTTTGGCTCATGCGTTGCAGGAACTCGTTGGAGTTGGAGAAACGACATGGAGCATCTGGCGCGTGAGATTTCTGGCACGCGCATCTGATTCTGGTTCTGGCGCGCATTATGCAAGAGTTTGTTCTGGCGTGCATCTGGTTTTGCAGCGTGTACCATGACACGCACTGAGCTCGCATATGGCGCGATCTGTTTTTGGCGAGCATCTGGCGCATCTGAGGCATACGGGGCGCATCGGGCATGACAATTTGGGCACTCGTCATCGGTGCATCTGGTCTGGATGACATATGGGCATTCTGTCATGGTGCATCTGGCTGGCGCAATTGGGCGCATCTGGAATGTATTCGGTCCTGTCTCAGTGAATACATTCCAGTCTGGTTCTGGGTGGAGCACTTGTTTCTGTTTCCGTAAGTGCAACCACATCGGGCGCATTCGGTGCAGGAACGCATGGTAGTTGGAGCAACGATTTGGCGATTTGGGTTTCGCATACAGCTGCGGAACATTAGTTTGGGGAGGCGTGCTCGTTTCAGGTTCTGGGAGACGCACCCAGTTCAGGTTTGAGAAGAGAAGCATCTGGTTCTAGTTTCAGGTTTCTGAGATGATTCAAGTCAAGGTGGAGATTTGTTAGGAATGTTGCCTTGAATCAAAACGGCATGTTTGTGAGGAGGTCAATTTTGTTTTTGGTATTGTTTGGACATGAAAACTTTCCATGTAGTTTTGAGGAGGTGGTTCTTTGCTTTGTGCCCAAGTCACTTTTGGCCACACATGAGTATATAAAGTAGGCTGGCACTAACAACACATACACACACGGGTTTATTAGCTTTGGTAGGTTTGAGAGGCGTGTGTCGGGTGGGTTGTTTCGGGTCGCCGTCGTGGCCGTTGTGGCCACGGCGTGCATTGTAATCGGGTTCTCTTCTCAATCAAATATCTGGTTCTGGCCGTGGATTAGCTAGCGGGTTCGTTACGAATTCGTTAGTGAACCACGTTAAATATTTGTCTCGTTCTTGTTTTGCTTTCGTCGTTCTTGCTCGAATACCCACACGTTATAACAAACTGGTAACGGAGCTCTGAAACAGGAGTTCTGTTACAACAGCTGTCAAAGTTGAGGATGTATCTTTCTTGACCATCAGAGGAAAATGAGCTACGGAGGAAGCTATTACGTTTGCTTACATCGAAACATCCCTTGTGAAAAGGTTACAATTGGAAGATATTGATCTTGTTTCGTGCTCTTCCGGGTCCACAAGATCCTTCTATGAGGAAGCTCACGGTAAGTGGTCTGGTCGGGTATATCCCCTTCCAAGCCTCTTGTGTAGCAAAACTGGCATTGGCCAGCAGAAGCTAACAAACTTTGCTCTTCAGCCCATTGTAAATTCAAGTCGACTAAACTTGCTCGCTGCAGTGATGTGAGAAATTGTCTCTGCCAGTGACTGCAGGGAGCCCAATTTTTGCCAGATGATGACATGTCATATCAATAGTGCAGGGCACATAATAATAACCAAGGCACTTGTACAAGTTTTCAAAGGGTACTGATGAATTAGTTGTAACATATATGGGTAATAATATTATAGTTTTCAGAAACTTGGAGTGCGGTGCGTGCCTTACATTGCCAAAGACTGACTCCGCCCCTTGTAAGATAGTGATGGATAATATTATTATCGAATCGTTGTTTCTTAGAGGTCGCTTAAACGCGGCGTGGTGTTATATATATAGAGATGGTTGTCACTTTCTGGTGTTTTGTTGTTGTTAGGCTTGGATTGTGTGACATGAACTTCCAGATATCTCTCCACCATAGCTCTGTATCCATCCACACTGCACACAAAAATTATCAGGATTTCCTAACTCTGACAAGAACTCATTAGCATGCTTGAGAATGGCAACAAGGTTCTGAAGCTTCAATACTAACACTTCTGAATGCTAAGTTGATTAACCCACAATTCTGAAATTGTTAACAAAATTGTTTTACTTGCAATAAATTTTAGCACTAGAAATGCCTCTATCCAGTGAACGTTAGGCATTTACTGACACAAAATCGCCTCAGACGACATGATGAACACAGAACATACTGCGTGGCACGCAATGGCACAAATAAATAATCAGTGAAAATAACTTCAATCAACTGAGGTAGTGGTCATCCACGGCATTCCAACAATCTCAATGGTAGTAACTGGAAACAACATCCAACCCAGAAAATATAATAGATGAACCACCTGAGATAAGTAGAGATATTTCTTTACCGAAATTCCAATAGTTTGGAGAATGTTTTCAGCAACCGCCCCTTAAAGATGTGCCGTTTAAGTTCAAAGGGTTTGGATTTAAAAGTCTAAATGTGAATGGGGTTATGTAGCTAGCATACAGTCATATGCAGCGAATGAGGCTTAAGTTTAACAAATCCAAAAAGATATCATGACACTACCAGCTAGCTGGTTTGCAACAATACTGCATAACTGGAGTGATAACCACAGATAGGGAGAGAAGCAAAGCTTACCGATCCAATAAACATATACCAACACAAATTGTTTCATTCGATCGGCAAAGAGTGCGCACATAAAATGGAAGTATTGGCTGATTGTATATTGTCATCTATATGAGGTAATCAAATGCACACATATTGGGGGTTTTGTTTCAGTTACGAGGGGATTTTTTAGAAAATAGTTTCATCCTCTGTATGGCCAACCGTGATTCAAATGATCACGTTGTCAATAACAGGCAATAATGTTTACTCTGTGGTGAAACTCTAGAAAATGAAATTTTAGCTTGGCATAAAGTTGAGAAGCACCCCCAAAAGAATCACGGGGAAAACGAGTTATATGAAATTCTATTGCAGCTGTCATGCAATTGCTAGAACACGGCCATACAAAGAATATAAGGGATTTTGTCATCATGAAATCAGCAAACTTGCTCGATTCTTTCACTATTCGCTCACTAGGATACACATACATGTTCAGTCACAGTATTATCACTCTCCACATATCTGTAAGAGAATTTAAAATCAAGAACAAATTATTCAAGCGTTAATTATTCAAACAAGTCTATTACGAAAAACTGTAAACTCGTCAAAAATGACAGATAAAATTGAGCTTAGGGTGCTACTGCTTCTCCACAGGACTAGGAATGTGAGCATTGCCCAAAGTTAACATATGTTTATTGACTATCAAATGAAAAATAGCACAGGACCAGAAAATCAAATGAGTTAGCTGTTCTTTTTTGGGGGGGCTCTAAATGTTGTAAAATGGCCAGAATAGCACCTGATGCATGTGGTTGACCCTCAATGTTTGAGAAGAAACTTGCTAAGTTTCAACATCATCCTCAGAGATGCATGTTAGGTGAACCATAAACTCGTCATCGTCGTCCTCTTGAAAAGCAAACCCATGGCCATACGTCTCTTTCTGATTACAAATAATGCACTGGGGAAGGTATTCTCTTGGTGGAACCAAGAAGACAGATCGACGTCCAAGATCAAATCCGTAGTAGGGCTCAAACTGAACGTAAGCTTTCCAAATACATCTAGGATGAATAGACTGGTCGCAACTAACACAGTGATAGAAATACTTGGGAGTTACGTCTTCCTCACAAATCTCACACACATATTCTTCGACACCTTCAACTGCTGAATATGTTAATGAAAAACCGTGCTCATCATATCGGTGCTTGAGTTTTTTTGGCAAGAGACAACAATACGTGTCGATATTGAAAGCACAAGTGGTACATTTAAATCCACGGCCAAAAAAGGATTGGTCGCATGCATGACACCAAGTAGAGGATTTCAGAAAGGTACTCTCAAGAACATGAGGGTGATCTTCATGCTTGATGTAGCGAGGTAAGTCAACACTAGTGACCTGCATGGTCAATGTGTTGTTATAGAAACTGAAAGTGATCCCACTGTAATCTTTTCCATTGACACGGAAGGTTGGCCATGTTGCTGAACCTCGTATAAGATTCATGAAGGAAGCAGTGATATCAATAGCGTTTGATTCCAATTGGTCAGCAAATAGGATTATCGGGTGGCGATACTGCTTGGTCATCTTTCCATCTGTGAGTTTTTCCTCTACTATTGGTTCACCATCAAATGGGAGGTCGACCACATCAGATGCATTGATGGTAACCCCATCCCCTTCCCTGAAATAAAACAACAATATCAACTACTTATGTTCGCTGTCTTAGAAGAAGGAAAACACAATACAAAACTGCACAACAATCATACACAAGACTGAAGATTTGATAGACAGACATAGAATAGAGAAGCAAAAAACCTGCGGGGATTGGAGCAATCATGGATATGAATGAAGTGCCTGCATTGCTTGCAATGGTAAGCCCATCTTTGGTCTTTCAAGGCTTTGGTGCAGATTCGGCAATATACAACCACTCTGGAGTACTCTTCAGGAATACTGTTGACGAGATGAAGCTCGTGTTGGTGCTCATGAGAAGATTTATCTTTTACCGCTGATAGTGAAGCGCATTGCTCGTGTACCCAAAACTTGCAAGAAGTGCATTGGTAAGAGCTACCTTCATTTTCTCTGTCGCAAGCATGACAATTGTAGGTTCCCTTTGTAGGTGAAAGGAACAAGGGGTGCTTGTGAAAGTTTTTTTCTACTTTTTGTGTCTTCAGAGCACATTCGATATCTAGATCGAATTCGCAGTTGGAGCAATGATAGGCGAAGCCATTGAAATAATGGTCGCATACATCGCAAGACACGGATTGCCCTGTGAGGAGTTTGAGCGGGCACTCTGGGTGCAACGGGTGTACAACTTCTGTCGGGAGGTGTGCACATAGTTTATGCAACAGATACTTGTTGCAGTGTAAACATGTGTAGTACGGAACGGATGAGATCTTCTCTCTACAGCAACGGCAGTCTTGCGATATAGAATGACCATTGCTACTACCGTCACTGAGAAGAGGTTCTTCTTCCTCTACTTCAACCAAGGCCAGTGGGTGGTCATGGTCAAAATGTTGGAGGTCGCCTTTCCTGAATTGTACAGAATCACTTTTATCATATTGCTATATGCTTAATAAAGATATATTCACACATGTAAGAATGACTGGGCGTAAAGGGCACATAGCTAAGGTATCATAGCTAGACAATTAAGATTTATCACTCTGTTCTCTCTTTCTCTCCATTCTGACTGTTCCCAATATTCACTGGGTCACCTTGACCCGGTGATTTGGATAACAAAATGATGCAGTTTTTTTATAATATTTTCATGGTGTTTTAGAGTGAAAGTTGCTCTATAACAAGATGAAAAAATTATCAAAAAGTGCATCGATCCAAATCACCTGGTCAAAGTGACTCAGATATGAGTCAAAAAGTCGAGGTGGGGTGAAAGAAAAGAAACAAAGTGGTACATCATAAAATGAAGCAAACATATTCAACTATGTTAAAAGAATGGGGAAGGAAACTAACTTACTAACCTGATGGTACTAGTCAAGCAACCGTCATAAGCTGCGTGAATGTAGTAGTCATCGTCACAGTCTGTGCATTCATAGGCCCATTGCGTGCTCAGCTTAATCTCTTCCTGGCAAATCTTACAGATCATGGAGCCAGGGTAGTTAAAGTCCAGGCCTAATTCGTGAGGATGATGATGAGAATTGAAAGCCACAGGTACATCTGTACAATAATGGTGTACTTTGAAACTGCAAGAATTGCATCTGTAATACATATATGTGTCTCCTACTAGAGGTTCTATAACAAATCGGCAAACAGAACAAAGTGGTGAATCATCATTTGCCATCCCTCGAGAGAGGTATGGACAAACCGGATGTTCATGAAATAAGTGCCTAGCTTCGTTTGGTCCCCTCATTGCACATCTGATGTCTACTCCGTCTTGGCAAACAGAACAGACGTATGCAAAGCGGTACCAGTCCTTAAAGCACACAGTACAATTTTCATCGCCTTTGTTGGGGCGTTTCGAAAGCTGTAGGACCCCGTCACAGGAGGCGTCATGGAAACCTCCCATGATGGTGGTGGGAAGATGAGCGCAAGCATGGTGGAGACAGAAGGAAGGGCAATGCTCTTCACAACGGTAGTACGCAACTCCTGATTTGATCTTCTCTGTACATCCATAGCACCGAAGAAGGGATCTGTACTCAGACTTGCTCTCCTCTTCGTCTTCTATTTCAACCAACGTCAGCAGATGCTTGTGGCTGAAATGGTTGATGGTCTGCTGCTGCTGCTGGTGGTTGGCCATCTTCTCTCTCCGGCTGCTGTGTTGTGATGAATGAAGTTATGTTGAAGAAGATCTCAAAACTGTGTGAATGTAAGATGGTGATCTTTGTGTTCCACCAAACTGTCCCTTCACCAATTTCAAAATATTTAGCACGAATTTCCAAACTATTACTAAATTAAAATGATATCATATACTAGTAAAATAAAATACTACTATCTAGTACAACTCGGCGCGCACCAGTGTGTCTTTCCAGGGATAACAAAAGCCAAGACTTCGTGCTTGGCAGTATTGGACCATGCTATTACTCCACCTTTTCGGATCTCTAGATATATTGGGCAAATTTTTAAAAAGAAAAAAAAAAGTATGACTTCTTATTCTACGCACTACACAAGATTAAGAACATAATTTCTAACTAAATTACCTCTACTCGGCAATTAAACTTGTTAGCATAATACCCATACTACTCTTATATACTTGTGCGCTCTTTATTGAAAATGTTCATCTCAATGAATGGATTTTCGGCGTGTGAAACTGATCCAAACTGCCATTCATGCTTCGGAACTGTATCTCATAGATGCAAGTTGGAGATCTCAAGATTGTTTGACAGTGAATATAAGATGATCAATGTGTTCCATGAAATTATCCCTTCAGAAATTTTCTAGTAAAAAATATAAAGCTCCGTTCTCCAAACTAGTACTAGTATGAAACTACTGTCAACTAGCAGTAAAATAAAATATGATTCGACAAAAGGTTGCCCTTCTAGCGCTAACTAAAGCCAATTGAAGAAATAATAATACCACTAACTATTTTATAACAGAATTATTTTAATAGTGGTAGTTAATGTGAGGGTTTATTCAATGATGCGATGACTGTCTTTTGAGGATCTTTAGACATACAGATGAAGTTTGAATTTTTTCTCAAATGTTAAGCTCCGCTCCCCAAACTAGTACTAGTATGGAATTACTATCAATTAGTACTAAAATAAAATGCTATCCGCCAGAAGGGTGCAAGCGTTCACTTTCAGGGCTAACAAAAGTCAATTGACAAAATAATAATACTGGTAGCTATTTCATACTACTATTATGTTAGTGGTAGTAGTCAATTTTCACCGGAGGATTCGATTAGTTCGTTTTAGAATCTCTAGACATATAGTTGACGTTTGGTTCCATTTTCTTTTTTAATGTTTAGTGCAGTACCCATAATTAGTACTAGTATACAACTAACATCAAGTATATGAATCTTAAACACAATTCGGTACGAGGGTGCCCTTTCAGGGCGAACAAATCCAATTGACAAAATAAAAGTACTGCTGGCTATTTTATACTAGTAGTATTAAATGTTAAAGAACTATCGGGCAATGCAGTTACTCCGTCTTTTCAGAATCTTTAGACATGTAATTGTTGTTTGATTCTTTTTAAATGAATATTAAGCTCCGCTCTCCTAATCAAAGCTAGTATAAAATTAATATCAAGTAGTAATAAAATAATATATACAATTCGGCACAATGGTGTCCTTCCAGTGCTAACGACATCCCCTGGAGAAAATAATAATACCACTAGCTATTTTAGACTATACAATTTTATATATCTAGATATATAGTTGATTCATTACAGACAGACTAATCTATATTTAATCCGTGATGTGAAAACACTCAGGTAAATGTCTTAACAAACTGACATCATCGATACATTAGGTCTCTATCAATGACTCTTCCCGTACGTCACCCATATTGTCTGAACCTATTCCTGTGTCCATCAGACCTGCTAGCTCTATTCTTACTTGCGTTAAGGTTCGATTTGGTGTCTTTTATAAGTGATTGCATCTGAATTGCTGACAGTACAAAAACATTCAAATCTTCCAACACTGGATCTTTATCTTCCATGCATATCATATATGTAACTTTTAATTCACATTATCTCTTCTACCAAGTTTTTTCTTTAATGTTCTCATGTTATTTAGATTTTTTCTTCTTTCTTTCTTTCTTTCTTTCTTTCTTTCTTTCTTTCTTTGAATTTGGAATGTGTTGCTTCCTGTGAGCATGTGAAACATTATTAAGATGAACTAGAATATGGCCCATGTTAGCAACTTTTGGTCAAAGTCTATGATATATGCTAAGTAACTTTAACCTTCTTGTTTACCACATTGAGTGATAGCCATTTACCCAACGATGGTGTTACGCTCTAAGAACAACTAGACTTCATTTGAATGATCACAAGACTGTGACATATATAGTTTGTACATGTACCTAATTAACGTATTCGAATGGAAAATTTATTGCTAGGTACTTGAAAACATCGAGTGTGATGCTAAGCTTTGTGTACGAATTTCTTGAAACAATAGTATCAAAATTATGTGACTTATAAGAGCATGTTTGTTATCAGTCTCAAAGAAAAAAATGTCTTTAGTAGATAGAATAAAACTCATTTAACTGTAAATTTATGAATGTTCTAAACATATTAAGGATCTATCACGTGCAATCGCGCGTGCTACTTACTAGTAAAAATAAAAGACTGTTGAAAAGATATTTTACGTAGGCTTTCTCAAATCTTACTACAAAAAGGAAAGAAGAATTTCAAGTGTCACTATCTTCTTTTGTCCGCTTTATGTTCATTGCACATATGTTGTTCTCTAATAGCTTTGTACTATTTTAAAATATAAAATAGTTACATCCAATTAATTTCGACTCACGTGGTAAACAAATAATAAGACCATAAAAATGAATAGTATGACATTCCTCGTGTGGATAGGATACAGCCTCTGCTCTGACAGATAACTTATCTATATTTAATCGGTGAGGTGCAAACACTCAAGTAAATGTCTTAATGAACTGACATCAAATTGTCAAACATGCATAAACACTCAAGTAAATGTCTTAATGAACTGACATCAAATTGTCAAACATGCATAAGCATACTAACCGCTACCTCAAACTTCGGCCTTTTTATGTTGGATGCTGCAGTAGACTCCAAATCAGATGTTTCTGAGCCAGGAAAATATTTGAAGTTATCATTGCCGCTCCCAGCAGCTGGTACAACATTCAGAGGCATGGCACATGTATATCGCCTCATTCTTTTTGTTCCATTATTACCATCTTGTAAAGTAAAATTCCTTGCCTGCTGACGACAGTGCATCATCGCAACCAAATCTTCACCAACAGCAGCTCTAGATCCATTACCTGGTGCTGATTCAGCTATCCTATCAATCATGCTAACAACTGATCCAATATCGCTAACTGATGCACTCAATGCTTCAGGTGACATTGACTTTACCTGTAAGAAAAATAAAATAAGGAAGGCCTACTCGTGCAGATCCAATTTGTAATACAGAAGGTAAGGATTTTTTTGTGATTCATGATCCCATTCATAAAACTATGCAGTGAAAAGAAATACATCAAATCAAATCAAACTAACCGCTTTAATCAAACGTTCGAGAGGTTTTTCCAGGATTGATTTGCCAGAAACAACTGCTGAAGTGTGGCCTTGATCCCCCTCTGGACTACTGAACTCTGCCAGCAACGGGGATGCTGATATTCCTGGAGATTGAGCAGGATTCACAGAATGAGCTGTCTTTGGAATACCTGTATTGGAGAGTGCTGATACACCAGAATTGACTTTCTCAGACTCCCCTCGCATTGGGGACGGTGCAAGAGGAGTTGAAGGACAAGGGACAATGAACAGTGAGCTTGCAGATTGAAAAGGAGTCCCAGCTTTTGTAAGCGATGTCAGAATTTCCTGGTCAATTTGAGGAAATGGAGCACCAGGGTTCAACTGCTGATGATGATACGCTGACCGCTGGTTCACAGTGTGGTGTTGCTGAAATGCTCCAGATTTGAAACTCATTTGGTGTCTCAGGTTCATGTCATTTCCATCATTCATGTGTTGCATCTGCATTATTTGGTTTTCCTGCAACTGTGCGTTCTGTAGCTGCTTAGTCTGCTGGTGCATCTGTTGCTGATGTTGCTTCATCATCTGGGGCGGCAGATGCTGCTTCAGTTGTTGGTTTTGTGGCATCTGATGGTCCTGCTGCTTTATATTTTGCTGTTGAAGCATATTGGGCGCCACCTGCTGTATTGAATTCAACATGCCCAGTGATGCATTTGGAGGACCTGATAGAGAATACATTTTATTCTGTTGAGGACCTGTCACATTGTTCTGCTGTGCCGTTGCTGCGGAGGCTGGTTTCCGAGGCCTATTAGAGTTAAGAAAACGAACAATATGTTTTTCGTAGGAACACAACTTGTCCTTGTAACCAAGCAAAATGCTACTTTTGGGAACCTGTAAAAAGGTCATAATTCTCTCCATTGTAGACTTGAATATTTTCAGCTTTTCAAGCTGCTCGTTATTGAGTTGCCGAGGAAGAGAATCATGCTGCATAATAATACAGAAGCGAAGTGAGATAACAAAAGAGTAGATAAAAAATTGATGGTAACGGAAGAGCAGCCAAAAAGTATCATATACCTAGACATAGGAAACGAGACGGGAAGCAAACCGTACTAATCAGTGATATGATAAATCAAACTTTTAAAACTAGTCTTCCATGTATTCAAGAAAATCCAAAAAGACATTTGTAATCATAGTACCCCGGAAAAAAAAATCCTTGTTAGTAGGAACACCCAATTCATGTTTCTTTAGTTATTTTGGAGTATTTGGAACTGTTTAGGAATTACCTAGACTCTTGTAGCAATTGTGAAGGGTCCCACAATATCTCATCAGATCACGACAAAGGTAGTAAAATAAAAATGCTAATCCATAATGAAGCAAATTCCTAATTTACTGCTCAATTTCATCCATCACCTAACACACATAATCTACAATTTTAATGTTTGTGTACTTACTAAGTTATACTATACACAGCGCAATCGGTCGCCCACGCCGTTGGGCCAAGCTACACTTCGCCTTATATTCACCACGATTTTTATTGAAGTAACATTCCATGTATCTGGAACATGTACTGGGTGTAAATCGTCTAAATTATTGTTTAGGCTGCACATGCAACAAAGCGTGTAAACGATTCCCTCCCCTTCTTGAACCATCCTTCTCTTTTCATCAGTACCACTACCAAGTACCAACGCAAACATACAAGAAGTGTTGGAGATTTTAAAATCTAACTTCCCAGAGTGAGGTTAAAATAATAAAATTAGTGTCCCAAGATCCATGAAAATTACCTGCTGCAATTTATCCGCAATTTTCTGGTACATCTCATTCAGCTCTGGTAGATACGCTTCCTTCATGGCTTTAATCTGCACAAACAAAATCTATTTTAAAGACCATCTACGACACAATAGTCAAGAAGTAGGAGAACTCCATTAAATGAAAACAGAATCCAATTATCTTTTCCCATTTTCATTCTTTTTGGGGAAATTTCTAGAAAACCAACGAAAGAAAAAAAGTCATAAATTACTGGAGAAAGCATAGAGGTTAGGCAAAAAAAGATTATGACACTCTAGCGCCTATACCAAGGTTTTAAAAAAACGGAAGCGGCTGACGTATCGGTCGCGGTCGCGTGTAACGAGATCGGACTATATCGGAGGGACTTCTACGGAAAACGGGGATCGAATGTGTGAATTTTTGAAAACATTCACGGATGTTTTCTCCGTTTTTCCCGTTTTTTCCGACGCGAAACGGCCGTTTTTTCCCGTTACCGACACGAAACGGCCGTTTTTTGTGTGAATAAAATTCACACGACGCGTAACGGGAAAAACGGTCGCGCCCTCTGCCGTTTCCGTTACAACACGGCCGCTCCGCGCCGCTTTTGCCGTTTTTTGAAACCCTGGCCTATACCCAAAGTTTTTATATATCGGACAACTCCTCAACGTATCGGCGTTACCCAACAGTATTGTGGACCTCCGAACCGCAGTGGAAGATACCGACGGTGTGGATCAAATTAATGCAGGAATTGGTCGCTCCTTTCCCATCACGACTGATTTTCTACCCTTACAGAGTACGAACGATTCTCTGCCATTGCGTTTTTCAATTTAAAGAGATTCTCGCTTTGATTGCCGACTACCATTGCAATTTGTCAGATACGGCTCACTACTTGTAACACGCTGAAAATTTCTAGGAGTTTAAGTGAAAATTCAAGAAACTATGGGGAAATTGTGTACTTCAAATTTTCTATGGCATGCAAGCTCAGGTTGAGGAAGTAGTGATCCTAATTTTAGGTGAAGCCGTAAAGATAGTTTTACAAGTACAGGAAAGTGGTCTAAGGTATCTGGGGGTACTTCAGTAATTATCAAGAATTGTGGGGCCAATGTGAAAATAAAATTGTCAGGATTCTCCAGTAGAGATCCGGCTGGAAAATGACATTAGACTATGAGAGGCGACGGTGTGACAGTCTGGAAATAGTGGGGGCAAAAGAGAAATTATCAAAAAAAATTGGGGTTCAAAAGTTTAATTTTTTTAAAGTATGTTTCAAGCTGATATTTAACCAATCTGGTATTTACTGGAACTTATGAGGTAATTTATCTCTGAGTGTTGGGGCGAATGTGAAAATCTCATAAACTTGAAATTTAATTAATTCTATTTCCACTCAAATTTCTTGGAAATTGCCAAAACACCCCCTATTATGAACACAACCTATTGGTCACATTACACATCACCCCCTTATGTGGCAGCACTTCAGCACCATAACAGCTCACTCACCCCTCTAATCTCAGACTATAAATACAACCAAACCTTCCTTCTTCTCCAACATCTTCAAGTGTTCTTCAGAAACTTCAACCCTCCAAAAGCACAAAACCCTCAATCTTGATGCTTTTTCCCGAGCTGCTATAACTGGAGATAGCCCATATCTTGGTAATCAAAATCCCCTTATTAATTTGACCAACAATCACGTGTCGAAGCTGGATTTTTGGGTAAGAAACCATGAACCCTAATCTTTTAATCCATCAAATTCTCTTTCTTCTCTGTAGTTCTTTGATTCTAACCTATTCCACCTGCCTCGTGCGATCGAGCCGAGTCTAGATCACCCAAATTTAGCATTCAAAGTATCGGTTTTAAGCTTGGCCAGAATCTGGAATTAAGTTCGCCGGCAACTGCTTGAAGGTCGTCGAAAACTGAAATGACCCCTCAATCTTCGGCCGTTGTCAAGTCTTACTGCCTCCTTGTGACCTCTAGCTGTCCAGGAACTCATTAGCTTGTCCATAAATCACCAGAAATGCGTAACTTTACTAAAACCTGGGGTTTTAACCCGCCCGAAGAAGCCATTGATACCGGAAAACGTTACTTCTTCATTCCTTGCCAAAATCGGTTTTCTTTGCTCCATTTCGATTCTGTTACAGTCTGGAGCGGTTATTTGTTGCCCATAATTACCCAGAATCACGTTAGATTAGGTTTTGATTCGGTTGCCTCTGTATTTTTTGGCGAGTAACGTGCCGTGTATAACTTATTGCTCAGTTAATGTAATTGCTATCTATTTGGCTCTGTATACTTCCTGTATCTAGCTCTACAACTTTTGTATTGAACGTTTTCCTTGAATCATTCGTTAAACCTCTCAAAAGTTGAATCAAACTTGCTGCAATATTAGGTTTGATATTTTTCTATGTGTTGAACATAGTGCTGACGCCGCCATCCTTACCGTGTCATAACTTGCTCATCTCTTGATGAAATCAACAGCTGATTGTTTCTTTGTGGTCTTCACACTCTTCTACAAGTTTCACATAGATTTGACCTTCAAATTGAGTTTCTAACATCTCTGATTTTTATTTTTTTTTGAAAATGGTTGCACAGTATGTTCTTGCTCTGTCACGTTCCTCCAGAGGATTTTGGCTAACTTTCACAAGGCTCGATTACTCATCGCTTGATAAAATGAGCCTCTTCTTTCTCCTATGTATAGCTAGATATGCGATCTTCAAGTATGTTTTGAATTTCTCAAATCACTCTCTCCATCTCTTGGAATTTGGCCTGCAAAGTGCAGCTTTGAGAAGACATGAATCTATGAACTAAATATTTACGCAAGTGTTGAAACCTTTTTTTCTTATTAGTAAAGATTGTATTATAAACACAACGGCAAGAGTACAAGATTGATCAACTCAATTGTTGATCATATCATATAAGTCAAAGAGGGCAGAAGTTGAAGTTGAGAAATTCCCTTAACACCAAAAACGGAAATTATACAGAAATTTGGACCTCAATTGGTGCATGGGCATATACTTCTCCTAAAAAATATCGGTCCTTACCGTCCGTTTCGCCTGTGAATATGAATCTCAGGTACCGTATCGGCCGTATCGGATTCGGTGACCTCCGGTACCGTTACGAACCGGGCGATACGGTACCGTTATGAACGATATTTGAATCTATGGGTAGGCATGGATGATAGTGTGCTCGGGATTTAAGTCAACTTCCCCCCTTTAGATAGATATTGCTTCTTCCATGAAGCTAAACGCTTCTCCATTCTTTCAATCACAGAATCCCATATCGCAACTGACTTAAACAAAGCCCCTAGCGGCATTCCAAGATACTTCACCGGTAAAGAACCAATTTGGAACTCATTTCCCTTCCAAGCTGCTCCAAGGTCGGAACACTTCCAACTAGAATCAATTCGCTTTTCGAAATGTTAACCCTCAGCCCAGAATGGCTGAAGTGACACACCCTCTCTTTCTGTCACCCGAAAGCCACGAATCAAATTATCATCAACCATTTTCTTTATCATCTTTCCAAGCGTTTTCATTACTAAAATGAACAGCAATGGCGAGATAGGATCCCCTTGCCTTAGCCTCCTTGAAGTTAAGAAAAATCATGTCGGTGCACCTATGTTGCATGGAAACGGAGACGGAGACGGGTACGGCAGGAGACGGAGACGCCGAAACGCCAAATTTTATGAAATCAGGAGACGCGGACATGCAGCATATATACATCTATATACATGTATATACACGCCGCATCTATATACACGATGTATGTATGTGTGTGTGTATTAATTCAAAACTTAAAGTAATTGACAAATTTAAAACTATATCCATTGCAAGAGTCGAATAAAGCTTAGCATCCAAAAGATAGCAACATATAACATACAAATTATCAGGGTGTTTTTTCAAAAATTTTAAAAATACACGAGGTGGAGGGGAATTGTCTCATGTTTTCATCTTTAAACTGTCTTCACCAACCCTAGCCGCACAATCTCTTTGACAAAGAAAACAAAGAGGAAGAGAAGCAAGAATAATCAGATGTGGTTTGGTAAATCGATTAACAACTTTGTCCAACTCTCTTTCTCTACGTCTCCCCCAAATGGACCAGGCATTTCGGGCCACATTCTTATCAGTTTTATTCGGAAATACCAGGTGGAGTTTCCGAAACATCGTTCAGGAGTGTCCGAGTTTCCGACACATTTCTGAGTGTCCGAAACGAGAACGGCACCCCTGATGGAGTGTCCGTGCAACATAGCGGTGCACCATTAACAAGTACCGAAAATTTAACCGATATACACCTTTTGATCTAAGAACACCATTTATTACCAAAGCCCATCCGTCGAAGCAGATACAACAAAAACTTCCAGGTTACATTTTTATAAGGTTTATGGATGTCTTAACTTACAAATTATACCTGAGTTGTTTTGCTTTAGACCATCAACCAGCTCATTAGCCACTAGGACTGCATCCAAAATTTGTCGGCCTCCAACAAAAGCATTCTGCTCTTGTGCACCCTTGCATATAACATGTTTGAGCCGCAAAGCCAAATACTTTAGAAAGTAGTTTATAACACTTCCATACTAGACTGATGGCGAGAAACTCGGTCAAAAGGACTGCGAGGTTTCTTAGGAATCAACGCAATAAAAGAAGCATTAAAACTCCTTTGGAAAGTCATGCTCTCATGGAAGTGCTGAAAAATTGACATAACATCGTCTTTAATACAGCTCCAAGCAAACTTATAGAAAGCCATAGAAAAACCATCTAGCCATGGTGCTTTATCCCGGTCACATGTTTGCAATGCTTCCAACACCTCTTCTTCCGAGAAAGGAGCCTCCAACCCTTCATTCTCGCTGCTCGAAATCTCATCTAGTAACAATGCATCCAACAGCGGTCTGCTCTCATATTGTTCTTCATACACCTTTGTATGAAAATTGAGTTGATCAGTAATAACATCTCCACCCACCTCTAACTGTGAAATAGAGTTGTAGCGCCTATAAGCATTCACCATCTTGTTTAAAAATCTTGTATTATTGTATCCTTCTTTCAACCACAAGGATCGCGACTTTTGTCGCCAACGGACTTCTTCCATCATGACCACATTGCTGAATTTCGTTTTTTGTTCTTCTCGCTTCAGAAATGACTACTCATCCATATCCCCTACACTTTCAATACCATCAACTAAGTGGATGGTTTTCAGAAAATCATCCTTCTGTATCTTAAAATCTCGAAATTCCTCTTTATTCCACTTTTTCAAATCCATCTTTAGAAGTTGCAACTTCTTAGATAGAACATAACCAACATCACCAGAAGCAGTTGTACTCGTGAGCCCTGCCGCCAATTAGTAACCTTATCCACGAACCGTTCAGACTTAAGCCACATATTCTCAAAACGAAACGGACGCTTCCCTTCCAACTCTCATCCACAGCACTGGTGCATGATGGCATGGCATTGTATGTTGAATAACGGACTGAATGTGTTCTACCCAATTTGCACTTATAAGAAACCTATCAAGAGGTGATGCTTCAAAACGTTGTTGGCCCTTGGTCCATGTAAAGTCAGCCCCCACCGAAGGCGAATCAATGGTTGTTTACCAATGAGTGTTTTCTAATGATCATAAGTTCTCGAATATCTAGTGAAATCTTGATATGCTTTCTTCTGATGAAACCTGGTGTTAAATACTTCAAAACACTCTGTCAGATTTTTCCCAATTCCTAACATATTTCTCAAAAACCTAGCTTGATGAAACCTGGTGTTAAATACTTCAAAACACTTTTTGTGAGATTTTTCCCAATTCCTAACATATTTCTCAAAAACCTAGCTCGAAGTAGCTTCCTTGAACATGTGGAAACTCTTGAAAATTTCTAAGTGTTGGACAGTGTTTCTCATCCAACTTTGATTGATCTCATCTCTATGAGTTCTTTAAGTTTTGGGGAATTCGAATACGTTCTGGAAATTTAACTTCAAAATCCTATATTCTAAAAATTCTCTATCAATTTACCAAAAATTGGCGACCCTGTGAACTAGTTTCACAACTAACGTTGACTTTCTGGGTTGAGCTATCACGTGACCTAATTGACCAAAATGCGCTTCTGGAAAGTTGTTCGTATAACATTAGAAGTCTAAGGGTCAAGTTGGACAATGTTCGACTCTCTGAAAACCCTAGTTCGACAGAGCAGATATGAGGGGAAACCAGTAATTTTGCAATAATCTGAATAGGGCAGTCAAATCATAAATCAAGGCATGACCTCATGCCTCTGTATCCGTTTCACGATGTATGGAGTCAGTCTGCACATATGTGGCTTGGAATATACTAAAAGTCAACTGTGGGGGCTTTTCTGTAGTGTTACCAAATTGTGGGGACCTGAATGCAATTAAGTGAACGATATAAATTTCAATACTGAGTGTACCAGGAAAGGGATGGGGATCCTATTTGCATATTAGTAGGTTTGAGTGAATATGATCAGAGGGTTCAGGCACAGTGCTATACTGAACTACTGAAGAGACTGGGTTGACAGTGATAAAAAGTAGATTTGGCTAGGCAGTCAGCATGACATCTGCATAATGCATTCTACCTCATTTAGATGACAAGTGTTAATAGTGAATATACCTGAATTGTGTAGCGGATGCTGGAGTATGGGATCAGCTTCGCTAAACAGGAGTTTAAGCTCTGTCAGGTAAGCATATGTATGCTTAATCTATTATATATGTAAATGTTATTTTCAAAACGAAAGTCATACTGGAACCTATATGAGTACTATGGAATCTTGAGGAAATGTAGTGATACTATATTTGTGTTATGGGTTGGGTCTTCAGTATATTGTACCCGGAATTTGGGGGTAGAGAAACGGCAGGTCTTCCCGGTCCCACTATATGAGCTTGAGTATATGATTGTGTTTGGTTGTAGGAAACTAGTACTACTCTACCGGACTGGTGATTCAGTAAGGGGGTGTCAACACTTAAGGTCTAGTTTGTCTTGGTGGATTGATTAAGTCATCATTATCTGATGTGAGTTTGATCTACACAACCCTCTGGGTAGTGTGATTCAGAATCCTCTGTATAAAGTTGGTGAGGTTGTGGACTCTCTGAGCTATGTGTATAACTGTTATCTCTGCTTATCTATGATATTATATCAGAGTAATGAATGGAAGCTTGTAACTCCGGAGATAAACGTTTCGGAACTCTATATTAAGTACTTTCTTTACAAGTTACACAGTTTAGCTAAACTATTGCAGACAATCTCTATTGTTTATCTGTTTCTATAACTCTACAGGTGAGTACACGGGAAACTGGGATGTAAAGTCAAACACCTAGCTGTTAGAATCACATATCTACCGTAAATAAATAATAGTTAAATTATAAATATTTACTTTCAGGTTTTCAATTTCTTTAATTTTGCCTCGTAACAGAACCATTAATGTTTAACTCCTCAACTCCTTGCTGGGGCATTTTCCATGCCTTAGCGGAGGACACTCCCGTGACTCTGGGGATGTTCTGGTAGACTTCCCAGATCTGACGGGTGGGGATGTTACACTACCGTTACACCGCAACCGTAATGTCAGACATTACCATTATTTGGAACCTTGCCTATATCATAATTATGCCCCATGACAATTCGTTCAAAAGGGAAATGGGGAAGATCTCTTTATGCACCAGGGTAGATGTATCAGATCACAGTTAAATGACCACCAGAATTAGACATGGATCAAAATCAGCATATCGTAATATAATTCAGTTACTGTGACATGTGAAATATTTGATCATGTCATTTCATTCTGAATTCTTCAAGGTCAAAAACTGGAGTTCTCTGGGGCCTTCTAAATCAACATTCCAAGACCCACTTTGTGGAGACTTTACTCAGATATAATCCGTTTTCTGAAGCAGAACTTTACTACGATATCTACAGGCCCCTTCCACAGTTTGCGAACAAGTTGGACCCACTTCCCAACACAACAGAATTTTGGTTACGTCTGATGTTACATGGTATCAGAGCATTGTCTTCACAAGATTTTGCATTTCAAATCCCTCTAAACCCATGAAGGTGTATGCACGAGCAGTTGCATGTTCAATGCACCCTGGCCCATTCAAATTCTGCAAAAACAGCTTATTCACACTCTGTATAGGGAATTAGGGAGGTTGTGAAGTGCTAGCTTGATTGGTGTTGCCCAGCATGCCTCCCAACAATATAGCTTTCTAGTTACAGACAGTGAAGGGGACGGAGAACAGAAAAATCAAGGAACAATTTCCACTCTTACCTTCCCATTCAGTAGCTTCAACTCATTAATCAAAGGGTTTAATGTTTTTTGAAAAGTTCTTCTACATCTATGTAACAATATAGGGCTGTAGGGCACATACATTTTATATACATTACATTTATCTTGGCCCCACTTATTTAGTTACCTTAAAGGTTTACAAGTCTCAACTTTGCTTATGTGTATTCTGTTAGTCAGATTAGAATGAATCCGATGGTAATAAAATAATAAATTGCCTTGATTTAATTTCTTCCTGAAGACATAGCAGTATCGCAATTTCCATTGCTTTGTCTACTTTTCTCAGTAGTACCTTTCAGACAGGCAATTCCTCTTCAATCCAAAGTTTTCTGGGACATGTATTTTTGAGTGGTCAGATCTTTTCCCGAGTCCCACCGAAGCAAAAGCCCTTTGAAAACACATGAAATGTTTCCAGAATGTTTTCATTAGGAAAGATAGAAAATCACACCAAAGAAATTTTGACATGTCTGCGTTAATTTGAGGTCAATAGTTGGTTTTATGGGAAATATTAAAAATAGTTGGAGAATCAAGATCATTTATTTCTCAGGACCTTGAACAACAGAGGTAATCAATTTGGAGCACTTAAAACGATGATTGATATCATACCTTTTGATAAACATCCTCCTGCCAATCCCCACCATTCACATTTCCAGTCTGAGTAGTGGAATCTAATGAGGCTGTAATCCAACACAGAAAGTGTTTGTATAAGTTCAAACTCAGAACAAGCTGGTATGGAAGGAAAAATAAAGCATAGAGGAATATCCAATGAATCAAAGAAGAAGAACAAACAATAACCACTTTAAAACAAATAAAAGAAAAGAATAACAGTTTATCTATCCACCAAATCAAAAATACATAAAGTCTAAAAGAAATCAAAAATACATAACAAGAAATTTACATTAGGTATCATAGTACAGCCTTGCATGCGAAAATCCCAAAACAATCCATGCCACAACAACTTTGAAATGAAATAGCATAAGGTAGTAAGATGTTCGTGGAACTAATGAAAGATGGTATCATGTCAGATAGCAAAAAAACGCCCATCGCTTAGAAGTAAAACAAAAATTACAATGGAGAGCGATCGACCATTGAGGATTTTGTTATGAAAACAAGTTTAAGTAAGGCCAAGGAAGAATTTATGAGTTTGTTGTCAGTAAATATGACCACAAATACTAGGTCTCCGTTTCGTTGGCAGTAAAATGTTTTACAAAGGAAAATATTATGCACGTAAAGATTTTTCAAATTTAAAACATTAACCACACAGATCAATATGAAACTTTTGAATAATACTTCGTTCTCTTCATTTGGTGTTGAAACCACACCTACATTCCAACCAAACGAACCTTCCTACAGAAAGGCCAGTATATTTACAGATAATATATGTGGTGAAAATGAAATTCACACTCTACGCCCTTTATGTTCTGATATCAGTTACTGTCTGGCATTTAGTTCAGGGTAATGAACAGTCTGTCATATTAGCTTGTTAGACACTTAGGTACATATAGACCTATTTTCAGAATATCACTTTAATTTCGGGAATTCAGTGACAGTACGCTTCTCAGTCTACTTGACCGATTAAAATGGAACAGAATAATTCCCATCAAACTACTTGTAAATTCAGATGCAGGCATATTTGAAAAACAAATAACTCTTAAGAAGGAAATTTCATACTTGATGACACCTCTCCAATGGGTCTTTGTAATTCGAAGAGCTGTTTCTGTTGATCAGTCATATTCTGTGGTTGAAGTAATGAACCTGGTGCTTGAAGCCTTTGGTTCATATTCCGATGGGAGTTTGGCTGTTGCTGCAAACCTAACTGTCGTTGCAACTGTCGAGGCTGTGATTGAGCTTGTGACAACAATTGCTGTTGTCGCAGCTGTGGTTCTGATTGTTGTCCCTGGTTTAGCAACAAAGTTGCAGAACCCTGCTGGGTTTGTATCTGCAGAGGAACCTTCGATTGTCGTAGCAAGTTCGAAGAGGGCTTCTTGGTCTGCATGCTCGAGTTACCAGAATGATTCGCAATCAATTGCTGCTGTAGCCCAGCAACATTGCTTTGAGGACCCAACTGTTGCTGCTGATGCATATTTGGAATAATATTCTGCTGCTGATAAAGATAACACTGCTGATTCTGGGACTGCTGCTGTTGTTGAGGAACAGCTTGTTGCTGCCTTCCTGGCATTTGCCCCAATGGATTTCCAGGTGAGTTCTGTGAAACCCCAAACATGCTCTGAATGTTCTGCAAATTCAAATTCTGGCCAACAACATGGGCCATAGAAGTTGGTGGTGCACCGCCAACTGATGCTAAACTAACAGAACCTTGTACCCCATGGGCAGCCATATTATTCTGAGATAGTAATGGTTGGCGTGCTTGGACCTGGTTAGCCATGTCATTCTGAATTGGAAGAGATTGCCCTTGGTTACCAATCTGGGATGAAATGGCTTGAGACCCTGAAGGGATAGGACCAGTATATAGAGCCGAGTTAGTTGAGATAGAATAAGAATGGCTGAGAAATATTGGAAAATACAAACTGTGACAGACGTGAAATCGCAAAGATCATTCATTACATAAAAAAAAAATGTAAGAGTTGATGCTTCCAGAACTGAAGTAAATAAGTCTGGTTTATACATGAAAAAAAAAATTCTTGCTGGAATCCTGTAACACTAGCCAACAAGTACACATGGGAGAAGCGTTCAAAGACTACGCTAGGAGTACAAATTAAATAAAGTACATAAATTTTGGACAAACATCTTACCAAGCAGTCTCCAATAGTTTTGTACACGTAACAGAAAAGTTAACCTTCAAAGTTTTCTACAGAAGAACAGAAGCTCTCATGTCCCAACCAAACTACTACCTCCATGCCACAGAAATAACTAGCATCAGTATTAATACTTGATGTCCCAACTACCGCCATTCTTTGCTTCAAAGATTGACCATGATACAAATTCATACTAAGGCTAGTTCGAGTGTGCAATACAATTCCACAACAGGTTTGCATTCTGGGGTATCACAGATTTCAGATGGAAATCAACTGGGGCAAGGGCTATCAATATATCATTTTAAATTGTTCGCTGACCGTGATATATATGGGGAGAGAGAGAAAGAAATCATGAAAATGACCTCTCTCGTAGCCATCAGCAACTCAATTGGCTGGGCAAAAGTGCTTATTTAGGAAAAATCACCAAACCATAGTATGGCAAAGTTGTCATTAACAGTTACTTTTTGTGCATATAGGCTGGTGTGCGACATACTGGTTTTAAGGTTGTTGGGGATTTTTGGGCTTGGAATGAAGGTGGAGATGTAAGGGCAGTGTTTGGAGCATAAGTCACAATTCAAACTTGAGTCGCATTGAAAATGCTAAAATTCAAATGGTTACAAACTCTGTTTGGGATGAAGCATCACACCTTAAACCACATTTTAGTGAAGTGAAAAGAGGGCAACCATGGGTGTCCCAATTGTTATGATTCTAGAATTAAATGGGAATTATTCAAATAAAAAGTATTGGCAAGGTAAGCAGACAATAGACACAAATTTAATAAAACATAACTATTCTTATAATACATGTACGGAATTGCGTACGTAAAACTAAAACAGATTAGAAAATAAAGAAAAGAGTGACAGTTAACTTAATAAGAAGACAGAATCCAAAAATTACAAGTCTCACTAAGAAAGAGTAAAATATTCTTCATTGTTGCTACGCCTTACCTGTATCAGGAGGATTACTTCCATTGCCGGTAGAGGATGCTATGGTGTTTTGTGTTTTAGTCTCTATATTCAGCATCTTCAGTGATATTTTATCCAGATAATCAGACTGCAAAAAGAGTTTAAGACGTAAGTTTGTCAGGTCAGAACACCTGTCAGTTCTCTGGAAACCATTCTATCTTTTTGTCCATCATTGTACTTTAGGATGTCCATAGAAGTGTATAAATACACACGCACACACTTTTTGAAAGCCTTTCTTTGGAATTTTTGATGTTGAGAATTTCTATACATGAATCAAATGCCATTAAGTTAGATTCAAATTCCTCCGTTGCATATCCTTAGAATTTTGAAACGCACACCAGGACCAGCAGTTTTTAAACTTGGTAAAATATACTGATGATTTAAATTACCTGGTTTGTAGCAGCAGTATAGATCCTTTCCTCAAACCGATTAGCAATTTTCTTGAGTTCCAGCAGTCCCTCTTGACCAGAGAAAGGAAGATGCATCTTCAAAGTCTCCATTCTACCCATGTAAGAATTTAAATTTAAATCACGGTTGAGCCATGCAGACACAGAGAAGACTATCCGTAATATAAATAATCATATACATTACTGTTAAAATCATCATGTTTAAGAGTTTTGAATAGTTTTTGTCGTAACCATATGTTTGGAGATCTGTGGAACAGAACTACTCTACGGAAATGAGGGAAAATTGGTGAAGAAATGAATTGAACTATGCCATCACTTTGATGGATTTCGTCTAATAAAGAACTTGAAACTAACAGTACTTGATTTCACAGTTATGCCTGTTGGCAAACCCATTGTTCCAGTTTCAGCCCTCAACACAGTCTCAACGCCATAGATTAGAGTTATATGTTCGATAATAAAACTTAATGCCATGCCAATGGCTCAAGAAGGCTAAATTCGAATACCTAAAAAAGGATTGAACAATATGTTGCTAAATTCCAGAAATATTCCACGATTGGAAAGCTGAATTGTACGTGCCGGGCCTCAAATACAACCCAATCGTCACTCGAGAGAATTTATCTACTACATGTGTAGCGGATTCCAGCTGGCAGCAATTGAAATTCATGCTAGAAATTTCAAATAAATACTCTACAAAACACACAAACAAAATGCCAGAAAAGCTTACATCTTATTGACTACTCTTTGCCTGAATTCAGGAGGCAGTTGGGACCGCCAATCTGCAGTGTCCATCGTGGGTTCACCACCACCTTGAGCAGGTCCCCAATTATGAGAATCCATTGAAGACACTAAACTATCAATCAGAAAAAGAAGAAAGAATTAGTTTTAGGCAAAACTAATTTCCTTCATTAGATCCAAGATTAGCTATGAGTTTTGGTGGATTAACTTGTACCTAATTTCATCCGATTGTTAACAGCGGTTTTTCATAATTATTAAAGAGAGAAATTTGGCAGAAAACCTGACTTTTGAAAAAGTCAAACCCACCTGAAGAAGAAAGATTAAGAGAAAGGGTTGATAGATTTTGGGAACAAGATAGTTTTAGGGTTTGTTATAGACTGAAAATAATGGAAATTGGGTTGCGACTTCATTGCTCAACAAACCAGATTGAGTGACAGAACCAGTTTCCGAAAGAAGCCAGAAAAAAGCGAATACGTGTGTGCCATGAATTCTTACGATGATGATGATGATCCGTATCTGATTCCAAGACTGAAAATGAGCACCCGAAACACGCTCCCACACGGGGATAGGTAGTTTAAGTAAAGCAATCGATCAGTATTGAAAGATTTGGCTCAAAATTGGCTCAGAGCACCTATCAAGAAATCTGGGCGCAAAGCACTACGAAGTCGATTGTTGTACTGCCTCCCTTCTCGCTGAATTTCATATTTTTGACTTTGACCTGGTTACTTGGATAGTCAAACTATGCAAATTTTTAATAATTTTTTGATGGTGTTGTAGTGTGAAGTTTACTCTACAACATCGTGTAAATATTATCAAATTTTCGTATCGTTTTATTAATCTAATAACTAAATTAAAATGAAAACTGATAAAATGAAATGGATGAAGATTTAGAGAGAACACAGAAGTACAAAAAAGGTTTGTGAGAGAAGATGTATATTTTATTTTTCAGAAAAAGAAAATATGCATTTGTTGGCCTTGCGATTTAGTTCATCTCCTTCTGACTTCTAAGGAGTTGCGATCAGTCTGTACCAAGATCAACTTTGACTTAAGTTATGAAGGCTCGCGGCAAAGCTCCGTTGAATATCTCGTTTCCTCACCCAACTTTGTTCCTTACATCAACAAAAGGACAAATCAAGTGGGTTACATCAAGCGATTATCTCTCCATTATGCCATGCACAAAAGTCAGCATGAGGCAATCAGCAAACACTTGACAATCCTAAAGATTTGTTGTACGAATGGGCAAAAAATTGAGAAGTATCGTCCTTCCTACGAAAGATTCGAAGGCATCATCTTCTCCTGGAGCCATCGCTAGAGGTAACACATGTGATATGCAAGTGGAAGCCCCCATTGCTCGCGCCTCCTCTTTCAAAGAAAAAACAGTATGTTCTCTGCCAGTTCGAGTTTCTTCTCTCCCAACCCAGAAATCTTCTCCAACTGGCGGCATGAAGAGGCCTCATACTTGGTTTCGGAAGCAACAATTGCGTAGTTCTAAACGATACTGCTTAGCTCACTCAAGCCATGAACACAAAGCTTTGGGTCGAACTTTTGGAATGCCTAACTTGTTTGTGGAACGCAACAAATCTCAAAGGAAACGAAAGATTCAATTGGTTGAGAAATCATTGACAGCAAAGGTTCTAAAAACAGGCGGCACTCAAAAGGGTAGGAAGTTACTTTTGTGCCGATCTTGATATGATCTTTAACCCTGGGTCTTTGGAGATTGTTCCTCAACAATCTGTACAACAGCCATGACGATCATTAGATGGAATTGTCAAGATTCGGGACAGTCTTGCACAATTCAAACAGCAATGTTTTTGCCCGTTCACGAGTATGGTAACACTGCCTTGAAGGAAGGTTGGCATGCCTTTTGTTCCTTCCCAACCAACAAGCATCTGCTTCTCATTGTGATGAAGATCGTCGTGACATTCAATGGGTTTTCTAGATTAAGGATCTCTTTTGCTTGTTATTTTTGGTCCCGGTCGCTTCTCTCTCGGGACAACACTTTTTTTGGGACCATCTCCTCAAACGAAGCTTTGATACGCTTCCTTATTGTCTCATGGCAATCCCGACTTAGCCTGAATCCAACTCAACCGGATGTCTTGTTCATCCAACCAGTTGGGTCGCAATTAGCCACTTCTCGACGCATATACTGCTCAAGTTCCCTTAACCTTTTCTCCCCCATCCGAACCCAGTTTACGAGGTCCTCACATTGGGCCACTCCAGAACCGATAATGGATCTCCAAGCTCGGTTAACAAATGTAACAACAGGTCAGGAAGAACTAACGCTACCCATCGCCAGGCTCATCTTCAACTATCAACACCTTATTAGTAAACTTATTACTTTTACTGTCTTTAGCTTTGTTGTTACTGTTAAGGTTTGGTGGGTATTGCTGATAGCTTGTAGCAACCACACAACCTTTGCCTTTGTTTGTATGTTCTACGTGTTTGTTATTTAGGTCTGCTTTCTTTGTCTAAATTTATGCGATTGTTTACCTTTTTAAGTAATTAAAAATTTCTAATTATGCGATTTTCGTTAGAATTCATGGCTGGTAACTTTCTTACATTTTTGTAAGCCTTAAAAACGTTCGTTTTTCTAACTTCAATGTTTCTTACTTTTTACTCATAAAATTTACTTTTTAAGAGCTAAAATAGAGAATAAGTAAACAACATTTTTCTAAAAAAATTAACTAAAACTTTTTAAAAAATTTAACAATACCAAAGTGGGCAAACTTTTTACCTTTTTATAAAACTAAAAAGTCGCATCAATTTTTTTTTTTGTCAAAAATAGTTACATCAATTAGGTAAAATAAACAGGGTTGTTATGAAATAATACTAATTGATATGATGAATATTCTATAATATTGTAATACCATTTTTAGAGGATTATGATTGACTCCCACACTCTATATAAAGAGTAGTTTGGTAGAGAAGAATACAAGTTCGGATATTCCTCCATACATTGTCTCTCTTCTTTTGTTCTAAGTTTATAACACGTTATCAGCATGCTCTACCGGAAAAAGTGATTTAAATGTACAATTATTTTATTGTGAATGTTATCGAGAAAAAGATGATCAAACGAAAAAATAATTTTCTATTTTGGTTGTCTCTTCTCTTGTTTGATTCAAAAGTTGATTTAAAATCAACAAACAAATCCGATCTATACATCGTATCTACAATTTTTATTTTCTAATTTATATTAGAAAAATAAGAGGGGCCGTTTCCGGCATGATTCAAACGAAAAAAAAGAGACGCTGCTAAAGCAGCTTGTCCCTTCTGGCACCATATTTCGAAAAAAATATAAATAAATATATTGTTGCCGGAGCAGTTTGAATCCAGGTTTTGGATTCAAGTAAACATGTATGTTTACCATCTGGCCTAACTAGTTCTATACTAGTTCTATACTACCCTATTGGCTCTTTTTATTATTTATTATTACATCTTCAATTCATAAAGACAAAAAGAAACAAAGAAAAAAAATAAGTCAGTTGAGAATTGAACTCCTGACAATGGGTATAGAAGTCACATCTTTTTGCCAATGAACCACTCTTCACAAGCATGTACTTATTGTCAATTAAATATTTTTAATTACACTGCATGGAAAAAAAAAGAAATTGCTGTTGCCTGTATTGAAAAAAAAAAAAAAAGAGGATTCGAACTCGCAGCCGCTCAAAACTTCAACAGATGTTGTAGCCATCTGATCTGGCTGAGTTTTACTTCACAATACGTGTTTTTTATTTCTTATATGATACAATTCGTACAAAATAATAATATTAATATAACCTATATTTGGCGTTTTAATTACTTTGTATTGTCTATTTATTTCGTAAATCACTTATCATTGTACTAGTTCTTGCTCATAATTTAAATTTCGTCCTATTTCTTTTTCTTAGATCCACCATGTCTAACATCGCGAAGCTCGAGTTCACTGGACTTCATATAACTGGAAAAAAGTTATTTGTCGTGGACTCTTGATGCTGGATTGCACCTAGACTCAAGAGTTCTTGGGCACACTATAAAAGCAGACAATATCGCGTCCGAAAAGGAGCGCGCCGATGCGTTGATATTTTTGCACCGCCATATAGATGAGGATTTAAAAAATGATTACCTTACTATTAAGGACCCCCTCATCTTATGGAATAATTTAAAAGAGCGCTACGAGCACTTGAAGTCTGTCTTACTCCCCCAGACTCGTTATGATTGGATACACCTGAGGTTTCAGGATTACAATACGGTAAACAGTTATAACTCCACACTCTTCTAAATTACATCCATGCTAAAACATTGTGGCGAGAACGTCACTGATGAGCAATTATTGGAAAAGAAATTATCTACCTTCCATTGCTCGAATATACTCTTGCAACAGCAGTATCGAGAAAAGGGATTCAAAAAATATTCTGAAGTGATTTCTTGTTTATTGGTTGCGGAAAGAAACAATGCCATATTGAAGAAAAATCATGAACATCGTCCGACTGGCTCGACCCCTCTCCCTGCAGTGAGTAATAATGCATTCCCTGAAGCGAATGTTGTTTTACGTGGTCAAAATAACCCACGTGGTCGTGGACGTGACCGTAGACATGGTCGTCGTTGTGGACGCGGTCATGGTAAGAGCAATGTTTGGTACCATGAGCCTCACAACAGATGCCCTCCAATATCAACAAAAGAGACCACCACAAAACAGCGGGAGAAATAATGGTGGGAGACATCAGACTTCACAAGCAGTTGCTGAAAAAGCACCTCCCAAACAGGGACAAACATGTAACAGATGTGGAACTGATGGTCATTGGGAACATGTTTGCCGTACACCACGACACTTGGTTGATCTCTATCAAGCATCCAGAAATGGGAGTGCTACATTTAATGAGTCAAACCATGTTGAGTATGAGCAGCCAATGGATCTCAAATATTTTAATGTTGATGACTTCTTTGCTCCTGATCCGGAAGTCGATGGCCCCTTTGGAGAGCCTGATTTTGTTTAGACAACTCATTTAGATTTTTTTAAGTCATTTCATTGTTGAATTTCTTTTATTCCAGCTTAGGATGAATAATGTTCTGTGATAAGTGACAAAGAAATCATGACTGGTTAATTATATACTAGACCTTTGCTATCGTAAGTTATAGTTAGTGATTGTGATGTTCTGTTGCATGTACTCTGCAATTTGTGAATAAATCTTTTATTCATTGGAAGCTGAAGATGCTCCTTATATTACGGTGTTGTTTCCTCATTGTGCCAGTTCTGTTTGTTGCTTTTATTGACATCATGGGGCTAAATGTTCCAGTTTTATTGCTATACAGTCCTTTCAAAATATTCCTTATATATGGGTACACACTTCTTGCATTTTCTAGGTGTCCATGTGGATAACAGCATCAGACTGATATCATTAGACGGAGGAAAGACCTTGGAAGTATCCCGAGGGCATTGTGCTCCAGTAACTTGCCTGGCTTTGTCACCGGATAGCAACTACCTTGTGACTGGATCTAGGGAATCTACGGCGCTAATCTGGAGGATTCACAGGGCATCAAGTTCTGATTTATGCAGCTTACCAGAGTCCTCCTCCACTGGCACTGGAATGCCAACTTCTTCCAGTAGTAATACTATAGCAAACGTCTTGGCAGATAAAAGCCGGAAACAGAATTGAGGGTCCCATACATGTTCTTCGTGGACACCTTGGTGAAATTATCTGCTGCTGTGTCAGTTCAGTTATGGGAATTATTATCTCATCTTCCCTATCTCAGGTATGGCGCCCCCTTCCTGTTCAATTTTGTCTTTCTTTGCTCTTCTTTGACACTGCTGGCTGCGATGTGGCTAATGAGTATAGGAACATGAGTGGGGGTATTCTGAGGGATTGGAGGAAGTATCTGGTGGTTGTGGTGTCTGGTTGGATGAACCAACAGAGGAATCATATTGTTGATGCTGTGGTGATTGCTAGGATCCTTAGTGCTGCTCTGGTTATCCCAATCTTGCAAGTCCATGTTATTTGGGGTGATAAAACGTATTGTCTTTTCCCATGTTTTGCTATTTCTAACCACTACCCATTTCTACATTTTGATTCTTGGGAAATACCCTTTTGGGGATTTTGCTGATACCTTCATTCCCTGGTTCAATTTGAGAAACCCCAGAGCTATGGGCGGTTGCGAGTTGGTGCTAATTGATTTTTAGCTTTTTCTACAGGAATCACTGCAGTGGATGTTAATTATTTCATTTCTATCACGGAGGTTCTGGTTGCTATTCCTGGAGGTATTTTTGCCGCCAAGGAATGGTTATTTCTGTTATCTTGGATATTTTGGTGCCATGGAATTTTTTCATGGAGTTATTTAAGTTTTTTGTACATGAACCTTAAAATTGTTGAGACAATAAGTAGCTGGAGTTATTACAATCTTCTGATTAATATTACATTTTCCCTATTCGTAGAATTTTGGTGAAAAAATAGGGGTGGTTTGATGTTTACCGTGTGTAATTTCTTCTCCTTTCCGCTTTTTCAGTGAGCTGAATTTGTCAGTGCGTTGGAGCTTTCTTGATTTCAGCATCATGGACATGGAATATAAACTTCTTGCTAGAGGTACAAACATTCAATTCTCTTTATCTTACAAACTACCACATGATTTCCTTTACGCTTAAGAAAAAGAACTGTAGAGTCAGTACCTGAACCACTAGAGATATTTTTTACTTCAACTTCTAAAAAAACTTTGAGATGCCTGTGATTGTTGAAATTATAAGATTGAGAAAGAATTGAAACAACTACTGAAACAGATCCCTGATAGCCAATTAGTTTGTTGAGACAAATGTTGAAATTCTTTTGTAAGTTTCTTTAATGCATTTCAGCGTTCGACTGAGCTTCAATGTTGAGAAAAGTGATGGATATGTTGTAATGGAACATAGCCTTATATTTGTCTAAGCTTCAAGTTAAAATTGATAGTTGCCCTGCTGTTGCAGCTCGTGCATCTCTGTTGTTGTTGATGTCTGCTCAATGTCGCTCCATTCAATTGGTTCACCACATCACTGCATCTACTGGTGAGTAGTTACATTGCGTATATTTAATTAATCACTCAGTAAAGGAATTCGATCCTTGCTGTGTGTTGTTGTTCCTTGCATCTGGTTTGCTCTGTCCCACTGTTAGCACATTGCTTTGATGCTGCCTGTGCTTTCTTGTTCTTCTAATAATAAATAGAGATATTTAATGATTTGAGGGTGTGCAATGAGGATTAACACCTATGAAATTTGGATGCTTGTGTAATCTATGTCTATACATTTGACCTCTAATAACCATCTGAGTCAGAGAGTTTGCAATAGGTTCGGAAGTCAGTTAACTTCACCTATCTATATATCTATTTAGAATGTAACTATTGCTTCTGTCTTAACAATTTTAGTTCTGATAATGATCTAAAATTATGCAATAGTGTGTGAAGCGAGTAATTTATGTCTACCTATATAGCTATCTGTGATAACTTGACATTTGATGATCAGTTTATTCAATGGGTTCTGACGTCGTAGCTTTCACCTCTCTACATATCTTTTTGCCTCAACACAAGGGTGAAGGGTGCAATGTGTCTTTTACCCTTTTTCTTTATGCTAAAACGCCCGACTCCCTGACACACCGGTCTTACCTCTAAAATCTGAAAATGGGGGGGGGGGGGGAACAAATGCGGGAAAAAAATTATATATACCGAATAACAAACTATCAGTTTATATTTGACTCTCGAGATTTAATTTATACCATCAACAAATTTGGACAACTTCCGGTTTGCACAAATTCAAACTATCTCAGCCAGCTTCTGAGAAATCCATAAGGTATGGTATTACAGCTGCTACTCGATGCGGTACCACGATACACTCCTCCGACATTCCTTATCAATTCAGAGATGGATGGTGCATATCGGACTTGATTTTGCAATACTGTTATCAGGTCAAACAGAGTCATCTATTTGTTAACAAACCATTATATTATTCTTTCATTGATAGGCAACTTTAGTGTTTTTAGTTTGTTAAATAAAAATGCTGAAAGATATTTACCACCACAAATCTTTATTTCACACATTTTCATATCGGAACGTACACATCCAAATAACAGTTACTCTGAAAAGCACGAGATGAAAACGTAGCTTCTTTGACTAAGAAATGTGAATGTAGGAACCAAATTTACCTCTTATATTCTGCAGATTGCTAAATATCGGATTAGATTGGATCTGCTACATTAGGGTCAGATCATGACTGTCATGATTTAGTCCCCAATTTTATATAAACATGTTTCTCATGGTATTTGATTTTCGGTTGCTGCAACTGATGATGTTTTAGCCCCAATTTCTTGATCAAATATGTTCCTGGTGGTATTCGATTTCCATAGCTCTTTCCATGATTTTTGCAGACGATGTCTGCAACTGGCGATGATTTAGCCCAATTTTTTTGTTCAAATATGTTTCTGACGGTAATTGATTTCCATTGCTCATCCACTGAATTTTGGTATTACAACTGTATGTGTTTTATGTTTACTTTAGTTTGATTCTCCTAACTTTGATGTAAAGTTGAAACCTACATACTTCCTTTTATACAGGCGATTGAAGGCTCTTGTGTAAAATTAATCCCTGCTAACTTCTTCTTATACATGTGATTGAAGGCTTTGTCATGTGAAGAGCTATCTTTTAGTCACAAATTCTCATGTACTCTTTCAATTCTAGGTAAGGAAAATCTTAGCTTATCTTTTATTAAATTATGTCTTCTTAACCTTTTGTAGAATGCAAGGATTCAAATTTAACAAATTAACAAGATTGAAGTAGAACCAAAGAAGCTAGCTTTAGCTAGAACAAAAGGAATACTTCCTTTTTATTTCCATTTGTTAATATTAACACCTCAAATACCTTCTCCATGCATTAACCCAGGACCGAGGAAGTAGTCATTGAAATGAGTTTATGAAGCATGCAGCATCATTGATGGGGCTCTATTGTCATGTAACCTGGAACGAAAAGTTTTCTGCAACTACCAGTACGATATAACATGTTAACTTGTTGGATGGAGTCATCTTCTTGTAATGCATGTCAGCGTTTCTTTGAACATGAAATTGTGTGTCCTTACTCCTTAGGCATTGTTTACAGAAATAGTGAAATGGCAAGAGTTCGTGTGTTAGCAAGCCTGTTTAGATGTACATATTAGTACATGTCTTATATGTTCTTTATGGTTCTCTTCAGGAGCTGTAACTGCGGCTAAACAATCAATACTCGACTCAATGCCGCGTGTCAACTTCACCGCCGCTCCACGCGCAACGCGCGCGGAGTGATGCCTAGTGAATGTTTAGAGTCAAGGGAGGCGAATCCCTGGACCAGTTCGATGCATGTCTGCTATACGGATTAAAACTTGTTTCAACATGAACGCTAGAAACCCTACTAGGCGGAATTAGGGTTCATACCTGCGTCCAAGCTATCTGATGTAGGTCTGAAACACTCCGGATCTTCTCCCGTATTCCTCAAGTTCCTCCTGGATGCAAGTGTGGGCTTGCTGCTTCCAGAATTCTTCTTGACCTCCAGACGAATTGCTCTCACTCTCCAAACCCTAGATTTCTGTGTGTATCTGAAGCATACGAATTCTGAAGACTAAGGACACTTATATAGGCTACGAGAGGGACCTGGAGGAGAAAATTCGAATCAGGCTCCTAACTTTATTAGGACTTCTGGTTCCATCCGAACCTAGCCCGAATAAAGTCAATAACAGTTAGTACCACTAAATAACTGTTATTGCACTCCTGTCCATATTCCCAAAAACTAATATTTTGAGCTCCTGTTATTAAATACTTATTATCTCCCCATGTTAAGATTACAGATATCCGTCGATCAAATTAATTACTGACTAATTCATTTAATCGACCTCTTCCAAATTCTTTGATCCTTACCACTTAACTTATTTGAATGGTCCAGATTATCAAGTAATCTACCTGCAGGGTTTGACATAATCAAAACTTATAAGCTTCATCAAGGGGATATCATCAATCCCATAATCGGGACATGGATTCCTTCGATATATCAATGTACACCATAGACTCAATAGTATCACCCAACTCATCGAGGTTATTGACTCCATAGGAATCTCACTCACTTGACTTGTCAAAGCAATAACTACTAAATACATGTGCACATTGACTATCTAAGGATTAAGAGAATAAGTAATCATAATAACCATGAGACATAGCTTGTCTTATTATGTCAGTACAAAGACAATGATCTCAACTTGGTCCTGTTCAATATACACAAAGTATACTAGCACATTGAGTTGAAACTATAGTATGAACTATAGTGTTTCCTGTAGCCAAGACAGACCTACTAAAACAATGTGCTACAATCGTTCCGATGGTTTGTCTAATTCCATCTAGATTGTGAACTCACAACTTTCATTCCACAAGAACCGAAGATAAGATCTTCGGTGTGTAAGCTAGACCCTACACACCAGATCTTCTACTATGTAGAACAATAGACAACTATGCACAATAATAATATAATGCAAAAACATTGCCCAAAAACATTCTCATAAATATCAAATTCATATTTTCCAATACAAAAAGCATGGCTTTTAGTATTCCATCCAACATAAAGAAGATCTGAAAACGATTTGACTTGGTAAATATGTAGTTGATCTTTGTGTTCAGCCAGACTATCCCTTAATATTCTGTATAAAATAAAATAAAAATATTATTATCTAGTAGCAGTACAACTCAAGCACAAGATGCCTTTCCAGAGCCAACAAACCCAAGAACTGTTCTCCCCCAATATTCGGCCATGCGATTAGTCCGTCTTTTCGGGATCTCTAGACATAGTTGTTCTTTGGTACCAATTTGACTTTTTGACTTATATCTGGGTCACCTTGACCGGGTGATTTGGATAGCAAAACTATGCGATTTTTTGATAATTTTTTCACCATGTTATAAAGCAACTTTGACTCTACAACACCGGGTCAAAGTGACCTAATTAATAGTGGTAAAAGTCAAACCTGTAATACCTCGTCTAATTTCTAAGGATAAAATAGTAATTTAGAAAGCCAATAGAAATTTAATTGTAAAAAAAATAAGTTGGGTAAAATTATCGTGTTTTATTTGAGAAAGTTTTGTGAGATTAATCCGTGAGTGTTTTATTTATTAAAGTCGCTAACAAGTGTGTAACCACAGCGAGAGATTGTGCGGGAGCCACACCCAATCACTCTAGCTATTAGTGCATGAGATACACACAATAACTTCAAAAAAAAAAAAACTTTATTTTATTGGAGAATTTCTTTCTTCTTCTTCTTCTTCTTCTTCTTCTTCTTCTTCTTCTTCTTCTTCTTCTTCTTCTTCTTCTTAAACATCACCGCCCACCACCACCTTTTCACCTCTTCCACCCCTTCCATTCCTCTATATAAACCTGAAAAACGAGAGCAGAATACATCTTCTTCATCATCGTCATTTTCTTCTCCGCCTCCGGCCACCATCAACACCATCGTGACCGCCACCACCTCCATCACTCTCTCTATCACCCAGTGCTCCCTCTCCCTCTCCCTCCCTCTGTCTCGCCCTCTCCTCTTCCCAGAAGCAGAGAAACAGCAGCAGTAGCTAGCAGAAACAACCACCGCCACCGCCGCTGCCACCATCAAAGAAAGACCACCAATAGCACCACCACCACCCACTGCCTCATCTTCTTTCCCTCTGTTTCTCCCTCCCTCTTGCTCTTTGTCACGAGAAGAGCCACGAAACAGCATCAGCAGTGGCTAGAAGTTACCACCACCGCCACTGCAACTTCAGGCGAGAACCACCGAAAGACCACCAACCGCCACCACCTCTGTTTTTCTCTCACTCTCCCTCTATGTTCCTCCCACGCCCCTTTTTGTCGCGATCTGAACAGAGGAAGAGAAGATATACCAGCAGAAGGCACCCAAAAGCAGAGCACCACCACAACCATTGCCGGTCCACCATTTTCGCCGGCAAGGAGCTCCGCCGAGTTAAAACAGAGCACCCACCCTCTGAAATTGATCCTAATCTACTCCTAGGGACTCGACTAAGCCAGTAAAAGGCTCGGCCGAACCCATAATTGCCCCAATCGCCAGACTCGAGAACCACCACCGTGGCCATCGACAGGAAGCTCGACCCGGACAATTCTCGACCGTTTCTTGGTACCAGTATGCTCTATTCTTCACCCTGAGTTGATTTAGATTTTCAAAATCGTAGCTTGATGCTTGAAATCACGTTTTGATTGATCAAATGAGAAATTCATGTTTAGGGGGGAGGTAGTTGTCTTTTCAGAAAGTATTTTAGTTAAAGAAGGGGGATTTGTGTTATTTCAGCATACTTTGGGGGTTCTCTTGATATTTAGCAATCTATATATATAAAAATGAAATAAAAATTAGATTTTATGTTTAAACCAATTTCAATAATATTTAGCTACATTATAAGTAAATAAAAACATGTTAAATATAGAAGTAGTATGGTAAAAATATCGTTAATTAACTAAATTGTATTTTCTTGAAAATATATCGATTTGTTTAAATGAACATTTACTTTAGATGAATTAATTATTAAGTGATATCTTAGAATTTAAATTAATGTTTTCTTAGTTGATAGAAAACATTTATTTGTATTCGAAGCTAGAATATTTATTTCCAGCCTAAGTATTTATTTTCTTAAAAATAATATAAATAGTATTATTGTCGATTCTAGTTACTATTCTAATAAAATAATAATTATAACAGTAATAATAATAAACAAAATAAGAGTAAGTTATGTAATTAGATAATATAGATAAAATAAGGGCTAGTTAAATAGAATTTATTTTATTGAAAATAAACTAGCTAGAAGCATAACTTGTAATTATTGATTTTTTGGTTTGTTTTAAATAAGTTGGTAAACAAAAAGTATCTTAGAATTTAAAGTTAATAACTTTCTCAATTGATAATGAACGATTATTTATATTAATGAGATCTCCCAACTTGTATTCACTAAAATTATTCTAAATAGTTTCCATATTTAGTTTTATGAATTGATTGAATGAATGGGTAATTTAGTAACATTATTAAATAATTTCTTGCTTACTTAGAAATAGATTTGGTGATAAAATTAGTATTTAGTAAGTAGTAAAAGTTTATGGACTTTTTTTTTTTTGAGAAAAACCTGTACTTTATTTAATAGTGGGCTAAGTCAGAGTCCCAAATGTTGTACAAGTTTTTGGGGCAAACAATAGCCCAGTAGGAAATTACAATACAATCCAAGCCCATTTTAGCTAGGGTATGGGCAAGGGTATTTTGGTCTTTTTTGCACCAGCAAACCCTAGTATAAATGAAGTGTTGTAGCTGAGAGAGACATCCATAAATCAGCCTCTCTTTCTCTGAGAAGCCCTCTGTCACCGCCTCCCTCTCTGTACAGTGAAGACGACCCGCTAGGGTTTGGTTATCAGTCTCGATAATCAGACTCACAAATCCTCTTCTCCGTGCTTCTGAGATTGCGATTGATGTTGCATAAGTCTCGGCCGTGAGAGAATCGGTGTTGAAAGGGATGGGAAATGACATGGCCATGACAAATCCGCCTTCTGAGTTACGAATCACCGCCCCTCCGGCTGATCTGCGGCTAACGGTGTCTATAGCCGCATCGACGTTCATTTTCAGCAATCCCTGAGGCGGCGCCTTCCAGCCAGTCGCCGTCGGAACTTCGTCTGAACCTGCATGTATCAGATCTCGACCAAGATAAGTAGCATCAAGATAATCTTTCAATTCTGAAATAGAATAGATGATGATATCCTCTGTTTTCCTGTTTTCAGATTTAAAAATTCTTCTGTTCCTCTCTAACCAAATATTCCAAAGCAGGAAACAAAGGGTCCGCCTTTTGTGAAGATCGAAATTGATGAAGACATCTTTCAGTCGAGCAAAAAAAGGAAGGTTGACAGACGGGATGTGTAGATCTACTGTATCAGAAGAGTAAATTTGGCGAACCCAGTTACAGTCAAAGAACAGATGGGAAGCTGTCTCATCATCAGATAGACATAAGCAGCATTTTGGAGGTAAAGAAATACCCTTTTGTTTGAGATTATCTTTAGTTGCAATACACTGATGATATAATCTCCATATGAAAATTTTGATTTTGCTGGGAATATTCAGTTTCCAGAGGCTAGTCCAGAAGATGTCTTTGTTATTATTTGAAGTAGAACAGATTGTAGAATTGATATCGATCAAATTTTTTGAAGCCACCATATGATAAGCTGTTTTGACCGAATAATCCCCATTATTTGATTGAGACCAAACAAGATTGTCATTATTATTAGGGGATGATAGAGGAATATTAATAATGGCAGCAGCTTCATCTTCTGAAAAACTGGAATTGATAAGATCTGATTTCCAATTAAAATTTTCATCTATAAGGTCCGAGACTTTGGAATTGATAGGTAGGATAGGAGGGCTATACGGTTTACGCCCAAGACCAATCGGAATCCATCTATTATGGTAGATAAAAGTGTTATGGCCATTTCCAATGCCTTGACGAACACCTTGGAAGACAATGTTTTTGGATTTAACAATACTTTTCCAAACGTAAGAATCAGAGTTAGAGTAATTGGCGTTAATAATTGTGGAATTATAGTAGTATTTTCCTTTAAGAACCTTAGCTAGGAGGGAGTTAGGGGCATGATAAATTTTCCAAACCTGTTTTCCAAGTAAGGCGATATTGAAGGAATGTAAATGGCGAAAACCCAACCCACCAATATTTTTTGGATAACACAAAGAATTCCACTTTTTCCAATTAAGTTTATTCTTATCAATTTCGTTTCCCCACCAGAATTTTCCTAAGATAGTTTGGATTTCCTTACAAAAGCTAAGCGGAAGAAGGAAAATGGACATGATGTAAGTGGGGATAGCTTGGATAACGGCTTTTATAAGGATTTCCTTACCCCCCGTAGAAAGGAATTTTTCTTTCCAACCACAAAGTTTGTTCCAAATTTTTGTCTTAATGGAATGGGATAACACGGTCTTATTTTTACCAACAATTGTGGGTAGTCCTAGGTACTTATCATGTTGAGGAGCAATTGGAATTTTAAGAATTTGGGTAATAAGCTGACAAGTACTATTAGGGACATTTGGACCAAAGACAATAGTAGATTTAGAATTATTGATTAGTTGGCCCGAAGCTTCACAATATTGATAAAGAATAGAATTGATTGTTATAGCATTTTCCTTATTGGCTCTAGCGAAAAAGATACTGTCATCCGCAAAAAACAAATGAGTTAAACTAGGGGAATACGGTCCAGCTTTAACGCCCATAAGAATGTTATTATTAACCGCGTTTTTAATAAGACCCGATAAGCCTTCAGTACAAAGAAGGAAAAGATAAGGGCTAATGGGGTCCCCTTGACGAATACCCCTAGTAGGATAGAAAAAATCTGTTTGTTGGCCGTTAATGAGGATGTTAAAAGAAACTGATGTAACACAACTCATAACACGATTAATAAAATTGAAAGGAAATCCCATTTTAGTTAAAATTTGACGAAGGTAAACCCATTCTACGCGATCATAGGCCTTAGCCATATCTAATTTTAAAGAAAAGGATCCACTTTTGTCTTTTTGTTTATGAATTGTGTGAAGAGTTTCAATAGCAATAATGGTGTTATCGGAGATATGACGACCTTTAATAAACGCGGATTGAGCCGGATCGATAATGAAAGGAAGTAAAGGTTTTATGCGGTTGGCAAGAGTTTTGGATATAATTTTGTAAGAAACATTACACAAGCTTATAGGACGGAAATCCAAAACCGAAGTAGGGTTTTTAATTTTAGGAATTAGAGCAATACAAGTTTGGTTAATGACAGAAATATCCCCCCCATTGTTTAGAAAATCTAGACACATTTGGATAATATCTTGACCAACAATGGGCCAATAGGAATGATAAAATAGGGCTGGTAAGCCATCGGGTCCCGGGGCTTTTAGAGATCCGATGGAGTTTAAAGCATCAAGGATTTCGTTTTCAGTGAAGGGAGCATTCAAGGAATCATACATGTTTTGGTTTATACAATGTTTAATGCAATCCACAGCTTGGGGGAAAAGATCACTCTTGGCAGTGAAAAGAGATTTGAAATAATTAGTGAAACAGGACTTAATATCTTCAATATCAGTAAAATTCTTACCATTGGTATCTTTTATTGAAGAAATTGTGTTTTTGCGTTTTCGATTGGAGGCAACTTTATGAAAAAATTTAGTATTTCGGTCACCTTCTCTTAGCCAATTACTTCGAGATTTTTGTTTCCACTTAATTTCTTCATCAGCAATAAATTTCTGCAAACGGGTTATAATTTCACGTTTTTGATGAAAGACATGTTGTGTTGCAGGTTGTTTGTTCAAAAAGGAAAGCCGACGTTGAAGATATTTTTTCTCTTTTGTATTGTCAATGTGATTTTTCCTACCCCAGTTCTGTAAATAAGTAGCAGTTCTATTAATTTTTTGAGAAAAAGGCATGTAATAAATTAGAACTAGGAGAGGGTATAGGCCAAACCTCTTGTATAACATCCTGGCATTCTGCTGTCCGAGTCCATTCCGCAGCGAAATGGAATCTGCGCTTAGAAGCATTTGGAGGAGGTTCCTTGGAGGCTGTAATCAAGACAGGGAAGTGGTCTGATCCAACATAAGGTACAACTTCAACTGATTTTGACGGAAAAGCTGCATCCCAATCTGTTGAAGCTGCAGCACGATCCAAGCGTTCTTGTACCGAGTAAGGTTCTTGTCTCCCATTCCACCAGGTAAAGAACTCCCCCTTATAACCCAAATCAAACAAGCCGCAATCCGATAACGTAGAAGAAAAATCATAAATCTGATTCCAGGATCGATATTTCCAACCACATTTTTCTGTAGAAGATAAGATCTCATTGAAATCCCCTACAACTAGCCATGGGGTATTAGAAGCAGGCTTTAGACGTCGCAGTAATTCCCAGGAAATTCTGCGTTTACTCGTAACCGGGTCCCCGTAAAACCCTGTTAAGAAAAAAGGAACAGACCCACTTTCAGGGGGTCTCACAAATGCATGAATGTGGTAGCTGTTAGCAATTAATACCTGAATATCCATATTATTTTTCCACATTAAAGATAAGCCACCAGCCATACCACAACGGGGAACATGATGACCGTAATCGTAACCCAACTTAAAACGAACCGAATCAGCCTTAGGGAAAAGAGACTTAGTTTCCATTAAGAAAGTAATATCTGGATTCTTTTCCCTAACCAGGGAGTTCAAACTTTGGAACGTAGAGGGACTCCCTAAACCTCTTACGTTCCAACTTAGGATCCTCATGGTGACCGGCAGGGTTGGTCCAAACCAACCTCTGCCGATATAGGGGAAAGAGATTTGTCTCGATTTCCCGATTTCACCCTCTTTGATTCAACACCAACTTCATCAGAGTTAGTCATCTCTTCGGGGGATCTTTTATCCCCCAAACTAGTACCAGCATTTAACATTGAAACATCACAGACAGAATTGGTAAGTGTTGCATTATCTAGAGCCTCACCTAAATTTTCGCCTCTTATAAAACGCTGTTCAAAAGGAGCAACATTGAAGTACCTCTGTTGGGCAGGTTTATGGCGAAGAGGAGTAATTTCTTCTTCACAGTACTCATCTTGACCAACATCAGCATCGGCCATCTCCGCTAAGTACTCCTTATGAGAGGTCTTTTCTCTTTGCCTGGACAAAAACTGCCCTTCATCTGATTCCGGATCCGGCTCCTCATCACTTTCCTCCTGACTTCCACCAGTGAAGTCATTTCTTTGGGCCTGGTCTATATGGAATTTTAACTTTCGCTCTTCTGGTGAAAGAGTAGAAGGACCAAAAGCCGAAGACATTTCCGTGTTATAACCCGATACAAAATTAAGCATTGCAGTAGCCGACATCCAATTACCGTATCGCAGTGGAACATCTTCAAGTGGGATACCCAATCCCAACGCCATTGCACATTCTTTTATCTCATGACCCAAACGCCCACAGTGATGGCAAAGATTAGGTAATTTCTCATAGCGTATGAAAACCCATTCTTTGCGTTCAGAAGAGATTGTAGCCAGGGCTGCCCGACTAAGTGGTTCATTAACATCGATCAAAACCTTCAAACGAAGGCAGCGCCCCACTAACGGTCCACTAGTCGGAATGACAATTTCAGAAACTGTCCCTATAGACGCTCCAACATCTTCAGCCACAGCCCTTGTTTGACATTCTGGTGACAAATTCCAAATCTGGATCCACAGATAAGCCCTGTTATAACGGACTTCTAACATCTTGCGCCAACGGTACCACTTTTCCATTACAATCACATCACCTTTATAGAACCAAGGTTGTGATTCAAGGACAGATTCCACTTGTTCTTCAGTTTCGAAGACAAATTGGAAAAGGTTTGCACCTAGCGTTTTGACTTCAAAGCCCTCCGGATCCTTCCAAGCTCTGGACATGACGTTCTTTAGATTGCTGATGTTGATGTTTTTGGTTGTAATCACCTTCCCAAAAACACTACGTCGGCAAATGTTTTCTCCTTCTACAAGAGATGACTCTTTGACATTACAACCTTGTTTTTCCTTGTCAGTAAGTTGTAGATGGAACATCATGTCATTGATTTCCGCAGAGGATTTACCGACAAGAAAATCAAATTGATGCTTTCTTGAACCTGATGCCATTGTGCGAAGTAAGTGAATCGTGAAAGGTAGGGAAGAAAGTAATGTGAATGAAACGATAAAGTTTAAAATTCAGCAGACAACCAACATAAACTGTCAGCAACTGCTAGAGAAATTTGAAATACGAAAATTAAGGAGGCAGTTATCTCCTTGGGAAGGAGATAACTACTGAAAACTGACTCAGAAAATGCTGGGAGAGAAAATAGGAAGGAGGTAACTGTTAACAATTTCGAAGAAGTAGTGGAAAAACTTATGACGTCAGGTTAGGGGAGAGGAGAGAGGAGAGAGCATCGTGAACTGTAAAATTAGCGTAAAAGTTTATGGACTTAAGTTATGGGCTTCTATATAATATTAAAGTCTAGAATATTATTAAGATATATATATATATATATATATATAAGGAAAAATAAGAGATTTCAAATGAAACTTGTCAGTCTTATAATAATTTACAATTTCATACTTGTGCCAATAAACTGTGATCGAATGAAGGAATGTAATGTGTCGGTGACAAGTTCGTAAACGAGGGTTACACGATATTCTAGGGGAATTTACGTGCTAATTGTTAAGGATCTAGGTAAGTGAATATGCCTAGCCTAGCATGCCTAGCTCAATCGGTTCACAATTTGATTTTAATACTTGTCATAAAATGCGTTTGTGATTTACATGTTTTATTTGAGTGTTCCTTACAATTTAAAGATGTTGCTTTGCGCTGATACTGTCACATGAGCAATATTAATCCGTAAATAATATAAAGTGGAAAGAGTTGTGCGGGGATCGTTATCTTCGCTATTATATAAGATTGTTCGTGGCTGACTACGTTCACCCGACCCGTTTATTCTAACCTGGTCGCAACCTGATCAGTCGCTCCATGTACTCACCTCTCTGGCCGCGAGTAGTCTTACAGGGGTGCCGACACCTAAGGTCTTGGATGCGTAGTGATAGTAGATCTTCCCCGTATCAACAAAGTTAAAATATGATTTCTCTGAAGACAAGGACGTTGGTTAATAGAAAGAAGAGAAGATTGGGATATTACTCTCCGTTATAAAGCGGATAAATTTCAAAGATACGAGTTTTATTTGAATTATTAATTTATTCATCGAGTTACACTTTTCTAAGTTATTCTTTCTTACGTTTTGACATGAAAGAAAATGATGCTCGATCCTCCTTTTTACGAGCTTGGGTGTTTACTTACTCATTACTTTATGTTGATTTTAGAAACTGCGGTTCTTTTTTTTCCTTCCCACCGCAGGTTTAGAAGAAGAAGACTATGACATGACCTAGTACGAGACTCACTAAGGAGGTTCCAACACAAGTTGTAAAATAGTATGAATAATGTTAGCATCATGTATAATAGAAACCTATGACAGACTTGAGAACGTGCTGTAATGTTTAATAGTATGTAATATATATGTGTGGATGTTGTGCTTTTGATTTTCCGCCGTTACTTTTAGCATCGCCCGCCCGGTCTCGTCCGAGCCGGATAAGGGGGTCGTTGCAGGTGGTATTAGAGCCGACAATCCCGTAAGGGGAATTAAACATGTAGGGCAACTTAAAATGAACATAGGGCAAGATAATTAAAATTAAAAAAAAGTCGATCGTGTAATGTATAGCCTAAGTTTAAGTCTTGATTATTCCCGCCCACTCTCATCCTGTCTCAAGAAGTGTTGCATGTTATAGTTTGTGTGATCTGGTTTAATTTGAGGTGTATTTTATTGGTTATGCATGATTGTTACTTCCATGACAAGAAAAATGTTGGAAACCAAATTCGATTTGTACTTGATGTACTATCTTATTTATAGAAAGGAGTTATAATATCCTAGTTGCAGACATGAGTTATATGTGCTTCAATGTTAAATTGATATGTGATCATGTTAGTCTACTCTATATGATAAGTGTGTGATAATTGTACACTTAAGATGGTTTATTTGGATCCCTGAGGCCAGGATAATGTAACTAAGGATATCATAGGATGTGATTAACATACCATTATGATACTACAATAGGAATATTTGACATCAACGAATGACCTAGAACAATAGTCACATGGGGAAAACCTTTGTTTGATAATAATGTTGATAGGGTATGTGACTTTTATGATAAATATTGGGGGAAATATCAAAGTTTGACCATTGATGAGTTTGGGTTTAAGAGACGATGGGAATGCTAATGCACTTGAAATAGTGTAAGTGAACTCTAAATTACTTAACCAGTTTATGAAGATTTCTTTTTGAGGAAGAAGTTTATGAAGATTCAGGTAAAGAGCACATGGTATAATTAAGGACCGGTTGAGGATAGTAATTTGGAGTTACAGTAAAGAATTCATTTTTGGAGTCTTTTCTGATGGTAAAAGGAAGTTATTTTAAAAGCATTCGAGGAAGGTCCCACCCACCCTCACCTGCAAAACTGCGAAGTCAACTCCTTGAGTTTCAACATTTTCTACTATGATCTTACAGCCTTAATTACTGCATGATTTTGGTACGTTAATGGTTGATTGAGGAGTACTTCTTCATGATTTGTAATCAAAGGACTATCTAGGTTGTTTTTTTTAGAAAATGTAAGTTGTTTCACTATAAATGATTTGGGCGCTTGAAAAATATTTAAATAATTAAGACGTTACTTGGAGTGTGACTTCCCTAGAGTTGCTAGATGGCTGGGATGTATGTTCGATATGTATTACTCTTGGAGTTACAAGGCTAACTTTGGAGGGATGATGTATCTAAGGAAAAATTTAGCCAGGTTTACTCTGAAATTTTGTATGATTGGTATCTCAAATTTTATGGTATGGAGATTCTCCTGGAGTTGTGACCCAAACTTTGGAAGTATTGTTTGGGAGTCTGCTAAGTCAATATTTGGAGTTTATTCTTTCACGACGTTTATCTGGGAATTATCATACTGTTATGTAAAATATTAATAGTTTTACCATTTATTCTTTCATGGGGAATACTTGGAGTATTGTTACAGGGCCTTTGTTTACAGTTGGAATATATGTTCAATTACGTTTTTTTTATGTGTGTTCGCGTATGTCACCAGGGAGTTCTGTCGTCTAGCTTACGTTTTGCGGTACGAACTTTATTGAAATAATGAAAATACGAGACAAGAGGTTAAGATGAATTTGGAGTTTGTAAACTGGAGGTATATTCTAGCTTTAACTGGAGACTTGTTTTGGTATAGACATGAGTTCAAGGAGTGTTTTAATTTCTTTGATTTAACTTTGGAGTGTCAAATTGGGACTACGAGGAGTGAGGGACTTAAATCGTTGTTCGGGGTCAGATTAGAATACTGAGTGGAAACGTATGAATGTTGTCACTGGAATGAAACGAAAAGACGTTAGTTCTCGCTTTGTGCAACAGACGGTTATTGAAGTAATACCCGAAGTTTGCCTATACTAGACTCCTAGAAGAAACTATCGTAAGAAATTCAGCTTCAGATACGGACATAAGAAGTAGTTAAAAACTCCAAGAGTAGTCAGTTCAGTAACAGATCTGCACAAATGACCAACTATAAAATTTAAGACTTCTACCAGTTTGAATATTTGACTTCTCATAGCATGGTGGCAATACGTGACGTGTGATGTGTTGTATGGTAGCATGAAAATGTATGCTTTGTGGTATATTGACGTAGTAGTGAGATCATAATATTGTGATAGCCTATCAGGCTTGATTAACGAGATTGGTCTGAGGGTATGGCATAAAATCATGATAGAATCAAGAATCTGATCGCTCGATTGGGTCAAAGTTAGTTTTCAAGGGAAAGGAATGATGCATAGCAGAACATCTTACATGGAAATTTCATACCTGATTCTATTTTAGCAATGATTGTAATTATGAACTATGTATTACATTGCATGCCTATGTGCACATTGCTTTTTATGTTTTCACTTTGCTTATGTTGCATACTAGATTAAGGGAAGAAGCACCAATATATCTCGAAATAGTGAAGTTGATAGATCACACCATCACAATATCAGACACAATCAACGTAACTATACAATAAATCACTAAGTCGATCATCGCCGCTAGGAATAAATTGGGCAAGAATAACAAATGTACTTCGAAATAATACTTATGTGAAGTGAGAAGTAAGAGCTACAGATTTAACCTCTCCACGTAACATACCTAGGACAAGGGGATCTAAGGATAAGGTTTTAGATAGTTCGTTACCAACTAAGCAAGGGAAGTTAGATTTACGAGAGATCAACCAGATTCGAGAGAGAGATTTGGATATCTCAACAGTCAAGATAAGAGGACATTATAATGAATAATTATAGGGGAAATTTGAGTAAACGTTTGGTATTTTTCGCATACAAAAGTATTTCGATTACTATCGTGCGATCGAACCGGACCGCTTACAACTTGTGTGAATTCTCATTGAAAATCCGGCATCCGATTAGTTTAGGTATTACCAATCAAACAACCCGAATTCTACTTGGATGGATTTCTTGACTGCCGTCAAGCTCCATTTTGATCCCGGTCACTTCGAAGACTATTTGGGTACGTTATCAAAAGTTTAGCAAACTACTACTCTTATGGCATACCAAACGGAATTCGAACGCGTGCTGCACAAGATTTCAGATGTGGACGAAAGGGTTCTTGTGTCACTTTTTCGCGCCAGGTTAAAGAAACCCTTACGACGCGAGTTAACGTTACGCAACCCACGGTCATTGCCCGAAGCTTTCGCTCAACTTTCTGTCGGACAGGAAGAGTTATTGCAATCCTATATGCCGCCACCGAAGCGCTCTTGGACTGCGGTAGCCACTCGGATACCCCCAGCTTTACCGGCGCCAACCACGGGTCTTCCTACTCTTTCGTCCACCATCACAGGTTCGACAAACCCACCAGTCAATAAAATTACTCATGCCGAGTATGCAGAGCCTCGCCGTCAAGGTCTGTGTTATAACTGCGACGAGAAGTGCACACGCGACCATCATTGCAAGCCGCAAGTCTTGCTCTTATGTACCAGTGAGGACGACGATAAAGATACCCCGTGGGCACTGAGGAGGACAACCCGGGCATAATTATGGATAATCTATCTCATATCAACACTATGTCAGGTACTACCCACCCTCGTGCTCTTAAATTGACAGGAACTATTAGCGGTGTTTCTCTGCAGGTCCTCATCGATGGGGGCAACACTCATAACTTTATTCATCCTATTATGGCGGAGCATTTATCGTTGGTACTGCATCCTGTTTCGCCCTTTAGAGTTTATGTGGGTAATGGGGAATCTCTCCGTTGCACGTATTATTGTCCCATCACTCCGCTGACACTGCAGGGTACGGTTTTCGACGTGGATTTATATATTTTGGCTATTCATGGAATTGACGCGGTTCTAGGCGTCCAGTGGCTTCAGACTTTGGGCAAGATTTCACATGTTTATAGCAACTTGACCATGGAGTTCTTCTGGAAGAGAAACAGCTCATTCTGAATGGGGTTGATCATAGGCCACGCCCTATATCTTATAATTAGTTACCAGCACAGTGTTCGACCAACCCACGGGTTAATTTCTATGAGTTGTTAGTCGTGCCTGTTGAGCTACCACAGCAGCTCATAGAGGAGGATTTTCCTAGTGATTTGCCGACCGAAGTACTTCGTGTTCTCGCACAACATCGTGCGGTGTTTTTCGTCCCTTCTAGCTTGCCGCCTTCCCGGGAATGGGACAACTGTATTCATTTACAGCCAGGATCTAAGCCAGTCAATCTTCGCCCCTATCGCTATCCATACTTCCAAAAGACTGAGATTGAACGGCAGGTTCAGGACATGCTCAAGCAGGGGCTCATTTAGCCTAGCAACAGTGCCTTCTCATCCCCGGTTCTCTTGGTTTGTAATAAGGATGGTACATTCCGTTTCTGTGTGGACTATCGCGCGCTCAATGCTGCCATTTTTCTAGACCACTTCCCTATTCCGACAACCGATGAGTTGTTCGATGAGCTCGAGGCATCCCGCTATTTTACTAAATTGGATTTACGCGTCGGGTACCATCAGATCCGCGTGCACTCTACTGATATTGAGAAGACAACCTTCCGTACACATGATGGTCACTTTGAGTTCCTTGTCATGCCATTCGGCTTGACCAATGCTCCATCCACGTTCCAGTCGTCTATGAATCGGATCTTCCAGCCTATGCTCCAGTTTTTTGTGATAGTTTTTTTCGACGACATTCTCGTCTATAGCACTACTTTGGCATTATACGCTCAGCACTTGGATCAGGTTCTTCGTCTCCTCTCTGCTCATTCTTTTTATTTGAAGTTATCCAAATGCCCTTTTGGGAGGACCATTGTTGATTACTTGGGTCATATCATCACTAATGGCCAAGTGCAGGCCGATTCCCAGAAAATCGCTGCCATGGTAGAGTGGCCGAATCCTACTAGTGTGAAGCAGTTACGTGGATTTCTGGGTTTGACAGGTTATTACAGGCGTTTCATTCGTGATTACGCCACCATTGCATCGCCATCGACCGATCTTATTAAGGAGGCGTTTACATGGTCCTCCTCGGCTGACCAGAGTTTTCTTGCTTTGAAAGAAGCCATGGCATCTGCCCCTGTTCTTCGATTACTTGATTTTACACAAATTTTTGTGTTGGAGACTGACACTTCTGATAAGGGGATTGGCGCAGTACTTATGCAGCAGGGTCAACCATTAGCTTTTTTCAGCAAGAAGCTGGGCACTCGGCTACGTGCAGCCTCTACCTACCATAAGGAGTTGTATGCAGTCGTCGAGGCGGTGCAAAAGTGGCGCCAATATCTGCTCGGTCGCGTGTTTGTTATCCATAGTGATCAGAGCAGTTTGAAGGAGTTGTTGTCCCATATCATTCAGACTCCGGATCAGCGATTCTATATTCGGAAGCTCATGGGGTTGCGGTTCTGTATTAAGTACAAACAGGGTGTTGCGAATTAGATGGCTGATGCGTTATCTCGCCGTGAATCAGAGAATGATCCGGCCTCCTTGTTCCTCTCATCTATGCTGCCTCTGCCATCGGTCCTTGATGTTATTCGGCGCGAGACCGAGTCATTGGCCGACCTACAGGCCTTAGTGGCCGAGGTTCAGTCGGAGGTCAAGCCTCCCCACTTCACTTTTGTCAACGGAATCCTTTACTACAGGACACGAATTTGTATGAGCAATGATTCGGCGGTTCGTTCTTTGTTGTTACAGGAGTTTCACAGTTCTCCTACTGCTGGTCATCCGGATATTGATCGCACATATCGGCGGTTTTCTGCTGTATTTTACTGGCCTAATATGCGCTCTGATGTTCGTAAATTCGTTTCTGCTTGTCTCGTATGTCAAACAACAAAGTATTCGACCCAAAAACCAGGGGGATTGTTGCAACCTTTTCCTGTGTCCGACCGTGTTTCGACGGCCACGTCCATGGTTTCATTACTGATCTTCCGACGTCTCAGGGATTTACAACTATCATGGTTTTGGTTGATCGCCTCACAAAATATGTGCATTTTGGGCCTCTTCCAACTGATTTCGATGCTCCCCGGGTTGCGCGTCTATTTGTTGGAGTGGTTGTCAAGCATCATGGACCGTGTTTGGACGGCCGCGTCCATGGACTTCATTACTGGTCTTCCGACGTCTCAGGGATTTACAACTATCATGGTTGTGGTTGATCGCCTCACAAAATATGTGCATTTTGGGCCTCTTCCAACTGATTTCGATGTTCCCCGGGTTGCGCGTCTATTTGTTGGAGTGGTTGTCAAGCATCATGGACCGTGTTTGGACGGCCGCGTCCATGGACTTCATTACTGGTCTTCCGACGTCTCAGGGATTTACAACTATCATGGTTGTGGTTGATCGCCTCACAAAATATGTGCATTTTGGGCCTCTTCCAACTGATTTCGATGCTCCCCGGGTTGCGCGTCTATTTGTTGAAGTGGTTGTCAAGCATCATGGGTTCCACGAGTCTATTCTTTCCGATCGCGATGCAATTTTCATGAGCACATTTTGGAAGGAATTGATGAAGCTTAGTGGCACGACTTTGAAAATTGAGTACTACATATCATCCCCAAACGGACTGGCAAAAGGAGGTGTTGAATAGAGGATTAGAGCAGTATCTTCGCGCTTTCACGTCCGAGCAACCAAAGCGGTGGGTGTCCTTCCTTCCATGGGCCGAGCTATCTATGAATTGTCGTCACCATGAGGGCATTAATATTTCCCATACCGTGCCCTCTATGGCCGCGAGCCCCCGTCTTTGTTTCCCACGTTACCTACTGATGAGACCTCCTCTTCTGTTAACGAGTTGGTGACGGAACGTTCAGAGTTACTAGCTGATCTGAAGCGTGACCAGACGAACATACGTCATCAGGATGTGTCCTTTCAGGTGGGCGATTTGGTACTGTTGCGGCTCCACCCGTATCATCAGCGGTCATTGGCACGTCCGCTCTCGGCAAACTTGGCTCGCCGTTATTATGGTCCGTTCCCGGTGCTCGAGCGTATTGGACAGGTTGCTTATCGTCTTCTGTTACTGGACGACTGTCGTATTCATGATGTCTTCCATGTGTCCCTACTACGGCCCTTTGTCCCCGACAGTTCCCTAGTTCCTCTTCCTACTTTAATAGATCAGTTTTTCAAGGGACGTCCGGTCGTTGTACCGATTTCGGCTTCTGCGGAGCGTACGATTTTGGTTGAGGGCGTGCCGCAGCGACAGTGGTATGTTTCGTGGTCCGATGGGGCGACGCCCAGTTGGGAACCAATGTCCGATATTCAGTCGGCGTATCCAGAGCTTCAGCTTGAGGACAAACTGCTTTCCGAGACCGGGGGAGTTGATACGGGACCGGTGACGCCCCCTCCTGACGCGAGTATTTTGAACGAGGACACAATGGAATCAAGTGAGCAACCTAGGACTCGGGTCAAGCGCACGACGGCTCCACCGTCATATTTAAAAGATTACGTTCAGCCCGTGAAACGTTAATCTTGAATTCTACTCTGAGTATTTTTATTCGTGTTTTCGTTATGTTTTAGGATTGTTAAGTGTGATGAATTATGTGATGTTTTTTTATTAAATCCGGGGTTTCTTTTCGGTTCTTTACTCGGATTAAGACTAGGTCGAACCGACAGGGTTAGGGGTATGAAAGAGGTGTAATATTTTTTAAAGAAAATAAGAAGAAAATTTACCCTCACTCTCTCTCTCTTGCGTTTTTTTTGCTTTCGCCCGTTACTATGTTGTGCCGTGAGTTACCCAGAGGGTAACTATAGTTTGTAGAATCAAAGGTTATATGGTAAGAGATTGTGTATATTGGATAGTATAGCCAGCGGATTTGACGCCGTCGGCGATCTATTGGTGGTGGTGGAGAGCATTTTTAGAGCTCTGAAACCATAATAGAATTTGAGAAACCAAGTATAGATGCAGAATCACAAACGTAGAGAGAGAAAGCAAAAATGGTTTATTCATTCATTAGGTTCAGAGAATACGGAGAATGGAATACATAAGGACGAGAGAACAACGGTCATAGAGAGAGCCGTTCCACTAGAGGCTTCTCGAGAGATCTACAAGACTGCTGTAGGCAATTAGGGTTTACAAAAGTATGGGCAAATGAACATGGGCCAAAGATAAATGAATATAAGTTGGGTCAGAACTCGATAATGGGCTTCTAATAGTCCAGTGGAGCTTTGGGCTTCTGCAGCTACACTAAGACCAATCCATTGGTTTAAGAACCTTGCCAAAGGCTGACTCCGCCCCTCATATGATAGTGATGTTAGGATTCCAATACGCGAGAAACAAGAGAAAGCAAGAACAAACAAAGGCAAGATCAAGAACACAAGAATTTATGTGGTTCACTAGTTTTGAGACTAGCTACATCCACGGCCAAACCAACCAATTTATTGATGAGAAGCTAATACCAATTACAAACACACACCAAGTCATGACCCTAGCATCTACTTATATACTAGTAAAAGACTTGGAGCCCAAGTAATGTCCAAAACTAATCCGAGACAAACTAGGAAATAATTCCTAAATTGTTTCCTGACCCAATAAGGACACTACCAAATATATTAGTCAAAGTAGACCCCTACAAGGAATCAAAGAGATTCCTTGTTGCCAAAGTAATGTAATTACTTCCAAAAACTACCATTTGACCATTCCATGCTAGGATTTTGAATCAACCAAAAATCCCAACAAACCTCCACCTTGATTCAAGTCCCATAGCTACCAAATCAATTATTCTCATCAATCCAACAAACCCAATTCGAGTGTATTCCCAATATGCGGAATTGAACACACTCCCAATGCGCCCCAACAAGCGCGTCTATGCGTCTTCAACAAACACAAAGACAATGCGTCCCAATAAACGCTCCCTAATGCACCATGACTAATGCATACCCCCAACGTCACTCCAATGACACTTAGTGACAAAAGTGCCAATCAAACAATGTCATGCCAATTTGCGCCGCCACCCGCACAAATGCGCACAAAACCGATAACCGAAGCGCGCCAATCCAAGAACCAATCGCGCCACCAACCAATGCGTGCACGATAACACGCCGCCAACCCCGCGTGCCCAATAACACGCTCCCATGCTCCATGCTAGGAGCCCAAACAGCCCTCAAGGGGCTTAGAGATCATCACCAACCTTGAGCGTCCCTCCTCCTCCACCTGAAGTGAGATCTACAGGTGAACGATTTTTAGGACACTCCCTCTTCCAATGACGTTTCTCCCTCAATTTGCTAGTTGATTCGAGTCGCCTCCACCTAGACATGAATCCTCCTAGTTGCCAAATCCAGATATAGATCCAGATCACTCGCCGGGTTGAGCACGCCATATCGATTGACGCATGCCGGAACCGAAAGCGTGCCGGATGTACTAAAACTAGATCCACCATTCCGATGCTCCACAACAAGAGCCCGATAGCTCCCACAACAAGGAACCCAATAGCCTCCCAACAAAGGCTTGGTGTGCTTGCACCCCCTGTTTCAGAGGCCAACCAGCGGAAACCCAATCTTCCCATCAAACCCGACAGATCTTGATCACGAACTCGCCATTGCTTCTCTTGAGACTCAACGAACCAGGCTCTGATACCACTTGTTAGGATTCCAATACGCGAGAAACAAGAGAAAGCAAGAACAAACAAAGGCAAGATCAATAACACAAGAATTTATGTGGTTCACTAGTTTTGAGACTAGCTACATCCACGGCCAAACCAACCAATTTATTGATGAGAAGCTAATACCAATTACAAACACACACCAAGTCATGACCCTAGCATCTACGTATATACTAGTAAAAGACTTGGAGCCCAAGTAATGTCCAAAACTAATCCGAGACAAACTAGGAAATAATTCCTAAATTATTTCCTGACCCAATAAGGACACTACCAAATATATTAGTCAAAGTAGACCCCTACAAGGAATCAAAGAGATTCCTTGTTGCCAAAGTAATGTAATTACTTCCAAAAACTACCCTTTGACCATTCCATGCTAGGATTTTGAATCAATTAAAAATCCCAACAAGTGATGGATACATGTTATATCGAATCATTGTTATATAGCCGAGATTGTGTGTGCTTTAGTTTGTTGGTTTAGCTGGAGCTGCTTACTGTAACTTTGAAGTCTCTTGTACATTTTTCTGGGCACTACACAAAATCTGGTGTTCCACTGATTGGTGGTAGTTACGAAAAACTAAAATACAACAAAGGCGGAAGCAAAAGAACAAAGACTCGTGAAGATTGCTACATGTTATCAGAAAATCTGAATGTCTTCCGTCATCATGATATCTGAATACTGATGATTTCTCATCTTTCGCCTCCAGAATATTGCCATTGAACAGAAGAAATTGTTGTAATGTGCTCATCTGATTTCAACCAGGATTTTTTTAGTTTGATAATGATTTGTTTGGAGTTGCAATTACAGTCACAGGTTACCGAATACCCGGTCGCGAATACCCTATAAAATGCGGGCTTGCCAGCCTGAAGCCCAATCTGGATACAAATTCCTATCCAGACATGTGACCTCAACTTCCAGATAACATTCTACCATGGCTCTATATCCATCAGAGCTGCACTTACAAATTAATCAAAAACAGCAAACTCGACAAAAAATGACTGGCACAAAATTAAAGAATCAATCATTCACGCGTTAATTATTCAAAAGATGACTTAAAATATGACTCGACTTAGAATTAACATGTAGCATAGAATTAAATAAGCTTTCTTTTCTTTCTTCGACCATAGGTCACATTTGTTTATCGACTATTAAAGGAAATAGAGCACAGGAGCACAACAATCAAATATTTTTTCTTTTCTGTTTTCCCTCTAAATGGCCAGAATATGTAGCACCTGATCCATGTAGTCAACCCTGAGTCTTTGAGAAAAAACTTAGCAGGCATGAACATCATTCTCGGAGATGCATGTCAAGTGAACCATACATGTCTGGTCATTTCTGACCCATCGAAAGGCAAATCCATGGCCAAACGTCTCTTCCTGGTGACAAATAACGCATTGGGGAAGGTCTTCACTGGGTGGAACCAAGCTGACACGGTAATAAAGACCAAATTTGTAGTGGGGATCAAATCGAACATAAGCTTGCCAGATACATCTAGCATGAATAGACTGATCGCAACTCACACAGTGATAGAAATACTTGGGGATCACATCTTCCTCGCAAATCTCACACACATATTCTTCAACATCTTCTATTGCTGAATAGTCAATGAGAAACCATGTTCATCATATCTATGCTTGATTATTCTAGGCAAGAGAGCACAATACGTGTCGATAGTGAAAGCACATGTGGTACATTTGAATCCGCGGCCAAAGAAGAACTGCTCACATGCATGACACCAAGTAGAGGAATTTAGAAAGGTGCTCTCGAGAACATGAGGATGAGCTTCATGCTTGATGTAGTGAGGCAAGTCACCACCAGTGATCTGCAAGGTCAATCTGTTGTTATAGAAACTGAATGTGAGCCCACTGTAACCTTTTTCATTGACACGGAAGGTTGGCCATGTTGCTGAACCACGTATAAGATTCATGAAGGAAGTAGTGATATCAATAGCGTTAGATTCCAACTGGTCTGCAAATAGGATCATCGGGTGGCGATGATGCTCTGTCATTTTTCCATTTGTGAGTACTTCCTCTAGAATTGGTTCACCAGCCAGTGGAAGGTTGACCACATCAGATGCATTGATGATAACTCCATCCCCTTCCCTGAAATAAAACAACGTCATCCTATGTTCCCTTTTCTTAGAAGAAAGAGAACAAAAAACCAACCCTAACTTATCAGAACAAAATATTTGATAGACAGAGGGTTGAGAAATAAAAAACCTGTGGGGATTAGAGCAATCGTGTACATGTGTCAGGTATCTGCATCGGTTGCAATGGTAAGCCCATCTATGGTCTTTCAAGGCTTTCGTGCAAATTCGGCAGTATACAACCACTCCAGAGTACTTTTTAGGGATAGTATAGATGAGCTCAAGGTCGTGCTCGTGCTCATGAGAAGCTTTATCTTTTACCATTGGTAGTGAAGCGCATTGGTCGTGTACCCAAAATTTGCAAGAAGTGCATTGGTAAGAGTTACCTTCAGTATCTTTATCGCAAGCATGACAATTGTACGGTGCCTTTGTAGGTGAAAGGAACAAGGGATGCTTGTGAAAGATTTTTTTCACTGTGTGTGTTCTCAGAGCACATTCGATATCTAAATCAAAGTCGCACGAGAAACAATGATAGGCGAAGCCATTGCAATACTGTTGGCAAGCATCACAAACCACAGATAGCCCCGAGAAAAGTTTGAGAGGGCATTTTGGTTGCAAGGGGTGTTCAATTTCCTGGGGTAGGTGTGCGCATAGTTGATGGAGGTGATACTTGTTGCAGTGTATACATGTGTAGTATGGCACATATGAGATCTTCTGTCTACAACAATGGCAGTGTTCATGTGCTACGGAATGAGCGTTGTTGCGAGTACCATCAAGAGTAGGAGGAGCTTCCTCTGCTTCTACTTTTTCTACCAAGGCCAACGGATGTTCATGGTCAAAATGTTGGAGGTCGCTTTTCCTAAAAGAAACAGAAGAATGATATTGAATCAGTGTTGATAATGATTTGGATTGAATCGTTGTTTGACTCGTATCTGAGTCACTTTGACCAGCTGATTTGGATTGCAAAACAATGTGATTTGTTGATAATTTTTTCACCGTGTTGTAGAGCAACTTTTATTCTACAACACCATGAAAAAGTATAAAAAAATTGCATCATATGGCCCTCCAAATTACCGGGTTAAAATGACTCAGTAAATAGTGGTAAAAATGAAATTGGAGACAGAGAAGAAACATAGCGGTGCAAAGTTAAGAAAGAAACCAACGAACCTGATGGTACTGGTCAAGCAATCACCATTAGCTGCGTGAATGTAGTACTCACATGGAAGACAACGGTAAGCCCATTGTGTTCTGGGATCAATCCCTTCCCGGCAAATCTTACATATCTTATAGTCACGGAATAGAAGAGTCAAAAAATGTAGGTACATTTGTACATTCAGGATGTACAATGAAATTGCAATAATTGCATTTGTAATAGAAACAACACATGTTGTTGACTAGACGTCTTATAATGAGGCTGCAAACAGAACAAAGTAAATCATCTGCCTCTGGAGAGAGGCAAGGGTAAACTGGATGTTGATGAAATGAGTGTTTAGCTTCGTTTGGACTTGTCCTTGCACATCTGATGTCTACTCCAAGTCCGCAATCGGAACACACGTATGCGAAGCGGTACCAATATTTAAAGCAATCGCTACAATAATTATGGTTTTGATGAAGTTGTTCCTTGAGATGTAGGACGTCCCCGTCACAGCTCTCCCAAGTGTGGACTCGCTTGATGGTGGTGGGCAGATGAGCACAAGCATGGTGGAGACAGAAGAGAGGGCAACCTTCTTCACAACAGTAGTATGGAACTCCAGATCCGATCTTCTCCGTACACCCATAGCAACGTAGAAGGGATCTGTTGTAGTACTCAGACTTGCTCTCCTCTTCATCTTCTATTTCAACCAATGTGAGTGGATGCTTATGGCTGAAATGTTCCATTTTCAACGTCTCCTGCTGCTGCTCCTGGTTTGCCATCCTCTCCCTCTCTCTGGCTGTGCGAACGTAAGATGCTCTCAGTGTTTTTAGCAGACTGTTCCGCGAAACTGACCCTTCACAATTCTTTTATATTTAAGGACTGCTCTCTCTCCAAACTACTGCTAGTATTAATTCAGTATAATAAAATTATCAACCAGTAGTGTTCTTCATCTACCCACTCCATACAGAAGAGAAATCTACCCACCCACTCCATACAGAAAAGAAAAGTCAGAAAGTAGGACAGTTAATTAAAATTATAATAATATACTCTATAATCATATATGTTAGCATACTACCCCCACTATTTGACAAAATTACATCTCAATGACAGAATTTTCGGCATGTGAAACTGATCCACATGCTCGGAAATCCTGAATAATCATTCATCAATCTCAACCCCAAGAAATAACACTGTAGTCCAATTACCATGTGAAACACCGCCACCCTTAACCCTAACGCCCGCTACGGCCCACCAGCTCAAATACCACCACACTTGTAGATGACGACAGCAACCTGGACTCCCTTTCAGCATGATCATTGTTGAGGAGGTGCCTTGAATGTGTTGAATTAGTCAAATGCAGTGGAATAATGAGGTAGCAATTGTTAGGAATTGTTTCCATATCAAAGATGGAAACTTATGGGCAGCAAGTTTGTTTCCAATTTGGTTTTGGAAAACATTTGGCCTGTGGGTTTCCTCTAGGGTACTATATAAAGAAGCTAGTAGTCTCTCTACTAGGTATGCAAAAACATTCTTGTAGTCTTGTTCCTCTTAAGTGAATAAAGAGTGCTTTTCCGCCGTGGAGGTAGTTAGCAAATATTTTGCTAGCGAACCACGTAAAATACTCGTGTTCTTCTTTATTCGTTCATTGTTCGTGAGGTTGTTTGTCAAAACAAACTGGTATCAGAGCCAAGGTTGGCGGTGTTTCAAGATCAAGATCAAGGCGGAGCAAAGCTAGGGTTTCACAACTTGGTGAAATCAAACCTAGGGTTTTGCGATCTAGGTGGAGCACGCGACTAGGGTTCAAGATCCACCAAGAACGATGTCCGGATCGATGTTGAAGATCGACAGGTTCACAGGAGGGAACAGCTTCAGTCTGTCGAAGATAAAGATGGAGGCTTTGCTCAAATCGCAAGGCTTGTGAGTACCTTTGACCGCGGACAAGGGAGGCATGGATGTTGCATCAGCGGAGTTCAAGGCAATGGAGGAGAAGGCACGCACAACGATTATGTTGTGCTTATCGGATGACGTGATCATCGAGATCGCAGATCAGAAGGAAGCAGCGAAGCTCTGGCTCAAGTTGGAGAGTCTCTACATGACGAAGAGTCTCACTAGAAAGTTGATGCTAAAGCAAAGACTCTTCACCCTGCGGATGCTCGAAGGTACGGGTCTCAAGGACCATCTTGGTCAATTGAACACAATTCTGTTAGATTTGCGTAATATTGGCGAGAAGGTGGAGGATGAGGATGCTGCACTTTTGTTATTGATCTCGTTACCTCCATCATATGAGAACTTCGTGCAGTCGTTCATTGTGAACAAGGACGACTTATCCCTAGAGGAGGTGAGATCGGCGCTCCATGCTAGGGAACTGCGCCATAAGGGTGCAGGCACAGGTATAGAGGACCATGCTTCCGGACTGATGGAAACGGGGGGAAGCAAGAATGGTAAGAAGAACAAGAAGAAGCAGTTCTCAGGTTCTAAGTTACCCAAGGCTGTATGTGCCTTTTGAAAGGAAAAGGGGCACTGGAAGAGAGATTGCCCGAAACGAGGTCAACAGGGGCAGAATGGATCCGCAGCCGTAGCAGAACAAGGTAACTCGTCTGAGGATGATTACGTTCTAATGGCGGATGTTGTCACGCATTCTCAGGATGCGTGGTTCCTTGATTCTGGAGCTTCCTATCATATTTGCTCTAACAAGGAGCTATTCTCAACATACAACCAAACGGATGGAGGGTCTGTCTACATGGCAAACGGAGCCGTCTGTAAGGTGATTGGGAGCGGCTCAGTTAGATTGAAGACGAATGAAGGGAAGTTATGTACTTTAGAGCAAGTCAGACATGTACCACATATTAAGAAGAATCTGATCTCTTTGAGTCTCCTCGACAGCAAGGGATACAGTTTCAAAGGTGAAGGTGGAGATCTACAAGTCTGCAAGGGTTCTAAGGTGATTATCAGGGGAGTCAAGAGTGGGACTTTGTACATGTTGCAAGGTTCGACGATCACGGGTTCTGCTGGAGTTGTCTCAGCCGAGATTAAGGAAGCTGATCTAACTAAGCTGTGGCATATGAGGCTCGGTCATATGAGTGAACGTGGAATGCAGGAACTTCACAAGAGGGGATATCTCACCGGGCATGCGCCCAAGAGCCTAGGGTTTTGTGAGCACTGCGTGTATGGGAAGCTACAGCGTAGCAAGTTCCCTAAGGCGGTTCATAGAACGAAAGGTACTCTTGATTATATCCATTCGGATTGCTGGGGTCCATCTAGATTTGAGGCGATTGGCGGGTACAGGTATTTTCTGAGCATCATAGAAGACTACTCCAGGATGACTTGGATATTCGTGATGAAGCACAAGAGTGAAGCCTTCGCAAGATTCAAGGAGTGGAAGACACTAGTAGAGAATCAGGTGGGAAAGAAGGTGAAGAGGTTGTGCACGGACAACGGCTTAGAGTTCTGTTCATCAGAGTTTGATGGATTCTGCAAGGATCAGGGAATAGCACGCCATCGCACCGTTCGGCACAACCCGCAGCAGAACGGTGTAGCCGAGAGAATGAATCAGACACTTTTGGCGAAAGCAAGGTGCATGCTTTCGAATGCAGGTCTTTCTAGAGGTTTCTGGGGAGATGCAGTTTCCATGGCATGCTATCTCATAAATCGGAGCCCGCACACAGGTATAGGATGCAAGATTCCTATGGAAGTCTGATCCGGTAATGCAGTGGATTACTCAGATTTGAGAGTTTTTGGTTGTGTTGCCTATTATCACGTTGATGATGGCAAACTAGAACCAAGAGCTAAGAAGGGAGTATTCATGGGTCTCGGAACGGGTGTGAAAGGATACAAGATATGGGCAGACAACAAGATTATACTGAGCAGAAGTGTAGTCTTTGATGAGTCTCATATGTTGAAAAACTCCGTGGACGTGGAGTTTGGGGATGCAAAGAAGAAGGTGGAGGGAGAGTCGGATCCTATTGATCCTAAGGATTCCGAAGAGGAACAAGCAGAAGAGTCTGATAGTGAGGATGCGTCTACACCAGAGGAACCGGTTCATCAAAGTATTGCTGAAGGAAGATCAAGGAGAGTCATAAAGCCTCCGGCGAGATACAGAGATGATGGTATGGTGGGATATGCATTACAGGTAGCGGAAGAGGTAGAGGACGAGCCATCCTCCTACAATGCCGCTATATCTAGTTCTTAGTCAGCACAATGGATTGTCGCGATGGGAGAAGAGAATGGAGTCTCTTAGCAAGAACTCGACTTGGGAGCTTGTTAAATTGCCAGTGGGAAGGAAGATAGTCCGCTGCAAGTGGGTTTTCAGAAGAAAGGAAGGAACTACATCTGGAGAGGGCGTCAAGTATAAGGCAAAGCTAGTTGCAAGTGGGTTCAGTCAGAAAGAGGGAGTTGACTACAACGAGATCTTCTCACCGGTGGTCACACATACTTCTATCCGGGTGTTACTAGCTTTAGTAGCACACCACAACCTAGAGATTGAGCAATTGGATGTCAAGACAGCTTTCCTGCACGGAGAGTTGGAGGAGGAAATATACATGAGCCAACCGGAGGGGTTCCAAGTTCCCGGAAAAGAGAACCACGTGTGCAAGCTGAAGAGATCTCTCTACGGACTTAAGCAGTCGCCGAGGCAATGGTACAAGAGGTTTGACAGCTTCATGTTGAAGATTGGTTACCACAAGTGCGAGTATGATTGCTGCGTGTATCACAAAGAGTTGCATAGTGGATCACGTATCTACCTAGTTCTATATGTGGATGATATTTTGATTGCAACTCGAAATATCAAGGACATTAGAGAACTGAAGATGTCCCTTAGTGCGGAATTCGAGATGAAGGATCTGGGAGCTGCTCGAAAGATATTGGGAGTTGAGATCTATAGAGATAGGAAGAAGAAGAAGAAGCTTTTCTTGTCACAGCAGGGATACATCAAGAAGGTCTTGGCAAGATTCGGGATGTTATCAGCTAAAGCTATAGATACTCCTATGGCAACTAACAGAAAGCTAGGAATGTACACCGTTCAGTCCGAGGAGGAGAAGGAGTACATGTCCAAGATTCCATATGCTAGCGCAGTTGGAAGTCTCATGTATGCTATGGTATGTACTCGACCGGACATAGCATTCGCTGTTAGTGTGGTTAGTCGTTTTATGGCTCATCCAGGTAGGGACCATTGGCAGGCGGTGAAGCGGATATTCAGGTACCTTAAGGGTACGTCAGACATTGGCCTATGCTATGGGTCACATGAAAACATCTTGGTAGCTGGTTTCTAGGATGCGGACTAAGCAGGGGATATTGACAGTAGAAGATCAATGACAGGCTACGTATTTGCTCTGGGAGCATCTGTTGTGAGTTGGAAGGCGACGCTACAGCCGACGGTGACTTTGTCCACCACGGAGGCGGAGTATATGGCTCTAACGGAAGCAGCAAAGGAGGCAATTTGTCTTAAGGGAATGGTCAATGATCTAGGGCTACTTCAAGATTAGGCGATAGTCTACTGTGATAGCTTCAGTGCGATTTGCTTGACTAAGGACCAGGTTCATCATGAAAGGACCAAGCATATCGACGTCAGGTATCATTTTCGGAGAAACGAGAGCAGGATTAAGGTGATGAAGGTGGGGACTGCTGACAACCCCGCGGATATGTTCACCAAGCCGGTTCCGGAGAGCAAGTTCCAGCATTGTCTGGAATTGCTCAAGTTCCAGCAAGCCAGTGAGGCCCTTAGGGTCCATGTCGGACCCGGTGGGGGTCCAGTGAGTCTCTGTGACGAGAGACAATTGGGAGCGGAGAAGACGTAGCTTTGTTTACGAGAAGAGGAGCAGCTGCTGTTGACAAGAGAATTCAAGTCAAGGTGGAGATTTGTTGAGGAGGTGCCTTGAATGTGTTGAATTAGTCAAAGGCGGTGGAATAATGAGGTAGCAATTGTTAGGAATTGTTTCCATATCAAAGATGGAAACTTATGGACAGCAAGTTTGTTTCCAATTTAGTTTTGGAAACCTTTGGCCTGTGGATTTCCTCTAGGGTACTATATAAAGAAGCTAGTAGTCTCTCTACTAGGTATGCAAAAACATTGTTGTAGTCTTGTTCCTCTTAAGTGAATAAAGAGTGCTTTTCCGCCGTGGAGGTAGTTAGCAAATATTTTGCTAGCGAACCACGTAAAATACTCGTGTTCTTCTTTATTCGTTCATTGTTCGTGACGTGGTTTGTCATAACAATCATCAACCCAATTTCACCCTCACCACTGAGATGTTTTGTTGCTCTACCCTGTTGCGTGTCTTGTTTACAGATAATTGACTCCATGATCAGATTAAGCTATTCATGAATAATTTAAGTACCTACTCTATGATTAAATTTGTTGGCATACCTTATTCCTGGTATCAATAATATAAGTGCATCTGTTAGCATACCTTATTCCTGGTATCGATAATATATAAGTACTCTGCTACCCAATTCTTGCTATTAACACTATTTTAAGGCTTAATTGCTGACTGCATGCAGAAAAGTCAGTAAGTACAACAGCCAATTAAAATTTTATCTACGCCTACTCTATTTTAATATCTGTTAGCGTACCACCCCACTATTTCATACTACTAGTCGGCGCACTCTTAATTTGACAAATTTCACCTCAACGAATAGATTTTTGGCATCTGAAACAGATCCAAGTATGAGAAACACCATCACCCTTACACCTGCTACCACCAACCAGCTCCACCAACTCATGTCTTCTTCATGGCTTTTAGCGCACCTCTATTAAATCGACACATCACCTCCACCAAAACACTTGTACGTAGAAGATAACGGCAACCTGGAGTCCTGGACCTACATTCAGCATGATCATCAATCGAATAACAAGTCACTTTCCTCTCTATTTACCACAATATATTGAAGCCCGAAAGCTTCTCGATTTCACACTCAGTCCTCACCACCGAGATGTTTTGTTGCTCTCCTCTGCCACAAATCGTCGGATGTGTTCAGTAGCCTACTTTTGTTTTGTGTCTTTTTCTAGTGCTTCTGTTGCTTGCCACTCTGGTTTACAAAAATGGACTCCATATTCCGGATTAGCTATTCATGAATAATATAATACCTACTGTATAATTAAAACTGTTGGTATACCTTATTCCTGGTATCACTGATGTAAGTACATCTGTTAGCATACCTTATTCCTGGTATCAACAATATAGAGGTACTCTGCTGCCCGACTCTTGGTGTCAAAAATATTTTAAATACAGTAAATCTGCAATAAGATGAAGATCAAACCTAAACAGATGCCCAGATAAATGAGAAATCACACACACACAAAAATAAAAAATAAAGAAAAATTTACTAATAAGAGCAGAAAGTAAGACACCTTATTCCTTCAACAATGGAGGAGACTATTATCAGCCCTCTGCGAGAATAGGTACAGCCATCCCATGCTCGATTGCCATTGCTTAACAAGTGGAGACTTCATTATGCACTCCGCAATGCAGTTCCTACATGATTTTCAGCCACCTCATCTGAAGCCCTCACTGGAGATTGAAAGGGTTTTTCGTTAAAATGATGCTGCAAACAATAATCTATATATCTATAAATATATATAAAAGCAAGGGAAATGGCTTCTCTTTACGCCACATAGGATTTAAAAAATGACTCATTGTTTGTCATTTGTCATATTTTTCTTCCATGTGGCATCTACATGTCAAATGTGTGCCAATAAAACTTTGCCAACTCAGATAAGGTTACATGTAATGTTTTGAGAATCTAAATTTTGACTTATAAGTGCATTGGAGATGACAACATTAACCTAACTTTTGATTTCTCAATGTAATATTTTCATTATTTTGATTATTAGCAGAATTGTAGAAGAAGTGTTGATCAAGTGTTGAAGCTAAAAGAATGTTGCTGTTTTTCAAGACAAAAATCAAAGTCTTGTGCAAAATTCACAAGAAATGTCAAAAGGGGTATTCATGCCCTTTTCCAAAACTTGTCAAAACCCAGAAATATGTCTTCATGTCTTTTTTGCCATTTCTTGAAGTTCTGTGTCTATTTTGAAACCTCATTAGACTTGCTCGTAATAGAGATCAAATGATCTGGGCCTTAGTGTAAATTCTCACAAGCCATGAACGGCTGTGATGAGATCTCATGATCCAACGGTCTAAAATAAGACCGTTGGTTTTCTGGGTATATAACCCTGCTGCAGTAGCTAGGGTTTGTTGTTCTTCCCCTTTCTTCGTTTCCGGAAAAATGTAAAGACACTCTGTCAAAATCGTTTCTGAAACTCAATGAAATTGTTCTATCTTTGATTTGCTTGTTTGATCTTTTCTGGAATCCTTCGATTCCTTTCATGGTATCAAAGCTATGGCTCTCTCTACAAACCAGTCACAGGGGTCTTCAAACCCTTTTTATCTTCTCTCTCAAGTTCATAACCTCGTCCCCTTCAAGCTAGATAACACAAACTATGTTATCTGGCGATATCAAATCTCCAATCTTCCCAAAACACAACTATTTGGCTATGTTGATGGATCTAGGGTTTGTCCCTCCGAATTCCTGGTTGATGGTGATGGAATCGTGACGTTCAATCGAAACCCAGAATATGATGCATGGGTCACTCAGGATCAGATTGTCCTCTCTCTGCTCACAGCAACTCTCTCTCAAGAAGCTTTGGTCCAGGTAGTGGGTAAGTCTTTCTCTCGAGACGTTTGGGTTTCACTGGAGAACAGGTATTCCTCTCTCACTAGATCTAATATTATTCAACTAATATCTGAGTTGCAAACGATTAGAAAGAAATCAGATACTATTGATGTCTATATGCAAAAGTTGAAAACCCTAAGAGATAAACTGTCTTTTGCTATGGTGAATACTGATGATCAAGATATGATTCTGTATGCTCTACATGGTCTTCCTCCTGAGTATAATTCTTTTAGATCTGGTGTGAGAGTCACTATGTCTGTTTCACCTGATAAAATTAATTATGAAGAGTTGCATGTTCTGTTAAAGGCTGAAGAACAAATGATTGAGTCTCAATCCATCTTGGGAAATGAATTAACTGGGTCTGCTGCTTATGTATCTAACATGTTTAATGGTGGAAGAGGAAAAAGAAATGGGTATGATAACAACAAGAATCAAGGAAATGGTTATGGTAGAGGTCAAGGAAACAACTATAATGATCAAAACTCTAAGTTCAATCAAGTCTCTGGTTATTAAAGTCAAAATTCAAGTCAAGACCCTAATTATCAAGGTCAAACTTATACCCACAACTACCCCTCTGGAAGAGGAAACACTAATGGGGGAAGAATTCATGACTCCTCTAGAGGTGGTAGAGGGTATAACAGAGGGGGAAGTCAATCTAAGAACAAGGGTCCTAGCTTTGATAGCAATGGAAACCCTATCAATTGCCAAATTTGTGGTATGGACTACCACTCTGCTGTTGACTGTTGGCATAGATTGGACTTTGCTTACCAAGGTAAGAAACCTCTACCTCAGTTGTCTGCTATGACAGATGTTGCTGCTCCTACTAGCATTGAAAGAATTGATTTGAGGTTGATAAATCTTATCATGGATATAGATATTATGTATTGTTTGTGGATGATTATTCTAAGTTTACATGGATCTTTCCTCTGCATCATAAATCAGAAGTTGCAATAATTTTTCCAAAGTTCAAACTTGAAATTGAAAAACAATTAAACTCTCCAATCAAGATTTTAAGATCTGATGGAGGTGGTGAATATATGTCATACACTTTTTAAACTTTCTTGCATTCTCAAGGCATTGTTCATCAAAAATCATGTCCTTACACACCACAACAAAATGGTGTAGCTGAAAGGAAACATAGACACATAGTAGAAACTGCTGTGACTTTACTTGTTCATGCTAAACTGCCTAAGTATTTTTGGTATCATGCTTTTAGTGCTGCTGTTTATTTGATTAACTATATGCCAAGCAAAAACACTCAAAACAAATCTCCTTGGGAGTTACTTTATAATACTAAACCTGATTATAATAAACTTAAAGTTTTTGGATGTGCATGTTATCCTTACCTGAGACATTACAACAACTCCAAATTGGATCCAAAAACTAAACAATGTGTGTTTCTGGGTTATGCTCTTGATTATAAAGGATATGTTTGCTTTGAAAAAGAATCTCAAAAGTTCTTTATTAGTAGAGATGTTATATTTGATTAGAACACTTTTCCATTTGATAAAAATTGCTCAAATTATGTGCCTGATAACTCAAATTCTTCTGACACATTGCACATTGGTGATATTCCTATTTCTTTGCCTTATGATTATATGTCCTATGCTTCTGTTCCATCTTCTCACATTATTAATGATGGTCCTGGTTCAGGTGTTTCTGATGAGAACAATACTACACAAGATCATATGCCACATTCTGAACATGATACCTCCATGATCTTACCATATATCACTGATGAGAACAGATCACAACACACAGATGAGAACAGATATGACACTTCTGCTGGAGACTCTCAGACTCAGGATGTTCCTCACACACAGTCTCAGCAGCCTACTTCAAATGATGATCACAACACTGATGATCAACCTACAAACAGTATTGGCATGGCAGATACTGATGTGGAAAGGTATCATCCAGCTGGGAGTCACCCCATGCAGACAAGGAGCAAGTCTGGAATTTTTAAGAGAAAGACATTTGGGTTCAATGCTATAACTGGTAACTCTGATATCTCTCCTTTATTAAATGATCCAACTTGCTTCACAGAGGCTAGAAAACACTCTCAGTGGCTAAAAGCAATGACTGAAGAGTTCTCTAGCCTCATACAACAAAACACTTGGACTTTAGTTCCAAGACCCTACAATGCAAACATTGTAGGGAACAAATGGGTTTTTAGAACCAAATACAACCCTGATGGTTCAATCTCTAGACATAAAGCTAGATTAGTGGCTAAGGGGTTTAGTCAAACCCCTGGCATTGACTTTGAAGATACTTTTAGTCCTGTGGTCAAACATGCTACTGTTAAAACAATTTTGTCTTTGGCAGCCACATTTAATTGGTCTCTTCATCAGTTAGATGTCAAAAATGCATTTCTTCATGGCTACCTCAAAGAAACTATTTATATGCAACAACCTCCTGGATTCAAAAATTCTCAATTCCCTGATTATGTGTGTATGCTTAACAAAGCCTCTCAAACAAGCTCCCAGAGCTTGGTTTCAGAGATTTACAGAATTCATTTTATCTCTTGGCTTCACACAATCAAAGGCTGACACTTCCATGTTTGTTAGACACAATTCTAGTTCTTCTGTAATTACTGTATTGCTTTTGTATGTTGATGACATCATTCTCACTGGTAATGATTCTGATTATACTGCTCAACTTATTTCAAAATTGAAAAGTGAATTTAATATGAATGATCTGGGTCCTTTGACTTATTTTCTGGGCTTACAAATTGACAGAAGTAAACATGGTATATTTGTGCATCAATCTAAATATGTGAATGATTTACTTAACAGATTTAATATGCATAACTGCACTCCTTGTCTTACTCCTACCACATCTGGAGTAAAATACACTTTTAATGATGGTGAATTGTTATCTGATCCTACTCCATTTAGACAATTACTTGGTTCTCTGCAATATTTGTTTTTACCAGACCTGATATCTGCTTTGCTGTTAATTACTTGTGTCAATTTATGCATTGTCCTACTACACAACATATGTTAGGTGCCAAAAGAATTCTTAGGTATCTAAGAGGCACAACAAATGATGGCATTTTATACAAGCTAGGTGAATTAAATTTCTGTGCTTTTTCTGATGCAGATTGGGCTGGTAACCCATCTGACAGAAGAAGCACAACTGATTTTGTCTTATTTTTAGGCAACAACCCAATTCACTGGGCTGCAAAGAAACAGGCAACTGTCTCTAGATCTTCCTCTAAGGCAGAATATGGAGTTTTGGCAACAACTGCTGCAGAAATAACTTGGTTTCAATATTTGTTTCAAGATTTGCATATCTTTTTAAAACAACCTCCAATTCTTTTTTGTGATAATGAGTCTGCAATTCACATGACTGCAAATCCTATTATGCATTCCAAAACTAAGCACATAGAATTAGATTATCATTTTATTAGAGAAAAAGTGTTGAGAAAAACAGTTACTGGTGGATTTTGTGTATTCTGCAGATCAGCTAGGAGATTTATTCACCAAGGGTTTAGCTGCTGCTGCTTTTGGCTATTTGAAGTCCAAGTTAATGGTCTCTTCAGCACCATTAACTTGAGGGAGGGTATTAGCATAATTGAAGAAGAAGTGTTGATCAAGTGTTGAAGCTAAAAGAATGTTGCTGTTTTTCAAGACAAAAATCAAAGTCTTGTGCAAAATTCACAAGAAATGTCAAAAGGGGTATTTATGCCTTTTTCCAAAACTTGTCAAAACCCAAAAATATGTCTTCATGTCTTTTTTGCCATTTCTTGAAGTTCTGTGTCTATTTTGAAACCTCATTAGACTTGCTTGTAATAGAGATCAAATGATCTGGGCCTTAGTGTAAATTCTCACAAGCCATGAACGGCTGTGATGAGATCTCATGATCCAACGGTCTAAAATAAGACCGTTGGTTTTCTGGGTATATAACCCTGCTGCAGTAGCTAGGGTTTGTTGTTCTTCCCCTTTCTTCGTTTCCGGAAAAATGTAAAGACACTCTGTCAAAATCGTTTCTGAAACTCAATGAAATTGTTCTATCTTTGATTTGCTTGTTTGATCTTTTCTGGAATCCTTCGATTCCTTTCATTGATTACATGTATCTGAAGAAATTTCTCTTTCCCACAATTGAAATACAATGAATCTTAGTTTAGATATGCTCCAAATTTTCCCAGAAACATAGGTAGCCCCCTCATCTACTTTTCTTAGTTAAAAGAAACAAACACAAATCATCTTCATGGAAAACTACTACTGCCACTAATATTCAACAGCTTTGACTACCTTCCATCTTCCTTCAACAGTCTGCCTTATGCAACAATAAGCATATTTTCCACTTTTCCCCTTTCGATCTCTGATTGAATGTTTTCTTAGCTTCCAGTTCTTGGTAGACTCCAGATGATACAAAGGAATCAATATCATGGCAAATAAGTTGGTATCATTCTCGCCACTCTATACACATCTTAGATATTCACTCTGTAATTGCTAACAAAACCATTTTGGTCATACAACTATTTTTGTTCAAGTCTAATATTTATCTACATTTTATTTTTTTCCGAAAGATATGTAAATATATTCATCTTCTACATTGTCTGAAGATTGTTTTGCATGATGCAAACAAGACCGAAAACTAATGCACGTATTGTTTTTTAGGTAAATGTACAGGGTGTTTTGTGTTAGAAAATTGTTCGTAAATTACACTCCAGTCAATTAATTAGGTAGAACTAACGCCTAAATGAACCTTCCAATTTTATAAATTGAACACCAAAGTCTTGATTCCATTGTCAAAATATATATTCTCAAAGGTGAAAGCTCAAATGATACTTTGATTTGATATATGTGATCTACAAGCGCTCTGAAGATCAGAAAAGTCATAGTTACGCAAATGATCACTAGGATTTACGAAAGAACCCAAGCTAAATCGACTTCTATATGTGAATTTCTGAACTTATAAGTTGTTTTGTTTCCGACTTATACACTGATTTTTTCTATTCAAACTAATAACTTCTTACGGTAAAGTGGAGTACAAAGAATGTTTGGTGTTGCCAACTTCGGCTTTTGAATTGTCTTGCAACTTAAGGGTTTAAATGTCTTAAGACATTGATCTTTGCTTGAAGTAAAAATGTTAAATTATGCAATTTTCATATCTTATTTTCGTAAATTTTTCTCACACCAATAAAAAATCTAACATATTATCAAAATTTTGCAGCCCCTGAGAGCTTCTTTATCTCCAGTGCAACCCAAAGCAAGAGATAGTTGGTGATATATACAATCAAATGTGTTCAACTAAAACTACTATTGCCACTAAGATTCAACAGGTTCCACTACCTTCCATCTTCCTTCAATAATCTACCTCATGCAACAATAGACATATTTTTTCATTTTTTTCCCTTTCTATCTGTGATTGAATGTTTTCATAGCTTCCAGTTCTTGGTGGAACTTCAGATGATACAAAGCGATCAATATCATGGCAAATAAGGTGGTACGTTTAATTTTACTCGGTAATACCTTTACCTGCTTCTATCATTCCCGCCACTTCCTTTATGTAAATATACTATATACATCTTAGACATTCACTCTGTAATTACTAACAAAACCATTTTGGTCCAAGAACTATTTATGTTCGAGACTAATATTTATATACATCTGATTTGTTTCCATAAGATATATACAACTATTCATCTTCTAAATTGTCTACATATTGTTTTAGATGATGCAAACGAGACCAAAAACTAATGCATATTGGTTTTTAGAGGTAAATGTACATAGTGTTTTGTGTTAGCAAATTGTTCGTAAATGATACTCCAGTCAATTAATTACGTAGAACTAACGCCGAAATAGACCTTCCAATTTTAATAATTGAACACCGAGGTCTTGCTTCTACTATCAAAATATATTCTCAAAGCTGAAAGCTGAAATGATACTTCAATTTGATATATGTGATCTACAAGCACTCTTAAGATCAAAAAAGCCATAGTTACCCAAATGATCACTAGGGTTTATGAAAGAATCCAAGCTAAATCGACTTACAGGTTCTCATGAACTTATAAGTTGTTTTGTTTCCGACTTATAAATTGATTTTTTCTATTCAAACTATTAACTTATTACGGTAAAGTGGAGAACGAAGAATGTTGGGTGTTTCCAACTTCGGCTTTTGAATTTTCTTTCAACTTAAGCGTCTACATGTTGTAAGACATTGATCTTTGCTTGAAGTAAAAAAGTTAATACATGCAATTTTTATATCTTATTTTCTTAAATTTTTCACTCACCAATAAAAAGTCAACATATATGATCAAAATTTTGTAGCCACTGAATTGCCAATTGCAGGATGTTAGAGCTTCTTTATCTCCAGTGCAACCCAAAGCAAGAGATGGTTGGTGAAATATACCATCAAATGTGTTCAACTAAAACTGGAGCCAAATTTGGATTTCTAAGAATAAATAAACAAGAGATTGTAAAATAAAAAACCTCGCAAAAGAACAAATGACTAATATTTATACCACGTACAGTAGCACTTAATGCAAAAAGCTTTTCAGTCAATGTGCCATAAACTTCTTAATCAATTTTGTATAAAAGTTTTAAAATATAACTATATTTCCTCTAAACTGCTTAATCAATCCATCATTCATGCCATGCTCTATTAGACACACAAATGGTAGAGGGGATATATTTAACTGATCCACAAACATATTTTATTTTGACTATGTATTTTGAATTATTATAATTTTTTTCGATAGCATCGATTATTATAATTGAAAGTAAAATTACCACATAAGAAATCAGAATGATTTGTCAATTGTGATATGCACGAAAAGAGAAGGCAAGAGATATGTCAATGAATGTATCCCTCTACTCTACTAATACTAACTTAATTCAAATAGAAGTATTTAAGGAGACTGATATTTTTTTCTTAATAAGTCCTCACAGTGCTCATACCACCTGAGTTTTTATGGATCTTCAAATATTCAATTCACACGATGATATCATCCCTTCAATAATTGTTACATACTTTATGATGTGAAAATTAATAATACCTCACTGATTCATTGTCCTACCAAATGTTTTTCAACTTTTGACAATCATTAAGTATAATTTTATTGATGTAATCCCGCGCCATGGCGCGGGCGGGCTAACGACTAGTATGAATAACAAAGGAATCTGTCCAAGGAATAATAGTTACAGGTGACTACTGAAGATGCAAATCATGGGACCATCTATCAATATGTGCAAGGAATCTCAATGCTCACCAACATAGACATCAACATTAAAATCATGCAGTAATATAAATGCCTTCAAAGCGGATAAGCTCTCAGTAATACCTGTCAATGTTCCTTGCCAAAGTATTTCCCTATTTTCCGTATCAAACATTGTCTCCTCATTTTATTTCACTGTAAATAAGGGCAGAGCCAGTTCACTTGTACCCTGGTTTGAAGATTTTAGTTCAATAGTGCCCTTGTGTACAAATTGCATAGGACACATCCTTAAAAACTTTACCAAACTAATACTTGAGTACTGTGTTTGGGCCTAAATATTCTGGACATAACAAAAACTAGAGTATGGAAAATTGTTTTGTAATCTAGGGCTCCAGGCTCATCATGTGTATGTAACAAATCTTGAGAAATAATGGTACAATGGGAGATTAGGCGTATTTGTATTATCTTATTTACAAAGAACTGTGGCCTGGCTCTTCTATGGCTCTGTCACTGAGTCAATTAACACCATAACTGGTGCTCCCTTTGGTTGAGAGGATCATCCAGTATTAAGTATTAACCTTGATAGAGATATAAATATAAAAATCTGACAACAGAAATAACCGCCCCCACAAAGTTTCAATATTGCTAGCACTCTCTATAACCACATGTCAAACAAAGCCTACCAATCATATCTAGTGTCCTAACTTCAGACCCCCTTCTTAATCTCGCTGACAGTTGACACAAACATTCATGGTATTACGTTACCAAAATATATCAGCGAAATTTCCCTTTTTGGCTATCAGGAAACTAGAGTGAAAATTGACAAGAAACGGGAAGGCCAGATAACAAGGTGGCCACCCACATTGAGCTCAAATATTTGATTGACAGAGCAGTAGCCTCATAGGTAAGAACCCAATCCAATGCCTCTAAAGTGACCCCCAATTTTTCCGCTCAAGTCCCTTGAAAACATACTACGATTCACTAAAATAGGCCATAAGGAACCTGGTGATAAAGGATGCCCCTGAGAATTTATCAAAAGAGGCCATAGGAAAGCGCATTGTGATCTGTTGACAAAAGTCGAAAATCTCTGACCATAAGCTATTTTACTACACATGTAACATGTTGTAAGCCTGAAAACCGCGACAGAGGTGCTGCGTCAAAAACATTGATTTCTGAAACTAAACATCTCACAGTCTGGACATTGATAGGCCCATTGTGTGCTCCGATCAATCTCTTCCTGGCAAATCTTACAGATCTTGGAGCCAGGGTACTCAAAGTCCAGATGAAGTTGGTGACGATGAGCAGGAGAGTCGAAATACCGAGGTACATTTGTACATTCAGGATGTATGCATTTGTAATAGAAATATATGTTGTTTTTTGAGCGGATCTTTTAATCTGGGTGCAAACAGAACACTGTAAACCACCATCATCAGCCTTTGTAGAGATGTAAGGTTGAACTGGATGTTGATGAAATGAGTGTTTAGCTTCGTTTGGTCTTCTCGTTGCGCATCTGATGCCTACCCTTTGTGTGCAATCGGAACAGAAGTACGCGAAGCGGTAGCAAAACTTATCGCACTCAAAACACGTTTTTCTCTTACGATTGATGCATTCCTTGAGATGTAGGTCCCCATCACAGGAGCCGTAATCGTGCAACCGCTTGATGGTGGTGGGCAGATGAGCACAAGCATGGTGGAGACAAAAGAGAGGGCAATCTTCTTCGCAACGGTAGTACGCAACTCCTGATCCGATCTTCTCCGTACATCCATAGCAACGAAGAATGGATCTATTGCCATCTTCTGTTTCGAACAATGTCAACGGATGCTTATGGCTGAAATGTTCAATCTTCTCCTGCGGCTGCAGCTTCTGGTTCGCCATTTTATCGCTCCGGCTGCTGTTAGTGTTGAATGAAAGTTTGAGAAGATCTGAAAACGACTTGACTGGGTAAATGTATGATGACCTTCTGAGTTCTGCCAGGCTATCTCTTCACGGATCCTTTTAATGTTCTGTATAAAATAGAATATAATTATTACTATCAAGTACAACTCAGGCACTAGGGTGCCTTTCCAGAGCTAACAAAGCCAAGACCTGTTCTTCTCAATACTCTGGCCATGCGATTAGTCCGTCTTTTGTAGATCTCTAAACATAGTTGTTTTTGGGTGAATTAACTACTACAAAAGACTTTGGGTTCTCTAGCGACACACACTATACAAAAGTCAGAGAGTACGACAATCAATTAAAATAATAACAACATTTCTAGTTAAATTACACTAAACTGCTCTTCATCAATTAAATTAATAACAGCATATTTCAAAACAATCAACCTGACTTTGAGCCCGGTTTCGAGAGAGCTCACTTGGCAACATACGACACCCAACTCATATTTGGAAATTACGTACTATGGTGATCATTTCGATACCTCACCCGTCAAAAACTATTATGGACGAATGATCAAATTAAGCACTCAATACGAGTCCTTCATCAGGTTTTGAGAGGAAAGTTGGGTGAATAACTACAGCGAGGTTGAGGAGGAGGACCTAGCTAAGGTCCGAACCACCACGCTCGCGCGCACCCTCCGGCCGGCTCGGCACAGGCCGTGGCGAGGTGTTGGTTGTTGGCTTAGATGGTGTGAGCTATAGTTTGTCTGCTTGGTATAACTTTGAAGTCTCTTGTACATGTTTCTGGGTAATACAAATAGCATCTGGTATTCCATTGAGGTTTTCTGGTCCACATCGATGGCTTATTATTAACATGCCAAACACAGTCTTGGTTTATAAGCCAAGCACACAGAAATAATACTCGTGAAGATTGCCATAAGATTAAATACGCCAAGTGCTAAAGTGATATCAGAAAATACGCATCCTTCCCCTCCAGGATTCAGGCAAGTCCAGGTTCCAAATGTGGGCTTGCCAGCCTGATGCGCCAATCTTGATAGGCTGGCCATTTCTATCCAAACCTGAGACCTCAACTTCCAGATAGCTCTGTATCCATCAACACTGTACACAATCTCCATTTTACTTTGTGTAAGAATATAACACAGGTATTTCATTGAGCTTTTCAAAACATTAATGTGGCATGTGTAACAATTGAAACTAACAAAGCCCTCTAAATATCTTTTGTTTCCTTCCCTTTCCCTACCCTCAGACACCCTTCTTAATCTGGCAGACAGTTGATGTTATAACCAATGTATCAAGAAGAACGTTGTAAACGAAACGAATAAGAACGTACAACAAATTACATGGTTCATTGAAACTAGCAACATCCACGGCCAAACGAAACCAATTTATTGATAGAGACGACCAATTACAAGCCACTGCACGGTGCCCAACCACACACACCAAGTTAGCCACGACCCAGGACACATATATAGACCTAGGATACTAACTTATGCCCAAAGCAATCCTAAAACATTGCCAAAACACAACAAGCAAACATTCCAAACGCACCAGCCCCCGACCTGGAGCTGGTCGTAACTCGTACGACCCAATGTTGCTGCCGCTTCTTGCTTCCTCCTCTTGCCTTGCTACGTTGCTTGTTGTCTCGCCAATCTTCCTATCTAGTGTTTGAATTACCCCAAATGCTGACACAAACATTCATGGTATTTGCGTTCCCAGGAAAATCAGTGAAATTTCCCTTTTCTAGAAATCAGGAAACCAGAGTGAAAATTGACAAGAAAGAGGAAGGACACATAACAAGGAGGTCACCTTTTACACAGTATTTGGATCATCACTTTTGAAAGACATTTCCTGTTCTGTTAATCCTTTTCAAACTCTCTAGAATTCCACCGAGCACAAATGTTTGATTAGACATTGAATAAACTCGGAGGTAAGAATCCTAGGATAATCATCACTTCCATAGACTAATTAACATCCCAAATTTTTCACTCAAGCCCATTGGGAATAATCTATATACTGGTGATAAAGGATGCTCTGGGGAATTCATCGACCGTACTCTGACCTGTTGACCAAAAGTGAAAATCTCTAACCATAGGTTTTTTTTACTATACAAGTTGTAAGCCTGAATACTGCGTCGAAAACATGGATTTACTGAATCCATTCAAATCAAAACTTGATCACAAGTATCACACTATTCCTTTGATTGTTAAAGCACTAAATGTGGTATTTCACTTCAGTACAAACAAAGCTCCTTGGAAACGTACCACTACAACAATCCTATACAACCTCTTCTGAACAAAGCATTTCCTAAGGAATACATGCTCTTTTAAACAATGAATCTCAAATTCCAATTCATCATCATGTTGTCTGTAAAATAGGCAATAAAGATGATAACCGCCCCCAAAAGAAAATCAAAAAGCGAGTTCTATGAGCTCTTGCTGCCTGCTCTTGATCCGGGGTAATACCTAAAATCTGGTGTCTTTTATCTGTATCTGGGGTAATAGCTAGCAAACCCATTGAACCATGATTGATTGCAAGATATTACAAACACCCAAGGACTCCAAACTGTACCAGCGTAAACTAGTAAAAAATACTAGCTGTGATAGCTTGCACTCTATTCGCCTTCAACTCGCGAATAAATCTATTCTTATTTGGTCAATATGATAGAATCTCATCAAAGTGGGAAAATTCTGTTGCAGATTTCATATGAAATTGAAGGCCAATTAAGTTGTTAGATCACATCCATTCGTTGAAGAGAAGGCTTGCAATCATGAAATCAGTCAACGATTCATTCATTATCTTAAACAGAATTGAAAATGAAAACTGAACGATTCAAGCGTTGTTATTCAAACAAATCCAGAAATATAACTGATGTAGAATTGATAAGTAACTTAGGATGCAACTGCTTCCCCACACAACTAGAAATATGAGCTTCAACCACAGGTCACCTATGTTTATCAACTATCAACGGTAATATAGCACACGATCACAAATCTAAACTAAACTAAAATGGCCAGAATAGCACCTGATCCATGTGTTGTCCCTCAATGTTTGAGAAGAAACTTGCTAAGTCTCAAGCTCATCCTCGGAGATGCATGTCAGGTGAACCATAAACTCGTCATCGTTGTCGTCTTGAAAGGCAAACCCGTGGCCATATGTCTCTTTCTGCTCACAAATAATGCACTTGGGAAGGAATTCTCTTGGTGGAACCAAGAAGACAGATCGACGGCCAAGATCAAATCTGTAGTAGGGCTCAAACTGAACATAAGCTTTCCAGATACATCTAGCATGAATAGATTGGTCGCAGCGCACACAGTGATAGAAATACTTGGGAATTACGTCTTCCTCACAAATCTCACACACATATTCTTCGACACCTTCAATTGCTGAATATGTTAATGAAAAACCATGGTCATCATATCTGTTCTTGATTTTTTTTGGCAAGAGACAACAATACGTGTCGATAGTGAAAGCACAAGTGGTACATTTAAATCCACGGCCAAAAAAAGATTGGTCATGCATGACACCAAGTAGAGGAATGCATAAAGGTGCTCTCGAGAACATGAGGGTGATCTTCATGCTTGATGTAGCGAGGTAAATCAACACCAGTGACCTCCATGGTCAATGTGTAGTTATAGAAACTGAAAGTGATCCCACTGTAATCCTTTCCATTGACGCGGAAGGTTGGCCATGGTGCTGAACCTCGTATAAGATTCATGAAGGAAGAAGTGATATCAACAGCGTTAGATTCCAATTGGTCTGCAAATAGAATCATCTGGTGGCGATAATGCTTCGTCATCTTTCCATCTGTGAGTTTTTCCTCTAGTATTGGTTCACCATCAAATGGGAGGTCGACCACAACAGATGCATTGATGGTAACCCCATCCCCTTCCCTGAAATAAAACAACAATACCAACTACTTATGTTCGTTTTCATAGAAGAAGGAAAACACAATACAAAACTGCAGGACAATCATGGACAAGACTGAAGATTTGAATAGAGAAGAAAAAAACCTGCGGGGATTGGAGCATCATGGATATGAATGAAGTGTCTGCATTGCTTGCAATGGTAAGCCCATCTTTGGTCTTTCAAGGCTTTGGTGCAGATTCGGCAGTGTACAACCACTCTGGAGTACTCTTCAGGAATACTGCCGACGAGATGAAGCTCGTGTTGGTGCTCATAAGAAGATTTATCTTTTACCGCAGGTAGTGAAGCGCATTCGTGGTGTACCCAAAACTTGCAAGAAGTGCATTGGTAGGAGCTACCTTCATTATCTCTATCGCAAGCATGACATCTGAAAGGTCCCTTTGTAAGTGAAAGAAACAAGGGGTGCCTGTGAAAGTCTTTCTTCACTTTTTGTGTCTTCAGAGCACATTTGATATCTAGTTCAAACTCGCATTCAGAACAATGATAGGCGAAGCCATTCAAATCTTGGCGGCATTCGTCGCAACGCACAGATAGCTCTGTGAGGAGATTGAGAGGGCACTCTGGGTGCAATGGGTGTACAATTTCCGTGGGGAGGTTTGCACATAGTTTATGTAGCTGATACTTGCTGCAGTGTATACATGTGTAGTATGGAACGGATGAGATCTTCTCTCCACAGCAACGACAGTCTTGCGATATATAATGACCATTGCTACTACCGTCAAGAAGAGGAGCTTCTTCTCCTTCTTCTTCAACCAACGCCAGTGGGTGGTCATGGTCAAAATGTTTGAGGTCGCCTTTCCTGAAAGGTACAAAATCACTTTTATCATATTGCTATATGCTGAATTAAGCTAAACTAGCTAGGCGTAAAGGGCACATAGCTAGGGTATAATAGCTAGACAGTTAAGGTTCACAAAATAAAATGAACCAAAAATATTCAACTATGTTAAAAGAATGGGGAAGTAACTAACCAACCTGATGGTACTAGTCAAGCAACCGTCATAACCTGCGTGAATGTAGTAGTCATCGTCACAGTCTGGACATTGATAGGCCCATTGTGTGCTCCGATCTATCTCTTCCTGGCAAATCTTACAGATCTTTGAGCCAGGGTAGACAAAGTCCAGGAGCAATTCGTGAGGATGATGAGAAGGAGATTCGAAAGACGTAGGTACATGTGTACATTCAGTATGTACATTGAAATTGCAATAATTGCATCTGTAATACATATATGTGTGTCCACCTATAGGTCTTATAACATGCCGGCAAACAGAGCAAAGTGGTAAATCATTAGCTGCCACCTCTCGAGAGTAGTAAGGTTCAACTGGATGTTCATCATGAAATAAGTGTCTAGCTTCATTTGGTCCTCTGGTTGCACATTTGATGTCTATTCCGCGTCCGCAATCAGAACAGACGTATGCGAAGCGGTACCAATCTTCATAACAAACATTACAATGCTCGTACTCTTTGTTGGGGCGTTTCAGGAGGTGTAGGTCCCCTTCACAGGAGGCGTTATGGTACCTTCCCTTGATGGTGGGGGTAAGATGAGCACAACCATGGTGGAGACAGAAGGAAGGGCAATGTTCTTCACACCAGTAGTACAGAATTCCAGATCTGATCTTCTCTGTACATCCATAGCACCGAAGAAAGGATCTGTACTCAGACTTGCTCTCCTCTTCGTCTTCTGTTTCAACCAAAGTCAGAGGGTGCTTATGGCTGAAATGGTCTATCCTCTTCTGATGCTGCTGCTGCTGCTGGTTCGCCATCTTCTATCTCGGCTGCTGTCTTTGATGAATGAAAGTTGAAGAAGATCTCAAAACTGTGTGAATGTAAGATGATGATCTTTGTGATCCACCAAACTGTCCCTTTACGAATGTTTAAACATATATTTAGCACAAATTTCCAAACTATTACTAGAATAAAATGATCATATACTATCAGAGTTAATGGCGGAAGATAAGATAGAGGAGAGAGAAAGGATTTGGAAGAAGATAGTTGCAGAGATGAAGAAGAAGAAAATGGAATTGCAAAATCAGCAAAATTCAATTTAGAAATGAAAAATACAAAGCTTATATAAGCTTGGGGTCTAGATGCAAATAACCAAAGTTAACAACTAACTAAACCAGTCAGCTGCCAACTAGACTGTGATGACAACTATCAACCAATCAAAACACCCGAAAATGCTGACTGTGCTGAGGCTCATAACAGCTAGTAGGAAACGACATCGTTGGACTTAACATTTGAATCAAACGGATATAACATGATCTACGGCTCCTGAAGCACCGATAAATGGATCGGACGGCTACTGAACCTCCTCAGTTCATGTCATCAATTTGGTCTTGATTGCAGTTTAGTCCAGATCACTAATATCCCCCTCAAGTTGAGCAGGGGAGGGATCGCATGCCCAACTTGGAAACCAAGCTATGAAAGAGAGGACCTGGAAGAGACTTAGTGAGCAGATCAGCCAGCTGAGAAGAAGAAGAGACATGCTTGAGCTGAAGAACACCATTATGAACTAAGTCCCTGACAAGGTGACAATCTAAATCAATATGCTTTGTCTTATCATGAAAGACAGGATTCTGAGCAATGGCAATAGTTGAGCTGCTGTCACAAAGAATGGAGGGAAGACCAGCAAGAGATATATGCATTTCTGAGAAAAGAAGCAGCAACCACTGAATCTCACAAGAAGTGTGAGCCAAACTCCTGTATTCAGCTTCAGCTGAACTTCTGGAGACTACTTGCTGTTTCTTGGACCTCCAAGAAATAAGAGAAGCACCCAAATAAACCAAATAGCCTGAGGTAGATCTTCTGCTGTCTGGACAGCCACCCCAATCTGAATCACTGTAAGCAGTGAGGTGAAGAGAGAATGTAGAAGAAAAGAACAAACCATAACTCACTGTCCCTTTGAGATATCTCAGAACATGGTGCAAAGCAGTAAGATGAACAGTGGTGGGTGCAGAAACAAATTGACTGAGTTTGTGAACTGAGTAGCATAAATCAGGCCTGGAGTGACAAAGAAACAGAAGCTTGCCAATCAAAGTTCTGTAGTGACTAGCTTGTTCCACAGAAAGAGGATCACCATCATCTTTGCTTAATTGTGTATTGGCAACCAAAGGTGTAGAAGCTGGCTTGCAATTAACATAAGAACTGAACTTCAAAATCTCTAAGGCAAACCTTTGTTGATTCATATACAGGCCAGCTGAAGAAGTAGTGAACTCAAATCCCAGAAAATAATGCAAGCTACCCAGATCTTTGAGCTGAAAATTGCTATTGAGAGCTGAAGTAAGTAGATGAATGTCTTCTTTGTGAGAACCAACAACCAAAATATCATCAACATAGACCAAAACAGCTAGAAACCTTGCAGATAAGTTCTTGACAAACAAAGTGTAATCAGTCTTGCATTGATGAAAGCCCAGCTGAAGAAGAGTAGAACTAAATTTAGAAAACCACTGTCTAGAAGCTTGTTTAAGACCATATAATGCCTTTTGAAGTCTGCACACTGGTGTGGACAATGTAGAAGAAGATGCTGGAAGAACATAACCAGGAGGAAGCTGCATATAGACCTCTTCTAACAAATCTCCATGTAGAAATGCATTATTCACATCTAGTTGAACTAAAAACCAATTGTGCATAACAGCCAAGGCCACCAAACACTTAAGAGTAGGCAGCTTAGCAACTGGAGAGAAAGTCTCAAAATAATCAATACCTTCAGTTTGAGTGAAACCTTTGGCTACTAATCTGGCCTTATATCTGTCAAGAGACCCATCTGCCTTGTATTTAATCTTGAAAACCCATCTGCACCCAATAGCCTTGTGTGCAGAAGGCTGAGAAACAATAGACCAAGTGTGATTCTTTTCAAGAGCTGCAATTTCTTGTTGCATAGCAGCAACCCAAGCTGGATTAGATGCAGCTTCAGCATATTTGGTAGGTGCACAAACAGCAGTAACTTCAGAAAGAAAGGCTTGTGCAGTATAAGAGGTTGGTGGGACAAGAAAAGCACAAATGTCATATGAATAAACTGAAGCAGTTTTAGAGGGCTTGTTGAGGACATAATCTTGCAAATGTGAGGGTGGTTTAGTAAGTCTCCCTGATCTTCTGAGAGGTAAAGAAGGGGGTAAAGTGACTGGAATAGAGGCATGAGAGCCAGGAGAAGAAGAATCAGGAGATAAGTGTGTTGTTGGTGTGGGATCTAAAGAAGTATGAACATGTGCAAGAGGTGAATCAGTAGCTGATACTGGCAAGCAAAAATTGTCCAAGTAAGAGGAAGAAGGCTCAATTTGAGTCAGAAAAGGAAAGATTCCTTCTTCAAAGACAACATGTCTAGAGACCAGAAACACCTTGGTATCTAGGTTGTACAACTTGTATCCTTTAGTGCCAAACACATAACCCATAAAAACACACTTAGAAGCTCTGGGGTCAAACTTGGTTCTGCCTTGATGTAAAGTAGCAGCAAAAGCAAGACAACCAAAAACCCTGAGAAAATCATAATCTGGTGCTGCTCCAAACAGCAATTGAAATGGTGATTTGTTGTGCAACCTAGCACTAGGAGTCCTGTTGATCAGATAAGTTGCTGTCATCACACATTCACCCCAAAACCTAAGAGGCACTCCTGACTGAAACCTGAGAGATCTGGCAACATTAAGCAAATGCTGGTGTTTTCTCTCAACAACTGAGTTTTGCTGAGGTGTTTCTAAGAAATGTCCTTAGAAACAGAATTAAGCAACCATGAAATGACCATAGAATCACATCTCCTCCAAATAGAGAACAAATCAGAAGTAACCTCAGGTTGAGAGAGTGTACCATCAATGAAGTCAAGCTTATTTTTAGCTTGCAAAGCCACTCGCATAGATTTCTCCCAAGAGTAATAGTTCTCACCAGTGAGCAACTGAGAAACCAGAATAGCTCCAGGATTTTCTGAGCTAGCAATGAAATAGGGAGAATTAGAGTACTCATGACCATAGAAACCACCGGAGCTGTTGCCGGAGTGACCACCACTAGCTGGATTAGGGGTGTCCATCTAGATCTCAGAAACAGGTCTTCACTATACTCAAAATGGTCCACAAGAGCAGATCTATAACACTCAAGAAGCTAATAGAACAGCCAACCAGGCTCTGATACCATATCAGAGTTAATGGCGGAAGAGAAGATAGAGGAGAGAGAAAGGATTTGGAAGAAGATAGTTGCAGAGATGAAGAAGAAGAAAATGGAATTGCAAAATCAGCAAAATTCAATTTAGAAATGAAAAATACAAAGCTTATATAAGCTTGGGGTCTAGATGCAAATAACCAAAGTTAACAACTAACTAAACCAGTCAGCTGCCAACTAGACTGTGATGACAACTATCAACCAATCAAAACACCCGAAAATGCTGAGTGTGCTGAGGCTCATAACAGCTAGTAGGAAACGACATCGTTGGACTTAACATTTGAATCAAACGGATATAACATGATCTACGGCTCCTGAAGCACCGATAAATGGATCGGACGGCTACTGAACCTCCTCAGTTCATGTCATCAATTTGGTCTTGATTGCAGTTTAGTCCAGATCACTAATATATACTAGTAACATAATACTATCTAGTACAACTCGGCACCAGTGTGTCTTTTCAAGGATAACAAAAGCCAAGACTTCGTGCTTGCGAGTATTGGAACATGCGATTAGTCCACCTTTTCGGGATCTCTAGATATATTGGGCAAATTTACACAGACAAAAAAATGACTCCTTACTCCTTTTTTTTTCACCGAAACTTAAGCTTTTCATTAATAAAAGACGATTACAAGCCAGGGAAGACAGAATTCACTGGACAAGATAAGGAATTCTTGGCAAGATCATGAGCCAAAGAGTTCCAAACACGAGAAACATAAATAAAAATACAAGAGGAGAAACTAGATCTCAAAGATAAACAGTCTTCCACAATTGTTGCTGTCTTGGAGCTGAAATGAGCTGAGGAATTAAGCTCCTTAACCACCTGCTCACAATCAGAGTAAATACAAATGTTGCTCCAGCCCTTCTTTATACTCCAGATAAGTGCATTTCTGATGGCCCAGACTTCAAGAACTGCAGGACATGTAACTCCCAACACAGGATCTTGAAATTGATCAAGACAAACACCATTCCTTCCAAAACAAATTGCAGCTACACCTCCTTTGTTGTTGACAAGATCAACAGCCGCATCTGTGAAAATGTTAACATCTGCAATGAGCTTGGGAGGCTCCCCAGAAACTTTAACTTTATTTTCCACCATTTGTGAGCCAAGCTGATAATAAAGATTAAATTCATGTAGGCAACTTAAAGCTTTCTGGGAAACATGATATGGCGTCTTTTTTAGGCAGTGAAATATCCAATCATTTCTGGCTAGCCAGATGTTCCAACAAGTATAAAGGAAAAGGCCAAGAAACCACTTAGGATCTGGAGAAGATGAAGCAATAGAAACCACTTCCTCCCACCATTCCAAAGGATTGTTTGCTTGCACATTGACTACAGAAAGTCTAATAGGGGAGCTTTTCCAGACTTCCACACTAAAAGGACAACTCCTCATAATGTGTGATTCAGCATCTTCACCACACAAGTGACAAATATCATCATGCACAATTCCTTTCAATCTTAGAGCAGATTTAACAGATAAAGTAGAAAAAATGCTTAATTTTTGGAGCTACTGAGACTTTCCAGAGCTTCCTCCATATGCTACTTCTGCTGCTAGAAGCTTCATGCTCTGCATTTTGACTCTCAATCAGTTTATAAGCTGAACTCACTTTGAAGAGCCCATCAGCTGTAAAGTCCCAGATCAACTTGTCAGCACAATTGATATTTCCCACAGGCAAAGAAAGAATAAGCTTACATTCCTCATCATTGAAGATCCCTCTGATTAAATTCTCATTCCAGCATCTCTCATCATGCAAAATGAGATCACTGACATGAGAGATGCTGCAATTAGGAATTTTTCTGGATTCCACAAATCTGTTCCTGGTTCTAGGAATCCAGGGGGCCTCCCTGATTTTGACTGATCTCCCACTTCCAATTCTCCACCTCAAGCCTTTTTTGATCACTTCCTTGCCAGCTATAATGCCTCTCCACACCCAACTACAACCATTGGGAGCTTCTGATTCCATAAAAGATTTGTGTGGAAAGTATTTGCCCTTGAAAACAGCTCTAAAAAGGGAGTTTTCATTTGAATTTAATCTCCAGGATTGCTTTGAAATCAGGGCTAAATTAAAAAAGTTTAGGTTCTTAAAACCCAGCCCCCCAGCTACCTTGGATTTGCACAAATGCCCCCAGCCCTTCCAATGAGCTTTCCTGGAATTTCAATTTGACCCCCACCAGAACTTGGAAATAATTTGAGAGAGTTCATCACAAGTCTTTTGAGGTAACAGGAAACAAGACATAGTATATGAGGGCAAAGCAGCAAGAACTGAACTACTTAGTACCTCCCTTCCAGCTGGACTGAGAAATGAGGACTTCCAAGATGACAATTTCTGCAAGATTTTAGCTTTGAGGAATTTCACAGTATTGGACTTTGATCTTCCTATCAGAGCTGGCAGCCCAAGATAATTTCCTTCCTTAAAATCTCTATCAATACCAAGATAGTATTGAATAAAGTTCTTCAAGAGAGAACTGGTACATGGGCTGAAGAAAAGCTGAGTTTAATGGCTTGACCAGATGCTTTTTCATAAAGATGGAGAGTTGCATTAACAGCACAGCAATCAGCCATTGTTGCTTTGCAGAATAATATAGAATCATCAGCAAAGAGTAAGTGGCTCACAGAAGGACTGGATTTAGCAATTTTAACACCTGAAAACCACTTCTCATTTTCAAAATGGGAGATCAATGAGGAGAGACCTTCTGCACAAATCACAAATAATAGGGGGGACAGGGGATCACCCTGCCTAATACCTCTGGATGGCACTATGTAATCACTGAGCTCTCCATTGATGACCAACCTGAAACTTACAGAAGTGACACAGGCCATGATCCACCTTATCCATCTTTTGCGAAAACCCAGTTTGAACATGATGCCTTCTAAGTAAGACCAAGACACTCTGTCAAAAGCCTTCAACATATCCAATTTGATTGCCATCTCCCATGTTCCTCTTCTTTTGTTTTTAACATAATGAATAAGCTCCTGGGCAATCATCACATTGTCAACAATGATCCTCCCCTTAACAAATGCAGACTGATTTAAAGAAATAATCTTATCCAGGATCTCACTAAGCCTGTTAGCAAGACACTTAGACAAGATTTTGTAGAGTACAGTACAAAGACTGATAGGTCCGAAATCTTTCACTCCAGTAGGGTTGGGGACTTTAGGTAGGAGCACAATGTGGGTCAGGTTGACACTTTTGAGTAATTTCCCTGATTTGAGAAAGTTTCTAACAGCTTTGCAAATGTCTTCTTCAATGATGCCCCAATATGATTGAAAGAATGCAGCTGTAAATCCATCATAACCAGGGGATTTGTCAGGGTTCAAATCAAAACAAGCCTTTTTGATCTCTTCATTGCTGAATTCCTGAACTAGGAATCTGTTCATTCTAGCACTTACTTTCCTTTTCATAGTTGATAAAACTGGATCCAACACTCTGCTTTCATCCTCAGAAAAGAGCTTACTGTAATAAGAGTGGAAGATCCTTTTGATGTCCTCTTCATTGCTACACCAGACTCCAGCTTCATTGGTGACCCCTGTGATCTGACTCTTCTTTCTTTTTTGTCTGACTATCGCTTGGAAGAATTTAGTATTTTTATCACCTAATTGAAGCCAGGAGATTCTGGACTTTTCTTTCCAGAGCATCTCTTCCTCAGCCCATAGTGTTTCCAGCTCTGATTCAACTTTGAATAACTCCTTCAAATCAGCATTCATGCCTTTTTCTCTGATTTTTGAAGCTGCAGCTTCTCTTTCTCTAATTGATTTGGATATATAGGCCTCTGTCATGGAACTTGCACCACTTTCTTAGCTCCTGCCTGCAAGCTGTAAGCTTAGATTTGACAACAAACATTGGATTTCCTTCACAACTCCTGCTCCAAGTGTTAGTGATAATTTCCTTCACCTCAGGGTGCTTGGACCATCTCTTATTAAAAGAGAAAACTGAGCCAATCTTCTTGCTAGGGGCTGGAGCTGTGTCAACCATCAACATACAATGATCAGATCCTGGTAGATGCAAATGAGTGAGGCTTGAATTACCCCATTTCATCAACCAATCAGCACTGACAAGACCTCTGTCAAGCCTCTCCTCAATACAAAAAAACACCCTCTCTTCTATTCCACCAAGTGTATGGGTAACCAGAAAAGCCCAGATCAATGAGAGAGTTCTGAGAAATGAAGTTGTTGAGGGGACTGCAAGAGGAAACAGATCTCACATTACCACCAACTTTTTCATGAGGCCCAGCAATGTCATTGATTTCACCCCAAAGTAAAATACTACTTGAGCATTTGGAGAAGTAGCTACTAAGGAAATCAAATTGAGAAAGCCTGATCCTGTCATCAGTGCTCAGATACACAAAAATGATTTGCCAGGAGCCCTTCTCATGAGAGTTAATTTGAACATGAATGAAGAAGCTGCAATACTTAACAAGCTGGACATCAACATCAGTAGACCAAAGAACTCAAAGACCACCAGATTTACCAACGGGATCAACCCAGAAGCTATTAATTAACCTTCTACTGCCAAATTTCTTAGACATGAAGTGTGCTTTCCTCTTCGTCTCACAAAGAAAGCAAATGTCTGGAGAATGAAGGTTTGATACCTTCTTAAATTGGTGAATTGTCAGGGATCTACCAGCTCCCTGACAATTCCAAGCCAATAGCTTCATCTGGCTAGTTGGGACCAGTTAGGGCTGGTGTCCTCCACCCTTGAGTTAAGAAGAAAAACCTCGTTTCTTTGCTTTTTGCCATCCGACATGCCATCATGTTCGCTTTCATCCAGCTCCATCTAATCGCCCTCCCTTCTCTTTAAGCTCTTTGCGTCCGACAGAGGAACAGAGGCCTCTGTGCGAGATTGATTTCTTACCTGCCTCTTCCATTTTTTCGCTGATTTGATCCTCTCCTGGCCTTCTCCTCTGCTCACAGTTAGGGTTTTTGAGACATCATCTTCAACCCCATTTTTTGATATTGCCTCAGCAATTAGATCATTCTGTGAAATTACCTCCTTGCCCTCAATGAGGAGTGGGTCAATCCTTGGATCTTTCCCAATCGGGCTTGAGGGTTGGGCCGGGTTGCTAAAAGATAGTTGGGCATGGGTATTAACTTCCGAGGATCCTGTTGCTTCTGTTTGATCCAAGCCCAATGCAAGAGGCGGGGCTTCCGACATTCCCGCCTTCTCAGCAATAAAGTTGTATAGTTTTTTGCATCCAGATTCAAATTCTTTCGCCAGCTCCTTCTCAAGGCATTCATTACGTTTTCCTCTAGTTTCCAAGGTGCTAAGCACGCTGCCGCCTAAATTTGAATTGCGACCTTTCGTTTGCTCCTGCCCCGGCGACTTTTCAGCTTCTTTCAGTTCTCCGGCCACCTTAGTCGAAGATTCTGGCGGCTTCTTCTCTTCGAACCACTTTTTCCGCCATGAAATTGGAAGGGATGACAACCCTGATGATGATTTGGTCATCCTTTCATCCACCTTACTTGCGATAGTTCCTTCCTCTGCTTTCGAACGTCATTCGAGCCATAACTCCGAAGGATTGATGGCTCTCAGCTTCTTAGGATCATAGTTTGTCTCCTCTCCGATTCTTTCACAGTAACGTCCTTCATGATCCATAATGCCGCAGCTATTACAGAGGGGGGCAATCTTTCGTATTTGAAATCGACTTTTAGAAGCCTCTTTCCCTGAAGCTTAAGAGATGCCTCCTTTGGAACTGGTTTAGTGACGTCCAGCTCCACCTTCAAACGAACAATTCTTCCTTGCTCTGTGGCTTTAGCCACATATGTGATGTCCAGCATTTCGCCAAACTTGGTCCCAACGTTCTTGATTATTCTTTCCGTCATGAGTTGATTCGGCAATCCCCAAACCTGAACCCAAAAGGGGGTTCTTTTGAATAAATCTCCTTCCAAATCTAGCGACGGATTCCATCTTTTGAGAATAAGGAGATTATTTTTGAAGAACCAAGGGCTGCCATTGAGGACCCTTTCCAAATCCTTCCCTTCACCAAAGAAAAATTGAAAGAACTTCCCCTTGACATGTTCAATGTTGAAGTCTTTGGGTTTTTCCCACACTTCAGCCATTGTCTTCTTCAAGCCCACAAGATTTACCGGTTTTGTAGATAAGACTTTGCCTATGAGGCTACACGAGTATTCTCCAAAACGTTCATCCACCTCTTCCTCGCTTAACTCGATCTCAAGCTCGCTTTCCGATTGGAGATCCACCTGTTTAAGCCCTTCTATAAGAGCTAATTCATCTTCTTCAGAGCTCATGATCGACGGGAGGAACAGCCAACTCGAAACAGGGAGTACTAACTTGCGAGCACACAAGACTCTTTCTCTCACTAGAAAGCTAGGGAGAACTAATTTCCACGACAGAGATAAAATGACTCCTTACTCTACACACTACACAAAATTAATAACAAAATTTCTAAATTAATTACTTCTACTCGGTAATTAAACTTGTTAGCATACTACCCATACTATTATTTTACACTTGTGCACTCTTGATTGAAAATTTTCATCTCAATGAATGGATCTTCGGCGTGTGAAACTGATCCAAACTGCCATACATGCTTCGGAACTGTATCTCAATTGTATCTCATAAATGCAAGTTGGAGATCTCAAGATTGTTTTATTGTGAATATAAGATGATCCATGTGTTCCATGAAACTATCCCTCGATGAATCTTCTAGTAACAAATATAAAGCTCCGTTCTCCAAACTAGTACTAGTATGAAACTACTGTCAGCTAGTAGTAAAATAAAATATGATTCGACAAAAGGTTGCCCTTCTACGGCTAACTAAAGCCAATTGAAGAAATAATAATACCACTAACTATTTTATAACACAATTATTATAGTAGTAGTAGTAAATGTGAGGGTTTATTCAATGATGCGATGACTCTGTCTTTTGAGGATCTTTAGACATACAGATGAAGTTTGATTTTTTTCTCAAATGTTAAGCTCTGTGTTGAGTTGGTGCCTTGAATTGGTCAAAGGCTGCCAAACTCTTTGTTTCCAACTTTGATTAGGAAACATTGAAAGTCAAAAGCGGTGGAGGATTAGTTAGGAAACAAGTTGTTTCCAAATCGAATTTGGAAACTTTAGGAACTTCCTAGCACTATATATAGAACCTAGTAGTCACACTATTAGGTATGCAAAACATTCTTGTAGTCTTGTTCCTCTTAAGTGAATAAAGGGTGCTTTTCCACCGTGGAGGTAGTTAGCAAATATTTTGCTAGCGAACCACGTTAAATTTCGTGTTCTTCTTTATTCGTTCTTCGTTCGTGAGGTGGTTTGACATAACAAACTGGTATCAGAGCTCGGGTTTGGCGGTGTTTCAAGATAAAGATCAAGGCGGAGCAAAGCTAGGGTTTCACAACTTGGTGAAATCAAAACTAGGGTTTTGCGATCTAGGTGGAGCACGCGACTAGAGTTCAAGATCCACCAAGAATGATGTCCGGATCGATGTTGAAGATCGACAGGTTCACATGAGGGAACAGCTTCAGTCTGTGGAAGATAAAGATGGAGGCTTTGCTCAAATCGCAAGGCTTGTGGGCACCTTTGACCGCGGACAAGGGAGGCATGAATGTTGCATCAGCGGAATTCAAGGCGATGGAGGAGAAGGCACATACAACGATTATGCTGTGCTTATCGGATGACGTGATCATCGAGATCGCAGATCAGAAGGAAGCAGCGAAGCTCTGGCTCAAGTTGGAGAGTCTCTACATGACGAAGAGTCTCACTAGCAAGTTGATGCTAAAGCAAAGGCTCTTCACCCTGCGGATGCTCGAAGGTATGGCTCTCAAGGACCATCTTGATCAATTGAACACAATTCTGTTAGATTTGCGTAATATTGGCGAGAAGGTGGAGGATGAGGATGCTGCACTTTTGTTATTGATCTCGTTACCTCCATCATATGAGAACTTCGTGCAGTCGTTCATTGTGAACAAGGACGACTTATCCCTAGAGGAGGTGAGATCGGCGCTCCATGCTAGGGAACTGCGCCATAAGGGTGCAGGCACAAGCACAGAGGACCATGCTTCTGGACTGATGGCAACGGGGGGAAGCAAGAAGGGTAAGAAAAACAAGAAAAAGCAATTTTCTAGTTCTAAGTTGCCCAAGGATGTCTGTGCTTGGTGCAAGGAAAAGGGGCATTGGAAGAGAGATTGCCCGAAAAGAGGACAACAGGCGCAGAACGGATCCGCAGCCGTAGCAGAACAAGGTAACTCGTCCGAGGATGATTATGTTCTAATGGCGGATGTTGTCACGCACTCTCAGGATGCGTGGGTCCTTGATTCCGGAGCTTCCTATCATATTTGCTCTAACGGGGAGCTATTCTCGACGTACGACCAAATGGATGGAGGGTCTGTCTACATGGAAAACGGAGCCATCTGTAAGGTGATGGGGAGCGGCTCAGTTAGATTGAAGACGAATGAAGGGAAGTTATGTACCTTGGATCAGGTCAGACATGTACCAGTTATTAAGAAGAATCTAATCTCCTTGAGTCTACTCGACAGCAAGGGATACAGTTTCAAAGGTGAAGGTGGAGATCTACAAGTCTGCAAGGGTTCTAAGGTGATTCTCAGGGGAGTCAAGAATGGGACTTTGTACATGTTTCAAGGTTCGACGATCACAGGTTCTGCTGGAGTTGTCTCAGCCGAGATTAAGGAAGCTGATCTAACTAAGCTGTGGCATATGAGGCTCGGTCATATGAGTGAACGTGGAATGCATGAACTTCACAAGAAGGGATATCTCACCGGGCATGCGCCCAAGAGCCTAGGGTTTTGTGAGCACTGCGTGTATGGGAAGCTACAGCGTAGCAAGTTCCCTAAGGCGGTTCATAGAACGAAAGGTACTCTTGATTATATCCATTCTAATTGCTGGGGTCCATCTCGAGTCGAGGCGATTGGCGGGTATAGGTATTTTCTGAGCATCATAGACGATTACTCCAGGATGACTTGGATATTCGTAATGAAGCACAAGAGTAAAGCCTTCACAAGATTCAAGGAGTGGAAGACACTAGTAGAGAATCAGGTGGGAAAGAAGGTGAAGAGGCTGCGCACGGACAACGGCTTAGAGTTTTGTTCATCAGAGTTTGATGGATTCTGCAAGGATCAGGGAATAGCACGCCATCGCACCGTCCGGCACACACCGCAGCAGAACGGTGTAGCCGAGAGAATGAATCAGACACTTTTAGCGAAAGCAAGGTGCATGCTTTCGAATGCAAGTATTTCTAGAGGTTTCTGGGGAGAGGCTGTTTCCATGACATGCTATCTCATAAATCGGAGCCCGCACACAAGTATAGGATGCAAGATTCCTATGGAAGTCTGGACCGGGAATGCAGTGGACTACTCGGATTTGAGAGTTTTTGGTTGTGTTGCCTATTATCACGTTGATGATGGCAAACTAGAACCAAGAGCTAAGAAGGGAGTATTCATGGGTTTCGGAACAGGTGTGAAGGGATACAAGATATGGGCAGACAACAAGATTATACTTAACAGAAGTGTAGTCTTTGATGAGACTCATATGTTGAAGAACTCCGTGGAGGTGGAGCTTGGAGGTGCGAAGAAGAAGGTGGAGGGAGAGTCGGATCCTACTGATCCTAAGGATTCCGAAATCCCTACACCGCCGCCAGAAGCAGAAGAGGAAGAAGCAGAAGAGTCTGATAGTGAGGATGCGTCTACACCAGAGGAACCGTTTCATCAAAGTATTGCTGAAGGAAGATCAAGGAGAGTCATAAAGCCTCCGGCGAGATACAGAGATGATGGTATGGTGGGATATGCATTACAGGTAGCGGAAGAGGTAGAGGACGAGCCATCCTCCTACAAGGCCGCTGTATCTAGTTCTGAGTCAGCACAATGGATTGCCGCGATGGGAGAAGAGATGAAGTCTCTTAGCAAGAACTCGACTTGGGAGCTTGTTAAATTGCCAGCGGGAAGGAAGATAGTCAGTTGCAAGTGGGTTTTCAGAAGAAAGAAAGGAACTACATCTGGAGAGGGCGTCAAGTTTAAGGCAAGGCTAGTTTCCTGAGGGTTCAGTCAAAAAGAGGGAGTTGACTACAACGAGATCTTCTCACCGGTGGTCAGACATACTTCTATCCGGGTGTTATTAGCTTTAGTGGCACACCACGACCTAGAGCTTGAGCAATTGGATGTCAAGACAACTTTTATGCACGGAGAGTTGGAGGAGGAAATATACATGAGCCAACCGGAGGGGTTCCAAGTTCCCGGAAGAGAGAACCACGTGTGCAAGCTGAAGATATCTCTCTACGGACTTAAGCAGTCGCCGAGGCAATGGTACAAGAGGTTTGACAGCTTCATGTTGAAGATTGGTTACCACAAGTGCGAGTATGATTGCTGCGTGTACCACAAAGAGTTGCATGGTGTATCACGTATTTACCTAGTTCTATATGTGGATGATATTTTGATTGCAACTCGAAATATCAAGGACATTAGAGAACTAAAGAGGTCCCTTAGTGCGGAATTCGAGATGAAGGATCTGGGAGCTGCTCGGAAGATATTAGGAGTTGAGATCTATAGAGACAGGAAGAAGAAGAAGCTTTTCTTATCACAGCAGGGATACATCAAGAAGATCTTGGCAAGATTCGGGATGTTATTAGCTAAAGCTATAGATACTCCTATGGCAACTAACAGCAAGATAGGAATGTACACCGTTCAGACCGAGGAGGAGAAGGAGTACATGTCCAAGGTTCCATATGCTAGCGCAGTTGGAAGTCTCATGTATGCTATGGTCTGTATTCGACCGGACATAGCATTCGCTGTTAGTGTGGTTAGTCGTTTTCTGGCTCATCCAGGTAGGGACCATTGGCAGGCAGTGAAGCGGATATTCAGGTACCTTAAGGGTACGTCAGACATTGGCCTATGTTATGGGGCTAGTGAATACATCTTGGTAGCTGGTTTCTCGGATGCGGACTATGCAGGGGATATTGATAGTAGAAGATCAATGACAGGCTATGTATTTGCTTTGAGAGCATCTGTTGTGAGTTGGAAGGCGATGCTACAGCCGACGGTGACTTTGTCCACCACGGAGGCGGAGTACATGGCTCTAACGGAAGCAGCGAAGGAGGCAATTTGGCTTAAGGGGATGGTCAATGATCTAGGGCTACATCAAGATCAGGCGATAGTCTACTGTGATAGCTTGAGTGCAATTTGCTTAACTAAGGACCAGGCTCATCATGAAAGAACCAAGCATATTGACGTCAGGTATCATTTTCTGAGAAGTGAAAGCAGGATCAAGGTGATGAAGGTGGGGACTGCTGACAACCCCGCAGATATGTTCACCAAGCCGGTTCCGGAGAGCAAGTTCCAGCATTGTCTGGAATTGCTCAACATCTTGAGCCAGTGAGCCCTTAGGGGCATGTCGGACCCGGTAAGGGTCCAGTGAGTCTCTGTGACGAGAGACATAGGGTGCGGAGAAGACGTAGCTTTATTTACGAGAAGAGGAGCAGCTGCTGTTGACGAGACAATTCAAGTCAAGGTGGAGATTTGTTGAGTTGGTGCCTTGAATTGGTCAAAGGCTGCCAAACTCTTTGTTTCCAACTTTGATTAGGAAACATTGAAAGTCAAAGGCGGTGGAGGATTAGTTAGGAAACAAGTTGTTTCCAAATCGGATTTGGAAACTTTAGGAACTTCCTAGCACTATATATAGAACCTAGTAGTCACACTATTAGGTATGCAAAACATTCTTGTAGTCTTGTTCCTCTCAAGTGAATAAAGGGTGCTTTTCCGCCGTGGAGGTAGTTAGCAAATATTTTGCTAGCGAACCACGTTAAATTCCGTGTTCTTCTTTATTTGTTCTTCGTTCGTGAGGTGGTTTGACATAACACTCCGCTCCCCAAACTAGTACTAGTATGGAATTACTATCAATTAGTACTAAAATAAAATGCTATCCGCCAGAAGGGTGCAAGGGATTACTATCAATTAGTACTAAAATAAAATGCTATCCGCCAGAAGGGTGCAAGGGTTCACTTTCAGAGCTAACAGAAGTCAATTGACAAAATAATAATACTGGTCGCTATTTCATACTACTATTATGTTAGTGGTAGTAGTAAATTTTCACCGGAGGATTCGATTAGTTCGTTTTAGAATCTCTAGACATATAGTTGATGTTTGGTTCCATTTTCTTTTTTAATGTTTAGTGCAGTACCCATAATTAGTACTAGTATACAATACAACTAATATCACGTATATAAATATTCCAGAAACAGATGAAGCGATGTCCAGATCTGTAAGAAGAAGAAGAAGATCGACGACGTTCCAAGGCGGTGGACTGGCGGAGGTCTAAAGCCGCCGTCTTTGCTTGGCGGCGGAGTGCCTTCATCATCCACTGCCGTTCGCCGCCGCGTCTATCGCAGTCGTCACCAACACCGCCCGTTCCCTTCGCTTTCCAATTGAACTATGCGTCGAATTTTTCTTTCCCAGCTTTTTTCTCAACAGCGTCGTAATAACCTAATAGGTGTTGGTCAGTTAGTATTGATGGGCTATGTTAAGATGGTTTTTGTTGGGTCCTTGGACAAAAACCAAGAAGCCCATCTATGTGACGGGCTTAAAATGGAAGGGTCCATTAATACCTATTTAATAAAAAGGCAGGACCCAACCTATTTATAAACTGGGTAATTGGGTTAACATAATGGGTAAAAGACCATATTGCCATGTCTAGGTACGAGGGTGCCTTTCAGGGCGAACAAATCCAATCGACAAAATAAAGTACCACTGGCTATTTTATAGTAGTACTACTAAATGTTAAAGAACTATCGGGCAATGCAATTACTCCGTCTTTTCAGAATCTTTAGACATGTATTTGTTGTTTAATTCTTTTTAAATGAATATTAAGCTCCGCTCTCCTAATCAAAGCTAGTATAAAATTAATATCAAGTAGTAATAAAATAATATACAATTCGGCACAATGGTGTCCTTCCAGTGCTAACGATAGCCGCTGGAGAAAATAATAATACCACTAGCTATTTTAGACTATACAATTTTATATCTCTAGATATATAGTTGATTCATTACAGACAGACTCATCTATATTTAATCCGTGATGTGCAAACACTCAGGTAAATGTCTTAACAAACTGACATCATCGATACATTAGGTCTCTATCAATAACTCTTCCCGTACTTCACCCATATTGTCTGAACCTATTCCTGTGTCCATCAGACCTGCTAGCTCTATTCTTACTTACGTTAAGGTTCGATTTGGTGTACTTTTTAAGTGATTGCATCTGAATTGCTGACAGTACAAAAACATTCAAATCTTCCAACACTGGATCTTTATCTTCCATGCATATCATATATGTAACTTTTACTTTCACATTATCTCTTATACCAAGTTTTTTTTTTTTAATGTTCTCATGTTATTTAGATTTTTTCTTCTTTCTTTCTTTCTTTCTTTGAATTTGGAATGTATTGCTTCCTGTGAGCATGTAAAACATTATTAAGATGAACTAGAATATGGCCCATGTGAGCTACTTTTGGTCAAAGTCTATGATATATGCTAAGTAACTTTAACCTTCTTGTTTACCACATTGAGGAGTGATAGCCATTTTACCCAACGATGGTGTTACGCTCTAAGAACAACTAGACTTCATTTTATTTTTTTTCAAAAATCACAAATCAGTGATTTAACTAGACTTCATTTGAATGATCACAAGACTGAGACGTATATAGTTTGTACATGTACCTAATTAACGTATTCGAATGGAAAATTTATTACTAGGTACTTGAAAACATCGAGGGTGATGCTAAGCTTTATGTACGAATTTCTTGAAACAATAGTATCAAAATTTTGTGACTTATAAGAGCATGTTTGTTATCAGTCTCAAAGAAAAACATGTCTTTAGATAGAATAAAATCCATTTAACTGATAAATTTATGAATGTTCTAAACATATTAAGGATCTATCACGTGCAATCGCACGTGCTGCTTACTAGTAAAAATAAAAGACTGTTGAAAATATATTTTACGTAGGCTTTCTCAAATCTTACTACAAAAAGGAAAGAAGTATTTCAAGTGTCACTATCTTCTTTTGTCCGCTTTATGTTCATTGCACATATGTTGTTCTCTAATAGCTTTGTACTATGTTAAAATATAAAATAGTTACATCCAATTACTTTCGACTACGTGGTAAACAAATAATAAGACCATAAAAATGAGTAGTATGACATTCCTCGTGTGGATAGGATACAGCCTCTACTCTGACAGACAACTTATCTATATTTAATCCGTGAGGTGCAAACACTCAAGTAAATGTCTTAATGAACTGACATCAAATTGTCAAACATGCATAAGCATACTAACCGCTACCTCAAACTTCGGCCTTTTTATGTTGGATGCTGCAGTAGACTCCAAATCAGATGTTTCTGAGCCAGGAAAATATTTGAAGTTATCATTGCCGCTCCCAGCAGCTGGTACAACATTCAGAGGCATGGCACTTGTATATCGCCTCATTCTTTTTGTTCCATTATTACCATCTTGTAAAGTAAAATTCCTTGCCTGCTGACGACAGTGCATCATCGCAACCAAATCTTCACCAACAGCAGCTCTAGATCCATTACCTGGTGCTGATTCAGCTATCCTATCAATCATGCTAACAACTGATCCAATATCGCTAACTGATGCACTCAATGCTTCAGGTGACATTGACTTTACCTGTAAGAAAAATAAAATAATGAAGGCCTACTCGTGCTCGTGCAGATCCAATTTGTAATACAGAAGGTAAGGATTTTTTTGTGATTCGTGATCTTTTTTTTTTTTGGTCAACCTGTGATTCATGATCCCATTCATAAAACTATGCAGCGAAAAGAAATACATCAAATCAAATCAAACTAACCGCTTTAATCAAACGTTCGAGAGGTTTTTCCAGGATTGATTTGCCAGAAACAACTGCTGAAGTGTGGCCTTGATCCCCCTCTGGACTACTGAACTCTGCCAGCAACGGGGATGCTGATATTCCTGGAGATTGAGCAGGATTCACAGAATGAGCTGTCCTTGGAATACCTGTATTGGAGAGTGCTGATACACCAGAATTGACTTTCTCAGACTCCCCTCGCATTGGGGACGGTGCAAGAGGAGTTGAAGGACAAGGGACAATGAACAGTGAGCTTGCAGATTGAAAAGGAGTCCCAGCTTTTGTAAGCGATGTCAGAATTTCCTGGTCAATTTGAGGAAATGGAGCACCAGGGTTCAACTGCTGATGATGATACGCTGACCGCTGGTTCACAGTGTGGTGTTGCTGAAATGCTCCAGATTTGAAACTCATTTGGTGTCTCAGGTTCATGTCATTTCCATCAATCATGTGTTGCATCTGCATTATTTGGTTTTCCTGCAAATGTGCGTTCTGTAGCTGCTTAGTCTGCTGGTGCATCTGTTGCTGATGTTGCTTCATCATCTGGGGCGGCAGATGCTGCTTCAGTTGTTGGTTTTGTGGCATCTGATGGTCCTGCTGCTTTATATTTTGCTGTTGAAGCATATTGGGCGCCACCTGCTGTATTGAATTCAACATGCCCAGTGATGCATTTGGAGGACCTGATAGAGAATACATTTTATTCTGTTGAGGACCTGTCACATTGTTCTGCTGCGCCGTTGCTGCGGAGCTTTGGAAATTCATCGATTGGAGTTGAGGGTTCATTTTATTTTCATGTTGATTGACTTGAGTGATCTGAGATTGCGACTGCTGGGGTTGCTTCAAGAAAGAGGCTGGCTTCCGAGGCCTATTAGAGTTAAGAAAACGAACAATATGTTTTTCGTAGGAACACAACTTGTCCTTGTAACCAAGCGAAATGCTACTTTTGGGAACCTGTAAAAAGTTCATAATTCTCTCCATTGTAGACTTGAATATTTTCAGCTTTTCAAGCTGCTCGTTATTGGGTTGCCGAGGAAGAGAATCATGCTGCATAATAATACAGAAGCGAAGTGAGATAACAAAAGAGTAGATAAAAATTTGATGGTAACGGAAGAGCAGCCGAAAAGTATCATATACCTAGACATAGGAAACGAGACGGGAAGCAAACCGTACTAATCAATGATATGATAAATCAAACTTTTCCAACTAGTCTTCCATGTATTCAAGAAAATCCAAAAAGACATTTGTAATCATAGTACCCCGGAAAAAAAAAAAAAAAAAAAAAAAAAAAAAAAAAAAAAAAAAAAATCCTTGTTACTAGGAACACCCAATTCATGTTTCTTTAGTTATTTCGAAGTATTTGGAACTGTTTAGGAATTACCTAGACTCTTGTAGCAATTGTGAAGGGTCCCACAATATCTCATCAGATCACGACAAAGGTAGTAAAATAAAAATGCTAATCCATAATGAAGCAAATTCCTAATTTACTGCTCAATTTCATCCATCACCTAACACACATAATCTACAATTTTAATGTTTGTGTACTTACTAAGTTATACTATACACAACGCAATCCGCCCACGCCGTTGGGCCAAGCTACACTTCACCTTATATTCACCACGATTTTTATTGAAGTAACATTCCATGTATCTGGAAAATGTATTGGGTGTAAACCGTCTAAATTATTGTTTAGGCTGCACATGCAACAAAGCGTGTAAACGATTCCCTCCCCTTCTTGAACCATCCTTCTATTTTCATCAGTACCACTACCAAGTACCAACGCAAACATACAAGAAGTGTTGGAGATTTTAAAATCCAACTTCCCAGAGTGAGTTTAAAATAATAAAATTAGTGTCCCAAGATCCATGAAAATTACCTGCTGCAATTTATCTGCAATTTTCTGGTACATCTCATTCAGCTCTGGTAGATACGCTTCCTTCATGGCTTTAATCTGCACAAACAAAATCTATTTTAAAGACCATCTACGACACAATAGTCAAGAAGTAGGAGAACTCCATTAAGTGAAAACGGAATCCAATTATCTTTTTCCCATTTTCATTCTTTTTGGGGAAGTTTCTAGAAAACCAACGAAAGAAAAAAAAAAAAAAAGTCATAAATTACTGGAGAAAGCATAGAGGTTAGGCAACAAAATATTATGACACTCTAGCGCCTATACCCAAAGTTTTTATATATCGGACAACTCCTCAACGTATCGGCGTTACCCAACAGTATTGTAGACCTCTGAACCACAGTGGAAGATACCGACGGTGTGGATCAAATTCATGCAGGAATTGGTCGCTTCTTTCCCATCACGACTGATTTTCTACCCTTACAGAGTACGGACGATTCTCTGCCATTGCGTTTTTCAACAATTTAAAGAGATTCTCGCTTTGATTGCCGACTACCATTGCAATTTGTCAGATACGGCTCACTACCTGTAACACGCTGAAAATTTCTAGGGGTTTAAGTGAAAATTCAAGAAACTATGGGAAAATTGTGTACTTAAAATTTTCTCTGGCATGCAAGCTCAGGTTGAGGAAGTAGTGATCCTAATTTTAGGTGAAGCCGTAAAGATAGTTTTACAAGTACAGGAAAAGGTCTAAGGTATCTGGGGGTACTTCAGTAATTATCAAGAATTGTGGGGCCAATGTGCAAATAAAATTGTCAGGATTCTCCAGTAGAGATCCGGCTGGAAAATGACATTAGACTATTGAGAGGCGACGGTGTGACAGTCTGGAAATAGTGGGGGCAAAAGAGAAATTATCAAAAAAATTGGGGTTCAAAAGTTTAATTTTTTGAAAGTATGTTTTAAGCTGATATTAACCAATCTGGTATTTACTGGAACTTATGAGGTAATTTATCTCTGAGTGTTGGGGCGAACGTGAAAATCTCATAAACATGAAATTTAATTAATTCTATTTCCACTCAAACTTCTTGGAAATTGCCAAAACACCCCTTATTATGAACACAACCTATTGTTCACATTCCTTCTTCTTGACACATCACCCCCTTATGTGGCAGCACTTCAGCACCATAACAGCTCACTCACCCCTCTAATCTCAGACTATAAATACAACCAAACCTTCCTTCTTCTCCAACATCTTCAAGTGTTCTTCAAAAACTTCGACCCTCCAAAAGCACAAAACCCTCAATCTTGATGCTTTTTCCCGAGCTGCTATAGCTGGAGATAGCCCATATCTTGGTGATCAAAATCCCCTTATTAATTTGACCAACAACCACGTGTCGAAGCTGGATTTTTGGGTAAGAAACCATGAACCCTAATCTTTTAATCCATCAAATTCTCTTTCTTCTCTGTAGTTCTTTGATTCTAACCTATTCCACCTGCCTCGTGCGATCGAGCCGAGTCTAGATCACCCAAATTTAGCATTCAAAGTATCGGTTTTAAGCTTAGCCAGAATCTGGAATTAAGTTCGCCGGCAACTGCTTGAAGGTCGTCGAAAACTGCAATGACCCCTCAATCTTCGGCCGTTGTCAAGTCTTACTGCCTCCTTGTGACCTCTAGCTATCCAGGAACTCATTACCTGGTCCATAAATCACCAGAAACGCATAACTTTACTAAAACCTGGGTTTTCAACCCGCTGGAAGAAGCCATTGATACCGGAAAACGTTACTTCTTCATTCCTTGCCAAAATCGGTTTTCTTTGCTCCATTTCGATTCTGTTACAGTCTGGAGCGGTTATTTGTTGCCCATAACTACCCAGAATCACGTTAGATTAGGTTTTGATTCGGTTGCCTCTGTATCTTTTGGCGAGTAACGTGCCATGTATAACTTATTGCTCAGTTAATGTAATTTCTATCTATTTGGCTCTGTATACTTCCTGTATCTAGCTCTACAACTTTTGTATTGAACGTTTTTCTTGAATCATTCGTTAAACCTCTCAAAAGTTGAATCAAACTTGCTGCAATATTAGGTTTGATATTTTTCTATGTGTTGAACATAGTGCTGACGCCGCCATCCTTACCGTGTCATAACTTGCTCATCTCTTGATGAAATCAACAGCTGATTGTTTCTTTGTGGTCTTCACACTCTTCTACAAGTTTCACATAGATTTGACCTTCAAATTGAGTTTCTAACATCTCTGATTTTTATTTTTATTTTTGAAAATGGTTGCACAGTATGTTCTTGCTCTGTCACGTTCCTCCAGAGGATTTTGGCTAACTTTCACAAGGCTCGATTACTCATCGCTCGATAAAATGAGCCTCTTCTTTCTCCTATGTATAGCTAGATATGCGATCTTCAAGTATGTTTTGAATTTCTCAAATCACTCTCTCCATCTCTTGGAATTTGGCCTGCAAAGTGCAGCTTTGAGAAGACATGAATCTATGAACTAAATATTTACGCAAGTGTTGAAACCTTTTTTTCTTATTAGTAAAGATTGTATTATAAACACAACGGCAAGAGTACAAGATTGATCCACTCAATTGTTGATCATATCATATAAGTCAAAGAGGGCAGAAGTTGAAGTTGAGAAATTCCCTTAACACCAAAAACGGAAATTATACAGAAATTTGGACCTCAATTGGTGCATGGGCATATACTTCTCCTAAAAAATATGATGATTGCGCTCCCGCCAAATTTGCCAAATAATACACAAAGGTGCTATTCGCGGATCTTTTTTCGAGCTGAGCCTTGACAACCATGCGGCCAGCATTCTAACTGTGTCTTCATATTTATTGGTGGTACCCACTGGATCCCGGACACGGCCCAAATAATTTCCCAAAGACTCCTAGCAATGTAAGAAGAGGTGTGACACTGTTTCCTCGTCACAATAACACATCACACACCTATATGCGAGCTGGAATCCTCTCTTTCTTCAGATTATCAATGGTAAGAATATAATTTGTAACAGGCATCCAAGCAAAAAGACCCCACTTTTAAAGGAGACTTCCACCCCATGCGAGGAGAAAAGTTAACCTGAAAACCATTCAATACGGTGTAAAACCCTGCCACAGTAAACTTCTTGTTGGCTTCTAACCAACAGAGTTTTTCGTCTCTGTCAAAATGCACATTGACATAATACAATCCTGCCATAAATTGATGCAAAACTTCAACTTCCCAATCATGAACATTCCGCATAAACAATGGCTCCCATACCACTTTGCCATTGTAATATTCAGAAAATCGATCACCTTGGCATCTTTGTTAATTGATAACAAAAATAAGCCGAGATATGCATCAGGGGCACTTCTTCGCACCAAATATCATGCCAAAAACTTATTCGAGATCCATTACCTACCTGAAAGTAAACATCTTTTGAGAAAACAGTTCACTTATGCCTAATAAACTTCCAGAACCCTACCCCATATGGTGCTCTTCCTACCTTAGTCATCCATCCTTCCTGCATAAGCTGGAAGTTGGCACCACAACCACTTTTCTAATAAAGCACGATTAAATAATCTCAAGTTGTGAATACCAATAAACCTCTTTCCAAGCTACCATATGCATCTTCTTTTCTCCCTCCATACTAACCCACATAAAGTGTCGTTGCAATTTGTCAATTCTCTTCTCTACTGACACCAGCAGTGGAAATAATGAGAGGAAGTAGGTAGGCATGTATGATAGTGTGCTCCGGATTAAAGTCAACTTCCCCCCTTTAGATAGATATTGCTTCTTCCATGAAGCTAAACGCTTCTCCATTCTTTCAATCACAGAATCCCATATCGCAACTGACTTAAACAAAGCTCCTAGCGGCATTCCAAGATACTTCACCGGTAAAGAACCAATTTGGAACTCATTTCCCTTCCAAGCTGCTCCAAGGTCGGAACACTTCCAACTGGAATCAATTCGCTTTTCGAAATGTTAACCCTCAGCCCAGAATGGCTGAAGTGACACACCCTCTCCTTCTGTCACCCGAAAGCCACGAATCAAATTATCATCAACCATTTTCTTTATCATCTTTCCAAGCGTTTTCATTACTAAAATGAACAGCAATGGCGAGAGAGGATCCCCTTGCCTTAGCCTCCTTGAAGTTAAGAAAAATCATGTCGGTGCACCTATGTTGCATGGAAACGGAGACGGAGACGGGTACGGCAGGAGACGGAGACGCCGAAACGCCAAATTTTATGAAATCGAGACGCGGACACGCAGCATATATACATCAATATACATGTATATACACGCCGCATCTATATACACGACGCATACATACATATGTATGTATGTGTGTGTGTATTAATTCAAAACTTAAAGTAATTGACAAATTTAAAACTATATCCATTGCAAGAGTCGAATGAATCTTAACATCCAAAAGATAGCAACACATAACATACAAATTATCAGGGTGTTTTTTCAAAATTTTTAAAAATACACGAGGTGGAGGTGAACTGTCTCATGTTTTCATCTTTAAACTGTCTTCACCAACCCCAGCCGCACAATCTCTTTGACAAAGAAAACAAAGAGGAAGAGAAGCAAGAATAATCAGATGTGGTTTGGTAAATCGATTAACAACTTTGTCCAACTCTCTTTCTCTACGTCTCCCCCAAATGGAACCAGGCATTTCGGGCCACATTCTTATCAGTTTTATTCGGAAATATCAGGTGGAGTTTCCGAAACATCGTTCAGGTGTGCCCGAGTTTCCGACACGTTTGTGAGTGTCCGAAACGGGAACGGCACCCCTGATGGAGTGTCCGTGCAACATAGCGGTGCACCATTAACAAGTACCGAAAATTTAACCGATTTACACCTTTTGATCTAAGAACACCATTTATTACCAAAGCCCATCCGTTGAAGCAGATACAACAAAAACTTCCAGGTTACATTTTTATAAGGTTTATGGATGTCTTAACTTACAAATTATACCTGAGTTGTTTTGCTTTAGACAATCAACCAGTTCATTAGCCACTAGGACTGCATCCAAAATTTGTCGGCCTCCAACAAAAGCATTATGCTCTTGTGCAACCCTTGCATATAACATGTTTGAGTCGCAAAGCCAAATACTTTAGAAAGTAGTTTATAACACTTCCATACTAGACTGATGGCGAGAAAGTTGGTCAAAAGGACTGCGAGGTTTCTTAGGAATCAACTCAATAAAAGAAGTATTAAAACTCCTTTGGAAAGTCATGCTCTCATGGAAGTGCTGAAAAATTGACATAACATCGTCTTTAATACAGCTCCAAGCAAACTTATAGAAAGCCATAGAAAAACCATCTAGCCATGGTGCTTTATCCTGGTCACATGTTTGCAATGCTTCCAACACCTCTTCTTCCGAGAAAGGAGCCTCCAACCCTTCATTCTCGCTGCTCGAAATCTCATCTAGTAACAATGCATCCAACAGCGGTCTACTCTCATATTGTTCTTCATACAGCTTTGTACGAAAATTGAGTTGATCAGTAATAACATCTCCATCCACCTGTAACTGTGAAATAGAGTTGTAGCGCCTATAAGCATTCACCATCTTGTTTAAAAATCTTGTATTATTGTATCCTTCTTTCAACCACAAGGATCGTGACTTTTGTCGCCAACGGACTTCTTCCATCATGACCACATTGCTGAATTTCGTTTTTTGTTCTTCTCGCTTCAGAAATGACTACTCATCCATCCCCTACACTTTCAATACCATCAACTAAGTGGATGGTTTTCAGAAAATCATCCTTCTGTATCTTAAAATCTCGAAATTCCTCTTTATTCCACTTTTTCAAATCCATCTTTAGAAGTTGCAACTTCTTAGATAGAACATAACCAATATCACCAGAAGCAGCTGTACTCCTGAGTCCTGCCGCCAATTAGTAACCTTATCCACGAACCGTTAAGACTTAAGCCACATATTCTCAAAACGAAACGGACGCTTCCCTTCCAACTCTCATCCACAGTACTGGTGCATGATGGCATGGCATTGTATGTTGAATAACGGACTGAATGTGTTCTACCCAATTTGCACTTATAAGAAACCTATCAAGAGGTGATGCTTCAAAACGTGGTTGGCCCTAGGTCCATGTAAAGTCAGCCCCCACCGAATGCGAATCAATGGTTGTTTAGCAATGAGTGTTTTCTAATGATCATAACTTCTCGAATATCTAGTGAAATCTTGATATGCTTTCTTCTAATGAAACCTGGTGTTAAATACTTCAAAACACTCTGAGATTTTTCCCAATTCCTAACATATTTCTCAAAAACCTAGCTTGATGAAACCTGGTGTTAAATATTTCAAAACACTCTTTGTGAGATTTTTCCCAATTCCTAACATATTTCTCAAAAACCTAGCTCGAAGTAGCTTCCTTGAACATGTGGAAACTCTTGAAAATTTCTAAGTGTTGGACAGTGTTTCTCATCCAACTTTGATTGATCTCATCTCTATGAGTTCTTTAAGTTTTGGGGAATTCGAATACGTTCTGGAAATGTAACTTCAAAATCCTATATTCTAAAAATTCTCTATCAATTTACCAAAAATTGGCGACCCTGTGAACTAGTTTCACAACTAACATTGACTTTCTGGGTTGAGCTATCATGTGACCTAATTGACCAAAATGCCTTTCTAGAAAGATGTTCGTATAACATTAGAAGTCTAAGGGTCAAGTTGGACAATGTTTGACTCTCTGGAAACCCTAGTTCGACAGAGCAGATATGGGGGGAAACCAGTAATTTTGCAATAATTTGAATAGGGCAGTCAAATCATAAATCAAGTCATGACCTGCCTCTGTATCAGTTTCACGATGTATGGTGTGGCTTGGAATATATTAAAAGTCAACTGTGGGGGCTTTTCTGTAGTGTTACCAAATTGTGGGGACCTGAATGCAATTAAGTGAACGATATAAATTTCAATACTGAGTGTACAGGAAAGGGATGGGGATCCTATTTGCATATTAGTAGGTTTGAGTGAATATGATCAGAGGGTTCAGGCACAGTGCTATACTGAACTACTGAAGAGACTGGGTAGACAGTGATAAAAAGTAGATTTGGCTAGGCAGTCAGCATGACATCTGCATAATGCATTCTACCTCATTTAGATGACAAGTGTTAATAGTGAATATACCTGAATTGTGTAGCGAATGCTGTAGTATGGAATCAGCTTCGCTAAACAGGAGTTTAAAGCTCTGTCAGGTAAGCATATGTATGCTTAATCTTTATATATGTAAATGTTATTTTCAAAACGAAAGTCATACTGGAACCTATATGAGTACTATAGAATCTTGAGGAAATGTAGTGATACTATATTTGTGTTATGGGTTGGGTCTTCAGTATATTGTACCCGGAATCTAGGGGTAGAGAAACGGCAGGTCTTCCCGGTCCCACTATATGAGCTCGAGTATCTGATTGTGTTTGGTTGTAGGAATCTAGTACTACTCTACCGGACTGGTGATTCAGTAAGGGGGTGTCAACACTTAAGGTCTAGTTTGTCTTGGTGGATTGATTAAGTCATCATTATCTGATGTGAGTTTGATCTACACAACCCTCTGGGTAGTGTGATTCAGAATCCTCTGTATAAGGTTGGTGAGGTTATGGACTCTCTGAGCTGTGTATAAACGTTATCTCTGCTTATCTGTTCTATGATATTATATCAGAGTAATGAATGGAAGCTTGTAACTCCGGAAATAAACTTTTCAGAACTTTATATTAAGTACTTTCTTTACAAGTTACATAGTTTAGCTAAACTATTGCAGACAATCTCTATTGTTTATGTTTCTATAACTCTACAGGTGAGTACACGGGAAACTGGGACGTAAAGTCAAACACCTAGCTGTTAGAATCACATATCTACTGTAAATAAATAATAGTTAAATTATAAATAGTTACTTTCAGGTTTTCAATTTCTTTAATTTTGCCTCGTAACAGAACCATTAATGTTTAACTCCTCAACTCCTTGCTGGGGCATTTTCCATGCCTTGGTGGAGGACACTCCGTGACTCTGGGATGTTCTGGTAGACTTCCCAGATCTGACGGGTGGGGATGTTACACTACCGTTACACCGCAACCGTAATGTCAGACATTGCCATTATTTGGAACCTTGCCTATATCATAATTATGCCCCATGACAACTCGTTCAAAAGGGAAATGGGGAAGATCTCTCTATGCACCAGAGTAGATGTGTCAGATCACAGTTAAATGACCACCAGAATTAAACATGGATCAAAATCAGCATATCGTAATATAATTCAGTTACTGTGACATGTGAAATATTTGATCATGTCATTTTATTCTGAATTCTTCAAGGTCAATAACTGGAGCTCTCTGGGGCCTTCTAAATCAACATTCCAAGACCCACTTTGTGGAGACTTTACTCAGATATAATCCGTTTTCTGAAGCAGAACTTTACTACGATATCTACAGGCCCCTTCCACAGTTTGCGAACAAGTTGGACCCACTTCCCAACACAACAGAATTTTGGTTATGTCTAATGTTACATGGTATCAGAGCATTGTCTTCACAAGATTTTGCATTTCAAATCCCTCTAAACCCATGAAGGTGTATGCACGAGCAGTTGCATGTTCAATGCACCCTGGCCCATTCAAATTCTGCAAAAACAGCTTATTCACACTCTGTATAGGGAATTAGGGAGGTTGTGAAGTGCTAGCTTGATTGGTGTTGCCCAGCATGCCTCCCAACAATATAGCTTTCTAGTTACAGACAGTGAAGGGGAAGGAGAACATAAAAATCAAGGGAACAATTTCCACTCTTATCTTCCCATTCAGTAGCTTCAACTCATTAATCAAAGGGTTTAATATTTTTTGAAAAGTTCTTCTACATCTATGTAAGAATATAGGGCTGTAGGGCACATACATTTTATATACATTACATTTATCTTGGCCCCACTTATTTAGTTACCTTAAAGGTTTACAAGTTTCAACTTTGCTCATGTGTATTCTGTTAGTCAGATTAGAATGAATCCGATGGTAATAAAATAATAAATTGCCTTGATTTAATTTCTTCCTGAAGACATAGCCGTATCGCAATTTCCATTGCTTTGTCTACTTTTCTCAGTAGTACCTTTCGGACAGGCTATTCCTCTTCAATCCAAAGTTTTCGGGACATGTATTTTTGAGTGGTCAGATCTTTTCCCGAGTCCCACCGAAGCAAAAGCCTTTTGAAAACACATGAAATGTTTCCAGAATGTTTTCATTAGGGAAAGATAGAAAATCACACCAAAGAAATTTTGACATGTCTGCGTTAATTTGAGGTCAATAGTTGGTTTTATGGGAAATATTAAAAATAGTTGGAGAATCATGATCATTTATTTCTCAGGACCTTGAACAACAGAGGTAATAAATTTGGAGCACTTAAAACGATGATGGATATCATACCTTTTGATAAACATCCTCCTGCCAATCCCCACCATTCACATTTCCAGTCTGAGTAGTGGAATCTAATGAGGCTGTAATCCAACACAGAAAGTGTTTGTATAAGTTCAAACTCAGAACAAGCTGGTATGGAAGGAAAAATAAAGCATAGAGGAATATCCAATGAATCAAAGAAGAAGAACAAACAATAACCACTTTAAAACAAATAAAAGAAAAGAATAACAGTTTATCTATCCACCAAATCAAAAATACATAAAGTCTAAAAGAAATCAAAAATACATAACAAGAAATTTACATTAGGTATCATAGTACAGCCTTGCATGCGAAAATCCCAAAACAATCCATGCCACAACAACTTTGAAATGAAATAGCATAAGGTAGTAAGATGTTCGTGGAACTAATGAAAGATGGTATCATGTCAGATAGCAAAAAAACGCCCATCGCTTAGAAGTAAAACAAAAATTACAATGGAGAGCGATCGACCATTGAGGATTTTGTTATGAAAACAAGTTTAAGTAAGGCCAAGGAAGAATTTATGAGTTTGTTGTCAGTAAATATGACCACAAATACTAGGTCTCCGTTTCGTTGGCAGTAAAATGTTTTACAAAGGAAAATATTATGCACGTAAAGATTTTTCAAATTTAAAACATTAACCACACAGATCAATATGAAACTTTTGAATAATACGTCGTTCTCTTCATTTGGTGTCGAAACCACACCTACATTCCAACCAAACGAACCTTCCTACAGAAAGGCCAGTATATTTACAGATAATATATGTGGTGAAAATGAAATTCACACTCTACGCCCTTTATGTTCTGATATCAGTTACTGTCTGGCATTTAGTTCAGGGTAATGAACCGTCTGTCATATTAGCTTCTTAGACACTTAGGTACATATAGACCTATTTTCAGAATATCACTTTAATTTCGGGAATTCAGTGACAGTACGCTTCTCAGTCTACTTGACCGATTAAAATGGAACAGAATAATTCCCATCAAGCTACTTGTAAATTCAGATGCAGGCATATTTGAAAAACAAATAACTCTTAAGAATGAAATTTCATACTTGATGACACCTCTCCAATGGGTCTTTGTAATTGGAAGAGCTGTTTCTGTTGATCAGTCATATTCTGTGGTTGAAGTAATGAACCTGGTGCTTGAAGCCTTTGGTTCATATTCCGATGGGAGTTTGGCTGTTGCTGCAAACCTAACTGTCGTTGCAACTGTCGAGGCTGTGATTGAGCTTGTGACAACAATTGCTGTTGTCGCAGCTGTGGTTCTGATTGTTGTCCCTGGTTTAGCAACAAAGTTGCAGAACCCTGCTGGGTTTGTATCTGCAGAGGAACCTTCGATTGTCCTAGCAAGTTCAAAGAGGGCTTCTTGGTCTGCATGCTCGAGTTACCAGAATGATTCGCAATCAATTGCTGCTGTAGCCCAGCAACATTGCTTTGAGGACCCAACTGTTGCTGCTGATGCATATTTGGAATAATATTCTGCTGCTGATAAAGATAACACTGCTGATTCTGGGACTGCTGCTGTTGTTGAGGAACAGCTTGTTGCTGCCTTCCTGGCATTTGCCCCAATGGATTTCCAGGTGAGTTCTGTGAAACCCCAAACATGCTCTGAATGTTCTGCAAATTCAAATTCTGGCCAACAACATGGGCCATAGAAGTTGGTGGTGCACCGCCAACTGATGCTAAACTAACAGAACCTTGTACCCCAGGGGCAGCCATATTATTCTGAGATAGTAATGGTTGGCGTGCTTGAACCTGGTTAGCCATGTCATTCTGAATTGGAAGAGATTGCCCTTGGTTACCAATCTGGGATGAAATGGCTTGAGACCCTGAAGGGATAGGACCAGTATATAGAGCCGAGTTAGTTGAGATAGAATAAGAATGGCTCAGAAATATTGGAAAATACAGACTGTGACAGACGTGAAATCGCAAAGATAATTCATTACATAAAAAAAATCATGTAAGAGTTGATGCTTCCAGAACTGAAGTAAATAAGTCTGGTTTATACATGAAAAAAAAAAAAATCTTGCTGGAATCCTGTAACACTAGCCAACAAGTACACATGGGAGAAGCGTTCAAAGACTACGCTAGGAGTACAAATTAAATAAAGTATATAAATTTTGGACAAACATCTAACCAAGCAGTCTCCAATAGTTTTGTACACGTAACAGAAAAGTTAACCTTCAAAGTTTCCTACAGAAGAACAGAAGCTCTCATGTCCCAACCAAACTACTACCTCCATGCCACAGAAATAACTAGCATCAGTATTAATACTTGATGTCCCAACTACCGCCATTCTTTGCTTCAAAGATTGACCATGATACAAATTCATACTAAGGCTAGTTCGAGTGTGCAATACAATTCCACAACAGGTTTGCATTCTGGGGTATCACAGATTTCAGATGGAAATCAACTGGGGCAAGGGCTATCAATATATCATTTTAAATTGTTCGCTGACCGTGATATATATGGGGAGAGAGAGAAAGAAATCATGAAAATGACCTCTCTCGTAGCCATCAGCAACTCAATTGGCTGGGCAAAAGTGCTTATTTAGGAAAAATCACCAAACCATAGTTTGGCAAAGTTGTCATTAACAGTTACTTTTTGTGCATATAGGCTGGATGTGAGACATACTGGTTTTAAGGTTGTTGGGGATTTTTGGGCTTGGAATGAAGGTGGAGATGTAAGGGCAGTGTTTGGAGCATAAGTCACAATTCAAACTTGAGTCGCATTGAAAATGCTAAAATTCAAATGGTTACAAACTCTGTTTGGGATGAAGCATCACACCTTAAACCACATTTTAGTGAAGTGAAAAGAGGGCAACCATGGGTGTCCCAATTGTTATGATTCTAGAATTAAATGGGAATTATTCAAATAAAAAGTATTGGCAAGGTAAGCAGACAATAGACACAAATTTAATAAAACATAACTATTATTATAATACATGTACGGAATTGCGCACGTAAAACTAAAACAGATTAGAAAATAAAGAAAAGAGTGACAGTTAACTTAATAAGAAGACAGAATCCAAAAATTACAAGTCTCACTAAGAAAGAGTAAAATATTCTTCATTGTTGCTACGCCTTACCTGTATCAGGAGGATTACTTCCATTACCGGTAGAGGATGCTATGGTGTTTTGTGTTTTAGTCTCTATATTCAGCATCTTCAGTGATATTTTATCCAGATAATCAGACTGCATAAAGAGTTTAAGACGTAAGTTTGTCAGGTCAGAACACCTGTCAGTTCTCCGGAAACCATTCTATCTTTTTGTCCATCATTGTGCTTTAGGATGTCCATAGAAGTGTATAAATACACACGCACACACTTTTCGAAAGCCTTTCTTTGGAATTTTTGATGTTGAGAATTTCTATACATGAATCAAATGCCATTAAGTTGGATTCAAATTCCGCCGTTGCATATCCTTAGAATTTTGAAACGCACACCAGCAGTTTTTAAACTTGGTAAAATATACTGATGATTTAAATTACCTGGTTTGTAGCAGCAGTATAGATCCTTTCCTCAAACCGATTAGCAATTTTCTTGAGTTCCAGCAGTCCCTCTTGACCAGAGAAAGGAAGATGCATCTTCAAAGTCTCCATTCTACCCATGTAAGAATTTAAAGTTAAATCACGGTTGAGCCATACAGACACAGAGAAGACTATCCGTAATATAAATAATCATATACATTACTGTTAAAATCATCATGTTTAAGAGTTTTGAATAGTTTTTGTCGTAACCATATGTTTGGAGATCTGTGGAACAGAACCACTCTACAGAAATGAGGGAAAATTGGTGAAGAAATGAATTGAACTATGCCATCACTTTGATGGATTTCGTCTAATAAAGAACTTGAAACTAGCAGTACTTGATTTCACAGTTATGCCTGTTGGCAAAACCATTGTTCCAGTTTCAGCCCTCAACACAGTCTCAACGCCATAGATTAGAGTTATATGTTTGATAATAAAACTTAATGCCATGCCAATGGCTCAAGAAGGCTAAATTCGAATACCTAAAAAAGGAATATGTTGCTAAATTCCAGAAATATTACACAATTGGAAAGCTAAATTGTAAGTGCCGGGCCTCAAATACAACCCAATCGTCACTCAAGAGAATTTATCTACTACACACAAACAAAATGCCAGAAAAGCTTACATCTTATTGAACAATATGTTGCTAAATTCCAGAAATATTACACAATTGGAAAGCTAAATTGTACGTGCCGGGCCTCAAATACAACCCAATCGTCACTCGAGAGAATTTATCTACTACATGTGTAGCGGATTCGAGCTGGCAGCAATTGAAATTCATGCTAGAAATTTCAAATAAAATGCCAGAAAAGCTTACATCTTATTGACTACTCTTTGCCTGAATTCAGGAGGCAGTTGGGACCGCCAATCTGCAGTGTCCATCGTGGGTTCACCACCACCTTCAGCAGGTCGCCAATTATCCGAATCCATTGAAGACACTAAACTATCAATCAGAAAAAGAAGAAAGAATTAGTTTTAGACACCAAAACTCAAAGCTAATCTTGGATCTAATGAAGGAAATTAGAGACAATTCGGTGTCATCTCCATTGGTGGATTAACTTGTACCTAATTTCATCAGATTGTTAACAGCGGTTTTTCATAATTATTAAAGAGAAAAATTTGGCAGAAAACCTGACTTTTGAAAAAGTCAAACCCACCTGAAGAAGAAAGATTAAGAGAAAGGGTTGATAGATTCTGGGAACAAGATAGTTTTAGGGTTTGTTATAGACTGAAATAATCGAAATTGGGTTGCGACTTCATTGCTCAACAAACCAGATTGAGTGACAGAACCATTTTCCGAAAGAAGCCAGAAAAAAGCGAATACGCGTGCCATGAATTCTTACGATGACGATGATGATGATCCGTATCTGATTCCAAGACTGAAAATGAGCACCCGAGACACGCTCCGACACGGTAGTTTAAGTAAAGCAATCGATCAGTATTGAAAGATTTGTCTCAAAATTGGCTCAGAGCCCACCTATGAAGAAATCTGGGCGCAAAGCACTACGAAGTCGATTGTTGTACTGCCTCCGTTGTCTCTGAATTTCATATTTTGACTTTTTCTTCTGCAATCGCATCACTTTGACCGGGTTATTTTGATAGTCAAACGATGCAAATTTTTAATAATTTTTTTGATGGTGTTGTAGTGTGAAGTTTAATCTAAAACATCGTGTAAATATTATCAAATTCTTGTGTCGTTTTGTTAATCTAATAACTAAATTAAAATGAAAACTGATAAAATAAAATGGATGAAGATTTAGAGAGAACATAGAAGTACAAAAAAGGTTTGTGAGAGAAGATGTATATTTTATTTTTCAGAAAAAGAAAATATGCATTTGTTGGCCTTGCGATTTAGTTCATCTCCTTCTAAGGAGTTGCGATCAGTCTGTATCAAGATCAACTTTGACTTAAGTTATGAAGGCTCGCGGCAAAGCTCCGTTGAATCTCTCGTTTCCTCACTCAACTTTGTTCCTTACATCAACAAAAGGACAAATCAAGTGGGTTACATCAAGCAATTATCTCTCGATTCTGCCATGCACAAAAGTCAGCATGAGGCAATCAGCAAACACTTGACAATTCTAAAGATTTGTTGTACGAATGGGCAAAAAATTGAGAAGTATCGTCCTTCTTACGAAAGATTCGAAGGCATCATCTTCTCCTGCACCCATCGCTAGAGGTAACACATGTGATATGCAAGTGGAAGCCCCCATTCCTCGCGCCTCCTCTTTCAAAGAGAAAGCAGTATGTTCTCTGCCAGTTCGAGTTTCTTCTCTCCCAACCCAGAAATCTTCTCCAACTGGCGGCATGAAGAGGCCTCGTACTTGGTTTCGGAAGCAACAATTGCGTAGTTCTAAACGATACTGCTTAGCTCACTCAAGCCATGGACACAAAGCTTTGGGTCGAACTTTTGGAATGCCTAACTTGTTTGTGGAACGCAACAAATCTCAAAGGAAACGAAAGATTCAATTGGTTGAGAAATCATTGACAGCAAAGTTTCTAAAAACAGGCGGCACTCAAAAGGGTAAGAAGTTACTTTTGTGCCGATCTTGATATGATCTTTAACCCTGGGTCTTTGGAGATTGTTCCTCAACAATCTCTACAACAGCCATGACGATCATTAGCTGGAATTGTCAAGATTCGGGACAGTCTTGCACAATTCAAATAGCAATGTTTTTGTCCGTTCACGAGTATGGTAACACTGCCTTGAAGGAAGGTTGGCATGCCTTTTGTTCTTTCCCAACCAACAAGCATCTGCTTCTCATTGTGATGAAGATCATCGTGACATTCAATGGGTTTTCTAGATTAAGGATCTCTTTTGCTTGTTATTTTTGGTCCCGGTTGCTTCTCTCTCAGGACAACACTTTTCTTGGGACCATCTCCTCAAACGAAGCTTTGATACGCTTCCTTATTGTCTCATGGCAATCCCGGCTTAGCCTTAATCAAACTCAACCGGATGTCTTGTTCATCCAACCAGTTGGGTCGCAATTAGCCACTTCTCGACGCATATACTGCTCAAGTTCCCTTAACCTTTTCTCCCCCATCCGAACCCAGTTTACGACCCCCTTACATTGGGCCACTCCAGCACCGATAATGGATCTCCAAGCTCGGTTAACAAATGTAACAACATGTCAGGAAGAGCTAACGCTACCCATCACCAGGCTGATCTTCAACTATCAGCACCTTATTAGTAAACTTATTACTTTTACTATCTTTAGCTTTGTTGTTACTGTTAAGGTTTGGTGGGTTTTGCTGATAGCTTGTAGCAACCACACAACCTTTGTCTTTGTTTGTATGTTCTACGTGTTTGTTATTTAGGTCTGCTTTCTTTGTCTAAATTTATGCGATTGTTTACCTTTTTAAGTAATTAAAAGTTCTAATTATGCGACTTTCGTTAGAATTCATGGCTGGTAACTTTTTTACATTTTTGTAAGCCTTAAAAAAGTTCGTTTTTCTAACTTCAATGTTTCTTACTTTTTACTCATAAAATTTACTTTTTAAGAGCTAAAATAGAGCTTAAGAAAACAACATTTTTCTAAAAAAATAACTAAAACCTTTTAAAAAATTTAACCATACCAAAGTGGGCAAACTTTTTACCTTTTTATAAAACTAAAAAGTCGCATAATTTTTTTTTTTTTTTGGTCAAAAATAGTTACATCAATTAGGTAAAATAAACAGGGTTGTTATGAAATAATACTAATTGATATGATGAATATTCTATAATATTGTAATACCATATTTAGATGATTATGATTGACTCCCACACTCTATATAAAGAGTGGTTAGGTAGAGAAGAAAACAAGTTCGGATATTCCTCCATACATTGTCTCTTTTCTTTTGTTCTAAGTTTATAACACGCTATCAGCACGCTCTACCGGAAAAAGTGATTTAAAGGTACGATTACTTTATTGTGAATGTTATCGAGAAAAAGATGATCAAACGAAAAAATAATTTTCTATTTTGGTTGTCTCTTCTCTTGTTTGATTCAAAAGTTGATTTAAAATCAACAAACAAATCCGATCTATACATCGTATCCACATTTTTTACTTTCAAATTTATATCGGAAAAAGAATAGGGGCCGTTTCCGGCATGATTCAAACGAAAAAAAGAGACGCTGCTAAAGCAGCTTGTCCCTTCTGGCAGCATAATTCGAAAAAAAAAATATTGTTGCCGGAGCAGTTTGAATCCAGGTTTTGGATTCAAGTAAACATGTATGTTTACCATCTGGCCTAACTAGTTGTATACTACCCTATTAACTCTTTTTATTATTTATTATTACATCTTCAATTCATAAAGACAAAAAGAAATAAAGAAAAAAAATAAGTCAATTGAGAATTGAACTCCCGACCATGGGTATAGAAGTCACATCTTTTTGCCAATGAACCACTCTTCACAAGCATGTACTTATTGTCAATTAAAGATTTTAATTATACTGCATGGAAAAAAAAAGAAACTGCTGCTGCCTGTATTGAAAAAAAAAAAAAGGATTCGAACTCGCAGCCGCTCAAAACTTCAACAGATGCTGTAGCCATCTGATCTGGCTGAGTTTTACTTCACAATATGTGTTTTTTATTTCTTATATGATACAATTCGTACAAAATAATAATATTAATATAACCTATATTTGGCGTTTTAATTACTTTTTATTGTCTATTATTTCGTAAATCACTTATCATTGTACCAGTTCTTGCTCATAATTTAACTTTCGTCCTATTTCTTTTTCTTAGATCCACCATGTCTAACATCGCGAAGCTCGAGTTCACTGGACTTCATATAACTGGAAAAAAGTTATTTGTCGTGGACTCTTGATGCTGGATTGCACCTAGACTCAAGAGTTCTTGGGCACACTATAAAAGCAGACAATACCGCGTCCGAAAAGAAGCGCGCCGATGCGTTGATATTTTTGCGCCGCCATATAGATGAGGATTTAAAAAATGAGTACCTTACTATTAAGGACCCCCTCATCTTATGGAATAATTTAAAAGAGCGCTACGAGCCCTTGAAGTCTGTCTTACTCCCCCAGTCTCGTTATGATTGGATACACCTAAGGTTTCAGGATTACAATACGGTAAACAGTTATAACTCCACACTCTTCAAAATTACATCCCTGCTAAAACATTGTGGCGAGAACGTCACTGATGAGCATTTATTGGAAAAGACATTATCTACCTTCCATTGCTCGAATATACTCCTGCAACAGCAGTATCGAGAAAAGGGATTCAAAAAAGATTCTGAACTGATTTCTTGTTTATTGGTTGCGGAAAGAAACAATGCCATATTGAAGAAAAATCATGAACAGCGTCCGACTGGCTCGACCCCTCTCCCTGCAGTGAGTAATAATGCATTCCTTGAAGCTAATGTTGTTTTACGTGGTCAAAATAACCCACGTGGTCGTGGACGTGACCGTAGACATGGTCGCCGTCGTGGACGCGGTCATGGTAAGAGCAATGTTTGGTACCGTGAGCCTCACAAAAGATGCCCTCCAATATCAACAAAAGAGAAGCACCACCACAAAACAGCGGGAGAAATAATGGTGGGAGACATCAGACTTCACAAGCAGTTGCTGAAAAAGCACCTCCCGAACAGGGATAAACATGTAACAGATGTGGAACTGATGGCCATTGGGAACATGTTTGCCGTACACCACGACACTTGGTTGATCTCTATCAAGCATCTAGAAATCGGAGTGCTACATTTAATGAATCAAACCATGTTGAGTATGAGCAGCCAATGGATCTCAAATATTTTAATGTTGATGACTTCTTTGCTCCTGATCCGGAAGTCGATGGCCCCTTTGGAGAGCCTGATTTTGTTTAGACAACTCATTTAGATTTTTTTAAGTCATTTCATTTTTGAATTTATTTTATTCCAGCTTAGGATGAATAATGTTCTGTGATAAGAACTTCAGACATTGTTATTTATTTTTAGTAGGATTGAAAGTTTAATATGAGAAGTTTCTTTTACTTATCATATATTTCTTTTTTAATTATAGATAAAATGATGACTTGTGAAGACACATGCTTGGTGGACAGTGGAACAACTCACACAATTCTGCGTCATAAGAAATATTTTTCGCAAATTTCCCCTAATCAAGCATATGTGCACACAATTTCTGGTACATCCAGTTTAATTGAAGGCACCGGAAGAGCCTCTATCAAATTGCCCGGTGGAACAATATTCCATGTCCAAGAGGCATTATACTTCAGCAAATCTAGTAGAAATTTACTGAGTTTTAAATATATCCGCAAAAATGGGTACCACATTGAAATTCTTAATGAGAACGAGGTGGAGTACATGTGTATTACATCCACTGTTCCAGACAAAAAATATGTATTATAAAAACTTCCCGCTTTATCATCTGGATTGTATCATACAATTATCCAAGCAGTTGAAGTCAATGTCGCCATAAAACAAAAAGATCTCACAATTTTTATGCTTTGGCATAATAGGCTAGGGCACCTCGGTGCAATTATGATTCGAAGAATCATTGAGAACTCAAGCGGGCATCCACTAAAAGATAAAAAGATTCTTTTGCCAAAAGAATATCCATGCACCGGTTGTTCTCAAGAAAAATACATTGCTAGACCATCAACCATGAAAGTTAGTATTGAATCTCCTAAGTTCTTGGAACACATTTAAGGAGATAGTTGTGGACCAATCAATCCTCCTAGTGTTCCCTTTTACTACTTCATGGTACTACTTGATGCCTCTACAAGATGGTCGCATTCATGTCTATTATCATCTCGAAATATGGCATCTGTTCGCCTTTTAGGAATGATTATAAGGCTTAGAGCACATTTACCTTATCATACCATAAAATCTATTCGTATTGATAATGCTGGTGAATTTACATCGCAATCATTTGACGACTATTGCATGTCAGTTGGGATACAGGTTGAGCACCCAATCGCGCATGTACACACTCAAAATGGTTTAGCAGAATCTTTTATTAAAAGAATTCAATTAATAGCTTAACCATTGTTAATGAAAACTAATTTACCCATTTCTGCTTGGGGACATGCTGTTTTACATGCCGCTGCATTAATATGTTTACGCTCCGCTACGTATCTTAAATATTCTCCCCAACAAATTGTGCTTGGACAACCTCCAAATATATCTCATTTACGTGTTTTTGGGTGCGCTGTGCATGTTCCTATTGCACCCCCACAACGTAACAAGATGGGTCCTCAACGTAGACTTGGTATTTATGTTGGGTTTGATTCTCCATCTATTATTAGATATTTGGAACCCTTAACTGGGGATTTATTCCAAGCTCGCTTTGCAGATTGTCACTTTACCGAATCGATCTTCCCGAAATTAGGGGAGACATGTCGCAGGCTGAAGCTCGACAATTAATTTCTTAGAATTCTCCTTTGATAACACACTTGGATCATCGAATTAGCCAGTGTGAATTCGAAGTGCAGAGAATCCTTAAATTTCTAATCATAGCTAACGAAATGCCTGATGCATTTGTTGATACAAGCAAAGTTATAAAATCGCATATACTAGCTACGAATTTTCCAGCACGGATTGATGTCCCTGTAGGACAAAATGCGAGCATACAAGCAAATGAATCTAGTGCACGCCAAAAGCGTGGTAGACCTGTTGGCTCAAAAGATTTGATTCCTAAAAAAGGAAGACAAATCAGGCAACTGTGTTGAATCCTAAAGATTCCACAAAGACAATTGATGATCCCATTAAAATTGGTGATCCGTTCCCTAAAATGATTGATCTTAATTTAGCCCCTGAAGAGGGCGATATGGTACCAGAAAATCAAGAGATCTCGATCAATTATATATACTCCGGAAAAATATGGGATCGAAATAGTGTTGTCATTGATGACACATTTGTCTTAACGTTGCACTACATATAAGTGATGACGATCACGGACCACGGTCAATTGAAGAATGTCGACGTCGTGATGATTGGCCAAAGTGGAAAGAGGCTATATAGGCTGAATTAAATTCACTTGAAAAACGTAAGGTGTTTGGACGAATAGTTCAAACACCTAATGACGTAAAACCCATTGGATTTAAATGAGTTTTTGTGCGGAAAGGAAATGAGAAAAATGAAATTACAAGATACAAAGCTCGGCTAATAGCTCAAGGTTTCTCGCAAAGACCAGGCATTGATTATGAAGAAACATATTCGCCTGTAATAGATGCAACTACTTTCCGATTCATAATAAGTTTGGCAGCATCAGAAAGTTTAGATATGCATTTGATGGACGTGGTTACAGCATATCTATATGGTTCACTTGATAGTGACATATATATGAAAGTCCCTGAAGGACTGAAACTGTCAAAAACAAAAAAACCACGTACCGCTTATTCTATTAAGCTCCAAATGTTCGTATATGGATTAAAACAATCGGGACGAATGTGGTACAATTTCTTGAGCGAATACCTATTAAAATAAAGGTTTGTTAACAATCCAATTTTTCCTTGTATCTTCATAAAGAAGTCCACAAATGGATTTATAATAGTGGCAGTAACGTGGATGACTTGAATATTGTGGGAACTCATGAAGAGATTACCCAAATTGCAACTTACCTGAAAAAAGAATTTGAGAGGAAGGATTTGGGAAAGACGAGATTTTGCCTCGGTCTACAAATTGAACATTTTCCTGAAGGAATTTTACTTCATAAATCAAATTACACTGAAAAAGTCCTTAAAAGATTTTGTACGGACAAATCACATCCACTAACCACTCCTATGGTGGTTAGGTCGCTTGATGTAAATAAAGACCCTTTTTCCGTCCTCAAAAAAGTGAGGAGGAAGCTCTTGGCCCTGAAGTGTCATACCTTAGTGAAATTGGTGCTTTGATGTTTTTGGCAAATTCACAAGGCCAGACATTGCATTTTCTGTCAATCTTTTGGCTAGGTACAGTTCTAACCCTACTCGCAGGCATTGGAACGGTGTTAAACACGTCATGCGATATCTACGTAGCACTACACACTTGGGTCTTTTCTATCGTCGTGGATCAAATACCTCCCTCATTGGATATGCTGATGCTAGATACTTGTCGGACCCACATAAAGCAAGATCTCAAACAGGGTATGTTTTCACTTATGGAGGAACTGCTATATCATGGAGATCGATGAAGCAAACTATGGTAGCAACATCATCAAACCACTCAGAGATTCTTGCGATCCATGAAGCTAGTCGAGAATGTGTGTGGCTAAAATCAGTAGTTCAACATGTCAAAGGGTCTTGTTGATTAAATTTCATAAATGACGGCCCAACAGTGTTATATGAAGATAATGCAGCCTGCATTGCCCAACTCAGGGAAGGCTTTATCAAAGGTGATTGAACTAAACACATATCTCCAAAGTTTTTCTTTAGTCATGAGCTTCAAAATAAGGGGGTTGTATCCATCCAACAAGTGCGCTCAAGTGAAAATCCAGCAGACTTGTTCACAAAAGCACTATTAGCATCAACATTGAAGTTACATGTTCGAAAATTCGGAATGCTCCAACTAAAAGATCTTTTACGTTAATGTATCTTATTATGAGGGGGAGATGTAGTTTAGCGTCTGTACTCTTTTTCCTTAGTTGTGATTTTTCCCATTGGGTTTTACGCGACCAAAATTTTAACGAGGCAGACTAGTAGTGAATATTCAAGGGGGAGTGTTATGAAATAATACTAGTTGGTATGATGAATATTCCCTAATATTGTAATACCATATTTAGAGGATTATGATTGACTCCCACACTCTATATAAAGAGTGGTTTGGTAGAGAATAATACAAGTTATGATACTCCTCCATACGTTGTCTCTCTTCTTTTGTTCTATGTTTATAACAAGGATCTAATAGTTAAAATTGTAGCTTTATAATTTTTATATGTAATAATAAGATTTTTTCTCCTAAAAAATAATAAGACGTTTCAATTGTTGATTTATACGCATTTCATTTCTCACTTATTTTCTAGTTGAGTATTAAATGTTGAAAATAAATTAATCATGGACTTTGAAATATTGCTGTACTTCTTCTCTTCCTATATTTTTTCTTTCGGTCCAGTTATATCACTAGTCTTGTTTGTTGTTGTAATCTTTTAAACCTAACACCATTTGAGTTTATTTCTAAAAAGAAACACCATTTGAGTTTATATATCGTAACAAAATACCACGTGCAACGCAAATACTCGTAACTACCACTCCGTCCCTGCTCGTATCTGGGTCACTTTGACCAGGTGATTTGGATAGTAAAATAATACGATTTTTAATAATTTTTTCACCGTAATATAGAGAAACTTCTACTCTACGACACAAATAAAAAATTATCGAAAAAATTCATCGGTTTGCTATTCAAATCAACGAGTCAAAATGATCAAGTGAATAGTGGCAAAAGTCAGTTTGGATAGAAAGAGTAGGGACGGAGTGGTAGTTAGTAATATAAATTGCTTTAAAACGGACCATCTTGGTCCAATGCCTGTCAATATACCCTTCTTGTTCAGAAAAAAAAGTACCCTTCTTATATGTTTTCCGTTGTTTTGAGTTCGTCTTGCCATTGTCTGCTTGGTAATTATTTCTGTCGCCCAGTCTCATTCACTCCCTTAGTAGTTGATATATTTGGATTGTTTTGGTGTCTGATACATGCTTGCGTCTGTGTGTTGGTTCTGATCAATTCTCAATTTTCTGGCAATTGTCAATCTCTATGGATTAAGTTAAAAGTTTTGTTCTCTTCATTGTCATCTTTTCTGTTAGTGGACGACAATTGATTTGCATTAATTCGGCTTGTGATGTTCGTTCATTTTGGAAATGTCAGCCTGCTGCCCTTGCTTGTAGCGAAAATAAAATATTTTTTTGGAAAAGACAGTTTTTGATCCCTGTTTTTTTTTATAAAAATACACTTTGCACCCCCGGCATTTGAATAATTCCACTTTGCACCCTCGTAACTAACAGCCCCAAACGGCTGTACGTAAAAGACAATCATAACCCTAACATTGGAGAAACAGCGGCGGCAACGGTAGTGGTAGCTGCAGCAGCAGCCCCGACATCGGTCGGAGCTCCAGCCCGACGCCACCACCCTGTTCACACGCCGTCTCTGCTCGACCGGTCAAAGCCCAAGCTTCCTCTTCCTCTTTGCCAAAGCCTTTAGATCCTTCTCCTCCACCCGTCACCGCCTATTGACACGACAAAGTGCAGTTCTTATTCTTCTTCACTAGCCAAACCCTAACCCCTTATGTCGTCACCATTATGCCATTCGACGTTCGATTTGGATGTCAATCGGCGGTAGTCTAACCCTTGGCGGCGGCTGGTGGTCGATCTGCTTTCATCTCTTTGCTGTGAGTCTCTGCTCATGAGGGAGTGGTAATGGGTCTGTTGGTTTTGAAGATGTTGAGCTTGTAAGTTTTGGTTTTGGGCTACTGCTAGTTTCTCCCCCAGCGTCGTCTCCTTCTCTTCTTTTTCTTCTCAAATTGGTTGGGGCTGTGAGATTGATGTTTTATACATGGCTTGTGAACAAGCATATTTGGGTGGCTTTAGTTTGTTTGATTTTCTTAGTTCAGTCGGATTGAAGCATATGGTATTCGATTGTGTTGTAATTGTTTGTTCTTGGTTCGGTTTAATTATTGCTTGCTCCAAGAGCAAATATGACGTGGTGCTCTAATCGATACATCACAGGACATGTCAGGAACATTTAGGAATCCACTTTGTTTTGTCTGCCACTCATTCTCTTTCTTCCTGACGTGTCATGTGCTGTATTGATTAGAGCACCACGTGTATTTGTTCTTAGAGCAAACAAAAATTTCTCGTTTGATAGTGGTTGATACGGGCCAACCGTATTGTACTAGTCAACACTATTATTATGATTATTAGTATTGTTTACTTAGAGTTAATTAGTTATTTACGTTAATTATTTATTTAAATAATGATTGGGCCTTGTCAAGCCCATTAGAGTCTAGGGTTAGGTTTAGAATTTCTATTTAAACAAGTTGTAGTCCTCTATTATTTTTATCGAATGAATTGATTAATGAATGAAATCTTTGTTCGATCATCAATAGTTGTTAGAATAGCGCCGTAGGCTATAAGCTACGTGGTCAGTTTTGTCGATTTTCACAAAATCGTCAACCCCCGTTACCTTTCCGGTAACAAATTGGCGCTTTCATTGAGCTTCACCGTCATCAACCGGTGAAACGCGATGTCAGACAACCTCACACTCATCCTCGCCGCCATCACAGATCTAAAAACTTCGGTCCAAGGTCTGCAGACATCGGTACAGAATATTGAAACACAGTTGGGTGCTCTCGAAGCCGCGTTCGCTGCTTCACAGGTTCAGCAACCACAGCAGCCGCCTGACCTAGCCGCTGTCGATGTTCGCCTAACAGTCTTGGAGGAAGGCTACGCTAAACTCCAGGGCTCCGTCATCACCCACCAGCAGCAAGGGACGTTGAATGAATGCTCCGTCGAAACGGTTGTCGACGGGTCTGAGGAAGAGACCTCCAAGGGAGCTGCTCTCTTTCCAGTTCTCCTTGATGCTAGCAAGATTGAAGCTCTAAGTGATGGATTCAATGTTGGTGATGTCCTTGAAGGGTGTGCAACCGGCGAACTCAAAGACAGCGCCCAGATCCCGACGAAGGCTACGCAGAAGCTCCAGCCGCCATCACCACCAGATCCGCCATCCCCATCACCGTCTCAACCGCCGACGAAGCCACCAAATCCCACCGCCAATCCGACACCGCCCAAGCCGCCGGACCTATCGCCATTACCACCGGCCATCGATTCTTGCGGAGAAAGTCTTTTGCTCGCTGCAATCGCAGCCGCCGTTCAACCAAACACCACCCCAATTCCCGCTCCGACCTCCAAATCCACCACCACCATCATTTCCGTCCTCTCCGGCGCCTCCACCACCAAAAAACCCCGCTGGTTACAGCCACCAGTACCCAGCGACACACTTCCAGCCGATCCAACCGTCGGCGTATCCACTGGCACAACATCTGCTCGGTGGCGAGTTTGTTATCCATAGTGATCAGAGCAGTTTGAAGGAGTTGTTGTCCCATATCATTCAGACTCCGGATCAGCGATTCTATATTCGGAAGCTCATGGGGTTGCGGTTCTGTATTAAGTACAAACAGGGTGTTGCGAATTAGGTGGCTGATGCGTTATCTCGCCGTGAATTAGAGAATGATCCGGCCTCCTTGTTCCTCTCATCCATGCTGCCTCTGCCATCGGTCCTTGATGTTATTCGGCGCGAGACCGAGTCATTGGCCGACCTACAGGCCTTAGTGGCCGAGGTTCAGTCGGAGGTCAAGCCTCCCCACTTCACTTTTGTCGACGGAATCCTTTACTACAGGACACGAATTTGTATGAGCAATGATTCGGCGGTTCGTTCTTTGTTGTTACAGGAGTTTCACAGTTCTCCTATTGCTGGTCATCCGGATATTGATCGCACATATCGGCGGTTTTCTGCTGTATTTTACTGGCCTAATATGCGCTCTGATGTTCGTAAATTCGTTTCTGCTTGTCTCGTATGTCAAACAACGAAGTATTCGACCCAAAAACCAGGGGGATTGTTGCAACCTTTTCCTGTGTCCGACCGTGTTTGGACGGCCGCGTCCATGGACTTCATTACTGGTCTTCCGACGTCTCAGGGATTTACAACTATCATGGTCGTGGTTGATCGCCTCACAAAATATGTGCATTTTGGGCCTCTTCCAACTGATTTCGATGCTCCCCGGGTTGCGCGTCTATTTGTTGAAGTGGTTGTCAAGCATCATGGACCGTGTTTGGACGGCCGCGTCCATGGAATTCATTACTGGTCTTCCGACGTCTCAGGGATTTACAACTATCATGGTTGTGGTTGATCGCCTCACAAAATATGTGCATTTTGGGCCTCTTCCAACTGATTTCGATGCTCCCCGGGTTGCGCGTCTATTTGTTGAAGTGGTTGTCAAGCATCATGGACCGTGTTTGGACGGCCGCGTCCATGGAATTCATTACTGGTCTTCCGACGTCTCAGGGATTTACAACTATCATGGTTGTGGTTGATCGCCTCACAAAATATGTGCATTTTGGGCCTCTTCCAACTGATTTCGATGCTCCCCGGGTTGCGCGTCTATTTGTTGAAGTGGTTGTCAAGCATCATGGGTTCCACGAGTCTATTGTTTCCGATCGCGATGCAATTTTCATGAGCACATTTTGGAAGGAATTGATGAAGCTTAGTGGCACGACTTTGAAAATTCAGTACTACATATCATCCCCAAACGGACGGGCAAAAGGAGGTGTTGAATAGAGGATTAGAGCAGTATCTTCGCGCTTTCACGTCCTGGCAGCCAAAGCGGTGTGTGTCCTTCCTTCCATGGGCCGAGCTATCTATGAATTGTCGTCACCATGAGGGCATTAATATTTCCCATATCGTGCCCTCTATGGCCGCGAGCCCCCGTCTTTGTTTCCCACGTTACCTACTGATGAGACCTCCTCTTCTGTTAACGAGTTGGTGACGGAACGTTCAGAGTTACTAGCTGATCTGAAGCGTGACCAGACGAACATACGTCATCGGGATGTTTCCTTTCAGGTGGGAGATTTGGTACTGTTGCGGCTCCACCCGTATCATCAGCGGTCATTGGCACGTCCGCTCTCGGCAAACTTGGCTCGCCGTTATTATGGTCTGTTTCCGGTGCTCAAGCGTATTGGACAGGTTGCTTATCGTCTTCAGTTACCGGACGACTGTCGTATTCATGATGTCTTCCATGTGTCCCTACTACGACCCTTTGTCCCCGACAGCTCCCTAGTTCCTCTTCCTACTTTACAAGATCAGTTTTTCAAGGGACGTCCGGTCGTTGTACCGATTTCGGCTTCTGCGGAGCGTACAATTTTGGTTGAGGGCGTGCCGCAGCGACAGTGGTATGTTTCGTGGTCCGATGGGGCGACGCCCAGTTGGGAACCGATGTCCGATATTCAGTCGGCGTATCCAGAGCTTCAGCTTGAGGACAAACTGCTTTCCGAGACCGGGGGAGTTGATACGGGACCGGTGACGCCCCCTCCTGACGCGAGTATTTTGAACGAGGACACAATGGAATCAAGTGAGCAACCTAGGACTCGGGTCAAGCGCACGACGGCTCCACCGTCATATTTAAAAGATTACGTTCAGCCCGTGAAACGTTAATCTTGAATTCTACTCTGAGTATTTTTATTCGTGTTTTCGTTATGTTTTAGGATTGTTAAGTGTGATGAATTATGTGATGTTTTTTTATTAAATCCGGGGCTTCTTTTCGGTTCTTTACTCGGATTAAGACTAGGTCGAACCGACAAGGTTAGGGGTATGAAAGAGGTGTAATATTTTCTAAAGAAAATAAGAAGAAAATTTACCCTCACTCTCTCTCTCTTGCGTTTTTTTTGCTTTCGCCCGTTACTATGTTGTGCCGTGAGTTACCCAGAGGGTAACAATAGTTTGTAGAATCAAAGGTTATATGGTAAGAGATTGTGTATATTGGACAGTATAGCCAGCGAATTTGACGCCGTCGGCGATCTATTGGTGGTGGTGGAGAGCATTTTTAGAGCTTTGATACCATAATAGAATTTGAGAAACCAAGTATAGATGCAGAATCACAAACGTAGAGAGAGAAAGCAAAAGTGGTTTATTCATTCATTAGGTTCAGAGAATACGGAGAATGGAATACATAAGGACGAGAGAACAACGGTCATAGAGAGAGCCGTCACCGAAGCGAGTTAACGTTACGCAACCCACGGTCATTGCCTGAAGCTTTCGCTCAACTTTCTGTCGGGCAGGAAGAGTTATTGCAATCCTATATGCCGCCACCGAAGCGCTCTTGGGTCTTCCTACTCTTTCGGCCACCATCACAGGTTCGACAAACCCACCAGTCAATAAAATTACTCATGCCGAGTATGCAGAGCCTCGCCGTCAAGGTCTGTGTTATAACTGCGACGAGAAGTGCACACGCGACCATCATTGCAAGCCGCAAGTCTTGCTCTTATGTACCAGTGAGGACGACGATAAAGATACCCCGTGGGCACTGAGGAGGACAACCCCGGCATAATTATGGATAATCTATCTCATATCAACACTATGTCAGGTACTACCCACCCTCGTGCTCTTAAATTGACATGAACTATTAGCGGTGTTTCTCTGCAGGTCCTCATCGATGGGGGCAACACTCATAACTTTATTCATCCTATTATGGCGGAGCATTTATCGTTGGTACTGCATCCTGTTTCGCCCTTTAGAGTTTATGTGGGTAATGGGGAATCTCTCCGTTGCACGTATTATTGTCCCATCACTCCGCTGACACTGCAGGGTACGGTTTTCGACGTGGATTTATATATTTTGGCTATTCATGGAATTGACGCGGTTCTAGGCGTCTAGTGGCTTCAGACTTTGGGCAAGATTTCACATGATTATAGCAAATTGACCATGGAGTTCGTCTGGAAGAGAAACAACTCATTCTGAATGGGGTTGATCATAGGCCACGCCCTATATCTTATAATTAGTTAGCAGCACAGTGTTCGACCAACCCACGAGTTGATTTCTATGAGTTGTTAGTCGTGCCTGTTGAGCTACCAGAGCAGCTCGTAGAGGAGGATTTTCCTAGTGATTTGCCGACCGAAGTACTTCGTGTTCTCGCACAGCATCGTGCGGTGTTTTTCGTCCCTTCTAGCTTGCCGCCTTCCCGGGAATGGGACAACTGTATTCATTTACAGCCAGGATCTAAGCCAGTCAATGTTCGCCCCTATCGCTATCCATACTTCCAAAAGACTGAGATTGAACGGCAGGTTCAGGACATGCTCAAGCAGGGGCTCATTTAGCCTAGCAACAGTGCCTTCTCATCCCCGGTTCTCTTGGTTTGTAAGAAGGATGGTACATTCCGTTTCTGTGTGGACTATCGCGCGCTCAATGCTGCCATTTTTCTAGACCACTTCCCTATTCCGACAACCGATGAGTTGTTCGATGAGCTCGAGGCATCCCGCTATTTTACTAAATTGGATTTACGCGTCGGGTACCATCAGATCCGCGTGTACTCTACTGATATTGAGAAGACAACCTTCCGTACACATGATGGTCACTTTGAGTTCCTTGTCATGCCATTCGGCTTCACCAATGCTCCATCCACGTTCCAGTCGTCTATGAATCGGATCTTCCAGCCTATGCTCCAGTTTTTTGTGATAGTTTTTTTCGACGACATTCTCGTCTATAGCGCTACTTTGGCGTTATACGCTCAGCACTTGGATCAGGTTCTTCGTCTCCTCTCTGCTCATTCTTTTTATTTGAAGTTATCCAAATGCCCTTTTGGGAGGACCAGTGTTGATTACTTGGGTCATATCATCACTAATGGCCAAGTGCAGGCCGATTCCCAGAAAATCGCTGCCATGGTAGAGTGGCCGAATCCTACTAGTGTGAAGCAGTTACGTGGATTTCTGGGTTTGACAGGTTATTACAGGCATTTCATTCGTGATTACACCACCATTGCATCGCCATCGACCGATCTTCTTAAGAAGGAGGCGTTTACATGGTCCTCCTCGGCTGAACAGAGTTTTCTTGCTTTGAAAGAAGCCATGGCATCTGCCCCTGTTCTTCGATTACTTGATTTTACACAAATTTTTGTGTTGGAGACTGACACTTCTGATAAGGGGATTGGCGCAGTACTTATGCAGCAGGGTCAACCATTAGCTTTTTTCAGCAAGAAGCTGGGAAATCGGCGACGTGCAGCCTCTACCTACCATAAGGAGTTGTATGCAGTCGTCGAGGCGGTGCAAAAGTGGCGCCAATATCTGCTCGGTCGCGAGTTTGTAATCCATAGTGATCAGAGCAGTTTGAAGGAGTTGTTGTCCCATATCATTCAGACTCCGGATCAGCGATTCTATATTCGGAAGCTCATGGGGTTGCGGTTCTGTATTAAGTACAAACAGGGTGTTGCGAATTAGGTGGCTGATGTGTTATCTCGCCGTGAATCAGAGAATGATCCGGCCTCCTTGTTCCTCTCATCTATGCTCCCTCTTCCATCGGTCCTTGATGTTATTCGGCGCGAGACCGAGTCATTGGCCGACCTACAGGCCTTAGTGGCCGAGGTTCAGTCGGAGGTCAAGCCTCCCCACTTCACTTTTGTCGACGGAATCCTTTACTATAGGACACGAATTTGTATGAGCAATGATTCAGCGGTTCGTTCTTTGTTGTTACAGGAGTTTCACAGTTCTCCTACTGCTGGTCATTCGGATATTGATCGCACATATCGGCGGTTTTCTGCTGTATTTTACTGGCCTAATATGCGCTCTGATGTTCGTAAATTCGTTTCTGCTTGTCTCGTATGTCAAACAACGAAGTATTCGACCCAAAAACCAGGGGGATTGTTGCAACCTTTTCCTGTGTCCGACCGTGTTTGGACGGCCGCGTCCATGGACTTCATTACTGGTCTTCCGACGTCTCAGGGATTTACAACTATCATGGTTGTGGTTGATCGCCTCACAAAATATGTGCATTTTGGGCCTCTTCCAACTGATTTCGATGCTCCCCGGGTTGCGCGTCTATTTGTTGAAGTGGTTGTCAAGCATCATGGACCGTGTTTGGACGGCCGCGTCCATGGACTTCATTACTGGTCTTCCGACGTCTCAGGGATTTACAACTATCATGGTTGTGGTTGATCGCCTCACAAAATATGTGCATTTTGGGCCTCTTCCAACTGATTTCGATGCTCCCCGGGTTGCGCGTCTATTTGTTGAAGTGGTTGTCAAGCATCATGGGTTCCACGAGTCTATTGTTTCCGATCGCGATGCAATTTTCATGAGCACATTTTGGAAGGAATTGATGAAGCTTTGTGGCACGACTTTGAAAATTCAGTACTACATATCATCCCCAAACGGATGGGCAAAAGGAGGTATTGAATAGAGGATTAGAGCAGTATCTTCGAGCTTTCACGTCCGAGCAGCCAAAGCGGTGGGTGTCCTTCCTTCCATGGGCCGAGCTATCTATGAATTGTCGTCACCATGAGGGCATTTTTATTTCCCATACCGTGCCCTCTATGGCCGCGAGCCCCCGTCTTTGTTTCCCACGTTACCTACTGATGAGACCTCCTCTTCTGTTAACGAGTTGGTGACGGAACGTTCAGAGTTACTAGCTGATCTGAAGCGTGATTAGACGAACATACGTCATCGGGATGTGTCCTTTCAGGTGGGCGATTTGGTACTGTTGCGGCTCCACCCGTATCATCAGCGGTCATTGGCACGTCCGCTCTCGGCAAACTTGGCTCGCCGTTATTATGGTCTGTTTCCGGTGCTCGAGCGTATTGGACAGGTTGCTTATCGTCTTCAGTTACCGGACGACTGTCGTATTCATGATGTCTTCCATGTGTCCCTACTACGGCCCTTTGTCCCCGACAGTTCCCTAGTTCCTCTTCCTACTTTACCAGATCAGTTTTTCAAGGGACGTCCGGTCGTTTTACCGATTTCGGCTTCTGCGGAGCGTACGATTTTGGTTGAGGGCGTGCCGCAGCGACAGTGGTATGTTTCGTGGTCCGATGGGGCGACGCCCAGTTGGGAACCGATGTCCGATATTCAGTCGGCGTATCCAGAGCTTCAGCTTGAGGACAAACTGCTTTCCGAGACCGGGGTAGTTGATACGGGACCAGTGACGCCCCCTCCTGACGCGAGTATTTTAAACGAGGACACAATGGAATCAAGTGAGCAACCTAGCACTCGGGTCAAGCGCACGACGGCTCCACCGTCATATTTAAAAGATTACGTTCAGCCCGTGAAACGTTAATCTTGAATTCTACTCTGAGTATTTTTATTCGTGTTTTCGTTATGTTTTAGGATTGTTAAGTGTGATGAATTATGTGATGTTTTTTTATTAAATCCGGGGTTTCTTTTCGGTTCTTTACTCGGATTAAGACTAGGTCGAACCGACAGGGTTAGGGGTATGAAAGAGGTGTAATATTTTCTAAAGAAAATAAGAAGAAAATTTACCCTCACTCTCTCTCTCTTGCGTTTTTTTTTTTTTTTGCTTTCGCCCGTTACTATGTTGTGCCGTGAGTTACCAAGAGGGTAACAATAGTTTGTAGAATCAAAGGTTATATGGTAAGAGATTGTGTATATTGGACAGTATAGCCAGCGAATTTGACGCCGTCGGCGATCTATTGGTGGTGGTGGAGAGCATTTTTAGAGCTCTGATACCATAATAGAATTTGAGAAACCAAGTATAGATGCAGAATCACAAACGTAGAGAGAGAAAGCAAAAATGGTTTATTCATTCATCATTAGGTTCAGAGACTTCGGAGAATGGAATACATAAGGACGAGAGAACAACGGTCATAGAGAGAGCCGTTCCACTAGAGGCTTCTCGAGAGATCTACAAGACTGCTGTAGGCAATTAGGGTTTACAAAAGTATGGGCAAATGAACATGGGCCAAAGATAAATGAATATAAGTTGGGTCAGAACTGGAGAATGGGCTTCTAATAGTCCAGTGGAGCTTTGGGCTTCTGCAGCTACACTAAGACCAATCCATTGGTTTAAGAACCTTGCCAAAGGCTGACTCCGCCCCTCGTATGATAGTGATGGATACATGTTATATCGAATCATTGTTATATAGCCGAGATTGTGTGTGCTTTAGTTTGTTGGTTTAGCTGGAGCTGCTTACTGTAACTTTGAAGTCTCTTGTACATTTTTCTGGGCACTACACATAAAATCTGGTGTTCCACTGATTGGTGGTAGTTACGAAAAACTAAAATACAACAAAGGCGGAAGCAAAAGAACAAAGACTCGTGAAGATTGCTACATGTTATCAGAAAATCTGAATGTCTTCCGTCAGCATGATATCTGAATACTGATGATTTCTCATCTTTCGCCGCCAGAATATTGCCATTGAACAGAAGAAATTGTTGTAATGTGCTCATCTGATTTCAACCAGGATTTTTTTAGTTTGATAATGATTTGTTTGGAGTTGCAATTACAGTCACAGGTTACCGAATACCCGGTCGCGAATACCCTATAAAATGCGGGCTTGCCAGCCTGAAGCCCAATCTGGATACAAATTCCTATCCAGACATGTGACCTCAACTTCCAGATAACACTCTACCATGGCTCTATATCCATCAGAGCTGCACATACAAATTAATCAAAAACAGCAAACTCGACAAAAAATGACTGGCACAAAATTAAAGAATCAATCATTCAAGCGTTAATTATTCAAAAGATGACTTAAAATATGACTCGACTTAGAATTAACATGTAGCATAGAATTAAATAAGCTTTCTTTTCTTTCTTCGACCATAGGTCACATTTGTTTATCGACTATTAAAGGAAATAGAGCACAGGAGCACAACAATCAAATATTTTTTCTTTTCTGTTTTCCCTCTAAATGGCCAGAATATGTAGCACCTGATCCATGTAGTCAACCCTGAGTCTTTGAGAAAAAACTTAGCAGGCATGAACATCATTCTCGGAGATGCATGTCAAGTGAACCATACATATCTGGTCATTTGTGACCCATCGAAAGGCAAATCCATGGCCAAACGTCTCTTCCTGGTGACAAATAACGCATTGGGGAAGGTCTTCACTGGGTGGAACCAAGCTGACACGGTAATAAAGACCAAATTTGTAGTGGGGATCAAATCCAACATAAGCTTGCCAGATACATCTAGCATGAATAGACTGATCGCAACTCACACAGTGATAGAAATACTTGGGGATCACATCTTCCTCGCAAATCTCACACACATATTCTTCAACATCTTCTATTGCTGAATATGTCAATGAGAAACCATGTTCATCATATCTATGCTTGATTATTCTAGGCAAGAGAGCACAATACGTGTCGATAGTGAAAGCACATGTGGTACATTTGAATCCGCGGCCAAAGAAGAACTGCTCACATGCATGACACCAAGTAGAGGAATTTAGAAAGGTGCTCTCGAGAACATGAGGATGAGCTTCATGCTTGATGTAGTGAGGCAAGTCACCACCAGTGATCTGCAAGGTCAATCTGTTGTTATAGAAACTGAATGTGAGCCCACTGTAACCTTTTTCATTGACACGGAAGGTTGGCCATGTTGCTGAACCACGTATAAGATTCATGAAGGAAGTAGTGATATCAATAGCGTTAGATTCCAACTGGTCTGCAAATAGGATCATCGGGTGGCGATGATGCTCTGTCATTTTTCCATTTGTGAGTACTTCCTCTAGAATTGGTTCACCAGCCAGTGGAAGGTTGACCACATCAGATGCATTGATGATAACTCCATCCCCTTCCCTGAAATAAAACAACGTCATCCTATGTTCCCTTTTCTTAGAAGAAAGAGAACAAAAAACCAACCCTAACTTATCAGAACAAAATATTTGATAGACAGAGGGTTGAGAAATAAAAAACCTGTGGGGATTAGAGCAATCGTGTACATGTGTCAGGTATCTGCATCGGTTGCAATGGTAAGCCCATCTATGGTCTTTCAAGGCTTTCGTGCAAATTCGGCAGTATACAACCACTCCAGAGTACTTTTTAGGGATAGTATAGATGAGCTCAAGGTCGTGCTCGTGCTCATGAGAAGCTTTATCTTTTACCATTGGTAGTGAAGCGCATTGGTCGTGTACCCAAAATTTGCAAGAAGTGCATTGGTAAGAGTTACCTTCAGTATCTTTATCGCAAGCATGACAATTGTACGGTGCCTTTGTAGGTGAAAGGAACAAGGGATGCTTGTGAAAGATTTTTTTCACTGTGTGTGTTCTCAGAGCACATTCGATATCTAAATCAAAGTCACACGAGAAACAATGATAGGCGAAGCCATTGCAATACTGTTGGCAAGCATCACAAACCACAGATAGCCCCGAGAAAAGTTTGAGAGGGCATTTTGGTTGCAAGGGGTGTTCAATTTCCTGGGGCAGGTGTGCGCATAGTTGATGGAGGTGATACTTGTTGCAGTGTATACATGTGTAGTATGGCACATATGAGATCTTCTGTCTACAACAATGGCAGTGTTCATGTGCTACGGAATGAGCGTTGTTGCGAGTACCATCAAGAGTAAGAGGAGCTTCCTCTGCTTCTACTTTTTCTACCAAGGCCAACGGATGTTCATGGTCAAAATGTTGGAGGTCGCTTTTTCTAAAAGAAACAGAAGAATGATATTGAATCAGTGTTGATAATGATTTGGATTGAATCGTTGTTTGACTCGTATCTGAGTCACTTTGACCAGCTGATTTGGATTGCAAAACAATGTGATTTGTTGATAATTTTTTCACCGTGTTGTAGAGCAACTTTTACTCTACAACACCATGAAAAAGTATAAAAAAATTGCATCATATGGCCCTCCAAATTACCGGGTCAAAATGACCCAGTAAATAGTGGTAAAAATGAAATTACAGACAAAGGGAAGAAATATAGTGGTACAAAGTTAAGAAAGAAACCAACGAACCTGATGGTACTAGTCAAGCAATCACCATTAGCTGCGTGAATGTAGTACTCACATGGAGTACAATGGTAAGCCCATTGTGTTCTGGGATCAATCCCTTCCCGGCAAATCTTACAGATCTTATAGTCACGGAACAGAAAGTCCAAAATAAGTCTGTGAGGATGAGAAGGAGATTCGAAAACCACAGGTACGTCTGTACATTCAGGATGTACAATGAAATTGCAATAATTGCATTTGTAATAGAAACAACACATGTTGTTGACTAGACGTCTTATAATGAGGCTGCAAACAGAACAAAGTAAATCATCTGCCTCTGGAGAGAGGCAAGGGTAAACTGGATGTTGATGAAATGAGTGTTTAGCTTCGTTTAGACTTGTCCTTGCACATCTGATGTCTACTCCAAGTCCGCAGTCGGAACACACGTATGCGAAGCGGTACCAATATTTAAAGCAATCACTACAATATTTATAGTTTTGATGAAGTTGTTCCTTGAGATGTAGGACGTCCCCGTCACAGCCGTCCAAAGTGTGGACTCGCTTGATGGTGGTGGGCAGATGAGCACAAGCATGGTGGAGACAGAAGAGAGGGCAACCTTCTTCACAACAGTAGTATGGAACTCCAGATCCGATCTTCTCCGTACACCCATAGCAACGTAGAAGGGATCTGTTGTAGTACTCAGACTTGCTCATCTCCTCTTCATCTTCTATTTCAACCAATGTGAGTGGATGCTTATGGCTGAAATGTTCCATTTTCAACGTCTCCTGCTGCTGCTCCTGGTTTGCCATCCTCTCCCTCTCTCTGGCTGTGCGAACGTAAGATGCTCTCAGTGTTTTTAGCAGACTGTTCCGCGAAACTGACCCTTCACAATTCTTTTATATTTAAGGACTGCTCTCTCTCCAAACTACTGCTAGTATTAATTCAGTATAATAAAATTATCAACCAGTAGTGTTCTTCATCTACCCACTCCATACAGAAGAGAAATCTACCCACCCACTCCATACAGAAAAGAAAAGTCAGAAAGTAGGACAGTTAATTAAAATTATAATAATCATTCATCAATCTCACCCCCAAGAAATATGTTACCCAATGACAAAATTACAGAATTTTCGGCATGTGAAACTGATCCACACATGCTCGGAAATCCTGAATAATCATTCATCAATCTCACCCCCAAGAAATAACACTGTAGTCCAATTACCATGTGAATCACCGCCACCCTTAACCCTAACGCCCGCTACGGCCCACCAGCTCAAATACCACCACACTTGTAGATGACGACAGCAACCTGGACTCCCTTTCAGCATGATCATCAACCCAATTTCACCCTCACCACTGAGATGTTTTGTTGCTCTACCCTGTTGCGTGTCTTGTTTACAGAAAATTGGCCATGATCAGATTAAGCTATTCATGAATAATTTAAGTACCTACTCTATGATTAAATTTGTTGGCATACCTTATTCCTGCTATCAATAATATAAGTGCATCTGTTAGCATACCTTATTCCTGGTATCGATAATATATAAGTACTCTGCTACCCAATTCTTGCTATTAACACTATTTTAAGGCTTAATTGCTGACTGCATGCAGAAAAGTCAGTAAGTACAACAGCCAATTAAAATTTTATCTACGCCTACTCTATTTTAATATCTGTTAGCATACCACCCCACTATTTCATACTACTAGTCGGCGCACTCTTAATTTGACAAATTTCACCTCAACGAATAGATTTTTGGCATCTGAAACAGATCCAAGTATGAGAAACACCATCACCCTTACACCTGCTACCACCAACCAGCTCCACCAACTCATGTCTTCTTCATGGCTTTTAGCGCACCTCTATTAAATCGACACGTCACCTCCACCAAAACACTTGTACGTAGAAGATAACGGCAACCTGGAGTCCTGGACCTACATTCAGCATGATCATCAATCGAATAACAAGTCACTTTCCTCTCTATTTACCACAATATATTGAAGCCCGAAAGCTTCTCGATTTCACACTCAGTCCTCACCACCGAGATGTTTTGTTGCTCTCCTCTGCCACAAATCGTCGGATGTGTTCAGTAGCCTACTTTTGTTTTGTGTCTTTTTCTAGTGCCTCTGTTGCTTGCCACTCTGGTTTACAAAAATGGACTCCATATTCCGGATTAGCTATTCATGAATAATACCTACTGTATAATTAAAACTGTTGGTATACCTTATTCCTGGTATCACTGATGTAAGTACATCTGTTAGCATACCTTATTCCTGGTATCAACAATATGGAAGTACTCTGCTGCCCGACTCTTGGTGTCAAAAATATTTTAAATACAGTAAATCTGCAATAAGATGAAGATCAAACCTAAACAGATGCCCAGATAAAAGAGAAATCACACACACGCAAAAATAAAAAATAAAGAAAAATTTACTAATAAGAGCAGAAAATAAGACACCTTATTCCTTCAACAATGGAGGAGACTATTATCAGCCCTCTGCGAGAATAGGTACAGCCATCCCATGCTCGATTGCCATTGCTTAACAAGTGGAGACTTCATTATGCACTCCGCAATGCAGTTCCTACATGATTTTCAGCCACCTCATCTGAAGCCCTCACTGGAGATTGAAAGGGTTTTTCGTTAAAATGATGCTGCAAACAATAATCTATATATCTATAAATATATATAAAAGCAAGGGAAATGGCTTCTCTTTACGCCACATAGGATTTAAAAAATGACTCATTGTTTGCCATTTGTCATATTTTTCTTCCATGTGGCATCTACATGTCAAATGTGTGCCAATAAAACTTTGCCAACTCAGATAAGGTTACATGTAATGTTTTGAGAATCTAAATTTTGACTTATAAGTGCATTGGAGATGACAACATTAACCTAACTTTTGATTTCTCTATGTAATATTTTGATTATTAGCAGAATTGTAGAAGAAGTGTTGATCAAGTGTTGAAGCTAAAAGAATGTTGCTGTTTTTCAAGACAAAAATCAAAGTCTTGTGCAAAATTCACAAGAAATGTCAAAAGGGGTATTTATGCCTTTTTCCAAAACTTGTCAAAACCCAAAAATATGTCTTCATGTCTTTTTTGCCATTTCTTGAAGTTCTGTGGCTATTTTGAAACCTCATTAGACTTGCTTGTAATAGAGATCAAATGATCTGGGCCTTAGTATAAATTCTCACAAGCCATGAACGGCTGTGATGAGATCTCATGATCCAATGGTCTAAAATAAGACCGTTGGTTTTCTGGGTATATAACTCTGCTGCAGTAGCTAGGGTTTGTTTTTTTTCCCCTTTCTTCGTTTCCAGAAAAATGTAAAGACACTCTGTCAAAATCGTTTCTGAAACTCAATGAAATTGTTCTATCTTTGATTTGCTTGTTTGATCTTTTCTGGAATCCTTCGATTCCTTTCATGGTATCAAAGCTATGGCTCTCTCTACAAACCAGTCACAGGGGTCTTCAAACCCTTTTTATCTTCTCTCTCAAGTTCATAACCTCGTCCCCTTCAAGCTAGATAACACAAACTATGTTATCTGGCGATATCAAATCTCCACTCTTCCCAAAACACAATCCCTATTCGGCTATGTTGATGGATCTAGGGTTTGTCCCTCCGAATTCCTGGTTGATGGTGATGGAATCGTGACGGTCAATCGAAGCCCAGAATATGATGCATGGGTCACTCAGGATCAGATCGTCCTCTCTCTGCTCACAGCAACTCTCTCTCAAGAAGCTTTGGTCCAGGTAGTGGGTAAGTCTTTCTCTCGAGACGTTTGGGTTTCACTGGAGAACAGGTATTCGTCTCTCACTAGATCTAATATTATTCAACTAATATCTGAGTTGCAAACGATTCGAAAGAAATCAGATACTATTGATGTCTATATGCAAAAGTTGAAAACCCTAAGAGATAAACTGTCTTTTGCTATGGTGAATATTGATGATCAAGATATGATTCTGTATGCTCTACATGGTCTTCCTCCTGAGTATAACTCTTTTAGATCTGGTGTGAGAGTCACTATGTCTGTTTCACCTGATAAAATTAATTTTGAAGAGTTGCATGTTCTGTTAAAGGCTGAAGAACAAATGATTGAGTCTCAATCCATCTTGGGAAATGAATTAACTGGGTCCGCTGCTTATGTATCTAACATGTTTAATGGTGGAAGAGGAAAAGGAAATGGGTATGATAACAACAAGAATCAAGGAAATGGTTATGGTAGAGGTCAAGGAAACAACTACAATGATCAAAACTCTAAGTTCAATCAAGTCTCTGGTTATCAAATTCAAAATTCAAGTCAAACCCCTAATTATCAAGGTCAAACTTATACCCACAACTACCCCTCTGGAAGAGGAAACACTAATGGGGGAAGAATTCATGACTCCTCTAGAGGTGGTAGAGGGTATAACAGAGAGGGAGGTCAATCTAAGAACAAGGGTCCTAGCTTTGATAGCAATGGAAACCCTATCAATTGCTAAATTTGTGGTATGGACTACCACCCTGCTGTTGACTGTTGGCATAGATTGGACTTTGCTTACCAAGGTAAGAAACCTCCACCTCAGTTGTCTGCTATGACAAATGTTGCTGCTCCTACTATGAATGTCAATCAAGAACATCACTCTCAGAACAATGTGTCTGCACAGTCACTGGTTATCAACCTCAAATCAATTCTTTCAATGCTAGCCTTCTTGGACCAACACCTAGCATTAATCCAAATTATTGGTTGACTGACTCTGGTGCAAACAATCATATGACTGCTGAATTCAATAATCTCTCTCTGGCCTCACCCTATCATGGTAGTGACAAGGTTGCTGTTGGAAATGGTCACACTCTTCCCATCTCTCATTCTGGTACTGCCATCCTTAACACCCCTTTTCATTCTTTTACTTTGCACAATACCTTACATGTCCCAAATCTTTCAACAAACCTCATTTCTGTTTATCAGCTTTGCAAGCAACACGATTGCTTCTTTTACTTCGATGCTGACAAATTTTATATTCAGGACAAACTTCAGGACAAACTTTAGTGAACATGGTCTATACCCTATACACACACAACCTTTCTCTACAGCTTTTCAAGACAAAGACACAATACAAGCTCACTTAGGAAAAATAGTGAAGTCTCCCCTCTGGCATGCTAGACTGGGACACCCTTCTGAAGACATTTTAAGACTTATATTTATTTCTTCTTCTCATATGTGTAAGGACCTTAAAGTTTCTGACATTTCTTCTCATTCTGTTTGTGAACATTGCTTGCTTGGTAAAATGACTAAACTGCCTTATAAATCTTCCACTTCACACACAAAATCACCTCTTGATCTTCTGCATAGTGATGTTTGGGGTCCTGCAACTGTGAAATCATATCATGGATATAGATTTTATGTATTGTTTGTGGATGATTATTCTAAGTTTACATGGATCTTTCATCTGCATCATAAATCAGAAGTTGCAATAATTTTTCCAAAGTTCAAACTTGAAATTGAAAAACAATTAAACTCTCCAATCAAGATTTTAAGATCTGATGGAGGTGGTGAATATATGTCATGCACTTTTCAAACTTTCTTGCATTCTCAAGGAATTGTTCATCAAAAATCATGTTCTTACACACCACAACAAAATGGTGTAGCTGAAAGGAAACATAGACACGTAGTAGAAACTGCTGTGACTTTACTTGTTCATGCTAAACTGCCTAAGTATTTTTGGTATCATGCTTTTAGTGCTGCTGTTTATTTGATTAACTATATGCCAAGCAAAAACACTCAAAACAAATCTCCTTGGGAAACATAGACAGTTGATGTTATAACCAATGTATCAAGAAGAACGTTGTAAACGAAACGAATAAGAACGTACAACAAATTACATGGTTCATTGAAACTAGCAACATCCACGGCCAAACGAAACCAATTTATTGATAGAGACGACCAATTACAAGCCACTGCACGGTGCCCAACCACACACACCAAGTTAGCCACGACCAGGACACATATATAGACCTAGGATACTAACTTATGCCCAAAGCAATCCTAAAACATTGCCAAAACACAACAAGCAAACATTCCAAACGCACCAGCCCCCGACCTGGAGCTGGTCGTAACTCGTACGACCCAATGTTGCTGCTGCTTCTTGCTTCCTCCTCTTGCCTTGCTACGTTGTTGTCTCGCCAATCTTCCTATCTAGTGTTTGAATTACCCCAAATGCTGACACAAACATTCATGGTATTTGCGTTCCCAGGAAAATCAGTGAAATTTCCCTTTTCTAGAAATCAGGAAACCAGAGTGAAAATTGACAAGAAAGAGGAAAGACACATAACAAGGAGGTCACCTTTTACACAGTATTTGGATCATCACTTTTGAAAGACATTTCCTGTTCTGCTAATCCTTTTCAAACTCTCTAGAATTCCACCGAGCACAAATGTTTGATTAGACATTGAATAAACTCAGAGGTAAGAATCCTAGGATAATCATCACTTCCATAGACTAATTAACATCCCAAATTTTTTCACTCAAGCCCATTGGGAATAATCTATATACTGGTGATAAAGGATGCTCTTGGAATTCATCGAGCGTACTCTGACCTGTTGACCAAAAGTGAAAATCTCTAACCATAGGTTTTTTTACTCTACAAGTTGTAAGCCCGAATACTGCGTCAAAAACATGGATTTACTGAAACCATTCAAATCAAAACTTGATCACAAGTACCACACTATTCCTTTGATTGTTAAAGCACTAAATGTGGTATTTCACTTCAGTACAAACAAAGCTCCTTGGAAACGTACCACTACAACAACCCTATACAACCTCTTCTGAACAAAGCCTTTCCTAAGGAATACATGCTCTTTTAAACAATGAATCTCAAATTCCAATTCATCATCATGTTGTCTGTAGAATAGGCAATAAAGATGATAACCGCCCCCAAAAGAAAAACGAAAAGCGAGTTCTATGAGCTCTTGCTGCCTGCTATTGATCCGGGGTAATACCTAAAATCTGGTGTCTTTTATCTGTATCTGGGGTAATAGCTAGCAAACCCATTGAACCATTATTGATTGCAAGATATTACAAACACCCAAGGACTCCAAACTGTACCAGCATAAACTAGTAAAAAATACTAGCTGTGATAGCTTGCACTCTATTCGCCTTCAACTCGCGAATAAATCTATTCTTATTTGGTCAATATGATAGAATCTCATCACAGTGGGAAAATTCTGTTGCAGCTTTCATATGAAATTGAAGGCCAATTAAGTTGTTAGAGCACATCCATTCGTTGAAGAGAAGGCTTGCAATCATGAAATCAGTCAACGATTCATTCATTATCTGAAACAGAATTGAAAATGAAAACTGAACGATTCAAGCGTTATTATTCAAACAGATCCAGAAATATAACTGACGTAGAATTGATAAGTAACTTAGGATGCAACTGCTTCCCCACACAACTAGAAATATGAGCTTCAACCACAGGTCACCTATGTTTATCAACTATCAACGGTAATATAGCACACGATCACAAATCTAAACTAAACTAAAATGGCCAGAATAGCACCTGATCCATGTGTTGTCCCTCAATGTTTGAGAAGAAACTTGCTAAGTCTCAAGCTCATCCTCGGAGATGCATGTCAGGTGAACTATAAACTCGTCATCGTTGTCGTCTTGAAAGGCAAACCCGTGGCCATATGTCTCTTTCTGCTCACAAATAATGCACTTAGGAAGGAATTCTCTTGGTGGAACCAAGAAGACAGATCGACGGCCAAGATCAAATCTGTAGTAGGGCTCAAACTGAACATAAGCTTTCCAGATACATCTAGCATGAATAGATTGGTCGCAACGCACACAGTGATAGAAATACTTGGGAATTACGTCTTCCTCACAAATCTCACACACATATTCTTCGACACCTTCAATTGCTGAATATGTTAATGAAAAACCATGCTCATCATATCTGTGCTTGATTTTTTTTGGCAAGAGACAACAATACGTGTCGATAGTGAAAGCACAAGTGGTACATTTAAATCCACGGCCAAAAAAGGATTGGTCACATGCATGACACCAAGTAGAGGAATTCATAAAGGTGCTCTCGAGAACATGAGGGTGATCTTCATGCTTGATGTAGGGAGGTAAATCAACACCAGTGACCTGCATGGTCAATGTGTAGTTATAGAAACTGAAAGTGATCCCACTGTAATCTTTTCCATTGACACGGAAGGTTGGCCATTTTGCTGAACCTCGTATAAGATTCATGAAGGAAGAAGTGATATCAATAGCGTTAGATTCCAATTGGTCTGCAAATAGGATCATCGGGTGGCGATAATGCTTAGTCATCTTTCCATCTGAGAGTTTTTCCTCTAGTATTGGTTCGCCATCAGATGGGAGGTCGACCACATCAGATGCATTGATGGTAACCCCATCCCCCTCCCTGAAATAGAACAATAACATCAACCACTTATGTTCGTTTTCTTAGAAGAAGGAAAACACAATACAAAACTTCCGAACAATCATGGATAAGACTGAAGATTTGATAGACAGAACAGAGAAGCAAAAAACCTGCGGGGATTGGAGCAATCATGGATATGAATGAAGTGTCTGCATTGGTTGCAATGGTAAGCCCATCTTTCGTCATTCAAGGCTTTGGTGCAGATTCGGCAGTATACAACCACTCTGGAGTACTCTTCAGGAGTATTATAAACGAGATGAAGCTCGTGCTGGTGCTCATGAGAAGATTTATCTTTTACTGCCGGTAGTGAAGCGCATTGGTCGTGTACCCAAAACTTGCAAGAAGTGCATTGGTAAGAGCTACCTTCATTATCTCTATCGCAAGCATGACATCTGAAAGGTCCCTTTGTAAGTGAAAGAAACAAGGGGTGCTTGTGAAAGTCTTTTTTCACTTTTTGTGTCTTCAGAGCACATTCTATATCTAGATCAAACTTGCATTCGGAGCAATGATAGGCGAAGCCACTCAAATCTTGGCCGCATTCATCACAATACACATATAGCCCTGTGAGGAGTTTGAGAGGGCACTGTGGGTGCAACGGGTGTACAATTTCCGTGGGGAGGTGTGCACATAGGTTATGTAGCTGATACTTGCTGCAGTGTATACATGTGTAGTATGGAACCGATGAGATCTTCTCTCTACAGCAACGGCAGTCTTGTTGTTGCTGTAGAGGAGCTTCTTCTCCCTCTTCTTCAACCAAGGCCAGTGGATGGTCATGGTCAAAATGTTGGAGGTCGCCTTTCCTGAAAGATACAAAATCACTTTGTTATCATATTGCTATATGCTGAATTAAGCTATATTCACGTATATAAGAATGACTGGGCGTAAAGGGTACATAGCTAGGGTTTAATAGCTAGACAGTTGAAGGTTTACAAAATAGAACGAAGCAAAAAATATTCAACTATGTTAAAAGAATGGGGGAGTAACTAACCAACCTGATGGTACTAGTCAAGCAACCGTCATAACCTGCGTGAATGTAGTAGTCGTCGTTACAGTCTCGACATTTATAGGCCCATTGTGTTCTCCAATCTATCTCTTCCTGGCAAATCTTACAGATCTTTGAGCCAGGGTAGTCAAAGTCCAGGAGCAATCCGTGAGGATGATGAGAAGGAGATTCAAAAGACACAGGAACATGTGTACATTCAGCATGTACACTGAAATTGCAATAATTGCATTTGTAATGCATAAATGTATCTCCCTTTAGAGGTCTTATAACAAGCCTGCAAACAGAACAAAGTGGTAAATCGCCTGCCACCTCTCGAGAGTAGTAAGGCTGAACTGGATGTTCATGAAACAAGTGTCTGGCTTCATTTGGTCCTCTGGTTGCACATCTGATGTCTACTCCGCGTCCGCAATCAGAACAGACGTATGCGAAGCGGTGCCAATCCTTCCAGCAAACACTACAATATTCTCTGTCTTTGTTGGGGCGTTTCGAAAGCTGTAGGTCCCCTTCACAGGAGGCGTAATGGTACCTTCCCTTGATGGTGGTGGGAAGATGAGCACAACCATGGTGGAGACAGAAGGAAGGGCAATGTTCTTCACAACGGTAGTACGCAACTCCTGATTCAATCTTCTTTGTACATCCATAGCACCGAAGAAAAGATCTGTACGCAGACTTGCTCTCATCTTCGTCTTCTATTTCAACCAAAGTCAGAGGGTGCTTGTGGCTGAAATGGTTGATCGTCTGCTGCTGCTGGTGGTTCGCCATCTTCTCTCTCCAGCTGCTGTCTGTGATGAATGAAAGTTGAAGATCTCAACACTCTGTGAATGTAAGATGATGAGCTTTGTGTTCCACCAAACTGTCCCTTCACCAATCTTTAAGTATTTAGCCTTAATTTCCAAACTATTACTTTATTATTACTAGAATAAAATGAGATCATATACTAGCAAAATAAAATACTACTATCTAATACAATTCGGCACCAATGTGTCCTTCCAGGGGTAACAAAAGGCAAGACCTGGTGCTTGGGAGTATTGGACCCCATGCCATTAGTATGCCTTCTCATGATCTCTAGATATATTGGGCAAATTTAAAGAGACAAAAAAACTTGAATTCTTTTTCTACACACTACACAAAATGCCAGAAATTAGGGCAGTTAAATAATAACATCATTTCTAAGTAAATTACCTCTACTCTATAATTAAACTTGTTAGTATAGTTCTATTTTATACTTGTGTCCTCTTAGTTGACAAATTTCATCATAAATTGACGGATTTTCCGCGTGTCAAACTGAGCAAACTGCCATACATGCTCCGGACCTGTATGTCATAAATGCAAGTTGGAGATCTCAAAATTTTTTTGACTTTGAAACTATCTCTTCACGAATTATCTAGTAACTCTGTTCTCCAAACTACTACTCGTATAAAATTACTATCATTATCAATATTATTTCAATGTCAGTTCTTCTGTTCTGATCCATATTCTGTATCAACTGCTCGCTTGTGTCCCTTAGCCACCATCTTTTGGAAAAACTTATTTACTTCCACCAACTTTTTTCCCGTATCACAGAGCAAAACCAATATTTAAGACCCACTATCTTCTCCACCAAGTCATTCCAAAGTTCAAGTTGAGATACGGAGATAAACTCATATGACAGTGCGCAGAAATGAAAAGTCAGTGATTCACCACAATAGTGTAGGCTAGGGTTCAACTTCATTTGAGACAAATAAAATAGATGATGGGGTCTCTCACATAGCACTTGTCGTCCATTCCAGGTCTTGAACAATATCCAATGCAGCATGCATATGAACTGGTGCTGATGTGCTCTTTCTTCTTTCTTTAGCACATGTTTGGAGTTGGTAAAAATGTTAGTGAACTACCCACAACTTAGTGTTAATTTTGAGATTATACATAGGTATGAGGTGCTTTATACACTCTTTTTTTTGTGTTGAAAGGTGCTTTATACGGTATAAATTTATAACTTCACAAAAAGGAAACTAAAAGAAGAAAGAGGGATTTTTTCTTGATAGCAGCATAAAAAGTTAGAGATAGTATAATCTGATATGAGTTCTCTTCATCGCTAACAGTGGTCTTTTTGTATTTTAGTCCTAGTAGTGGACAAAGAGGAATTCTCCAGCACAGACCTCTACCGCACCATACTACCTTAATCTAGCTGCTGTCAACTAATTTACGTGTTGATTAATCTGGGTTAAATGCCTGTCCGGTTCCCTCCAAGCGAAAAATGGGCCTCTCATTCTCAATCATTATTCACAAAGCAGAGTAGAATCTCTTGAAAATAGTATGACAGAAATGCTTTATAGAATAACTTCTTTCTCGAGTTCATACTCTTTTAACTAATACCCCCCCAATCCTCCTTTTGTTTGGTGGACTATCAGCATACAAAACTTCTTTCCAATGTTCCCATCTCCTACTTCCTCCGGGGAACTCATATTAGGAGCTTTACCGAGTCGTTCATCTCAATCCTCTTTCTTATATCATCACATCTACAGAGGAGACTTTCATTCTCTTACACAAGGACAACCGGGAGCAATCTCTCCAGGAAGAAGGAATGCTCCGGAAGCAACTCTCTTAAGAGATTTATTAAATGAGTTCTCGCACTGCACTTGCCCCAGGATTTGAAACCTACTATTCCCAGAGAAACCTCACAGGATCCTAAAATTTTAAAATCGTCTTTGAGGCATGAATTATGACAGTATTATTTGGTTATTTGGAAGAAGATTGAACAACATCAATTTAAACACAATAGTGACACGATGAGAAGATCCCCTATGGGGAAATAGGGTCAAGATTCATGACAGATTTACAGTTAAATAAATACCCTATTAGTTCAAGGATTGCTTTTAATGAATACGCATGTATACAAAAGAAGAACAAATATGAATACCTAACAAGGGAAAGAAAAAAAAATGTCCAATTATTTCAAATTCACTGCCTGCAAAAAGTACAGACACGCCCGAGAGCTAATATCACAAACCCATCACGAACTTAAACAAAAAAGAAATGAACTTAAATGCTTTCATTGGAGAGCAGAGGAGTTCGTAACTACCAATGAGGAGGCTGTGAAAAGAAACGCATCTGGGGTTTTGTTTGTATCGGCGAGAGAGAACTTACCATGGATGTGAGAGATAGCATCGTCTTCTTGCAGTCAACGGAGTTCTTCGGAAAGAACTATTTCTGGGTGTCGGGTCTTCTTCCTGAGCAATTCTTCCGGTATGGGGGTTTTGGTATGGAAGATCATGACCCGGTATGAGGGATCAATTTGCGAGCTTTTGAACTCGATGTGAGAGGGGGCAACGCCAGTACGTCACCCCGAATTCGAAATTGGACACCTAACCTCGAGTAATTATTGCTTGCTCCAAGAGCAAATATGACATGGTGCTCTAATCAATACATCACAGGACACGTCAGGGACATGTAGGAATTCACTTTCTTTTGTCTGCCACTCATTCTCTTTCTTCCTGACGTGTCATGTGATGTATTGATTAGAGCGCCACGTGTATTTGCTCTTAGAGCAAACAAAAATTTCTCCCTAACCTCAAAAGAATAAGAAAAACAACAAATAATTGAAAATTTGGGACAAGGTTAGAAAACAAATATCTATTTGAATGAAGGCTTTAGTACAATTCTTTTTTTCTTTTTTTTGAGAAACTTTAGTACATTTTTTTTTTATGTGAGAGAGATGTATCTAACAGATTTGCTCTTTCTGCATAATGTAAACCCGCAGGGTGCGGTGGGTTGAGGGCGAAGGGGTGCGGAGGGTTTTGGTATGGAAATCATGACCCATTACGAGTTTCGCCAATAAAACTGTGCTTATATATGAAACATTCACCTTATAAATATGTGAAAAAGTCTTACTTGACTAGGGATGACAATCGGCCTGGTTTGGGGCCTCTTTATTACAAACCCGACCGACACGGATTCAAACCCGTTCGAGCAGAAGCTCGTCCGAAACTTACACCCCAAACATGTCTCATACCCGAAAAAATGCATGCCTTTCACCCAGACACCGCCCGAAGCCACCCGATTTAAGAAATATTCCTCAATTCTAACACTAACGCAGACCAAACCCGACAAAATAGAGAGAGAGGCGGTGGTGGTGGTGGTGGAGTTGGGTTTGAACCCATCGGAGTGTAGCGGTGGCGTCGGGTTTGAATTCGTCCATCGATTTTATAAATCGACTTCGCTGGAATGTGGCGGCGGTGTTGGGTTTAATTTCATCGGACGCGTTTGACTTGACAGAGTCAAGCAGTATCATGGAGTGTATAGAAATCACTGATTGAACACTGAACAAACCCTAGAGAACCTATTGAAGATTTGGGGAGTTATTTGACTTTTACAAAAGTAGTTTGTTAAAGTCTAGGGTGCTTTTGTGTATTTTCTATTTCTTATTTCCGTTGGTACAGTCATCTCTTTGTATGTCATAAAGGATGATGTGGCTAGTCCTGATTGGCTGCTTAGAGTGCTGACTGTACTCTATTACGGTTAGTTATTTCACTTTCCCTTTTGTAATCTCTAAGTTTTCATAAATGAAATTCTCATAACTTTCCCTCCAATTCTTCATCTTCTCCACCTCTTTGTTGATTTGCTCTTGAATGGAGCTTCTCTGATATGGTATCAGAGCCGCGAATCCTTCGCGCTTGCTCTCTCTCTCTATTTTTTGTTCATTGTTTCCTCTTCTTTCTCGGTTTTTTTTCACCGCTATTCTTTCTCTTTGAGTTGCGATGGCGATTACGGATAATTCTCCGTCTCCGACGGCTGCTGATTCTTCTTCTCCGTATTTCCTCACCAATTCTGATAATCCACGTACTACTCTGATTTCTCAGCCTCTCCTTGGTGATAATTTCAACACATGGTATCGATCTATGACTTTAGCTCTTGAAGCGAAGAACAAGCTTGATTTTGTTACTGTCTTGCTTCCTGTTCCTCCAATTACTAGTCCGTTGTTTTCTTTTTGGCGTCGCTGCGATAGTATGGTCATATCTTGGATTCTGAATTAAGTCTCTATGGAAAATTGGTGCTAGTGTTGTCTATCGCCATACCTCTGCAGATATCTCGCAGGATCTGTTGGAACGTTTTTCATAGAAGAATCGACCTCGCATCTATCAATCGCGTAAGGCTATTTCTCTTTTGCGTCAAGATACTCTCTCTGTTACTTCTTATTTTACTGCTTTTCAATCACGTTGGGATGAGTATAGCAATCACAAAAGCTTAGATGTTTGTTCTTGTGGGGGCTGTGGTGCTTGTACATGTCAAGTCTTATCTCACATACTTCTTGAACAACAAGAGGAGATCATAATGCAGTTCCTTATGGGACTTAATGATTCTTATACCTCCATTAGAGAACAAGTCCTATTGACTGAGCCTTTTCCATCCATGAATATGGTTTTTTCTCAGATTTTACAACAAGAGAAGTAGAGAGATATTAGTCATAATGTCTCTTCTTCACCAATGGCAATGTATTCTCAGTTTATGAATGTTCAACCACATGGAGCACGATTCTCTGAACATGTAGTTAATGTTGTACAAGGTTCTCAGAGGTTTAGAGGAAGAGCTAGACATGTTTGTACTCATTGTGGAGCTACTGGTCATCTTAGGGAGAAGTGTTGGAAGCTGAATTGCTATCCTCCTATTTTTAGAGGAAAGTTTTCTACCAATTTTAAGCCTATTCAACAAGCACACAATGTTGTTACTGCATCTAAGTCTTCACAAAGTAGTATGTTGCCTTCTTAGCTCTCTCAGTCACAGTGTGAGGAAGTTATGCATTATATTCAACATCGTCACTCTGGTAGCAGTAGTGGTTCACTTTCAGATGTTCAATCCATTATGGATTCTTCTTCTGGATCCATGCCACATCCAGCCAATATGGTACATTTGGATTCACCTTTGCAACAGTATGCAGCTGATAAGTTTTCTCATTCTTTTGTGGCAGGAGTTCTTAACTCTTACTCTTTTCAATCAAGTGTTTCTCCTACTTTTGATTTGCCAAAATCTTGGATTATAGACAGTGGAGCCACTGATCACATTTGTTGTGACCTATCATACCTTACCAATTATGTTCTTGTTATTTATTCTTGTGTGCATTTACCTAATGGTAGAAGTGTCATGGTAGCTCATGTTGGTACAGTGAGATTAAATGATAGTTTGGTTCTTCATCATGTGTTTCACGTACCTAGGACTGTAAACGAGCCAAACCGAACCGAATATCGCTTGTTTGAGTTTGGCTCGTTTAACTTGGCTGCTGAACAATTCGAACACGAACTCGAGTCGAACAAAAAAACTTTGTTTGAGTTCGGCTCGTTTAGGGCTCGGGTTGTTCGTTGTTCGGTTCGTGGATCGTTTAGCTAGCTCATTTACGGGCTCGAGTTCGGCTCGACGAACTTGTATTTTATTAGACATATATGATAATATATAATTGCTGAATTAAAATGTCATGGTGGTATTATTCAAGATAAAATGATTATATTAAGGAAACAAATAATATAAATGTGTTACTATAGATACATGCTTTATTTGTGCTAATGAAAAGATCAAATCATCCGGTTTTATTCTTATATAGTAAATATTTATGGTACTATGAATTAAAGAATTACCTTTTGAAATCCTAATTAAGAAGTCAAACTTCTATTAAAATAGCAACTCTACACTAATTAGGATTGAATTTAAGAAATTACTCATAAAGAAGAGAAAATAATGAAATGGTTTCTAACTATATATATATATATGTATACATATATACTATTATAACTTGTTCGCGAACACTAACAAACGAGCTCCTTGTTCGGCTCGTTTATCAAACGAACACATTTTCATGTTTGAGTTTGTTTGAATAATTAGTCGAACCAAACACGAACGAACTTTTACCGAACCGAACACGAGTTGTTCACGAACGGCTTGGTTCGTTTACAGCCCTACATGTACCTAGCTTCCATTTTAATCTTCTTTCTATGTCACAACTTACTCTGTCACATGAGTGCAAGTTTGTGTGTGAATCTGTTGGCTGCTCCATTATTGATAAGTCTAATGGTTCTACTCTTGGATATGGAAACAAACAAGGAGGGCTATATGTGTTGTCACCCAAACTTAAATCTGATACATGCAGTATTCAGAGCTGTCACATTTCTAGTGCAATTTCTTCAGATATTTGGCAGAAGAGGCTTGGACATCTTTCTGAATCAAAGCTCAAGATTGTGTTGAAGAGTGTTTCTCATTCACCTTCTAATTTGTCTATGCCATGCCTTATTTGTCCTCAAGCCAAATAAAGAAAACTTTCTTTTCCCAATTTCAATCATGTTTCAGAAAAATTATTTGATTTGGTTCATATAGACACATGGGGTCCTTATAAAGTGCCAACATACAGTGGTCATCAATTATTTCTTACCATGGTAGAAGATCACTCAAGAACCACCTCGATCTATCGTATGGTGCATAAGTCAGAAGCTGTAGATATTATTCCACAATTTTGTGAAATGGTGGAAACTCAGTTTCAGAACAATGTCAAAAGGATAAGAAGTGATCAAGATCCTGAGTTGAAATTAGTAGACTTCTTTGCTGCAAAAGGAATTATTCATCAATTAAGTTGTGTAGAAACTCCTGAACAAAATTCAGTAGTTGAGAGAAAACATCAACACCTGTTGAATGTTGCAAGGTCTTTGAAGTTCCAATCTAACTTACCTTTGAAGTTTTGGGGAGATTGTGTGATGACAGCTGCCTACATAATCAATAGACTTCCAGATAAACTTCTGCATTATAAGTCTCCTTTTAAGGTTCTCTTCCATAGTGTTCCCACCTATGATTCCTTTAGAGTTTTTGGATGTATGTGTTTTGTATCTACTCTACAACATGGAAGATCCAAGTTTGATAGCAGAGCAGATATGTGTGTGTTTGTTGGCTATGTGTATGGAATGAAGGGTTATAAGACTTACAACATGAGTACAGGCAAGATCACAGTTTTTAGAAATGTGGTTTTCCATGAACATGTTTTTCCTTATCAAACTGTCAGTGTTTCTCCTTCTCAGTTTGATGATTTTATTCTACCTGCTGCTGCAAGTGATAGTAGTAATGATGTTTCTTTCTTATTTGATCATGAGTCTTTTTCATCAATACCAAGCTCTCGGTCATCTTCACTTCATCAAGATCATGTTGTTGAACAAGTACCAGTAACTTCTAGACCAACAAGGAACATCAGACAGCCAAGCCATCTACAATACTATGTTGTTAATATTCCAAGATTAGCTTCTGGGCTCTTCTTAGCTCTAAGTATAAGAACTTTTTGGCATATGTGGGGAGTATTAAGGAGCCATCTACCTATTATGAAGCTTCTCAGAATCCAGTTTGGTTACAAGCTATGGAAGCAGAGTTACAAGCTTTGATTGCAAATGAAGCTTGGGATGTTACTTCTTTGCCCCCAGGGCATGACACAGTAGGGTGCAGATGGGTCTATAAAGTGAAGTATAAAGCAGATGGGTCTCTTGAGAGGTGCAAAGCCAGATTGGTGCCAAAGGGTTATACACAAACACAAGGGATTGACTACAATGAGACTTCCTCTCCAGTAGCCAAGTTACCTACTATAAAATGTCTCCTGGATTTGGTGGCTATACATGGTTGGTATTTACATCAAATGGATGTAAATAATGCCTTTCTACATGGTGACTTAATAGAAGAAGCCTACATGGATCTTCCTCCATGCTATAAGGTCTCTGATATTTGTTTTCATGACTCTGGCACTATAGTTTGCAGACTCAAGAAATCATTGTATGGCCTTAAACAAGCTTCAAGACAAGGGTATAGTAAGTTCTCCGATACTCTTACTCAAATGGGATTTCAACAGAGTAAGTCAGACTACACTCTTTTTACTCTCAGACCTCTTCAATTTTTGCAGCATTATTAGTGTATGTTGATGACATAGTATTAACTGGCAATAATCAAAATTTTCTAAACAAGTTCAAGACTGATCTTAATGGCAAGTTTCAGCTCAAAGACCTTGGTCCCTTGCAATATTTCTTGGGTTTTGAGATAGTAAGGAATGACACATGTATTTATTTGTGTCAAAAGAAGTTTGCAACTGAAATTTTGAATGCTAGTGGCTATAGAAGTTGTAAGCCTGCTCCCACTCCTATGGAGGTGAACTTGAAATTACAAAAGGAGTCAGCTTCTTATTTGGATGATTCAGCTGCTGTTGCATATAGAAGCATTATTGGGAAGCTTCTTTATCTTTGCAGCTCCAGACAAGATTTATGTTTTGAAGTACACAAATTGAGTCAGTATGTGGCTAAACCCTCAGTTGAACATCTCAAAGTTGTTCATCATGTTTTGAGATATGTCCAAGGCAGCATTAATCAAGGTTTATTCTTTCCAGTGGCTAACAGTATTGTTCTCAAGGCATTTTCATATTCTGACTGGGCAGGATGCATAGATACCATCTTGGTGATTGCTTGGTGTCATGGAAATCAAAGAAGCAATTGGTTGTGTCCAGAAGTTCATCTGAAGCAGATTACAGGAGCTTAGCTGCTACTTCCTGTGAGGTGCAGTGGTTTCTTTTCTTGATCAAAGATTTGCATGTTCATCTTCAAAAACCTCCAATCATCTATTGTGATAGCAACTCAGCCATTTACATTGCACAGAACCCAGTTTTTCATGAAAGAACTAAACACATTGGGCATGATTGCCATCTTGTGAGAGACTTGGTTAATGATGGAGTTCTGCAATTGGTTCATGTTCCTTCATCTCATCAACTTTCAGATCTCTTGACCAAACCCCTTTCTTCTCCTGTGTTTAATTTTCTCAAGTCCAAGTTATGAGTGTTAAATCTGGACACTCTAACTTGAGGGGGACTTTTGTTTTCTACCAAAGCATACCCAGCTAATGGGTAAAGTAATGGGTACCACACCCGACAGGGCTTTTTGTAAACCCATATCCCAACCCGACCAATAATACACATGCCTGGCTCATACTTAAACAAGTCGGGTAGGGGTTTCACCTGAATTGCATCCCTAGACTTCACTATCTTTTGTTCGACACTAAGGGAGCACACTGGGAGTAGAATTTAGGATTGCTTCAAAGGCCTTAGTGGAGTAACTAACTTAGTCCCTTCTATTAAACTCTTCCCTTCTATTAAACTCTTAACCACAAGGTTGTTAAGGATTAGTACATAGCGCAGGTGCAAGAATGTATTTCTACAGAAGCAAGTGGTTTGGAATGTAATTAGTCAGTCCTAGTCTATTAGGTGCTGAGTCAGATTTTTTTTTTTTTTGATGAATCTATTAAGTGCTGAGTCAGCTGGTTGTTAGTATTTAGTGATGATCTGGTAGGCATAAATTACCTTGTGTGTTTGGGTTAGTTGTAATGTAACTTCCTAATTCTTCAATACAGAACTTGATCTTCCTCCTCTTTCTCTTTGATTGAAGTTTCTCTTCATGGTATCAGAGCATCTATGGCTAATCGCCGGAGGTTTCCTCCTCTTTCTCTTTGATTGAAGTTTCTCTTCATGTTTGGGTTAGTTGTGATGGGTCTCCAATTAGAAAATATTCATCAACAAACAGAGAAGTTTGAGAGCATAGAAGCTCAATTGAAGGGATTAATTCAAAGTTTTCAAGATCTAGAAGGAAGATTGTTCAAGAATGGGACCGTACCTTTACCAGAGAGATCTAAGAGCTCTAACCAGGAATCAATCTTGAAGACACCAGGAATGGGAGAGTCCAGACCTGAAAACAGAAACAGCCGCAAGATATCAGAAAATTTCCAGAATCAAGAACACGGAAACAGATCTGCAACCCTAGGATCAAGAAATGAAGGTCACATCCACAAGCAATACATGCCTAAGGTAGAGTTTCCGAAATTTTCTGGCAATAATTACTTATCTTGGATCAAGAATGCAAACAGATATTTCAGAATACACCCATTAGAAGATTTTCAGAAAGTAGTTATTGCATCACTGCATTTTGAAGGAGAAGCTAAGATGTGGTGTGATAGTGATTTTGAAACCTTTGAAGGGCTTTCGTGGCCTGACTTTGTGGATTTAATTGCGGATAGATTCTCAGAAGAAGGACAAGAAAGCATAATCATGGAATTCAATAAACTTACTCAAACAGGCACTGTACAAGAATACCAAGCTAGATTTGAAGAATTGAAATCAAGAGTTTATGAGTTTAACAAGGGTACTGAGTGGTATTTTGTGCAAAGTTTTATGAGTGGATTGAAAGAAGAAATCAAAGGAGATGTGCAGATGAATTTTCCAAAAACCATGAAGCAAGTCAGAGCTCTAGCTAGAATGAGGGAGAGGAACTTACAAATGCCACATGGAAGCAGAAGTATCATCTCTAGTAATAAACAATCCAACACTCAATTCAGCAGCAGCAGCAACAAGGTCAAAGAAGGGTTTCAGAAGTGGCCTGTCAAGAAAATCACTCCTGAAGAAATGCAGATCAGAAGATCAAAAAATTTGTGTTATTACTGTGATGAGAAACTTACTCCAGGACATAAATGCAATTCAAGACAATTATACATAATACAAGGTGTAGAAGAAGAAGAAGAAGAGAGTCCTACTTCACCTGAGGATGATGAATTAGAGGACATAACTCAAATTGAAGAAGAACATGAAGAAGTAGCCATTTCAGTTCATGCTCTTTCTGGAAATGTGAACCATGACACTCTCAAGTTGGTGGGAAGGATCAAGAGAACCAATGTCACTGTATTAGTAGACACAGGAAGCACACATAATTTTTTGGATCCACAAAATGCCAAGAAGCTGGGGTTACCTGTACAAAAATCAACAACAATGAGAGTAGTGGTGGCTGATGGAAGTGAAATTGAAAGTTTGGCAGCTTGCAGCCAAGTTCAAATCAAGTTTGGAACACATACAGTCACTGTTGATACAAGACTACTACCTCTTGGGGGGTGTGATCTAGTTCTGGGAGTACAATGGCTAAAAGAAATTAGCCCATTCTGCATCAATTTGAAGACATTACAGCTGTCTTTTGAAGAACAAGGTGAACACATATTGCTGCAAGGCATAACTAACCATGGAGAATTGAAGTAAATGTCTGCTTTGGCTTTTGTCAATTATTGTGATCAAAATGAAAATGCAGTAGTAGCACAGCTGCACACCATTGGTACCATTACCAAGGAAGCAGAATTACCACAAGAAATTCAAGCAGTGTTGAGTCAATTTGAAGACATATTCAAAGAGCCAACTAAATTGCCACCAACAAGATCAATAGATCATGCTATTGTACTCAAGGAAGGCAGCAATCCAGTGAGTCAGAAGCCATACAGATATCCTTTTATTCAGAAAAATGAAATTGAGAGACTGGTTCAGGAAATGTTGCAAGCAGGAGTTATATCTCCAAGCACCAGTCCTTTCTCTTCTCCAGTATTATTAGTCAATAAAAAAGATGGAAGTTGGAGATTTTGCATTGATTACAGAGCTCTCAACAAGGTGACTGTAAAAAATAAGTTTCCCATACCTGTCATTAATGAGCTCTTGGATGAACTCAATGGAGCAACAATATTTTCAAAGTTGGATTTGAGATCTGGGTATCACCAAGTAAGAATGAAGACTGAAGATATACATAAAACAACATTCATCACTCATGAAGGACATTATGAGTTTAATGTGATGCCTTTTGGCCTCACCAATGCACCAGCAACATTTCAAGCATTGATGAATCAGGTTTTTAAACCCTATCTCAGAAAATTCATACTTGTTTTCTTTGATGACATTCTAGTTTACAGTCAGACAGTAGAAGAGCATGCTAAACATTTACAGCAAACATTGGAAACCATGAAAATACATGAGTTCTTAGCCAAGAGATCAAAGTGTGCTTTCCTTCAACCATGTATTGAGTATTTGGGTCACATTATTTCTGGAGAAGGGGTAGCAGCTGACAATAGTAAGATAGAATGCATGAAGAAATGGCCTACTCCAAGTAACATCAAAGCCCTCAAAGGATTCTTGGAATTAACAGGTTACTACAGAAGATTTGTCAGAAATTATGGGATCATAGCTCAACCATTAAACAATTTACTCAAGAAGGGACAATTCACATGGAATGAAGAAGCTACTGTAGCTTTTGAGAAGTTAAAAGCAGCTATGTGCCAAACTCCTGTGTTGGCTTTACCAGACTTTAATGAGCAATTCATAGTAGAAACAGATGCTTCTGACTTAGGCATTGGAGCTGTTTTGATGCAAAGAAATAAGCCTCTTGCTTATTACAGCAAAATCCTAGCACCCAAACACTTGAAGCTATCTACTTATGAAAAGGAGTTATGGGCTGTAGTGCATGCAGTACACAAATGGAAATCCTATTTGGAGGGTATGAGATTCATTATTGGAAGTGATCATAGAAGCCTCGAGTATTTCTTAGAACAAAGAGTACACACACTCATGCAACAAAAATGGTTATGCAAGATGATGGGATTTGATTATGAGATCATTTACAAAAAGGGAAGTGACAACCAAGCAGCAGATGCACTGTCAAGATTTTCAGCAGAAGTACAAGACAATCACAACATGGAGTTGAATAGCATGAAAGGGCAATGCAGTACTACCAGATCAGAAACTCAACATTTATGGATGAATGACATTCAGAGATCATACAAGGAAGATGACTTTGCAGTCAATATCATTCAACAAAGTTGGATACAACCTGGAAATCAAAGTGAGTACACAGTCAAGAATGGTGTCATTTGGAGAAACAAACAAGTGTATGTAGGCACACATGGTCAAGTCAGGGATAACATAATTAAATAAGTGCATGATACAAGTGTGGGAGGCCATTCAGGAGGTCTGGGAACATATAAAAGAGTTGTGCAGTATTTTTATTGGCCTCAGTTAAGGAAGGATGCAAAAGAATGGGTCAAGAAATGTGAAACATGTCAAAGAATGAAGACAGAAAATGTGCCTTACCCTGGTCTTTTACAACCATTAACCATTCCATCTCAACCATGGAAAAGCATTTCTATGGATTTCATAGAAGGGTTACCAAGAGCTGAGGGAAAAGACTGCATTATGGTCATAGTTGACAGGTTCACCAAATTCAGTCATTTCATCAGCTTAGCTCATCCTTACACAGCTGAGAGCATAGCTCAACTATTCTTACAAAACATATACAAGTTACATGGAGTACCAGAGGAGATAATATCAGACAGAGATCCAATTTTTGTCAGTACATTTTGGACAGAATTGTTCAAAGCTATGGACACAAAGCTATGTCATTCAAGTGCTTATCACCCACAGTCAGATGGGCAAACAGAAAGGGTGAATCAATGCTTAGAAGTTTACTTGAGATGTATGGTAGCAGATAGACCCAAGAACTGGGTTAAATGGTTAAGCTTGGCAGAATATTGGTACAACACCCACTACCACTCAGCTTTACAAATGTCCCCATTTGAATCTTTATATGGGTATGAACCACCCATGGTGAATTTCCATCAAGACATTAAGAGTAATGACAACACAGTGCAGAATTTTCTACAAGACAGGAGCAGAGTAGTACAGCTCCTCAAGGAAAATTTACACAAGGCACAAAATAGGATGAAGCAAATTGCTGACAAAAGAAGGAGTGAAAGAACTTTCCAAGAAGGGGATTTTGTGTATCTCAAGCTACAGCCATACAAGCAAAGTACAGTGGAATTCAGGCAATCTCACAAATTAGCTCCTAAATATTTTGGACCGTTTAAAATTCTGCAGAAGATCGGAACAGTGGCATACAAACTAGAACTTCCAGCTTCGTCCAGGATTCACCCGGTGTTTCATGTTTCACAATTAAAAAGCATTATTGGAAATCATACCATGGTGGATCTCAGGTTACCAGGAGTCGGAGAGGAAGGACAGCTTCAGGTAGAACCGGTGGCGATTTTGGATCGGCAACTCGTCAAGCGAAGGAACGCCGGAGTGGTTCAGGTGCTGGTTCAGTGGAGTAATTCACCGGCAAGCGAAGCTACGTGGGAAGATTGGGACAAGCTTCATCAGAGATTTCCGGAGTTCGTCGAAGCAAATTGAAGAATTAGGGTTCAGAGTAACCAAACGCTCAATTGAATTGGGGCAAGACTGTTCAGCTTCGAAGACAACTCAAGAGTCATACATTGAACGGAAAAAGAATTAAATGTTAGAGGGTTAGATTGTAATTTTTTAAGGGGGTGGAATGTCAGGAATACAGAACAGTAAGGGCAAAATGGTAAAATTACCTCTTTGTCCACGTGGCTGGCTAGGTTGTTAGACGGTTATGAGCCAGAAGTTGTATCTGTTTTGGGTTTTCTATCGAAGATTTACTTGATTTTCGGTCTCTCTCTCTAAATTCTTCATCTCATCTCCTATTTTCTGCAACAAACACCATTAACAACAATTGCGAAGCTAGTTAGTTACTGAATTGCCCAAATCTAGGGTTTAATTCGTAACACACTTTGTTTCTTCCTCGGTCCACCTATGATTTCACCTCGTTGCGTTCGTTTGTTACTGCAATGGCTACATCATGTTCGTCTCTTCGACAATTCGCTACCGCCTGGGCTCCACTTTCTGGTTTCCAATGTCAAATCCTTGATCCAGATCAAGCTTGATTCCTCCTATTACAGAATCTAGCATGCGCAATTGCAGAATGTTTCACATACTGCAACACTCTCCGACAAAATATAGTTGAGTTCATTAGCAGTACCAAACTAAAACTGTTGTACAGATCAACAGACAAACAAGTATATATTTCTGTTGGTAAACTTTTAATTAATTTTATGGTAACCACAACATTATATATTCACCTTCATCTTCACTCTAGAGTTAATCTATTCTTACTTGGTCAATATGCTGGAAACTCAACAAAGTGGGAAAACTCTATTGCAGATTTTTCTGCAATTGAGGGCCAATAAACTTTTTTGAACACAACCATACAGTGAAAAGAAGTGATTCTTTTATCGGCCAACTTGTTCGATTCTTTCAATATCCGTTTACTGTAGTACTCTTACATGTTGAATCACTTTACTATAACTATCCACATATCTGAAACAGAATTGAAAAAAAAAATTAAAAATGAATGATTCAGACCTTGATATTTCATACATGTCAATTACAAAAACTGCAAACTCATCAAAAAATGACTTGACATAAAATTGACAAGTAGCTTAGGATGCAACTGCTTCCCCACAAGACCAGAAATATGAGCATTGACCACAGGTCACATACGTTCGTCAACTATGAAAGGAAATATAGCACACGGCCACAAAATCAATTAAGTTTCCATCTAAATGCTGTACAAAGCCAGAATCACCTGATCCATGTGGTTGACCCTGAATGTTTGAGAATAAACTTAGTAAGTATAAACATCATCCTCGGAGATGCATGTCAGGTGAACCATAGACTTACGAAAAAATTGCCCATAGTAGGGGCCTGTAAAGGCAAACCCATGGCCAAACGTCTCTTTCTGGTGACAAATTAGGCACTGGGGAAGGTCTTCAGTGGGTGGAACCAAGTTAACAGGCCGGCGGTCACGTCCAAATCTGTATCGGCTCTCAAATCCAACATAAGCTTTCCAGATACATCTGGCATGAATAGACTGGTCGCAACGCTCACAATGATAAAAATACTTTGGGATTACATCCTTCTCACAGATCTCACACACATATTCTTCAACTTCTTCAATTGCGGAATATGTCAATTCAAAACCATGTGTATCATATCTGTGCTTGATTATTCTGGGCAAGAGAGCACAGTATGTATCGATAGTGAAAGCACAAGTGGTACATTTAAATCCGCGGCCAAAAAAAGTTTGCTCACACGCGTGGCACCAAGTAGAGGAATTCAAAAAGGTGCTCTCGAGAACATGAGGGTGAGCTTCATGCTTGATGTAGCGAGGTAAGTCAGCACCAGTGACCTGCATCGTCAATCTGCTATTATGGAAACTGAAAGTGAACCCACTGTAATCTTTTCCATCGGCATGGAAGGTTGGCCATGTTGTTGAACCTCGTATGAGATCCTTAAAGGAACGAGCTATATCAACACCATTAGATTCAAACTGGTCTGCAAATAGGATCATCGGGTTGCGATGATACTCTGTCATTTTTCCAGTTGTGAGTTTTTCCTCAAGTATTGGTTCACCAGCAAGTGGAAGGTGGACCACATCAGATGCATTGATGGTAACTCCATTCCCTTCCCTGAAATAGAACAACAATATTAACTTGTGTTCCATTTTTTACTTCTAAGAAAGAGAACAAAAAACTGACGCTGCAGCACAATAGAAGATTTAATAGATAGAGGATAGAGAAACAAAACACCTGTGAGGATCAGAACAATCATGAATGTGAGTCAGGTATCTGCATCGTTTGCAATAGTAAGCCCATCTACGCTGTTTCATGGCTTTGGTGCAGATTTGACAGTATACAACCACTCCGGAGAACTTTTCAGGGATAGCATAGATGAGTTCAAGATCGTGGTCATGAGTGGATGTCTTTTTTACCGTTGGTAGTGAAGCACATTGGTGGTGTACCCAAAACTTGCAGGAAGTGCATTGGTAAGAGGTACCTTCGGTATCTCTATCGCAAGCATGACAATTGTAGGGTCCCTTTGTAGGTGAAAGGAACAAGGGGTGCTTGTGAAAGATTTTGTCAATCTTTTGTGTCCTCAGGGCACATTCGATATCTAAATAAAAATTGCATGGGTAACAAAGATAGAAGAAGCCATTGCATTCTTCGTCGCATTCATCACAAGACACAGATAGCCCCCCTGCAAGGAGATAGAGAGGGCACTTTAGGTGCAACGGGTGTTCAACTTTCCTGGGCAGGTGTGCGCAGAGTTTGTGGAGGTGATACTTGTTGCAGTGTATACATGTGTAGTGTGGAACAGATGAGATCTTCTGTCTACAACAATGGCAGTCTTGTGCCATGGAGTGATCACCGTCAAGAGGAGGAGCTTCTTCTTCTTCTTCTTCTACCAAAGTCAGTGGATGGTCATGACCAAAATGTTGGAAGTCGCCTTTCCTGAAACCAACAGAATCATATATATGCTGGAGGTTTCAATTCTGTTCTGTGGAGTAAATTGAACAAGTTTCATCATTTGGCATGCTTAACAACATATTCTTTTATGTAAGAATGAATAGGCGTGAAGGGCACATAGCCTTATAATAGGGGCAATCAATGGTTCACATCATTCAGTGGCGAAGCAAGAATGCCAATTTTTATCTATCTATCTATATATCTATATATTCCAGAGCGACTAGCTAGCGTATGCGTACGACTAGTAATAATGAGTCAAAGAAGGAAACTAACCTGATGGTACTTGCCAAGCAGTCGTCGTTAGCTGCGTGAATATAGTAACTCTTGCCTTTTCCGTCGCATTGTCCACAAAAGTAAGCCCATTGTGTGCTCGGTTCAATCTCTTCCTGGCAAATCTTACAGATCTTGGAGCCAACGTAGTCCAAGTGCAGGAACAATTTGTGAGGATGAGAAGGAGATATGAACGACAGAGGTACATGTGTACATTTAGGATGTACCATGAAATTGCAATCATTGCATCTGTAATAAACGCATACGCGCTTGTAACCTTTTGAACCTCGAGGTTTTATAATAAGGCTGCAAACAGAACAAATTAAATCATCTGCAGGTCGAGAGGTCCAAGGTTGAACTGGGTGTTCATGAAATGAGAATTTAGCTTCGTTTCGTCTCCTTGTTGCTGCACATCTGATGTCTACCCCAAATTTGCAAACGGAGCAGGCGTATCCGAAGCGGTACCAACCCTCATCGCAATCAAAACAACATTCGGAATTTTCATAGAGGCATTTCATAAGTTGTAGGATGTCCACGTCACAACCGTTGAATAGGTGCTCCCGTTGGATGGTGTTGGGCAGATGAGCGCAACTATGGTGGAGACAGAAGAAAGGGCAATGTTCTTCACACCGGTAGTACGGAACTCCTGAACTGATCTTCTCTGTACATCCATAGCAACGAAGAGAGGATCTGTACTCAGACTTGCTCTCCTCTTTCTCATCTTCTTCTATTTCGATCAAAGTCAACGGATGCTTATGGCTGAAATGCTCCATTTTCTGCTGCTCGTGGCTCTCTCTCTCTCTCTCTCTCTCTCTCTCTCTCTCTCTCTCTCTCTCTCTCTCTCTCTCTCCTGCTGCTTTTTCTGATGAATGAATGTTTAAGGAGATCTCAAAACTCACTGTGGGAATGTAAGATGCTCTCTGTGTTCTTGAGAATGTTCCATTTCCCTTCACAAAATCATTGAAAATGCTCCGGTCTCCAAACTTGTAATAATAAATTATCAACTCACTATAAAAGAAAAGTCAGAATGCACAACAATCAAAGTATTAAAATACTGACTAACAGCATTTGAACCTAAATTACCTCTGCTCTACAAGAAAATTTCTTGGCATAACACAATTTTGTACTAGTGCACTCCTCATGCCAAGTTTCATCGCAAGCAATGGAGTTTCGGAGTGTGAGACTGATCCATATAGGGATACATGTTCCGATGATGAAGCAAGTTGGAGATTTCAAAATTGTTTTGACGGTGAATGTTAGATAAAATAGACTTCAACATAAGGATGCCCTTCCATCATCCATGGCTAACAAACTTTATTGACATAATAATAATAATAATAATAATAATAATAATAATAATAATAATAATAATAATAATAATAATAATAATAATTATTATTATTATTATTATTATTATTATTATTATTATTATTATTATTATTATGTAATAGTAGTAGTGAATGTGAAGGAATTATTAGACACTGAGCAAAAAAAAAAAATGAATTATTAGACGAAGTGGTCAGTCCATCTTCTCACGTTCTCTAGACATATAATTGATGTTTTCATTTTTTTATCTTTTAAATGTTAATTTCCGCTATCCTTGACTTCTGCGGAGAATGGTCGTTATTACTTATTCCATCCACAAAAAAGAACAAGGGAAAGAAATTAAACCAAGAAAGCCTAGAGGAGGACAGTAGGAAGATTGATCTGGTACCTGGGATTGCTGAAGAATTTGACTCGATAGACAATCCACACCACTGAAGGGGCAGAAGGAAGTTTTAGCCCGAAACTTCCACAAGAAACAGTGTTAGGAACAGGTGAACCAGTTAAACATTCAAATTGCCGAAGCACATGGAAACCTAAAAGTCTTTGATATACTTGAAGTTCAATACTCATTACTTAAAAATCAATCTTATTCCCACAAAAATGCCAAAACAGCATGATACTAAATCACATATTTAATCACACGCTAACCATTTTTATTATGATGACAAAGAAACGAGTGCCGCTGATATACAATAGGAGGCTAATTACAAGATACTAGAATACAACAGAACCTAAATGCAACGAACTAAATAACAAGACTCCTGAACAAATCAAGATTGCCATAAAATTAAATACCCGGTCTGAAGTTTCAATATTTTACGGGAAGCTTTAAAACTCAAACTCTGCCTAAAATAGCAGTCGCTAGAATGTTATCAGAGAATCTTATCTCTTCAATCAACAGGATATCTGAATGCAACTAGATGATTGCCAAAATTTGGCCTCCACAACTCAGCAAAATCAAAAATGATGAAACCATACTACTACCTTAAATTCAACAGCAGAAATTGTTCTGTGCTCATTGGAGTCCAACCAAGATTTTTCAGTTTGCTGGGAAACCGCAATCTACCATCACAAGTTAGCGAACACCCTGCTTTGGACACCCATTTGGAAGAGGCAAGTCCAGGTTCTGTATGATCCTAAATGTTCGAGGAACCATCTTGTCAACATAGAGTGTTCCATCCAGATGATCACATTCGTGTTGTAAAATGCGGGCTTGCCAGCCTGATGCATCAATCTTGATAGGCTGACCATTACGATCCAAACCTGTGACCTCAACTTCCAGATATCTCTCCACCATAGCTCTGTATCCATCGACACTGCACGGAAAAAAAACATCAGAATTCCTCACTTTGTTCTTTCATTCTTTTACTTGTGAATCTCTGTGGTACTAAGATTGTGAAGTTTCAATCAAATATTCGGATTTCTAAACATTTCTGTCTGCACATGCAACAGCATATGGTATTTTGACAACATGAACAGGAAATACTTTAACAAAAATAAATAAATGACTAATTCTGGCCTTAATAATTACTGGTCACCCTCGGCATTTGAGATCGATCTACTCCGTATTTTATTTGTCCCAACACCTAATGTTTTAAACTCATTTGCAAGACCCTGAACCAACTTCAATCTAAATGGATAGAAACAAATTCTCCATAAGTGATATTTGAAACATTAATTGATAATTATTTCAAAAAAGATATTTGAAGCATTAATTGGTACTGTGTGTTACAATTGGAACATTAGGGCCAAAGTGGAACCAATTCCAGCTGTGGAGTCTAAGTCAAACCTCTAATTTTACACTGAGAACAACATTTTGTACTTGTACTACATTTTTTCGCTTAAATGCCTCTATTTCGAATATTGACTGGGCTATGGATATCGAATGAACATTAGCAGTAACCCTGTCCCTACTCCCTATAGATAATCATTGATTTCAATCTCAAACCAAGTTACAAGTTCAGTCACTTAATTTTAGTATTTCTTACACTGTCAAAACCCTTTTCAGATGTCAGCAAAGATGAAATTGTTTGATGGTGATTACGCCAGCACAACTAAGAGAGGAACTTATTACAAACTAACTCCAGGAAAGTTCACTTTCAGATTATGGAAGTATTGTGTTCAACGGTGTTAGATGACGGCCTTCGGTTCACGCGGTTTCCAACCAGTACCTCTCAGGCTCTCAGTATTCAGAGAATGAACAATGAAGGGAAAGAAGAATCTCTATGATACAACCCTTTAAAACTATCAACTCTCGGCAAGGATCTTAATACATAACAATAGCTAGTTCCTCAGGCTCGGCTCTTTTTCTCGTCCTTTGTTTTATTTTACCTTCTTCATGGCCACACCTGCTCAAGATCTTGTGATTCCTGTAGGATTAAAGTTCTTATCACCAACTTGAATCAGACTCAAATTAAGCTTGATAACACAAACAATTTGTTGTGAAAGGCATTTTGAGCTGTTTTCCAAACAAATTCGGTTCTCGAGTATCTCACCGGCAAACCGCCGACTCCGTCAACCGTCACTGCCGCTGGGGTTTCTATTCCCAATTATGCTTGCACCCAATAGATATTGATCCTTCAGCATCTCAAAACTTGTCTGGATGCTTCTATTTCACCTTCTCTCTTACTGTATTTAATCATCTACATCTGCTCAGATTTGGTATGCTCTTGGGTCAAGATTTCTTATGCTGTCTATTTCACATGTGCTTCAACTTTAAATACGTCTCAGGCTATGCTCAGGTCAGACCATACGCCCATTGTGGTTCACTCATGCATGCATAACTCCCACCAGGGTAAAACATTCAGATTTTTGATATGTGGATTAAGCACAGTGACTATGATAGTACTATCCAGAATATTTGGCAGCAGCAGGTTCAGGGCTCAAAACAATACTGTATCACCAGGAAACTGAAGCTTCTCAAGCAGCCTCTCAAAGAGCTGAATAACAAGCACTTCAAAAACATTTCCCAGAGGGTTCTAGCGTACAGGGAGAAAGTTGAGCAATGTCAAAGAGATGTTGATCGTGATCCTGCTAATCACTTGCTTAGAGAGGCAAAGAAAGAGGCTGTGATGGATCTAGGGTTGCTACAGCCAAAGAGAGTTTCTACAGGCAGAAGGGTAGAGAAAAATGGCTCAACTTGGGGGATAAGAACACATGTTATTTCTTCAGGACAATTAAGAGCAACGCGGCCGGTAACAAAGTTGTTACCATCTTAAATGAACAAGGAAACCAGCTTACTAACCCAGAGGACATCCAAGCTGAGTTTATAAATTACTACAAGAATATGTTGGGTCCAGAGACTGATTATGCTGAGGTCAACCAGGAGCAAATCAGACAGTTCATCAGGCACATCAACAAACTATGGTGCAGACAATCACTTGAGAGGAAATTGAGCAAACCCTTCTAGCCTTACCCCTCAAACAAGGCCCCGGGCCCAGATGGATTTCCAGCCAGTTTCTTCAAACTTAGATGGACTGTTGTTAAGGAGGATGTTATTAATGCAGTCACGGATTTCTCCACTATTGGTAGAATGCTCAAGTCCCTCGACACTACTGCTATTGCCCTTGTCCCTAAGATCAGCGAGCCCAAGAAAGTCGGTGATTATAAGCCTATTTCCTACTGCAACACTGTGTACAAGGTGATCTCCGAGATGATTGCTAACTGGAAAAATATCTTTCCTGATCTAATCCATCCTTCTCAGTCTGCTTTTTTTATCAAGGTAGGAAAATTTCTGACAATATCTTTCTGTCCTAAGAGCTCATGAGAAACTACCACCTTGATTCACAGGGCTCTAGATGTGCTATCAAAATTGACCTCATGACGGCTTATGATAATGTGAACTGAACCTTCTTGACTACTGTGCTTCACTGTATGAACTTCCACCCAGTTTTTATTGCCTGGATTCCCCAGTGCAGTAATACACCCCCCCCCCCCCCACTGTCTCGTTGAACGGATCTCTTCATGGGTTTTTCAAAGGTACAAGGGGCCTTAGACAAGGGGACCCTCTATACTTTTCACTAGTTGTGCTCGTTATGGAGTTTTATCTGGTATCCTCCACCGTGGCTCTGATGACTCAGGTTTCAACTTTCACTTTCACTGGAGGTGCAAGAAAGAGAGGATCATCAACCTCTGCCTTGCAGATGACCTCATGATCTTCTGCAGAGGTGAAGTTCAGTCAGCCCATATTATTCACAATGGCATCTCCTTGTTCAGCTCTCTTTCTGGCCTTAAAACCAGTCAACTCAAGAGCCACATCTACTTTTCATGGGTTAATGATACAGTCAGAGGTCATATAGTTGCTTGGCTACCCCATTGGAGATTTTCCTATCAGGTATTTTAGGAGTTCATCTTATTACCTCTAAGCTGAAATACAGTGCCTGTCATTTATTGAAAGAATCACATGAATGATTAAGAGTTGAGCAGTCAAGTACCTTTCCTATGCTGGTAGAGTGCAGCTGGTCTAAACTATGCTCTTCTCTATTCAGGTTTACAGGTCTTCTGTGTTTATTCTACCTGCTAGAGTTCACAAAAACATTGAAGCCTCTATAAGACGGTTTATCTGGTGTGGTACTGAGATGAAGAAGACAGTGCAAAGGTTTCCTGGGAACAAGTGTGTCTGCCATACAGTGAAGGAGGGTTAGGGATCAAAGAGACTACGTATAGGACATAATTGTAAATAGGCATTTATAAATTTACTCATTGGTCCTTGCTATAGCTATTTAAGTATTCCTGTGTAGTGAGATCAGAGATGTTTTTCAATAAAATACATTAACCCTAATTGGGTTTCTCAGCTCTTCAAGGTATCAGAGCGGGCAAGATCCCGCCTGTGTTAACTCTTCCTCGCTGGAGCCCAATCGATCGGCGTTCAAGCAGTACTCACCGGCGCTCCAAACGACGCCGCCACTCCCCCTCTGCGACGTTCAATCATCGTCGAAGTTCTTCGCCTTCTTCCCAAACAACTTCTTCCGTCCGGAAGACCTCTGTTTCAGAGACCCTTGTTCCGTCGACCCCTGTTCCGACAACCAGTTGTCCCGACGACCTCTACAGGCCACAAATCGGTGATCAACAACGCGTCAGCTCTTCACTGGTTCTCTGCAACCCAACCCGAAGAAACAACAAAGTCCTCTGCGATGGCCACTTCACCAGTCTTTCTGCCCGTCGCCGACTTCACCGCCGGCACTCTTGTTGTTATTACAGCCCCTCCCTCCACTCACAAACTCCACGGACAGAATTTTATCCAGTGGAAGATGCAGATCCAAGCCACTCTCCAAGGCCATGGACTGATGGGTTTTGTTGACGGAACCACTCCTCCGCCGCCTCAGGTGATTGATGTTCCACCTACTACGCAGCCGCCGGCTGCGACAGTCACTACTGGACCTGCTCCGGTGCAGCAGCCCCAGTCCACCACAACCGCTGCTATGCCTACCGCAGTTGTCTCTGAGTCATCTGCCTCATCCACAATCTCGGCAGCGCCTACCGTCGCTCCGAACCCGGCCTATACTACATCGTTCCAACAAGACAAACTCATCTTTTCCTTCTTAGTCAGCACTTTGTCACCTGGTGCTCTGTCACACGTCACACGTTCCGAAACTTCAGCTCAGATCTGGTCTACTTTACATAATATATACACTCGTCCCTCCCGCAGTCACATTGCTCAGATTAAGGAGCATCTTAAGCGCCCGCTACAGGGCACTCGGACGATCTCCGATTTCATGACTTTCGTGAAACAAAAAGCGGACGAACTAGCTCTCTTGGGCAAACCGATGGATGAACAGGATCTTGTGGACCGCATTCTCGATGGTCTCAATGAGGTTTACTTGCCCGTTGTGGAGGCCATCAAAGCTCAAAGCTCATGAGACAGATATTAGCTATGACGAGTTGTTTGAGAAGCTCACCCACAAGGAGTTGTCTCTCTCGCGCGCTGAGGTGGTGCCCTCCTCGCAAGGACCGGTCTCCGCCAATCCTACCATTGGCCCACAAGGCCGTGGTCGTGGTCGTGGCCAGCAGTCCCGGCAGTCTCATGTGTCTCAACCGACCCATCCCATTGGTAGCTCAGGCAGCATCCTCACTTTCATTCGACCTCTCAGCATCACCAGATGTCTCCGCGTCCTTCGTCACGTCCATTTATGGGTTATTGTCAGGGTTGCGGTATTCAGGGCCACCGAATTCGCCATTGTCCCCAGTTTGGTTGGATGTTCCAGCAGCAGGGAGGTCCCTCCTTTGGTGGGTCTCACACTCCTCGAGGACGAGCTCCTCGGTTCTCTCAGTCTGGTTCAGGCTATCAGGCCCCCACTCAGTTGCCTCCCAGAGCTCATGTTGCTACTGCCCAGCCCGGACCACCACCGACCCCAACATGGTTGCTAGACACTGGGGCAACACATCATATCACAGCAGATTTAGAAAATTTGTCCCTGCATCAGCCATACACTTTGACAGATGATGTTATGATTGGTGATGGCACAGGCCTGCCCATCACTCACACGGGTTCGATGTCCCTAAACTCTCTCTCTCATTCCTTTCATTTATCCAATGTTCTTTGTGTCCCTTCCATAAAAAAAAAAAAAAATCTTATCTCTGTATCTAAGCTTTGTACTTCTCATAACCTTGTTGCTGAATTTTCTTCATATGGCTTTGTATTGAAGATCGCATCACGGGGGCGCATATCCTGACCGGTCCACTTAGAGATGGCGTGTATGAATGGCCATCCTCGTTCTCCACTTCTCCACCGATTGCCTTGGTCTCCGAGTCTCGTTCGTCCATTGCCCACTGGCATTGTCGTCTTGGTCATCCAGCTAGTACTATCTGCCGACGTCTACTCTCGCATTTTGCTCTTCCTGTTAGTAGCTTAGTCGAGTCACAGTCCTGTAATGCGTGCCACTGCACGAAAAGTCATAAACTTTCATTTAATGATTCCAGTATTCGGTCAACTCGGCCTCTCGATGTAATTTTTAGTGACATTTGGACCTCTCCGATTCATTCTCATGATGGTTCAAAGTACTACGTAATTTTTGTTGATCATTTCTCCAAGTATATTTGGTTCTATCCAATGAAACGAAAATCTCAATTACACAATATCTTCATTCGATTCCGAGCTGTCGTGGAGAAATTCTTCTCCTTATCTCTCAAAACTTTATACTCGGACAATGGGCAAGAATATGTTGGCCTTCGACCCTTTCTTTCTTCTGCAGGCATATCTCATCTCACGTATCCTCCGCACACTCCTGAGCATAACGGGTATGCCGAAAGGCGCCACCGACATATTGTCGAGACGGGCCTTGCTCTTGTCCACCATGCCTATATGCCTCTTCACTACTGGCCGTATGCCTTTTCGACTGCCGTTTATCTCATTAATCGACTCCCTACTCGCTCACTACGTCACAAGTCTCCATACGAGTGCATCTTTCAGTCCACCCCAAATTACTCTAAACTCCGGGTCTTTGGATGTCTATGTTATCCTTGGCTCCGGCCTTACACCTCTCACAAACTTGACGATCGCTCTCTTCCTTGTGTCTTTGTTGGGTATTCACTTACCCAGAGTGCCTATCTTTGTCTAGATCCATCTACTCATCGGATCTACACGTCTCGACATGTTAGATTTGTGGAGGCCTCTTTTCCGTTTCACGCGGTCGATCGCCCTGTGTCTGCCCCCACCGAGGATCTTGTATCTCAGTGGTACGGCCCCTCTATGTCTTTACTTCCCGGACCGTTCGCATCAGCCACACCTAGTTCCCCACTGCCGTCTTCAACCCCGGTCCGGTCTGCTACAGCGACCCCACCTCCTTCCCGTGGAACGGTCCCGCCTGTGCTTCATCATTACACTCGTCGTTCCCGGCCTGCTCCACTTTCGTCTACTTCCTCTCCAACCCCCAATGCTCAACCCTCTATCCCACAGACGACTGCACCTAGCTCCACTCATCCTATGGTTACCCGATCTCGCGACGGAACTCTACCGTCCAAGCCAAAATATACCCTTAAGGCTGCCCTTCCTTCCCCTTCTTCGGACATCGAACCCACCACAGTTGCCCAGGCTCTGAACGAGCCTCAGTGGCGCTCCGCTATGGCTGTTGAATTTGATGCCCTTATTTGTAATAACACTTGGGAGCTGGTACCTCCTCATCCCTCTCAAAATCTTGTTGGATGCAGGTGGATCTTTCGCACAAAAAGGCTACCTAATGGCTCTATTGATCGACACAAGGCTCGCCTCGTTGCAAAAGGCTTCCATCAGCGTCCTGGCATTGACTATCATGAGACATTCAGCCCGGTTGTCAAACCCTCTACTATTCGACTAGTTCTATCTCTTGCAGTAAGCCAACAATGGTCCCTCAAACAACTTGATGTCAATAATGCATTTCTTCAAGGGACATTGCACGAGGATGTATATATGGCTCAGCCGCCTGGGTTTGTAGATCAGGACCGCCCTAATTATGTTTGCCGCCTCAAGAAGGTTATCTATGGGCTAAAGCAGGCCCCTCGAGCTTGGTATGCCGAATTGCGTTCATTTCTTCTCCAGCAGGGGTTTGTTGGTTCACGGGCTGATGCATCCTTGTTTGTATTTCGTCAGTCTGGGGTCTCTATATTTCTGCTTGTTTACGTGGATGATATAATTATCACTGGATCTGATCCTGCTCTCGTTCAGCGCTTCATTAATCTACTTTCAACTAGGTTCTCACTCAAGGATCTTGGTGACTTGTCATATTTCCTAGGGGTTGAGGTGCTTCCACATCCGCAGGGTCTTCTTCTCTCCCAGCAGAAGTACACTCTTGACTTATTGCAGCGCCTTGGTATGGCGTCTGCTAACCCAGTGCAGACTCCCATGGATACTTCCTCTGGTCTTTCCCTACACAGTGGCTCCGCCCTTCCTGATGCGAAGGAATATCGCATGGCTATTGGGAGCCTCCAGTATCTCTTACTTACACGGCCGGATATTTCGTTTGCTGTCAACCGTCTCTCTCAGTTTATGCATCGCCCTACCACTACTCATTGGCATGCTGTTAAGTGACTTCTTCGCTACTTGCAGGGCTCTTCCGACCTTGGTGTCCTTCTCCGCAAGGGCCCATGCACTCTCTATGCATTCTCTGATGTTGATTGGGCAGGAAACAAGGATGATTACTCCTCTACTACAGGCTACATGGTCTTCTTGGGTGGCTCTCCTATCTCTTGGAGCTCCAAGAAGCAGAAAACGGTGGCTCGATCTTCCACCGACGCTGAATACCGCACAGTTGCCTCTGCTTCTGCGGAGTTGCGTTGGATATGCGCTCTTCTCTTTGAGCTCGGTGTACCTCTCTCGTGCCCTCCTGTCGTCTACTGTGACAATGTGGGCACTACGTATCTTTGCTCCAACCCAGTGTTTCACTCTCGCATGAAGCATATAGCCTTAGATTTTCATTTTGTTCGTGAACAAGTGCAGGCCGGCGCTCTTCGGGTTTCTCATGTCTCCTCGGCTGATCAACTTGCAGATTGTCTCACTAAGCCACTGTCTCGGTCGCCATTTCTCACTCTACGGTCCAAGATTGGAGTTTCCTCCCGATCCTCCATCTTGCGGGGGCGTATAGGACATAATTGTAAATAGGCATTTATTAATTTACTCATTGGTCCTTGCTATAGATATTTAAGTATTCCTGTGTAGTGAGATCAGAGATGTTTTTCAATAAAATACATTAACCCTAATTGGGTTTCTCAGCTCTTCACTACGTGTTGGAACAAGGCAGCCATTGGTAAACACCTTTGGGCTATTGTTGCTAATGATAGGATCTCCTATTGGGCTAACTAGGTCCACACTCACGTTATCAGAGGAAGGTCCATTTGGAAACTCAAGTGCCCTAGTAATGCTTCTTGGATCTGAAGGAAATCATTAGCCTGAAGAAGACAGTGAGAATCTACATCAAGCATACCATTGGTAATGGCTCTAACACTTTCCTATGATATGATAATTGGCTCCCTAGAGGACCTATTCTGCCTTACTTTAATGAAAGAGTGCATCATGATGCTGCTCTCTCCAAAAAAATACCAAAGTTAGTGCAATTATACACAACCTTCAGTGGCAATGGCCCTCAGGGATAGAAGACCACATGTGCAATACATGAGTGAGATAGTTCACTTAACTGATGATGTTGCTCTCCCCACCAATAGCCCAGACTCTATTTCCTGGACTGCAGATCAGAGTGGTTGTTACACCATCAGCACAGCTCGGCAAGTCCTCAGAGATAGAAGACTTCAAGTTTCCTGGACGAAGTTGTGCTTGCACAGACTGTATATTCCCAGATTCTCCTTTGTCTTATGGCTTGCTTTTCAAGAGAGACTTAGTACTCTTGACAGACTTGCGTTGTGGGGTTTGTCTCAGAATACTCTCTGTCCTCTCTGTCAGACTACCAGTGAGAGTCATACACACCTGTTTAAGGAATGCAGCTACAGCCTTCATATCTGGCATCACTTTGGAATCATTGTGTCAAGGTCTGATTGGATTTCCTGGATTGAGGACTTAAATAATTCCGGCAAGGTAGTAGCCTTGGAACAAGCGTGTTCAAGACTTATTTTGCAGCAGTTATCTACCATATTTGGAGGGAAAGGAGTGCTAGAATCTTTAAAGCTCAGAGAAGTCCTGGCATTGCTACGATCAGGAAGATTCTCAAGCACTCAGAGCACAGCTTATGGAGCAGGACATTATACACAATCATAGATTCATTCAGTTGTTCAGAGGTTGAGGTCTTTGTTAGATCTGTCTTGTAGTCTTATGATGTTTCTGCTTTTACATTCTTGTTGTTAGCTAGTTCCTCTTATAGCTTCTGGCAGGCATTCTTCTTGTTTAATTGCTGCCTCTTCGCATGCGATTTAGCTTTACCTGGGGAATGCCCCTTGTAAACCTGTAATCCTTTCTATCTTTCCAATACATTTACAACTACCCAAAAGAAAAACTGAAGGCTCCATGTCTATGATTTCTTATCTGGATCATGTTAAAGTTTGAATGATCGGATACTGCAAATCAATGAGCATGACTCGGGCGAAGATCTTATTCTACCTATTTTAAGAGATCTCCCCAAGGAGTATGAATTATTCAAAGCTGGTATCTGCATTCGAGATACTCCGCTTTATGTGAATGAATTGATTGCTCTTTTGATCAATGAAGATATGCAAGTCTCTGTCAAATTTGTCTCTGTTTGGATCTGCTTCAGGCTCCAGTTCTGCAGCAAATCTGCGACATTTCCTCAAACACCAGATATGCATGCTGCTTATGCCACTCTCCGGTCACCTTAGGGACATTTCAAGACCAACTATGGCTCTCAGAACTCCTCCAGATCGTTCAGACACAAATCTCTATATCCAAGAACACATGGGAAGAGAATTCTTCCAAGGCCACCAGCTACTGCATTCAACAAACACTTATAGGCCTCTCAGGAATGACTACATTGAGGTTTTCGTATGTCAAATCTGCAAAAGGACTAAACATGCCTTTGGACTGCTGGTACAGATTGGATACTAACTCCTATGCTAGCAGAAAGCCACCAAGAAACACCTACACCCAACCAAGGGATTCAATAACAACTGCAGCTGACACCACCGTTACTGGAACTCTGGTGCAAGTTACATAACCATATACACTGTTGGAGTCACTGTTGGCACTGGTGATTCACTACCTATTACTCAAATTGTAAAATAAATTATCCCAACTTCAAACTCTAACAATTTTCAGCTTTATAATGTCTTGTGTGTTCCATCTATTTCAGCCAATTTACTGTATGTTCCTCAATTCACTTCTCATAATCAGTGTCCAATTCTATTTACACCAAGTCATTTTGCCATCCAGGACCTTCATACTCAAGCTATAATCTACCATGACCCATGTGAACATGTTTTACATTCACTACCTAACACACTCAAAGTTCATTCTCCAACCGTCAATGCTGCAACCATTTTTTTCCTAGTGCAAGTACTACTTTATGGCATCAATGTTTAGGCCATGTTGGCCATGTCATTACCAATAAACTTAGCTTCTGAATAGGTTTTCATCATGTAACTAAACATTTGTGTACTACTTGTGCTGTAGCTCAGTCACATAAACTACATTTTTCTTGTTCTGTCAATCACTACAACACCATTTCATTAGACCATTATGATGTCTGGGGCTCCATTTTCTTTAATTCAGCACTATGACTACAATATTTTGTTTAGTGATGATTTTACCGAATTTTGTTGGTTGTATCCACTCAAACAGAAGAGTGATGCTTCTGCAGCCTATGCGCGTTATCCTGCACTTGTTGCCACTCAGTTTCACTGTATTGTTCACACATTCAAAACTGATTATCTCAACAAAGTTGTAGATCCTTATCTTCTCCAATGTGGTACTATTCATCAAATCACATGTCTTCACACACATGAACAGAATGATACAGTCAAAAGGGGTAAAAGACACTTACCACCCCTGGGTTTAGGGAAAAACCCACAGACCACCCCTGGGTTTTGGATAAAGACACTCTGCACCCATTTAACGGAATATTCCGTGGACACTTTGCACCCTTCTGTACTATTCCGTTAGAAAAATGTGAGATAGACTTTTTCGGACCATATTACCCCTCTGTTTTTTGGCCTTTATTTCACTTGTTCATCAAGAACATCAAGAACACTAAGAACAAACCCATAAAAATTCCCAAAAAAAAAACAACTACAACAAGTTTTCAACTACACAAAAAATTTGCACACTGATCAGAATCATCATTATTTTATCAAATACATGCACATACTCCACTTGTCACTGCAAGATTTCATCCTCAGTTCACCTTAATTACCCTCAATCGCATAGCACCAAAACTAATTTACTTCCAATCTAATTCACCACCATCAAACCACATGGTACACAACGATTTCAATAGCAATTCATTCCCATGTACCCCAATTTCTAGGAACAAATTAGTCATAACAGTTGTGGCAAAAAAAAATAGTCATAACAGATTTCTCGCCATCTCCACCACCACTATCAGCAAGAATTCATCTCCCTGGGTATGTCAACTGTAATGATCATCAATCTCTCATATGCCTTACAAACCCATCAATGTCAAAAAATTCAGTAAATTCTACAATGTACCAAATTCTGACTAATATTCATTTCAATTTCAATACAACGTCAACTACAACAAGTGATTTCAAAACAACATTTTACCAATTCTGACCAACTTCAGTTCAATAGCAAGAACAACATCAACTTGATTTTAAAACCCAGAAACATGAAATCAGTACTCACCCCCGCTTCGATTTGAACCCTCGATTGAACCCCATAAACTTGAAGAAGAAGTAAAGGAAGAAGCTTTTTAAAACCAGTACTCACCACCGCCGTCGGTCTCCTTCATCGCCCTCACCGCTGCCGCCTTGGGTCTCGGATTTGGGAGATCTTCCCGATCTGGTGGGTCGTTCCTCGCCTCACCATCGGAATCGTCCGAAAGAGTGGCGAAGAACGGCGAAACATCGGTTCCGTCGCCGCCGAACTCGATGGCTGCAATACGATCTTCACGTTGTCCGGCAACGGAGCGGAGGTCGGGGATTTCTGGATCTGGAGCCTCAACCCACACTCGATTTGCTCGGCCTTAGATATCAATTCCTTGGTGGGTTCCTTCCAGGCCATCACCACATCGTATGATTGCTTGTTGAACAGATCTGAAACCTCCCCAATTTTGAAACCCTCTTCGTCTTCTGGGTCTTCTTCGTCGGAGTTGAGGAAGGAGCGGAGGAGGTTGGTGAAGAGATAGGAGTGGAAATCGCCGAGCCAGAGGAAGGGCTTCTCCAGAGATTTGCGCCAATCGGGGAAGAGGACCGGTGCGACGTCGTCGGAGGCGGCGAGATCGAGGGCTTCGTAGTAGGATTGGAAGTGACGGTGGAGGGTTTCGAAGTGGGTGGTGAGGAGATTGGTTGGAGATTGATCGGAGATTGAGCGGCGGAGGAGAGGGATGAGGGTGTTCTTGAGGGTTGCGATCCATTCTTCGTAGTAGTCCTTGAATGGGCGAGACGTCTTCGTGCGGCTGAAGAGAGCTGTGAAGAAGTGATTCGCCATTGAATTAGTGGAAACAATTACAGAGAGAGACAGAGAGAGAGGGAGAGAGAGAGAGAGAGGACTCATATGGCGGTGAGTTTGATGATTCTGGTGTTGGGCGAGCAGGAGAAGAATGAGGGAGGGATTAGGGTTAGAATGAGGAGGTGAAGACTATATAAAGATGTAATTTTGTTCCAAAGCTAAGGGTAGAATTGTATTTTTCATACAACTGTTAGCTTCTGTCAGTTACAGGGGTGCGGAGTGTCTTTATCCAAAACCCAGGGGTGGTCTGTGGGTTTTTCCCTAAACCCAGGGGTGGTAAGTGTCTTTTACCCCAGTCAAAGATGCACCTAACCAGAATGGTACATTCAAAAGAAAACACATACACCTGGTAGACACTGACGTATCTCTTATGGTTCAAGCACATCTACCACTTCAGCTCTGGATTGAAGCTCTTGTTACATCAAACTTATGATATATAGACTTCCCAAACTTTCATTCCAGCATGTCTCTCTTTTTTTCAAACCTTGGTCACATATATCCATAGTACAAATTTATGAAAGTATGCTTTCCATGGCTTAAGCCCTACACTCATAACAAACTAGAACCCAGATCTTCACAATATATGTTTTTAGGTTACTGTCCTGACACCAAACGGCAAAGGCTATAGATGTATGAATCTTGCAACTCATGAAGTCTTCATTTCCACACATGTAAAGTTTTATGAGACCACATTTCCATATTCAAGTGCTTCATTTACTCGTGTCTATCCTATGTCTATCCTTTCACTTCACCTCATATTTCCATATTTCCCTTTTCTCCATCAAATTCTCCTAACACACAAGACATTTGGCTGACAATACTGCTATCGTTAACAGTGTTCATACAACTATTACTTCTATGCATGTTGCTACTGACACTGCAGCTGTCACTCATGCCTCTTTCTGTCATGGCATGTGATTGTGAACTAGAAGCAAAGATGGGCTCAGAAATGGATAAATAAATCCCGTGTACATTTCTCACATGGCTACTCTACCTTCTCCCACTGATCCAGCTACAGTGCAAGAAGCAATTAGGTTACCAAGATGGATGAATAATATGCAGGACGTATTTGATGCATCACGGCACCAAGAGACTTGGCCTCTAGTTCCTCGACCACCAGGAAATCAGCTATTGACTGCAGCAGTTGGGTGTTTAAGATCAAGAATAATGCAAATGTTGCTGGATACAAGGCAAGACCGGTTTCCAAAGGTATTTCACAAGAATATGATGTTGACTATGCTTTCGTCCAATCGTCAGACAACAAACATGGCCTGTCAAGCAACTTGATGTGTCAAATTCATTTATGTATGGTCACCTTGATGAAGAAGTCTATATTTCCCAGCCTCCTGGCTTTGTGCAAAATGATACTCTAGTGTGAAAACTTCATAAATCTCTCTATGGCCTCAAGCAAGCTCCAAGAGCTTGGTATACAATGCTATCAAATTATGTGCTTCAACATGGATTCACGATAAACCAAGCAAATGTATCTCTTTTTTTCATATACAAAGTTGCAGACACGAGAAACATTGCAATTGAGTTTCATTTCGTGAGAGAACAGGCAAGCAACTGCTAGGCCACAGCTGCTTGATCAAAGCCAGGTTCCAAACCGTACCGGACTCAGCTGGTGTCCAAAACGAGGTCACAGAACATCAGTTCCATGGATCCTAGCAATATTTGATAAAAGGCTGAATGAGATAGAAGGCACCCTGACATATAATCACTCATCAGGAGTGCAGGCAGATCCTAGCAAGATTTGAGCAACGCTACAATGGCCCAAACCAAAGAATCTCAAGGAACTAAGATGATTCTTAGAATTAACTGGGTATTACAAGAGGTTAATCAAAGGAAATGGAATTCTTTCCAGGCCTCTAACATGCCTACTCATTGTACTCAAGAAAGGAGCATTTAATTGGTCTGAAGAAGCAACTACTGCATTTAACACCCTGAAGAATGCCATGGTAAACACCCATGTTCTTACACTCCCTGATTTCTCTCAACCATTTATATTGGAAACAGATGCTTGTAATGATGGTATTAGTGCTGTTTTGAGGCAACAAGGCAAGCCTCTAACATTTTTCAGCAAGGCTCTAGCTCCCAAACACATGGGGCAATCCACATATTAGAAAGAGCTTTTGGCTTTGTTGCATGCGGTATATAAATGGAGGTCATATTTGGAGCCTTGGAGGGAAGTAAATTCATTATTAAGACTGATCATCACAGTCTGAAATACCTACTACGGAAAAGAATCACTATACTCTTGCAATAAAAATGAATCACCAAGCTTCTGGGTTTTGACTTATGAGATTCAGTATAAAAAGGGATAAGAGAACAAGGCTGAAGATGCTCCCTCAAGAAGGGCTTGTTTAACTCCTGACACCAACTTCCTCATCACAACAATCACTCCAAAGTGGTTGCAGGAACTCAAAGACATAGCAACAATAGCCATCGCACCAAACAATCAGGGTGAGTATACTCTTAGTGACGGGGTTTTGAAAAAGGGAAAGTTGATTATGTGGGATCACTCTCTGCAGTAACACAACAGATCATCCAAGAGCTACACAACACTGGAGTAGGGGGACACTCAGAGATACCTGGTACGTACAAGAGAGTCATGCTATTCCACTGGCCTAATCTAAAGAAACAGGTTCAAGATTGGGTTAAAGGGTGTGATACATGCCAGAGGATGAAGTCTGAGCATGTCCCCTACCCTGGATTACTACAACCATTACCTGTACCGGATAGACCATAGGAATATATCACCATGGACTTCATTGAGGGACTCCCAAAATCATATGGCAAGACTATCATTTTGGTGGTGATTGACAGATTCATTAAGTATGGACACTTCGTGACTCTCACTCACCCCTACACAGCGGAAATGGTGGTCACCCTCTTCTTTTTGAACATCCATAAACTTCATGGTCTGCCAAATTCCATTGTAAGTGATAGAGATGCTACTTTCTAAGTCATTTTGGCACTCTCTCTTTAAGGCGCACTAACCTCAAGTACACTAGTGCCTATCATCCTCAAACTGAGACGAAGTGAGAGGTCAAATCAGTGCCTTGAGGTATACTTGAGATGTATTGTGAGTGACGGACCCTAAAAGTGGGCTTAGTGGCTTAGCTTGGCTAAATGGAGGTGTATGCCAACTATACTCACTACCTTTGAGGCCTTGTATGGTTACAAGCTTCCACAATACAGTTTTCACCACCTCAATACGAATGGTAACCCTAAAGTTGACACATTCTTAGTTAACAGAAGCAGATTAATTTAGCTACTCAAGGATAACTTGCACAATGCAAAAGAGAGAATGACATTATATGCCAACAAGCACAGTCTTGAGAGGCCGTATGAGCTGAGCTCTTTGGAAGTGAGAAGCAACTATAAGCTCTCTGCTAGGTATTATGGTCCCTTTCAAGTATTGCACAGGGTTGGACAAGTAGTTTATAAATTGCAGCTTCCAGCCTCTTCAAGGATCCATCTAGTGTCTCAGCTGAAGAAGGCTAAGGCCAAGCCATTCAGGTATCTTAGACTCTGCCTCAAGTGGGTCTTGATGGTCAGTTCTTAGTAGAGCCAGTTGCTATTCTGGACAAACGTTTGGTGAGACAAGGAAGCTCTTCTACGGTGCAGGTGTTGATGTAGTGGGCTAATTTAGCCCCAACCGAGGCCACCTAGGAGGATTACTACCAGCTGCGAGCTCAGTTCTCTCATTTTAATTCGTGAGGCCATGATATTCTTAAGGGGAGCGATTGTCAGGGTTCTATAGTAATTCCTAATAGCGTGGGAGGACAATTTCACTAACCAACAATTCCAGATTCCGGCCGGCTCATTTCCAGAACACGGCGACTTTACCAAATAAGTCGCCACATATTACCAATTATTTCACTTCCGGAAATAGCCATTACAAAGGGAACGGCGTCGTTCTTGTAATAGACATCAGCGATACAAGAGGAGAAGAAGACTCCCTGATTGGTCCACGAGGGATAAGGCCGTTGTCACTGCCTACATGCATTAGTAGTCTGTTAGGACTTTTAAGTAATTACGATAGTGACCCTACAGTTTCAAGAATTGTATTATGCCCTGGGTGGGTTGTATTTTTTTTCATCTGTTAATTAGATTACAATTCAAACTCTCTCTCCATCTCTTTCATCTCCCCTCCCTTTCTCTTCACCCATCCCCTTTCTGAGATCTAATCTCCCTTCGACAGAGCTCATTTCCGGTAGATTTCCCACGGAGCTCCTGTCACCTACCAGCTCAAAGTCTAGGATATTCATCAATTTGACAAAGCAGCCACTGGGGGCAAATGCAATGTCAAACAAAAGGTAGCGCAAACCAACACAGAATCACCTCTGAAGTACCCTAGTTTCACCATCCATAAAAAACATAGTATCATCCACAAACAATCGTGTTGCTCTAGCTTTAAACCCCACCACTATATAATCCCATAAGCAAAGAAAGAAACCTAGGTAACACAGGATTTCTTTGGGGACTTCATATAGACGAGCCAAAGAAAAACACTGCAAGTCGTCTACAAAGAACCTAAATACTCATCTCAAATTTTAATGATTAAATGTGCACAAACGATAGACATAGTAAACAGAAACAAACGAGTAAAGCATTCCTGAGAAGAATAATGTTTATTACACTAGAATGACGAATCAAATCTTACCTCAGGCACCCTTCAAAGAACAATGCAGTCTTTTTACTTCTACTCTTAAGCTTTGGGTTCACTATAACCTGTGTTACAAAACCAATAAAATGTCAGACTTCTAAAAGCAATAGATATCAACACACACACACACACACACACACACACACACACACACACACACACACACACACACACACACATACTTATGCTTGTTCACATACCAAAAGATCGAAAGGGCGCCGATCTTGTGCTTTGATCTCTTCCTTTGGTCCATAACTAATGTACTCTTTAGTGTCTTCCAGAACAATAATCTGTATACATTAGACAACAACTAAATCAAATTAACATAACCCAATAACTTGTCTATATTTGCAAAAACCCAAATGAGCTAAACCCATATGTAAAACCCTACTGTTATCATCTACATTAAAAATAAAGACATGGGGTTTTAGAGTTAAAATTGACCTTCAAGGGGACACCAATTTGTGGAGCAGCAAGTCCCACACCAGGGGCTATCCTCATGACCCGAACCATATCATCTATGATCTTCTGGATCCGCCCCGACCCGATTTCTTCAAGTGGGACTTCTTGCGCTGGTTCGTGAAGAACTGGGTCGCCGGCTTTGGTGATTTCCGGCTGAGCCTGCTTCTTCTGCCCCAAACCCAGAAGCCATCCCGCGCGAGGTGTAGTTGGAGAAGAGCTCTGGCTTCTTCTCGTTATCAAGCCAAGATTGGTGGGTTTCGGGCTGAAACAATCGGGTATGGGTTTGAAGATGTGGGTTCGGGTGCGGTTGAAGTGGGTGGCCGGAATTGTTGTGGTAGATGTGGTTTTGAGGCATTTTCCGGCGAGGGGTATGGGGAGGATACGGTGGGTTAATCGGTGGATGCTCTCCATTTGTTTAACCCCAGTCTGAACCGCTACCACACCGCGTAGTGATAAATTTTGTAAGATGTTTAAATTGACCCCACGAATTTCTAATTTCTGTCAATTTGATCCTTCATTTTTCCGTTTGTGACAAGGAAACCTACGAAGGTACAGGGTGCAAACGGTTCGGTTCGGCCCGGTTTGAGGGAAGAAAATCAAACCTCGGGTTTACTTTCGTTTCGGTTTCTCCTCGGTTTTAGGAGGTCCGGTTCGGTTTAAACTGACGGTTTACCTATTAATACACGTTATTTTCTAAAAATCATATTTAAAGTTTAAACTTAAAAAGGGTAAAAATTATGTAAAAAAAATAGTTCAAATATAGATATCAAAGTAAACTCAATCAAATCTACAATCATTTGCTTGATTTTCTATGAATCTTTTACGAAAAACTCGAGCTCGAACTATAAAAATATGAACGTGATTTCAACATACTACATGAGAGAATTGTAACATTATGTTTATGGTACAAGAAATTTATGCAATACGGCTTAAAACCGGTTCGGTCCGGTTCGTTTTGTGTTTTTTACAGTTTGTGCTCAGTGGTTTATTTCCGTTTAGTTCGGTTCAATTCGTTTTGCGGTTTTCCCGGTTTGGACATGCACCCCTAGGTACGACAACTACTCTTTTCTTTTTAGTTTTCACAAAAAAAAAAAAAAAAAAAAAAAAAAAAAAAAAAAAAAAAATCAACTGTAATACCCCGTTTTTATTATATGGGTTATTTAATGATATTTCACAAGTTTATACTAAGATTTACGAAGTATTTGGCAAGAGAGGAGGTTGTTGTATTATAAGCTAGATAATTAAAATACTTGGTTGGGGTGAAAGTTGTAGCTTATGAAAGTCTTAAAACCTTATGTGCTAATGAATAAAAGTAATAAAATAGAACAAAAACAAACACTTTTGTTCCTCCTCCTCCAACACACATGCAGATGTGTGTTTCCCAACATTTCTCCCAATCCCCAACACCTCTCTCTCTCTCTCTCTCTCTCTCTCTCTCTCTCTCTCTCTCTCTCTCTCTCTCTCTCTCTCTCTCTCCTGTTCTTCTCTCACTCCCCTCCTTATAACTTCATCTTCTTCTTCTTTTTTCCTCACAACCAAGACCACCACCATCGGACAAAACCACTGCACCACTTACCGCCAACTCTCTCTCTCTCTCTCTCTCTCTCTCTCTCTCTCTCTCTCTCTCTCTCTCTCTCTCTCTCTCTCTCTCTCTCTCTCTCTCTCTCTCTCTCTCTCTCCTGGCTCGACAGAAAGAGCAACAGCCGCAGGAGCAGCCAGCACCCAGAGCCATCCCTCTCGCCAGCGTTCCACAATGTTTTCCGGCGAGAGCTTCGGACAAAATGATCTGGTGCCACCCAACCCATAATACATATACCAATCGATGTCTAGAGGTCCGAAGAAGCTTAAAATAGCTTCAGCCGCGCCCAGAATTGACCGGATGAGCTCCCGTCGAGCTCCACCTCCGGCGTCTTTTTCGACGACTCGACCCATTCCATTCCTTGATCGTTTCCCCCGAAATTTTGGCATGGGTAAACTCGAAATATCCTCCTAAGTAGTTATTTGTAATTAAAATCATGTCTTTAGGCCTTGAATTTGTGTTTCGATCGGTGGGTTTTAGTGTGTTCATATTTGGGGGTTAAAGTGTCTTTTTAGAAACTTGGAGGGTGTAAAGTGTTAGAACTGAAACTTGTTATCATTAGAAGTTATAGTTTCCATAACTCTTGGGGAGCCCTTCGTCTTTACCTAAAACTGCATTCTCATATATAATATATTCTAGTTTGTTATTTAATGTTAACTATTTAGCTACTCAACTTAATAAAAGAACTAAATATGTTTGTAATGAAAATAAAATTTTAAATTGGAAATTAGTTATAAATAAATATTACAATTCGACTTCTCGAAAAAAAAATTACATTTTTCAGGTAATTGATAAAGAATAATGTTTTCATTATCAACTAAATGTCACTTTCATTTTATTTAACAAATAGAAAGTAGAAATAATTATGAGAATCTAATAATCTCTTCACCAACAAGTGAAATTGTTAAAATTGAATTTTGTTTTCTTGAAATAAAATAAATTTGTTATAAATTGGGGAATATTAAGAAGTGATTTCCGTAGCTAAAAAACCACTTGTACACTTATAGAATTACTATGATTTGATGAGGTCCTATCTTTCTTATACTTGGTTATATTAAAATAATGAATTAGTCTTCAAGTATAATCTGCCTATATTAATATCTGCAGGTGTTGTCTCACGTATTAATCCAAAATACTTCTTTATGTGTATTTATAAGTATAAGACTTGAGACGGGTTACATTGGGGGAATCGTGAGAGTTGGACTTAATATTCGACCTAGCCGAGCATTCGTATAGAGGTAGTGCATTCATTTATTTAGAAGTATTGTTGTTGTAATTAGAAAATTCGTAATTGTAGACGGCATGTCTGTAAACGAGAATTACAATCAGTCGTAGGAGCTTTTATGTGATGGATCAGGTGAGTTATATGCTTAGCCTTGATTGCCTAGCTCACTTCGTATCAAAATGCAGTTTATATTTTCTGTCTCAAAATATACTTGTGAGTTTTACATGCTTAGCCTTGCGTGCCAGTTTATTTCGTGTCCACTACTTGTTTAATTCAAAATAGTTGTCATATTTCATCTCCTATTTGATAAATGTGTTTGCTTGTTTTAAATCTTCGAAATATTATTTGATCTTGAAAATACTTGTCACACGTGATCAGAAATTAATAATCACGTAATGTTGTACGAATCAGTGATGTTACTTATAGTGGGCGATGACTGATGATTCCCTGGGTTTAGTCCCTAAAGAGATAATCGGGTTAGATCCCCGGAGTTACTTATATCTGGTGATTATTCCCTGGGCTTTGTCTCTAAATAGATATTCAGGTTAGATCCACGGAGTTACTTATATTGGGTGATGAATCCCTGAGTTTAGTCCCTAAAGAGATATTTGGGATAGATCCCCAAAGTTACTTATATTGGGTGATGATTCCCTGGGCCTAGATGTAGGGTTTTGATGTAGGTTACGCAGCGGAATAACAAAAACTTAATCCTGCTCAAACCCCTCCAAGGATCACAAGCAAGCAATCATAACATGATTAGGATAGAAACATGTGTACCTTAGTTTGTGTGATCACTACGAAGAATTGTGTATTCGTCTCTACGAGTATCCACACCTTGGATCGTTGACTGAATCCTTCTCCACTTGTAGTGCTAGCAACGGAAGAAGAGGGAAGAGATCACGCAAAATGGAGCAAGCCGCGCCACAAGGAGTGGCCGACGGCAAGGGGGCGGACGGGTCAAGGAGGCTTCGGCCTTCTTGGCTTTTGTCTCTCTCTCTTTCTTAGTTATGTTCTCTCAATAATGACTTGTATTTAGAAAATAACAAGCTAGATTTCTTTTATATAGTTAATAACTCTTTATTAACTACATAATTACCCCAATAATAATCATGTCCTTACATGGATTAGTCCACTTGCAAAATAGTCCCACTAACTTTGCTTGTGATTGCGTTATGATCCTTTTATTAATTAGTCCAACTAATTAATACCCATATCCAGCTTAATTCATATGGTGTGTGACCCCATAGGTTTCTACATAGTTGGTAGTAACCATTGCAAACATAGAGCAGTGTCTAGCAACACATCTATGCCACCCAACTAACAGAAATAGTCAGTGATCCTGACAAACCTTGTGCCATTACCGTGTTGTGTTATCCCTTTGTCTCCATATCCGGATTGGACATGAGACATAATCGTCACACTCATATATCCAATCCATAGTTTCTCGATCCTGGGAATAGGCTTATCCATGCCGATAACATCAATATCTCCATATTGATTTATCTAAGTCTGGCCAGACATTCCATAAGCTCTACCCCTCGAGTGGTCGTGGATATTTACCCCTATTATGTACGAGGGACAAATCCTGTCTACATCACTACCATCTCTAAGATTGCTCCTATCATACCTGATAGCTATCTTTATAGTTACCCAGTTACGGTAACGTTTGATAATATCAAAGCATGATATTTCACAACTAGCGTATCCAAGGACTTCAAGTCTAAGAGTTACAACACCATTAGCACTACGAGAAGCACTTGTGACGTTGACATAATCTAATGTAGCCTTCTCGCGGTGAGTCTATTCAGTATGTCATTACTCCTAATGCATACCCATGTGTTAGAAGTGATATCTCCATATCAATCTACCCACATACTAGTCTATAGTTGATCGTCCTGTTAATCAATATAATGGACTAGGGATATTTAAGATAAACAACACAATTGTAATCTAAGGACTTCATATATTAAATATCTCCATAAATAATACAATGATTTATTCTATCAAATAAAATTCATACTAAACAGATTGCCTCTAGGGCATCCAAAACCAATAGTCTCCCACTTGCACTAGAGCCAATCTGGTGCATCACGTATGCCTATAACCCTAGTGTTCCCTTCTTCCTTTCGCTAAACCAACGACTTTATGAGAGGATCTGACAGATTATCATCTATTGGAATTTTGCATATCTCCACATCTCCTCGATCGACTATCTCTCGAACTAGATGGAATCTCCTAGGTACATGCTTTGTCCTCTGGTGTGACCTGGGTTCCTTGGCTTGTGTGATCGCCCCAGTATTATCGCAATACAACGTAATGGGATCCACAATGCTTGGAACCACACCAAGCTCAGTGATAAACTTATATATCCAAACAGCCTCATTCGCTGCGCCTGAAGCACCAATGTACTCAGCTTCAGTTGTAGAATTAGCAACTGTCTCTTGCTTGGAACTCTTCCAGCTCACAGTTCCTCCATTTAGGCAAAACACATAACCCGACTGCGATCTATAGTCGGCTTTGTCGGTTTAGCAGCTTGCATCAATGTAATCAGTTACACTTAGCTCTTCCCTACCTCCAAATATCAATAATGCATCATTAGTTCTTCTCAATTAATTAAGAATGTTCTTGACAGTAATCCGGTGACTCTCACCCGGATTGGACTGATATCTGCTTGTCATACTCAATGTGTACAACACATCTGGTCTAGTACACAACATGGCACACATGATAGATCCTATGGGCGACGCATGTGGAATCTTACTCATGCGATCCTTCTGAATCTGATTGTAAGGACAATCATCCTTAGAAAAGGGTGATCCCATGCGACATGGGCAAGAATCCTTTCTTTGATTCTTGCATGTTGAACCGTTTCAACACCTTGTCTATATATGTACTTTGGCTTAGGCCGAGCAGCTTCCTCGATCTATCCCTATAGATCTTGATACCAAGTATATAAGCTGCATCCCCTAAGTCCTTCATTGCGAAACACTTCCCCAGCCAATCTTTGACAGATTGCAACATAGGAATCATGTTTCCAATGAGTAGTATGTCATCCATATACAAGACCAGAAACACAAAAGAACTCCACTAACCTTCTTGTAAACACAACGCTCATATTCGTTCTTGATGAAGCCAAACTCTTTAACCGCGTCATCAAAACGCCGATTCCAACCCCTAGAAGCTTGTTTCAATCCATAAATGGATCGTTGTAGCTTACAGACCTCACAATTAAATGGTTATGAATAAATTTACTAGCTCAAAAGACAAACTTAACTTGATTCTTGTAGGAAGTTTACACTCAGTTCACAAGCATGGTATTGGATACAACCAAATTTTCATAGAAAGAACAATACCAATTTTGTGAAAGCTAGTAGTAAACATTCTCCTAAATGATTTTATTGTGGTAAACTTGGTCATGTTAAAGTGACATGTCTCTTTAGAAGAACAGAACCTCACATTATGAGGAATACATTTCCTTTTCATCTTAAGGGACATGTAAGACAAATTTGGGTTCCAAAAGGGATCAGACATACTAATATGGTTGATCCAGAGTACGATTCCAAATATAACACCTGATCTAAAAAATGGGTAAGGCATTGATTGATATATGCAGGTTTTCACCAAGAACAAAGATCAAAAGTGGATTATGGACAGTGGTTGTCCCAGACACAGGAATGGTAAGAGTTTTTTATTTCATGAACTACAAGAATATTATGGAGGAACAATCACACTTGGTGACAAAGGGATGTGAAATAGTATTCGCATTGGTAAAGTTGGTAATGAATCTGCATATTCTGTTTGTAAGTACTTCTAGACCTATTGAATTGCTTCATATGGACTTGTGTGGTCATATGAGAGTCAACACTCCAAAGGATAAGCAATACTTGCTATTTGTTCTTGATGACTTTTCTAGATTTACTTGTGTTATATTTTTAAGAGAAAAGTCTAAATCCCTGTATGAATTTTCAAAGCTTTGTAAATAGTTACAAAATTCAAAAAAACCTGCCTATTGCTTCTATTAGAAGTGATAGTTTAATTTGTTATGTGCAAAGCATGGTATTTCTCACAATTTTCAGCTCCTAGAACTCCTCAACAGAATGGGGTAGTGGAAAGGAAAACAATAACCCTTGAGGACATTTCTAGGATAATGCTTTTAGAAAATCACTTGCCAAAGTCTTTCTGGGCAGAAGATGTTAAACTGCCAACAATATTTTAGAAAAGGTGCTTGATCATATCTATTTTGAAGAAAACCTCCTACGAATTGTTTAAAGGCAGAAAGTCATATATTTCTTGTTTTAAACCTTTTGACTGCACTTGCTTTGTTCATAGCAATGGAAAAGACAATCTTGGAAAAATTGATACCAGAAGTGATGAAGACATTTTTCTGGGTTACTCTTTGACAAGCAAATCCTATAGAGTTCTTAAAACAAAAATCAAAGTTTTGAGAAAAGTATTCAAGTTATTTTTTATGAAAGCAGTGATGGTTCATTGAGTGAAGGTTTTGCAGATTTGAATTTGAACAAGCATGAGTCAGATGATGAAGCTCATACAGAGAATGGTAGTAAGACTGACTTGCATAAACACAGAAAGGATCTTCAAAGCCTTTAAAATGGTTCTCAAAGCCTTGAAACAGGATCTCAAAGAACAACGAGTGGATCACCCACTGCATCAACTTCTCAAGGCATTGAAAAGTTTCCTGGAGAACCAGAACCATGGACTCAGAGGAAAAAAGTTCAGATACATCATCCCATCAAGTGAAAAACACTATTTCTGATCCAACTACTGGGGCACAAACTAGATCTCAATTAAGGAACCTGTGTGCTTTTAATGCCTTTGTTTCTCTTGTAGAACCTAAAAATGTGAAGGAGGCATTACAAGAAGCAAATTTAATAAATGTCATGAAAATAAATGAGTTTGAGAGGAACGAAGTGTGGAATTTGGCTTCTGCTCCCAAGAACCAGTCAGTGATTGAAACCAGATGGGTATTCAGAAACAAGTTAGATAAAAATGGCAAGGTAATCAGAAATAAAGTCATGCTTGTGGCTCAGGGCTACAATCAAGAAGAAAGTATTGGCTATGAGGATACATTTGCTCCTGTAGCCAGATTAGAAGCTATTAGAATGTTACTTGCATTTACTTCAAACGAGAACATTAAAATTTTTCAAATGGATGTTAAATGTGATTTTCTAAATGGATACTTGAAGGAAGAAGTTCATGTTGCTCAACCTCCTCGCTTTGAAAGTGATGATTTCCCTAATCATGTTTAAAAACTTAATAAAGCTCTTTATATCCTTAAACAAGCTCCAAGGGCTTGGTATGAAAGAATATCTACGTAATTCCTTGAAAATGATTTCAAAAGAGGTTCGGTTGACTCGACACTTTTTTATCAAAACACATGAGAAAGATATCTTAGTAGTACAAGTTTATGTTGATGATATACTTTTTGGTGCTACTAATGATACTCTATCAAAGGATTTCTCAAGTCTTATGTGCAGGGATTTTGAAATGAGCTTAATGGGAGAGTTGGATTTATTTCTTGGACTTCATGTTCATCTAGTTAAGAAAGTAATCTTCATACATCACAACAAGTATACCAAGAATTAGTGGACACGTACAAAATGTCTCAATCCAAGGTTGCTAAAACTCCTATGAGTTTTACTCTATATTTAGAAAAAGATCAGAATGGTAAGAGTGTGAACCAAAAGAATTCAGATGTATGATTGGTTCACTACTTTATTTCACTGCTAGTAGGCCATACATCATGTTTGGTGTATGTATGTCTGCTTAGATTTCAAGCCGATCCAAAAGGAGTCTCACTTAGTGGCTGTCAAAAGAATTTTCAGATATCTCGAAGGCACTAAAGACTTAGGTCTTTGGTATCCTAAGAAGTCTGATCTCTTTTTTGGTGGCCATTCATATGTTGATTTTGCAGGAAACAAAGTGGATAGAAAAAGTACTTCAGGATGTTGTCAATTTTTAGGCTCGTACTTGATAACCTGGCATTGAAATAAGCAAAACTCAATAGCACTATCAATAGCAGAAGCTGAATATATTGCAGTAGGATCATGTTGCTCACAAGTGTTGTGGATATCTCAACAAATGAAGGACCCTGGATTTGATTTCAGAGACATTCCAATAAAATGTGACAACACTAGTGCAATCTGCATTACTAAGAATCCAGTAAAACATTTAAGGACCAAACACATTGATGTTATACACCATTTTACTAGAGATCATGTGGAGAAAGGTGACGTGTCTTTATCTTTTGTGACTACTAACTTACAAATTGCTGATATTTTCACTAAACCTTTGTCTGGATATAGATTTGCAGCTTTAATACTGGAACTTGGTATGCTGAACAAGGATGCATTGATGTAGTGGATTATTAGGTATATTAGTTGTTTTCACCTTGAACAACTTTTCAAAGCCTTGAAAATTAGGCTGAAGTGTAACAGTTTTTCATAGCCTTGAAACTCCTTTCAAAGCTTTGAATATAAATCTCCATACTACAGGAAAGTAATGATGGATCATTTTGTGTTGAGTGTTATCTCTGTAGATAATTAATTGGAATTACTTTTTGCTATTTAAATGAATATTTTAAAATATTAGAATATCATTAAATATTTCAATCCGTTATAGAAAGTTTTTGAATTTCAAATAAAGATTCTCTGTTCAAGAGATTGAATTTTCGGTTTCCTTCTTTCACTCCAACTCTTCAAGCATATATTTTCTCTCTCTTGTCTCTCTCTATCTAAACCCTAACCCAAAATGAATTCACAAAGATCTCAGAGAATTCTTCTGAACAAGTGGACAGAAAACATGAGGAAGAAGGGTCAAGGGCAGAAGATAAAAGCTAACCCTGAAGAAGAGATTCAGGCTGTTAGTCCGAGTTATGAGTTATTTAGTATGCAAAAGACATCTTCTCGTCCGAAGAAGAAGAGTAATAATACAAAGGATGTGGAGAAAGCTAGTTTCAGCAATGGAAAATCATATCAGAAAGAGAAATGTGACAAAGGAAAAGGTGATCAGAAGGATAGTCCAAGGAATGTGAAGAAAGATCCAAAAGCTGATAAAGAAAAGGGTGTTCAGAAATCAACAAGACCAAAGGAGTGAAGAAATCTATTTCTGGTAAGACTTCTCTATCAAAGCAATAGTTTATAAATTTTAAATAACAAGGGCTTTGGTTAGATGACTATGCATCAACCTCTATAGCATACTATAGTATGATTTGCACAAATATGGTTGAAAAGATGGATTTAGAGTGCACAATAAGTTTGAAAGAGACTTCAATTTGGAAAATATTGAATCTTGCCGAGAAGGTGACTAGACTGTTTTATCTTAAACTTCAACAAGTACCTGGTAAAGATTTGATTTTTTTCTTCTAAGTTTGCTGAAATAGATATTCAGTTGGATCATGGTGTATTAGCTAAGGTTTTAGGTTGTCCTGAAGTATATGATATTGATGGTCTTCCTAGAAAAGAGGAAATTAGGTTGGCCAAAGTGGATTTCTTTTTACTTAATACACCCTCAACCTCTAAACAGTTAAAACATTCAGTTTAACTGTTGAAGCCAAAATTCTTTTCACTATATTGATGATGTGTGTGATGCGTAAGGAGAATTCAAAAATATTGCTCACAGATAGGGTTCTCTACTTGTTGTATCTGGTTATGGATGGTTCTTAGATTGATTTGGCTAGCATTGTGATGGAGCACATGTTATACTGCACTACCAAAAACAGAAACCATGCCTTGCCCTATGTCAAATTTCCTACTTCTAATCTTCACACATTTTAACATTCTCGTTGATAAAGAAGAGAATGTTTCTGCTAGTTTTGGAATGATCAATGAATCCTCTTTTCAAAGGAATGGAATTGTGCATACCACTAAGGGAGAGTGGAAATTCTATTAAGAAATTTCTTAGAGTGAGCTTAAGACCAAGAAATTCTCTAAACCAAAAAGCCTTAACCACTCCTTTAGCCTCATCTTCTACCTCTCCAAACCAGTCTCTGGTGCTTGAGAAGTTAGATGTTATTAAGAATGAATTGGATGTATTGAAGCAGGGTGAATTTGAGCTGTGTACTGAGTTCAAAAAAATGAAGTATCTGGTTTCCTCCTTGAATGAAAAGGTCTCTAAAGTTTTCAATAGTTTAAAATTGGTGGGTGTGCAAGAAGAGACTGCACAAGTTCAAAAAGGGTCAAATAATTTAGATTCTACCAGGGAGCTCTTTGATGAGCTCCTTGAATGAATAGGATGTTGGAGTTAAGGGATCAGGGAAAGAAGGTAGCATTGGCTCAGGGTTGCTTTTTCGGGATGTACTAAAGTAAAAGAAGCAGAAAAAGAAAGCAATTCCAGATATTATTACTTCTAGAGAGCTGATTGAGAATGCGGACGAAGGTGCTGAAGTGGTGGCTGAAGAACAAGAGAAAATTACCACAGAGATAGAGAAAGTGCAAGAACAAGAAAGGGTAGACAGAGGAACAGAAGAGCAATAGTAAGGTGATCAAGAGGATGCTGAAGCATCTGAGACAGAAGAAGATTACCAGATTTCAAACCCTTGAACTCCTGCCTTTCTTCTAAATTTTCAAATCCTTGAAAATTCTCTTTTTAAAACTCTAAGTTTTCTTTAAGTTTTTAAAACTTTTTTTAATAAGATCCAACATGTTTTTCTCAATCTTTTGATGAAAGTAAAAAAGGGTGAGAAACTTAGACTGCATGTGGATGGACGTGGATGTGCTTTCTTTGATGTGGACATGTTTTCTTTGTTAGATTTGTGATCAGCATGTTTTGATATTGGTATTACTGGTTGGTTTACTGTTTAGTGTTTGATTTTGGATCTCATATGACTGTTTCTGCTATGTTCCTAATGACTATGATTTTCAGTGCAGATTTGCAGTCAAAACAGTGTATTTGTTTTGTCTTTCATCAAGGGGGAGATTGTTAATTCAATTCTTGGTTACAAAGCTTTGAAAATCTTCAGATGACAAGTATGAACAGAGGGGGAGTTTGTCTTCTCGTTTCAAACTATGCCTTATTGTGTGATGAAATACAAATTCATCTTGTCAAATATTATGTTACTTGCGTAAGTTCTGTTTTACAAAAAAATTGCTTAACTATCTTAATACAGGACTACCAAACGTATCATGAGTTCATTAGTTTGTGCTTATACTCTATATATGCTTCATTGTTAGATAAATTTTGTTCTAACTTTGTTTTTTAGGAAACGACCATAGTTGAAAGCTTTGAAAAGCTTTTCAAAGCTTTGAAAATGTCCAGAGTCCTTAGCCTGAGTTTCCTGAATGCATGAGTGCCAAATAGGTCACTAAATCTTAGCTGATTTTATGGAATTTAATCAGGACTTGGCTCAAGCTTGCAAGTGCATATATTACTCAATTTCAGTGCAGAAAATCAAGCTCATATCCTTTGGAATATAGTTGTTGAGAGGCAATGATCAGTTGATGATTTTTAGGGATTCTTGTTGCAACAAACTTTGTGACTATTACAACACGACTTTAAATTGAAAGTGAATTGAAGAAGGAAAATAGTTACTGAGAAACATCGTGACACAAAGAGACTTAGACAAAAACATTCGGATTGAGAGAGCATCAAGAAAGTAGATCATTTCAGATAATTCAATCCACTCCAAACTCAGAAGAACACTTCCAAGCTTTCTAGTAGGGGTGAGCAAAACTCGCCCAAACCGGCCGCCCCAAACCGGTCCGCATCAAACCGGTCCGAATTCAACACCCGTTCATGCTACTTGATTGGGTATGGGTAAAAAATTGCAAACCCGAACTAACTTTGACTGATCATGGGTTTGAAGTTGAAAAAACTGATTAGGGCCGGTCCGGTCCGATTAAAAAAATTTATGAAAAAATTACATATTTTTTAGTTATATAATACCGTCCAAGTTAAATTTTATAAGCCAGAACAATAGTTTTAGTTGAATTTCTTAAACTTACGCATTAATATGATTTTCTCAATCGACTAGAATGTCAGATTCGCCTTTGTTATGTATTAGTAAGATTTAAATTTGTTTCTTTTTCCAATTTGCACTAAATATGTCTTGTTAATAGACATAATTTTGCTAATGGTTTGCAACATTTGAACCCGTCTAAACCCGGCCCAATCGGTCCAAGTCGAAAGGCTTGATCGGGTTTGGGTTTGTCGATTACTAGATTGGGTTTGGGTATCGATATGACCAACCCGGGATCTTGGGTTGGGTAGGAAACAAAGCCCTCACCCGCCCAACCCGGTCCGTGCTCTGCCCTACTTTCTAGCTTCACTGTCTTCTCAGTGTTCTTCTACTTGTTCTTAAACTGTTTATTCATTGTGATTTCTAAATCTTCTATATTCTGTTCTAGTTGAGTTGTTCAAGTGGAACAACTGAGAGTCTTATTGTATCAAGTAGTTGAAGTTGTACCAGATAGGTTAGCAGAGAACTATAGGCTGGTATAAGAATAAGGTCATTCTCTTAGGCCTGATATCTAAAGGTAGTGATAAATAAGAAGATATTGAAATCCTAGACGGATTAGATCCCTCAGGCGGAGAGTAGGCCTTTTGGAGGCCAAGCTTCGTGACAAATACATGTGTCCAAGTTTAATTCATTTCATTTCATTACTTGTTTCCAAACTGTTTCAACACAGGACTAGTTCAAATATATGAGGCTTTTAAAACTATCTGTTTCAGTTCAAATCTTTGAAACTGGTTTTAAAGCTTTGAAAAGCTTCTAAATCTTCCTGTTTATTTTTGTCTAAAAAATATTATTTTATCAAAAGTTTCCATACTCTACTCACCCCTCCCCCTTTCTATAGTATATTTGATCCAATTTAACTACCTACTTACACACTTCAAATTTTGGAATGTTTCCTCATTTCTTTGGGCACAAGTCACAATCCTAGGCCTATATAACGACCTAGGGTCGAGACATACATTGTGTGGTTTTTTGTAATTGAGTTATCATCAATAAATTGGTTCGTTTTGGCCGTGGATGTAGCTAGTCTAAAGCCTAATGAACCACGTTAATTCGTTGTGTTGTTCTTCATCATATTTTTTCGTCTCATCGCTCCTCTTGTGCTTCTGCATTGTTTTCTAATAAGTACTATCAGAGCCAGGTTGTTCGATCTCGAGTCTGTAAGGAGTGATGTCGAATATGAAGAAGATTGATTTTTTTTAATGGGAAGAATGGGTTTATCTTGTGACAAATCAAGATGCGTGCTTTATTGAAGCAACAAGATATGTGGTTGCCACTAGCTAACAAATCAGGCATTGACAAGACCACATCATAGTTTGTGAAGATGGAGGAGAAGGCGCATTTGACGATCATGTTGTGCCTCACGAACGACGTGATTACTGGAATCGCATATCGGACCTTGGCAGCTGGGTTATGGAAGAAGTTGGAGGATCTTTACGCACAAAAATCCATGGCCAACAAGTTGATGTTGAAGAAACGGCCATTCTGTATTCGGATGGTTTAAGGTACGCATATTATTGCTCACCTAGACAATCTCAACACTATTTTGCTCGAATTGCACAATGGTGACGAGACCGTGAGTGATGTTGATGCGGATTTAATCTTGTTGGTGTCTTTACCTCATTCTTTTGAGGGTTTCGTCCAATCGTTTACTGTTGGGAAGGACGCCATAAACCTAGAGGAAGTTTGTTAGCCGTTGCACACAAGGGAATAGAGGTACAAGGCGTCAAAGTTTGAAGATCATGATGGTGGCACATTCATGGTAAATGGAAAGGGTAAGGGTGGACATCGAAATTATGGAAAATCCGACTTACCATTGGACGTTTGTGCATTTTGTCTTGAGAAGGGTCATTGGAAGCGGAATTGTCCCAAGAAAAAAGGATATGCATGGTTTGTTGCAGCTCAAGGTGGAGGGACAAAGTCCGAGGATGACTTCGTTCTCTAGTCCTCATGTTCAAGTTTGGGCTCCAGGCGTAAGAGCATGAGCGTGTGTTTTGTGACACGCGAATTGGTTGGTTCGTACGATTACACTAGAGTTGGGGTGGTTTCGTTGTTTCCTTGTTGAATTTTGGAATGTTTCTTCATTTCTTTGGGCACAAGTCTGTATCATAGGCCTATATAAGGACCCAGGGTCGATACATACATTTTTGATTGTAGTTGAGTTCTCATAATTTAATTGGTTCGTTTTGGCCGTGGATGTAACTAGCCTAAAAACTAGTTAACCACGTTAATTCATTGTGTTGTTCTTCATCATATTCTTTTGTCTCATCACTCCTCTTGTGCTTCCGTATCGTTTTCTAACATCTCTCAATAAAAGTATCAGATTCTGGCCGTTGAGGTAGCTACCGGATTCATTAGGGAGTCCATTAGCAAACCACGTTACATTTGTCTCTCGTTTTTGTTTTCGTTTCATCGTTTTTTGTTCAAATACCCCAGGTTATAAAAAGACCTCGTCATGTTTTTGGAAGAGAAATCCAAGTTGTCGTTCTCGATGCGCATAAGTCTTTGCAAAGAATGTAGAAGTTTAGTTCGCCTTACAGCCCGGTTCATCAGCATTCTAGAATCTTTTGTCTCTGAGGATGGATCTTGAATCTTATGTATTATCTAGTTGAAACTTTAGGTCTCTGCAGATAGCGTCTTGCTAGTGTTGTAGTCACTTTCTGTCTTCACTTGACTTGGTTTAATGTTGCTTAGTACTGATATTTTGCAAAAAAATTATGACGCAATAGTTTTCTTTGTTGTAACTTCTGAAACTTTGGCTTTTAATGAAGTTATTTTTTTTCGGAGAATGCTAAATGAAGTTCTTTTCAATGAGGCAGAAAAAACCCAAATTGTAACAAACCGACCGATTATCATACTACCTAATATAAAAGAAAGGGTTTGACATTCCACATCAGCAATTTGTCCTCGCTCGACCAGTGAGGGACGGATTCCTGGATTAATTGTGACGTGGCGTGAAAGACTATTTTTCCCTTCAGGTTGTGCTTGTGTGTGTTGAGCTGAAGGGGTGTTTTGGTCAGAGCATTTTTTCCTTTAGGAGGCAGCTTCGAAGAGAAGTTGTTCTGGTTCTTTCCAGACAGCTCCCATCTCTCTCTCTATCTCTCTCTCTCACTTTTGTTTTCTTTCTTCGTCCAGCTGTGACGTGGTTGTGGTTCGGTTGGTCTAGCCTCTGTTTTTTCCTTTCTCCGTCGATCTGGTGGCGCAGAGATGGTTTCACTGAGACTATCTTCGCCGCTTGTTACAGTGGTACCTGCTGGCTTTGCTCTGTTTCTTTATTGGGTTTTCTTTCATCTCTATACTATTACTCTCTCTTAAGCTTCACAATCGTTGTGCGATGTCGTTGCATGTGCGATTAAGTGTCTGTGTCGCGATTCTGTTTCATTGATTTGTGAACAACATGTGATTTTTTATGGGTTTAGGTTTTTGCAAAATCCTCCCGTGAATTTCTTGATGGGTTTCGGGTTTGGCCTAATCATCTGCTCATGATGATACTCTCATGTGAACTTAGGGTTTTGCAAAATCCTTTCATGAACTTCTTGATTGGTTTCTTGTTTGGCTTAATCATCTGCTCATGATAATATTCCCTGAATTGTTCCTGAGGAGCTTGGTGATGTTCCTTACTGTAGAATATGACCAATTTGGGCTCTGTGGAATGTTGTTGATGGGATATTCGGTTCTGATTTGGTTGTGGTCATGTCAGTTTCTCCTTAAAGGCTGTGATGATAACTTTCTGAAATTTGCAATTTAGACTGTGAGTTGACTTCTTATCTTGGCGGGGCGATTCAGAGGGATGATTATCTCTCCGTTTCGCAGCCATGTATGTGTCATCGCAGTCGTTTGCATTGAAAGATCTGAGTCTCTTTTCGAATTTGCTTGGTAAGAAGAATACACGAAGTTATCTACTGTGCTTTGGTGTATGAGTTTTGGGCTCGTTTGGAATCTCCTGAAATTTTGCCTATATTTCTGCAAATCTGGCGAGAGATGCTAAAGAAGCTCTACTGAAATAAACGCTGTGATAATGGATTTCTGAAATTTTCAATTTAGAATATGAGATGATTTCTTATCTTGGCGGGGCGATTCGGAGGGACGATTATCTCTTTGTTTCGCAGCCATGTCTGTGTCATTGCATTCTTTTTCATTGAAAGATCTGATCCTTAGTAAGCCAAGTTCAAGTTATCCTGTAGTGTAGCTACAGATCTTCACTCAACATTATGGGTTTGAAATGTATCACCGACGGAAACAACCCGGGATCTCGGTTTAGGGTTAAAGAGACAATCGACAACCAAAAGTAGAAATACACTATTAAGATTACATTTCGCATAATGTACATAACAAAATTTCGATAATAAGTACAATTTAAAACATAACATTTGTGATCTACTAAGTGATCTAAGTTAAGCTATACTTCTTCCTCTCGTTCCAGCGTTCCCATACCCCACTTTGATTGACGACCTGCGGTTTTAAAATGGCAAAAGCCGACGCAGTTTTGAAGAAATTGATCAGTAAAAACTGAGTAAGTACACGCTACGATATGTAAAGCAACGAGTGGCACGGAAGCATGAGTTGAAACAAATCAGAAGATTTAAACAGTAAAACTATCATATTGGACAATTTGGATCAACTTGAAGTAACCGAGTAACAAAAACCTCTCAATTTAATAACATTGAGAAACCACGAGTAGTTGGTAAAATATCCAGAGTAAACAAGTTCATTTGAACTGATAACGATAGTAGTTCATGAGTAGCCAAGGTTTACAATTCATTTCAATCGATTAGGGCATATCAAGAGCCGCAAACAACATTAATAAGTAGTCAATTTTTAATTTCGACTTCAATCAACAGTTTAATTTAGCTGAGGCGTGTCAAGAGCCACCAGCAGGATCGATGTAAACAGAGGGATCACGAAATAATCACTAAGGGTTCCTTCTAGGGTCTATCAAACCCTATTTCACCCGAGCGTTAAGGGAGCCCATTCGTCAACCCCGCTCACAACATTAGCTAAAAGGCCTTAAGTGTCGACACCCCTATACCGTAGTGACCCTTACAAGTATAAGTAGCACTCTATAGCTCTATAAAACCCTTGGCCTCAATAACTTGGTACATTTTGGCTCATCGGGGGCGGATTTTTGAACATTGACGTTCTATCCAATAATAAGAAGCATTGCTTCAATGGTCTTAGCCATAAGAAAATGGAGGATCGCTTGGCGCCTCCCATTAATAACAATACTCTGTAAATCGTCCTAAGTCTATTAGAGGTATTTTATTTCTTCTCTTTCACATAACCAAAATCAACATATCAACATTTCACAAGTAATTTCCGAGAGTTCACAAAGGAGATGAATAAAATAGTTTAACAACATTCGAGTGGAAAACATGCATTCTCATACTTTTTCATATAACAAGCATACATTTGAAACATCACACACATGTGCACATTTTATATAAAAATTTCGTACATATGTACTTACCACTGAGATGAAGAACAATCAAAATCAAGAAACTAAGCCTAGCACTCCGACGACAACCGCTCTCTCCTACGGGGTCGATGTCTACAGTCACACGTATGACGTACTCGTTATAACCAATTTACACATGCATAATAAAAATGAAAAACTACATGTCACATAGTCCTAAATTTCACTAATGCACATATAATGATGTTTAATTATCAAAAGAAGTCCAACAAAACACCTAGAAGTTCAAAAATTCAAGTTTTCTAAAAAAATGTGAAACTACAATTCTGGACAGAATTGTAGCTCTGACTTTGGAGCCATATTTACCATATCAAATCATCTCCTAAAATTTTGAAATTAATGTATGATGAACCTATATGTGTCTACTTTCAGAAACATCAAGAAAATCATGCATAGCTATTATAAAACTCAAGTTACAAACATAACAAACATTGCTATGCAGAGACATGTTTGGAAGAAAGTTTCAACTTTGAAGACCAATTACTACTACTTGGAGAATAGGAAAAATGCCTATATTCTCCAGAATGAATCCCTTATGTGTCTAGTTTCATCACAAGAAAGATTGGGTGCCATAAGTTTCTGGAAATGAGATTGTTAATAAAAATGGTAAAACTTGTCCAAAAACAGAGTTTCAGAAAACATACAACTTAGAATGAGCATATCTCCCTAACCAAAAATGCTATGGAGTTGAATTTTCTTTCAAAACGACCCTCTCTGAGTCTAGTTTCAGAATATGAAAGAGTTAAAAATTATACAGAGACAAAATTTAGAGATAATATACGTTTTTCACAAACTGGTCAGATTGTAAAGACATGCAATTTTCACCAAGAACACTCAAAACATGATCAATCCACTTCCATCATACATGCAACTTGAGAAATATGTTGTTATACTCAAATACAACAAGTTAGACATACAAAAAGAGATCAAACAAGAAATTTGTGGAATCATGTGAAGAATTTGAAAAAAAACAAGTTTAAAGTCTCCAATTCATGTTCTAGACACACATGCAAGCAAAGATCAAGAAATTTTCTATCATTATGATGAAAGTAACATCAAAATGCACAAATTTAAAGAGGAATGAAAGCTTACAAATGGGTCTTAAGAGAGACATTTGGGACAATAATGGTGCTTGGAGAAGCTTGAAGTCCATGAGAGCTTGAAAACCCCTTCAATGGAGGGAATTTTGATGTAAGAGGAATGTGATGATGAAGAAGATGATGATGAAACTAACATCACACAAATGAAAATAGAAAAGAGATGCTTACAAGACCTTGATGAGCTTAAAATCATGAAGAGGATGAAGAAAATAGCTCCCCCCATGCATAGTATGACCTTGGACTTGAGTTTTTCATGAATTTGAAGGTGAAAAATGATGTTTTGGAGGTGTTTTTGTGAGGTCAACACTCCAATCCGGGAATGGAGTTTTTTGGAGAGAGAATGGAGCTTTTGAGTGTTCTTCAATGTAGAAAATGAGTGGAGGAGAAGATGATGATGATGCATATGGTGTGAGAGTTAGTGTGGGAGTGTGTATGTGTGTGTGTATGTATAAGAGTAGTCATGAGGACATTATTTTATTGATGTTGACCAAAAGGATGGTAAGAGCACTTGGGGTAAAAATATCCTTTACATGAATTGATGGATGGAGTTGAAATAATAAACCAATAGTAAAAGGGGTAAAATGTAATTTTCAATTACTAACTATCACATAAAAGTTAATTTTATAAATTAGAACATTTCAAACAAGTTATTATGTGTATAAGTATCAAATTCTACATTTACAAAACTACATAAATGTCCCAAGAATACCTAGAAATTTTAGATAGTATTACTCAAGTAACCAAAACTACAAAATACTCAAAAATGAACTTTTATAAAATCATAAATGTCAAATTATACCCTTATACTTTGAAACCAATAATAAGTCAAGAACAAGTTTGAAATATAACTTTCTTAAAATTTTCAAATATTATTTTCTTTTCGAAATGACCAAATAATCCCTAACTTAAATACGGGGTATTACACTGACAATGGTCTTGAAGATACCAACACAATAGTTGTTCAGTTAAGATTGGACAATCAATCCTACCTTTCAGCGAGTATATACTTGTAACAAATGATTAGCTCCTAAAATAATTTCTTCGTTGGATCACTGTGTTTTTATCATGCTGCTTGCTATATTATTGGAACACATAGCATGCTTCGTGTTAAACATATGCCAATCCATATATTCTTGTCATTGTCACTTCGTATGCTATTGTGTGCTATGTGATTATTATGTGATATGTGATATTACGTGTAACCTGCTATAATAATAATGTTTTTTGTATTTCACCCTACTGTTGCAGTGAAAGACCTAATGGGCGCGAGCTCACACCTAACAGTCTTTGCAGGTTACAAAGGACATATCAGACGGTTTTATTGAAGTGATAGCTTATTAGATTAAGACTTGTTATTTGGATTGTTGTATCCGATTATTTGTAAACTCAATTGTATATAAAGATCACTTTTGAAACTGAGTTTCACGTACCGTTGTATCGTCTTTTATTAATAAATGAATCGGTGTTTATTGAAATACGATGTTGTCTTTGGTACCTGAGCTGGTGGCTCAGACGGTACCTATTTGACAAACGAGTCTTTATATTGGTACCAGCGGTGAAGCCGCAGGTGGTGCCGGTTGGATCGTCGTGCCAGTTTTGTCTATTATTATCCTAAAATAAGCCCCTGGGTTTTGGGACTTTAGACAAGTTTTGTTTTTCCCAAGTATAGGAATATCGTTCTAAGTAGTACCCGAGTAAGAACGGGGTCGATTTCCACAAGGATTGAGAAAGAGATTAAACACTCTAAGCTAACTAGTAAACTTACTAAGCAACTAACTAAATTAACAAAACAAGTTTCCCAAAGGCTTTAGAGCTAGCCAAGCTTTAAATCCACCACTCAAGTGATGGAGCAAGAGTTGTTGATATTGCTAGAGCAAATAGCTAAGAAAGAAAACAACTACTAACACTATTACTAATACGACTCAAACGAGTTTGACAATAAGAGAGTAAGTTGGGTCGATCGATTCCAATAGATGCCTTGTGTGTGAGCATCAACACCCAAAGTTTATGTCAAAGAAAAGCATGGATTATATAGCAAGAGGATTTTGTCTAGCTCTTGTATTCAAGAGTGAAATGCAAAATCGAGTTATGTCAAGCATCTTTCATATGTAAACGAGAGTGTTTCCATATGAAAGATCAAGCCACAATTCGGATTTGATATTCAACACTTGAACACTACGAATCCGACATCCAACTTATAAGAATAGAAGAACAATTGAATTTCTCACACACAAGTCATCTATCTTCATCAATCAAACCCAACAAGTAGCTTAGTTGTTCATATTCAAGAGCAAGAAACAAGAATCAAGAGTATTCATGAAAATAGTCATTATATTCAAGCTCAAATACTCTTCAATTCCACCAAATAACACCAAGTTGCTACCAAATGATGAACAAACTACTAGTGTATGATTCAAACTACACTTTAATCAATCTAAACCAGCTAACAACCCAACAATTCAAAGCTAACAGCAGCTAAAACACAAGCTAACTGCTGCTGCAAACAACACTGTCCAAAACAGTGCTCAAAACAGTGCTCAAAACAGTGCTCAACTCGAAACAAGATCCAACCAGACCTACCCTTCTCTCCCTTGGGCTGTTGCTGGCTCCGTGTTAGCTCAGGACGAGCTCGGAATCACCAGCACAAACCCAGAAATGTTGCAGAACCGAGAGAGAAGAGAGAGGGACAGAGTTTCGGCCTAGCAAGAGCGTGGTTCCTTCCCCCTTTCTTCCTTCTTTCTCTTCAGCTTATATAGGCAGTGAGAGGGGGTTTCGTAGCCTCCAAGTCTTCAATCCTCACACTCCAATTCATCTCAGAGCTCCTCCTTCGTTGATTTGCAGAAGCTTCACGAACCCTAGGTCATTTTGGGGCTTTTCTCTTCACTTCGGTTTGGGCCAAATTGAGCAGTGGGTTTGGAAGAGGGTTGGACAAGGAGAAGATGGGACTAATTTTATGGGATTTAGTGGAGTTTTGGTCTGGTTTTGGGTTGGAGGAAGCTTCGGCTTGCTTGACAATGGCTGCTGGTTCGCTTGTTGCGTCGTTCTAACGCGGGGAGAGAGAGAGAGACCGTGAGAGAGAGCTGGGGGGTGAGCTGGTTTCGGGAAATTGCACCCGGCTCCCCCTAGCTTGCTGGAATGCTTTAAAAGGCCCGTTCCTTACTTAAAAGCTTCTGAAAATGGCAATCTGACCCCCAATCCGTTAAAAAGTCATCTTTCAAGTCCTTAGAAACTTTAGAACCTTACATTTTGACCCCGATTCCGTTAGTTTCTTCTCAAACAACCCCATAGATGCAACTTTGGCCTTGTAATGTGGCCTCTTGGCTTCTAAATCTTCATTTTTGGCCTCTATCTTCCCTTGTCCTCTTCATTTAAACCCTTGAAACCTCTCTTTAACTTGCAAATTCTTGCTTTGTCTTCAACTTTATCCTCTTTATCACTTGACTTCTTCAAATTAAGCCTTCAAATTCCTCATTCAAGCTTTCATAACTAGCCCCTTGCGTTCTAAATCACTTCTTTGCCTACAAAATGAGAGAAAACAACCAAAACTACGAAAACAAGCATAAGTCTAGAAAGAGAGATAAAATAGATAAATTACACATATTAGCAAGTTAAGAAGAGTTCGTTAACATACTAAAATATGCAATTTTAATTCATCAACAGGCACCCTTTCCCTTTTTTGGCATGTTTCGAGCCTTACTAAAAAAATGACGAAAAACACAGGGTTTCATCAACTTGATCATTTGAGATGCTACTTTATCAAGTAAAATGAACTTTTGCATGAGATACAAAGAATAATTTTTCGACAGGCTCTTATTAACTAAAATGAGGGTTCAGTACTTTCCTCGGTAGGCGAAACAAAACTTTTTCAAATGTGACACCCTTGTATTAGTGAAAATAAGGTTTAGTACTTTCTCCCATAGGGAGATAGAGATGTTTTTCTTCCTCTTCGGCAACTGGCTTGTGACCACCTAGGAAGCCGAAGAAGCTGCCTAGGACACTGCCTTAGCTACATGCGGTTGGGAATTGAATTACGAAAGGTATCTACTTCGCCTTGTTCTTTACCTTGGAATCGCCTTGATCCAAGGAATGCGGTATAAAACTATGGCTCATTCGCGAGAGATGATTCTGATGCAATAGTGGACTACAATAAAGTATGGAATGTTGCTTGAGCGGGAGGAAACCTTTGCTTTGAATGATTGAAACACATCTCTTACTGGGTTTTTATTGAATTCTAAGGCAAACGATTCCTTTACTTCCGAAAGGTAGAAGGGAATGGGAATGAATTATAGAACCCGGTACCTATAAATATTGCGCTTGCAAAGAAAGAAAGTAGGTCGATACTCCCTATAAGGTCAATCAAGTCCAATTCCCTTTTCCCGAGGAAAGATATTTTTCTATCTCACCTAGTTATGAAAGTAATAATTTGTTTCAGATCCTAATAAGAAGGCTTATTATGATGAGAGTTGGCCACACAAGGAATCTCCGCTAAGTAAGCTTCGGACCACCATCTATATCCTTCTCGATTCAGCAACCTTGATCATAACTCGGGAATCGAATATTATATAAACAATTTATTGTGCAAGCAAGAAGATTGACCCCGTAATTGAACCTGGTATTCGATTAGAGATCCATCTCGCCAAGCAGGACACTTCTTATTTAGGACTCAGGGTGGAAGTGAAGTGCGAAGCCGCCCAGATCCTTTCTTACAGACACAATCGAACACTTACCACTACTATAGTCATCACCGAAAGTACTAAATGGTGTATGAATACACCTACAAATGGAGATAGATTATTGTTTCAATTCCTGTTTTTCCTATGGCTTCCCTTACACATAGGGTAGTGATATCACTCCCTTAGCAAAAGGGGTAACGGGTGGACCTGTTACTTCACTCAAGTTTTTGTAATTGGATGTAACTGTTTTGCCTCAGAACTCAGGCAATTAGCAAACTTCTTGGATGAAAACAGAAAGACGGGTCAACGAGGCTATCTATAGATGGTGGCCCTTCGGCTGGGCAAAGAGAAGCTTTCAATGGCCGGCTCGAATCGGAACATTTCTCATTCGCGTAAAAAACCTATCCAATTAGCCTTTTCTTTCGAAATGAATGGCTATTCCCATCTAGATGATAGGGGTGCACAGGCTCGTGCCTATCCATTGCCATTTACCTTTTTTTCTTTCATTTATTCTTTGATTGCTTAGAACTAGTAAAGATGAGGAGAATCAGAGGGAGCTTTGTAACGAAGCCATTCTCTTAATAAAGGAGGGGGGTGGATTGGATCATTCTATTATCGTAGGTTGTAATCTTCTTTCGCTAGGACGTGATCTGATCTTAGGCTCATTCTAGGATAAGATTGAGCTTTCGAGCAAGCGTAGTTGGATCAAAACCTATCGCTTCTAGGCGCACAACCACATGTATCCAGTTATAGAACTGACTAGCCGAGGAAACCCGGCCTATGCGCTATCAAAGGAATACGAATACTCAATCTTAGCTCAATACTTCGAAGGAAAAAGATGTACCAAAAGAAAGAGTTGAAAGACTCCTGGCTAGCTTAGAGGATCCCTTTCTCTATATGGATTTTCGTTAGAATACCTTCTTTTCTTCTTCCTCTTGAAAGTTCTCTCTCTTCATTGCATTGATTGATTTCGTTCTCACTGAAAGAGAAAGAGAATGTCCCCTCTGAAAAAGGTAGAAGGGAAGGGGAATATATCATGGTTTTTGGCTCGCAATAAAGCTAGGGTAATACCCCTAAAACACACGCCCGCTAGAAATTCTGATCCATTTATTGGTTGGTATTCATGTGTTGTACTACCTCTGTTTCTTCTCTTTCAAGTTACTTCATTTTTGACACTATTCACTGGGTCACTTTGACCCGGTGATTAGATTAGCAAAAAAGTACACACATTTGTTAATCTTTGCATGATATTGTAGAATAAACTTCACTCTACAATACTATGAAAAAATTGCTAAAAAATTATATAATTTTGCTATCCAAATCACCAAGTCAAAATGACACAGTTACAAGTAAATAAGTCAACCGAAATTGAAAGAGAAGAAACAGAGGTAGTACTTTGTTTATCTTCCAAATATTTCGGGGGTGATTTGACCTCAAAATACTTGGGGTGATAAAGAAATACATAAGTAATCGATCCAGGCAGAGTGGATATGCCTAAAAGAAATACAGAAGTAATAAATCCAGGCAGAGTGGATATGCCCTAAATCTTATGATGTGTGATTGCAATGAGAATAATTAGGGCACTTTTTTATCAATAATAATTAGGGCATTTAAACACTGTGTAACAACACTACATGCTCAAGTTAAAAAAAAAAACTTTCAAATATATTAGTATAACGTGACATGATCAAAAGAAATAATATTGGCGGAATTCATCACCATTTTAAATGAAACGCGAATAAGACGCAACTACTTAAACACAATTTTGACTCAAGTGGCATACGTACATCATTGTCGTTGTTGTCACCAAATCAAATTTTGGTTGTAATTGCGCTCTGTCCAAAAGTCAAAGACGAATGTAGAAGAAGAAAATCAAGAAAATGAAACGCCATTTCTCGAATGAAAATTTATTAGAATCGAACAAACGATTTGATACACCCAGTATCGTACCAGTAGCTTGAGAGAGGCTACGAATCTCTACCAGTAGTTCGTGACACTACGAAAATACTACGAAAAGACAATGAAAATAAACAAAACTCAAAATAATTCATTCATCTCATACCCTAAACTGAACGATTACAATGCTTTAAATAGAAAAACTACTAACCCTAGCTAGATAACTTGACCTAATGGGCTTGGCCCAATCTGCTAACTAAATAAATAAACGATTAATTAAATAAATAAACTAGTTAACAAAATAAAATAAACACTTAATGACTAATTATAAATAATTAATAAAAGTGATAATACGTATGATACGGTTGATCGTATCAACTCCCCCGCGCTCGAAAAAACACCTTGTCCTCAAGGTGGTGATGCGAAAAGTCTGCAACAAGTCCATAATTACGTATGCCCGGATCAAATGGACGAATGATGACTTTTGGAACAACACTTTGAAAGCAAAATCTGGAAAAATAGAGGCCAGAAACGGATTCGGGAGGTCGAAAAACCCTAGGGTAGACCGCGTGGCTCGAGAAAATATCATTGCGGCTCAAAAATAGGCTAAAAAAGGAAAAGTGGCTCACTTGGAGCCAAGGGGGAGCCGAAAGGAAGCCGAATTGAAGCTGAGCCGTGGTCCAGACGTCGGCTAACTTGAGCCGTGACCGAGCCGGACTCTTATTAGCGGCTAAATCGAGCCGAATAGGAGCCGTCTTCACCCCATCGGTTGGATCGAGCCAAATTGAAGCTCGCGAAAGGGGAAGGTGTACCAGTGCTTGTTCGTCGACCCAATGGAGGCGGCGGAGGTCATCTTTGGTCCAAGGGCAGTCGTCGGAGGCGTGGTCGGCCGAAGGGACTGCATTGGACGCCGGTGGAGGTTCTGCTGGTGGTCGGCGTAGTACCCGGATGGCGACGAAGACGATGGATTGAGGCAGCCATTGACCGTCGATGGTCCCTGGTGGCGTGGGTGCGGCGGATGTCGGTGATTGCAGGGCATGGGTTGGCTTCGTCGGCGAGTTGGACGGCATTGGAGGGTTCTTCTGCTCAGCGATCGGGGCTGGGGTTGGAAGCTTGAGCCGGGTCGGGTCCGGCGGTTGTGGTTCTGTTGCCGGAGGGTCGGGTGGCTCCGGAGTGGCCTGCGGACCGGTGGGGCCTTCGGCGCGGACGGGGATGGTCGGATCTGCGGGCGGCGGACCTTGGGGCTTGTTCGCCGGACTCAGCGGCCGCGGCGGCTGTTGTTCCTGCTGCTTGGTCGCTGGAATGTCAGTAGGTTGCGGCGGCGTGGGTGGCTCGGATCTGAGGACTCGTATAGATGCTCCTGGATGCGCAACAACTCCGCAGTAGTCACCACTCGGAGTCGTCCCCTACTTGCTTTGATGTTGTCCAGCTCCGTCATGGTAAGATACCCACGCGTTTGTAGGTGTTCCAGCTCAGCCATGGTGAGATAAGTTATTGTTGTATTCACTTGCTTGCAAAGTTCTTCAAGGTCTTCCGGATCTTCGAGAAAGATCAAATCTTCGACGTTCGTCATGATTCACCAGCTGGATGGTGAAAACAATGAAAGCACCAATGATACACCCAGTATCGTACCAGTAGCTTGAGAGAGACTACGAATCTCTACCAGTAGTTCGTGACACTACGAAAAGACAATGAAAATAAACAAAACTCAAAATAATTCATTCATCTCATACCCTAAACTGAACGATTACAATGCTTTAAATATAAAAACTACTAACCCTAGCTAGATAACTTGACCTAATGGGCTTGGCCCAATCTGCTAACTAAATAAATAAACAATTAATTAAATAAATAAACTAGTTAACAAAATAAAATAAACACTTAATGACTAATTATAAATAATTAATAAAAGTGATAATACGCATGATACGGTTGATCGTATCACGATTTTTCTTTTAACACTCTATGTTGCTTATACGTCTAGTTTATCGTGTCTACTTTCTCTTTCGCTCTCTCAAAAAGAAAACAATTGAAGTAAAAGATAAAATTGTCGGGCTTCTTCAAGATGCTCTAACCAATAAGATCTACCGCAAAATATGTCACATACAAATGCAGATATTACTATACTGAGAGAGCCTTATAACTTAAAATCATGAAGTATGACAGCCCACACCAGCAAAAATAAAACCCATAAATTGCTTGTGCGATAATTTAGGGTACCCTACGTGCCCATATGATACAACTTGTCAACCCATACCTCTTGAATACTAAACGAAGACTAGAGCATGTGCATGCAAAGTCCCAAAGAAGCAACAGTTCAATGAGATAAGCCGTTGACATTGAGATTCCATACCTTCTTCGGCTTGTGACCACCTAGGAAGCCGAAGAAGCTGCCTAGGACACTGCCTTAGCTACATGCGGTTGGGAATTGAATTACGAAAGGTATCTACTTCGCCTTGTTCTTTACCTTGGAATCGCCTTGATCCAAGGAATGCGGTATAAAACTATGGCTCATTCGCGAGAGATGATTCTGATGCAATAGTGGACTACAATAAAGTATGGAATGTTGCTTGAGCGGGAGGAAACCTTTGCTTTGAATGATTGAAACACATCTCTTACTGGGTTTTTATTGAATTCTAAGGCAAACGATTCCTTTACTTCCGAAAGGTAGAAGGGAATGGGAATGAATTATAGAACCCGGTACCTATAAATATTGCGCTTGCAAAGAAAGAAAGTAGGTCGATACTCCCTATAAGGTCAATCAAGTCCAATTCCCTTTTCCCGAGGAAAGATATTTTTCTATCTCACCTAGTTATGAAAGTAATAATTTGTTTCAGATCCTAATAAGAAGGCTTATTATGATGAGAGTTGGCCACACAAGGAATCTCCGCTAAGTAAGCTTCGGACCACCATCTATATCCTTCTCCTCGATTCAGCAACCTTGATCATAACTCGGGAATCGAATATTATATAAACAATTTATTGTGCAAGCAAGAAGATTGACCCCGTAATTGAACCTGGTATTCGATTAGAGATCCATCTCGCCAAGCAGGACACTTCTTATTTAGGACTCAGGGTGGAAGTGAAGTGCGAAGCCGCCCAGATCCTTTCTTACAGACACAATCGAACACTTACCACTACTATAGTCATCACCGAAAGTACTAAATGGTGTATGAATACACCTACAAATGGAGATAGATTATTGTTTCAATTCCTGTTTTTCCTATGGCTTCCCTTACACATAGGGTAGTGATATCACTCCCTTAGCAAAAGGGGTAACGGGTGGACCTGTTACTTCACTCAAGTTTTTGTAATTGGATGTAACTGTTTTGCCTCAGAACTCAGGCAATTAGCAAACTTCTTGGATGAAAACAGAAAGACGGGTCAACGAGGCTATCTATAGATGGTGGCCCTTCGGCTGGGCAAAGAGAAGCTTTCAATGGCCGGCTCGAATCGGAACATTTCTCATTCGCGTAAAAAACCTATCCAATTAGCCTTTTCTTTCGAAATGAATGGCTATTCCCATCTAGATGATAGGGGTGCACAGGCTCGTGCCTATCCATTGCCATTTACCTTTTTTTCTTTCATTTATTCTTTGATTGCTTAGAACTAGTAAAGATGAGGAGAATCAGAGGGAGCTTTGTAACGAAGCCATTCTCTTAATAAAGGAGGGGGGTGGATTGGATCATTCTATTATCGTAGGTTGTAATCTTCTTTCGCTAGGACGTGATCTGATCTTAGGCTCATTCTAGGATAAGATTGAGCTTTCGAGCAAGCGTAGTTGGATCAAGACCTATCGCTTCTAGGCGCACAACCACATGTATCCAGTTATAGAACTGACTAGCCGAGGAAACCCGGCCTATGCGCTATCAAAGGAATACGAATACTCAATCTCAGCTCAATACTTCGAAGGAAAAAGATGTACCAAAAGAAAGAGTTGAAAGACTCCTGGCTAGCTTAGAGGATCCCTTTCTCTATATGGATTTTCGTTAGAATACCTTCTTTTCTTCTTCCTCCTGAAAGTTCTCTCTCTTCATTGCATTGATTGATTTCGTTCTCACTGAAAGAGAAAGAGAATGTCCCCTCTGAAAAAGGTAGAAGGGAAGGGGAATATATCATGGTTTTTGGCTCGCAATAAAGCTAGGGTAATACCCCTAAAACACACGCCCGCTAGAAATTCTGATCCATTTATTGGTTGGTATTCATGTGTTGTACTACCTCTGTTTCTTCTCTTTCAAGTTACTTCATTTTTGACACTATTCACTGGGTCACTTTGACCCGGTGATTAGATTAGCAAAAAAGTACACACATTTGTTAATCTTTGCATGATATTGTAGAATAAACTTCACTCTACAATACTATGAAAAAATTGCTAAAAAATTATATAATTTTGCTATCCAAATCACCAAGTCAAAATGACACAGTTACAAGTAAATAAGTCAACCGAAATTGAAAGAGAAGAAACAGAGGTAGTACTTTGTTTATCTTCCAAATATTTCGGGGGTGATTTGACCTCAAAATACTTGGGGTGATAAAGAAATACATAAGTAATCGATCCAGGCAGAGTGGATATGCCTAAAAGAAATACAGAAGTAATAAATCCAGGCAGAGTGGATATGCCCTAAATCTTATGATGTGTGATTGCAATGAGAATAATTAGGGCACTTTTTTATCAATAATAATTAGGGCATTTAAACACTGTGTAACAACACTACATGCTCAAGTTAAAAAAAAAAACTTTCAAATATATTAGTATAACGTGACATGATCAAAAGAAATAATATTGGCGGAATTCATCACCATTTTAAATGAAACGCGAATAAGACGCAACTACTTAAACACAATTTTGACTCAAGTGGCATACGTACATCATTGTCGTTGTTGTCACCAAATCAAATTTTGGTTGTAATTGCGCTCTGTCCAAAAGTCAAAGACGAATGTAGAAGAAGAAAATCAAGAAAATGAAACGCCATTTCTCGAATGAAAATTTATTAGAATCGAACAAACGATTTGATACACCCAGTATCGTACCAGTAGCTTGAGAGAGGCTACGAATCTCTACCAGTAGTTCGTGACACTACGAAAATACTACGAAAAGACAATGAAAATAAACAAAACTCAAAATAATTCATTCATCTCATACCCTAAACTGAACGATTACAATGCTTTAAATAGAAAAACTACTAACCCTAGCTAGATAACTTGACCTAATGGGCTTGGCCCAATCTGCTAACTAAATAAATAAACGATTAATTAAATAAATAAACTAGTTAACAAAATAAAATAAACACTTAATGACTAATTATAAATAATTAATAAAAGTGATAATACGTATGATACGGTTGATCGTATCAACTCCCCCGCGCTCGAAAAAACACCTTGTCCTCAAGGTGGTGATGCGAAAAGTCTGCAACAAGTCCATAATTACGTATGCCCGGATCAAATGGACGAATGATGACTTTTGGAACAACACTTTGAAAGCAAAATCTGGAAAAATAGAGGCCAGAAACGGATTCGGGAGGTCGAAAAACCCTAGGGTAGACCGCGTGGCTCGAGAAAATATCATTGCGGCTCAAAAATAGGCTAAAAAAGGAAAAGTGGCTCACTTGGAGCCAAGGGGGAGCCGAAAGGAAGCCGAATTGAAGCTGAGCCGTGGTCCAGACGTCGGCTAACTTGAGCCGTGACCGAGCCGGACTCTTATTAGCGGCTAAATCGAGCCGAATAGGAGCCGTCTTCACCCCATCGGTTGGATCGAGCCAAATTGAAGCTCGCGAAAGGGGAAGGTGTACCAGTGCTTGTTCGTCGACCCAATGGAGGCGGCGGAGGTCATCTTTGGTCCAAGGGCAGTCGTCGGAGGCGTGGTCGGCCGAAGGGACTGCATTGGACGCCGGTGGAGGTTCTGCTGGTGGTCGGCGTAGTACCCGGATGGCGACGAAGACGATGGATTGAGGCAGCCATTGACCGTCGATGGTCCCTGGTGGCGTGGGTGCGGCGGATGTCGGTGATTGCAGGGCATGGGTTGGCTTCGTCGGCGAGTTGGACGGCATTGGAGGGTTGTTCTGCTCAGCGATCGGGGCTGGGGTTGGAAGCTTGAGCCGGGTCGGGTCCGGCGGTTGTGGTTCTGTTGCCGGAGGGTCGGGTGGCTCCGGAGTGGCCTGCGGACCGGTGGGGCCTTCGGCGCGGACGGGGATGGTCGGATCTGCGGGCGGCGGACCTTGGGGCTTGTTCGCCGGACTCAGCGGCCGCGGCGGCTGTTTTTCCTGCTGCTTGGTCGCTGGAATGTCAGTAGGTTGCGGCGGCGTGGGTGGCTCGGATCTGAGGACTCGTATAGATGCTCCTGGATGCGCAACAACTCCGCAGTAGTCACCACTCGGAGTCGTCCCCTACTTGCTTTGATGTTGTCCAGCTCCGTCATGGTAAGATACCCACGCGTTTGTAGGTGTTCCAGCTCAGCCATGGTGAGATAAGTTATTGTTGTATTCACTTGCTTGCAAAGTTCTTCAAGGTCTTCCGGATCTTCGAGAAAGATCAAATCTTCGACGTTCGTCATGATTCACCAGCTGGATGGTGAAAACAATGAAAGCACCAATGATACACCCAGTATCGTACCAGTAGCTTGAGAGAGACTACGAATCTCTACCAGTAGTTCGTGACACTACGAAAAGACAATGAAAATAAACAAAACTCAAAATAATTCATTCATCTCATACCCTAAACTGAACGATTACAATGCTTTAAATATAAAAACTACTAACCCTAGCTAGATAACTTGACCTAATGGGCTTGGCCCAATCTGCTAACTAAATAAATAAACAATTAATTAAATAAATAAACTAGTTAACAAAATAAAATAAACACTTAATGACTAATTATAAATAATTAATAAAAGTGATAATACGCATGATACGGTTGATCGTATCACGATTTTTCTTTTAACACTCTATGTTGCTTATACGTCTAGTTTATCGTGTCTACTTTCTCTTTCGCTCTCTCAAAAAGAAAACAATTGAAGTAAAAGATAAAATTGTCGGGCTTCTTCAAGATGCTCTAACCAATAAGATCTACCGCAAAATATGTCACATACAAATGCAGATATTACTATACTGAGAGAGCCTTATAACTTAAAATCATGAAGTATGACAGCCCACACCAGCAAAAATAAAACCCATAAATTGCTTGTGCGATAATTTAGGGTACCCTACGTGCCCATATGATACAACTTGTCAACCCATACCTCTTGAATACTAAACGAAGACTAGAGCATGTGCATGCAAAGTCCCAAAGAAGCAACAGTTCAATGAGATAAGCCGTTGACATTGAGATTCCATACCTTCTTCGGCTTGTGACCACCTAGGAAGCCGAAGAAGCTGCCTAGGACACTGCCTTAGCTACATGCGGTTGGGAATTGAATTACGAAAGGTATCTACTTCGCCTTGTTCTTTACCTTGGAATCGCCTTGATCCAAGGAATGCGGTATAAAACTATGGCTCATTCGCGAGAGATGATTCTGATGCAATAGTGGACTACAATAAAGTATGGAATGTTGCTTGAGCGGGAGGAAACCTTTGCTTTGAATGATTGAAACACATCTCTTACTGGGTTTTTATTGAATTCTAAGGCAAACGATTCCTTTACTTCCGAAAGGTAGAAGGGAATGGGAATGAATTATAGAACCCGGTACCTATAAATATTGCGCTTGCAAAGAAAGAAAGTAGGTCGATACTCCCTATAAGGTCAATCAAGTCCAATTCCCTTTTCCCGAGGAAAGATATTTTTCTATCTCACCTAGTTATGAAAGTAATAATTTGTTTCAGATCCTAATAAGAAGGCTTATTATGATGAGAGTTGGCCACACAAGGAATCTCCGCTAAGTAAGCTTCGGACCACCATCTATATCCTTCTCCTCGATTCAGCAACCTTGATCATAACTCGGGAATCGAATATTATATAAACAATTTATTGTGCAAGCAAGAAGATTGACCCCGTAATTGAACCTGGTATTCGATTAGAGATCCATCTCGCCAAGCAGGACACTTCTTATTTAGGACTCAGGGTGGAAGTGAAGTGCGAAGCCGCCCAGATCCTTTCTTACAGACACAATCGAACACTTACCACTACTATAGTCATCACCGAAAGTACTAAATGGTGTATGAATACACCTACAAATGGAGATAGATTATTGTTTCAATTCCTGTTTTTCCTATGGCTTCCCTTACACATAGGGTAGTGATATCACTCCCTTAGCAAAAGGGGTAACGGGTGGACCTGTTACTTCACTCAAGTTTTTGTAATTGGATGTAACTGTTTTGCCTCAGAACTCAGGCAATTAGCAAACTTCTTGGATGAAAACAGAAAGACGGGTCAACGAGGCTATCTATAGATGGTGGCCCTTCGGCTGGGCAAAGAGAAGCTTTCAATGGCCGGCTCGAATCGGAACATTTCTCATTCGCGTAAAAAACCTATCCAATTAGCCTTTTCTTTCGAAATGAATGGCTATTCCCATCTAGATGATAGGGGTGCACAGGCTCGTGCCTATCCATTGCCATTTACCTTTTTTTCTTTCATTTATTCTTTGATTGCTTAGAACTAGTAAAGATGAGGAGAATCAGAGGGAGCTTTGTAACGAAGCCATTCTCTTAATAAAGGAGGGGGGTGGATTGGATCATTCTATTATCGTAGGTTGTAATCTTCTTTCGCTAGGACGTGATCTGATCTTAGGCTCATTCTAGGATAAGATTGAGCTTTCGAGCAAGCGTAGTTGGATCAAGACCTATCGCTTCTAGGCGCACAACCACATGTATCCAGTTATAGAACTGACTAGCCGAGGAAACCCGGCCTATGCGCTATCAAAGGAATACGAATACTCAATCTCAGCTCAATACTTCGAAGGAAAAAGATGTACCAAAAGAAAGAGTTGAAAGACTCCTGGCTAGCTTAGAGGATCCCTTTCTCTATATGGATTTTCGTTAGAATACCTTCTTTTCTTCTTCCTCTTGAAAGTTCTCTCTCTTCATTGCATTGATTGATTTCGTTCTCACTGAAAGAGAAAGAGAATGTCCCCTCTGAAAAAGGTAGAAGGGAAGGGGAATATATCATGGTTTTTGGCTCGCAATAAAGCTAGGGTAATACCCCTAAAACACACGCCCGCTAGAAATTCTGATCCATTTATTGGTTGGTATTCATGTGTTGTACTACCTCTGTTTCTTCTCTTTCAAGTTACTTCATTTTTGACACTATTCACTGGGTCACTTTGACCCGGTGATTAGATTAGCAAAAAAGTACACACATTTGTTAATCTTTGCATGATATTGTAGAATAAACTTCACTCTACAATACTATGAAAAAATTGCTAAAAAATTATATAATTTTGCTATCCAAATCACCAAGTCAAAATGACACAGTTACAAGTAAATAAGTCAACCGAAATTGAAAGAGAAGAAACAGAGGTAGTACTTTGTTTATCTTCCAAATATTTCGGGGGTGATTTGACCTCAAAATACTTGGGGTGATAAAGAAATACATAAGTAATCGATCCAGGCAGAGTGGATATGCCTAAAAGAAATACAGAAGTAATAAATCCAGGCAGAGTGGATATGCCCTAAATCTTATGATGTGTGATTGCAATGAGAATAATTAGGGCACTTTTTTATCAATAATAATTAGGGCATTTAAACACTGTGTAACAACACTACATGCTCAAGTTAAAAAAAAAACTTTCAAATATATTAGTATAACGTGACATGATCAAAAGAAATAATATTGGCGGAATTCATCACCATTTTAAATGAAACGCGAATAAGACGCAACTACTTAAACACAATTTTGACTCAAGTGGCATACGTACATCATTGTCGTTGTTGTCACCAAATCAAATTTTGGTTGTAATTGCGCTCTGTCCAAAAGTCAAAGACGAATGTAGAAGAAGAAAATCAAGAAAATGAAACGCCATTTCTCGAATGAAAATTTATTAGAATCGAACAAACGATTTGATACACCCAGTATCGTACCAGTAGCTTGAGAGAGGCTACGAATCTCTACCAGTAGTTCGTGACACTACGAAAATACTACGAAAAGACAATGAAAATAAACAAAACTCAAAATAATTCATTCATCTCATACCCTAAACTGAACGATTACAATGCTTTAAATAGAAAAACTACTAACCCTAGCTAGATAACTTGACCTAATGGGCTTGGCCCAATCTGCTAACTAAATAAATAAACGATTAATTAAATAAATAAACTAGTTAACAAAATAAAATAAACACTTAATGACTAATTATAAATAATTAATAAAAGTGATAATACGTATGATACGGTTGATCGTATCAACTCCCCCGCGCTCGAAAAAACACCTTGTCCTCAAGGTGGTGATGCGAAAAGTCTGCAACAAGTCCATAATTACGTATGCCCGGATCAAATGGACGAATGATGACTTTTGGAACAACACTTTGAAAGCAAAATCTGGAAAAATAGAGGCCAGAAACGGATTCGGGAGGTCGAAAAACCCTAGGGTAGACCGCGTGGCTCGAGAAAATATCATTGCGGCTCAAAAATAGGCTAAAAAAGGAAAAGTGGCTCACTTGGAGCCAAGGGGGAGCCGAAAGGAAGCCGAATTGAAGCTGAGCCGTGGTCCAGACGTCGGCTAACTTGAGCCGTGACCGAGCCGGACTCTTATTAGCGGCTAAATCGAGCCGAATAGGAGCCGTCTTCACCCCATCGGTTGGATCGAGCCAAATTGAAGCTCGCGAAAGGGGAAGGTGTACCAGTGCTTGTTCGTCGACCCAATGGAGGCGGCGGAGGTCATCTTTGGTCCAAGGGCAGTCGTCGGAGGCGTGGTCGGCCGAAGGGACTGCATTGGACGCCGGTGGAGGTTCTGCTGGTGGTCGGCGTAGTACCCGGATGGCGACGAAGACGATGGATTGAGGCAGCCATTGACCGTCGATGGTCCCTGGTGGCGTGGGTGCGGCGGATGTCGGTGATTGCAGGGCATGGGTTGGCTTCGTCGGCGAGTTGGACGGCATTGGAGGGTTGTTCTGCTCAGCGATCGGGGCTGGGGTTGGAAGCTTGAGCCGGGTCGGGTCCGGCGGTTGTGGTTCTGTTGCCGGAGGGTCGGGTGGCTCCGGAGTGGCCTGCGGACCGGTGGGGCCTTCGGCGCGGACGGGGATGGTCGGATCTGCGGGCGGCGGACCTTGGGGCTTGTTCGCCGGACTCAGCGGCCGCGGCGGCTGTTGTTCCTGCTGCTTGGTCGCTGGAATGTCAGTAGGTTGCGGCGGCGTGGGTGGCTCGGATCTGAGGACTCGTATAGATGCTCCTGGATGCGCAACAACTCCGCAGTAGTCACCACTCGGAGTCGTCCCCTACTTGCTTTGATGTTGTCCAGCTCCGTCATGGTAAGATACCCACGCGTTTGTAGGTGTTCCAGCTCAGCCATGGTGAGATAAGTTATTGTTGTATTCACTTGCTTGCAAAGTTCTTCAAGGTCTTCCGGATCTTCGAGAAAGATCAAATCTTCGACGTTCGTCATGATTCACCAGCTGGATGGTGAAAACAATGAAAGCACCAATGATACACCCAGTATCGTACCAGTAGCTTGAGAGAGACTACGAATCTCTACCAGTAGTTCGTGACACTACGAAAAGACAATGAAAATAAACAAAACTCAAAATAATTCATTCATCTCATACCCTAAACTGAACGATTACAATGCTTTAAATATAAAAACTACTAACCCTAGCTAGATAACTTGACCTAATGGGCTTGGCCCAATCTGCTAACTAAATAAATAAACGATTAATTAAATAAATAAACTAGTTAACAAAATAAAATAAACACTTAATGACTAATTATAAATAATTAATAAAAGTGATAATACGCATGATACGGTTGATCGTATCACGATTTTTCTTTTAACACTCTATGTTGCTTATACGTCTAGTTTATCGTGTCTACTTTCTCTTTCGCTCTCTCAAAAAGAAAACAATTGAAGTAAAAGATAAAATTGTCGGGCTTCTTCAAGATGCTCTAACCAATAAGATCTACCGCAAAATATGTCACATACAAATGCAGATATTACTATACTGAGAGAGCCTTATAACTTAAAATCATGAAGTATGACAGCCCACACCAGCAAAAATAAAACCCATAAATTGCTTGTGCGATAATTTAGGGTACCCTACGTGCCCATATGATACAACTTGTCAACCCATACCTCTCGAATACTAAACGAAGACTAGAGCATGTGCATGCAAAGTCCCAAAGAAGCAACAGTTCAATGAGATAAGCCGTTGACATTGAGATTCCATACCTTCTTCAATCTCAAGTCTATTCCCATCATCATAGGCATATGTCCAATTTTTATTGTTAGGCTCCGAGTTCCAAAGGCCACAATGTTACTTGAGTCTGCAAAAGTGGAGACAATAGCTTTCCGTCCATGACCACATCTTTGGCATCAATGTTGCTAATTATGTGGAGTGCACTGCAATTGGTCGATAACCGCGTGGGCAGTTAGGTCCATTTGGGCACCGTCAAGTAGGAGTCTTACTAATATTCCAGGTCTTAGAAGATGTGCTGCCGAGTTTTTGGCCTTATTTCCTTGAACGAGAAGCGAGTTGTGGGCACTCCTTAAGGGCCAACCTAGCTTAGAAAGACAATAAAACCCTCGCACACAAATTCTTTAATTTCATGTCATTTCTTTTGTTTTTTTCTTGAACAAAACAAGCACACTTCCAACAAATTTAATGGAAAAATATGTGATGGCGAAAGTTTGAACTGTGTACTAATATAAAACAATTATCATCGCATTTACCTCCGGTGGAAGGGAAAGAAGCCAATGGCATCCTCAAGAGGAAGACTTGCTTCGTGTACTTACATAAAACACATACAAGAAATTCAAAAAAAAAAGAAAAAAAACTTCGTGAGTTTAATTTGCCGATAAGGGAAGGACAAATTTGACTTTTGGCAGCCACCATTGTCTCCACTGTTTAGGGTCTCCATCCACCAATCAAATCTAATTTAATTGAACACGGAACTAATCACATGGTATAGAACTAACTTAATGAATAGTCAAATGATAAACCCACAAAGAAGGAAAAGTTAAGTCCACAACCGTTTCCTCCCAAGTCTCTCCTCCTATAAATAACATCCAAGGAATCGAAAACAGTATCCACCACAAGATTTCACAATATCCCAAACAGAGAGTGCAAAAAAAATTAAGGAAATGGAAAGCTTCAGATCACCTCTTTACAGAAGCTCAAAGGCAGGGACTAAAGAGCAAGAAAACCAAACTGGTTATGCTACTTTAGATGATCACTTCCGGGTTATTCGGAGCAAGAAGGCTTCTTCTCCTCATCCACCTTCCTTGATGAGATCCAACATCCCCACCATCCCTTCAAAGGGATCACCTGTCGCCGCTGCGTCGAACAAGTTGGAGAGTAAGCCATCGATGGACATCAACGCCAGCGCGGAGGCGTTCATCAACAAGTTCAAGAGACAGTTGGTGATCCAGCGCCTCGAGTCTATCGAGAATTACGAGCAGATGCTTGCCAGAGGAACATAGCTAGACCCTGGCCTGGTGTTGAATCCTCTGCTATGATATGTTTTGGTTTTTTGGTGTGGAGATTTGTTTGATTTGTTATGTGTTTTTTGAGTCTATTGTTGATGATTATTCACATATTATGAATAAGTACTGCTCCGAATGGATTGAGCAGATTTATACATATACTCCTAGGTTTCTTGTTTGCACAGTTATTCCACGATTGTATTGTTGATGGAATAACACTGTGTTGGTATGTATAAAGTATTGAGTTCTATGAATTAGTAATTATAAATGTAATCTTTGTAATAACTGTTTTTTCGTGTAGTATTTTCTATTGTCAGCACCACAAGAATTATAGTAGTACTATTTATAAAATGGTAGCAACTACATCTGATCGAACTACAAAAATCCATACAAAGACCCATCTTCATTTGATCCATGATTTTGTTATAGTGGGGGGAAAATCGCAAGTTAAACAAATTAAGGATAAAATAACATTAAACATGTATCCAGTTTGCACTTGTGAAACTAAATCTCTAGCACTTCAACTCGTAAAAAAAAAATCTCTGCATTTTTATTTTTATTTATTTTGAGACAAATAACCCCCAATCGTTAACGAAAATAGATCAAATTAACAGAAACCCTTCGCGTGACCTTACGAGATGGGTATTACATCCCATAATGTGACCTCACGTGATGAGTGATACAGTTTGTTAAAGTCGGAACCTAAAGCGTGAGCCTAAATCGTTTGAGTTTAGACTATTTGGCGAGTTTGCTAAAGTCGGAACCTAAACTGTGTTTTCTATTTTTGCTTTAGAATTTCATGAACCTAAACTGAACCCAATAACTTGTGCAACCAACCTGAACCGAACCAGTTAGCATAGTTCTATATGCAGTTTGATCAGTTTAAGTTGCAACCCTTATAAGAAAGTGCTAGTAGACTTCTTATGCTATATGGTTTAGTGAGTTTGGGCCAGCTATGAAGCATGAAGAACTCAAGCCCATCATATTCTTCTGAAGCCCATTTATGCGTTATAATATGAAGAAGGAAAAGCCCATTGTAAAATATTAGGCCCATGGTCCATTTGAGTTGTAAACCCTAATCCATGTTCTGGAAGGATCTATACCCTTCACCGAAACGACTCGATTTGTGACCGTTCGGTGTTGGTGTATATCACCTCGTTTCCTCCGTCATTTGTGTACATTGAATGAATGAACCTTTCTCTCTCTAGCATTCACCTGCATCTTTCTCTCTTTTCTAATATGGTATCAGAGCTCTGAATCATGCTCTCTACCACCACAAACTCGCCGGCGGCTTCAAATCCGCTGGCTATACTATCACATATACACAATCTCTTACCAAACAAGTTAGATTCTACAAACTATGTGGTTTGGAAGCATCAATTGTCTTCTATTCTGCGGATACAGTCTCTTTTTGGTTTTGTGGATGGTTCAAATCCATGTCCGCCGCAGTACACCACCACCGCTGATGGTACCGTCTCAACGACGGTCGATCCGCTTTATACGGCCTGGCAGATGCAGGATCAGGCAATTTTGACTCTTATAAATGCTACTTTATCTCATGAGGCTCTTTCACATGTTATTGGTGTCACTAGTTTTAGATCTGCCTAGGTTCTTTTAGAACGCCGATATGCCTCTCTCTCTCGTTCCAATATTTTACAACTAAAATCTGATTTGCAAACAATTAAGAAGCGATCTGATTCTATAGACTTATACATGCAGAAGCTTAAATCGCTTCGTGACCGTCTAGCCTCTTCTTCTGTTTTGATCGATGATAAGGATAAGTTACTCTATGCCATGAATGGCCTTCCACCAGAGTACAATTCCTTTAGATCTTCTCTTCGGATTAACTCTGCTCCGATCTCTTTTGCTGATCTGCATGTGCTTCTTCGTTCTGAAGAACAGATGTTAGAGTCACAGCTTTCTACCCCCGATCCAAACCCTACAGCCATTTATACCACCTCCTCTCGCGGCGGCCGTAGTGGAGGTGGTGGCGGCCGAAACCCTAATTTCGGCTATAGGGGAGGCCGATCTAACGGTCGTGGGGGTCGATTTGATCAAAACAGAGGTAGATCTGGCTATTACAGAGGAGGCGGCGGCCGAAACCCTAACCCTAATTTCCAAGGGGGGGGGGGGGGTGGACGGTCGTCCGGCAATTATGGTTATGGTGGTTCTGCTTACAATGGATCTGGTGGATCCGGTTATGGTGGTTCTGGTTATGGTGGTTCTAAATCGGGTCAAAACCCACCTATTACTTGCCAAATCTGCGGCAACGACTACCATTCAGCCATAGACTGCTGGCATCGCATGGATTTCTCCTATCAAGGGAAGAATCCTCCAGAACAACTTTCAGCTATGGCGGCTCATTCACATCCTTCTTCCTCTATTGGCTCTCCTAATTATTGGCTAACTGATACTGGTGCGTCAAATCATATGGTGTCTGATCTCAAAAAATTATCTCTGTCTGAAACCTACACTGGTTCAGAACAAGTTCAAGTTGGTAATGGTCACTCTCTTCCTATCAAGCACACTGGTACTGCTCTTCTCTCCCTTGACTCTCATTTGTTAAAATTTTCAAATACGCTACATGTACCATGGTTATCTGCAAATTTGTTGTCTGTAAATAAACTTTGCACAGAACATAATTGAATGCAATTTTTGATGCCCACTCGTTTTGTCTTCAGGACAAGGCTACGGGTCAGATTATTTACAAGGGTTTGAAGTATAATGGTGTCTATCCGATCTCTTCTCTGTTTGAGTCTACTTCTTCACCTCAAGCTTATATTGGCCACAAAGTTCAATCTTCTCTTTGGCATAACCGTCTGGGTCATCCCACCAATTCTGTGTTGAACAAATGTGTTAACTGCTCTATTTCTGATAATTATGTTTGTCAATCTTGTTTGAAAGGAAAAATGTCTCGACTACTGTGCACAAGAGATTCCGGCGGGGAGAAATCTGTGTACACCGTAAATAGAGGATCAGAGATGGCACAGGAAGAGTTGGGTTGTGTGTAGGGAGAGAGTAAGGCAGTAGTAATGTCTGAGAGAGAGACATAGGTTTGGCAGAGCTTCCACGTATGGCTAGTGTGTCCTCCTTTGTATGAAAAGGTTAACGTCCTATATATAACGGAGAATGTGACCGTTGCAGTTTGGTTAATGCGCCCATCAATGGCGGCTTAATTAGCTTAACCACAACGGCACGTTCGTCCGCGTATATAGGGACCGTTACAGCACGTTGTGCGCGAATACCGGAACCGTTATGGGGTTGACCGGGTTTGACCGGATTGACCGGGTTTATGGAGCTCGTGCCATAAATCTCTCAAAAGCAGTTACTAAAGGTCGCGTGCGGGCTTGGCTCGCACGCGACAGGACTTACTCTAGCCTCCAAACCACTAAGTCCCTACAAGTCCCGTGCAGTGGTATGCGAGGGCCCTGTCTCGCAGCCCCCACATGGATCAGCGCGGCTGGTGATCCAGTGTGTGTGGAGCACAATATGGTGTGATGGATGGTTGCCACGTGGCCAAGATCTGTCAGTTCAGAAAGCACTATCTACAACTACCTTATCAACAGTCTACCTTTAATGCTTCAAAACCTCTGCATTTGCTGCATACTGATGTTTGGGGACCTGCTTCCCTCAAATCATATAGTGGATTTCGTTATTATGTATTGTTTATTGATGATTTATCTCGCTTTACTTGGTTGTTTCCCTTGCATCTTAAATCAGAAGTTGTTACTGTCTTTCCTAAGTTTAAAAAATTCATTGAAAAACTGTTGAACTATCCCATTACTAATTTGCGATCTGATGGAGGAGGTGAATTCACATCTTTTGTTTTCCAAAAAATGTTAAGTGATTTTGGTATTAGTCAACAAAAATCCTGTCCTTATACACCGCAACAAAATGGGGTTTCCGAACGAAAACATCGTCATGTTGTTGAAACTGCTATCACACTTATGCAAAATGCTAACTTACCTAAATTTTTTTGGTATCATGCCATAGCAACAGCTACTTATTTGATTAACCGTATGCCACGTAAGAACACTAACAACAAATCACCGTTTGAAATTCTTTTTAAACGAAAACCTGACTATAATTATCTCAAAGTTTTCGGGTGTGCTTGTTATCCTTGTTTAAAACACTACAACAAATCAAAATTGGATCCAAAGACAAAACAGTGTGTTTTTCTAGGTTATGCTGATGGATATAAGGGTTATTTATGCTTTGATACTATTTCTCCGAAATTTTATGTGAGCCGTGATGTATTCTTTGATGAATATCTCTTCCCATTTTCAGCAGCTAAGTCTAACACTAATGATACAACTCCTACTTCTTCTGTTTCTGCTATTTTTCCTTCTACTGACTTGTTTACTTCTTCTACAGGTTGCCATCATTCACATTCTCATTGTCCCTCCCCCCCACCACGTCCCTCCCCCATGTTTTACAGATACTACACCTCAATCTGAGGGGTCTCCTGTCAGGGAGCAGCCATCTGGAGTGCTTCCTCACCCCACAGATACTACTACTTCAGATACTCACAGGAGCTCTCCCAGACTTGGCTTGGCTCCTCAACAGGTGACTCCAGTGATGAATAACACCTCTCCCACACCCAATGTCCCTCCTTCGGGTCAGCATATGGGTTCAAACCCGGGTTAAAACCCGGTGTCTAATCCGGATCCCAATCCGGGTCATCACATGACTACCAGAAGCAAATCTGGTATCTTTAAGAAAAAATTATTATTTTCTGCTTCTACTGGTTTTAATGCAACTGTCTCTTCTCCCTCTTCTGATCCTACTTCTTTTAAAACGGCTGTTCAATCATCCCATTGGCAAAATGCCATGACCGATGAATTTAACAGCTTACTTAAACAAAATACGTGGTCTTTGGTACCACCCCCATCTAATGCCAACATAATTGGTAATAAATGGGTTTTCAAAAATAAATATCATCCTAATGGCTCTGTTTCTCGTTACAAAGCCCGGCTGGTTGCCAAGGGGTTTCATCAAACCCCTGGCTTAGATTATGACGAGACCTTTAGTCCCGTTGTGAAACACACTACTGTCCGTTGTATCCTTGCTATAGCTGCTTCATTTAATTGGCCTCTTAGGCAACTTGACGTAAAAAATGCTTTTTTACATGGACATTTACGTGAAACTATGTATATGCAGCAGCCTCAAGGCTTTATTCACCCACATTTTCCTCATCATGTTTGTAAGTTAAACAAGTCTATTTATGGCCTAAAACAGGCCCCTCGCACATGGTTTGAACGTTTCACTGTTTACTTGCATTCTCTTGGCTTTGTTACTGCTTATGCTGATTCATCTTTATTTATTCGTCACTATCACAATACCATTACTGTACTTCTCTTATATGTTGACGATATTATTATTTCCGGCAACAACAATGAGTATATTAACTCTCTTGTTACCAAATTAGGTACTGAATTTGAAATGTCGGATCTTGGTTCCTTAACTTACATTCTCGGGTTACAAATCACTAAAAAATCTAACGGTATTCTTATACATCAAGAAAAATACATAACTGATTTACTTCTTCGCTACAATATGCACAATTGCAAAAGCTGTCCTACTCCTCTTGCTCCCGGTGTCAAATATCACGTTCTTGATGGCAAACGCCTTCCAAATCCTACTGTTTTTAGACAACTAATTGGGGCTCTTCAATACTTAAGGTTTAGCCGTCCCGATATTGTTTTTGCGGTTAATCACCTTTGCCAATTTATGCACACACCTACTGATTTACACTTATCTAGTGCTAAACGAATTTTACGTTATCTTCAAGGTACTAAAAGTCATGGCCTTTTTTTATCACAAAGGATCTCTCCCATTACATGTTTTTACAGATGCGGACTGGGCTGGGAACCCTACGGACCGAAGAAGTACTACTGGTCTTGTAGTATTTCTTGGGCCCAACCCAGTCCATTGGGCCTCAAAAAAAAGCCCACTATAGCCCGTTCTAGCACCGAAGCAGAATATCGGGCCTTAGCTACTGCTGCTGCCGATGTATCTTGGTTTAAAACATTATTTAGAGATTTAAAATTTCGCTTAAATGAAGCTCCTATAATCTGGTCCGATAATCGTTCTGCTTTAGCTTTAACCGCAAACCCTCTCTTCCACGCTCGCACTAAACACATTGAACTAGACTACCACTATGTTCGTGAGAAAGTTTTGCTTCGCCATCTTACTGTTGGTTTTGTTTCAGGAAAAGATCAAACGGCTGATATCTTCACCAAAAGCTTACAACCATCGCAATTTGCTGCCTTCAAAAGTAAACTCATGGTGCAACATCAACCACCATGAGTTTAAAGGGGGATCTTAAGCTATATGGTTTAGTGAGTTTGGGCCAGCTATGAAGCATGAAGAACTCAAGCCCATCATATTCTTCTGAAGCCCATTTATGCGTTATAATATGAAGAAGGAAAAGCCCATTGTAAAATATTAGGCCCATGGTCCATTTGAGTTGTAAACCCTAATCCATGTTCTGGAAGGATCTATACCCTTCACCGAAACGGCTCGATTTGTGACCGTTCGGTGTTGGTGTATATCACCTCGTTTCCTCCGTCATTTGTGTACATTGAATGAATGAACCTTTCTCTCTCTAGCATTCACCTGCATCTTTCTCTCTTTTCTAATAAGACTACATGTTCATTTAATCAAGACAACAACACATCGATCTAAACTAAACTAATTTTAATTTAGTTCTATGAAAATTAGAAAAAAGGAATACATCTATGTTAAAATCTGATTAGCGTTTCATGAAGAATAGAAAGGAAACAGGTGGAGCTCTCTAGAGAGATGAGCAATACAGAAGAAGATAGAAACGCCTAATTATCATTCAATGAACTCGCAGAATATATACATGATGAACGGTCAGATTTGTGACCATTCGGTGAGAATAAAGATAAACAATACAAATGCCATCAACTTTATATTAGGCCACATTTAAGTCTTTAAGCAGAGTTTGGGCTTTTGTGTAAATGGGCATGTCTCGAGTAATCTTGTGAGCTCGATCATCCGTCCAGATAGACTTTGGGCCTTCATGCTTTAATACTATGGCAGAACAACTTTCATCTGCTGGGGTTGCTGTATCTTCTTGAGGTTCACCCGTGAGCATGACCGGACCATTCCTCCTGAGAGCGGTACCACCGGCAAGTTGTCGCAGTTGCATATCTCGATCATGAAACCATCAGGGTCATGGAAGAAGAGTTGATCGACGTTGATCCCGCCTTCCTCTACCCTCTGCCTCACGCTTTTGATCTCCATCTCCTTCAGCTTCTTCTCCACCGCTTCCATGTCTTCACACTGTACAAGACACAAACTAATATTCTTCGGTCACTCTAATTACAACAACATCACTTCAAGTCCTCAAACTTATTCAAAATAATGTATCTGAAATAGCTCTATGACAATGCTAATTCCTCTAAATCTTGAATACTGAACTTTCACTTCAATATATCGGTTTCTTATTTCTTTTTGTTCTGGAGATAATATTTTACAAAATTCCAGAATGTTCAGCGACTGGAGCAATTCCAAGCAGTGGTGGACATAGGCAGGGCCTGAGGGGCCCCACAAAGTTATGAAAATTTCAGTTAGTATTACTGCCAAAAAAAATTATTAATCTTATAAATATCCTAATTAAGTCTCATCCCTCCAAAATAAGAAAATTTCATACACCACTTTGGCCTCAAAATTTATGCATCTGCCGCTAATTCCAAAAGAATCTCCAGCTATCACATACGACCTTATAACTTATGGTAGGTCACAAGCTCTGTTGAAGGCACACTGAAAGGCTACTCTATCCTGATTTTTTTAAATAATAAAATGTTAACTGCTAAACTTAAGTAATGAGAGTTATTATACAATGTGAGTCTAAAATTGAATCAAATGCTCAAAATAAAGGAGAAAATTATAATTTTAGAAAGTATAATGCGGATGTAACCCTCACAAGTTCTCACATGGTTCCGTCATGCTTATCTCTATTAGACTGCATAACATGTGTATCATCTTTGCTTATCTCTATGAGACTGAATAACTTGAAGATTCTTCCGTTAAAAAATTGTAACTATTGACCTTTAACTAACTTGCAATTTATGAACGTGACGATACATGCAATGTGAGTGTTTGACATTTAACTTCACTGCTACCGAAAGGGCTGACATATTCAGAATTTTAGATTGCAATACTAACGAATATCGGAATTTTAGAGCACTATGCGAACATGTTAGGTATGACGTTAAGTAAAATGTCAGATTGCATTTGCATATGTCAAAGTGTCAGTTATCGCAAGTCACAAGGTAGTTAAATGTCAAAATTTCTAAAATTAACTGCATTATCTTATTCCTGTAAAACATTGTGATATTGCATTTTAAGACATACGATGTATAACTAAAATAGGGAAAACTAAGTTACCACAGCATATTTATATATATACGAATACCTGAAATGAAATGTGGTTATCTTTGGGATTAATTTCACTCTTCTTAGGTAGATTTTCAGGATCCTCCGACTGCAAAAGATGTACACCAATGCCATAGCCGAACAACCTACGTACATACACACACAGAGAAACACGTGTCAACTTATATTCGTGATTCGTGATATAGCTACCATGAAAGTGCATAATATAACCAATCTCGATCATTTAGCCATGTATTACCATGCCCCATCGAAATTGAAGGACCCGGGTCTTCTAACCGGGACGAAACCAAGAACACCCTTGTAGAAATCGATCGACTCCTTCAGCGATCGACAAACAAGCGAAATGTGATTCAAAGAGGTGAGGTGCAATGGGTTTTCCATGGTAGAATTCTATGCTTCTTTGGATCCAGAAAAAATGAAATATCAACGATAGTGGTTTGAATTTTTAGCTTTGATCGCTGTGATATAAATAGGTGAGGAATGGATAAGACCAAAATTTAGCGGTTGATTCGGAGATCGGGGAAGGAGATTATTTATAGAGTGTTCGTTGAGAGAATCGCGGTGAACCATGAAGCTGAGAGCTCGTTGGATATAGGTGGAGGTGATAGCTGCCTTTTACGGCTGCCACGTGTCCTCGTACTTCCACATTTTCGATGTGGCGACTGAAGTTCCTGATTTCAATGTAAACCGACCAATTATGGCATCTTTTATACGTGAGCTGTCTTCTAGTTCCTTCATCTGCCCCTCCATATGGAGAAATTTTTGTTTGCTCTAAGAGCAAATACATGTGGTGCTCTAATCAATACAGTACATGAGACCTCAGGAAGAAAGAGAATGAGTGGCAGACAAGAGAAAGTGGATTCCTACATGTTTCTGACGTGTCCTGTGTTGTATTGATTAGAGCACTACGTCATATTTGCTCTTGGAACAAGCAATAATTACTCCTCCATATGGGAAAAAGACACTTTGACCCCTCTAGTTTGATTGAGGATCATTTTCACCCCTTTCAGTTTGGAAAATGACACTTTCAACCCTTTAATGTACCAAACTTTAGAAAAGTTGCACTCAATTTTGACACCCATAGTTTGGAGTTGAAGCCTGTTACTAACATTTGCTTTTTATGTGCTTTTATATTGTGCAAATTAGGGGTTACTCAAGGGTATCATATACTTTTGCGAGGAATGCTTTGTTTTCAAAATTATTTTCAGTGAAGGGCACCCTACGATTAATGACCCCAACAAGGGGTGTAGGTAGTTGAAATTCGGCACACTAAACGGGTAAAAGTGTACTTCAATCAAATTAGAAGATGTGAAAGTGTCCTTCAATCAAACTAGAGGAGGTGAAACTGCGAAAGTGTCTTTTACCCCCTCCATGTTCCTATTATTTGGGTAGTGTTTGCTGCTTAGAGCCTTGCTGGTGTCAGTTCTCCTTAAAATAAAAACGTTAATTGCATTTTACTCTTCTATGGCATGGTTACAAATATTTGTGAAGGACCCATGAGTATCAAATTATGCAAAAAGTTTTCGTGTGATTTAATCTACATGCGGTTCCATTAAAAATAACAGAGGTAATAGTACTAATAAGTGCCCAACGTATCTTTAAAGTGGTTAAAGCATATCCAGTATTAGGAGGGAAAATTTAGCTAAATTATTGAGAAAACTAATTTTTCATATAACAAATAATGAAGAATTCAAGAATTTTCTCCAGTAGTGATTAGACAAATATAGGTAGTTGTTGTGAATTGAGAAGACGAGAGAGACAGAAAATAAAGAGAGACGAGATGTAGGGAGAAGAGTATTAAGAGATGTGTTATTCTCCAACCCTAAGCCTCCTTATATAGGCATTAGGTGGGCTTGTGGACCAGAATATAATAATACAAAATACACCCAACTATGTGGTGGATATTCACATCAGTCCAATACATATTTCATAACACTCCCCCTTGAATATTCACCACTACGATGCCTCGTTAAAACCTTGTCATGAAAAACCCAGTGGGAAAAATCAATGACTAAGGAAAAAGAGTACATCGGTGAATTCTATTTGCTCAGCATTGGTGATGACATTCTTCAGGAACGCATCTGGATAATCTTCGCAAGCCTCGTTAAAACCTTGCTAGGAAAAACCCTGTGGGACAAAAAAACCGTAGCGAAGGAGAAAGAGTGCCGCGCTTTTAGCATTTCATTGGATCTCCCCCTCATTGGAACATCCTTGTACCTGACAAACAAAACTCATTGCAAAAACAACAATCTAAAAGAAATAATTAACAATCATAATTGATACATGCATATGCACCTAAACCTACTCGCGAGTGTACACTTTTAATTTGCTTCAGGCAAATATTTTCTCATGGGAACCAACCTCCATGGAATTTCACAAATTTGTGATTTGTACGATCGTATTTGTAACTAGTTACATTTCAACCCATCTTTTGTTGTTCCTTAGTCCCCGAGACTAATAGAATATTACATCATTCTCACCACGAGATGATTGTACTAATGAGAATTTATCATGCCATATATCATGTTTCTCATTTTACAAGTCCCACGCTTAAAAGCGGACATGAACCTCGAGACAAATCCCACGCATACCAGCGGATTTTTAACCTTAACATGAGTCTCACGCTTTATAGCGGACATATAAGAACTACATAGATCCCACGCTTACCGGCGGATATGTAGTGTCTGCATAGTATGTAATTTCTGCTTCGGGTTGTTTGTATGCTCTACATATTCAAAATGATTGTACCCCAGCAATTTTCTATGCACTTGTTGACTTTGTTTTGGCCAATACTATTTAGTCAACCTTCTTCCCATAAAATTATCATATGATTTATATAGCGCTTCCTCAATTCTATCATCATATTAGTAGGATCATAATATTGCATTAAGGTACCTTTAGCTACTTTCAGAGCTATGAGCCTCTCCCAGTGCTATTCAATTACCAACGTTGGTTTTGATCCATTATGATGATGTATATATGAACCCCCAAGATTTCTCCATAATCTTGTGTTCTTAATTTGTAGAGCATTTTAACCATATCCCAACATTCTTTTGGATGCTTTTAATTTCATATTCCTCTTCTGGAGGATCAAAAATATTTACACAAGCAAACCCATTTATGCTTAATTGTGTATACCCATATAATATACCCATTAGTTGAGAAGCTATCCATTTTGTTGGGATTTTGCATTAGTACATATCCGTAGAGACAATGATATTTGGCTCACGTCATGCAATAGGACCCATTCTCCCCCTCATGACGTGAGCGGTATCATCATAACCTTAATGATATTTCGTTGATGCTTCAGGCATCAATTTGTCTCATATGTACCTTGTATAAACCAAACCTCAAATTCAAATAAGAACATTGACAATAAGCAATCTCTTGGACGCCGTAGTTCTCTAATCAAAGCTTCGCCAAGAAACCCAAAAAGAGACGTAAATGTCAATACTCTCATTTAAAAGTGAGTGGTTGTAAATTCTCTCTTCAGGGAGATCTTTTGATGTTATTTTATAATTCCGTGTTATAAACATCGTCATAATTTCATAACTTCTGGTATGAAAATCACTTTTTACGCATATAAAATGCTTTGTCCAATAAACCCTCATGGACTAAGAACATCTTCTGGATGCTCTACTTGAATCAATAACAATATATAGATTGCAAAGTACTAGAAAAGATTAAAAATAAATGCGTATCAATAAATAAACATAATATAACCTCTTCAGGAGGGTGGATCATTATTTGAGTTGTAGCAATCTCTTCAGGAGATAATTATTTATAATATTTCATAACTTCAGGTTATGAGTGATTGTATGTAATTTGTTACTTCTGGAACAAACTACATGGCTATACATGAATGCCTATAGCCAATACGAAACCTCTTCCGGAGATTTGATTTATCCATAATAAGTAAAAAAAAACTGAAGTACAAAAAAATTTAAGTGCGTAAAATAAATTAAAGAACAAGTGACGCAACCTCTTCAGGAGGCTTTATAAATATATATATATATATATATATATTATACATCTCTTCTGTCGATGTAACAAAATATGTTATGACTTCAGGTCATAAAAAAAATATTGTGCCTTAACTTCGGGTTAAGGTCAGATCATCATATCATTCACAACTTCTGGTGTGAAAATATATACTTTTGTAAGCATAAAGCTTAACCCAATACAACTGTTATTCACTAAGACCTCGTCAGGAGGTTATGGAAAAATCACATGACATCTCTTCGGGAGATGAAACAATAATATATTATGACTCCAGGTCATAAAATAATTGTGTCGGCATATCAATAACTTGTACCAGTTAGTGATCGTGGTTAAAGCCTCTTCAGGAGGATGCACTTTCTCTTTTGATTAAAACCATCATACATGAATTTAAACAAAATTCCGAACCCAACATTTCTGGTTTCGAGGTCTGCAGAGCAGAAACACCCTCAAAGATATACAACACCTTTTACCTTCTAATTCCAAACAATTAGTAGCCAACCCAGAGAATAAAAAGAATTGCAAAGGGGTAACTATGACCCATAAAAACAAACTGTTTCCAAAGAAATCTCTATGGAGCACAATAGTAGATTTGCAAGAAAAGAAGAGGCATCAGACCTCTATCTCTAGTCACGTGGGAGAAGACATTAGACATCTATCTCTAGCCATGTGAGTTTATTTAGGATTGATATGTACACTAAGTGATTGTGTGAGTACAAACTTGCTTATAACATCATGCCTCAAAATTATTGTACAATATATAAATAACAAAGTCAATCATTAATTTATTATTTTACCTTAGGAATATATTAACAGTAGGTTTTTTTACTCAACAAAAAAAGAACTTAAAAATCAACGTAATGAACAAGAAGAGCCTCCCTAACAAATAATTGTAGTATTATTTTCCTTTCAATTGTCAGATTCATAGATCTAGAGTCTTGGCGTCTATGGAGATAGTCGGACTGTTCAAAAGGCAGCAACTATCCTCCCACGCCATTCTCTTATACATAAAAAAAAAAAAATAACAGTACCTTATTTTCTGATCTTTTTACTCGGATCTTCAAAATCTTTCAAGAGCAACGTGCTGATAACGTGTTGTGAATTGAGAAGACGAGAGAGACAGAAAATAAAGAGATACGAGATGTAGGGAGAAGAGTATTAAGAGATGTGTTATTCTCCAACCCTAAGCCTCCTTATATAGGCATTAGGTGGGCTTGTGGACCAGAATATAATAATACAAAATACACCCAACTATGTGGTGGATATTCACATCAGTCTAATACATATTTCATAACAGTAGTATAATTTTTAATTTATTTTATGTCATAAATGTGGACACATTGAGAGAAATGGACTTGGATCCTCTCCAGTCCAAATTTTCTACAGTCCCCAACAGTCCAAATCTGGACCGTCGATCTCACTTTTATCATCTACTCCACATCATTAACTAAATCTCTCTCACAGAAACCCAATTCCTCAAATTCGAAAACCCATCTATCTCCCTGAACAAAAATCCATCCCACACACACATACTCTCCTCTGTTCTCTCATATCTCTCCTTTGTTCTTGCCCATTTTCCAGGCACATCCTCTAAACCCTAGAAAGAAACCCATCAATTCCTCAAATTCGAAAAAAATACAGGTTTCCAATGGAGCAAAAATTCAATCTTTGAAATACCATCTGCAGAAATCTCTCTCATTTCGTGTCACTCTAATGTCGAATCGACGAACACCCATCTCATTCCTCATCTTCTGATTCTACATTTCCGTCAACAATGTCCTTCCCGTGACCTCGAAATCAACAATCGAGCCCTGCAGCTCCGCCGACCCATGCTCCGCCATGGTCGGCTACACCCTCTACACCAACCTCAAAGTCTCCAAAGTCGCAGCAGTCTTTCAAATGGACCCAATCGCTCTCCTCACCGCCAACGCCATCGACATCTCCTCAGGGACGGACCTAGAAATATTTTCCAGAGGGGGCCAAAGTAAAGTTCTCAATACTGGAGGGGGCTGACTAGTAAATTATTGTGATGTGTGGGTTCATTTCCTATTAGAAATGCACTTGTAAAACAAATGCTAAGGGGGGCCACTGCCCATGCTAAGTTGGCTGTAGGTCCGTCCATGCATCTCCTACACAGACACAGAACCACATCATCACGGCGGAAGTTCTTCATATCAATCAGGCGGCGGTGGAAGATGATGCAGATTGTATAATTGTTTGAGTTGAACTTGAATGGGTGAGAGAACATTATAGCGTCTTCGTTGCCGGGGAGAGCCCATGGATTTGCAGAGAATGATGAAGGAGAGTTATGTGATGTAACTGGGAGTCTGGGAGCATGTTCATTTTAATGAGGTGTCATCATCTGCACCTCTCATAAATGTGGACGGCCAGGATCGTAGGACCGGAGGGGGCTGTAGGGGTTTCGGACTGGAGAGGATCCAAGTCCTGATGCATATAATGGGACACCATCATTTGGTCATGCATATACTCACATTGTATCAATTTCTTTCTCATCCCCTTTCAACCTGCAAATCCGCACTCAGCAACATCATTGTCTCTGCAATGGATCCCAACCAAATTATGCTTCTCTTTGAGAAGAAACCCGGCCAGAAAGAGACGAATTGGAAGAAATTATGTTCAAAATCTTCAACAAAAACCATTGATTTAATTACAGGAGTATCCTGTTGGGTTCCACAATTAATCTTCTTTACTCAGAAATCTAAGCAGAGTAAATTTTGTATGAAGATTTCTAGCTTGAAATACAATGATTTGTATCCCAATCTAAATTGATTCAAATCGTACTGGAGTGGGATAGTTTCTAATACAAAAGTCAGTGTTTTCATGGTTAGAGAGCAGCAACCGATTCAATAATTGGATCGTCGTAGCAACAAATTAAGTTTAGAAATCGATGAAGTCGTAGTTTTGTGCATCTGAATTCGATCAGTATTGATACATGAGAGAGTCTATTGCCGATTTTATGTAAAGCGAAGTTGGTTCAAATCATGGGAAGAGGATCGGTTCTGGCGCAGCGAGAAAAAGATTGCTATTTTTCTTGAAGGCCATAGCAGATCGCTGATGGGATTTCAGCGGCCATGGGCGATCAATGAGAGATGAAGAAACAGCTGCAGACAAGGAAAAGGTAGGAGACGGTGGAGGAATCGGAGAGTTGATCAATCTCTATCTAGTCTACATCTTCACCATATATACAATTTCGACGGTTCAGATTATGGGGCTGGAAGGGCTGGATGAATTTAAGGCCGGAGGGGATCCAAATGCATCACTCATTTAATTTGGACGGTGTAGATGATGGGCTGGAGGGGCTGGAGGAACTTGGGGCTGGAGGGGCCGATCCTTGTTTTATCTATCAAATACCTATGCTATTGGAACTTAACTTTTACCAATTTATTTATAATATATACCTAACAAAATTGGTTCACATAATCCAATGGAGACACCGTTATGTGAACATGAGGTATATTTTTGCTTAAATTTGACTTTTGCATTTTATTTAATTATGAATCTATTGTGACGCCAATAATTTTATCTGTAAGATTATCCAAATGAAATAACTGTATATTTAATTATATAAAAATTACAATTTTAAGTAGTTCTATATTACTTTTATTACCAATCTGCTATTTTTTTACATTTACAAAATCAAAATAAAGTTTTGTCTAAAAGTAAGGAAAGACATGTTCTCAACATAGCGAGAAAATTTCTTGACTATGTTTGGCGAATAGAATGGATAATTATTAGTTTGCATAACAAAATACCAATGCTATTGGAGTCCAATTTTTTAAAACTTATTTATAGTTTACCTAACAAAACTAATTTATACAACCTATTCCAGCAATTTCGAATTCCTCATTTCTACTCAAACGGTTAAATTCATTAAACCCAGAGCAATGACAGATTCACAACTAGTTTACCCATACTTCAAAATCTTATTTGGGCTTTCCTCAAAAATTATAAATCTTATTTGGGCCATTTCTGAAGAAAAGAAAAATCTTATTCAGGCCTAAAATATCAAAACGAATAAACCTGGGGAGTGCTATTCTGGACTTTAATGGGCCGAACAGATAGCCCAAAAGCAGCCCATGTTTAACTACTCCAAACTATCCCAGTTACCAAACAGCGGAACTAAGCATTAGTAAGTCTTATTATCCCCACCGACCGAACCCTCCCGTACAAACCCTAGCCCCCGAAGAACTCCGAACGATTTCCAACTTTCAAACCCTCCCTCTATACATATACGCACACTCTTTGTTGTTACCTTCTCTCAAGCCTCTTCTTACTGTACCAATTCGTCTTCGTTGTTTCGCCAGTAGTAATGGAGGAGATTACCGAGGGAGTGAGCAACATCGCCATCGCCGAAGCCAAGGCTAGGAACCGCATTCAAGTCTCCAACACTAAGAAACCTCTCTTCTTCTATGTCAATCTCGCCAAGGTATAAACCAATTTTGAATCTATTGCCGATGCGGATTGAATCTAATTTGGTTTGGTTTTTGAACTAATTGATGATGATTGTGGTTTGTGCAGAGGTACATGCAGCAATACAATGAGGTCGAGCTTTCTGCTCTTGGAATGGGTATGTGTCGTAGCTTTAACAGATGTGTAAATATTTTTGATTAGCTTATTATATGATTTAGCTGGAATTTTCTGTGTAATATGTTTCATGTTTGATTGTGGTAGAGTTTGTATGTATGATTTTCTCTTCTGCATGTATGGTGGTTTGGTTTTCCACATTAGAGAAGAAAAACACACTAGAATTTTCTGTTAGTCTATGGAACAGAACAGAATTGTGAAGAACAACAAAATTCACGTGTGCTTTGAAAATAGCATAAGGAGAAAGGAGGGTTTTATCACAGTGAGATTCCTTTTAAACACAGGTGAAGTCGACTAGTAAAAGAGGATTAGTGCTGAAAAGAGAAATCGCGCCTCTAGCATTGATTATTGCAACCCCTTTTCGCTAACTGTAGCTAATTATATTATAACCATAGTGCCGTTGTGCACTACCCTGGCAATTTGCTACTGGAGTTGTGGATGTAGTTATGTTTGCGAGTTTCCAAACTACTTGCTACCAGACCACACATAGTGGGAAAGACACTACATTAGTACTAGCTTCACAGAGGGTCACTTAGAAGTTGTAACCGGGAAATCAGGAATATCTTTTGGTAGCATGTAGTTTGTTTTCCCTTCATTCCTAATTCTTTATTGAATTTCCAGTTATAGTTCTAGTGAAACCAGCCAAAAGGATGTAATTATATTTTATACGTGTCCTCAGTTATCAGCATGTAAACACTCCATCATACGGTTGTACTTTCTGTTTGGTATTAGAATGTTTTGACTCGCCAAAAACAAAGTGAAGAGGATACGTACAAACTAGACTTGTCTAAGCACCAAACCCACTTGCCTCCTGTCAATCTCATGGTATCATTCTGTCCACCCTAAATAATTACGTAAGCAACAATTTGGCATTACAAAAATCAAAGGATGGATGTGTTTGTCCGTCAAGCGACTTAATTCGGTTACTGACAAAGGTTGACGTGTGAATATAGGTAATTAAATTTGCATTGAATACTTGAACCTTTGCTGAATGAAGAAATATTTTTGAGTAGAAGTTTGAAAAATGTTGCATGGTTGTCTTTTCAGTTTTCTTGAAAGACTTTATTTAGAATGTGGTTGAAGCTTGCTTCATTGAATAGGACCATACATGTATTCTTCTTCTTCATTTGATAGTTGTCATTGGTTTTCTTTGTCATTAATGAGAGAAGCTGTTTAAGCAGGTAAGTTGACATTTTGATGTATAATCTATTGTCAAGTTGGGAATATCCAGCTCACAAGTGTGTTAAAGCTAGTTCTGGCCGAAGTAAAATCTTTTGTGGTTTATTGTTACTGCGTCTAATCCAAATATGCAAGGAAGTGATCTAGTGTAGTTGGTTTTATGAGCATGCTAAAGAAAGTGACTTAATCCTGTTTTCTCTATATTTGGACGTTTCTGGTTTCTTCTTTCGGATAGTTATTATACCTGCATTATTTTGGTAGTCAAGTTGACTCTAGTTGCCCCAAACATTGATATCTCTAGGATGGTAGGAATCTACAAAGATACGGTAACTGATTTAACCAAATTATAGTTAGGAATTGCATTTTGGAATGAGCCTACACATCCCACTGTTGTACCCTCGCCGTGTCACACTGCTTTTTTGTTTTAAAAAGTTTGTGTCCACATTGTTTTGATTTTGGACACAGATGTGGCACTTTTCTTCTTCTTCGTGGTATTTGCACTCCCTAATTCCTTTATTTCAACTAGTAGTGAGTGGATGTTGGTGCACTTTTCGAATCATATTATTAAAATCGTCGGTGTTGATCATTGTCCAATCTGTGTGCTATGCAGCCATTGCTACCGTTGTCACAGTTGCGGAGATCTTGAAAAACAATGGCTTTGCTGTTGAGAAGAGTGAGTTCCTGCTTTTCTGGCTGTCAATGTCCATGATGTTTTGGTCCTATTCATTATTATTATGCTCATTGATTTTGATTCTGGTTTTAAAAATGCAGAAATTGCCACATCTACTGTGGATATGAATGATGAGTCGAGGGGAAGACCAGTCCAAAAGGCTAAGGTATGTGTGATGTCCCGATAGTCGTGTAATTTTATTTTTGTTATTGTCAGCTGTTCGTCGTTCCACTTCTATTGTGCGCCTTGATTTCTTTAGGGTTCTGAATGATCGTGACTATGATGCAGTTCTTGAAGTTATATATAGTTCAATTGTTTGTGTATTGAATATGGTTTGAGATATGTTTCCTTTCTTTTCAGATTGAGATATTACTTGGGAAAACTGAAAAGTTTGACGAGCTTATGGCTGCTCAAGCGGAAGAGAGGGAGAATAGGGAAGCTGAAGCGCAGCAGAACTGAATAAAAAGTGTTTCCTGTCATGTTACATGTCTGTTAGCTTTCTATAGGTTTTGTCAGATTGTTAAGAGTTCTTTTGAATGTTTAAACCTGTTTCTAGTAGCCTGTGGTTTTTTTCCTCCCAACAGTTGCTTTTACAGTCTCATTCTCTCGTGATAAGTTCAAATTTGTTTATTACTGTATTTGTTTCTTCTATCACTCTTACGTAGCTGTGTCGTATTGGATGTATTATGCCTTCAAGAGTTTCAACATCCATGTATTTTGCAAATGAGGTGCTACTAGCTTAGTGGTAGAGCATTCAAAGCTCCCGAGGTCTGGATCGAATCTGGTAGTTACATGCTAGAGTAAGAATCTGTTGTAAAGTAATGACCACTATGTACATGGCAAAAAGAAAAAGAACAACCCATGTATGTAACCTGAAACACTTCGAATGATACCCAGTCCTGTAGTTTCACAGGTACAGTGAAAAAGATCCATTGTTTGTGTATGGGCGAGCACTCGAAGTCCCGCATTGGTTTGTGTATGGTTGAGCATTCAAAGTCCCGCATTAGCTCAGCATTCAAAGTCCCGCATTATGTCAGTATAAATTTCTTGTGAGAATCGCATGACGAGTAGAGTAGTCATCAGCTCGATTCCAGGATAGTTTTCTTTCCTTTTTTTTTTAAACCACAAAACAAGAACTTCATCCATCCATAGACGATTAACAGTACATCCCAGTTCCGAATTTTCAGTAGTGGCAAGACATAGTGTTTATATGTCCTTTTTTTTAGAACTTTGGGAGTAAATTTGACTTGCAAAAAAGATACTAAGAACATGAAAGTGTTAAACGACCGTGCCGTTGGATAAGCTTAAGTGCATGCTTGTTATCCAAGATTTTAATTCATATGGATTAAAATTGACCATTTTTCAACAATTTTGTTTGTTATGCTTGCAGATTTTAATATGATAATCTGCAGATCAAAATAATCTGTGTACAATTGTAGAATCTCTAAAATTGGGATTATGCATCTGAAAATCTCTGAAAGATAAATTTTGATATTTTTTTACATTAGCATGATCACAGTTCATTTATAAATAGTTGTATTCAATAACTTAAATTTGGAGCTATTTAAATTTTGTTAAATGGATCAAGTTGGTAATCTATAATTTCAGCTCTTACCAAACAGATTGTGATTCTCAGTTAAGTTGATTTTTTTTTCAAATTATTTTCAGCTGATTATTGAGATTTTCAGCTGGTACCAAACAGAGTCTAAGTGAGTGGTTGAGCTCAAAAACTCATTTAATCTTGAATGTCTAGATATAATAGATTAAATAAGAGTAATTGTACACTAGTTTAAATAAAAGTAATTTTATGTAAAAAGTAAAATAATTATTTGAAATCTAGAAATTCAATAACTGGAGTCTGAAATTCAGAAGTTGTCAAATCTTTACAATTCATATTTCATCGTGATACTTCTCATTTTTATCTGGATCTCCGTATTTGTAGGCGGATATCCGGTTGCTTATCCGGATAAGAACGAGAGGAACCCACATAAATTGTAAAATTGGACAACTTTTAAACTTTCAAATGCTGGTTTTTGATTTCCGAATTTTATTTGGGATCTGACAAGCCAACGATTTACATCTTGCATCGTCTTACAGACCAAACCACGAAAGTTTTACTAAATTGTTGCATCGCTATGCACACCATATCACCGGATAAAACTGACCCGTGACTAGGACCGAATAACTATAAAAAGGAAACATGGTTCACCAAACGCACCATTAAAAACCTGGTCCGATCCCTGTTATGCGAGTATGCGAACTGCAGTTGCAGTTCTGTTCTTCAAATCAGCAAAACAATGGTGATGAGATCATCTTTCTCCACTGTGAACAAACTACGCTTGCTCTTCCAACAAACCCTCCAATCCACAATCTGTTCCCTTCCTCCTCCAATCTCTCCTCACCCTTACAAAACCCACCACCACCGCCGCTTCATTTCCTCCGAACCCCTAAACCCACCGCCACCGCCACCACCACCACCACCGCCGGAGCTAGTCAACGACATCTGCCGCATCCTCAGCGACTACCGAAACCCCCAAAACGACCTCGAATCAGCCCTCAACTCCATCTCCCCAAAACTCTCCCCCAATTTGGTCGAACAAGTCCTCAAACGCTGCAAAAACCTAACCTCCTCCGCTCACCGCTTCTTCATCTGGGCTAAACAATCCCCGGGTTTCTCTCACACCAAAGACACCCATCACATCCTCGTCGACATCCTCGGAACTAGCAAACACTTCCCTCTCATTTGGGACCATCTCGCAGACATGAAAGCCACCCGTTGTTGTGATATCACTCCGGAGATCTTCCACGTCATCTTCAGATCATATATCAGAGCTCATTTGCCTGCTGATGCAATAACAGCTTTCCACAAAATGGTGGGTTTTGGTATTGAGCCTTGTGAAAATGATGTTGACTGCCTTCTTCATGCTTTGTGTAAAAAGAAGCAGGTCAAGGAGGCTCAGGCGTTTTTCGATACTCTGAAGTCTGAGTTGGTGCCGAGTGCGAAAACATACAGCATTCTGATGAAAGGGTGGGGCGACATTGGGGAGTGTGAAGAAGCACGGAAGGTGTTCGATGAAATGCTTCAAAGAGGGTGTAAAGTTGATTTGCTTGCAATCAATAGCTTCCTGCAGTGTTTGTGCAAGAAAGGGAATGTGGACGAAGCGTACAGGCTGTTCAATGAGATGAAAGCCACGGGGCCTGAACCGGACGCGTTTAGTTATTCGATCTTCATTCGTGCTTCTTGTGATGCCAATGATGTGAAGTCCGCTTTCCGGGTTCTCGATAGGATGAAAAGATATGGTCTGGTGCCGAATGTGTACACTTATAACCAAATCATCAAGACTCTCTGCAAGAACGATATGGTGGAAGAGTGTTACCAAGTCTTGGACGAGATGATAGAGAGTGGTCTAAAACCGGATTCGTGGAGTTACAACACGATCTTAGCTCGCCACTGCAGTCGCGCTGAAGTCAACAGGGCCCTTCGGCTTGTTTCTAGAATGGAGAAAGATTCGTGTCCATGTGACCGGCACACTTACAATATGGTGCTCAAAATGCTGATCCGGATTGGGAGGTTTGACAGAGTGAAGAAGGTTTGGGAGAGGATGGAATTGAGGGGTTTTCACCCTTCGGTCCCAACATATTCTGTTATGGTTCATGAGCTTGTTAAGAAGAGGCGGAAGCTGGAGGAGGCATGTCGGTACTTTGAAATGATGATTGATGAAGGCCTACCTCCATATTCTACTACGTGTGAAATTGTGAGAAACCAGTTGATAGGCCGAGGGTTCGTGGACCAAACGGAGATACTTGCAGATAAGATGGAAAGAAGCAGTTCTTGTTCAATTCAAGAGCTTTCTAAGATTATGAGAGGATCTAGATCCAAGGCAAGAGCAAAAACTGATTGGGAATGTTCATATGAAAGTGATTACTATTAAGCACCTGACTGCAAAGAAGCTACTTTGTCCTAAGGAGAAAAATGAGTTATCAGTGAGACCGTGGTTCTCGCTCACTCATCCTCCTCTGTTATTTTGTGTGACTCTAAAAGCATTCTCCTACGGCTACTGCACTGATGTACCAGGAGCATACTCTATGAATCGAATGTCAGGACACTTTTAGAGGTACATGATGAGGCCTCAATTTCAATTTGGCTGGCATGTTTCAGATTCAGATCTTTATTTTCCTGATGGGTTTGTTATTCGGTTTGAGGATGATAAATCATTGTTTCTCGCAGCCCTTTGGGATTTGGCATATGTAGCTTCATTACTTCACAGCTCATGCAGATTTATCTTGTTATATTATTTATCTAGTTGATTCTGTGAAAGTTGTGGATCACTCAGAAATCAGCCTAAGGAATGTCCTCAAAATCCAAGCAAACGGCAACCAACTACCAAAATTGCCACGGAATCTTGAGGAAGCAGTTGCTGCTCATTGGAAAAGAAATGACATGCTCGAAGGAGTGAGCTGAGGGATTCTAAACACGAAGGTTTTCATCAAATTGAAGACTGTGTTTCCTTCGTTGTGACTGTTATCTCAACTGCATCAAGGTATCTTTTCTATGTAATGCAATGGCTATTATCGCTTTGTTCAGATTTGTGTGTTCACAGACTCCCAAAGTTGTTGGCCAACATATATTATTTAGATTGTATTGGGTGGAAATGATCTTTCAACTGATTGAGCACGTTAAGTTGGCAAAGGAGACCAGATATCGGGTTAGAGGCTGTTCATTAGGTAAAAACAGACATCTATAAGTATAGGCTAGCTAACATAGCCTTAATTAGAATCCAGTATCCTGTTCTATTTGAAGAAATTCTGCTTTATCTTTAGTTATCTATGTTTATTTCTCATATAAGTAGGACATGTTCATGAAGTAATAATTTGATAAAACAAAGGCAAGTAAGTGTCTCTCGATTTGATGTTCCGATGGTTGATGTCCTTGAATTTCCCGAACAAGATGACTTCAATGCAGATGGTGAATTTTCAGTTTGCAAAAGCATGCAGAAACTACATTAAGTTTGTTTTAATGGGATTGAAAGTGAAATCAATTACATGATTTCGAGAATAGTACCCGTTTTATTTTCCTGAGAAACTATAGAATTTCAGCGGTTGAAGCGACATTGCAATAGTAACAGTGGATCCGAAAATTGATAATTGTCAATAGAAATTGTGGATACGGATAAATTGGTATTTGATAGTGTTGTTGATAACGGACAATTGACCACATGTGTTAGCACTAAGGCGTGATTGAAGGCATGAGGGAGGATTATTATACTTTCTGCAAAAGAGAGAGCATACGAAGCGTTAATGAGATGATGAGAATATATTCACAATTGTTTCATGGTTAAAACAATGTTAGTTAGATGAATGCTATCAATATGTTGCTTCTCCTGGGGATAACTTCTTCAATACTTGAGCTTAGTTTCTGTGTGTAAAATAGTATTGGCCATACAATCACCGTCAGCATACCAATTGGAAGGAATAAGGTATAGGAGGGAATCAAAATGACGGTAAAGTCATATTGTATCTCTTAAAATGAGGTCAAAGATGCTATATACCACACGACATCCGATGAATTCAATTTCAAGCTTGTGAGCCTCTTTCTCTCTTTAACGGTCTGGACTTGGATAAATGGGGTTACATGCGTCCCTCTTCAAATGGGTCCTTCAAGTCTTTGGGGTGGTAGCTTGAAGGACAACAAAATACTTATGCGACCATGATCTTCCAAGAATAACATGATAATTTATACGCTTTGATTGATTCCATCAAAGGATGGAACATTTATATTCGAGTAAATTTTGATCTTATAGCATAAAATATGTGTAGCAAGTGAAACATTTATATTATTCTAGAGTTACGACTAAATTTGAACGTTGTTTATTTCACTCAAATGAGTTTCGAAATTGCATATGGAATCCTGATTGCTATTTGTAATGGACACTTAATAAACCAACAGAACTACATATTACACTTGATAATAAACCAACAGAACTACATATTCCAATCATATTCCAAGTTGTATGGACTGACCACTAGAGGAATAATCTCTTGGTTGCTGTCATATATCACTTAGCAGTTACAACCCAATGAACACCACCACCGAGGAATTAAGAAAATACGATCATTCATTACTAAATTACGAGCCAGATAGGTTGTCTTTGTTAATATGAAAAAGTAATGACATATATGGACATGTTCATATTAGATTATTTCCTAAGTTCCACGGTCCTGAAAGTGAAATAGAACAATATGTTTCTTGAAAGGTCTCACTCTTTGATTTAAGTTCCTGCAACTACTACTTTCAAGGATGTGTTTCACTCAACTAATACGCGGAAACATCATGTAGGGCCAACATCACTCAAACAATATGTGGAAACATAATTTAGTCCCGGTGTTGGCACTGAAATTTCGACGGTATTCTTATTATATAAATTTCAAAATAAGTGCAAATATGTTGAATTTCAAGAAGCGCCAAAAATATGTCTGAGCCTTATGAAAATTCAAACTGAAGAGATAAATGTCTGATGTGGAAGTCTATATGGACCAAATCTCAACCACGCTGCTGATCTCCAAAATATTTTCAAATAGCTGGAGATATCTTATCTCCAGATCCACCACATATGAAAAGATGACATATGTATCTCAAGTCCGTTGACCGTGAGTCTCTATTGTTGAGTTGGTGCCTTGAATTGGTCAAAGGCTGTCAAACTCTTTGTTTCCAACTTTGATTAGGAAACATTGGAAGTCAAAGGCGGTGGAGGATTAGTTAGGAAACAAATTGTTTCCAAATCGGATTTGGAAATTTTAGGAATTTCCTAGCACTATATAAAGAACCTAGTAGTCACATTATTAGGTATGCAAAACATTGTAATTGTTCCTCTTAAGTGAATAAAGAGTGCTTTTCCGCCGTGGAGGTAGTTAGCAAATATTTTGCTAGCGAACCACGTAAAATACTCGTGTTCTTCTTTTATTCGTTCTTCGTTCGTGAGGTGGTTTGACATAACAAACTGGTATCAGAGCCAAGGTTGACGGTGTTTCTAGATCAAGATCAAGGCGGAGCAAAGGCAGGGTTTCACAACTTGGTGAAATCAAAGCTAGGGTTTTGCGATCTAGGTGGAGCACGCGACTAGAGTTCAAGATCCACCAAGAACGATGTCCGGATCGATGTTGAAGATCGACAGGTTCACAGGAGGGAACAGCTTCAGTGTGTGGAAGATAAAGATTGAGGCTTTGCTCAAATCGCAAGGCTTGTGGGCACCTTTGACCGCGGACAAGGGAGGCATGAATGTTGCATCAGCAGAGTTCAAGGCGATGGAGGAGTACGCACACGCAACGATTATGCTGTGCTTATCGGATGACGTGATCATCGAGATCGCAGATCAGAAGGAAACAGCGAAGCTCTGGCTCAAGTTGGAGAGTCTCTACATGACGAAGAGTCTCACTAGCAAGTTGATGCTAAAACAAAGGCTCTTCACCCTGCGAATGCTCGAAGGTACGGCTCTCAAGGACCATCTTGATCAATTGAACACAATTCTATTAGATTTGCGTAATATTGGCGAGAAGGTGGAGGATGAGGATGCTGCACTTTTGTTTTTGATCTTGTTACCTCCATCATATGAGAACTTCGTGCAGTCGTTCATTGTGAACAAGGACGGCTTATCCCTAGAGGAGGTGAGATCGGCGCTCCATGCTAAGGAACTGCTCCATAAGGGTGCAGGCACAGGTACAGAGGACCATGCTTCCGGACTGATGGCAACGGGAGAAGCAAGAAGGGTAAGAAAAACAAGAAGAAACAGTTCTCAGGTTCTAAGTTACCCAAGGATGTTTGTGCCTTTTGCAAGGAAAATGGGCACTGGAAGAGAGATTGCCCGAAACGAGGTCAACAGGGGCAGAATGGATCCGCAGCCGTAGGAAAACAAGGTAACTTGTCCGAGGATGATTACGTTCTAATGGCGGATGTTTTCACGCACTCTCAAGATGCGTGGGTCCTTGATTCCAGAGCTTCCTATCATATTTTCTCTAACATGGAGCTATTCTCGACGTACAACCAGACGAATGAAAGGAAGTTATGTACTTTAGAGCAAGTCAGGCATGTACCACATATTAAGAAGAATATGATCTCCTTGAGTCTACTCGACAGCAAGGGATACAGTTTCAAAGGTGAAGGTGGAGATCTACAAGTCTGCAAGGGTTCTAAGGTAATTCTCAGGGGGGTCAAGAGTGGGACTTTGTACATGTTTCAAGGTTCGACGATCACAGGTTCTGCTGGAGTTGTTTCAGCCGAGATTAAGGAACCTGATCTAACTAAGCTGTGGCATATGAGGCTCGGTCATATGAGTGAACGTGGAATGCAGGAACTTCACAAGAAAGGCTATCTCACCGGGCATGCGCCCAAGAGCCTAGGGTTTTGTGAGCACTGCGTGTATGGGACGCTACAGCGTAGCAAGTTCCCTAAGGCGGTTCATAGAACGAAAGATACTCTTGATTATATCCATTTGGATTGCTGGGGTCCATCCCGAGTCGAGGCGATTGGCGGGTACAGATATTTCCTAAGCATCATAGACGACTACTCCAGGATGACTTGGATATTCGTGATGAAGCACAAGAGTGAAGCCTTCGCGAGATTCAAGGAGTAGAAGACACTAGTAGAGAATCAGGTGGGAAAGAAGGTGAAGAGGTTGCGCACGGACAACGGCTTAGAGTTTTGTTCATCAGAGTTTGATGGATTCTGCAAGGATCGGGGAATAGCACGCCATCGCACCGTTCGGCACACACCGCAGCAGAACGGTGTAGCCGAGAGAATGAATCAGACACTTTAGCGAAAGCAAGGTGCATGCTTTCGAATGCAGGTCTTTCTAGAGGTTTCTGGGGAGAGGCAGTTTCCATGGCATGCTATTTCATAAATCGGAGCCCGCACACAGGTATATGATGCAAGATTCCTATGAAAGTCTGGACCGGTAATGCAGTGGATTACTCGGATTTTAGAGTATTTGGTTGTGTTGCCTATTATCACGTTGATGATGGCAAACTAGAACCAAGAGCTAAGAAGGGAGTATTCATGGGTTTCGGAACATGTGTGAAGGGATACAAGATATGGGCAGACAACAAGATTATACTTAGCAGAAGTGTAGTCTTTGATGAGACTCATATGTTGAAGAACTCCATGGAGGTGGAGCTTGGAGGTGCAAAGAAGAAGGTGGAGGGAGAGTCGGATCCTATTGATCCTAAGGATTCCGAAATCCTTACACCGCCACCGGAAGCCGAAGAGGAAGAAGCAGAAGAGTCTGATAGTGAGGATGCGTCTACACCAGAGGAACCGGTTCATTAAAGTATTGCTGAAGGAAGACCAAGGAGAGTCATAAAGCCTCCAGCGAGATACAGAGATGACGGTATGGTGGGATATGCATTACAGGTAGCAGAAGAGGTAGAGGACGAGCCATCCTCCTACAAGGCCGCTATATCTAGTTCTGAGTCAGCACAGTGGATTGCCGCGATGGGAGAAGAGATGGAGTCTCTTAGCAAGAACTCGACTTGGGAGCTTGTTAAATTGCCAACGGGGAGGAAGATAGTCAGCTGCAAGTGGGTGTTCAGAAGAAAGGAAGGAACTACATCTGGAGTGGGCGTCAAGTATAAGGCAAGGCTAGTTGCAAGAGGGTTCAGTCAGAAAGAGGGAGTTGACTACAACGAGATCTTCTCACCGGTGGTCATACATACTTCTATCCGGGTGTTGCTAGCTTTAGTGGCACACCACGACCTAGAGCTTGAGCAATTGGATGTCAAGACAGCTTTCCTGCATGGAGAGTTGGAGGAGGAAATATACATGAGCCAACCGGAGGGGTTCCAAGTTCCCGGAAGAGAGAACCACGTGTGCAAGCTGAAGAGATCTCTCTACGGACTTGAGCAGTCGCCGAGGCAATGGTACAAGAGGTTTGACAGCTTCATGTTGAAGATTGGTTACCACAAGTGCGAGTATGATTGCTGTGTGTATCAAAAAGAGTTGCATAGTGGATCACGTATTTACCTAGTTCTATATGTGGATGATATTTTGATTGCAACTCGAAATATCAAGGACATTAGAGAACTGAAGAGGTCCCTTAGTGCGGAATTCGAGATGAAGGATCTGGGAGCTGCTCGGAAGATATTGGGAGTTGAGATCTATAGAGATAGGAAGAAGAAGAAGCTTTTCTTATCACAGCAGGGATACATCAAGAAGATCTTGGCAAGATTCGGGATGTTATCAGCTAAAGCTTATAGATACTCCTATGGCAACTAACAACAAGCTAGGAATGTACACCGTTCAGACTGAGGAAGAGAAGGAGTACATGTCCAAGGTTCCATATGCTAGCGCAGTTGGAAGTCTCATGTATGCTATGGTCTGTACTCGACCGGACATAGCATTTGCTGTTAGTGTGGTTAGTCGTTTTATGGCTCATCCGGGTAGGGACCATTGGCAGGCGGTGAAGCGTATATTCAGGTACCTTAAGGGTACGTCAGACATTGTCCTATGCTATGGGTCACGTGAAAACATCTTGGTAGCTGGGTTCTCGGATGCGGACTATGCAGGGGATATTGACAGTAGAAGATCAATGACAGGCTACGTATTTGCTCTGGGAGCATCTGTTGTGAGTTGGAAAGCGACGCTACAGCCGACGGTGACTTTGTCGACGACGGAGGCGGAGTACATGGCTCTAACAGAAGCAGCAAAGGAGGCAATTTGGCTAAAGGGAATGGTCAATGATCTAGGGCTACATCAAGATCAGGCGATAGTCTACTGTGATAGCTTGAGTGCGATTTGCTTGACTAAGGACCAGGTTCATCATGAAAGGACCAAGCATATCGACGTCAGGTATCTTTTTCTGAGAAACGAGAGCAGGATCAAGGTGAAGAAGGTGGCGACAGCTGACAACCCCGCGGATATGTTCACAAAGCCAGTTCCGGAGAGCAAGTTCCAACATTGTCTGGAATTTCTCAACATCTTGAGCCAGTGAGGCCCTTAGGGACCATGTCGGACCCGGTGGGGGTCCAGTGAGTCTCTGTGACGAGAGACAATTGGGTGCGGAGAAGACGTAGATTTATTTACGACGAGAGGAGCAGCTGCTGTTGACGAGACAATTCAAGTCTAGGTGGAGATTTGTTGAGTTGGTGCCTTGAATTGGTCAAAGGCTGCCAAACTCTTTGTTTCCAACTTTGATTAGGAAACATTGGAAGTCAAAGGCGGTGGAGGATTAGTTAGGAAACAAGTTGTTTCCAAATCGGATTTGGAAACTTTAGGAATTTCCTAGCACTATATAAAGAACCTAGTAGTCACATTATTAAGTATGCAAAACATTGTAATTGTTCCTCTTAAGTGAATAAAGATTGCTTTTCCGCCGTGGAGGTAGTTAGCAAATATTTTGCTAGCGAACCACGTAAAATACTCGTGTTCTTCTTTTATTCGTTCTTCGTTCGTGAGGTGGTTTGACATAAAATCTATAAATAAAGATCTCGCACCAAGCAAAGGGGACTTCTTTTCGGAGCAGAGAAATGCAGAGACATAGAGAGAGAAGAAACCTACTACGAGAAACATAACACCAACACCAAACGCTAGAAACTTCGACTCCTAAGTCGGAGTAAACCGAAGCCGGAGTCCCAGGAAGAAAGGACCTAGACACCGGAACCAAGTCCATCAAAACAGACTAATGGTGTAAAACTGGTAAACGTTTTCAAATCCCCTAAATATCTCTCCATATGTTCTGTAAATCGAATCCTTCAAAGGAAGACCCACATATATTTTTTCTGATTCATATAAGATGTACATTTTGGGTATAAAACCCTTGTTGATTCAATAAAAAAGTCGATTCCATGAGATGAAACCACAGGGCCTGAACCGGATGCCTTCAGCTATTCAATCTTCAATCATGCTTCTTGTGATGCCAATGATGTTCAGTCCGCTTTTCGGGTTCTTGATAGAATGGAAAGATATGGTCTGATGCCAAATGTATACAAGTAGAACCAAATAATCAAGACTCTCTGCAAGAACAATATGGTGGAAGAGAGTTATCAAGTCTTGGATGAGATGAGAGAAAGTGGTCTGAAACCAGATTCGTGGAGTTACAACACAATCTTAGCTCGCCACTGCAGTCTTACTGAAGTCAATAGGGCCCTTCGGCTTATTTCTAGAATGGACAAAGATTCGTGTCCTTGTGACCGACACACATACAATATGGTGCTCAAAATGCTGATCCGAATAGGGAGGTTTGACAGAGTCAAGAAGGTTTGGGAGAGCATGGAATTGAGGGGTTTTTACCCTTCAGTCCCAACATATTCGGTTATTCCTGAGCTTGTTAAGAAGAGACGAAAGCTGGACGAGGCATGTCGATACTTTGAAATGATGATTGATGAAGGCGTACCGCCATATTCTACTACACGTGAAATTTTGAGAAATCAGTTGATAGGCCAAGGGTTCGTGGACCATACTGACATACTTGCAGATAAGATGGAAAGAAGCAGCTCTTGTTCAATTCGAGAGCTTTCTAAGATTATGAGAGGATGTAGATCCAAGGAAAGAGCAAAAAATGATTGGGAATGTTCATATGGAAGTGATTACAGAAAAGCTACTTTGTTTGAAGGAGAGAAATGAGTTATCAGTGAGACCGTGGTTCTTGCTCATTCGTCCTTCTCTGTGAATTTGCGAGACTTTACAAGTCCACTCCTACGGCTACTGCAGCGATGTACTGGGAGCATACTCTATGAATCAAACACCCTTCACCTTTAGAGGTACATGATGAGGTCTCAATTTCAATTTGGCTGGCATGTTTCACTCCTTTTTTTCCATGGTGGGTTTATTTTTCGGTTTGAGGATGATAAATTATTGTTTCTCGCCGCCCTTTGGAATTTGGCACAATGCCCCATGTAATAACCTTGGTATAAAGCGTAAATAGGCAATATATTAACAACCCTACAGTAATTTAGCTACCAAACTAACGACATTCTAGCAATAACGGAGAATGACACAGTCTAACAAAAACTAGCCAAAACACTGTCATTCTATTAGCGACACCGTTTAATTCCAAATCCAATATTCAAAACACTAACGTTCTACTATGACAATGTCTATCTTCAAATCCAATGTTCACTACAGATCGACGAATGAGATTATAACCCATTCGGTCGATCGAATGGCTACCGAAACATTTCCACAACTGTTGATCTTCATGCAATCACTTTGGCTCTGTTTTCACTTTCCAGATCACAAACCTGCACCAAATCTCCTGACAATGCCTCCCCCATAATGTAAACCTTGTCATCAAGCTTGAAAATCAGGGAACTTAGCCCTGAATGGAGCCCGATCTTCCCAGGTTACATCAGAATGGAGATAATTTTACCACTACACCAAAACTTGATTAACACCACTATTACCCATTTTTATCAGTCTTCTGTCCAGAATAGCTACTGGCTCCACCAACATCTGTAATTCATGACCAAAAAGAGGTAATGTAGGGGAGAGAAGAGCTACCTTAGCTGTTTCTTGAGGAGGAACACATGGAAGGCATTGTGGATCTTTGCTGCAGCAGGGAGTTCAATTTATAGGCCACCTTACCAATTCTGGCAATGACTGGGAAATGGCCATAAAATCTGGGTGCCAGCTTCATATTTCTCCTAAGGCTAGTGAGGCTTGTATGTATGGTTTTAATCTTAGATACACCATGTTGCCCACAGAAAATTCTCTCTCAAATCTTTTTTTTTTATCAGCATAGAAATTCATTCTACTTTGAGCCTGAGTTTAATTGTCTAGCAGTAATTGAATCAACATAGACGTGTCCTTTGAGAAAGCATCCACTTCAGCAACATTAGTTCTTTCAGGCTGATGAGGGAATTAGGGAGGGGAATAACCATGTAGGGCCTAGAATGGTGTCATGTTGATGCTGACATGATGATGAGTGTTGTTCCATCATTCTGCTAAAGGTAACCACTTCAACCATTTCTGAGACCTGCCACTTGTCATGCTTCTAAGATAAGACTCTAAACACTGGTTGACTCTCTCAGTATGAGCATTTGAGGGTGATAAGAAGTAGAGTTTTGGAGTGAGTTTGCCAAAATTGACTCAAGAACACGTTATCTCTATCAGAGACAATCACTTCAGGTTGTCTATGGAGTTTATGCACATTTTCAAAGAACACAGTAGTCACCTGAGCAGCTGTAAAGTGGTGTGGCAAGGCTAAGAAATGAGCAGAATTAGTAAGTTTGTCTACCACTACAAAATTACCTCTTTGCCCTCAGAATTTGGCTGTCTCTATATGAAATCCATTGATATCTTCCAAGGTTGAGTAGGGATAGGTAAAGGTTGCAGCAGTCTAGGCTAGTGTATGTTTTTATGCTTCATCATCTGACAAATGTCGCATTAACTAACCCATTTCTTGATTTCTGCTTTCATCCCATTAAATAGAAGTATTGTGATGCTTTCTTGTAAGTAACCCTGATTCCTGAATGGCCCCCAGAACCTGAGTGATGTGATTCATTCATGCAATAAGATCCTTTCACAAAATGGTGGATTTTGGTATTGAGCCTTGTGAAGACGACTTTGATTGCCTCCTCTATGCTTTGTGTAAAAAGAAGCAGGTCAAGGAGGCTCAGGCTATTTTCGATAGTCTGAAGTCTGATATGGTGCCTAGTGCAAAAACATACAGCATTCTGATGAAAGGATGGGGAGACATTGGTGAGTCTGAAGAAGCACGGAAGGAGTTCGATGAAATGCTCGAAAGAGGGTGTTCAGTGGATTTGCTTGCAATCAAATAGCTTCCTGCAATCTCTGTGCAAGCAAGGGAATGTGGATGAAGCGTACGGGCTATTCCATGAGATGAAAGCCACGGGGCCTGAACCGGACGCGTTTAGTTATTCAATCTTCATTCATTCATGATTCTTGTGATGCCAATGATGTTCGGTCAGCTTTTCGGGTTCTTGATAGAATGAAAATATATGGTTTGGTGCCAAATGTGTACACTTATAACCAAATCATCAAGACTCTCTGCAGGAACGATATGGTGGAAGAGAGTTATCAAGTCGTGGATGAGATGATAGACAGTGGTCTGAAACCAGATTCATAGAGTTACAACACAATCTTAGCTCGCCACTGCAGTCGCACTGAAGTCAACAGAGCCCTTCGACTTAATAGTACAATACGCGTGGTACAATACGTGGGGATAATTATTATACTTTCCGCAAAATTGAATGCATATGAAACGTGAATGAGTTTACGAGAAAGTATTCACAATTATTTCATGTTTAAAACAATGTTAGGTAGATGAATGCTAACATTATGTTGCTCCTTCAAGGAGATAGCTTTCTTTCAGAATTTGAACTTTGTTTGTGTCTAAAGTAGCATCAGCCATACAATCACCATGGGTATATTAGTTAGAACTAATTAGGTATAGGAGGGAACCAAAATAATGACGAAGTTGAATTGTAGTTTTCCATATTGTATTGTTGATACTGAGGGCAGAGATAATATTTCAGCTCATTTGTGAAATAGATTAACAAAAGTATATATTTCATGCCATGGTATTGATTAAACATTAATACATAGTTTTAGTTGGTACTTTGACAAAGCATGAATCTCATAGGTCTTGACATCATTACCGATGACACATATGTTAGTACATGGTATTAGGGAAAGTGAGTGATGTGAAATTGAAATAGCCACAAACTGGAACTGTAATGATTAGCAATAGAGTATATAATATTTGGATCATTGTCCAAATATTAATTTGTATGGATCAAGAGCACAGATTATTTGAAATTTATAGTAGATTTTGGTTGGTAGTTAATACCAAGCCTCCCGAATGAATTATAAAATTCCATGTCGAGTAGTAGTTGCAATTTGAAATGGGAACTTGATTCTGGCCCTTCCGAACGATGAATTCGATAACCCTCACAATTCAATGACGTGATGTTGAAAATGCCACAACTCGACATTTTATATTTTAAGAACTTACTGAGTAGACTAAGTGGTTCTTGAACCATGTTGTTCTGAACTTTATAGGTATGGGTTAATACTGACCAATGCATTAGGATTGAACTACCTCGTAGCGATCTTGTAGCATAAAACGGTTCTAGCAAGTGAAACACTTATTCTAGCTATCTGTCTAGAGTTACGAGTAAATTTGAATATTGTTTATTGCTCTCAAATGAATGTCGAAATTGCATATGAAATCGTAATTGCAATTTGTAATGGACACTTGGATGATAAACCGACGCGAACTAGAAATCTACGTACTATCTACATCAAAATCCAATGATCAATATTTTAGCCCGCTGGATTTGACAATTTTCCATGATTGTCAAATGTGTACACTTACAACCAAATCAACAAGACTCTCTGCAGGAACGATATGGTGGAAGAGAGTTACCAAGTCTTGGACGAGATGATAGGGAGTGGTCTGAAACTAGATTCATGGAGTTACAACACTATCTTAGCTCGCCACTGCAGTCGCACTGAAGTCAACAGAGCCCTTGGGCTTATTTCTAGAATTGAGAAAGATTCGTGTCCATGTGACCGGCACACATACAATATGGTGCTCAAAATGCTGATCCGGATAGGGAGGTTTGACAGAGTCAAGAAGGTTTGGGAGAGGATGGAATCGATGGGTTTTCACCCTTCGGTCCCAACATATTCGGTTATGGTTCATGAACTTGTTAAGAAGAGGCGAAAGCTGGAGGAGGCATGTCGGTACTTTGAAATGATGGTTGATGAAGGCCTACCTCCGTATTCTACAACATGTGAAATGTTGAGAAACCAGTTGATAGGCCGAGGGTTTGTGGACCAAACGGACATACTTGCAGATAAGATGGAAAGAAGCAGTTCTTGTTCAATTCAAGAGCTTTCTAAGATTATGAGAGGATCGAGACCCAAGGCAAGAGCAAAAACTGATTGGGAATGTTCATATGGAAGTGATTACCAGTAATATGTTTGCATCAATCTTGTTATTCATCTAGTTGATTATGTAAAAGCAGTAAATCACTCAGAAATCACCCTGAGGAATATCCTCCTCAAAGGCCAGGAAAATGTCAAAATTTGCCATGGAATCTTGAGGAAGCAGTTGCTGCTATTTGGAAAGGAAATGACAGGCTCCAAGGAGTTAGCTGATTGATTCTAAACCTGAAGCTTTTCATCAAAATGAAGACTATTCTGACTGTCATCTTAACTGCATCAAGGTATGTTGTCTATGTTAATGATATGGCTGTTATGGCACTGTTAACATTTTCGTGGTCACAGATCCCCAAATCCCAAGGAACTTGTTCAAAGTATGTTGGACTAGCACATATTATTCAGATCGTATTGGATGGAAATATTATATTTAAACTGATTCAGCATGCCAAGGAGATCAGATATCGGGTTAGAGGCTGGTTCATTAGCTAAAAACAAACATCTGTAGGCTAGCTAACACAGACTTAATTAGAATCTTGTATCTTGTTCTATTTCAATGAAATTCTGCTCAACCTTTAGTTATTTTGTGTTTATTGCTCACCTGAGTAAAGACATGTTCATGAAGTAGTAATTTCATAAAACAAGGCAAGTGAGTGACTGTCGATCTGCTTCTTGGAATTTACATTTTGATGGTTGATATCCTTGAATTTCCGAACAAGTGAACTTCGTAGCTGATGGTGAAATTATCAGTTTTCAAAAGCACACAGAACCTTCATTAAGTGTGTTCCAATTGGATTGAAAGTGACATCAATGATATGAAATCGTAGAATAGTACCTCTACTTGTTTTATTTTCCCCGAGAGACTATGTAATTTCATTGGTTGAAGTGACAATTGCAGCAGAAACTTTGCATGCGAAAATCGAAAAATTGTCAATAGAAATGATGGATACTAATAAATTGATGATTTTTGATGGTGTTGTTGATAACGGATAATTGACGAATTTGTTCGCACTGAGGCATGATACAAGACATGGGGGAGAATTACTATACTTCCCGATTTGAAATGTTAATGAGATTATGAGAATATAGTCACAATTATTTCATGATTGAAAACAGTGATAGTTAGTTGAATGCCAGCAATATATTGCTTCTCCAAGGGGATAGCTTTTTCAATATTATAAAATATATTCTGTGTCTAAAATAGTATTGGCCATACAATCACTGTGGTATATCAATTAGAACTATTAAGCTATAGGGGGGGAACCAAAATTACGATGTTGTATTGTATTTTTTTTTTTTTTTGAGGAAATGCAGGATGTTCATTTCAATAACGGGCGTTACGGGAATGAAAATTACTTTTAGCTAATTTGTGTGCCAGGGAGACATTGTTCCTTCCCACAAACACAACAGTAACAAAATCAAACGACTGACAAGCTTGGCTGGTGATATCCGTGATGAGATGTTGGATGTCTGTCAACATCTTGAATCCAGCGAGAGCAAGAACCAGTTCCCTGCAGTCAGTTTTGAGGTAAACACTTCTGAACCCATTGGAGAATAGCCATCTTAAAGCGTGTGAGATTCCTCTTGCTTCCGCTTGGAGAGGGCTTGGAGCTTGAATAAGTTGGCTAATAGCAAATGTTGTGTTGCTTTCCTCAACCCATGCCACGGCGCAGTACTTGTGGTTGACTTTCCAAGCAGCGTCAACCTCAATTCGGATGGGTTGTGTGTGTGCGTGACCATTTGCTGATGACCAGGACAACGTTCGGGTAGTGGCTGAGTGAGCGGACATAGGTTGTTTGCTAATCACTCGGTGTTGTTTAAGAACAGATGAGTGGAAAGCTTTGATGGCTGTGAGGGACTGGACTGGGGGAAGAAGGATGTTCTTCATAGCCGCCGAGTTCCGATGAAGCCATATGTGCCATAGGATGAGGGAGTACAGGACCAAGTCCTCATCGATAAATTTCTGAAGTAATAGAGAATTGGTGTAACTAACGAACGTGAGTGGTTGACCTTGGCTAAAGTTAAGCCCCAGAGTCGAGCCCTGCCATATATGCTGAGCGAAGGTGCATTGAAAGAAGACATGCTCTGTTGTCTCTTCCGCCTGGAAGCACCGCGGGCATAACATTGAGTCCAGGGGGACCCGACGCTGGCCCAGAGTTTGTAAAGTCGGAAGACAGCGGAATATGATTTTCCATATGAACGTCTTGATCTTCTGGGGGATTTTGAGGTGCCTGAACTTATTCCATACCGAAAGGGCCACTGGGTTTGGCGGTGAGCTGTTGACAAAAGCTCTGGCTGCAAGATTGTACGCGGTTTTAGTTGAGAAGACACCAGAGCTATGAGGCCACCAGATTAAAGCATCATCCTGGTCGGCCGAGGGAATGTATTGTTGCTCGATCTGGAGACAGTCAGTGGGGTTGAAGTATAAGGGTAGTAGCGCGGTGTGCCAGGTTTGCGAATATGAGTTGATGAGAGACGACACCGTTATGTGGTGGTGGAGGTGAATGGGTGTGGAGAGAGGGTTGGGGAGCCAGTTATCCGTAAATGGGTTGATTGACCGTCCATTTCCTAGTTGCCACCGCAGCCCCTGATTGAGCAACTCTTTGCCCCACTGTATACTCTGCCATCCCCATGATGAAGCGGTCTTCTTAGGAGTTTGTAGGAACTCGGTATGTTGACAGTACTTCCCACGCAAGATTCGACTACAAAGGTTGTCAGGGAACTTCCAAATTCTGTTTGCTGTTTTGGCCAACAAAGCTTGGTTCATAGATCGCAAGTCCCGGAACCCAAGTCCACCCTTGTCTACCGGTTTGCACAGGTAGTCCCACGATTTCCAATAGATACCTTTGGAGGTGCCATTCTTCCACAGAAAACGAGTGATAAGACCTTTGAGTTTATCGTAGAAGTATGCTGGAATCCGGAAAACCGAGAAAATGTAAGTAGGAATGGAGAGCAACGAAGCTTTGATTAATGTGCAACGTCCGGCAAAGCTGAGATAACCTTGCTTCCAACTGCCTAACTTGAGGCCAAAGGCGTGTAGTAAACCACCAAAAATTTCCCGCTTGGGAAGCGCGAAGTCCATGATTGTGCCCAAGTACTTGCCGGGCGACTCCGCGAGTGGCATGCCGAGGATATAGGAAAGTAGTGTGGCATTAGAGGCAGAAAAGTTTGGGCTTGTGATCAGCGAAGATTTGGCCTGGTTGATCTGCTGCCCAGATTGGGAACAATAAGAGTCCAGGATCCATTTTAGAAGCCACACATGAGTAATCTCAAACTTTTGGAAGAGAAATGAATCGTCGGCGAAAAGAAGATGAGAGACGAAAGGGGAGCGTCGACCGACTTTGATCCCTTTACAGTAGCCCTGGTTACTAAAATGAAGCAGCGTGCTGGAGAGAGCTTGTGAGATGAGGATGAACAGGAAGGGGGAGAGAGGGTCCCCCTGACGCAAACCTTGCGAGGGAGTAAAACTGACAGAGGGGGCGCCATTAATGAGTACTTCTGTCGAAACGGAGGAGATACATTCCATGACTC